>CM024710.1:0-1429166 GCA_014182895.1 Angophora floribunda
TGAAAAACTATCATCTAGTCGGGGTGGTTTGGTCCACACCTGAAACTAGGAACTAGGCCACTTATCATCAATTTCAAATTTTAGAATTTGAAAATTGTCCAAAACTAGTCGATTCTATCCGGTTCCAATGGCCACATCTATTTATAATTTGTTGAGAGCCGGCTTGTTGGACCACAAAATTGACTAATTTTAATTTTTTAGCAGAAATTTTTGGGGTTTAATATGATTTTTTGCACTCTACATGGCAATTCAAGAGAACATACATGTGCACTATTCTTTTGCAATACGTGTTTTCTTGATTAATTTAAACTATAGGTTTCCATCTTGTTTTCCTAAATATATCTTGCCCGAACCCTCCAAAATTGTTACGATTGGTTAGGGCATTACAAGATTCCTAGCTCATGAACCGAAAGTCATGTATTCAGATCCTACAAGTTACATTCAAACCACTCTTAATTAGGTCCACATGTGTAGGACAACATAGGAGGAATGTCTCGACTTAACTAATTTACGAAGCTTCCAAGGTGTTTCCTAAGCTTTAACGAGAATCTCCATACTTGTGCTATAACAAACATGGTTAACGAGGGCAGGGAGTGATCACCAAGACTATAGAGTTCGAACAAGAAACGGTCATTGGGAGGCTTCTAGGGTGGCAATATGAACATAAATCAACCTAATTGCATATTAAATAGGGAGAGAGCATACCTAATATATATATATATGAAAATTGAAATTAACTCACGAAATTGCCTTTTAACATGATGGTAAGCTCTCCAAAGTTTAGCTTACTCAGGCTAGAATACTATTAGGAGGGGTGGCTCCTAGGAAAGTGCTTATCTATACGCCAAAGAACAAAACTATGAAATTATGTATGGAATAAGCCTAAATGGATAATATTTCAAATGAGTTTCATTCATGTCTCCTTTGCTATGTTAGAAGCCTTCCAGGAGCTGTTCTTTATCCAAATCCCCTGGTCTTGAAGATTGCTACTCACCCTCATTGGACCAAGTTGTTACATGTGCCCCTGATTAAATATAATAAAAAAAAAAAAAAAATATCTTGCCTCCTTAGACCTGATTCTTGCATCTCCCGCAGCCATGGAGGGAGGAATGGATAGGGTGCAACTGCTCGAACATGGGCCTACGTAGAAGCTGGAGAGCCCATATATGCTTTCTTATATATGGGCACAAAAAGAAAGAAGAAGAAGAAGAAGCTGGTTTCGTCAATGCATTGGGCCTACCGGAGAACTCGACACTGATCAATGTCTTGCTTCGATCACCCCCTCAGTGACAAAACGGGCTGTTCCCTACCTGAATTTGCCTCTTTTTGCTGCTGTTTGTTCTGCTCATGCATCTTAATTTTGCTTCACTTCATTCGTGTCTCCAATCTTCCACGCTAATTAATGTTTTGATTACTTGGTCTCCTCACAGCAATACTTATCTTCGGCCTTTCATGGCTATCGAAAGTCGATAGCTATTACAGAAAGCTGGTCAGCAATTCACTAACAGAAAAGCGAAATAGAATGTTGTCGAACCGGACACTTAACTGAAGAACTTTGCTAATAAGAAACGTTTTTAGCTAAAACAAATTTGCAGAACGATTGGTGCCAAGATTTCAGAATAGTTCACGTTGCCCTGAACCCTCTCGACTGCCTCGACTGCCTCGATCTATATGCAAAGGCTAGGAGGATCTAATTTGATTCTGCCAGTTGTTTGATTTTACGAAAATGGCTGGCCACTGGATGAGGAAAGGTGCGATAACCTTTCCCCGGGCGAATGATGAGCAGCCGCCAGATTTCTATTCTCGCATGTTATCATTACGCGCATCGTGGATGCGCAACATGCAAACTTTATGTCACGCATATGGACATTGGCATCTTCACACCTTCGGCCATTTCCTGCTATGAAAACCCCACATTTTATATCCGTGTCAAAGTTGATTTCAAGATGGCCCGGGATTGTTTCCTAGCTTTGGACTACTAACAAGGCGAGATTCTTGTTGATCGGTTTATACTACAGGCGAGAAAAAACGATCAAGCAAAGCCTAGGGTGGATTTTTCGTATCTTTGGAGTGTTCCTAGATTACAGATTCTCATATGAGGGAGGGGGATGAAGGAGAAAGAGGACTCCTGTAGGGACATATTCATCGTAAATGATGTCCTAATTACCTTGTCTGAAACAGACAGTTCAAATTACCCATTGTCATTGAGATACTCGACCCGAGTATCTTCGCAGATTTCCAACGACAAGACCATTCGCGAAACCCTAGCTGACTCGGCCTGCACGACCCTCACTGTTGGAAATGATGCGTCGACCGTTATCAGACGAGCAAGTGGACGTTGAGATAAAGAGAATTTGCAGAACATGCATGCCTGGAACAAAGTCTCTCTTCGTGACCAGGAAGAGCCACCATGCTCAATCAGTGTGCCGCCCACTGAACTCTTCAGCCATTGCTGTGGAATCGCCGAGAACATGAATATCATGAGGATCTTGAAAACGACCAACTAGGAATCTTCTCTTCTCTCTTTTTTTTTTTTAAATATTTATTTTGAATTTCTTCTCTTTCTCCTCGCCTAGAGAAGATATTTCCGACCACCCTTTCTTTTTTCTGCTCAAAGATTCCAATACCATCTTGGACTAAAGCAGAGGTAGGAAAAGATGCGGTTCAAATTGGGCTTGTCGATGCTTTTTCAGCGGAAGCTTTTGGTGGCCCTTTTGCTTTCCCAGTGGGAATTGCTTGGTTTTAAAGGGTAAGTGGGCGATGGAGACATCGGTCACTCCCATGAACGTGGATGTCAAAAAGTGGCTTATAAACCAATAAATGGAGATTGAAAGTGAAGTCCATGAAGATAATGATTGGCGATTATATAGGAGCCATATGCATGGCGGTCCTAGGTTTTCCATTTAGCAAAAACCCTATTTATAATCGAAAATCTTATCAAAAGACTTTTGCAAAGCAATTTGTTGAATCCTTATTGGTTACTAACCGTTTGATGTAGGGTTCCATTTGTCTTGGCACCCAATAAAGAACCGCCACGTCATTTTGTAAGAGAGTTATATAGTGACATGGTGGATTTAGTATGGGATTTACTTGAGTAGGCAAACATGGTAATACCCAATTGTAAGAATTTTTCTACAACAAATGAGCAGATTTGTTTGATAAAGCCTTGGTGAAATTCACGAAATCGACTCTCCTCCGTAAATGAACTACTTGTTCAATTCCTTTTATTGGCAAACTCTTATTGGAACTAATTCAGTTTGATATTACTTTAAAAATTTCATCCCTTGCTAAGCTAATCACTAGGAACTTACCGTTGCTATGTTTATGTTGGAATCTAAGTACATAAAGACAAAGACTAGCTATTGGTACGTACGACGTATCCACTCGTGAAAAAGTTTGGCACCAAACTTTGTACTTCATCTGAATTTGGATCCAATCAGAATCTGTTGAACCCCATTAGTAAGGTGAACGTGAAAAAAGAGTCTTGCATTGGAAAAATGGAAGGAAATATCTCAATTTATATATAAGAGTACATGTTCACATATTATTTGAAAGTATGGGTTTTTTAGAAGACATTACGTATTGGATAGATCTAATTATATTTAATACTGACTGGGCACTTTTGCTTGGGCCCTCTTGGGCTTGAATTGTCTCATGAAGCTTCCTGCATTTATTTTCACATAATTTTGAAATTAATGAAAAGTTGAGACTTAACAATTTCAACATTTTACTTTTAGTAAATGTTGAATTTTCATATAGATTTGTCCATTAAAACCTCACCGTTCTATCCAATCCAATGATTGTGTCTGTTCATTAAAAACATTGCTCCATTGTTCTCATATAATTATATTCTTTCATTAACAAATGATATTTCAATTTTCACATGTTTATATCGAGAGAGTTTGAGAGGCTAAGTTGTATCGCTGGAGGTCATAGATTTTTCATGCACTACTTTTCTTTCAAATCCCACATGTAGCAGCCGAGTAGATGCTGTTCCCCATGATATCTATCCTGCTATTGATTTTTGAATTCCATTATAAATTGCCCCTTTCCAGCTGCGAAATGTCGAGCCATTGGACGTTACCAAATTATAGTTTCATCTGCAGAAAACGGAGAAAATAAATTAAAAAAGTTGTAACTTTCAAAAGGGTGAAGAATCACACCTAAGAATCGACATGCTAAAGAAAACCCGAAAAAGAAATTCCAAATGCTAAAGATAACCAGAAAAAGGCTCTAGAACTTAATTTGATAGGGATGGGTTTTCGGGTTTTATCAATTCGCTGCCATTCTTCATGCGCAAAAATGTCGGTGCAATCCATATTGAAAATACACACATGGTCGATTTTCACTTTATAACTAGGATTACTATGTTACGCAAAATCTAAAAGCCAAGATAAGGATGTGCATATACCGTACGTGAGGTAATGACCAAAGGCATGCATAGGGATTAACTAAACAATCCCATGTGAATTTAGACCCACACGCACCAAATTTCGACATAAAGGAAAAGCAAAGGAGACCCTTGTGCAACGATCAAGTGCGGCTTTACGACTTAACAATCACGTAATCAACAAGAAAAATCTTAATCATTCTGAGTCAAATGACAAAAGAGAAGCTATCGGCATTGAAGAGGGGACAATCGATCACCAATCTTCTCTCTTTTTCTCTCTCTCCTCTTAATTGAGATTAGTCCAGACGCAATTTGAGAGATTGCATGAACCGATCTTATCATCATGTTGGGTGTGGACCTTAGCAAAAGCATGTGGGAAGTAGTCGATCACCAAATCTCTCCGTCCGCTTTTGCTCGCCCTCTAGCAAATGGCGATGTGGATGGAATCGTCCTTTCTTGTGTGCCAAAAGAGCCAACCAAAAAAGCAGTAATCCGGCCAGTGCGGTCAGCTACTACGCTTCCAAAGCTTGAATGGAGGCAAATCGCGTAAAGTTACAAGGATCTTTCCAAAGGACGGAAGTTGGCCTTCTCTTTTTTACTTTTTCTCCTTCTCCTTCTTCTTTTTCCAGTTCTCACTGCTTTACATGAATCATGAGTCTAGGGTTTGATTGACTCCGCTTGTTGACGTAATCTGCATATAAGATCTAGTAAGCACATCTCTACGTTCTTCCCCTTCACAAAACGATATGTTTGGAGCACCCGAATACATAAGATCTCGTACAGCATACAATTCACTTGTGGTAAGCCTCACTAGTCAGTCGGCCTAATGGTTAAAGGAGCGAGGATGGGAGTGTAGCGCAAAGACTCAAAACCCTTTGATTGGAGAGGTTTAATTAGCGAAGTCTTTATGTGCTCATTCACATTTACACGTGACTTTTGCACTGTAATCAGGCAAATATCGCAAACCTCTAAGAGTTTAGCATCAAGGAGCACAAGAACAACTGGTGTAGTGTCTTATAGTTATAGGTGAGGTGTTCTCTCAGCTTGATTTGATAGACTTGACCAGTAACCACTTGTAGTGCTATAACCAGCAAATCAGCTAGACACATCCTCATAACTATGCTTTCATTGTTAATTACAACGGGTTGATTCCGACCCGTTACATCGCTTCATATCAATTATCTAGCAAAATTGGTACTTTGCTCAATAGACAATAGTTCGACACTCTGGACCCATATATGGACTGGTAATTTACTCTTCCAATGCTTTCAAATTACACTTTCCTACACTTGATTAGAGATTAAGTACTTACCCTTCATGCTTCATACAAAAGCCTGCTAGAAAAATGATTCTAGCCTGAGCTTGCACATCAAGCTCTTCAAGGTAATAGATGAACGATATCACTTTAATTATCAGCAAGTTCTAGAAACATGAGACCCATACACATCATACGTCACAACTCAATCAGCTCAAATCAGATGAAGCTTCACCAGAAATGAACAACGAGACGTTCATGGGCCGTGCTCAAAACTCTAGTGCGAACCAAAACCCTAACGGGTCCACCCAAAGTTCAAGCTCAGTGGAGATCCTCGAAACGTTACATTTCTTTCAACTCAAGCTAAGATAGTGATGGCTGTTCACGAAAACAGAGACATAACCGTCCTCAGTGCTCCTCCAAGCCTCCATTTAGACCTTTTCCCACTCGGTCTTCACGATTCATCATAAGAATCTTGGACCATAATCTCCCCTCCCCCCCAAAAAAAAAAAAAACTTTAGTCTTGTCTTTCCATGTGTTGTCTAATTGATCCCGAACAATAAAGGCGACTTAACACGAGCACTCAATTTCCCGCAAACAGCTCGCGCTGATTCACGACCGTTGAAGGGGAAAAAAAAACAAAGAACAATCCGAAGCCCACAGGGTCTCGACGATGTCTCAAAAGGGCTGAGCATCCCGTGGAAGGCGTGAGGAAAGACAAACTAAATGAGACGGTGCCCTCAATCGAGAGAAGGCTTTACGAACGTTAATCAAGCTTAATCATGCTCTACCGAGAGCGACTGAGTCCGGTCAACTCACGCAATCGGTAGGGCACGATCGGTCTGGTCATGGTAGAAATTCAAATCGATCGTAAAAGAGTACGAGGACATTATTATCAGGTGAAAGACGCAATGATCGCCGTGAGTTGAAAATTTTGCGATGACAAGTCTCCTTTCTCTTTGCATGCCATCAGATGGGCATGGCATGGAACAGCGACTGTTTCGATGGGCGCCGAGACCTTGTAATCATGGTCACGGTACGAGTTCGCTCTCATGATTAAATACGGATATGTAGAGAGAACTCGCGTATTCTGCATGATTTGGTATCGTGTATTATTCTACGTTGCGTGGAAAAGATGGAACTGCCAGTTGTACGAGTCACGATGATTTCAGCAATGTCAATACGACACGTGCTGGTAGGGCAACATGTTTGGTGGTCGTGCCACCATTGACCATATTGAGAATCGTTGTATAAGTGGGCCGGGATGAAACGTCTTGTAAAACAGTGCACCGTTCAGATGTGAAGACGAGTGACAAGATTTGATGCAACAAGAAATTCGTAACTCTGTATTTACGACACCAAAGTCCTATATGCATTGGAACGAAGCCGGGTGGTGCATGAGTAACGACTTTTTCGCAATTAATCATTGATTAGAGTATTGTTTTTTTTTTTTCTGAGAGGGAGGGACTCCTGTGAAATAGATCAGGCTATGAGGCGGATGCAGACTTTTAAGCTAAGAGGAGGGGGACGACCGTAGAACAATTATTTAAGAGCGTAGGGTCAAGTTCAAAACAATTGGCAAGAAATTTCCGTAATATAAGACACGATTGATTGAAATTGCACTAAATATCCGACGATCAAAGGGTGATGGCACACACTAGATCCGCATCTAATTGGATCGTTACAAATGACACCATATGAATGAACTCAGGGGAAGTATGGAATTTAGATTACATATTCATCGGAGTTGTGCCCTCTTGACCATCAATAATTTTTACAAACTCTTTATGACCGATAATGGCCAATTATCATTATGATCCCGAGAACCATTGTTAGCTTCGGTTGGTAGGACTTTTGATGGAATGATTTGATTATGTTGACACAATACCATTTGCAATTGTCGATACCAAGGAAATCGGTGCTATAAGATGGGGATTTTGTCTAAAAATCCCATATGTAGCGGCAAGGAAAAGTCTGCTTGATGTATAAGTGGCGTGAGTAATCCCCCAATAATAACCACTTGAGCTTGGCTCAAATGAAATGGGTCAGGCCGCAATAGGTTTCGTCCTCCTATATTTACCACTCGACCTTGGCTCAAATGAAACAGGTCGAGCCGCAGTAGGTTTCGTCCCGAGTTTAGATGGGAAATAAATAAAATTAAAAAAAAAAGGAAACAAAGACTCGTACAAGTTTTAATTGATGGGTCAAAGGGAATCCATCAGAAGCTTTCACTTTTTTCACATCTCTCCTCGCTTTTTCACAATGTTTGCAGACAGGGCCTCGACCGGAGAGACACCGGCTGCTCTTCAAGATTCGCTCGTGCGCCACAAGATCCATCGTAGCTGTCAGACCGAGACCGAGAACGCCTCCTGTAGTTATGCGCAACCAGACGAGCAACATGAAAGCTCTCAGCAGCACGACGCAATCGAGTTCCCAACAACTGTGCTGGTCAGGGCAGCGTCCGACCGGTCCACGCAGGCCGGGATCAGTCTCATTCCTCCCTCTCTTTTCCCCACGCACTCATTCTCAGCAATATCCAGCACCTGCTGTCAGACGCAAAACCCACTTTGCGCCATATAAATTTCTCTCGCGTATTTCTAAAAGGGAAAAAGGCAAAGAGAAAGCTTCTTCTTTTTTGAATTCTTCTTTTCCTCTCCTCTTGAATTTTAGAAATGATGATGGTCTCAATGGAGGGGGGGCAGCATGTCCCTTAAAGCGGAGGAGTGCACATCAGGACCCAACCTCCTTCCCCTCTCTTTTGAAAACCTCAGTGGGTGTATTAACTATGTTTGATTAGGGTTAACCTTTTGCATATGAAAGAGGATCGACATGGAATGATGATGAGCCTCATGTCCATTGAGTTGATTAAGAAAATAACATAAAGTAAAGCATCGCCCCCCTAATCTATTTTGAGGATTTTGTTAAGTGGAAAAGTTTCCTAGAAAGAAGGATATTGATTGGGCTCGGGCTCGCTCCTGCTTTTTTATTATCTCCACCATCAGAAAAGCGAGATCAACAATTAAGTAGTCGGTTGTCTTTTGCTAGATCAATACGTCGTGGACCCTATAATTGCAAAAGGAAAATGAAGAAAGTGTTCCTCTTTTTTTTTTTAAAAAAAAACATCGCTCCTCCATTTTCACTCCCTTAACGGAAGTGCATGGTTGAGAAATCTAAATTATTCTTATTCCGTTGCACTTGATGCCATCGGTTGTTATTTGTCGATGCCGGCACCTACCCTACCTTCCTCTCTCTCTCTTATAAGAATCCCTTGGCAAACTAACCTAAAATGTCGAATGACGTAAGGAGTTTGGAGAATGCAATTGGAATTTACCCTAAGTTCAATTTCACATTTAAAAAGGAAAATTTACATTAACATATAAAATCTACTTGAATTCAGCACTAGAATTACTTCTAGATTCAAGCAAGGAATGAAGCTAATTAGGGATCCTCGCTATGCTCCTTTGAGCTTATTTTACCATCTCGGTACATTAGATCAATGGTATTTTTATGAATGGTATGTAGTTAACTTGGTTTTACATATCAGGATGGGTTTGATCCACTGCAAATACAAGTTTAGTGGCTTAGACTATATCAGGAGAGTGCTATCCAGTCACTATTGATACTAAATAATATCTTAAAGTCAAGATCCTTAATTCGGGGTCTAGTGGAGCGATATGGGTTCATAGTGAAGTAGAGTTAAGGTTGATTTCACTAGGCTATCCTCCTCGTAGGGTTCTCCTCTAAGGGTATTTCCACCTACTAGGGCCGCCAGTAATTACTCCTATAGTGAGGACGCTCAATCTGATTACGTTTTTTATTTTAATATGTCGGTACCTACACGCCTCGCACAATTTGTTCCTAATTGTATATTTTTCTTTCTCAACAAAGTAGGAATACTCTCGTGTTTTACGTTCCAAAATTCAAATGAATTAGTTTAAAGATTTACTCAGATCCATTCTTAAGATCACTATTGATATTGAAGAATATCTTTTTTTTTTTTTTTTTCTTATGATGACTGAGAAAAAAATGATAAAATTATGTGGACAAGAAAAATCCTTCATACACGCATAGAATAAGGCCTAATGTATTACAATGATAGTATATGCATATAGAGAGGATGTAAAGGGCATGGGACATGGGGGAATGGGGCTTCCCCACATCCCCCTCGTGCGCCCGCTATCCATTGATGGCGGCTTCAGTGACCTCCATTATCATCATTAAGAGCATGCTGCCAAAACAGAAGCCTTTTTCCCTCCCCTCTTTCTTTTCTTACAATATTATTATTTTTTATCTCAAAGCCCGATAAAGGTGCCGCTAGAATTCAATTAATTCCGTAATATTATCTAAGAATCATTATAAAAGACCAGATCAATTAATTTTTGGTTATCGAAAGAGTCAATATAACTTTATTGTTTTGTGATTAAGATCGATTTTATCTATCATATTGACCCTAAATAAATATTAATATCACGAAAAATTATAAATGAATATATATGTGATAAGTTTATCACAAACTAATTTGTTGATCACCAAAACTATAAGTTAGTACATTTTTGACAAATTTACCCTTCATTAATTTCCGTTAAATTGAATTAATACTATGAAATTGATACATCTATGACAAATACAAGATAAAATCCCAAATTATTATATTCATCAATTATCATATGCTCTCCAACTCAGTAATTTGATGATTGTCACAAATTTACTAATTTGATAAATTTGATGATTAAAAAATCAATTCAAAGTAAATTTATCGTAGATATATCAATTTAGATTTTTCATGATAAAATTTTTTTTGGTAAAGTAGGATATGTATTAATTTTCAACCACACAAGCTATACAGCAAAGAGATATTAGGCACCGGCTTGCACTCAACAATATGACATGTCAAGTGAGTGAAATGGTGCCAAGTAAAGGACATGAAACATACAAGATTACAAGGCAACAACCTTCGAAACAGCACAAAAGGAAATCAATCGCCTCCAACACAAAAAATAGCGGGATCAAGTCCCTAGCAACGTTGTATCCTCCTATTTCTCGGATTATCCTCAATAAGGTTGAAAGAATTTGTCTTATCCTTGACAGCCTTGATGAGATGAAGTTTCATCGAGGGATATTCAGAGCCCGGCCTCAAAATATAATGTTGTTCCCGGTCTTCCTAATCACATGGCATAGCACACCAAAGGAAAACTAAGCAATCTCTCAATAGAAATTGTTGCTAGAGAGGGAATCGATAGCCCACTCGAGGTTGTCAATCCACGTTTTGTTTTACCAGGAGAGATTACATTTGGTTGCTCAAAACATTACGAGGTTATATAGACACGGCACCCAAAAAATAAATGATCAATGGAGTTTGACCCTGCATTACAGAATGCACATACCGCATCCGAAATTCTACCATATAACAGTAGAAAAATTTGAGTAGGGAGACAATTCCTAGTGATGAGCCAAAGATGGAATTGGTACCTCGAGATGAGAGTCCTATTCCACACAAATGAGGACCACGGGACGATTCTGGCTTCTCGTCGAATAGCAGCCCAAGCAGAATTTTTTCGTGATATTAATCTCTCTTTTTTATCGTTATCAAGAGTGATTTTATTTAGGGTGTGCTGTTCATAAATATGAATGGTAGGGGTGCCGAATGAGAAAATCTTTCTTTTGATTTTTAACGTGAAGTGCGATCGGGGGTTGTCATGTCAGCTGGGAGAAAGGCAGAGAATGTGGGAGACAACCAAAAACATATTGAAAGGGTGGGTCCCACCCATCCACAGTTGACACAACTCTTCCTTGTAGGGCCCCACGTGGGGTCGCGTACCTCGCGCTCCCTCCCTCCCTCCTAACGACACTCTCCATCTCTACTTACCACCATACATACACGATACACTTCAACACGCTCGTCAAGCCATTCCCCCCTCCTCTCCCCTCTCCTCCCCCTAATATTTATATCCCTCGAACCTTAGCCTTGCCACTCCATCAACCTATTGCCTTTCCTCCTTTCCTTTCCTCTCGCCCTTCTCTGTTTTCTTTCTTTCTTTTGCCCTGTCGTCGATCGAATCATGGCCGACGCCGGCACTGGATCGGCTAGGAGGATGTGGTGCTCGGTGCCGGAGCGGGTCCAGCTGCACCTCGCCATGCTGGCCCTGCAGTTCGGCTACGCCGGGTTCCACGTGGTCTCCAGGGCCGCCCTCAACATGGGCATCAGCAAGATCGTGTTCATCGTCTACCGGAACGTCATCGCTTTCCTCTTGCTCGCTCCCTTCGCTTACTTTCTCGAGAAGTACGTCGCTAATGATGCTGTCTTCTGCTTGTTTTGTTTCGTAGCTCGCGACCATTTCGGGGGACAATGACCTTTTCCCTTTTTCTTCTCTTGTTTTTCTTGTTCCAGGAAAGAGAGGCCGGCGATCACCCTGAACTTCCTGGTTCAGTTCTTTCTTCTAGCGCTCGTCGGGTATGGTTTTAATTTGATGAGTTTAAGGACAGCCGCGAGCTGATTCGTTCAGCATCTTAGGTCTTGCATGCTATCTTGGCAAGTGTTTATAAGAGGATAATAAAGTTTCATGTACGTAACATTGGCAGGATCACAGCGAACCAAGGATTCTACTTGTTGGGACTGGACAACACTTCGCCGACATTCGCATCCGCGATTCAGAACTCGGTCCCGGCCATTACTTTTCTCATGGCCGCCATACTCAGGCAAGCTCGAACTTACAACGTCGAACATTTTTGACAATTTAACTATGTTCGTCTCAAACATGTTTCCCGATAATAATCGCGTGCATTTAGTCAGTCAGTTTTTGCTTCTGAAAGATCCATCTCTTCTGATTTTCAGGATAGAGAAAGTGCGGTTGGACCGGAAGGACGGCATCGGGAAGGTCCTCGGGACTGCCTTCTGCGTCGCGGGGGCCTCGGTGATCACGCTATACAAGGGTCCCGTCATATACAGCCCAGAGCCGCCGCTGCACGCGGTGAGCCCGACGTGGCAGACAACGCTGGCTCTCGGGGACGCGGCGGGCAAGAACTGGACGCTGGGGTGCGTGTACCTGATCGGGCACTGCCTGTCGTGGTCCGGGTGGCTGGTGCTGCAAGCGCCGGTGCTGAAGAAGTACCCGGCCCGCCTCTCCGTCACGTCCTACACCTGCTTCTTCGGCCTCCTCCAGTTCCTCGTCATCTCGGCCTTCATCGAGCGGGATGCCGGCGCCTGGCTCGTCCACACCGGGGCCGAGGTCTTCAGCATCTTCTACGCGGTGAGATATTCGAATCGTCGGTGCTGTTTATCTTTTTCGAATCGTTCTTTTCTTGGGGGTGGGGGGGGCTTCGGTTGAAGAAGACTAAAGCAAAAGGCTCTTTCGTTCCTTCTTTCGAGCCCGCCTTTGTTGCCTCGCCTTTCCTTTTCTTCCCTTGTGGCTTTTGTTTTAGTTGGGACGTAATGATAATGCGGGCAGGAGGTGGTGGTGGGGCAAAGCACGTAAAGATTTATCAAGCTTAGCAAAGTTCTTCGATTAGATAAAGAAAAAGAAGCTAATAAGATGGGAAGATATTCAATTCATGGACATGATGTTGATGATCTGTAACATGCGTGCTTTTGCTGTGTGAATGTATGCGCAGGGAGTGGTGGCGTCCGGGATCGCGTTCGCCGTGCAGATATGGTGCATCGACAGAGGCGGCCCGGTGTTCGTGGCCGTGTACCAGCCCGTCCAGACCCTCGTCGTCGCCATCATGGCCTCCATTGCCCTCGGCGAGCAGTTCTACTTGGGCGGGTACGTGATGCAACCCCCGACTCTCAGAAAAAAACTCAATCGCGCATTGACGCGGGCAACATGCACCGCTCGATCAATCCACCTGAACTAATAGAAACCAAAGGGGGCAATCTTACGTGCACGTCCCACATGTAAATTAATCCGTCGACACTCCTAGGAAATCCTAGATTCAAGTAATTAGAACCGCTATCAAAACGACCAATTTTAAAGAAACTTTCGGGTGTTTCTCGAGCACGAAGTTTACCCAAGAAACCGATCGTGATGCTCTTCATAAGAGGAAGAATTACGTCATAAACAGTGATTGACTCGAGTGAATAGGATGATGGTAATACTCGGGGCGGGGTATCTGAAATTTCTCCGACGGCCTTCTTGGGTTCCACTAGTTTACCTTGCTTTTGGCCCGCTCGATCCCCGAGGGTACCCCCCTAATCCACCCCCATCATTCTAGGCACTACCCTTCTCAATGCCTCTCTCATCATCGAGCGTCGAAAGCCATGCCCGACATGCTCATCCTCATTCATCCAAATCGAAGGTATTGTCGAGCACATCATGTAACTCCACCTCAGTCGATTCCGGTCGAACAAGTAACGACCTAGCACAAAGAACCAATGTCCCGCAAGAATTTTTGCAGGGCACGACCATGCCCGAATGATTTATCATGACTAACGAGTTAGAGAAGATTCTTTTGTTTGATTTTATTTTCGCCTATTACTCTGTCGGGTCGGAAAACTCGGAAAACGGGACCTGAACGATGTGTTTGTGTTTGTGTTTTCTTTTCCGGTTGGGGTGCGGTCTGCAGGATCATAGGAGCTGTCCTGATCATAGCCGGGCTCTACTTGGTCCTGTGGGGGAAGAACGAGGAGCGCAAGTTCGCGTTGGAGAAGGCCGCGATCCAGTCCGCCCCGGAGCACGGCAACAGCCGCCCGCCCGCCCACATCAAGGCGCCGTCCCTCACTCAGCCCCTCCTGCCGCCGTCCACCGAGAGCGTTTGACCGCCGCGTCGCTGACCCTTTGACCAACCACATGAGCTAATAAGCTTGTCGTGCTTGCGTGTAATGTATTGGAGTCGCTTGTCCCTTTCTTCTTAAATTTTCTTTTGTACTTTTTTTTGTTCTCTCTTTTCCTCCTCCTTTTTTACTTTTGGGTTTGCTAGTAGGAAGCGCGAAAAAAGGGGAAAGACATTGGCACCCGAATGTGGGGTACCAAAAGGACTGATTTTAATGTCGCATAAGGTTTTATGTCTCGGTTCATGGTTTTGGTCAATCAACTAAAGAAAGTTGCACCTTATTATTATGGAGCTTCAGTGCGTTGAAGCTTTCTTGCCTTTCTATTTTGTCTTTTCGTACTGGACAATTTAATCTTTTATCTATATAAGAAAAAAGGGCGTACAACCAATTCAATCAATATTTGACCTGATCACTTGGTAAGCCTCTTTTTTCTCGACCAAGCCCGTCAATTTGGAGGACAGGTCTGTGACCCGTTAAACTCATGATCAAGTCTAATCCATATTTAAGTTCTCATTGAAACGAAGGTATACTATATCAATCAACCACAGGTTGAAACGTAGATATAATTAGCTTGTTTGTACGTGCTAACTCTATTTCTTCAAATTCATTACTCCAGACAATTGGAGAGCAAGTCTAATGATGGAGAAACTAATCGATCATTAATTTTAGTGTCAAATAGGTAGCCCACAGCAAGGCATATCATAAAGGTCTGGGGGGAGCTTGGGCACTTGGGATAGTTCCTCCTAATCAAAATCATAGGTGAATCCAAATTATTATATCACGTAGCCAACCTAAAAATCACTATCTGTACCAACCCCTACCATCAAATTCCATGGCCGCATGAGCATTTTTTTTTTTTTTTATAATATTACTCACGTTTAATTTTGTTTTAAGTTTATACATGGGTATACTCGTAACTTGTAACCCTCCCCATCTGATGTGGTTGTAGAAAAGGAAATGTTTAGAAAGAAACATCAAGCGCAAATGTCTAAAAAGCAGTCCCTTCATGCTAAATGGGCAAGTTTCAACCTTTCTTTCGGCCAACCTAATCTCTTGGCATTGGAAAGCAAGAAAATTACCCAGATGCTTTTTCCCTAGCCGATTCTAGTCGAGTCACAAAGCGGGTTGGTGTAATTAAACAGCTTATTTACTATTCCTGATATTAATTCCCGGTCACCATCCAAATCATAGGCTAGGAAAAGTCAAAAGACTAGTGCTGGGTAACATGAAAAATCGATTCGCTATGCTAATTCACTAAATGACACGATAGATTGAGTGTTTGAATGGATGAGTCGTGTTTAATATTCAACAAAGCTCGGTCACATCATTTCATGGACAATTTTAGTAGATCAAACTTAATACGCTTACTATCATTCAAATAACAATAAAAGTAGTCAAATTTCCTTTGAATCCCGAGATTCATCATTAGAAAGTGAACTAAATCATTAACCTCCAACATCGATATCGCATTCCTTCCTTTTTCCAACTCACCCTAAAAAGAAGTTATCTAGTCCTCGAAGATCAGATGCTTTTCCTTTCCCTCCTCAATCATATCAACCGCACTCGCACCGATCTTTGCGAGACACCTGATTAGAACGCCCATCATGAGTTCTTAGCCTTTCTCGTTAAGCTCTTTGGGCCCCCACCCCACCCCACCGCAAGGGACTTCCCGACAGACAAAATGGACGGATCAATGAGCGATGGCGGACGTGCAGGGATCTCGGCTCGATCGCCAAAGCGAAAAGGCGATCCGTGTTTGTTTTACAAGATGCGGTCTCGAGTTTTCGAACTCTTTCCGATGACCAACGCGCACATCATCAGCTAGTAAAAGAGAAGCAGGATCGCCTGAGGACTGGACTGCATTGATGGTAATTTTTTCCTTCGGGACCATTTATGAACAAAAGAAAGTTAAAAGGCCCGAAACAGATGGGCTCGGGCTCTGCCCCGAGACGGGTCCCGCGTGACCCCAGCCCAGATGAAAGTTGTTTATGGAGCATGAAGGTTTTGCTAATTTACTTCCAGTGAGTTGATAGCTCTTGGGTTGCTGAACATGCTCCTAACTCGTGAACTTTTCCTTTGTAGGTATAAAAATTTGAAGGATAATGAGGTGCAAGCAATTCGTAAAGGGGAAAAAAGAGAGAAAGGAATTACAAATGTTATTTATTCTGTAATGTATCAACATACAAATAATGATAATTGGTTTAAAATAGAGGTATCAAAATGGGTCCAAAATCCGTTGTTTGACTCATTTTTTTATGGGTTAGGTCGTAGGTGGGTTGGCTAAAATGTTAGAAACAGGTTTAAATGGGTCTAAAAGATAAATGGCTATATATAAATGAAACTAAATGGATTGGGAACAAACCCATTTCAAGCCCATTTTCGCAAATATTTACTCGTTGAAAACTAGCTTTCTTATCCTCTCCCTCCCCTTCACGTATGAGATCAAGCTTCACCAATGGCGGTTGCAACACTATATGGTGAGTCATGTCGAAGACGATTGGAATTCACGGGGTCGGTCTTTTCCGAGGAGAAATCGCAATTTAGGTGATTGGATTTCGTAATACAATCGATCAATTCCTATGAATCTAGAGAAGAAAAGATGGAGGTGCTTCTTTTCTTTTTCCGGCTCCCCTGATCCCCCTGCTCTAGCAAGGCTTCAAGAGGAGAGGAGGGGGTTCATGATGGTGGTTGTGGCGCCTTTCGAAGCGCGGTGGCGAGGAGGTTTCGAGAGATGGTGGTGGAAATTCAGAGACAGAGACAGAGAAGGGGGAAGGAGGGGAAGGGGAGGGGGGGGGGGAAGCTGATGAGGGCGATGATATACGATTTCACACTAGCTTAAATGCATAGGACTGAAGAGATCTATCAGGTAGCCAACAAGAACTCAGAGAGAGAGAGAGAGAGAGAGAGAGAGAGAGAGAGAGAGAGAGAGATGTGGAAGGCCTGAGATGAGATCAAATGAGGGCTTCGAATTTGGGATGAGAGGAGAGGGAGAAAATGGAGATATGATGTTCACATTAAATTCAGTTCAAGGGGTTGCCTTGGATTTATTCAATCATTTTTAAAATTAAATCTCAGTATCATCCACGCATTCTCCACAATTAACTTGTAAAAACTCTGATTTGATCTGTAAGTAGATTGGGGAATAGTCTTTCCCTTGTTTGGATATGCATGTCCGAAATTTTTAAGTTGACCAATCCAATACTCCATTTGTTTTGCAGAAAATTTGAATTTTTTAAAAAAATTGACCAATCTAATGACATCAATTCAAAACCAATTCCAACTTAGAATCAACACATTAAACTTGGAGCTAAACCAGTCTTGACCAGCTCCCAAATTACTTACCCATAAACCTATCCAACTCACAGGTGAATTGGCCTTGAACTGTTTGGTCCAGGTCGATTCTATTTGGTTTAGTTACCGAGTTGAATCAGGATCGACTCACGCCCTTAAGAAGAATGTTTCAAATGCCATTTATATAGACAGGTGGCTCCATTAATGTTGTGCCAATCATTCAATCAATTACCAAAAAAGATATTGAGGTTTCTAAGAGGGCAGAGAGGCGAATGGCTAAACAGCTTTTCTTGATTTCATATTTGAAAATGATGCTACAATTACCAACATTTACCTGAAAAACAAGAAAATGCTCAGCGTTTCTTTTGATTGAGGAAAATGTTATAAATAAGAGTCCTTGACATATTTTCTTAGAATATAAACTTTTGCATTGTACTTTTTCAGATACTATCATAGCTCAGGTCAACGGTATCAATTTTTACACACTCCCTCAATTGTCTCTTATATGTTCTTTGTATCGTTCCATCAGTTTTTCTATTTTCCGATTATCTTGTCAACTCCATATCTTATCTTATGCGTTTAAGGGACCGACTTGCCCAACTCTCTATGTCTTGGTTGATACCCGTGCATCCAATGTATTCATGGCCATCGAGGTAGCGAAGAAGTTGGGTTTGGACGTGACACCGAATGAGAGACAGTTCAAGACTGTCAATTCGGAAGATGTGGAGGCACAACTCTAGAGGTGGATGTCCACATTGGCAGTTGGAAAGGTAAGCTTCCATTCGAAGTAGTCCCACTTGAAAACTACGATCTCATCCTTGGTATACATTTCTTCGATTGGGCAAGAGCTATGATCGACATAAGATCCAAGTGCATCATGGTGCTCAATCCAAAATGTCCATCCATAATGCCAATGATCGAGGGTGATGAATACCAAGACCATTGTTGCGATTCATCTCCTCGGCAAGAGCTTGAAGGCGGCCAAGCACATGGCCGATTTACAACTGAAAACACAACCCTTGGAGAAGCTAAAGGTAGAGTTGGGGCCCCTACTCTAACTCGAGACATGCCGATCAAAAAGATTTCCCCAAAGTGGAGTACATGCCACGCGCCATGCCCAAGTTGAAGAAGGGATCGTACGTTCAACCAATTGCGGAGCCGCATAGCCACTCGTTCGAGAAGCCATTCGAGATATTGTTTGAGTTGATGAGGACCAAGTGAAATAGGAAGAAGCAAGAAAAAGCTCATGCAAAGAAGAACCCTCCATGTTGTGAGCGCCAAGGACGTCGCTCAAATGAGTGGAGGAGAATGTCACGAATCCGAGGTTTTTGTGATCAATAAATAGTGCATGATCAAGGAAAAATGACCAAAACACCCATAGGATTCACCAAGTGCTTCCATAACGTTCTCAAGTACGAGCGATAAGGTAATTGTGCCATGGTCTAGAATTCTCTCGGCATAAATACTGGTAGTTGTTAGGCAAGGCAATACGATCTCGTCTGTCTAATAAAATGGTTGTAATCCGATAACCTCAAGTATAAGAAGAAGGGATGCCCTCCTCTCATTTGTATCATTCAAATTATTTAGCAATCAAAGTTCCATTCTCCCTTTAGAGCTTCTCTCTAGACTTTCTCTTTTTACGATCCGAATGAGTTAAGTGATCGATAGATTCAGAAAAAACTTGGCTTAGGCACTAATGATCCCAAGTGATCCAAAATAGCCTAAGTCACCGCACGGTCACGATCCCAAACAATTAGTCCATGGCACCTACGTTACGAATTGTTGAAATATATAATATGCCATAAATGCATGGTTGATGAGTTCCCTAAAATCTAAACTTTCAAGTGAAAAAAATGGTTTAAGTAACACTTCCATTGAGTCGTTTATGACCACCACAATTGTCAAGAGACGGTCAAGGACCCTGCCCAAGCATAAATGTTGGGGAAGTAAGTAGGACATTAGCCAAAGATTCTGCAGACCACATGTAACTGTTGATGAAAATAGAAATTTCGATTTTCTCTCTAGCTCCTAAGTTGTGCTTGTCTGTGATTCCTTGTTCAAGTTTTGGATGAGTACATTGAAAACTAGAGTAACCATTACTTGTAGGTAAATGTGTAAGCCAATTAAGATTTAAGTCAAAATAATCAGAAATTTTTTAAACTTATTGTATTTGTGTTATTACAATTTTAAACCTTTCAATTATACTAATTTAGTCATAAACCTTTTGATAATTTAATTCTAACTTTTTTGGTTAATTTAGCCCTAAATCTCGATTTAAGAATTTCACGGTTCATTATGATTCTTATTATTGTTTCTTTTTATTAAATACAAACAGTTGCTATTTAAAGTTTGACTAGTCAAAATGACCGCGATATGCTGCTTTCAGAGGTCAAGGAAAGGTGGAGATAGAAAGAACATCGCGATTGAAAAACTTACCCTTATCTTTCTACGATCCGGGTTAGTTAAGTGATCGATAGATCCGAAAAAAGCTTGACTTATGCACCAATAATCCCAAGCGGTCCAAAATAGCCTAAGTCACCACACACCCCAAACGATCAACCCATGACACCTGCGTTACGAACTGTTGAAATATATAATATGCCATAAATGGTTGATGAGTTCCCTAAACTTTCAAGTGAAAAGAACGGTTGGAGTAACACTTCCATTGAGTCATTTATGACCATCGCAATCGTCAAGGACGTTCAAGTACCCTGCCCAAGCATAAATGCTGGGGAAGTAAGTAGAACATTGGCCAAAGATTCTGCAAACCATGTATTCCATTGAGTCGTTTATGACCACCACAATCGTCAAGGGACGATCAAGTACCCTACCCAAGCATAAATGCTGGGGAAGTAAGGAGGACATTGGCCAAAGATTCTGCATACCACGTCAACGCAAATGTTGAAAATAGAAATTTCAATTCTCTCTGGCTCCTAAATTGTGCTAGTCAGTGACTCCTTGTTCAAGTTTCGGATGAGTACATTAAAAATTAGAGTAACCATTACTTGTGGTAAATGCGTAAGCTAGTCAAGATCTAAGTCAAAATAATCAAAAATTTTTTAAATTTATTGTATTTGTGTCATTTCAATTTTAAACCTTTCAATTATACTAATTTAGTCATAAACCTTTTGATAATTTAGTTCTAATTTTTTTGGTTAACTTAGCCTTAAATCTCGATTCAAGAATTTCACGGTTCATTATGATTCTTATTATTGTTTCTTTTTATTAAATACAAATAGTTGCTATTTAAAGTTTGACCAATCAAAAAGACCGCGATATGTTGCTTTCAAAGGTCAAGGAAAGGTGGAGATAGAAAGAACATCGCGATTGAAAAACTTGCCCTTATCTTTCTACGATCCGGGTTAGTTAAGTGATCGATAGATCCGAAAAAGACTTGACTTATGCACCAATAATCCCAAGAATAGCCCAAGTCATCACACGATCACAATCCCAAACGATGAGCCCATCACACATGCGTTACGAACTGTTGAAATATATAATATGCCATAAATGGTTGATGAGTTCCTAAAATCTAAACTTTCAAGTGAAAAGAACGGTTGGAGTAACACTTCCATTAAGTTGTTTATGACCACCGTAATCGTCAAGGGATGGTCAAGTACCCTGCCCAAAAGTAAGTAGAACATTGGCCAAAGATTTTGCAGACCATGTCTTCCATTGAGTCGTTTATGACCACCGCAATCGTCAAGAGACGGTCAATTACCCTGCCCAAGCATAAATGCTGGGGAAGTAAGTAGGACATTGACCAAAGATTATTCTCTCCGGCTCCTAAATTGTGCTGGTCAGTGACTCCTTGTTCAAGTTTCGGATTAGTACATTAAAAATTAGAGTAACCATTACTTGTGGTAAATGTGCAAGCTAGTCAAGATCTAAGATTCAAGAATTTTAGGGTTCATTATGATTCTTATTATTGTTTCTTTTTATTAAATACAAACAGTTGCTATTTAAACTTTGACCAGTCAAAAAGACTGCCATATGCTGCTTTCAAAGGTCAAGGAAAGGTGGAGATAGAAAGAATATCGCGATTGAAAAACTTGCCCTTATTTTTCTACGATCCGGGTTAGTTAAATGATTGATAGATCCGAAAAAGGCTTGACTTATGCACCAATAATTCCAAGCAATCCAAAATAGCCTAAGTCACCACACGGTCACAATCTCAAACGATGAGCCCATCACACCTGCGTTTTGGATTGTTGAAATATATAATATGCCATAAATGGTTGATGAGTTCCCTAAAATCTAAACTTTCAAGTGAAAAGAACAATTGGAGTAACACTTCCATTGAGTCGTTTATGACCACCGAAATCACCAAGGGACGGTCAAGGACCCTGCCCAAGCATAAATGTTGAGGAAGTAAGTAGGACATTGGCCAAAGATTCTGCAGACCACATGTCAACTGTTGATGAAAATAGAAATTTTTTTTTCTCTCCGACGCCTAAATTGTGCTTGTCAATGATTCCTTGTTCAAGTTTCGGATGAGTACATAGAAAACTAGAGTAACCATTACTTGTAGGTAAATGTGTAAGCCAGTTAAGATCTAAGTCAAAATAATTAGAAAATTTTTAAACATATTGTATTTGTATCATTTCAGTTTTAAACCTTTCAATTATACTAATTTAATCATAAACATTTTAATAATTTAGTTTCTAACTTTTTTGGTTAATTTATCCCTAAATCTAAATTCAAGAATTTCATGATTCATGATGATTTTTATTATTGTTTCTTTTTATTAAATACAAACGGTTGATATTTAAGGTTTGACCAATCAAAAAGATTGCGATATGCTACTTTCAAAGGTCAATGAAAGGTGGAAATAGAAAGAACATCACGATTGAAAAACTTGCCCTTATCTTTCTAGGATTTGAGTTAGTTAAGTGATCGATACATCCGAAAAAGCTTGACTTATGCACCAATAATCCCAAGTAATCCAAAATAGCCTAAGTCACTACACGGTCACGATCCCAAACGATCAACCCATAACACCTGCGTTACGAACTGTTGATATATATAATATGCCATAAATGCATGGTTGATGAGTCCCTAAAATCTAAACTTTCAAGTGAAAAAAATGATTGGAGTAACACTTCCACTGAGTCGTTTATGATCACCGCAATCATCAAGGGACAGTCAAGGAACCTGCCCAAGCATAAATGCTGGGGAAGTAAGTATAACATTAGCCAAAGATTCTGTAGACCACATGTCAACTGTTGATGAAAATAGAAATTTCGATTCCCTCTAGCTCCTAAGTTGTGCTTGTCAGTGATTCCTTGTTCAAGTTTTGGATGAGTACATAGAAATAGAAAACTAGAGTAATCATTACCTATAGGTAAATGTGTAAGCCAATTAAGATTTAAGTCAAAATAATCAGAAATTTTTCAAACTTATTGTATTTGTGTCATTTCAATTTTAAACATTTCAATTATAGTTCATTATGATTCTTATTATTGTTTATCCCTAAATCTCAATTCAAGAATTTCACAATTCATTATGATTCTTATTATTGTTTATTTTTATTAAATACAAACATTTGCTATTTAAAGTTTGACCAATCAAAAAGATTGCGATATGTTGCTTTTAGAGGTCAAAGAAAGGTGGAGATAGAAAGAACATCACAATTGAAAAACTTGCCCTATCTTTCTACGATCCGGGTTAGTTAAGTGATCGATAGATCCGAAAAAGCTTGACTTATGCACCAATAATCCTAAACGATCCAAAATAGCCTAAGTAACCGCACGGTCACAATCCCAAACAATCAGCCCATGACACTTACGTTACGAACTATTGAAATATATAATATGACATAAATGCATGGTTGATGAGTCCCTAAAATCTAAACATTCAAGTGAAAAAAACGGTTGGAGTAACACTTTCATTGAGTCGTTTATTACCATCACAATCGTCAAGGGACATCAAGGATCTGCCCAAGCATAAATGCTAGGGAAGTAAGTAGGACATTGGCCAAAGATTCTGTAGACCACATGTCAATTGTTGATGAAAATAGAAATTCCGATTCCCTCTAGCTCCTAAGTTGTGCTTGTCAGTGATTCCTTATTCAAGTTTCGGATGAGTACATAGCAAACTAGAGTAACCATTACTTGTAAGTAAATGCGTAAGCCAATTAAGATTTAAGTCAAAATAATCAGAAAATTTTTAAACTTATTGTATTTGTGTCATTTCAGTTTTAGACATTTCAATTATACTAAATTATTGATAAACCTTTTGATAATTTAGTTCTAATTTTTTTGGTTAATTTAACCCTAAATCTCAATTCAAGAATTTCAGGGTTCATTATGATTCTTATTGATTGCTATTTAAAGTTTGACCAGTCAAAAAGACCGCCATATGCTGCTTTTAAAGGTCAAGGAAAGGTGGAGATAGAAAGAACATCGCGGTTAGTTAAGTGATCGATAAAATCCCTTATGCACCCATAATCCCAAGCGATTCAAAATAGCATAAGTTACCTCACGGTCATGATCCCAAATGATCAGCCCATGACACTTGTGTTACGAATTGTTGAAATATATAATATGCCATAAATGCATGGTTGATGAGTTCCCTAAAATCTAAACTTTCATGTGAAAAAACGGTTGGAGTAACACTTTCATTGAGTTGTTTATGACCACCACAATCGTTAAGGGATAGTCAAGTACCCTACCCAAGCATAAATGCTAGGGAAGTAAGTAGGACATTGGCCAAAGATTCTGCAGATCACATGTCAACTGTTTGGCTCCTAAGTTGTGCTTGTCAGTGATTCCTTGTTCAAGTTTCGAATGAGTACATAGAAAAGTCGTTTATGACCATCGCAATCATCAAGGGACGGTCAAGTACCCTGTCCAAGCATAAATGCTAGGGAAGTAAGTAGGACATTGGCCAAAGATTCTGCAGACCACATGTCAACTGTTGGGCTCCTAAGTTGTGCTTGTCAGTGATTCCTTGTTCAAGTTTTGGATGGGTACATAGAAAACTAGAGTAACATTGGTAAATGCGTAAGCCGGTTAAGATTTAAGTCAAAATAATCATAAATTGTATTTGTGTCATTTCAGTTTTAAACCTTTCAACTATACTAATTTAGTCATAAACCTTTAGATAATTTAGTTATAATTTTTTTCTGAAAAAGCTTGATTTATGCACCAATAATCCTAAGCAATCCAAAATAGCCTAAGTCACCGCATGGTCACGATCCCAAACGATCAGCCCATGACACCTGCGTTACGAACTGTTGAAATATATAATATGCCATAAATGCATTGTTGATGAGTTCCCTAAAATCTAAACTTTTAAGTGAAAAAAAAAATGGTTGGAGCAACACTTCCATTGAGTTGTTTATGACCACCGCAATTGTCAAGAGACGATCAAGGACCCTACCCAAGCATAAATGCTGGGGAAGTAAGTAGTACATTGGCCAAAGATTCTGCAAACCACATGTATGTTGATGAAAATAAAAATTTCGATTCTCTTTGGCTCTCAAGTTGTGCTTGTCAGTGATTCCTTGTTCAAGTTTCGGAATGAGTACATAGAAAACTAGAGTAATCATTACTTGTAGGTAAATGCGTAAGCCAATTAAGATTTAAGTCAAAATAATCAGAAATTTTTTAAACTTATTGTATTTGTGTCATTTCAATTTTAAACATTTCAATTATACTAATTTAGTCATAAATCTTTTGATAATTTAGTTCTAATTTCTTTTGGTTAATTTAGCACTAATTCTCAATTCAAGAATTTCAAGGTTCATTATGATTCTTATTATTATTTATTTTTATTAAATACAAATAGTTGCTATTTAAAGTTTGACCAATCAAAAAGACCGCGATATGCTGCTTTTAGAGGTCAAGGAAAGGTGGAGATGGAAAGAACATTGCGATTGAAAAAATTGCCCTTATCTTTCTAATACTGATGTAGAGACCCAACTATCCCATTTCCGACTTTATGCAAGCCTGTCTTCTATTTTTTCCACTCTTCCACTCCATGATTTCTCTCTAGAGTTTTTGGCTGCGTAAGGTTTGCAATTTGTATTATCTCAATTCGTGTCCAAGGATTCAAATAAAGATCAAAGAAAAATCAAAGCCTGCGTAAATGACAAAGGAGGAACTTGTCCAAATTATTTTGCACCCAACGCAAGACGCAAGGTATCCCACAATCTTCTACGGAGAAACGACTAGTATCTCCGTCATTTATATCCGCACGCGCGTGTATATATTTGTGGGTATAACACAGTACGCTTATTTATTTACCGCAAAAAAAAAAAAAAAAAATTACCTGCAACCGCACACTAGTACTGATGAAACATACGATACGGACTTTCATTATGTGCAATATAAGATGCCTATGGAAATACATAATTTAACGTGTCCGGGAACACGCGAATTGATTTCTATTTACATATAAAGTGGCCGAGGCAAAAGCTCAGAAATATCGGGGCCTTTTCGTGGCCATCACCATGCATGCTTCTATATATATCTATATATGTTTCCTATACATTCTTATATAGACTTTTCATATAATAGTATATGCACATATAATAGTATATGCAGGCATATATGACTATATATCTATGTGTTGACGACCCGAAGGCCCTGTTTTTCCTTTTTTCACACGCACCAAGGGGACGGTAAAGAAGACTCCCAGTGGTTGCCATCCAGGAAATTCCCTGCGAAGTTGACAGGATCCTCCAGAACAGGAAAGTCCACAGACATTGCGGCCTCTTGCCATATTGACTCGTCCAAGAACGGCAAGTTCACGTTCAGGTTCCCCCACAGGTCATTTTCCTCGATGTTCTGTCCGAATTTGAAGGTGTTGGGGACCGGATCAGCTGGATCATTACCTTGAGCCTGAGAGCTATCGTTAGAGATGGGGGGCATGGCTGGGGCGTTCTTGAATTTAGGTGTCACAAGAGTGGTCATGGGAACAGGGGGCTCGCTTGGCGAATTAGGGATCAAGTTATGAAAGATTTGAGCTTGGTTTCCCCCGGGATGAACGGCTTGAGCAGCAATAGTTGGGGGTGGGGCAGGAGGTTGCAGATTCGTGGCAGGTGCAGCGGCGTACAGCTCAGGCAGGTTCAGCTTCGCCTCCAACCCGTACAGCTTCCGGGCAGCTGCATCGTAGGCAACCGCGGCATCGTGGGACGTGTCAAAGGTCCCAAGCCACAGGCGGGCACCACGGTTGGGCTCCCGGATCTCGGCGACCCACTTGCCCCACGTCCTCTGCCGCACCCCCTTGTAGGTGCAAGAAGCGTTCTCAGGACCACCTTTGCCTCTCATGCACCCCTTCCTGGAGCTCGCCTGAGCGGGCTTCCTGCCCTGCTTCCTCTCTCCCATCACAGGCTTCAACATTCTCCGCCACTCCCTCACCCTCGCCCCCCAAAAGCCTCAAAGAGCATAAAACAAAGATGGAAAACCCCAGACACTCCCCCACAACACCCAAGGAAAAGGGACAGACAGTAGGGCAGAGGCTGAGAGAGACTACCAGTAAAGCTTAAGGCTCGAAGGGCGGGTGCTATTTATGTACTTGCCAGGTAAGACGAAAGCCCGAGGGCCAGGAGCAGATTAGCACCAACTGTAACGTGTCTGTGCAGTGACACGGCAGAAGATACTTGGCATGAGGAACAGATTGGTCGTGTCAAGGAGAAGGGTCCTGTGTTCATGTGGCTTGAGCACACTTGGCTTGGGTGGGCAAAAACAGAGAAGCAAATTCCGAATTTGCCTTTTTTTTTTCTTCTTTCCTTTTTTTTTTTTTTTTCCCGTGGGGAGGGATTGGATAATCGTCATTTATCTCCGGGGTTGGAGCGCTCAGAAGAAACGACGGTTAACAGATAAGCCCGTGCGGGAGTTCCAAGAAAATTAAAAAAGAAAAAAAAAATGAGGAAGAAAGAAGGGGACTGTTATGCCCACGACAAAACTTTTTGCAGTGACCCCTACATACGTGGGGGCGCACGTAAAAATTTCACCAAAAGGACCGGGAAGGAAGCTTGAACCTAGAAATGCGTGCGAACCTCTGGAAATCCTAGTGTCTTTTGCCCGTCCAGAGTGGTGTCCTGTCCGCCCAATTTCCCTTAGGCTGGGGCCCCACAAAATAGAGAGAGACTTCCGAGGAAGATCCCCCATCACATCGAACAATTAATTAATTATAAGATATTTCGAAGGCGGCATTCGCTGCATTTGCCTCTTTTGCTCAGTTCATATGTAATTGATTCTATAAAAAAAAAAAAAAAGAGCAAAAGAGAGTATGGCCCATTCTCAATCCCTCTTCCAGTAACAATACTTCAATGCAGAAGAAAGTTAAAGAACAGATAAAAGATAAGCTGGTTTAAGCTACTGATGGATGGGCATACTATAGAGTGAGCCGAGTATCGATTGTGCAGATATAAAACTGATCGAAGGAGGACACTAGACGCTAGATAAGTCGAGAAAAGATAAAACTGGAGTTACCGCCTTGTGCGTTGGGGTGACGGCATTGTTGACGCGATGAGAAATAAATTCCTCAACCACCATCTGCCATTGTCGATTGACAAAAAACACCTTGAGATCACGACCGATCTAAATCACGTCCTGTGACACGTCTCGAGCAAACGACAACGGATGAAACCGCTCCCTGCATGCATTGACATTTGCCGAACTCCATGCATGAGATCTCATAAATGCCAGATTTCACAGTCTAATTCTGAGTTTATTTAGGTAAGGATGTCTTGCCGTGTTTAGCTAGACACGCCAGTCTGTTGTTTCGAAAACTTTATCATGGACTAGGTAAATGCAGTTATTACCTCAACACAAGGGATAAGATATGACTAGACATGTTACAACAATAATGTCACAACAAAATCAGATCTTCATCGCCTATAAGAACATTACAAAGAGAGCTCGCATTTCGACTTATAAATATGCAGATATATACAAGGAACCACAAGAGGGTGACAGAAAGCACCTGATTTCCTTCGAGCCATATCTGGCCCAGTCGTTGCCTGATGTGGCATGCCAATTTTCCCGTGTCTGCAGGTACAGATGGCCAAAAAAGCGAACCACCTTAACACATTCTAGCTCAAAACACGGTAAGGAAACACCTCTATGATTAGCAACCCCATCACCATTATGATCTCAAAGCTATTTCCAAGGGTTCATTGAGCTCCTTGCACTTCCTTAAAGCTGCTCTTATCTCATCCAACATCTCATTTATTCTGATGCCTTTGCTGCAACCAACAGGAGGACATAATTTTCAGCTGTTGGAAGAAAATTTTTAAAGGAATTGAAAAGGTGATACCTTGCAGATTACATTTGGGGACATGAGCATGGCAATGTCATAAAAATAAAAAATCCAGATCATAAGCAAAGACATAAATAAGGTAAGTTATTTGGTGGTGATCATCAACATGAGAAAGCAAATCCACCTCTAAGAAATCATAAAGCAGACTTTTGTTTTTCACAGGTAGACATTCTAAAGCAGCATGCCCAAATTGATCGATATACTACAAAATTGGTCCCACATGCTCCAACTGAGAGACCGAGAAGGAAGAAGTCTGTCATAGAGAATAATAT
Source organism: Angophora floribunda (assembly GCA_014182895.1). NCBI lineage: Eukaryota > Viridiplantae > Streptophyta > Magnoliopsida > Myrtales > Myrtaceae > Angophora > Angophora floribunda. The sequence goes on from CM024710.1 coordinate 29,247, forward strand.
TGAATCGAAACTCCATAGTTTTCATTAAAGAAAATTGAGTACACTTTAGTTGCACTTTAATTGCGTCTGCATTAAAGCATGGGTGCTATGAGACTAAAACACATCTGCGATCAAGAGCCTCAAGTTTAAAAATATGTCTCTGTTTAGTAACCTCATTTTTATCCATGTACAAACAGACCTCTGTCTATGCCTGTTCACTTGCATAAATTGACACTATGTTTGGAAAGCTAAGGCTTTATTTGGGAAGTCAGGTTTTTTTTTTGGTTGGGGAAAGCGGGGGGGAGGAAGATCAGGGTTGAAAAATTTTATAAAATTTTGTGAGAATGAAAAGGAGAAAAGATTTAAACTTGTGAGAATGTTCCTTGCATATTCCCTTCCCTCATGCTCCCAGGCATAACATAAAGAAAGGGAGGGAAAGAAAATTTAAGGAGAGAATTTCAAATTTCCCTCTCCCTCACAAAAGTTTCAGAATCACTCTCATTTTCCACCCCAATTTTCATCCCCTCTCCTTTCTAGCTTCCAAGCAGAGTTTTTTAGTTTTCATCCAGGAGAGGCCCAGTAGACGACTGCTAAATTCAGTGAATCATAACTTCAAAATAACCATATAAGGGAAGCAGAAGGGGCACATGAATAACAGAATAGTTGTATAACTCATATAAAGGGGGTAAAAACGCGCAATACATCCAAGAGAAATAGGGTAATCAAGCAAGCCAAAAAGGACATTTTAGCCCAGGTTGCTGAACAACAGTACCCAATTAGAATTTCCACCTCATATTCAGTGAAAGGTTAACTACTTTTGGCATAGTCATTGCAGAATTAAACAATCAAAAAGTTACTATTCAGATAGGAGCTCCAAAGAAAGTTCATGATGAAATGATAATCAATAAAAGGGGGTTGACCAAAAGCTAAAGTGAAAGAAATTACCCACAATATTGCAAGTAAATTTCCAAGTTTGACTAAATATTTGCAGCCTACCCTATTGCAGTCTGCACTGAACAAGTTACAATAAAACAAAATCTCTGATGACCTGCATCTCCATCGCAACCAAGGCTTCTTTCTTCAATAGAATGAGAACTCCATGTATGTGCACATACATGTGCACAACATGTTTGTGAGCACATGTACATGTTCACATTAGTTAGCTAAATCTTAGGATTCCATCTAGAACACTGCATGTATGCTTGTAAATGCTAAAGAACTCCAGACAAAAAGCACGGGAATCACTCAATTGGTGCAGGAGGATTCAGAAAGTTGAGGATCTAGGACTAAACTCAAGAGAAGCCACAACCCCGAAACCATATAGATTCAATGAAGATAATGAGAATGAGAACTGGTCTTACAGGACACTGACAGCTACAACAGCAAGAGGGGCTGGATAGTCCTCAATTTCTTTATCCCTTCTGACATCAGAAACATGTGAAGAAAGACCTTCCTCATTTTCACTGTCAGAAGAGCTGGACCTCATTTCTAACTCAGGTGGCTTCCTTTCAGAACCAATTTCTAGTATCTTTTGAGTCAAATATGAAACTCTAGCCGCAGCCTGTAATATGAGAAAACAGAGTATAACTAGTGATTAGATATCCCAAAAACAAGGATGGAAGGACATTACTTGAGAGAGGACATACAACTAAACAGCTCATACCTCTGGAAGGTCAACTTTATTTAAAACCACAATAAATGGTCGTTCCAGGTAGTCAGGATTGTACATCCGCAATTCCTGCAAAGTCACTGTTAGGAGATTTTGGGCCACAATAAAGAAAAGCTGCTTTTAAAGAAACATTGATGTCATAATAAATGTTTTGCACACTACATAAGGAAGATGCATGAACTAAAAAGAACCATATAATGAACAAAAAGAGTGAACATTGTCAACAGACACTGTTTTCTTGTATCTATAAACCTCAGGTTTCTCTCTGAACATGAGTCTCTAAAGGTAAACCAAGTTCTTTACAGAACTATCTGAAAAAGCAAAAGGATGCATTGAATAAATAATCCATGAATCGGTTACCCCGAACAACTATTCATTTAGGCAATTGGTGGCCCCTAAAACATTTGCTTGTTCTATGTACATGGGATGAAAAGGCATTAAAAAAAGACTGAGTAATTAATAGCATAAGTGGGCTAAAGAGTAGCTCCTGCACTGAAAAACAAATCAGATAGTTTATCTTTTGTAAATAAATATGAAAACTAACCCAGTGCAGGGCATTCAATTTTGTTTGAATGGATGCTAAAAGAAACAAGACTTGATGAGTTTCAAGATGGGCAACTCTGGTTGGAATAGAACCTCAATCAGATCTACCTCTTTCACAGTTCTGTAGTCATTCACCGGGTCCTCAGCCGCTGCATCAACTACATGGACTAATAGCCGAGTTCTCCTGAGATGCCTTAAGAAGTTGCGACCAAGTCCCTACTCAGAAGATAAACTTAGCAAATTCATGGCCAGAGTAAACTGCATTATAATATGAAGAAGATAAAGTACTACCTTCCCAAGGTGTGCCCCTTCTATAAGACCAGGCAGATCTGCCAATGTTGCTTCAGAGGAATATTTCCCAGCCCCTAAATTGGGGTCACCATCAAGGCGCCCAAGGTTTGGCATCAAAGTTGTGAATGGGTAATCGGCAATATCGGGTTTTGCATGTGTTATGGCTGCCAAGAGAGTTGATTTGCCAGCATTTGGAAGACCCTAAACAAAATCAAAACAATTTTTAGCAATTTGATATCTGTTATAGGCTCCATATAAGTGCTGCATCAACATGAGAGGCTACTAAACATGTACCAAAAGGCTCTTTTCCATGATCTAGGGTTGGCCCAATTGTTGGAGACCCTTTCCAAACCATTAACCCCTACCCACCTTGTCTGACCTAGAAGAAAGGTCAAACTCAAATCCTTTCTTCATTCTTATCCATTTATCTTATATTTGAGTCAACTCAACTGCGAGTCCATCAAATACATATTGATGGTTGCAATTCATGGTCATTCAAAATATTTATCCTCACAATTACAAAGTCACAGCTGCTTGAAGTATAGTAAAAACTTGTGCTTCTATAATTGATTTGTGCAAAAAATAAAGAAGGTACTAATCCAAAGGTACACAGTCAACATTGTGGCTCCAGTATCTTGTAACAACAGCAAGTCCATGATTTGAAGATTGAAAGCTATAAGTAAGACCAATTTCCACCTAAGTCTCTAAATAAAGGGGTAAAAGCAACCAAACCATATGAACTACAGATGAAACGTAAATAGGTGTAAACAGCAGATGAAAAGGGTTTTCCATTAATACAGTTCTCAAGTTCAAGTCCATGTAGTCACTCACACAGACACGCACCTGGACACACATGCGCAAATAAAAAAATAGGCTTCAGTTTTTCTGTCTCGGTGGATGGTTCCATGGTTCCACCTAAAGAAGTCTAAACTAAAAGTCTACAGATCACTGCTTCAGCCTTAGCATAGTGGTTTACACATCCCTTTGAGTATGTGGCAGGTGGGATTTTTTGAACCCATCTCTCAAACAATGACCACAATGGATGTCGGCTCAGTCCGAAGGAAGTCCTAGGTCTAGGAAGGGGAGGGGAAAGGAGGGGGGGGATGCATAGGTGGGCTGGGTGGGGCTGCATGAAGAAAAACTAAACAAATAACTGCTTCAAGTACGACTAATGGCAAACACCAAAATGAAAGCTGAAATCATGATTTCACTACTAGTTTAATTTGTTCTTGTTTGCTTTGTGCATATAGAGTAATAAAACTCACCACCAAACCAACATCTGCCACAACACGTAGAATCAACTCCAAACTAACCTCTTCCCCAGGCTGACCAAGAACTAAAACCTGAAATTAGATAGAAATGATGAAGCAGGACATAAGAAACACATAATGCGGATGAAGAAAATGATATGACTTCCCAGCAGAATTACACAAAAGTTAAAAAACAGAATCAAATTTCTTCAAAAGTTAATGAGATCCATTGGAGTAAGACTACAATTAGGTGGGATCTATTGGAAGAAATTCAATGAACTGATATAATGTCAACACTCAATGTCTTCAGATGACATTAATGCAGATCTATGGCATATAGTAGCAAGCCTAAGCTCATATATTTTCAGCATGCTTCAAGCTTCAGTAGTATGAAGCTTACACAGTTAATTAAAGCACAAGACACAAGAGGAGCGTCATGAAAATCAAGTATCAACTGCAAGTACATGCCATTCCCATGTCAAGATGTCTGTCTACCAAACCAAATGCAACTCAATGGCAGGGTAAGAAAGGTTCAGCTAATGGAGATAAGCCATAGTCAGCCTCAAGGTTCCATAATATATGAACTAATTTCGAAGCAACTCAAACGAAATGATTCGAACAAAAGAAAGCCGGTACTACTCAAGGACCGGCCTCCATCAGAAAATATCAATCACAATCACTGACAGAAATAAAGTTCATGTGAATCTCAAATATAATTAATGCAAGATAATAATCAGTAGTCAATCTTGAGGATGGAGAGGCATTATTTATACCTTATCACTGTCATCTCTCATGACATTGGTCGTCAGCGTCATCAATTTCTTCCTTCTATGTTCAGGCATTTCTAACAGGCTAATCTGCCAACGTACCAACTTTTGTAAGAAGCAAACCTACAAAGATATCAACCTAATAGAAAGCTCAACAGAATTCCTATTTATATTATGGGCATGCAACTAACAAAACTCAAAAGTAAAATCACGACAACTAATATTTAGCGACTTTTTTGAATTGCGTAGATTCCTATCTTACAGCTGCCAGCTGCCACTATTCAAATTGCACTTGGGAAAATGCAAATGTAAACCACGTTAAGAAAGGGGAAAGAAGGAATAACTTAACAGGAACATGCCACTGCAATCATAGAAAGAAACACACAAATGCTTTAGACCACCAATCGAGATATAGTTTTATTTAACTGAATTGACTCACCCCTCCTTGTCCTCCTCTTGCAACAAGAACTTCATCGCCTGGATTTGCCAAATCAGCCAACAACTTCCCTCGTTTACGTTTGACAACTGTTCCTGGGGTAGGATCACAGGAGTACACCAAAAAAAGACACGAAACTTGTTACTTCGAGTATGTATAGAAATAATATCTGCTTCAAGAGACCAGACGTAATCCTTATCAAACCTAAATCAACAATTCCACCAACCTACAGGCACGGGAATGCGTAGAGTAGGAGCAGCGAATCCATTGTGCAATTGCGACGTCAAAACACCCATCGCATCGACATTCCCGCCGCGCTTAGCATTGTAGCGGCTCCTCCCGTGAAACTCCAGCAGCGAATCCTTTGCCTCATCAGCGTAGATCACCACGTCGCCTCCGTGCCCGCCCATCGGGAGTATGAGCGAGCCATCGAAGTCCCTCTTGAGCGAGCCGCGCCTCTTCGCCTTCTCCTTCTCGCGCTGCCTGCCGCTGCCAGAGCCCCTCTCCTGGGCAGGCATGCCGAGAATCGCGCCGTGACCCCCGTCCCCCGACCGCAAGGTGACGACCGCCCGGTCGAAGTACTTGTGAGGTTCCCGCGACAGCGAGGCCGGGGTCGGGGACGGGGACGGGGATTCCTTCGCCCTAGCGACCCTGCTGCTGCACTGGATCGAGCGGTACCCGACGGGATGTGGGGAATCGCTTCCTTCCGCCCTCCGGCGGCACCTGCGCGCGCGCGAAGGTCGAATCAGAGAATGCGCGTGTTTGGCCCGACGAAGGAAGAAACGAAGCTCGGGCGCGCGAACGAAGCAAGTTCTCGAGGAGCTATCTCGTGCCATGGGCGCGACATAGCGCCCGCGCGCGAGAGAGAGAGAGATGAGAGGAAGTACCTGAGGGGAAGGGAATGGCCGAAGAAGAGCGACGGGGCGGGAGAAGGAAAGCAACGGAAGGAAGGTGGCGACTGAACCAGAGACGCCATTATCTGAAGCAGTCTTGAAGCAGAGCGGAGGACGAAAGCGAGCGAGAGAGAGAGAGAGAGATATGGCGAGTCCGTGATTTAGGCGGGATTGCTTAGAAGAAGGCCGGATGGTTCATTGATAATGCATAGCCCGGCCCGATAAAGTGCCCGGATTTGAATGACGAATGGGCCTCGGTGGGTTTCCCCTCAGGAGCGAGCACCGGCATCGATTCTGTCCGGTTCGACCCGGTAACGGCCTGGACCGACCGGTTCAAGGCTGGTCCTAGTTAGAATCGTTCCGGTTCCCCGATACCAAAGCCGGAAGAGCCGATTTAACCCAGGAGCTCTTTTATGTCTGTTTCGAAATCTCTTTTAGAAGAAAAAGTTCCACATCCATCGACAAATTATATCGTGCCTTTTCAATATAAATGAACAACACAATAACTTGACCAATAGACATTTTTACAATGAAATGGGGCCAATTCCCCATCCTGAACCTTTTTTGGACCGTAGTCATCAAACCGATCACTCCAAATTAAACAATGATATCACCGATATCCATTAAGCATCTATTTTAATCATTTACACTTTACTCAAAAATAAAAAGTGGGCGGTGAAGGAAAATTCTCTCCGATGTTGTCTGGAAAAGTAATGCCTAGAGGCAAATGGAAAGACGAAAAGTCTGAAATAGATTTGTTTGGAGAGAGAAAGAAATTATGAGGAAAAAAATATGTCATGTGTTCAGTGACTTTTTCTGTATCCGTGAATAAGGGATGCTTTAAATAAATTATCTCGCTTCGTCTAATAAATTTTAGAAATATTTGACTTTTTACTGCCGGGCGTGAGAAGAAGACAAGGGAAGAAGGTGCAAAATTTGGAGTAAGAGTTTGTTTTTGGAAATTAACATTTGGCCCACTAATTCTTCGGCTTTTTAATTAACAGTAAAAAAAAATTATTATAAAGCGCAAATATATCAGGTGAGACTAGAATCTAGTCACTAGATTCAATTTATCATATTAATTATGGCGTGAACAAAAATGGTGGGACCCAAGTGCTCATTTTGCACCCAAATTTTCACCTAATTATGCCTAAGCCCTTCCAAACATGGTATTTCAATTCTCCGCCCCAATTTTCTTTCTATTCTCATTCCATTCCCCAGGAATATCAAATTTTCCAAAACAGAAGTTCAAAGTTTCCACGTTACTTGGTCTCGATAAAGTGTTACTCCTTTCTCCGTTTGAAGTGTTCTTTTCCCTTTTATTTTAATTAATACCTAATACTATACATTTAAAATCAAAAACTAGGACCTCTCGAAATTATTGAAAAAACTCTCTTTTACAGTCTTTTTATTATTGGAGAAACGTTTCTTCGACAAGAAAATTAACAACTTCTAACTAAACTAAGCCAGACCAAATAGGTTAGGCATTCCATTTAGATTTTTGGGGTGTAGAAAGGTTTTTATTTAGCAATGAATAGTAATGTCAAAAAAAAAATCATTCCGACTTGACCTAATCATAAAATTATGGTATTTTGTGGTCGAGCCTTAGTTTTCTTCGAGTAGGGATTTTTAGATGTTGGTATTGTTAGGTTGGGGTTTGGTTAGGCTGGCATTGGTTTTTTGATACCTCCATAGCACAATTCGATCTCCCTCTCTCTCCCCTTCTTTTCTCTCTCCATGGGTGCGCAACAAGGATAAAATCATATATTTGAGCCCAGTTAATTGGAATTGACCCGGCCCGGCCCGGCCCTTTCCCTTGAGTTATATGATATTTAGGTATTTGGTCGAGTCAAGTCGGATCAATTGGGTCCACCCTATAGGGTTTTGGGTCCAGTCGAGTTATAGTTACACCCCTAGCAACGAACACCCTCGAATTTTTTTAACATTTGGAATCACGTTAACACTTTTCATGATTCTTGATTTTTTTTTTTTGGAAGCAAATCCCAACATCTTTTTTCACAATTTGAATATAAAAATTATTTACAGGCCAAAAAAGAAGAATATAAAAATTATTTAAAATGTGTACATATATATACACACACATACATTTTGGTGAAAAATTCAAACTGGTTTTGGTTATTTTTTGTGATCCTTAGGACTTTTTACTTTAAAGGGCAATATTAGCGGAAAGCTACCTCTTGTTGTCCCCAGAAGGAGTCACACGTCGCTGAGCGGTACCTAAAAAGTAGTCGTTTCTCTCGCTTGGTTACCAAAATAAGAAGCACTCAGTTCTTTTGAAAGGATGCACAAGTAACGCAATCGGATTAAGAAAATCCACAAAATGCCTAATCATAAAATTAACCTGAGGCTAGTAACATGAATTGATCATATTATGACTACCGACTGGCAGAAACAGCGGATCCCCAGGGTAGCTGATGAATGTGTATACCAACAACCGAAAATTAAACAGATTTAATCACCTTAACACAGTTGAAGTTCAGCTCTTGGAAGAATTCAACTGTGATGCAGAACAGAAACACATAACACCGGGAGCTCTCACTGTACACAGGTCATGTTCGATGACATTACAACAGTAGCACTATAATCCAGATTCAGAACAGTGATCTGCCTCTAATTAGAACCCACTTGAGATCGGAGAAGCACTATGGTTTGCTAAATTGGCCTGCACTTCTCTGAACCTGCACTTCTGCCTGTGCTTACTCTGTTGGTCGAGAGTAGGACTGCAGAGTAAAAGATGGTCAGTTTTCTTGGATCCCCATCCCTCACTTTGAACACGAGGAGTTTGATCGTAGACAAACTGTCCAACGGTGATAATGATGATCGATACAACATAGCCAGAATCCCACCACAATCTCCTCGAGATGTTATGCTGAAAAAATTTGAAAAAAGTCAACAAAGGTTGACAGAGAAAACTGTGCTTCTGAATACTAGCACCACCAACATTGGGCTACTTTCATTTTGCCAACCTCGGATGATCAAACATTTTACAGTCAACCTTATCATTAACTCAGAGTAAAATGCAATTTCACAGGCCCTTCTGCAAGCAAAATATTTCAGTACATTGAAAACATATGAATCACCCCCCGCATATGGATGGAAAATGCTCAGAAAGCCACCTTAGGTCCCTAACTGATCTGCTGAGCTATTTATGAAGCCAAGTACGAGGTCTAGCATCTATCTATAGCAACAAGCATTCTCTTCACAGGTTCTGCATTGAACATCAGTTTTGACAAACAGTTAAATATGCATTTCAAACATCAGAGAAGACGGGGTAATGCATGTGGATCACAAAACATGCTCATGACAGGAAATGGCAAATAAGCAGTCCCACAGGGCCATAGAAGAATAAGCTCCTCATCTTATATGATTCGAAATAGCCCCGTTCGTATGATGGTAGTCAGTAGACGTAGTTCATTTCAAACAACTAAGTGGAAGATCAAGTGACCAAGTCCCTGTTTTTTCCAGGGCTGGTAGAGGAAGAGAATAAGCCATTAGAAACAGAAAAGGTGATGCCATCATCATCCACCTAGATGCTTAATCCTTTAAACCAGATTCACAACTAGAATCTACATGGAAGATTTATAACATGTTCGTTTCTTTACCTTTTCCCCAAGAAGCTATACAATTTCAATTCAAACTAAACAATTCACATTCAGCTCAATGGAAATTACAATACGGGGTTTTTGCTAATTTTCTATTTCAACGCCAATCTAATTGGTGGCAGAGAAGGGCATGCTTTGCTAGGCATGAAACTGCACTTCTTTCCTAAACATTCAACATGCCAAATGTAGACCATGCTCAACATCAGTATGAGCAGACATATCTTCCAATTCAAAGACCTTGCTTCACTTCTGCATTCAATTTGAATTCTACATTCAGAAACGAATAAGCCAATCACCCCAAGCAACAGATGCAAATTCCATTGCCACCCAATCAGCATATTGCATTGATCAATCTCCAATCGTTTCCAACGACAAGGACATGTGTATAATACTATGTAAACCTAAATCAAAATGAACCTCTGGAATCGATCACGACGAAGGGAACACGTCCTTCACTGCGGAAGCGGCAGTCAAGTAATTGAGCGTGTTCCTCAACGTCTCCTTCTCCCTCCTCAGCCTTGCCGCGGTGTCCTCCAGTTCGAGCAACGCCTGCTGCTCCCTAGGAGCGCCCTCGAACGTGCTCCCGACAAAGAACGAGAACGGCGTCGGGAACTGATTCTTCCTAAGGTCCTGCACTTCCTTCTCTCCCTTCCCGTTCAACCGATTCGACAGCCTGATCACGTCCTTCATGTGCGCCTCCACTTCGCCCGCCAGCGACTCGACGTCGTCGCCCCCGTCGCTAGACGGCCTGTCCTCGAGCCAATCGACCCGGGCGACCAGGTAGGGCTTCGTGCGGACGATGCCGGTGACCCGGAACCGCTCCTGCCCCTTGCAGATGAGGAAGAACCGGTCGTCGGCGAGGCGCTCGTGCTTGACGACCTCGCCGACGCAGCCGACGTCGGCCGTTCCAGAGGCGGAGTCGGCGTACACGACACCGAAGCGGAGGTCGGTCTGGAGGAGCGTGTGCATCATCATCCGGTACCGGAACTCGAAGATCTGGAGGGGGAGGATCGCGCCGGGGAAGAGGACGAGGGGGAGGGGGAAGAGAGGGAGCTCGGCGGCGTCGGAGGAGGACGCGGGGCCGGCGCGGCGGTTCTCCGGGGAGGAGGAGGCCGAGCACCGGAGGGAGCCCGGCCTCCGCCGGCGCCACCGGTGGCGGGGAGGCAGAGGCGGGGAGGGGCCGGGGAGGAGAGGTTGGGACATGGGTTTGGTGGGGAGGGGGAGGAGGAGACGGCGGTGGGTATGGCGGCGAACGAGGTTTTGAGATAAGGAGAGAGTGGAGGGCAGTGAAGGGGAAAGGCCATTGTTGATGAGTAAGAGAGAGAAAGAGAGAGCTGCAGTCAGCCGAGGAGAGAGAGAGCGGCCATTGCTGAACTTACCACGGCGGGGACTGTTCTCAGGCCGAGACGATGTTGTGTGGACTGCAATGGGCCACGGACGAGATTTGGGTGCGGACGCTGGGGATTTGCTGCACCGTCCATGATGCGCTTGGCTGATAAGTAGGGGAGGAGTCCTCTAGGGCGTGAACACGATTTCGGGATGGAATCGAAAATAAAGAGCATCGGTCCGATTTGAGGTTTCAATGCATTTCGGTCCAATTCCTGATTTCATTCTTTTTATGAATTATTGGTTTCCGGTTCAATTCTTGAAATAGAATTGTAGATTAGAATCGAACCGAAAATAAAATGAGGGTATGCATTTGATGATATTTCCTTTTGTAATGTTGTTCACAAGATTTCTTTTTTTATTTTTTTTGTGTTGCATCAATGGATTTTTGCTTGACTAAATTTTGCCATAGTAATCGAATATTAGATCATGGTCTTTTATTTTATTTTATTTTATTTTCATATCAAAAACTTTCTATGAATAGTCTTGATCCTCCATAACTACCTATAGAGATACTCATGCCAAAATCAAGTTGCTTGCGTTTGAATTTTTACTCCACCAGTTGTGTTGGGTGAAAATAATCCATATTTTATGTTTAGAAGAGCAATATGTACTAAGAAAAATTGGGAATGTTATCTTAAATTGGAAAAAGAGGAAGAAGAACACAAAAATTGTTATGTGATCTTTGTGTAAATTGCTTTTCTCGATCCTCACGTTAATTTTAAGGTTCGAACTCCCCATCTCTTTCCTAGCTTCGATTGACAAACCGATAAGGTGTTTAACACGAGTCTTCTTTACCTATGCGTCCTTTGGTAACTTGCATGAGAAATTATTGAGTTACTACTATCAATAATAGAACAGGTAATTAACATGTATTTGTCTTTCTTGAGAAAATCGAACCAATATGTAAATGAGGTAGCTTTACTTTTGGTAATCAACAATGACACTATTTCTAAGGTGATGTATATTAGCCATTAGACATTATATTCATCGCCATACTTGAAATATGTATAAGAAGCCAAAGTGTTAAGGAGAGCAAGTTACCTACCAATTGATGATTGAATGTAAGCAAGTAATTATAGGTTCCTTATAAATTCTACTTGAAATTTCAAACCCAGCTTGTCATGGTTCGAAGATAGGTTGTGGAGTCCAACAGGGTTTTTCTCTTTTTTTTCCTTCTTTTTGTTTAACTTGGTGGTCACATGCATTAATGTTATTTCCTAATCGAAAAAAAAAACATGCTTAGAACTTCCAAGCAAATACAATTGCGTACGTATATGTGAATTAATCAGATTTTGTGATGGAGCATGAGCCCATGGCTCGGCTTGACCTGAGGCCTTTTGATAGAAACTTGGATCGCGCACGGCCCCTCTTAACTAGACTTCGACCTGTGGTTGAGCCCCCATCCACGCATTGCTCGAGCGACGAGAGGTCGAAGACGGCTTTAAACAGGCTTTGCTATGGCAAATCATGAGAAGCTTGGCCTATGACCTGATTGGGCTAGAGCCAAGCCTAACTCGACCGGATTTGTATAATAAAAATTATATGATAGACATGGTTTGCGCAAACATTAAGTCACAACATTAAAATCCAACCCGGCCCGATCCAATAGTCGATAGCACCTATTGCATGCTCTAGTCTAGTGAAGCATATGGATATTAAGCAGTTAATATCCCAATGCGAAGGAGAATAATGACCCCATTATTCGTCCCAAATCCGATAAATCAAAGAAAGGACATTCCATTGAAATCTCATTTGGAGATTGTCTTGATTTGAGTTAAAAATAGCCATGATTCAACGGTTATTATGCAACTTTTTTACTGTAATAGATAAGATCTCTATAAGTAAGTAGTGCACATGTAAACTTGTCAAAATTGGTCATAGTTCCATTTTTTTAACTTATGTTGATGGGCTGAGTTGTTATATGAATTAATTATATTTGATCAATAAATTGAGAATAGTAAAACTCAAAAACGTATATTAAATGAGTTTATAATTTACTCAGACCAAGCCCACCTCTGTCACTCTCTCCCTCCCACATTCGATCCTGAACTCGTTTATTTCATGCTTTTACCTCAATTTCAATATGATTTTTTTCTAAATTTGATTAAATGTAAGAGTATTTTAATAATAAATAATGGGTCAAGATAGGTATGCATCACTAGATTTATATTATATGTAAATTGGCCAAAACTAGTTAAACGAGTTAATTTGGATCGATCGATTTTTCAACCTAATGTAACTCACTTGCTTGATAAATCTATGTGTGTGCTTACTTTGTGAGTCTTTTTGCACAATCAAGAAAATCACTTGCAAATCCTATGGTTGAGTGGATAACAACGAGGTTAAATAATTGGAAGCACCAATAAGGCAAATAAATTTGCATAAGTAGTTAATTAGTAAGGGCGAGCATGATTTTAAGGGAGAACTTAGACCGAATAACCAAATTGGTGAGAACCTATTCGATTTCATGTTCTAAGTAGGGCAAATTCCAAATTCTAGATGAATGGAATCTACAACTTAAAACAATTTTTTGTGTTTTTCTTTATATATATATTCGCACAATCCTACGGTATTCATAATGTCCGATAACAAATGTATAATTTGAAATCATTAATTTGAACTTCCATTTTATGATTAAGACTTGTACTTTATTCATGTTTTATATTCTTCATATATCTAAATATATATATCATGATTAGTGAATTGTGGCAATAAGTGATGATAATTAAATATGATGATTTATTATAATTGTTCAATTAAAAATATAGGTGGAATCTAAAATTAACCTAAAACCCATGATAAATAAGATTTTATGGTATGCAAAATAGATTTCAAGTTTTAAAAAATAAGAAATTTATTCTAATGTGGAACTTGAAACTGTTCATTCTTATTGATAGATTTAAATATTCTCAAAAAGCCCCTCGAGAGTACCGTGGGAGAGGTCCAGTGCTCAACTATTTAACTTTTTAAGCAAAAACCCAAAAAAGCATAAAAGGTAGCACGAGTGACAGCATTAGAATTTCTAGAAAAGAGCGAGACAAGTAAAAAGTCACGGCACTGATTTGGCCACGTGGAAAAAGAAATTCCAGGAGAAAAGTGGAAGGTTCTTTAGCCGAAATGGAAGGCACGTTGGCCGTGAGATTTCTATCGGAAAAAATGGAAAATGTGAATTGAATAAATCATAAAAGAGGAAAGGGAAAAATGGATCGAGCACGACAGCAGTGGAAAAGGATACCTCCCCTCCTTCTCTCACGGTGGCGACGATGATGATGGCAATGACGATGTTGCGTGTCACGTGGGAACATGAGTCTCGTGGCCTTACACGAAAGCCAGTTCCAAAACCATAATCAAGGATTCGGTCGATGGAAAGAAAAGCAATCCAAACCCTGTATATTATCTGCCGGATCTTAGTCAACTATGAATGACTGTCCACGTCGGTAAGAATTGAAAAGGAAAATAGAAGTATCGAAAAGATTAATTAGGAACATTTGACCAAATAGAGAGGTATTTTTGTAAAAAAAGAAAGAATAAATGTATTTAAAATCTTAAAATTTATTACGAAAATACTATTAAGTCATAAAACTTATTCCGAAAATATAATTAAATCCTAAAATTTTTAATAAGTGCGATCAAGCCTTAAAATTTGTAATATTTTTCATTTGTTAAATTTGACGAAATTAATCGAATGGTCTGATTGCATTTTTTGAATACTTTAAGACTTAGTTGCACTCTCGTAATAACTTTTTGGACATTCAATATACTTATCTTAACATATGAGAACATATTTGAATTCTAGGTAAAAGTATGACCTTCGAATGCCAATCAATCCATCGCACCTGACTCACGATGTCCCGACGGGCCTGCTCCGTCCCCGTTCGCCCGCAAAACCCCCCCGTAACCCATCTTAATTCGAGGGATCCGTCAATGGGAACGCGGCGATGTAGACGGAGCATGAGGATATACGGGGTTTTTCACACGGGGAATGTGACCGCACATAGCGGCGGATTACCCCTCAGAAGGGAGGTGCATTTTGGTAAATTCAGCCTCCCTTCTGGGACTATAAAATGCGCGAGATCCGTCTCGTCTGAACATCAGACGCGGCCGACCCCATTCGAGGTACGAGAGAGAGAGAGAGAGAGAGAGAGAGAGAATGGCGGAGGAGGGACAGGTGATCGGCTGCCACACCGTGGACGCGTGGAAGGAGCACTTCAAGAAGGGGTCCGAATCCAAGAAATTGGTATCGCTCTTTGACTTTTGTCTCTCGGAATCGTGGGGTCTTTTCTTGGGTAGCGAGATTGGGAGGGTGGTTCCGTCTCGCGTTCGATGGCTCTTCGTAATGCTGTGCGGATCTGTCTGGTGTAGATCTTTAGCCCCCTCTCAGGTTGATGGTAGTGAAGTTGCGAATCTTGCTGAGACGATATCCATCTCTTACTCCCCTTCTTATTGCGCCCAGTTTACGTGGGGGTTTGTCTTGTTTTGGTTGTCCTTTTGCCTCCTTTATGCCTGTTAAGTCATGGGGATGGTACTTGAGGAAAAAGCTTGCTGATGGCTGTTTACCCTGTTGTAGTTGCTTTTGGTTTAGAGAGAAAAGGTGGATAGGAATGGGGGGTTTTCATTTTCATTAGAAATTATTTGGGGGGTCGCAGCCTTAGCATATGGGTAGGTGACATTGCAAGCTAGGATGCAATGACAGGAGCTCTATGTAAAGCACCTGAACGTGCTTGCGTTGACTTTCAGTTTGCCATAAGTTTTGAAAAGAATTGAGTGTTCTGAGATGGAGAAAGTTCTTAACAGAAGTTCTTTCAGCAAATTCAATTGAAGAGGTATCTGCTATTATGAAGCACGACTCTTATAAGTTCAATCTATATCCGTAGCTCTAGAAGAGCGAATTAGCTCCATGCTCTTGTTCTCTTACAACAACTCTTTCAATGATAAGCATAGGTTCCTTCTGTTCTTGCAGAGTTACCCTCAAGCCTTTTCATGCCAGTGACCTTGAAAGAGTTTTTCCTGTGTGCCCTCTTTTAGGCAATTTTTAGAAAAATTCATCAAATTATGTGACTTTTATGGTTTGAGCATACTAGACTCGAGTCTTCAGATTCAGGTGACGTGATGTATGGCCTTGCAGTATTACAATTCCTATGTGACTGTTTCCTGTGTTTGCTGAAAGAAGAGATTTTTGCTAGGTGGTGGTGGATTTCACCGCTTCATGGTGTGGGCCATGCCGTATTATGGCCCCAATTCTTGCTGAGCTGGCCAGGAAGATGCCCAATGTTTTGTTCCTGAAGGTGGATGTGGATGAATTGAGTGTAAGCGCATGCTGAAATCTTTTCTGGCTTTAGGGTTTACTGCAAGTAGTATGGCTAGGCTTTCATTCGGCTTAATATCTGGATTATTGCCACTCTTTTTTGTCTGCAGACTGTTTCTGAGGAGTATTCCGTTGAGGCAATGCCGACTTTTTTACTCCTGAAGGAAGGCCAGCTCGTGGACAAGCTTGTGGGTGCAAAGAAAGATGATTTGCAGAATTTGATAGCCAAGCATGCGACCGATGCAGCTGCTGCTTGACTGTGTGTTTAGCTCTCCCATGAAATGAATAAACCAGCTAAATTGTTGGATGCTCTGCAACTTATATGCTTGGTGTGTACTTATCTAGCTTTCCTTGGATATTGCCTATCCAGTGATATGCTAGTGTGAGAAGAACTGAGCTATTTGCAGGTTTGATGGTTGATGTAATGTCGTCAATTGGCATGTATGATATATCTCTATTGTGGAATAACCTTAGGTTTGGCTGCATGTTTGTTGTGCCAAAGTTTCAGTCGGTGGTTTCTTGATTGTGTCGCCGGAAGTATCTTTCGCACAGAGTTCAAAGTGTTGGTTGCCGAATGGAATTGGTGGAAAGAACACTTGATTTGTGGTAGTGTTCCCATTCTTTTCCCATTCCGGTGATGTTGACCGGAAGACTTGGCCACAGAAGCTTCGTGGTCCGATCACAGTTTTTCCAACAGTCTGTCGTGTTTCCATGGAGCACGCCTGTAACTTGGACTGTCTTAACCGGTCGCCACTGACTAGAGGAGCCGTACACGCGGCATGGATCCATTTTCTGACTCGTTTTTAGTATTAGATTGTATGTATAAACATTTGAAGGGTCGAGCGAAGGTGAGTTTCAGAAGTCGAAGTTTCGTCAAAATGGGTCCTTGATGTATTTTCTGGAGAACCCATTTTGGCTTCATTGATGACCAATCGCCTCTCGGCACTCTCGGTTGGATTAAGCAAGGACCGAACCGCATGTGCTCACTTGAGTCGCCACACAAATTGTAATCCACAGCCCCACTGCCGCAGCCATGGAGGTGGGCGACAATCGTTAGGAGGGTATCGAGACGTTCACGGCAATGCTTCCTTTCTTTCTTTCTTTCCCGTGGCTCTGATATGATACGATGAGAAGACGTCGTGCTCCACTAGTTGCGGCTGTAGAGACTTGGCTTTGAGCGACCATAGATCTGGTCGAAATAGATAGAGAGGTGCCGGATGAGTCGAGCGGGCGAGGGGGTTGGTGTTGCCAATTTTTGGAGGCGTAAGAGCGATGCTCGGCAGCATCGTGGCAACGACTAAGTTCGAAAGTCCTTCGTGATCGTCATTTGCGCTCGTTCTCTCGTTTCCTCGGACTCGGTGTCATGAAGAAGGAAAAAGACCGGACATGGAAATAAAGAAAAGAAAAGGATGATAAAAATTAGAACATTTCTCAACCATCCAATTTCTATGATAAAGACGTGTTCCCACAAAAAATGCCTAAATTTAATGGTCATGAAATTTTTTTAAGAATAAGGGCCCAGGTTGAGTCGTTTGTAGGTCAGGTTTGGACTAAAGAGCAGAGTCGTCCCAATTTTATTACATAGAAATAGGTTGGTACGTGTCAATTCAGGTCGCATTCATTTTTGATCCATCAAAACTCAACACAATCCACCTATTGAATGGGTTTGGTGAAGGGTAGCTTGATTCTTTTCAATGATCGTGACTTGAATTAAAGGAGCCCTTGCAGGCCCTGTTCGGGACCATCACTGCGGCGTCGTGGCCAGCAGGGACGTTTGAAATAGTGGCATAAGAAGAGGAAATGGCCACGGGAGAAAAATGTCCTGGACAAGTATCGTCATGGAATTGCGGCATCGAATGTATGAAAGATTTCTATCTTTCGTGCCCTGATCTAAATTGTCCGCTTGCCATGTTCAAACGAAACTGGGCTCAAACCAGGAAAGGCCAAGTACAAAGTCCCATCTGCAATATGTCATAATCAGAAGGCGAAAGACAGAACTGATCACCACCGTCAGCAAGATGAGAGCAGCTTACGAATCGGATTTTCCCTTCTCTTTTATGTTTTAATTCTCTCACCCGTGTCATCGATGCTTCGTCGTCGACTCCTTCTGATCATTTCATGTTCGAGGATAGTTCTGCTCGGTGCTTGCTCGATGATGAATACTTAAACTGACGGAGTTCGACTTTGAAACGACCCCGAGTCAGGATACCATCTGTTGAGCCGGAAAAGACAGTAAACCTTTCGTCCTTGCGTTCAAAGGTTGATATGCTTATGCAAACAGAGCACAATGAAGTGCATCTACAGTCATCGATGCGAAGTTCACTTATATGAAAAAGGGATCTCAGAGCATAATATCGCTCTCTCCGGAAGAAAGCTGTGTGAGGTCGATATTCCGAGACAAAACAAAGAGGCGAATATTTCATCGTCATATGAGGGTTCGGTTGCGAAAAGACTAGTCTTCTGTCATGGCTTTTGTATCTAGGTGGGATGCGCAATGTGCCGTAGTCTGCCACGGGACGGAACCTCAGTGCTCGAAATACAGGAGGCGCCAAAGCAAGGTGCTTGCGTTCGCGGTGATGGGAGCATTCACCTATCTAAAGGCGAAAAAATGAGCTGTCCATGAGCAAAACCATGAAGAGAGAAAAGATTCGATCAACTCTCACCTCCCAAAAGCAGAGAGACCTTCAATGGAGAATTTTCATCCTGGCCATAACTGGCATCTGGTTCTCTTATCATCCATCCTATCCCTCCTTAGTGGAGAGCGAACAAGCTTCTTCTACAGGGTGCTGAAAACTATTTTATAACGAAAGGGCACGATCTAAATCACCTTTTTAAGCTCATAAAATTCAGACCTGAACAATACCGTGACTCCATGCGACATCATCAAACTCCCATCTTTGCAGTTCACCAGCACCTTCCTCCGCTCTCAGATCCCATCACAGCTAGAATGGTAAGAATTTGTATAGATCGGTAATTCACAGGCGTATAATTCAAAATTACACTCTGGGCGATCATGACTCGGTTGTTTTTTTCTTTTCAACACTCTATAGAGCATGGCGGGGACTGGGAAGAAGACTGTATCAGTCGGGCCATGGGGCAGTCAAGATGGGTTTCGATGGGACGATGGAGTCTACTCGACGGTGAGGCAGCTGGTGATAGCTCATGGAGCCGGCATTGACTCTATCCAGATCGAGTACGACATGAAAGGGAACTCAATTTGGATGGAAAAGCATGGTGGGAACGGAGGTTGCAAAGTGGACAGGGTCGGTAATCTCTAACTCTCTTCATATGAAGCTTGATCGTTCTGACACAAAAGTACTTTAGCGCTGATTCTTTGAAGCTATGACAGCTGCAATTGGATCAATCTAACAGTTCTCAGTAAAAGAGTCCGTGCAAAGTTCCCACTTTTTGAAGTACATTCCAAAGAGGGACTAAACTCTTTTTGAAAACAATTATAATCATCCGAATCTGATTGGAACTTTGCTATTCCACAACAGAGCCATCCGCGTTTTTTCCCTACGTGAATCGTTCTTTACTGAATCATCCCAGTCACCTCACTGAGCCACATAATCCTACTCAATGTTCGCAGGTCAAGCTTGATTACCCGGATGAGTTCCTAATCTCTGTTCATGGACATTATGGGAAAATCAACGAATGGGGACCCGTTCTGGTTCGATCGCTCACCTTTGAGAGCAATCGGAAGACCTACGGACCATACGGCGTCGAGCTGGGGACCTCTTTCTCTTTCCCATCGACCAGCGGCAAGATTGTCGGGTTTCATGGCAAGTCTGGCTGGTACCTGGATGCAATTGGGGTTTATCTGAAGCCGTATCAGAAAGAAAAGGCATCTGGAACGCTGGTTTCTGCTCAAAGCGGTGTTGGTATTGGACTTGGAGCCAACAAGGTTGGCTACTCAATCGTGCAAGGGAGCATCGGGCAGAATTACGACATAGTGCTTGCCGTGAGGCAGAAGGAAGTTCAAGGCAATTGTTTCAGGAACCAAATCTCGAGACAAAGTTCTAGTTCCCATGATGAGTCCAGCAGTGACGAAGAAACCAAAGAGAAGGTAAGCTCTTTCACTAATCTAGCGTGTCCATCTTTTCGGCAAATTAGGTGGAATGACGAGTCACTAAACTTCGAGTCTTTTTCAGATGCCCCTGCACCGGACAATTGAACAGATGCCCAAGCCAGAAAAAATGCCCCAGACAATTGAAGGGCTAGTGACGCTCGGACCATGGGGAGGTTCCGGAGGGTCTCCATACGATGATGGAATCTACACTGGCATCAGACAGATCAATATATCTCGGAACGTCGCCCTCGTTTCGATGAAGGTTCTATACGATTGGAACGGGGAGGCGCTATGGGGAAGCAAGCGTGGTGGAACTGGAGGGTACAGGAGCGATAAGGTCAAACAATCATGTCCGGTTTAGTGCTAAGCGACATTCAAGAAAGTAGTGAAAATATAATTGCATTTTAATCCTTCCTTTTTTGTTCCCTGTACTTTTTCACAGGTAGTATTCGACTACCCGAACGAAGTTCTAACACACATAACGGGCACCTGCGGGCCTCTAATGTACATGGGACCAAATATCGTTAGATCAATCACCTTCCACACCAACAGAGGAAAGCATGGACCTTTGGAGAAGAGCAGGGAGCTTCTTTTACTTCAAAGTCGAAAGAAGGCAAGATTGTCGGCTTTCACGGTAGAGGCACCCTGTTTATGGATGCTATTGGCATCCATATGATAGAAGGGAAAGTACCAGCGGCCATCCTTCCTCCGGCGATGAAGAATAACAGGACTGAAGCAGATCCAGCTGAAGTGGAGTATCCTCAATGGTCGAATAAATTGGTCCTTGCAAAGCAAGGGCCGCCAGAAGAGGTACTGTTCTTTGCATTATAGATGCATCCATCCAATTGGCTCAATCCTATGGCACATATGTCAATAGAATGTTCGTGGTTACCTACAATGTTCGAGTCCGAGCTGGTCGGGTAGATGGGTAACTGTGAAGCTGCTGACCTTAGTTGTAGATACTTTAGCTGTAGCAACACTCAGACGCATGCCTACACTGAGGGGGGACATACAGCAAGCCCGCCTTACATGGCATGGCACTGTCTTTTCTTCCGATTGAATAGGGACAAACATTGAGCATACTGAAAGGAACTCACTCATAGCCCAAGGGATCATTTAATTTGTTGCCTGTTGGATGTCCCAGGTTGCTTACGGATTTGTCAAAGAGCCAGCTCCATGCGGACCGGGCCCCTGGGGAGGGGAGTTCGGGCGGCCATGGGATGATGGTGTTTTTTCCGGGATCAGACAGATAATTCTGACCAGGAACGAAGCTATCTGCTCTATACAGATAGAGTATGATAGAAATGGACAGTCTGTGTGGTCAGTCAAGCATGGAGGTAACGGAGGACTCACCCCACATCGGGTAATCCACATATACATCTCTCTTTTGCAAGAGAAATTACTCCTGCTAATGTACTATTTCCCATGAGATACTGAACTTTCGCTAATTTTCTATGGTCAGATCAAGCTGGAATATCCAAATGAAGTCCTAATATGCATCTCTGGCTATTACGGCCCCATCAGCAAAGATGAGTGGCCTCAGCCTCACTTCATAAGGTCGTTAACATTTCACACGAGTCGAGGGAAATATGGTCCATTTGGAGAAGAAGTGGGTACCTTTTTCACTTCAACTACGACTGAAGGAAAGGTGGTGGGATTTCATGGGAGGAGCAGCCTGTACTTGGACGCCATTGGGGTCCACATGCAGCACTGGCTAGGACACCAGAAGCCAGCGAAGTCCTCTCTCTTGAGAAGGTTCTATTGATCAACTATATCAAATTCATGATATGGCCTTTCAAAAATAATTAAACCGCATTCTGTGACTTACCTTCAAATCCAGATATAATCATGTATTGGCTCTTTGTAATCTATAGCCCTGGTTGAATAAAACAAACACATTGGAAAATCATCATCTTGCTATGGGGAATGACATCACGTAAGTGCTCTAGAAGATAGGCTTCTAAATGACAAAACATGATGGATCTTGAAAGCAATGTAATTGTGCCATTACTTGCAGTTTTGACACAACAAAAGGAAGATGAAAAGATTGAGGTATAATCTGAGGCCTCCTTAACCAATCAAGTCATACTTAAATATCCACCTCTGGATCTTAATCTTACATTCATTAAGAAATTTTCCTTGTTGGCCCATCTCCCAACAATTAACCTTTTAGGTAAAGTGGTTGAATCACTACTTAAAAGCAAGACAGAGAAATAAAGAGACTGAAACACCAAAATTACTCGTATGGGTCCAATACATGCAGACATCATTTGTAATGTTAATGATCAATCTTTCGAGAGACATGTCAGCTGCTCGCTCAAACATAGATAATTATTGCTTACAGAACCATGGCAATTGCTGGAATGCCAATAGACAGAGTAAAAGTAGCAGTTCCTTTAAGTAGAGACACTACGAGGGAAAAGGAAATCAGCTGCCACGTCAGTCATGGACTTATTTTTATATGTAAGGGATGGCGAATTTCTCTGCGTCAGTGTTGAAGTTGTCTCCTGAGAATGTCGATGCATGAATTGGTTAGAGATCTCTCTCCACTGGCTGAAAAGTCCTTTTTGCCTTTTCACTTGCAATTACAGTCTGACAGAGATAGGCTAAAGAGTCTTAGCAGAAACTACAGCATATGCTCCAGGCCACAGCAAAATGCAGAGTCAGTCATCTCCACCCTTGAGTTGCTGTCCAAGTTTCCGCAATGCAAGTGAATACACTACCTTCCTACTAGTAGATGTTCCTTCAGCAACCACTTTGACAGCCTGAACAGAACCAGACTACATCATGCATGCATAAACAATGCTAGCCTCATGTTACAAGGATTTGAAATAGAAGCTTATATCTAGAAACTGGGACCTAAATGGCTAAGCTCTTTCAAACATACGAGTTTTTGAAGAAGGACAGTGACACCAGACTAAACAACCAGAGCATTTCCATCAGCACATGCCTGTAAGGAAACTTATAGCATGTTTTAATGCACTTCGTTCCTCTTTTTTAACATGCATTTGTATTGTGGAACAGTGATATGTTTTCGCTGCAAGGTCTGTAATCATCTATACAAGGTTTAATTGGCTTGGGCATGTGGTAAGCTCCACATTGAACTGTTTGAAACACTAGAAACTAAGGGGCAACCAGTACATTTAAAAAGAGATCAATACCGCAGAAAGGCTATGCCCACTAGACATCAAGTGTCTTAGTTCATTTTCAAGCTGGTCCTCTGATGGCATCTCAACAGAACAGTCTGCCTTGCCTTCAATCAACAGAGTGATTTCTCCCTTCACTTGACGTGTCAAAAAAGCTTCTTTAGCTTCCCCCAACGAACCTCGCCAGAACTGATGAGGCATAAACATTTAATAATTTTATGAGGAAAATATAAAGAGAGATCACCTGGAGCTTCAGATGAAAAGGGTCAATGAAGGTTGTGGTGGGATCTATAAGATAAAATTGAGACAACAAACTACTTAATAACTCTGCAGTCACCTGAAATATAATCACTTGGAGGAATGCGCATTTTTCTCACTCAAAGATGACTATAGTGAAAGAGAAACTATCGATGTACTTAAGAGATTAAGTTGAATGAATTGCGAAATGTTACTAGCATCACTTACTCAAGCTTGAGTTATATAAGTTCCTTTGCTCAATTGCCAAAAGTAGCTCTTACAATATTGTCTGAGGTTGAATTGTAACTCAATCTTAAACTCCACCTTTGCAGTACAGTATGATATGATAGCCAACGGGATTAAACCTTTTGACTAGGTCTTCTCATGTGAATTTGATAATGCTTAAATCTCAAGTAATAAGTGAGCCAAACTCGTATATGGGCCTATATGCACATTTTGTGGGGGGAGAGAGAGAGAGAGAGAGAGAGAGAAGGCCATGGATGTAACATAAAACTGGAATGTAGGGAGACTTATGCGTAATTGACCAACAGCACGTTTTCACTTATATTTGAACAGCAGAAGTCAGACAGACACACTAACAGCATCTGAATAAACTCAGTATGAACTGGGAGACAGCTAGCAAACGTAGCAATAATTAACTTCTGTAGAATATCCTACCTCTTCATGAATCTTAGTAATTTCCCGAGCTACAACGCATCTTCTGCAAGACATCAAGGTACATCATCCCTCGCAGAAATGAAGCACATATCAGGTGCATATGAAAAGAATAAGTTATTGAGAAGAGTCTGTCAGTTGGAGCTTGGATATGCATTTAGAAAGGATGCAAGACTTCATGAAGCATTTTTCACTGCCTTCAAATTACACGGAAATTAATAAATTATACTTAGAAATCAAGATGTAAGAATAAATAGACAAATTTTATGCACATTCTGTATCTTCTGTACCTCGATTCACTGAATATGGTTGAGGCTTCCTCGAGAAATTGATGAAGCTTATGGGGAGGAACATAGAATATCTGAGTCTTTGCTTCATTTGCAGAAATCAATAGCCTCTCTTTCCTTGCTCCAGAGTGTTTCGACAGAAATCCAACTTAAGAAAGGCAACAAAATGTTAGCTTCTAAGATCGATCAATAACTAAAGGGGTACTCATTGACTCATACTTGAATTGAATGGCCCCATCTCCTTTTGAACTTACCAAAAGTAAACTCTTCTGTTGACAATCCCGAGGCAGAGAGAGCAGCTACCAAAGCAGAAGGCCCAGGGATAGGAATAACAGGAATGTTTTCTTCCACACAAGATTTTGCCTGGGAAAACTTGCATGTGAAGGACTAAATAAAAGAGAGGAATTTGACACTTTATCCCAACAACACCACTGGCGCTTTAACTTTGATAGTAGTTGGTTAAATCTTTGAAGCAGTGTATCTCGGATTAGAGTCAGCTAGTTATCAAAGTGCTTCCCCGTCCCAATAAGAGTGTTATTATCTCATTGAAGATAAGTGACTTGCAAGTAAGATCTGTGCATAAACCCAATGTTGCACAGTGAATAAGAAGTTTTAAATAAAAACATTCTGTTCCAGCTCCTTTACCATCGAAAAGTTCCAAACAGATGCAGAAGCTTGAAGAGAAGCTTGAAGAGAAGCGTCAACTTACTAAGCCCATGCCTGGATCACTGATGCCTGGCGTTCCAGCATCACTGATCAATGCCACTATTTCACCCTGCTTCAACCTTTTCAGCACTGTTTGCTCTCTTTGATGCTCATTGAATTTATGGTAACTCAGCTGAAATCTAATGCACGCAATTAGAATCACATAATAATGTATAGCAATAAAAAAAACCAAGTACAGCATTTCTATAGGAACTTACGAGAGGGGTTTTAATATCATAATGATGAAGCAACTTCCCTGAGTGTCTTGTATCTTCTGAAAGTATCATATTAGCTGACTTCAACACGCGAAGCGCACTGCATTGATGATTCCAAAATTGCCAAACATCACAATCATCATGCACGTCCTATGTGGGAATAGTTTGCTAGGACATCAATCTAAATATTGAATGCATGAGATTGGCCAATTGTGCAGCAAAAGGAGGGGAAATGGCATACTAAGACATACTAAATCAACAGAGAGCACAGAAATATATACATAAGAACCCCAAGACGTATGTAAGACATGCACAAGGGAAGAAGAAAGGCTTCAGTTACAGCAATTATCTGAAAATCAAGTACCGTAGAGTGATATCCTCGAGATTGCCAATAGGCGTTCCTACGATATAGAGGCCAGGTTTCAGAGGAGCCTGTGCAATCAAATTAAGCAAGCATTACCAGACAGCATTAGAGAAACAGTTACCGAAGCAAGTGCGAGAGAATTCGAAACAAGAGCATGCATCATCAAGAGCTCATTTCCTTCTAGAAAAACTTAAAACCATAGCGAGCATTTCAAGCGAGCTCGACACAGTTCCGACTGCGTCATTACACGGCAAGACCTATCTAAGAACATATATTCACAGAGCAACATGCTAGGTTCACTGGCCGGTAATAAAACCAAGCTGTCTAATCAAATTGCTACACGGCAAAGCCTATCGCACACCAACAAAAACAAGATTATTTCTCGAAGCATTCAGTAAACTACCACCGATGAATGACGAGCTATCTCTGTTACATTTTGCTTCACGACAACGGAAAACATACAAACGAAAGAGTTTTCCAAATCGACGAGCTCGCAGACGATTAAAAGAAAAGTCGGAGGCGAGGACGATTACGCGTTTCGAGGATTCTTCGGGCGCCGCGACGGAGGGCTCGGCGGACGGCCGCGACGTCGAGTCGGAACAGAAAGAGCGAGAGCACAGCGAGAGCGAGCGGGACGGGGAGGGAGGCGAAGTTAGGGTGCGGATGAAGCGAAGCGGTCTTGGACGCCATGAAAGAGAAGGAGCGGCGCAGAGAGAGGAGGTTGCCGAGGACGGAAGCGGAAGCTGAAGCTGCCGCAACCGCATCTCCGTCGCGCTCCGGGAGATTCCGTCGATAAGGAGGGGAAGGAGGAGACTACTCCTGTTTTCGGCGGCCTAACTTAGATTGGCTGATTAATTATTTATCGTTTTTTTTCCCGCTCGTAATTATTTCTAGGGTCTAATATAATCCCTGGCACACAGGGATTAAATTAAATATGCGTCCGAACTTTAAAAATCATGCTAAATAAATTAAGAATTTATAGACCTAAAATTTAAGAATCACATTGAGATAAAATTAATAAATCATTCATGTCATTATTCCTTTATTTTATCTTTTAATATTTTTTTCAAAAAGACATATTTTTCTTCTAAATTTCAAAAAAGGAAATAAGGACACTTTAAATTTAGAAATTACAGAAAATTCTAAGCAATTGAAATTTTGAAAAGTTTTCTACCTTCGACATTGATTGAAAGTCAGCATTTCGCGCAAATTGGTCTGATCCTCTGCAAGTCACTTAAAAAGTACTTTTCAAAATTATTAAATTGTTTTGTAAGCACTTTTGTTTATTAAAAAACATGACTTATTTTTCGAGGAATTATTTTGTGCATTTATACTTACACGATAAGATCATGGTGAAATATTATCATCGATCAATTTTTAAGCTTTTTATTGGATTCATCAAATTCAAAAGTATAAACTTTACTTCGATTCTATTGATTGCTCAACATAGATTATGAATTTTTTAGACATGAGATTTGTAATGAAGGGAAGTATTCCTATAAATAAAAATAAAGCGAGAGTGAATAAATAAAACATAAGGCAAGTTGGATCAATAATTTAAATTTATAAGTTTGAAATAATAATGTCATTTTAAGAGGAAACTTATTAAGAGTATTAGTTATGATCATCGAAAATTAAAAAGTACAATATAAAAAATGAAGCGACTATAAATTAATGCCAAACTTTTATATTATCAAAGCACAATTCATGTGCATTTTAATGCATGCTTCATATCCTATATTTTAAGTTGTATGTTTTTCTTCTCTAATAAGATAAAAATATATTTGTATTTTACGTCCTAAAATTGAAGTAATTTAAGAACTTACTCATTTTATAATAAGTTCTTGGGCACTTAAACTTTCTTTCTTTTTTTGCAAGTTTTACGATTTATAAACCGTTAAAGAAAATAAAATAAATTTTGCTTTTTTCCTAATCTAAAAACCCGGTCCGGTGATAGATCTGAAAACATTGATGCACGATACGTTTACCTGGCTCTCTCTCTTCCGCCCAATGACGATGGAAGTTGCAGATCGCCTCGAGCTGGAAACCGTTTGAACCGCGCTTGATGCGCGCAAGCTCCACTCAACAGCAACATCAATGGCGAAGCCATCGGGCGCGTGGATCGCAATGCAGAAGAGGCGATGGCCTCTACTGATCCTGCTCCTCATCTCTCTTTCGACCGCCCTCGTCTTGATCACCAGGTTCTCGTCCGATTCCTGCAACCCTAGCACCGTCTCCTCCAGTTCGGGCGGCGCGCGCTTCGCCGGAGAGACGGCCCCGGGCGACGCCCGGGGGTCGCCCAGTCCGCTCGAGTTCATGAAGTCGAAGCTCGTCCTTCTCGTCTCCCACGAGCTCTCCCTTTCCGGTAGTTACTGGCTAACTCTGAATCTTCCCCGAGTGTAGTTCGTATCGATTTGATCTCGGTTTGTGGGAGTGTTTAAGCTGTTTCGGGTTGCTGGCGGAATGACGTGTATGGGAATGAGTGATATTGTTTGGGATGCGGCATGGCAAATTATTGAGATTGAGCTCTACATGAATTGACTACTTGGCAAATTATGCCACTTTTGGTATCATTGCAGTGTAAAATACAGTATAAGCAATCTCAATAGTGACCTTAGATTGCTTGTGAACTCAAATCTGACCACAGTTAGTTGCAAATGAATTGTATTCCCTTGAGGCAGGCATTCCCAGCAGGCTGTAGATTTTAGTTTTTCACTTTTCTGGTTGAGGGCTGCATTAATCAATTGAATATTTTCGGTTCTGTGGTGTAAGGTGGGCCTTTATTGCTCATGGAACTGGCATTTCTGTTGAGAGGCGTGGGTTCGGAGGTTGTCTGGATTACTAACCAGAAGCCAACAGAGCCAGACGATGTCATTTATAGCTTGGAACATAAGATGTTAGACCATGGAGTGCAGGTAGATTTTTAGTTCATGTTACTGCTTGGCAGTTTGTTCTTCAGTCAGCTTCAATATTATTCATTGTTCATTAGACTTGGATTGTGTAAAAGCATTAGAAGAATATTTGATATGCTTGGGGTGTACGAAACTGTAAAGGTCACTAGCTTCAATTTGACAAGGAATTGGTAGCATTTTTGAGAAATGTTTTGCACAATGGTATTGCAATTCTCTGGTTAATTTGGAATTCTACAAGTATGTATGGTCTATCTGTAGTGTCAATTGAGTCAAAGCAGTGTATGTCTGGTCGGTTGCAGCACAAATTAGCGTTTCCAGTGGGCTGCAAGGCTAGCAATTTCTTTGGATGTTTGTCATTGAAGACATTGTCAATGGATTACAAATGAATCCATGAAGTGGCTGTAAAACACTTGATGGGGCCCGTACAAGCAATGCTTGACAGGTCACGTTCACCCTCATTAATTTCAATCAGATTGGTGAGCTTGAAGCCTTAAAAAGACCTTCTTAAGTAACTCTAGCTAAGAAGCTTCTTAATTAAACAAAAGAAAGATATTTTACTGGGAAAATAGGCCTGGGTGCTTATCTGTTATGCTAACTGCTCACCTCACCCCAAGGAGCACTGGTTTTGTTGGAAAAGTGTAGATGATCCTTCTTGCATGGGCCAAGGAGGCAGAAATCTCCTCAAGAGAGTAGTATGGTGTTTCCTTAGTGAAATTGCAACAAGGCATGACATCATCACTGACATCCTACAAAGCTAGCTGATATAGTCACACCAGAAAGGCTATCTGACTGAATTTTGATCTGTTTTATAATACATGCAACATGAATCAATTGCATTATATTGCTTTTGTCTGAGTGTGTTCTGTTCATACAAATAGGTTCTCTCTGCAAAAGGACAGACAGCCATTGATATAGCTCTTAAGGCTGATTTGGTGGTGTTAAATACTGCTGTTGCTGGGAAGTGGCTTGATGCTGTTCTCAAGGACAATGTTCCTAGTGTTCTTCCCAAAAATTTTGTGGTGGATTCACGAAATGAGAGGGCATTATTTTAAACTGGAGTATGTCAAGCACCTACCTTATGTGGCAGGGGCAATGATTGATTCTCACACAACAGCTGAATACTGGAAGACCAGAACGCAAGAACGTCTGGGGTATTCTTCTCGCATATCAAATATGCCATGTTTCACCATGGTCTTCTAAGTCTGTCGATGCTTTTCTCACCAGTTTCACTCTGAAGAATGACTAGTGCTGGAGGATATTGCATGTTCAACTATTCTTGTTTCTCTTTTTCCACTTGCATACTTGGCAAGTTCATCTGCTTCTTATCTTTGCATTTTTGATAGTTTTTATATGGGTGCTTTGCAATTTTCTAGTGCTGTTTTCACTGACATTCACATGTATGTGGAACTCTGAAATTGTATTTGCCCCATTCTCTTTCTAATAATTATATTGGCAGGATCAAGATGCCTAAGACTTACGTTGTGCACCTTGGAAATAGCAATGAATTAATGGAAGTAGCAGAAAATAATGTGGCCAAGAGGGTTCTCCGCAGCATGTCCGTGAGTCCTTTGGAGTGCGGAATGAAGATCTACTCTTTGCCATCATCAATAGTATGCTTTCTACAGTGAATTTCTAATTTTGTTGACTGATTATGTCTACTGTGCTGTTCTAAAATGAGGCCTCTGTTGACTAAGTCCTTTCCAGTGGAAGGTTTGGGTCCTTTTATTTGACATTTTAATGCATAAAGTTGGATTAGACCTATGATGAGGATAACGAGAAACGTGAACAAATTTTTCTTCATTGCTGATGTAAGCCTCATGAGTTTTGTAGCACTGCTCTGCGATTATGAATTTTTTGAGTGCTTCTTTGCTCTTGCATCCCCCTTTGCACTTTTCACATCCTTTACTTCTGTGGAACTGCCACTTGGTTCATCCTAGGTATCTGAAGCACTGAAAAAAATGAAATGTCTCTTTCCATAGGCAAGATGCAACATGTAGCTCCTCCATTTGGAGCTCACTTCTTCATGTCTGAGATCTCTATTTGAGTTTTTCTGAATGCTTTGTCGGAATTGACTTAACTTCTTTTTATTCACTCCAAATAAAATTTGTTAGTTTAATAGATGGTACTCCACTGGTATAACTTCTGCTCCTGAACATTGCTTGTCTGTTGTCTGATCAATTGCAGGTGTTTCCCGTGGGAAAGGGCAGGATCTATTTCTGAGGGCCTTTTATGAAAGTCTGCAATTGATTCAAGAGAAGAAATTGCAGGTTCCATATATGCATGCAGTGATAGTTGGAAGTGATTTGAATGCTCAAACAAAGTTTGAGACAGAACTTCGAAACTTTGTAGCAGAAAAGAAAATTCAGGATCGTGTGCACTTTGTCAATAAGACCTTGCAAGTTGCTCCTTATCTGGCTTCAATTGATGTTCTTGTCCAAAACTCTCAGGTATGTTGGTGTTCATATTATACTTCATTTGCCTGAGTAGATGAGTTCATGTTCTTTAATTGGATTATTCCCATCACATCAACCTTGTGACTTGTATGTACCTCAAGACCTGTGTAATTAAAATAATTTATAGTGGGGCTAGGCCTGTGTATAGTGGTATGCAAAGATTTGATAAAAAAGGGAAGGAATTGTACTACCAATGTGAATGTAGGAGTGGGACTCCCGCATGCTGAGTTGAGGATCGGTTGGAAGAGTTATTTCACCAATTTTATTCTCTGATGCACCTTGGGCTCTAACAATAGAATGTTAGGCTTGTTTAACCTTTAGTTTTACTTGATTCTAAATGCTCTAAGAGCCGCAGTAAGGCCGCTCATCTAGTGTCGGACCAACTGGTAGATCTGACTCACTTGAACCTTGTACTCTTATTCATATGTAGGCACGGGGAGAGTGCTTTGGGAGAATAACTATTGAGGCAATGGCCTTCCAACTCCCTGTACTGGTAAACCTTATTTAGTTATCGCTTTTTCCTCATCCACTGTTTTATGCATTTCATATTTCTTCTTCATCGACAGTCATTTGTTAAATTCATGGTTTTGACAAGATGCTTCCAGTATTGGGGTATCTGTTGCATTTTTTGAGGGTTGTCTCTTGGGATGACATTTACCTTTGGCACTGTCTTTCATGAATAATGAATGTTTAGAAAGTGTTTGGTTCTGACTTTTTTGCCTTTGCTCTGTCCTTTTACTTTTCATGTTAACCTTAAAAAGTGGACATGTTTTCCGTGAAATACCTGAAATCTTTTAAAATATAGAAGCAATTAAAATCACCCTAAAATTGTTCTTTGTTTTCTTCATATTAAAACAGTTTTGGTGGGACGTTCAAATGTGGCTGCTTGAAAGGGCTTTAAGCGCAACTAAACAGGCTGACAATTGATTACCCATTTTGATACTTTTTATGTCATCTATCTATTCTTCCTCTAGTTCTACATTCTATTTTTTCCATTTTGGAGGAATGGGTAGAATTCCTCAATTCTTTTTGGCTTCTCAATGATGATATTTGTGGAAATCTTCTTTCTTATCAATTGTGTTCTTTATCCATCATTAATACTAGGATGTTTAAAGATTACTGCATGGAGTTCCTGTTCTCCTAATTGTGATGGCAGTTGTGGGATCATTTTAATGCCCTTTGTGAGGTTTTGATACTGCTGATTCGTTTTTCACTGTGTGCACATGGTCTTTGAATTTTTTGCTTGCTTGTTCTTCTACATGAGGCTGTACTATCTCTATTCGTGGGATTCTTTCTAATTTCCAGCAGAAGAATGTTTGTTTTAACTCGTTTTAATCCAGGGGACGGCTGCTGGAGGAACCACGGAAATTGTGGTACATGGGTCGACTGGGTGGTTGCATCCTGCCGGGAAAGAAGGCGTGACGCCTCTGGCAAAAAATATCATCAAATTGGCCACCCAAAAAGAGACTAGGCTAACAATGGGAAAGAAGGGATATGAGAGGGTGAAAGAGCAGTTCCTGGAACACCGCATGGCGCAGAGAATCGCTTTGGTTCTGGAGGAAGTGTTGCAGAATGCAAGAAGACAGAAGCAATTGTGATGATCCATGCACGGCAATAAATCGAAAGATGATGATTACTCACGCGTGGTGTTTGTGGTAAATCCTTGGCAGACAGCATCAGGAACGGCGACATCCTCAAGGTCAAAATTATGCTGAAATGGCATGCTTCTGGAAGCTCCTCTGCATGGTGAGACTGTACATAAAAGGCAAGTTGTGACAACGGTCCCAGTCTCGATTATTTCCTCAGTTGAGACTGTACATAATGTCATTTAACATTATGTTACGATAGGAAATGTATTGTATTTTCTCGATCGGGACTGGGATGGCCAACTTTTGAGTTTCCACCCTAATTTCACCAGTAGGTTTAATGCGCTATTTGATCAATCGCGGAGCCATGCGTGTGCCCTGTGCTTTAGATACCCGAACGGAGCATGTTTTTATTCTTAAGCTGCACCGTCGAATCGAAGAGCAACACTGACCTTTTCCCCTCGCACTGAAATGGGAATGGACGCAAGGCTGGCAATGTTGCATTCGTATATCTCCGCCAGCGCTATTCTGGTGCTGTCATGGTATGGCCAAATATTAAAGAAAAGCAGAACTTATGGTTTTCTGGTCTTAGCGGTCCGGTGGTGATTTGGGTCAGTTTCTTCGCGCTTTGACTAATTCACTTGTCCGGCGCACAATTTTTTGCTCATGGCAAAATTTTATCATGACTTTTCAATTGTCCCCGAGAAAGGTATATATACTTTGACCCATAAGATGAAATTGACATCCTCTACGTTTCGATCGACCATCAAAGGTCAGTCATCAACAGGGCAAATCGATCCTAACTAGTACAATAAATAACCTCACATGTACAAATATACACGGCTTGATATGGGATATGAAGCCCGAACAACAAATATCGCACACTAACATCAACGACTGAGGACATCACTAGAAAAAAAATGTTTATAAACTTTCATTTAGCACGGCAACCTGCATAATCTCTTCACCCGAAAGATACATTACAGGTGATCCGACCACCAAGCTACATACAAACGCACATACCAGCATACTCATAATTTCTGGTTTTCCTAAGAAACTTTATTGAAACTTGGGAACTTGTTCGGATTTGCTTTAAAAGATTCGTTTTTGTTGTTCAAAAAATTCAGAGGAAAAATCTATAATTTAAAACTTTATGAAGTTATCATGTGTAAATTTATATGTTAATATTTTGCAAGTTTTGAAAAATTCCTATCTGTGATGGATGAGAATTTTGGGTAAGCAGCAAGATTTAGAAATAGATTTCTCCTTTTGGGTAGAGGAAAAAGAAATGTTTATAAATATACTTTTGTTTCATGAAAAATAAATAATTTAAAAAATATTTTTCTAGATAAAAAATAACACAAATGATCTATAAACTTTGATCTACATATAATATCATCTTTGAACTTTTAATCTGCTTAACGTGTAATATTGTTCTTGAACTTTCAATTCATGAATTATTGGTAAATATTTAATTTAATCCATATACTATGTGAAAATGAAATAAACAGAAGGATCGCATTGAATATTTACTAATAGTTCATGGGTTAAATTAAATAAATTAAAATTTTAAGGATAATATTATACATTGAGCCAAAGTTCGAGCATCACGTTACATAAATTGAGAATTCAAATATAACATTACACATTGAATCGAAGTAATGAATGAGAGAAAAATATTTTCATTATTCACGAAAATATTTAAAAGATAAGTGGAAAATTTTTGTGTAAACGCCGTCATCACTCTTATCGATTTATTAACTAATTCTTTCAAACGATATTAGAAAATTATTTTTAAAATTATTTTTTATCGCAAAATAAATGGGCCTAAAACATATATATTAAATTTAAATTAGGTTTCTTCGGGGAAAAGAAAGGTTATTCCTCGCGGCGTCAAAGTATTAGGCACAATCCCAAAGGACTTCGCCAGCGGAAAGAGCGAGCGAGCCGGATATAAGCAGAGTGAGGGAAACCGCAAGCGACTTCTTCCGCAAGCACAAGCTATCCTCCGCCGAGCTCGACGATGAACGACGGAGAGGACGCCGTGCGGCGCCGTAACGCCGTCGCCGAGTACCGCAAGAAGCTCCTCCAGCACAAGGAACTCGAAGGCAGAGTTCGAACAGGTCAGCTACCCGCCGGAACCCTAGCTCGTTCTTCTCGATCGCGGATCTGCGTGTTTTCTCTTTCTCAAGCGACTGCGAGGGAGGTCCGATTCCTTCGTCTGCGTGCGCGTCGTGGTGGCTTCGCGCTAGGCTCCCTCGCGGTAGATCCATTATCGCAGCTCTCCCCGATTGGACCTTTTTCCCCCAATTTCTACTCGGTAGATAAATCTGACGATGCGATTTTGAACTTTGCTGTGGGACGAGCGGGAGGTTTTGGTTCTTCACTTGAGTTGACTGTGTTTTTGGGTTTCTCAGGAGAGACCGATTAATTTATGGCGGCATTTTCATTCGTTTGCTGAAATTGGCGTATAAAAGCTTAAGTTTTGATGTGTCCCGTGGGGGGAAATTGAATTTCGCTTGTGTCCTGTGTTGGAGGAGAGATTTAATTGACTACTTTCCATATAGTCTGTTATATGCATGAAGTGTCGGACTCGTCTTCGTTTGAATTTGTCATCTGGAAATCAGGGATTCTTTTTATGTGAAAAAATGTGTTCTTTCTTATGGAACTGCTTCAGTTGCTTCTTGCATGCTTAGAGAAATGCTGGTGTGCTAATTTATCTTGCTTTGATTGTGATGCTTACTGGCATTGCTAAAATATGCAGTGAGAGAGAATTTGCGAGGTGCCAAAAAAGAGTTCAACAAGACAGAGGATGATTTGAAGTCTCTTCAAAGTGTTGGGCAGATCATCGGAGAAGTTCTCAGGCCTCTCGACAATGAACGCTGTAACTTCCCTTCTTTAGCTGTTACTTGTACCGCTGCTTAGGATACAATCTAATTTGCTTAGTCTATGTTTGTCTCCGCATTTTCCATTCTGAAAGTAAATTGCTTGAGCTTCTTACTTAGCAAGCATTTATCATGGAAAGGTATACATTAAAACTTTGATGTGGAAATGGATTTCCCTCATCAATGTCTTAGTTCAGTTGGTTATTTAAATGAGGATTGATATATAATTAATTCTTTAACTGTTATTCGTACTTTTAAGATCAAAATTGAAGTTTTTATTGCTGAAGAAGAATCTGAAACTCTGGTTAATATTTGAGCAGTGATTGTCAAAGCAAGTAGCGGCCCCAGATATGTGGTTGGCTGCCGGAGCAAAGTGGATAAGGAGAAGTTGACTGCAGGAACTAGAGTAGTCCTTGATATGACGACTTTGACAATAATGCGAGCACTTCCTCGTGAGGTATTTTGATTTTCCCCAAGGATATGATTGATAATCTGTAAGTTTAATAGAGTCAATGATTCTCTCTTGTAATCCTACTGTTTAACAATGGCGCTTTATGAATTAACAGGTTGATCCAGTTGTTTATAACATGCTCCATGAAGACCCTGGAAATGTCAGCTACTCTGCTGTGGGTGGTTTATCTGATCAAATTAGAGAACTGAGAGAATCTATTGAGCTGCCTCTGATGAATCCTGAACTCTTCGTTAGAGTTGGAATAAAACCTCCCAAGGTGAGTAGTATGCATTCTTTAAGAGGATCAAAGGTTGTCCTGTCCTGTCTGTGCACGGAGGGGGTATTCTCAGCAGCATTCGCATGGACAAATCCTGACTCTCTCTCTCTCTCCCTCTCTCTCTCTGTAGGGTGTTCTTTTATATGGCCCTCCCGGGACAGGGAAGACGTTGTTAGCCAGAGCAATTGCAAGTAATATAGATGCAAACTTTTTGAAGGTAATATATTATATCTTGATATGATGCGACGCTGCTTCCTGGGTTAGAAATTTTTCTGCTTAATATTCACTCTTGTTCAAGTGTAGGTTGTCTCAAGTGCCATTATTGATAAATATATTGGAGAGAGTGCAAGGTTGATAAGGGAGATGTTTGGATATGCACGTGATCATCAAGTAAGAAACCCAACTTGCTATGTACTTACATATTTTTCCCAAGAATCCAATTACAAGATTTTTCTGTTGTTTGTGAAGCCCTGTATCATCTTTATGGATGAAATTGATGCCATTGGTGGACGGCGTTTCAGCGAGGGAACAAGCGCTGATCGTGAAATTCAAAGAACTTTGATGGAGTTACTGAATCAACTTGATGGATTTGATCAGTTGGGAAAGGTACCTTTTCTGGGCAGCCAGTTCATCTTTTATGCTGTTGTGCAGAATAAGCACTACCTTGTGCAGTTGAAATGCTCTCATTAATGGCTGATATTAAGTATGATTATCATTTCGTCTTTTTTGAATATGGCTGGGGGGAGAGACTGTGCAGAGAAGGGTGGGGAGGAAATTTGCCATGTGCTATCTATCTATATGTTGTAGATCAGGAAAGTCTTCTGTATGCTGAAAAACATCTTAATCACCAATTCTAGTAGAGTTTTTTTGTGCTTAAGTTGAAGAGTGCTCTCATGCCTTTGTTCTCCATGTCACAGACTTCTACCACTTCAATAGCATGTTATTTTTGAGAACATTGTTATATATTGTCGTTGCCTCAATTTGTTGTTTGGAATGTCAATTGAATTGCTAGGGATCTGGGAAATATTTTGAGTACGTTTTCTCTTCTCCAGTCCTGTGCTGTGTAGTATGGGATGGAGCCCTCTTTAGGTAGCTGATATAGCTTTAATAGGTTCTTATGGGTCTCGGTTGTCCTAGTTCTGCTTCATTTTGTCTCTATGTACTTGCATATGAGATGGTCACAACTGATTGGAAATCTGGCATTTCCAGGTGAAAATGATAATGGCGACAAACAGACCAGACGTGCTTGACCCGGCACTTCTGCGACCAGGTCGATTGGACAGAAAAATAGAGATCCCACTGCCAAATGAGCAGTCAAGAATGGAGATCCTTAAGATTCATGCTGCTGGCATTGCCAAGCATGGAGAAATCGACTATGAGGCTGTTGTGAAGCTTGCAGAGGTGAGTTTTGAACTGATTTGCAGTTGCTTTTATTCCTGGCATCTTGTTCTGATTTATTTTTGATTGCTTTAGGGTTTCAATGGTGCTGATCTGCGTAATGTTTGCACTGAGGCTGGAATGTCTGCCATACGGGCAGAGCGTGACTATGTCATTCACGAAGATTTCATGAAGGTAAACAGGCCTTCCTCTTGCATAATGTTATATTTCAGTATTCGTCTTTTTGTCTGAGCAAGCATCAGTTACATTATCATCACAATTAGAATAATTTTTGTTGTTTGCAAAGATTGAGGGATGCTATCTCAATATCTTCATCCATTTTGCAGGCTGTTCGGAAACTGAGCGAAGCAAAGAAACTAGAGTCTAGTGCACACTACAATGCTGATTTTGGAAAAGATTAGTAGAAGGCTTCTCTTTTTCATTGCCATGGATGCTTCGGCCATAGTTTTTCTTGTTCATTCCATTGTAATGTGCAATGTGATATTAAATTTATTTGACAAAGTTTCGTACTCCAATGAAGATATTTGCTTGCGGTACTTGGTTTGATTATGGACTGCTGATTTGAAAAAGGATCTGTCAGCTGCAGAACAGTTACCATTATGTGCATTAGTAAGTATCGCAGTGGTCGTTTGTGAATCTGTGAATTATCGCCTTTATAGGAAGCTCATTGGATTTCTCCCTCCGTTGTGATGTGAGACCTCCCGTGTTGACAAATCTTTCGAATCGGTGGAGACGAGAGCGATGCAAAGGGTTGGTTATTGCTCCGTCTCTTGTAACTTGCTATTGGGATAATGGTGTGATCATACATTCTCTGTACCACATGCCCTTGCTAATGGGTGGACTCGTCAAGATAGGGTGCAAACCTAATTCTGAAGCTTTGCCAATTCTGAAGCTTTATTTGATGGGATAAAGTTATGTGGGTTAGTTATATTTAATAAATGGGTCGTAGATGGGTTTGGAGTGGTAAGATTTAGATAATAATGGATTTACAGCTTATTTAGATTTGGTTTACTTTTATGACTTTTCACTCTCTCTCATGCTTGTTCTCATTTAATTTTGCTCTAACTTATTTCGTGCTCTCGTCTTAATTTGGGTATGGATTTTCCAACATTATATTAAAAATAGAATTATTTTAGTAATATGAGTTGGGTATGAGTTAAGTCAGTAATGCGTCATTATATTGTAGGAAAGTGGGTAAAAAAAAGGATCAAATGAATCAATTTGGATGAAATATTTCCAGCTCAGCACACTCATTTAATAGGTCTACTTATCCGATTTTGTTGATGGCAAGACACGAGTCTCCAGCTCTCTCGGCAAAGGGTTATTTTCTACATTTAATTAGGGCGGTGCTTGTCGTCTCGGGAACCAACATACAATGCCACTGATTCGAGAGATGATGTGATCGCATCCCATTCATTCGCACGAGATGTCGCTTCGTTAAAGGTATCGCATTTTTGTCTCCCGAACCCCACAAGTTGCCAATGAGAGACAACCCAAAAATTGGAGAGACGCCACGGCCCTCTGCGAAACTAAAGTTGTTGTGGTCGGGCCAATGAAGGTTGGGTTCAATGCTCATTGGATCTTTTCCTGGGTGGGATGGGATTATTGGAGCTTGGTGACGCTTTAACCCATAATAGCTGTCCTTCACTTTCTCTATCCCTATCCTAGAAGCCCTAAAAATTAGAATATACCTTGCTGACAAAAAGCAGAGATGCTTGGGCTGTCATTGATGACATGGTTTGATTTTTCTTATTCCTTACCATTCAGACCAAATGAAAAGGAAGATTGCTTATTTATTTCTGTAG
The DNA here is from genome assembly GCA_014182895.1 of Angophora floribunda. Taxonomy (NCBI): domain Eukaryota; kingdom Viridiplantae; phylum Streptophyta; class Magnoliopsida; order Myrtales; family Myrtaceae; genus Angophora; species Angophora floribunda. Next base: position 68,857 of record CM024710.1, read on the forward strand.
GACAAAGTTAGGGCTCGAAATTCAAAGGTTCCTTAGCGAGTCTTCAAAGTGAACCTTATTTTAAATAATGTCATGAAGTGGCCAACTTTAATAATTTCGAGATGCATTTTAGCTCATTGATTAACAATGCTTTTCGAAGTTCTTGTGGTATTACTCATTTTCCATTAACCCTAGCCTGATTTCTGATTAAGGATGCTTGTTGACGTTCTTTCTTTGCTAGTGCTAGGGGTGTCAAAATGAGTCCATAATCCATTTTTTGTTTCATATTTTGTATTAATGAATGGCATATGGGTTATAAATTTATAAAAGCCTAGCTAAAATGGGTACAAAAATTTTGAAGCTTAATTATATGGGTCGAAAAAGTTCTAACCCATTTTCGATATTAAGTGGATGACTTACCTAACACAAAACTTCTGCAATCACAAAACATAATAGACTACAACACTTGGTTGCCCACCTTTGCCACTCGCCTCCACGCCGCCTCCATCGCTCCCCTTTGGTGCTCGCCTCCGCGTGGAGGAAGTGTCAACCTGCCCAGCGGCCTCATCCCTCCCTCCTCCTCCCTCGCCCTCCATATCTTCCCCCAAGGCGCAGGCCCACCTCCCCTCCTCCTTCCTCTGCTTGCCCGTCGACCATTTTCTCATCATGGGCCACGAAGGCAAGCGTCAGAGGCAAGCCGTGAAGGGGAGGCGGCAGAGACTGAGAGGGACATGAGGAGGACGTTGGCACAGCACTTGCGGCAGAGCGCGAAGTCGATGACGACTTCGTGGCCCGACATGTTGACTAATTTATAAGTTTTTCACAATTATTTATTTTATTTACTATTTTTAATTGTTTAATTTACTATTTTTTTAATTTAATTTAAAGCTTTTATCTAATTAGCGATAACTTAAACTGGATGGATTTTCATAGAATATTAATGGACTTTAGCAATATGGACTAGATCGGGTATGGTTTGGATATAGGTTGCTAATCTTTTTTTGTAGAAAATAGACCTCCTAAAATTCCTAAATATTTTACAGCAACCATGGAGGCACTGTTGTTTGTTGTTGTCTCTTCCTCTTCTTGGGGTGTAAAATCAATTTGGAGAACAAGCCAAATCTCTCCTTCCTTGCGAATATCATCACCATCACAAACCCTCCCCCAAAAAAAAAAATCACGAAAGGATCACCCACTTCCCCGATGGAAAAATATATTAGATGAAAATACAAAGAAAATGACATTTTAGCTTTTCTCCCTTGATGCATCCCGCCATCATCCCCTGTTGCTGTAACGTGCAATCAAAACCCGTACACAGAAAGGCATGACAAGAGAGTGCAGTATGGGGGTTGTCTGGTTCCTTTGGAGGCATACTGTACCTAATTTCACCCACTTCTTGCCTCTTTATTTAGGGTTCTTGTTAGCTCATTTCACTCGGCGTCTCTTTTCTTTCCTCCCCTTTTTGCGTATCGACAATCGCATTTCCTTTGCTGTAGGAATGCCTGCAATTATGTTGCTTCACCTTGGACATCAACATGGTTTTTAACACCCACCATATACGATTTTCTTCTTAATCACATGTATACTGCATCAATTGCACTAGATTCAACGGCATGGAGTCGATCATCCTTTTTGTTTTTTTGGTCTAAATGATTGATAGATTTTTAATACAATACGGTTCAGACATTGCCCTTGGCAGCATGCATTCTGCTTGCTTGCGGACGCAATCTGTGTCTCCAACAGCACTCCGAAAGCTCAATCAATATTCATTGAAGATAACACATCACCAAGGCAAGAATCTCTTGGCGTGTTACAAGTTCTGGCCAGCAATCCAGAATAAGATACTGGAAAAATTGGTGGAGGAGAGACAGATCAGGTCAATTCGTTTGATCCCTTTTTATTAATTGTTCTTGTCTTCCTCTGCCACCAATGTACCGAAATCAATGGGGGCTTTTGATATATCACTGAAATTAACGTGGGGTTGCATGGTGGGACTGAATTCAATAAAGATCTTGCACATACACCATCCAAATGCGGTATTTTTTTTTTAAAAAAATATGCAGACCATTCCTTTATGATAACCAATCATTGATAACCAAGCTATTTAAATACATTATCACATCAATAGTTAATAACCCACAAACAAGAAAAGAAAACACACAAAACTAGAGTCAAAAGTACACACAAGTACCGCCCGATTAGCTGATCCAATCCATTGCATCACTCACTCACTACCCCCCTTCCTTAAAAATTCGTAATTGCTCTAGCCATTTTCCCCCATGGTATGGTCTCTCGTGACCTGACCCTCCAAAATCGTAGACAGAACGGGAACAAAAGGTAAAACCCTATTCTTTTCCTTGGAAGAATAGCGTTTTCACGTTCAGTACTGGAACACGTCCGAAGCAGCCATGATGGGTTGGTTCACATGATGGCCCAGCGAGCTGAATGGGTTCAGGAAAGGGTCGTGGCTCGCTATCCGGACCCCGCCGAGCTCGTCGATCTCGCACGCCCCGAGATTGGTCGTGCTGATGTACCCAAGAATGTCGTTGAGGGACTGCAGCCTCTGGCTCAGCTCCAAAACCTGAGCCCTCAGGATCGAGTTCTCGGCCTCCAGGCCCAGCAGGTGGTGGGTGGTGATGGCGATGCTGGCGTTGATCTGGTCGTTGTCCATCCTTAGTTGACCCGCCTCGGCCGTGAGCTTGTCCAAGTGTCTCTGCTTCCGCATCCGCGACCGCCTCGCCGACTCCCGGTTCGACTCCATCCTCTTCCTCTTCCTCTGGATCTGCAACTCGTCTTCGGAGCTCGAGTTTTGAATGGGAGCTGCGGCGGCGGCTGCAGCGGTAGTTCCCAAGGAGGAATTGGAATTCCGGCTCGAGGAAGCCATAGCAACAGTCGAATATTTACACCCGACTCACAAAAACACCAAAACAGAAAAAGAAGAAGAAGAAGAAGCGAACAACACTATCAAATTTATGATAATATATCAAGATCTGAGTCCACTAGTAGAGAAAAAACACGCAAGACCCAGAACCTAATGATTCTTAGCTAATTTCAGAAAGCTATATACGTATACGAATACTACGTCGAAGAACTGATGAAGGTAGAATAATTATGAGAAAACATAGAACCAGTAGAGGAAGGCAACGGAGAAAGATTGAACTAAGTGGGTCCTGCGCCTCAGAGAGGAACTGATCATATAACCCGAACGCAGGATTTCGTTGAGAACTAGAGACATGAAGGTGCGCTCTCACACGTTCATGAACAGCACGAAAGATATCATGTCATGTATCTAAGTTCATTTTCTCGGTGGAACAACACGAAACCAACCCAGAAATACGGAATCTTGATGGGAGGACAGGGAGGACACGACACAAGGGCTGTTTCTACGACATGGGTTTTCTGCGAATGGTGTCGTTCACGGAGATCGAGCAACAAAGCCGAGAGCTTGCATGAAGAAACAGACGAGAGAGATGAGGAGGAGGGCCAAGAGAAAAGATGGATGTGATAAAAGCAGCATAACCTCTGGGCTCCGAGAAGATCTCAAGGGGAGAGCGAAAGGACGAGGGGAAGGGGGGAAGAGGTACATGCAGTTGAGGGGCCAATTTATAGAGCCAAAAAATGCGAAAGAAAGAAAGATTAAAAGAAAAATTACAGGGAAAGAGAATAAAGAAGGAGAACATGGGAAAAAGAGAGGCGATTGGGCCTGTTGGAAGAAGGGGTGAAATTTCCACCACCCTCCAATTCCATCACAAAGCAAAGGAGGAGGTGCTTGCTTCTATGATCTCTGGAGAACCCATTCTTTTCACGATCGATAGTTATCAAATCTCAAGATAGCGTGTCATCAAAGTCGTGGATCTGGCGTCGCTTCGCACAAAGAAATTAGAATAAGATGCAAGTGAATACAAGCCTTTACTGGATGATACAATGGGCGATAAATAGATCTTTAAATAAATGAAAATAGTTATATTCGAAATTTAAGGCTAGTCTAGTAGGTATATGATTTTACTAGTATCCCTAAAGTTAATTCGAAGTTGAAATCTCAATTTCTCTGCCTCGGAGAAATAGAAAACTTAGTACAAAGAGAAGACAAGAGAAGACCTCACTTTCACGGCCGGCGCCAGATGTTTTAACCGTGGCGACTTCTAGCGAAGGAATCTAGGAATTGGAGGTGACCTCACTAATTTTCATGGAAAAAAGATCATTGACTTTGGGTGAGTTTTTCAGAGTAAATTTCAATCCGAGAGACCGACGATTACGGCCAAAATCTTTTCTTTTTTCTAAAAGGAAAGTGTCACATGGAATGAAGGGGATAATGACAAATAATTATTAAATTTTGATCTGGTCCTTGAACTTTTGATATTTCAATTTGGTCCCAAAACTTGTAGTATAATGTATAACGTCATTTTCAAAATTTTAATTTATTCAATATAATCACGCTTAAGAACTAAATTGAATATGTACTAAAATTTCACGGATCATATCAAACAAATTAAAAATTCAAGAACCACATTACACATTAAGCTAAAAATTCCATGGCCATATTAAATATTTTAAAAGTTCAGAGACTATATTACATAGTGAGCTAAAATTTAATAACTACATTAAATAAATTAAAAGTTCATGGATCAAATTACACATGGAAACAAAGTTCATAGACCATTTGTCTCATTTTCACTGGAATGAATATGGTCACCCCAAATATGCTTCCATTTATTATGCAAATAACACCACTTACCCATTCTCCTTTCGTGATATCAATTAAACAGGACACTTGGTGATAGACTAAGTTAGATTACTATCCTGATAAACGCAATGGGTTTTGGATCTGGCAATTGAGTTGGTCTGCCACATTATTTATCGTATAGGTCTTGATCTCACAACGAGCCTTGACTTTTGATTCGGTACACGAGTTTATTAAATGTAGGGACAAAAGTACCTACTTAAGAAAGCCGGTTCCCTTGATTATGGAGCACGAACGTGATAAACAAGTGCTTGTAAGGCTATCATGTGTTGGAAGGTTCGGTTGGTCAAAACCAAGGAGGATGCGCATGAACAATTTTCAAAGCCCAAGCTGTCTTAAGTCATTAAACAACAGACTAAGCAAGCAAGATATTAATTAAGGGGTGATGCGCAGCATGTGACAACAATGTGCTCATATAAAACCTAATATAGCCGCATGGATAGCAAACGAATTTTTTTTTTTTTAGCCCATATCACAAAGGGCGGATGTAACAACGAGAAAAGCTCATACATTTCAAGAAAATTAAATCATAGCAAGTTATTTTTAGATATCTACTATTTTTTTTACAATGAGCAATGGGTAAATTCTACATAACTAGTTCACGGGGTTGCATGGCATTTCATGAGGGTTTACTGAATCGAATCCCTACGCGGGTACCTCTAAATTATAAATAAAAAGGATTGGATCAGAAAAAGAAGGGGACCGGATCTCAAATACTTTAATGTATTCCAAAATAGTTGGACATGTTTGAATGGGCCCTAAAGACGCAAAAGGAGATAAAAAATAATAATTTAGAAAAAAGAAAAGCAAATAGGTCCTTCATGCTTTTAATCTACACATTTAAAAAAACAATACTTTTCTTCTTCCTTTTTTGATCTTATTGGGACATTTCTCTGCTTTTTTCATTGCGAGAGGAGAGTTTGAAAACCCTACTATTCAGTCTCTCCATTGCCGAAAGAGTAAAAGCGTAGAAAAGACATAAAATTGAATTGGTGGTCTCGGAAATTTATTGCCACGCCACTTTCCATACAACCTTTCTTGATTCTTGGCGAAGTTCCTGTAGATTGAAATGCATTACAGGTAAATCTACAGCTCATTTTCTAGATCTCTCGCGTGTGACATTCTCAACACAGATGTTCTCAATTTAGGGTAGCGCAATGAAATAAATTGAATTACAAATGAAGACTTTATTGAAATTAAACTCTCCAAACTTTATTCCTTTTCATATATAATTCCAAGTTCATTCTTCTCGGCTTAGGCTTGAGCTCATGGCTACTCTCTCAATGGTCATGAAGAGGAGCCATTGAGCTCGACAACAGTTAGAATGAGGGAAGGGAGAGCAACATGGCAAGGAGGAGACTATGGGCAACCGGGTGGTGGCTCTGCTTGCAATGGCAGGTGGCAATGAAGAGGCAAGCTTTGGCTATACCTGAGAGAAGAGAGGTTGAGCAATCAGCTAAATCGTAGGCATCTTAGGTAAATATAGAATAAATAATAGAACAAAATTGGTATCGATATAGAAAAGTCGTACATAAAATTAGATGTTTAAGGTAACTTGATAAAAGCGAAAATGCCAATTGTAGATTTTCAAAAGGTGAGGGTAAAAATTGATACAGGATGAAAACCGAAAACGGCTTAGGAATTTTGTTTTTGTTTTTGCTTATATAAACCGGATTTCTCTATGTCCAATTTAAATTACTACTTATAAAAAAATAGCTTGTTGAAAATAAAAATTAAATAAAAGAGAGAGAGGAATAAGACAAATCCTCAGGGACCTGCTCTGGTCGATACTACTTGAAATGACAGCAAAATAATTTCCTAGGCGGCTTCTCCTTTTCATTATTGACGGTGAATTGTGCAGGGGATTCAAGATTAAAAACCATGGGTGATTTGATATGATGTGAAAATTTTTGAAAATAAAATATCGTGGGTCCACATCCAAAGGCGAAAAATGAATCCTGAATCCTTAAAAGTTGAGATCTTGTGTGTCGGAAAAGTTGATAGTTTGATACTTTAATAGGCCGCATGGTTAAGTTTCCAATCTCACTAAGCTCCAATTGAAAAAAAGAAAAAAGAAGAAGGAAAATGAAGGAAATATTACATTTTTTTAGCAAATTTTTAGCAGTTAAATTATCGATTCGTAATTTATTAGCGTATAAAAGCAATTACTGACCAAGCACACACGGTATTCATATCACATTACGCATAGGAGAATTTGTTGCTTGTCTGGAGTGAGATTGGGCCGAGGATTAAAAATGGTGCCTCTACAAAAGCTAGAGTAGTAGCACACTCATTTTAAATCGAATCGACAATGTATGTTTCTAGAAATGGCATTTTGTCAAAGAAAGTATGTGAATTTCTATGTCAATGTTCGGATATTGTAATAATTTCAGGAATGTTGGATTTATAGAAAGTCGAGGCATGCGGATTGCAAGATTTAAATTAGACAAAAGAAGGATATTGACAACAATGATATGGGAAATTCAAAAATTTATGTCGATCGGGCACTTTAGTTTTAGAACATTTTTTTTCCTATCATATAAATCCTAAAATTTCTTGCTCTCCTTTGAATTAGTCCTTTCATTTGGTCCGTCCGACGAAAAAGTTCAAACATGTATTTTTTCAGGGAAATTTTCAAATAAGAATTTGAAGTACCCTTATTTTTTATATAATAGCTTGAAGTAGATATTATTTTAAAGAATAGTTTGAAGTGCCCAAATTGTCTCAAATAAAAATATGAAGTAGTGAAATTGTCTCAAATAATGATTTTTGGCCGGTTAGTGACTATTTTAACTATTGGAGAATGGGTATTTTAGTAAAAAGATTTATAAGTATATTTTTTATTTCTTTTTCTTTCCTCTTCCTTCTCTTGGCCATGGCCACACCTCATCCATGGCTAGTGAAGGTCGTTAGCCTTAAGGTGAGGGTCACCCTCATTGACATTGGGCGAGGGGAGGGTTGCCCTTGTCTGCATTGGATGAGGGTCAAGTTGTCTGGGTTAGGTGGGTGAGGGTGACTCTTGCTTGAGTTTAGTGACCTCCACCATGGTCAGCACATGGAAGAGGGAAAAACAAAAAAAAAAGGAAAAAAAATTTAAAAAATAAAAGAAAAAAATGCTCTTTGATTGGCGAGGTTAGGCCATTCTCAATATGGCCACTTTTAAAATAAAGTTTACTTTAAATCTCTATTTAAAAAAATGAGAGTACTTTTGATTCTTATTTGATATTTGTCCTTTTTTTTTATCTTCATTTTCGTCTACGTGGTCGCCATTTAAGAGACAAGCTCGTTGAATTCCAAGACAGTATTGCCACGACATTATATTGGGTTAATGCATATTGTTTTGTGTTCGAAATTAAACTGATATATAAAAATCAACCGAAAATTAAAATAAATAAATGGAGGAGGGGCTCACTAGGACTAACACGGGCGAGCACAAGGGGGCCACTCCTGGCGGCGGCACCGACGAGGGTGGTTGGGTCTCTTTGACGATCGCCAAACCTCTGGTGGCCACAAAGTGAGGGCAGGTGAGGGCGCCCCTGGCCCGCCCCGCCCCGCCCCACCCCACTTCTCACCCCCTCGACCTCGATCTTTCTCTTTACCTTTTGAATTTTAGTCTTTTTTTTTTTTTAATATGCAGTCAGTTTTACGCAGCGTCAAATAGGAGCCACAATCTGACCAAAGTAAAAAGCAGCCACGATATAAATGCCACGTAGTTGCCACTCGTACGAAAAATAAAATAAAAACTAATAAAATGTGCCTCATAGATTTTTCATTTAATAGAAAAAAGATGGTGTCAATGGAGGGATTAATAAGAATGATGGATGGTAACAATTTCGGGTAGGATAAAAAAAATATATTTAGACTCCGTTTGTTTTACGGAAAATAATTTTTAAGAAAATAATTTTTGGATTTTTCGGTGTTTGTTTTACGGAAAATAAATTCATTTGGAAAAACATTTTTCATTAAAAAATATATTCTAAAATGGGGGAAAATATTTTCCACTTTTCAAGTTGGGAAAAATATTTTTCATACTTACTCTCTCTTATCTTAAACCCCTACTAGTCCTCACTTTTTTCTTTTTTTCTTTTTCACTTTTCTAAAAAAATCAAATTTTTATTACTTTATTTTCCTTATTTCCTCTCCTTCCTTAGTTGGTCATGGGCCACGGCGATGCCCGACTGGTCATAGGCAAGCTTGGTTAGTCATTGGCCATCACCAAAGCTAGCGACAAGCTAAAGGAGAAGAGGAGGAATTTGACCCAAAAAAAAATTGAGAAAGGAAACAAAGAAAAAAAGGAAAAATAATTTAATAATCTATTTTTAAAAATAAAAATAATAAAATTGATTTTAAAAAATGAGAAATAATTAAAAATATATTTGAAAAAATAAAATAATAAAATAATATTGAAAAATAGTGTACCAAACAGCAAGAGATATTTTCCACTTCATTTTTAGGTTTCATTTGAATATCAGAAAATAATTATATTTACTTGAAAAATAGCTTTGTAAAAAATATTTTCCAAAAACGCCACATTTTTCATGAAATAAACGCAACTTTAAAATCAAAATGACGGATATGTGAATTTTAGGTTTTTCACTATTATCATCCCATCAAAAAGAAAATTTGAAAAAAAAAAAAAGAAACGAAAAGAAGCAAAAGCCATTTCATACGATTTTGAAAAGCCTTCGTTTAATTCTCGTGCCCTAAGCTTTGCTAGAAAGGTGAATGAGGAGGGAGGGCATGAAAATAATTTTAAAGAAGAAGAAGGGCATAAATGAGAAATCCGAAAGATAAGTGGCACGATCTTCGATGCATTTAGTGCCCTAGATGCTACGCAAATAAGGCATGTGATAGGTGCAAGCTTTTATCTCAGGTAAAAAGAAAAAAGAAAGGTTAAAAAAAGTAAAAGAAATACAGCATGTGATCTTAACGTGTTCCCGTCACTCCCGCTCTGAAGTGCGACCTTGCACGTACAGTCCTTTACCTTGCACGATTGGGGAAATGATTCTTCCAGATTTGGACCCCTACACCCACTCCTGATCGTGCTTTTGCCCTAAGTTTTTTACCGAAAGATTTCTTGTGTGGATCCTAATCGCCGTAAGGTTACAATCGGTTTGCTTGAATTTGTGCGATTCGTGTGGAATCTATCTAACCGACCAACGCGATTGATTTTGATCTATCTAGGCCAAAGTAGGGATAGGTATTATGAACGCATTATCTCTAGAGCTTTCTTACCAATACATCCCGTCTCCCAAAATTGAGATTTTGTGGAAATTCTGTACTCACCCTTGCAACTTTCCTTGGAAGTTTTTTACTAAATATACATGCCTTGCTCCCCGATGTTGAAATTCTGTGAAATTTCTTAACTGGTCATCTCCACCACGATAGATATGAGAAAGAAAAAAGAGAGAAGATAATATGTGAACTCACTCCATTTCAACTATTATATCATTTAAATTTCATTTTCGCTTCTATGAAGTGTGTTCACATGCTCTGAGTACACATAAGAAACCGTAGGTGGTCGGCTCATATGGACGGGAGAGCGGGACCCGCTTCACGGCTTTTTTTTTTTTTGGGGTGTGGGGAAAAGAGGCTGGAAACCACGGAGAGGCTTCCACAAGATAGGGGACATGCCCGATATCTGCGAAGCAGAGCCCCTTTTGCAAACGAGTCCCTCTTTGTTGTCACATGCTCTTGTTCCTCTCTTTCCCTTACTTTCTCTTAAGGCCACTTTAAATCTTGTTTTCTCTCTTTTGCCCTACTTTTCGCTGCGGTTGGTTGCCCCAAAAGTCCTCGCACATGCCATGCCTCGGCTCTCGCCTAGATTAGTTCCTCGTTTCTAATTGAACATACATTCTCCGGCAAACGCAATTCAAGTCCTTGACAAACACTCCAACTTATTCTTGTCCTTTCATGTGTCGTCTTTTCCGAACAAACGAAGGGTCCGAGCGGGTTCGGGTTCTTTTCCTTGTATCATGACCAAGCACCTGGTTCCCTCTAGTCCTCCTTCCTTCCTACCTTCCTTTTCATTAATTTAGGTGTACAAAGGTGAGGAATTGACTGTTTCAACACCGACCAAGTACCATGTGAGTCTCATAAATCGATTAATGTGCGGATTTATTTTCCAAACAAATCGCCCCAGCTCCAATCAACTGCACAAATTGGGAGTTTCCTTCTTTCTTCCTTTCTTAAGCCAAGATTTTCTTCTAATTCTTGTTGACTCCACCTTAAATTTTTACGGATGCTAATAGCGAACAAATTTTTGCAGCAGGCTGAATCATCCCTTGCTACTACCTACCATGTTCTCTTTCTCTCTCTAGCTTCAGTACACATGGTTGGTTGGGTGGCTTTTGCGGTCTGGTCCTTGGTCCAATCTGCCCAATGAAGAGAAGGTACGGGTTAAAGAGGGGGGACAAGCCAAAGTCACTAAGGACACGCACCATGCATGCTGCTTTGCTTTTAGGACCGGTAAAACAAAAGCTAAAAAGCATATCTTCCCTTGACACCTTCTTTTTCTTTTATCTTCTTCAACAATCAGTGAGCACCTGCACCAGTTATGTCTTTAATTTCATTTGTACTTCACATTTATCACATGAATGCTCATTCAATTTAATTTTTTTAATTTAACTAATGTAATATTAAATTTATGAACAATTTACTGATATAATGTTTCTATCCGATTTTGATCGAAAATCGCTGACGTGAATGTTGATCATTCTATATAGCATAGTCGCCGTTGACATAAACAATTTTTGTAAATTTTTAATAAGCTTTTTCTGGTTTTTTCTTTTTTTTCTTTAATTGAGGGACAACGAGGGCCTTGATGCCCTTGCCTTAACACCCTTGCAAAATCTAAGCAAGGTGAGGGCACTATGGCCTTCACGGGGTCTGGGTGTCCGGCCATCGTCGAGGTCAGGGACTGACATAGGGATATAAGAAGAAAAGAAAAAAAAGGGAAAGGGAAAGGGAAATATTATTAAAAGTTTACATACACCAGCATTGGTCATATCACACGGGACGACCAGTGATCACATCAGCGATTTTCAATCAAAATTAACTAGAAAGATTAAATTGATAAATTATTTAACGTTGAGAAAAACTTTTTAGGTAAAGTTTCCACTACTAAACGTACCCTCCGTCCATTTCATCATAACCATCGGACAAAATAAATAGCTGGATTGATCCAAATGCCAAAATCTTCGTGGCTGATCCATGTCGAACTGTCATACGTCGAGCGCCCCACCCCCTTCCCTTTTTGTTTTTGGTTAATTCGCCGAATCGTCGCAGAATATTTCCGTGATCTCAAAAGGCGATTGGGCACGAGCAATCTCTAGTTACTTACTAAAGAGTGTAAAATGCGTCGCGTCAACGGGTCGTATCAAGTTCGTGCCTCTCTCGAAAGTAGTTTTCCGCCCAATTGCTCCAAGTTTGCGTTCGTCGGAAGACAACCAAAGCCCAATGAGCTGTCCTCTAATCGCAAGAAAAGAAGTTAGAGAGCGTTTCCGTTCAAAGTAGGTGTGAACATGATTTGGATTAGGGCGGTCCAGTACAAAATTCAATGATCAATTCACATAGTATTGATCCTCAATTTTGATCAGAAGACGACTCGATTGAAGCGTGGGACCGAGGGCCAGACCACCAATTACATGGGCCTAATCAGGTTCAGGTTAAAGTCACCCCAAAACCAATCAATTATTTTTTTTTGTTTCATTTTTTTTATTCCTAAAAGAATCAAATTACATATTCGTCAATAATGTAACATTGAGTAACCAAACTATAAACAATAATATATATATTAAACATAAATATAAGATAAAGTAACAACATAAATTTACATTAGTTGAAAGCAACAAACCATCAACATGTGTCATTATTGAATATTCTAATACCAGAAGTCATAAAAAATGCCAAGAATTCGTGTGGCTCACAGCCGGAACCAACCCAAGTATTCAAATATGGGTCAAAGTTGCCATGCCGAGTTTATCAGCAACACCAACATGCGCGGTTTCGCACCGTCAGGCAAAACCGATGGCCTCTCCTATATTGCATGAGCAAGTGTTGAAGTTCGTTAATTCAGCCCTTAGCTAGAAGCGAATCCTTTCTTTCTAATTGAATATGCAGAGGCAATGCTCTCGAGAATCCCCGGCTAAAGAAGGCCCTTTCATGCGACGCTCGTGCCACATGCCGACGCGATGTCGTCGAAGAAAACCCCCTCTGCCACACATGCCGGATATCTCAACATATCGCATCCTATTCCGGCTGGCGGGCTCGGCGACAAGTAGCCAGAGATGCGTCTCACGTGGACAGCGTACACTTGCTTTTCGGCTAATTAAGAACGGTGAAGCAGAATCTTGTTCTAAACGTGGTGGATTAAACAATCAGGTTCCACTCACGAACAGGGATCAAAAGCGGAAAAGAAGAGTGTGACAAGTTCAACAGTGCTCGTGCATTCCCCATTGCATTGAATCTGTCATGAAAAAGGAACCAAACAAAGCATTTTTAAACCTAAACAGCCCACTGAATGGGTGCATTGATCCAAAACTTCCAAGCCCTGAGCAGACTTGTTTATATTTTAGGTACCGACCCTCATCGTAACAGGTTGACTATATACCAATGCCTTTTCAGCACATTCGTTTCTGCTTTGGAAGCTTCAGGCATATCAGGTGATGCTTAGCAGCTTCACCGGGCATGATGGAGAATATGGATATGTTCTTGACATGAATGGGACATTGATGGTAACAGTGATGCCTCTGGTTTTGTCTTCGCGGACACGGTACGGTCGGTTGGACTCTGGGGAAAGGTAAGGGGGAAGAAGGAAGGTATCTAGGAAAGGTTCTACTGGTTGGTGAGCTAGATGTGGATAGAGTGAGTGAATGTTCGGCATCATTGCTTTTCGTTTTCACGTGGCGGGCGGCTAATTCGCTACCCTTGGGATGGAGCATATGTGAATTTGAAGAAGTAATTGCCTGGCTCTAAGACAGAAAGGCAGGAGCAACGACTCGCTTGAATGGATATATCGTAAAAGTTGCTGTGTAAATCATATCTAGCTAATTGAAGAGATAAATAGCGACATTTTTCCAATGCAGTTGCCGGTGTATCGAGACCCGGAAATTTAAGAGCATAGACCGAACAGAGACAACGCATTTTAGCGTCGGAAGTCTAAAAGCATAGACCAAACAGAGAGAGCGCATTTTTATCCAAACTGTCAGTATATCGGATACATAATCAGAAATTCAACAGCACACTGATCTAATGCCGTAGACAAATCAAGCACAATAAGCACGACGTCGTCACAGCCCTAAAAGTACTCTCATTAAGTTCAAACAGGTTGTTATAAAAGCATACTCAAGCATATCATATAATGGTACAACAAGTCTGAAGTCTCACAGAAATAAGGCTATTTACAGGTTAGATAGGAAACCTAGTACATGGATCTCTACCAGACGTAGTCAAGATAAAGATAACAGTTGCTCAATCATGCACTTTTAGGAGAAGAGCAAGTGCATGATTCCTGCAAATTATTTTATCCCCTCTCTGGAAAAAAAGAGGAAAAGCTAGCCTATATGTTAAGAGAAACTACAGAACCATCGTAATGAAGTACAGTAGCATCACGATGAAGTGCCTTATCACAGAGCAGGCGAGACAAAACAACTGAAGAATGCTTTAAGAGTAGATCTCTAGACTGCCGACAGCGACTTCGGGATGGTAATGGAGCATTTCCTTCCACATCATCTCCCTTATCATCTCTTCCTCCAGATCTTCATCGACATCTAAGTCGATGGGAACCTGCGCAGGAGGATTGGAATTCGGATCGTACAGCAGTGACATGTATGGGTGTTGGAGAGCCTCAGTGACGCCGATGCGCTTTGATGGGTCGAAAATGAGCATCTTTTGCAGAAGATCAATAGCCAGAGGATGCGCATTAGGGTAAAGACGGGACAATGGAGTCCCAGGGGAATACGGAAGAGACTTAATGAACTTTCTCGCCTTTGGGTTGTCGATAAATTCGATATCCTCCTCTCTCTGGCTGCCTAGGACATTGATGATCAGTTTGAGTTGGTTAAGGCACTCAGTACCAGGAAATAATGGCTTACGACCGAGAAGCTCGGCGAAGATGCATCCGACAGACCACACATCGATGGAATTCCCGTAGTTGTCGCAGCACAGAAGAAGTTCCGGGGCCCGGTACCAGCGAGTGACCACATACTCAGTCATGAACTGTCCCTTTCCATTGCTAGTTCGTGCCAGCCCGAAATCGCAGATCTTGAGGTCACAGTTTGCGTTGATGAGGAGGTTGCCTGGCTTCAAGTCTCGGTGGAGAATGTTCGCTGAATGTAGATACTTCAAGCCTCGGAGCAACTGTGAATTTGAAAGTAGTAGAGTCCAAATCACGTGGGAGAGAAAAGATGATCGGATTGCTTCTTTAGCTTAATACAATCATCAGCAGAACTTCCAGCATTCACAGAAACCAATATCAATGAAATTCTGACTATTATAAGACAAAC
The DNA here is from genome assembly GCA_014182895.1 of Angophora floribunda. Lineage (NCBI taxonomy): Eukaryota > Viridiplantae > Streptophyta > Magnoliopsida > Myrtales > Myrtaceae > Angophora > Angophora floribunda. Next base: position 84,082 of record CM024710.1, read on the forward strand.
AAAATAAATATCTGGATTGATAATTTTTACTGCATGATTATCCATACTAGATAAAAGAAGAGCAAGTAGCATTGTAATGACATTTACAAATTTTCAATTAAACGATAAGATTTAGGAGTTAAGGGGTTCTTCCTACCCTCATTTTGCCACGACATAAACAGGTTGCACTAACTATGCACGTGCATTTTTCAACACCAAGATCATCCATTTCTTTTACAGAATTCGGAGAAGCAAAATAAGTTATCAAATATTTTGTACACAAACTCAAGAAGTAAGGGTGATTATTTGGCTTAAGTTCATCTCTTACAATCTTCCATTGTTTTGACGCACTGAGGAGGCAATAAGGCATGACCACAGTAGGTGCAGAAGTGCTACGGAGGGAAAGTTAAGCCAACCCTGTTTAAGAAAACTCCAGAATGCTATCAAAAAGTAGTCCCAGAGAAGTCATACTTGTGTTCATATCCCCCTGTAGACCTCACAGAGACATGAGGGCAAAACCAAATACCCAAGGAAATCATCCTGGCTCATGGACTCATCTAAGCCTTACATTGACCTTACAGATAGAAGTAGATAAAACCAGTAGCCTAAAATGGGGTTTCAACTGACTACAAAATGTGAAAATAATTTTCCGTGAAGCAGTTAACTAACACAAAAACTAATGGCCCTGGGCAATAGTAACCATGTGTCATTGTGGCAAAACTAAAAGATATGCGGTTATCAAGAGCATATAATTTTCATTGATTGCATTGGACTTTCGGGTTTTGATGATGCAAGTTATCACTGCAGCCAAGTAGCACCTTAAGACTGAGTAGTAAATAGTGTTGAGGTGATATTCAACACAAGAGTGATCCAGTAATCCTGAGAAAAAGTCTGAGGATGCCAAATCCGGTCACCGCTTCCTCATTCTTCATACTAATTCGAAGCAAGGTCAACTTAGTACGCCATGAGCCAGCCAACAAGAAGGATGACTATCATAATATGAAAGGTGACAGAAGATTAAAAGCAGGACAATGATAACTTCCACAACCTAATATTTACTGAACAACAAAATTTGCATTTGTGCCATGAATGACAAAAGCAACCTAGGGAGCCACTTACTGGACAAAATGCAAATCACAATGGAGGTAAATGTCCATCTCAATATGCCCAAGGCAAAACATTTGCTTTTAGTGAAGATGCAAACAAAATCAAACTTTATGTGATATCCATGGACTTTCAACATCCCAATAATCCATGCCATGACAAAGTAACATATTACAGAAGGATACCTGGAAGAGGAAATATTGGCAGTGGTCATTCGTAAGTGTCTGAGAGGATTTGATAATCTGGTGCAAATCTGTGTCCATGAGCTCATACACCAGATAGACATCTTTGAAACTTTTCCTCTGGATAGGCATCATGACATCTTTCAAACCGATGACATTCTCATGCCGAAGATGCCTGAGGAGCTTTATCTCACGCAAAGTTCTCAGCGCATCAACCCTATTCTCAAAGGCATTGTGTATCTTCTTTATAGCCACCTTCTCATTGGTTTCTCTGTTCACAGAAGAGCAAACAATGCCATAGGCTCCTCGGCCAATGGGCTTGATGGGCACGTACTTTGTGTCAATCTCAAACAAGGTCTGCCACATCGAGTAATAGTGCTTTCCCTTGGAATGAACCCCATTTGGTGGCTCAACTGGTGTTGCCATTTGCCTGCAAGCCAAGCCTGGATGAGTCAAAACATGTTAGTTCTCACTTAGATGGAATTCTGAGAAAGTGGCGTGCGCAAATGACCTCTAGGGACAATGGCCTGTAAAGCAAGTCATAAGCTCGGAACCACTTTAAAATCCAAAGACAAATGCATCTCTGCTCAGCCATATAGGTTGGAAGCTAGGAATGATACTACATTACATGAAATTGAACATCTTTAGCTTAGCTACTGAAAGTTGTTTGATTTACATGTATAACCCCTCATCAGTGAGTTATATAATATTCAATTAACACCCCAAAAAAAAAAAAAAAAAAAAAAAAAAAACCTAGTCTGCTAAAAGAACTTCATGTTCAAGCCGCTTGTAGAGAAGAAGCATTCATAATCATAAATTTAGGAGTAATAGCATCACACTAGTCTATCTCCAACTCAGCCAGGGGAGAACAGAATTCAATAACAGAAACACAGGGTCCATCAGGGTAAATCTAAATGCAGATGGAATCAAGAGGACAGCACATTAACCTGACACTTGAAGGAAACATGGAAGCCTTTTGATTTCAGTACAAAATTGCACTGCCCTGTACCTAGGAAAAGAAATGTCATCTTTTTTTAAATCTATTTTATTATTACTAGTGATAATGTGCTGATGCTCAGCAGACTTGCGATCACGAGAAACACAGAAACCGTGAGGAACGAGAGCACCGAATTATCAATAGCCTAGTTATTGCGAAGAGCACGAGACCGTGATTAGTGAAGAATTTCGACAATTACTATTACATCAAAATACTAAAAAAGGAAATCTATCACAGCGAGCCCTTAAAACATTCTACTGGTTCTTTACCAATCCGTGCTTCACTTCTAAATCCCAGCCATCCTTCAAACCCCCAAAGAAAAAAAGAAGAAAATTTCTCCGGAAAAATCAAGAACAAAAATTAACGTCTAACTAGCGGATTCTCCAATTCAGAAGTGAATCCAAAAGCTCATGACAAGAAGAGCAAAAGAGAAGAAAGAACGAAAAACTTACTTTTTATGTGATCTTCGAAGCAAGGTCAGGCAAAGAAGTCATTCTTGCTCAGACCCATCGCCGGATCCCACTCAGTCTTGATCCAAGCAGGCGCAATTCATCAACTCCCCAGCCCGACGCAGCGTCAAAGGCCCTCGTTCTCGCAAGAATTCCCGACAGAGGCAGATGCCCAGGATCGCAGCTCTACTACGCAACCATTCCCACTAACGCATTGGGATCTGTTCCTTCGGAGGGTAATGTTTGTCGAGCGACGAGCCCTCCTATGGATCTAAACCCAAACAAAAGCAGAAGACTTTCGATCTCAGATTCGTCACCTCGTCGCGATTAGACCCAGCAAAGCAAGGCCTGTGACGAGAGAACACAAGAAGAGCAGCAATTATTGTTTATCAAGAAACGGGTGATTCCTGGTTCTTTTCTTTCCTCTTTTTTTTATTCCGATTAATTCACACTGCTTCGTCGGAACCTAACATGCGGGGGCCCGACTGTAACAGCGGGACGAAAGATCTTTTTTTCCCCTCTTTTTTAGTAATTTCTCTGTGGGTCCTGCTTCCCGCATGGCGCTTCTTGATTTTTGCTGGATAGGGAGGAAGGAGGGGAGGAAGGGAAAGTCACCACATGGGTTTCGTCAGCCCGAAACGACGGCGTCGGCAGGGCGCGATCTCGCGGTCGTCCGCCGTCACCTGAACGACCGACGGCTGCGGATAAGACCAGGGAAAGGTGGGGGAGCATATTCTCCTCGGGCCTTGCTGGATTCTCACGGGGACGCTTCTTATCTCGTACCGGCCGAATTACGTTGTCTAATTTTCGCCTTTTTTAAGGTTAGAAAGGAGAAGTAAAAAGCCTTTGGAAAACAAAAGAGGAAATTAGATGGACCGTGTACGCTTGGCGTTGTCCGTGAAAACACACTCTCGTTTATCATCGGTTCATAACGATGGAGCTAAGACCCGAATGCTGTCGGCACGAACAGAAGGAGAAATAGTCTTGACCAAATCCGAACTCATGGACTCAAATGAATCATAGGCGTTGATTATATGAGACCAACACATAGAGTAAATATAATCACTGGTCGCAATGACTGTTAATGATGTCTATATATATCCAATTTAGATAAGAATTTTCCAATCAAAAGCTCCTCTCTTGCCGGAAGATGACGCAAATCAATGCAAACCTTTTATCTTTGGGTAAATAAGACTTGTGTGTCCAGAGATGAATTTTGATAATTATTTATGAGTTAATATCATGGAAAAATTCTAACTAATACACGTGCAACAAATTTACCTTAAGTTAATTGGTACATATGTGACAAATTTATCATACGTTAGTTTTTGTCAAATTTCACTTTCAAATTATTGAGTTGGATGACGCATAACAGTTGATGAGTGTTTAAGTTCGAGGAACATGAATGCAAAATGTCTGGTCATGATCAACTGATATAATAAGAGCATCTTCAAAGTTTGGAATATTGAGATCAATGGCATGGTTGTCACGAATGTATTAGTTTGAGATTTTTAGTAGTTATAAAATTGATTTAAGATAAATTTATCATATATGCACTAATTCGGGGTTTTTGATAAATTTTTTTGATATTAACTTTTTTTTCTCTTTCTAGAAAAGCCAAAAAGTGGAAAAGAAGGGAGCAATAACACGTGGCTCTCGTCATTGCTTGAACAACTGGTAAGCCTGTTAAATAATTGATATAATTGAATCGCTTCCCGAAATCGGTGAGCAAAACTTCTAAGCGAAAAACGCGTCATCTTGATCGGGGGTGGGAAATGATAATTTAAAAAGGTTTAAGGTCAAACGTAAGTATAATTGAGTTTTGAATCGCAGCTGACGAGCTTCAAGCTCGTTTTGATTTTCTTTTTATCTATGTTTTGCTTTTATAGAAATGAAATAAATGAGTTCCATTTGTATTCAATTCCCAATAGGTCAAAACTTATCAACATAATGTGATATGATTTTTGACCGTCGAGTTGACTTGACTCTCAAGTTCCAACACGTTGAAAAAGTCATGCCTAGCGTAGTCAAATTTACCACCTCCCACTAGCGCTTTTTAGGGTCAATCCAAATTACATCTAAAACTTCAAATATATGTTATCAAAATCGATTTTCTAATTTTTGGAATCTAAAATCTACCTTATATATCATATAACCTACCTATTTTGTCAATTGAGATTAGGTTCTATGCACAATCCAGATATTTTTTTTTTGTTTCCTTCTTTTCTTTCTTTCTTTGTTTCATTTTTTGTTAAGTAAAATGAAAAGGAATGCAATAACAAAATTCCCTATATCATTAAAGATGAAAACATAAAATAAAATAAATAATAAAAATTTCAAAATACGCAATTGCAATTCATCAGTTCCCAATTTCTTGTTTGGTTCTTCCAATTTCCTATTTGGTTCTTACTTAGATTGAATGGCATAGTATTGATTCTACTTTTTTTGGAACCAGGATTCAAACTGATAATCATGGAACCTAGAACAGGAGTAGTTCCTTTAACTGGTTAGGTCCGATTATTATTTTTACTCTGAATCCATGCTCATCCCAATCTATAGCCTAAATAAAAAGACGTTTCTCATTGGATTGAACTCATAGAAATAATTACAACTCAAACGGATCTTCTTCTTTTTTTTGTAGCTAATGTGAAATGATATTGTTAATAAGGGTCACTTCACCAATCGCTCCTCCCTATCTTTTTACTTATCAAAGATGTATAATTGCATGCCATGGGAACTTGACGTCCAACTTGTTAATGCGCGATAGGTTATCCCAAATTCTGAGCACTTAAGTCTCTGGCGAGCTAACGAGTCTGGTATAATGATCATTCTCTTAAATTAACGGTTGTAACAATTCTTGGGGTATCAAAAACAATTACTACAAGATAATCTTTTCTTTTTTTCATTTCACCGCGATTGCCCAATTTTACCTTATTTTATCTTTTTTTTCCATTTAGGTTGTGATTGTGAACGTCGAGCAGTTTCCATTTTAAACTTTCCAAGATGAAAATACCCTCTTGCTAATAGAATGAAGTGCCTTTTTCTTGTGAGTTCTAGTATGTGTAGTTTATTTTTATTTAGAGTTGACATCTAGAATAATTTACTATTCACAAAAAATAATTACTCTATCTTATTCTTCACAGAAATAACTAGTGTTGAGGATCGTGCATGCCTGATCATGAATGATTATCACGAAACTCGTTGATATCAGCATTGGAGACGCTAATGGACCTTGCGCAGCTCTTACTTGCTTGTGCTGAGGCTGCGGCAATGGCGGTTTTTGCGGTTGTGAGCATCTCTGCAGCTGAACTTCCCGAATGTGGAAATGCAGATTGTTCTTATGCCAAATCCTGATTATTCTTTCTTGTCAAACGGTTCATATCCCAATCTTCAGCTCGAGCAGTTGCCGACCAAAATGCCAGGTCATGAACATCGGTAACTTCGAGCCTGACAAGTTATGTCGATTCTTGAACATTTCTGTCCAGTAGGGAGGTAGATATTAGACAGAGGGATAGTGGAGGTATTTGTAGTTCTTTAAGCACATAACCGAAGATTCATTCTCATTGTCCTCTACCGCTCTTATCTGGGCATTCTTATTGTAGATTGCAAGCTGCTTGACACAGTACATGCTTCTTGTACTAGTCACGACCGCCGGCAACTTAGTGTGTGTATTGGAAATGCTCATGTATTGATTCAGTGGGCGAGATTTTAAGTCCGCCATGTCGCCTTTTCAAAAGTGAGTGAACACTAGCTCTTTCTGGCTTTGTTAAACAGTTCTGCTATCTGTTGAAACTTGAAATGTTTAACAGGAACCCATGCGGTAAGCTAAGCTATGCTTGCTCACTGTGAGCATAAATTCTCATGAAACTTGAAATGGGTTGTCCATCGGGGGCTAGTGTCACAGGTGGCTATTTCAGTCAGAATCAGATGAATGCTCGAGATACTGTTTTGCAGAACTGCGATCCTCTCCAAAGTCGTGAATTCGAGGACTTAAATGTGACAGACTTTTCATTTGGAAAAAAATAAAGATGACCCGTAATTTGGCAGGCACGTATCTTACTTGACAAATGGTGTTGTCGCCTTGTTGAGTTTCACTAGCATAAAAGAAGGAAGATTCGGCTTCAGGATGTAGTGAACAGAACTTAGGCAAAGGGACATGGCTCTAATCTGTGAAAAAAAAGCTGGTAGTCCAATCAGTTGAATCATATCTTAAAGTTAGCTAAGGTCTTGCATTTCATCCAAGCTCAAGAGATAGATAACCGTCTCTCTGTATGAGGAATTAGGACTGTAAAGCAGTCACGAGCTAAGAAAAGTTCCTCGTGAGCGTCTCTATGTTAATGATAATGAACATCGATAGCCTGAAGCAAGATTTGGAAGTCTCATGAACAATCATTGAAGGAATGAGAGTACAACAAGGGATTCAATGTTCACCACTGCCGTTGCTCTGCATCAACTCTAAATGCCTGAAAAATCTCATGCATTGTCACTTGCTGCCTGGGATAGGAGGCACGATCTGGAGGAAACAGTGCCACTAGATCTTTCTTCTTATGAACTTTTACAAGTAGTTTTCGCCTTCACCAGATGTGTACTCTGGTGAAGGCCCAGACCAGGCAGAATTTGATGGCCAATACAGACCTATAACACCATGATATGCGCCGTACAGGAATGAATTTTTCAAGCTCTCTACTCTATGCTATTTCTCGGCTGCTCTTGCGCTTAGAGATTTGGGAGACTGCTGCTTCAAGTTATTGTGGACATGGGAAGAGAAAAAAGAACACGAGATATCAGTGTTGCACGATGATATGTTTCTTGTTCTAGTTGGCAAATATATGCCTTGGAGCTGAGATGGTTACTATCAGGCAGAATTTGATAGGCACTACCAACCTATAACACCATAACAGCATGTATGAACCCTGCATATGAGATTTAGGTTTTTCCACTTGGTCTTGTACAGGAATGAATTCTTTGATCTCTTTACTCTATGCTACTTTTCAGCTGCTCTTGCACTACTTGAGTTTCGGGAGCTCCATCGCTGCTTCCAGTTATGGTGGACGTGGGACTAGAAAGAAGATGACATCGAAATATCGGGTTGCATTTTCGGTTTAGATGTTTCCTGTTCTAGTTAGGGAATATATGCGTTGGACCTGAGATGGTTACAAGCCAGAATCCGATCCTGCCTTATTTCCCATTCAGCCCACGAAATGAAAGAGAACAAAGAGCGGAAGGAATTAAATCTAATTCCCGCTTCCAAAATATGTGGCCGGGGCTACTGTTATATGCTTAGCCAATACTGTGCAGGAGTGGGATGAGTGCGAATTTGATATCAAAATATCGATTCCATTGTCAACTCCCACTTTCCTTTGCGGTGTTCAACTAAGATGTGGTGAAGTGGGAATCGGATCCCACTTATCTCCTGTTCGGCCGTGAAAATAGAGCAAAGAACTGAATTAATCTGACCATTGTTTCGGCATAACTGCAATAAAAAAGATAAAGAAGGAAAAAATGAGGAAGCAGATGTGATGGTGAACGTGTTGATTCCAAAAGGCTGACCGAATAGAACCGAAAGCACGGCAATTTGTATATTCAACCGACATGCTTTATAATAACCCAGAAAAAGTTGGGCGTGCCTGGCGTGCTCTGCTCTCTTAACAAGCCAACTTCACCACTAATCTACATTAAGAATTGGATGCTGATTCAGTGCCTCCTCTTTGGAATATAGTTTCGCTCGGTCATTTCTTTGACGAGTTTTTAGTGTTGTTGGAGTCGCACTACTTTGACAATCTGGTGCCGACAGTGGGAATCGAGCAATGCCTTTCCAATCATCCAAAGCTCGAGTTCGTGGACTAACTCGGATGTGGATGCTGCATGAAAGCGTTGGATGCTTTCCGTTCATCCGATAATGGCTTGGTCGGTACGGATTTCGGTCCAGATGAGGAGAACATGTCGTGAAGATGACTTAATTTTCGAAGCATCTGAGGGTCGATGACTTCACGTGATGATTCGTGAAACGAAAGCAACCTGACAGTAAATAGGAAGATACCTTTCCAGGATTCGATTCGAATAGACTCTGCTTTTGCTGGAGGGGAGGAAAGAATAGTCCGAGAGCTCGCTCCTCAGAAGTGAGTCTGTTATGCTTCTGATGTTAAGTTCATTTGATGACACCGCAATTGAATATGACAGCGAGAAATCACCGACGTTAGCCGCCTTATCACAGACAAGTAACGGACAGTAGGACCGATCGAAATGTGAAAAATTGGACCGGTGATGGATCGCACTCGCCGCCTGGTTAGGTTCATATGCGGATGATGCGTTCTTCTCTTGGTCTGTGTGATCGCCATGTGGGAGCTAGAGTCATGGGATGCGCCATGACTTCTGGAGACCCCATGTTGCTCTTTCCAAAAAGGTGTACTTGGCATGTGCAGCTCCCATCTCCTTTTCGGCGAGCATCTCCTTTTGTACAAGCATGCTTGATGTGAACATCGGGAGAGCGTCGTCGGTGCGAACAACATTTGTGTTGGGTATGTTTACATTGGTTCGATAAAATTTGTCATACCGGTGGACCGGTGTTGAACATTAAGGATGACCCGCTTGTATAGAAGCCTATTTGCAGCCTATCGTATCTCTTATAAGTAATAACAAATCGATTTATGTAACCGATTGTGGTATGCGTATACTGAAATCAAGAATTCAGTATGCACTGTCCAGTTATGCGGACCGTAGATCTTGAAGTAGAACAGGGTCGAGACAAGAATTTCCCCCTCTACAAAAGCCCCCCACCACCCTTCATTTTCTTCCCTTGTTTTCCCATCTCTCTCTCTCTCTCTCTCAAAAGAACAGGCCAGAGTCACCCCCAAAATGCCAACAACCCAAGAGCTCCCTGATTGCCACCTCCTGAAACCACCCGTACTGATCACCCCAAGCAGCCCAACACCCCACCACGCCCTCGCCCTGTCCAACCTTGATGACCAGAAGTTCCTCAGATTCTCCATCAAATACCTCTACCTCTTCAGGAAATCCGTGCCCTCGGAATCCCTGAAATGTTCCCTTGCCAAAACCCTGGTGGATTACTATCCGCTGGCTGGGAGGCTGAGGAGCGCCGGGGATACCGACAGCGGTGGCGGAGGCGATGGCGATCAGAGGCTGGAGGTGGATTGCAACGGTGAAGGTGCTGTGTTCGCCGAGGCCTCCATGGACATCACGGTGGACGAGTTCCTCGAGCTCTCGTTGTGGCCCAACAGGTCCTGGAGGAAGCTGCTGTACAAGGTGGAGGCTCACAGCTTCCTCGGTGTCCCTCCCCTCATAGTTCAGGTGAGGCTGTTCAGGATCCTGTCTTCTTGTCTCTCTTTCTCATGGCGTGTCCTGTCGCTCTTAAGTCTGTCTTCCGCGATTCGGACGTGCTTTCCTGGCAGTAAAGGGTCGGCCAAACTCTCGAGCAACACCGGCATGTACGAACGCCGATTCACAGAACCGTTGCGGTAAATGATGTTGCGGATAATTAGAGATCTGCGAACAAGTAAGATCATATTCAACGCTCAATCAAAGTCCATCACATTTCTTAGTATAAACAGCATCATTCATCACAAATTTTTACGATATGCTATCCAACCCAAACTATATAGAAAGAGAAACCAACTACTGTTCTCGTTCTCGTCATCTGTCAACTCTAGTATTTTCAAGAAAACCAACTCTACTGGGAACTACTGCTACTCCCTCTATCGGGCTAAGAGGTTATCATGAGCTGCTCTTCTCCTTCTCCGCTCGCATGCGGACCACCGTCTTCTGCAACAAAATCCATCGAGAATCAGAATCCAAGGGCGGGGGGCAAAAATATCCCTCTTCCTTAAACCGAGAAGATATACACAGAGCCAAACGGAATGATGGGGAGGGGGGGGGATGGCATGATCTGGCGTACACCCTGGCAGTCTCCCAATCCCAAGAAAAGAAACATGGGTTCAATAATTTGACTGCAAATGCTGCAGCGGCAGCAGCAGCCGAGCCAGGGCGCTCTGCTCTGCTCTGCTCTCTCTCTCCATCCAATCCCACTATTCGCCTTTGCGCGCTCTGATCGTCGTCATGATGCGAGGTGGACCAAAAAGAGAAAACAAAAAGGCTACAGTGGCCTGGAGTTGGTTCAGTAGCGCCCTGTGCGCGACTGCTATATTCTCCCTAATCTCACTTCCTTTCAGGACAACGACCCTCCCGAGCCGCGCGTCCCCACCCCTTCTCTCTCTCTCTCTCTCTCTCTCCACTCAGTGGCTTTGCTTTTCTTTTGAGGTTGGTGGCGTATGGTATGGTGGTGTCCCAACCTTCCTCGTTTCCCGCTGGACTAGGCCTTCGTCTCTGGTTGGATAGATATTTCTTTTCCCTTGTTTAGACTCTAGTGCTGCCCACCAAAGTATTTTCCATCTCATTGGGTACTTGAATCTTTCTATCAATGTATGCCAACTGTCCGTCCATGTGTATCGACTACTTGATTTGAAAAAATGCCAAAGATTTCATATTCAGAAGGGTTACTACAGAAGACATCATAAATAAATTGGATCGACATGAAGGTACGGAAGAATCGAATCCAGGGGTGGAGAGAGAGAGGTGTCAATCCTTTGAATTCCAACACAATATCTTTATTAGCATGTGGAGTTGATTGTTTTATGGTAATATTTCAAATATTTTATCGAATCATCTCCTATTTCCTCATGTCCTCTATTCACATGCGGTAATTATAGAGATTGATTTACTATAGTAGTTATGAGATTTCCTCTCTTATAAAGTTGTCTTCTCCTAATTAGTTGGTTACAAATTATGAATATGGTCCATATAAATTTACCTAAATGTAAATATGAACTACTGATATATATATATATATATATATATATATATAATCAAGATATGAATATAGTAGATATATATCTATATATGTATATAAGATAATTTGTCTTGTTTAATTTCTTTCGATTCTTCTTCTTTCTTCAGGTCACCAATCTCCGCTGCGGGGGCATGATCCTGTGCACCGCGATCAGCCACTGCCTCTGCGACGGCATCGGCACGTCCCAATTCCTCCACGCGTGGGCCCACCTCACCACGAGGCCGGACGCCCCTCTCCCCGTCCTCCCCTTCCACAGCCGCCACGTGTTGAGACCTCGACCCCCTCCCCACGCGAACTCCCCGCACCTCGCGTACACCCGATCCTCCCCCCCGCGAAATGACAAGGCCGCCCTTCCCGACATCCACCGCTACCTGCAATCCCAGCCGTTGATCCCCGTGAGCGTCACCTTCCCCCCGTCCCTCATCCTCCGCCTCAAGCGGCAATGCGTACCGTCCCTCAAGTGCACCTCCTTCGAGGCCCTCGCCGCCCACACGTGGCGGTCCTGGGCCAGGTCCCTCGCCGACCCTTCCTCCGCCTCCGCCGCCTTGACGCCACTCCACGCCGTCAAGCTCCTGTTCTCCATCAACGTCCGGGACCGGCTCGACCCGAAGCTGCCCCACGGCTACTACGGGAACGGGTTCGTGCTCGGGTGCGCTCCGGCCACCGTGAAGGACCTCGTCGGGAGCAACCTGGCCAATGCGGTGAAGCTGGTGCAGGCGGCCAAGTCGCGCGTCGACGGGGACTACGTGAGGTCGACGCTGGAGACGCTGGAGGACAAGGCGGCGAAGACGGATCTGAGCGCCAGCCTGGTGATATCGCAGTGGGCGAACCTCGGGCTCGAGGACGTCGACTTCGGGGAGGGCAAGGCGGCGTTCATGGGGCCGCTGACCAGCGACGTGTACTGCCTGTTCCTGCCGGTCGCCGAGGAGCCCCACGCGGTGCGGGTGCTGGTGTCGATGCCGGAGTGCGCGGCGGACAAGTTCGAGTTCTACATGAAGGGTTTCGTGGAGAGAGAGGAGGAGAATGGGAATGGGTGTGGTGGGGAAGGAGACGAATTGTGTTGCAGGGACGTGTGAACATGTTCATGCATGCCCTCTCTCTCTCTCTTGTACGTACGATGTTGATCGAGTTTTGTAATGAAAAGCGCACAGCAAATCGAAATAGATGATGTTTTAATGGAATGATAATCAGTCACCATAAACTCGAGGAGATATTGAATCCTACACCTCAAAAATATGAGATTGGGGATTACGATTGTACACGGGCGATCAATTTAGATTAAGCGGAGAGTAAAAAGATGTACATGGCTTGAACCGTTTGAAAAAAATTCAACTCTGACAAGATATTTTGTGTAGACTATAGCATAAATTTACCGTAACCTATCTTTCAAGAGTTGGTTAAGTGATAAAATGCTTGATTAAGAGACTATAAATTCACATCTAGATCACCACATCTTCTACTCATGATAGCATGGGGAGTTGGGTCTCTTGTCTCATTGTCAATGAAGCCTTACGGGACAAATGAGTTGAGTCACAATGGAGAAAAGTATCAAAAAAGTTTTAATCTATTATATTGGTATCAATTTAGTTTTAATCTTTTTAATTATATCACTTAAGTCTATCCAACTAATTTAGGGTGAGAATTGTTGATGTGGATGTCGGCCATTTTACATGGCATAACCAATATTGACATTGACATTTTAAAATAATTTTTACTAATTTTTACCTCTTCTATTTTCTCTCCGGTGCTTGCCCTCGTTTAGGTGAGACCCAACAAGGGCGACCCCCACTCTAATGAGAATGGCCCTTGTAGGCCATTGACATAACAAGAAAGGAAAGAAAGAAAAAATTCAAAAAAAATCTACGTTAACACTAGTCAATTTATAGAACGGCTAATATCCATATCAACAATTCTCAATCTAAATTGATAAGATAGATTCAATTAATAAAATATGAAAATTGATGTATGCTTTTTTGTTATTTTTCTCGGTCGTAGCGTGATTGGGGGAAACGAACTCCCCCGCTTGTTATGCGAGCCTAACATCAGGCGATGGTGATTTGAGAAAAGCGAAGTGGCGAGAACAGATCATCAGCTGACAGTTGACCGTGAACACAAATTACAAAGACTGATCCAGGAATTAGGAAAAACTCAAAAAGGGAGAACTCTGCACGTACATGAGTGCGGCCAGCACGCGCGACATCATGGGTCATCGAGACCTTATCGATCCCAACAAGGGCGTATCTCTCTTTTAATTAGTGCTTTTCGAATATTGTATCGGAGCAAACCGCAACCAACACCCCCAATATCAGCCAGGAAATGATTAAATAATGGCCTGAAAAAGTAAAAAAAAAATCAATATCGGCCCTGCCCCGACTGAGGGAGAACTTCATTAATTTACCAAGTTCGGAAAAAAAAGGCTGCATTTATCTTGTCCCCATGGGTGACATGATGATTAACATAGAACCCCTAAGTGATCATGTCGTGCAAAGCGCCACTCAGCACCCCATGTTCTCTATTCGAATCGTGGGTAGAAGAGCATGAGCCGGTGGAATTTGTTTATAATATGCCAGGCGTACGATCGTGGTGCCGTCATGAGCATTCTTGTACCATGCTTTTTGACGGGAAAATCATTAAAATAGTCCTCCTAAATTTATTGTGATTATGTTAATTTAATCCTAAATTTTTTTTCCTGTCAATTTAGTCATAAACTTTTTTGCATTTATGCCGATTTAGTTCATTCGGCTAATTTTGGCCAACCGACGCTGATATGGACACCAATCATTGGATTAGCTAGAGACTAGGGTCCCTTGACAAGGCCTCGCCTTTGCCGTCACTAGATGAGCTCAACCCCGCACGCAGTGCTAGTAAGGCATGACTTCGCCGACCCTAGTCTCTAACTAGTTCATCAATCGACTAGGAGAAGAAGGTAAGAAAAAGAAAAAACTAAAATAAATCGAAAAAAATTAAAAAAAAATTGACACGTTGGTGTCAGCCGGTCAAAATTGACTTGATGGATTGAATTGACGTGAATGCAAATGACTAAATTGACCAAAAATAAAGATTAAAAATTGAATATGTACAATGATAATAAATTTAGGACTATTTTGGTAATTTTCTCTATTTTTTATCAAGGGGAAAGTGAATTGGACGTTGGAAATGGTGAGCGGTCGAATTTATTGAAACTAGTTGAGAAATCAGATCAACAATCAAACCAAAATCGTGTCCTTGATTCACGAAACATTACATCTCATCGCATCACTTGACGGTGATACGATCGAAAAGGCATAAATTGATATAATTGTGGACTGATGCAAGAAGCCCCACATCAACCGAAAGTGGGTGATTGAGTGTGCATCTCTCTAAACCAAACGTTTAGTAAGCTTGATCGAGAAATCGGATCGATAATTGGACCAACACACGATTGGGCATGTCCCCAATTTACGAAACAATACATCTCATCGCATCACTCGACGGTGATACGATGAAAAGGCATAACCCAATGTAATTGCAGACCGATGCAAGATGCCCCACATCAACCGAAAGTGGTTGATCGAGGGTGCATCTCTCGAAACTGAACGTTTAGAAAGCTAACACCTCCGTCACGATGTGCTCATCAGAATTTGGCCCCTCAAGAGTTAGAGATCAGTCGGCATCAGTTGATAGCTGAACTTGTCCTTGCCTGTTGAGAGAAGGCTGGCTAGATGTTGCTTCATGTCAACTCCACAGGTACGAGGGGCTCCGTCGCCACCAGTTTCAAAACTGGCAGTTTATGCACATTCCAGCTCGCACGGAAGGTGGAAAATTACATAAATCTTTTGTTGAAGGAGCAGGAGCCATGATTAATTTGGCATCCGCACGCGTTAGGAGGGGCAATTGCTTCAGGACATCATTAGATCCTTTCCCGTCATCACTCACGCCACACTTTTCATTTACAGAAAAACCCCAATAATATTTAGTTAAGAAATAGGCAATGAAAACATTCGAAATGATAGATCGTGAAATCATGCTTGAGAATAGAGGATCGTATATGGAAGTAATTTACAGCATTAAGGACCGATCATGGGTTGCTCCATCCCTAGTTGAAGCAAACTTCCTCAGTCATCTGATTGGTGAAGTTAATATGGAAAAAGCCGCTTTCAATTTTTGTCGAATTTGCACGGGGTTAGGTAGTGAGGATATTTATAACCCACGATAAATTGTTATGTATGGTCAGTCAATCTTTATCGTCATGGTTCTAGTATTTTTCATGTTCTACTTATGATACCCCACTAGTAGACCATTATTCAACTGCTGCTACTGCTACATAGACCCACATGAAAAAGATATGTCAGCTTGAGAAAATTCAAAAGATTCCCATGACAGCTAACCTTTTTTCGTTTCTCACTGCAAGGTTCGGCCTACGTACCTCTCAAATTGTAACGTGATGTCTATGAAGAAATTCAGGAATCTTTCTGTTTTTACTCAGAGATATGACAATACGTTTGAGGACATCATCGCATTGACGGATTCAATACTTGCTTGTCCAAAATCACATATCGACTTCTGAAGGAATCTCCTTTCACGTCCTTGACAATAGTTCATCTGCTTCTTTCTCCTCCTCCTCCTCCTCCTCCTCCTCCTCCTCCTCCTCCTCCTTTTCTCGAGAAAATGTTCTATCTGGAAGACTTTTGATTCACAACAGCCACTTTCCTTGACACGACGAGAATCGCGGTCCAAAGAAGATTTAAGTAATGAAAAGAATTGGCAAAGAAAAAGATGGCTTTAGCCTAGTCGATCCTCACTTATGAGCGACGAGAGAGAGAGAGAGCATGTGACCTCATGAGATCCCCCGCGAGACAAGTCGAAGATCACGGTGGAACGTGGACCGGCCAATCACCATGGAAAGGAAGCCAACAAGATCGTGAGCGAAGGTCGATGATGATCAGCATCTTTTAATGACTCAAAAGCGTCTTTTAAGGAAGCCAGGTCGAAGATCGCGGTATAGACGATATCTCTGTGATGGACCGGGGAATTTCTTACCTAGTATAATAATGGTGGGGGAAAAAAAATAAGGTCACATGCTGTCCGATCTGGATTTGCTAAGGTAGATCGAGGATCTTCACATGATGGGACCGGGCCATTAACCAAAGTTTGAATCGAGCTGTTCAATGTGCTTGACCATCGCATCCTCTCCTCCTATTTGCTCCGGTTTCCACTAACTTTCATCGTTGCCGGGTCGTGCGAATCTGCACCATCCGAGGACACCCTTTGACAAATGGATGTGAATTATAATATTATATATACACGCGTGTGTGTAAGACTTCCTAAGTTTGCCATTCAAAACTTGAATTTTGTCATTTCGAATCAATTTGCATTGTCACAACTCTATTTATTCATAAGAGAAAATAGTCTAAAAAGCTATAAATTTATTATGTAGCCATCAATACATCCCCAAACCTTTTAATTTGACTAATTTTTTTTTCTGTTGAAAAAGATTTCTTTCATTCAAGCAACGAAGTTGGGAGAACGTGAACGAAAAAGGACGTCTCTCAACATGACATATCCCGAAGGGGTCGGGGAGGCATAGTTTGCCAATTAGGAGGAAGGCTCTTATTTCGGCGAGCTTTTATAATCGAGCCCTGCTGCTCGGTTTGCTTCTCGTGGGTAATGGACAGCTGTGGCTGCTTTAAACTGGGCCGTGTGGCTACAGCATCATTCCTCAATGAGGTTTTGGATAGCTCATGGGCTCTAGGCTTCGTCTGGTAAGCACTCCCCAATTGACAAGCAGGGTCTGAAGCCACTTCCACCCTCAGTTCACTTCGGTAGTTCAGTCTCGCACGACACGTCTCTCCCTCATCCACGCACTTTCTTCTTGAATCCAGCAATTATCAAGCGCTGGGAATCTCGGCCCAATCCTGCGATAGTACTCTCCGAGGATCTATCGACCCATGAACCGTCCACGTTGAACTTGAACGAGTCCTTTTCCAGCAGCACCCATTGTTCAGGTAAGAAGTCGATTCCTTTCGCTAGGTTTTTGGCTGCTGGCTTCTAACTAACAAAGCTGTTGTTAGTTTTAAACCTTTTGATGATTTGTTAATTTAATTTTTTTAGCCGAAATTATCCGGAAATTGATGATGTGAATGATTGCCATCTTGTTTGATAATGCCCAACGCTAATGTAGATAATTTTTGAATTTTTTTCAAAATTTTTCTTAGATTACTATTTTCCTTCCTAAGTTGCAATTTCCCCAAGAAAAAGAATCCATGAATCTTAACATGCACTTCTATCTCCAACTCCCATCAATAGCCATCACCCCTGGCCTAGCCCCCACTGTCTCTATCTCCAATTGACAATGGTCTAGACCGAGGCCAAGTGACCTGATTTGGACCAAATCAAGCCTCGTCTCCCATGGCTACCGTGAGCTAGGTCATGAAGCTTACCAAGCTCGCATGAGCCCTGTGATGACGTCCATCACAATGAATATCGAGCTTGCGGCTCACCCAAGCCCTTATGGCCATGAGCTCCATGAGAGACATGAGAGAGGGTGGATCATTGGGGGCAATGGGCTCAACAGTAGGCCCATCGAATGGATGTGTTGGGTCGAAAATGATTTGACCTAAATTCACATATTTGACTCATATTGATTTATTTTTATGTAATATAATTTGAGTGACCCAAACCTGACCCAACTCGTAGTACTAAGATACATTCATTTTCATACTAATATATTTAACCTACTTTAAGCTCTTCATAAGATTATGTTATTTGGATAGATTTTTTTATCAAATTAAAAAAATAATTTAACTAAATAAAACTTGTTAGTAAATAAAAAAAACTAAAAGTTGAAATGCACATAAAGAAATGGAAAAGTATGTATGTGTTGTGACAAATTTAGGAAATTATAAAAAAAAAAAGTAATAAAATTATTGTATTTGTACCAATTTAGTCATACACATTTTGATTTTGTCAATTTAATCATTGATGATTTATCAATTTAGTCATTATGTTCAATTTTGACCGGAGTTGCCTATGTGAATGTTAGTCATTTTATGTGGCACAATGACGCTAATGCAAATTTGTTTTATAATTTTCCTTTTCTTTTCTTGTTTCATTTCCTTTTTTGTCTTCTAAGCCCAACAAGGGCCATAAAGCCCTTGCAATAGCAACCCTCTACTAGTGGCCTACTCGCTCACTATTGGCAAAGGCTTCACAACGCTTACTAGGTCTAGGTGAGGATCAGCTAGCAACTCTCGTTGGACTTCATGGAAAAAATAAAGAAAGAAAAAGAAAAAAAGTAATTAGAATATTTTGAAAACTTGTAAAATTTGTCCAAGAGGAAGATGATAACTCTATATTAGATAGAGGTATTTTCATTAATTTAAACTTGATATTTGCTAAGTTTTGATGAATTTTGAGTGAATTTAATTGCTACTCATGTAATTTTATTGAATTTTGTGGGAAATGACTTTCGGATTCATAGGATTTGCAGATGAGTCCCTCCACCTCAGTATCTTCCATAATATTTTGTCTTGAAAAAAAAAAGCCAGCCTTTATCATAAATTTGGAGGATTTGCCCATAATTGAGGTTAGGTTTAAAGAAAATCAAGAATAGGAATCCTAAGAAGAAAAAATTCCTAATTTGGCAAGGAGTCCTATTTGAGGGTTGACCTAGGCCAAATTTTTGGAGATTATATAAACCATGTCTGTGTTGCATATTTGATGATCTAGAGGAGCCTTAGAGTCGCCATCTTTGAGGGAGATTTTAGGTTTTCCTAGTTAACTTTTATTTTTCTATTTTATTAGTGGAGTTGGTGCATGTTAAAAGGAAAAGGAGGAGACAAACCCGAATCTCTTTGTGAATCAATTTGGTGAATTTGTTTTACTTTAACATTATGTTCTCTCTAGTTTTTGTTGTTAGTATAGCTTTAACTATGTTCTAAATTTCTTTTGTTAAATCTATAATGGATCTTAATCGTGATTGATTGATTGATTTTTAAAACTTGTTCATGCAATATAGTTGTTTGATTGTGATGTTCTTTGTCATGATCTTAATACTCTTAGAAATTTGGCCAACTTTTACATGATTTCGATGTATCATAATATTGGGTGGAGATTGTATGCATATGCACTAGTGATATTGAATCATAAATTAAATCTAGGTCAATGTACACTAGGTTGTTTGTGTATTTGTGGTAGAGATTAGGTTGTGACTATTTAGATTGAATCTAGAAATTTCCATGAGAATTTAATGCTTTCAAGTAAGTTTAAATTCACCTAAAACTAGCATGGGTTAAATACCTAATAGGGATTATTAGACCAAGGTTGGCTTGTAATCTAATTTAGGAAACTTTCACCAACATAATTGGAAATTAATTTGTTACGTGACAAGTTAAAAGAATTGATTATGAGTGGTTAGGTGAAGTTAGATGCTTTAACACTTTGTGATCTTAATTAAAATCTTTATAATTTGCCTTAATTTTTGATTTGCTTTAAATTAGGTTTATTTTAAATTTTAATTATCTTTTGAATCCTTTAAGTTTTGGCTCTTTTATATTTTAATATTTTAATTGGTTTAGTTCACTTTTTACTCGACTTTTCGACTTGGTTAATTAGATCTTTGAATGATCACATTTGATAAGTAATTGGATAATTAGAGACAATTCTAGGGGGAATGATACTCACTCATTACTTTATTATTTATAGATATTGTGCACTTGCAATTCACATAACAAATGACGTCTCCAACTCCACCTGACATTGGACATCTTATATCTTTCAATTTGTCAAGCATTGACATTAGTAACTAGCTATCATTGGGATGCTCCTATTAAAAAATATTTCTCAAACTATCACTTGTCAATTCATAAAATTACATGACAAGTCATAAATATGATGTCTAAAATGCAATCGGAGTCATAAATATTTTGATTTGTTCAAATCTAGTCCTAAACATTTCCCAATAAGTGCAATCAAGTTGTAAGCCTTTTTAATTAATTCTAATAAAGTGTTCGAGTCATATTGAAAATCACAATTTAAACCCTACAACAATATTGGAAAATGCAATTCGAGGACATTGTGGAGACAATTTTTTAGTGTTGTTCAAACAATTTAGATATCACTCATCAAAATGATTGTATTACACTTTCGGAAGAATTAAAAAATATGATTCGATTCAAACCAATTAAAAAATTTAGAACTTGATTATATTCATATATAAAATTTCGAGCATTGACCTCACTATTTAAGAGGAGGCATGTTGCCTTCGCTTGATGCAAGGCTCCGAGTTGCTTGCTTTCTTCACTCGATTCATTATCGTGTTTTTTCATTTTTTTGGGCCGCTTTGTCCTCTTATGTCGTCCAATGTCCATGGTACTTCTGTCCCGAATATAGGAAAATCACATGCGCGCGATATTGACATGTCGTTAGTGGAGATTTCCTGCCCTAGAATCTATCATGGAATTGAATGCCTCATTGCACTTGCTCTTGATAATTGTGAAGATATTCTTCATTTACTTACCAGTGAAAAGAAAGTTGTTCACGCAAGGCATTACAGATCGCAAATCATGACAAATAAAGCTTCAAATTAAAAACACAAGCTTGTCGAGCTATGAAAACGATTGTACTTGCTTTCAACATAATGTAGAAAGTACATTAAGCTGTAGTGGCATCGGATGTTTTCAAGGTCAAAGTTCAAAAGATGGAAGATAAACACGGACACATTCTCCAATAACTATCATTCTCACATAAAATATGAAAATGGAGAGATGAAGGATTCAAATCCCTACATTCTCAAAATGATTGAAATAGTGATGATTTAGTTTCAAATATGGAGTTTCGACTTTTATGCCTATATGAAGACACGACAAAGGTTTAAGAATAAGAGTTAGTATAGAATTAGAGTATGACTAACAAAGAAAAAAACACAAACATATTACATATTACCTTCTTCTCAATCGAAATGTTGTAGCTCGTGAGCTTTCACCTTTTTGTCGACCAAAACACTTGAATTTTTAGAAGAAAATGCAAATATTGACATGTAAATTTCCATATATTACATCCTTTTGGGATTTAACTAATATTCTAAATTTTAGTGAGGAAGCAAAAAAGTACCCTTTGTTTTAATTTTGTTTGTGTGCCTAAACTCAAACAATTAAGCCTGTCAATGGGCTTGGTGGGTTTAGGCCCAAAACACGAAAGAGGCCGAATCCCCCGTTTTACTCATTATTTTGGACCTTTAAAATGAAAGATGAGAACTTACCAGAAAAATGGAGTTCTTCCGCACAAAATGTAAGTTTGCCTGATGCTTTAGTGCAAAAGGCACAGCTGAAATCATTGATATGATAATAGCTTTCGCAACACTAGTGAATATAGCGCACAATTTTTGAAGTATCAACTATTGATCCACAACGAACGAATTGAAGACTTTAGCGACGGATGATCGTTACAAGATCGATGCTCATTGGCCTAGAGTTTTTCTGTCATGAAAGGTACTTCCCTTGGTGATAGGATAGCCATAGAGTGGTACTGTCGTGCTTCGCTTTGACTTTGCGTTATCGAAAAGATATCCAGCTAGCCTCTAGATATTAAGAAGGAAAGATGTTTACATTGTCTAGTTAAATTTAAAAGTATGCCGCACAGAGAAATTTTACTCTCGTGAGTGGTTGTATATTGATAATTACTCGAGGAGAAAGCAATTATGTTATCATTGATTTTTCATAAAAAATGTTTTGAGCAAAAACTTTAATAATGTATACTATGATATATATACCCAAAACTTTTTTATATAACACAAACAATATCAAAATTATACCCATGTAGCATATTTACCATCGAGCCTTTGTCAAAAATATTAAAAATTTGTCTACATGAATGCCAAAAAGAAAATAATATTGACATGGCATCCATGTGAATAAATGAAATAAAAAATATTGTTCTTTCAACTGAAAAATGATCTAATGGCTTTTGATAGAGGGTAAATATGTAATATATGTACAAGTTTTAATTTTTTGACAACCCAATAAAAAGTTTAAGATAAATATATCGTAATGGGTATAATTTGTGATTTTTTATATTACAAATTAAAAAATTCAGGGGTAAAAATGTCGAGCGTAATTTGAGAATTTTTTGTGATTTTTTCATAATTTTATTCGTATTTTTTATTGAAAGGAATAAGAGGTCGACATTTTGAGGAAGAATGAAGCCAAAAAAAGAGAGGAAAAAAAGGAAGATATTTTTTTGCCTGAGGAATCCCTATCCAGATCACAATGGCAACAATGAGCCACGTGGCTTGCACCTACGAATCTTGAAATTCTCGGCCGCCGGCAAGGCAAAACCATTGAACGCTGACGTCGTCCTGGGGAAGAGCTCAATTGTCCAAATGCGCTCCCGTTGTCGTTATTTTTCGGGGCATAATGTCGGAACTGCCCTCCTCCCTTACCCGTAATTATCCTTTTGGCCTTTGCTATTTCTTAACGTATGGAAAGTACTATAAAAAAATCACACCAATTACCTATTTTGATGAATTCCACCGAATACAGACTTGCGTCGCGAAATATGAATCCGACATAAAAGTCAACGTCCAGACGAGTGAATTAAAAATGAAAGTACATTCATTTAATAATGTGCCGACCGATTCATATCGAGAATCTAATTTGCATATGCGCTTTTAAGTCCACGAGATTAATTCTAGTGAAAAAAAGAATTAGCGAGATGAGCTTTTTCTATTCATTTCCAAATAGTCGGCCCCATTAACTTATTGTAGAGACACGCTCCTCCGTATTCATTGCGAATGAAATCTTAATTTATTGAAAATAGAAACTTAAGATTTGAGAAAAAGATGAGAGGTAATTTTCGTTTCATGTGATTTATAAAAAATCCATTGACAATATTACTCAATATTCATAAAAGACATTAATTTTCAAGTCAATATCAGGCTTGGTCAGGCACAATGCAATGTATATTGAACCCAAAAATAAAAAAAAAATAAAAAGGTACAATGTCTATTTCCATATTATACTATTGAGGATACCTTTTCTCTTTGACTTAGTAAAAAAAATGAGAATTCATTTCAAAATAGGATATTGACTTTGTAATATTATTAACTTATTTATTGATAACAATGACATAATAAGAAGAATCCTACGGCGTCCCAAATGAATGGTATTTGAGAAATTGAGCGGTATATTCATATCAATTCAAAATCCGTCACGGGATTGGAAGCCTTAATTTCCGAATCAAATTTTATCATGAGTAGTAGTTTTTTTAAAGAAAATTCAGTCGGTAATAAGAGTCCTGCGCCGAGGGTATAATCGTAAATCAGGATAAAACATTATTAAATAAAAACAATTCTCGTATTTAATTCCTGAGTAGAACGTCGTTTAATAATATCCCCCCCCGCCCCGCCTCCCGTCTCTCTCTCTAGAAACAGACGAAAGAATCTCTTATCCCCTCTTTCTCTTTCTATCGGCCATTTTTATCCGATCCTTGCTTCAGTTGTCGGTCCTTTGATTCCCTTCTTCCACGCCAATCTCTCTCTTTTCGTTTGCTTGTTTTGATCCTTCCTGCTCTTGGGGTTGCGTCTCGCTTGTGAATCTAATTCCAGTGTGAATTCCACGCACACGCCACCTGCCCGCCGAACGGAGTCCCGGTTTTCGCGCGAAGTTCCGGTCCGGCGATCGGAGTTGGGGATTTGGGCATCGGCGATCGGTTTGGCGCTCGAGGTGCGTCCGATGGGTTTTTCGTCCATTGTTTCGAGCTTTCTTTTGGGCTTTCGCGAGCGCTTGGTGTAGAGGAGAGGCTAGGGCTGTGACGATTCACTTGCGATGCTCGAGGCTCGAACTGAAAGTATCTGAACTTGTTCGATTCGTTTTCGCTAATAGTAACAACCGGGTATACTGTAGGAGATTGGCGTTTCGTGTGTGTTGCGGTTCGAGTTAGGAGTCGCTGTTTTGGTTGGGAGTTGTGAATGGCGAAGCATCTGAGGACGGAAAATTTTCTTGCTTTTTATTTTATCTTTTGGTATTTTTACGCGCGTCCAACTGGGTTGTGTCTAATATGCTTGCGATGGAAGCATTTTCGTCGTACCAAATCAAGATCACCCGGAAGTCGAATTCAGTTCGGAACGCTCTTTAGTTCGTGCCAAATCTTTTATTTTTGCTCTTGTTCTTGTTTTATGTAAACTTTCGAGCTTATTGTAATTCTCTTTCTCCATGAATGTCTTCACTCCCTAGACTTTGGTAGAGGAGGCATGGGGTCATTACAAGGACCGGTGATTTGTCCCACCGTCCGCACGAAGCAAGCCGGTGCCTACACTGTCCCTGTGACTGCCCCATTTATGAAGCCTAAGCTTCTTAGAAGCGAACTCTGGGGATCCAGGGGATCTTTTAGAGCTAAAACTAAAGTTGCTACCGTTACTCGCCTATCAATTGCTCAAAGATGCCGGGCGCCGCAGTGCAGCTTCAGTTCATCCTCGGATGGTAATGGAAGCACTGCAGAGAACTTCAATGAAAATGATGAAGACTATGTCAACTCCAGTATTGTTGAAGCTGGTATGGAATCCAGATGTTGATCGTGGATTTGGTTGCTTCTTTGTCCTCTTAAAATGCATTTATGTTTTTCACCCAGCATTTTTATTTTTTGGTAGTCAAAGTTAATCTTTATTTGATCAACCAGGGTAAATCATCAGTTGACAAATCCCATTGCATGTGAAAATCACAACACACTACACTCTCTCTTACAGAATATTGAAAACAAAGGAAGACAGGACAATAAAACAACCTCAAAGACAGCTAAAACAATCCCAAACATCAACCTGCAGTTGATTTCGGTCAATTGAAAGACATTTAATTTGACATTCATCTCTAGCTGAAAAGGGTGGGCATGGTTTGTGCTTAGGTTTCTCCACTTGGGCTGTTGATTAAATTACTAAATATGTGTTTAATGGTGACAATGTTGAATTGCATGCTTACAAGTCAAAAGCTTATACCTGTATAAGTGAAATAGATTCTTTCTATGCTACCTTATTGTAGTCACCTAATTTAGGTACTATCACAGTCTGGTTAATGCTTTGATGTTAAGATGTCATTGCTTTCATATTTATCATAGTTAATTCATGTGCCTAATATTAGCGACAAGGTGCAAATAGAAGATTGCATGTTTTTATAAAAGGGGTAGAGGGTTTAGTGCGGTTCAAAGCTAGGTCTACTGCGGTGCTTGAAGCAGACCTGCAATTTCCGTCTGAGCAAGCCTTTGATATAAGATTTCATAGGAAATTTACAGTGGCACCCATTGCACTTTTGACATCATTCATTCACAATAGGTCCAAAAAAGTTTGTATAACTCTACAATGCTCTTTTGGAACCTATGATAGCTTCTGAAATTTAGGATTATGATAATGGGGTTCAAACCACTGATGGAAGAATAGTGTGAACTGATTTTGGATTGATTAAGATTTGAGTTTCAAGCAATTTCTATGGGGAGTGTAAGCTTCTTTGCTTAAATAGTGTTTCCTGATTTTATAAGAATGTGTAGGCTTTTTCCTCTAAGTAATTCTCTACCCTAGTTGAAGTAAAATACTTGCTATTCATAGTCTAGATTGTTGATGTTTGTATACCTTGTTCTCTGTGTACAGTTGAGGTAAAGAGTGGGGCAGAAGGTTTCACGATTAAAATGAGGGATGGGAGGCACTTAAGATGTGTCCATAACAATCCTCAAGGGGGACATCTGCCGGATTATGCTCCGCATCCTGCTATTGTCCTAAAGATGGAAGATGGGACCGGTCTCCTCCTCCCTATAATTGTTTGTATGTGCTTCTTTTTTCTTTTTTCTTTTTTTTTGATGATCTCATTGTTGCTTGAGTATCATCGGGAGTGCCCCTGGCTGCTGTGCGGAGCATTCTCATCCTTCGTTAATGCTTTTCTTCCCCTTTGACTGCAGTGGAGATGCCAAGTGTTCTTCTCATGGCTGCTGTGCGGAATGTTCAAATTGTATGTCATTTTGTTTTTTTTCTCTTTCAATTGTTCGCTATCTGCACTTGGTAGTAGAATGATGGATTCTGTTGGTTTGACAACTAAACAATCCTCTTTGCCTTTTTTCAGGCTAGACCAACTTTATATCAAGTGGTTAAGGAAATGATTGACAAAATGGGATATGAAGTTAGTTCACGCTTTGTCTGGTTTCTGTTCAGAATAATGCTCTTTTGCATTGTCATAACCGTGGTTCCTGCAGGTCAGACTTGTCAGGGTCACTAAGAGAGTTCATGAGGCATATTTTGCTCAGTTGTATCTTACAAAGGTTGGACTTTTACTTGAATTCATCTTTCTTTTCCTGAAGAAAAATATAGTCTGGATTTTTGGCATTTTATGCGGACATCATAATGTAGTCTTAATACATTTAAGCTGTTTATATGTTTTTTTAAATGGGCAGCATACATATGCTTGTTAGGAGGGGGATAAATTAACAAAAGTCTTTGTAATTTATATTGATAGAAGAGATTGATTTGCCTCTTGAAATAGAGGCTGATATTTAATTGACTTTGATCTTGAAGTAAAGTTTTTGTCGATGAATGATCTTAAGCTTTTATTGATCACAGATGGGCAATAAATCAGAATATGTCAGCTTTGATCTCCGACCTTCAGATGCCATCAACATTGCAGTAAGATGCAAGGTACTCAGGAGTGACAATATATGATTTATTTATTAAGGGTGTTTAATTTGTAAGTTGAGGTATTGGCTGTAAAGGTGAATAATGGGGTGGAAGTGAAGTTTTAAGTAACTGGAAAGACCTTTGTTTAATATACAGCCCACTTCACAAATTAAGGACTGAATGCAAGATCTAAAAATCAATTTAATTGCATCTCAAGTATTCTGTTCCTGCGCCCAAGACTGAGTACTGAATCCAGTATTCAATTTAATAAAAAGAAAAATAGAATCTGTATATTTTAGGTCTTTTGGTACATATTAATCTTGAAGTATCAGCATTATGAGATTGACATTCCAAGAAGTGTTGTTGATGATCAGTGAAGCGGACGGATGAGGGTAGTAGATAGGAAGCATCTGGCAATTTTCTTTTTCATGTTTCCCTGAGTGAAGGTGTCGCTTCTGGTTGTTGGCAGGTGCCAATACAAGTGAACAAATATTTGGCTTACAGTGATGGAATGAAAGTTATCGAGTCTGGCAAGCTTTCAGCACAAACCCCTGGATCGGATGGGTTGTTGTTTACAGAACTTGATAGGTTTGTCTAATAAGCTTGTTTGGTTTGTTATTGTCAATACTTATGGAATTGAGGGCATTTAGTAGAGTGCATATGTCATGTGTCCTGGATATGTGAACTGATCTGATATCCTTTTGTGGAGCATTGTTATATGCACGATTCGTTTTAAATACTTGTAATTCAAGCTGTGTTTTAGTGGGCATTAATGAAACATAAAATTAAGACTTCATTGCTTTCAGGCCCAGTGGTCAGCCATGCATTGAAACAAAAGAGTTTGATCTGGTGCGCAACATGCTCATAGCTGCTGTAGAGGAGCGCTACAGAGATGCTGGTATTTCTCGCTTTCTAGGTTCTTTTTTTCACCTTTGAGTCTTGGAACAGGATCTAAATGAACAAGGATATCAGTCTTGTTCTTTTACATAAAATTGGTCTCTGTGGTTTGTTTGTCTATTCATTTGTATTTACCTAATGCGTGTATTCTTTCACTTGTGGATTCCAATTTTTTCTGTTTCAATGCCTTGATCTTTAAATTCTGTGTTTTTATTTATGGGTGTTTGATGGGTCGTCCCTGCCTGGACTGCTAAGATTAGGAAAAATTTCTTCACATTTTTCTTGAAATAACATCTTTATTGGAGAAAAGTACTGTGGATGTTTACTCATCAGCTGCTTGTGAAGTGAACTCGGAAATATGCACGTTTCTTTTCCTATCGAGTCTTTGGTTTGAATGGCTTTTGTGATGATCCTTTGTTCTGCGGCAGCTCAATGGAGGGACAAACTAAGCCAGCTGCGAGCTAAAAGAAACTTCACATGACACGTAAAGGTCGTTGTAGCATACTGCCCTTAACTTCTCCATCGTGCACCCTCCTTTTTCCTTTTCATCAGCTCCTCCCCCCTCTTCTCCTCTTTGCATGCTAACTGAGAACTTGTTCGTTTTCATTCCAGATGCTGCCACTGCCCCGAACTGTACATAGACATTATTCGAATCTGATGAGGACGCCATTTCAAGTGATCCGTTGTGTCTGCTTCCCCTCCCTCCTATATGTATGTAACCATGTCTGTGAATATATGTATAGAGACAGAACTCCCAACTGTTAATGCTACAGTAAATGCGAAAGTGATTGAGGTCGATAATTTATGCTTATAATCCATTTATGCGTCTGCATTTCAATTTTCTGATATGCTTCGAGACAAGGCATGGTTCATCATAGAACGCGACATGTTAATGCTGTCTGGATAACGGGGTTGGTCGGATCCGGCCTGACACTTAGACCGCACTCATCGTGCGTGGATCGTGAGATTTGTTTGGGGTGCATGTTAAGTTGTTGGTGAAGCGAAGCATCACATGATGATCAGGAGGGCCTACAAAGGTTTTGATTAATTGTCGCTCTGCCGCCATGGGAAATTATGTGGTCCGTCCTCATGGGGTCGGTTTGGCATTCGATGTAGACCGTTGGATAAAAAGGGAGACAAGACAAGGTGATCCATCATATTTGCTTTACAAAATTGAAATTCTTGTCCAAATTTCTGGCGTGTAGGCTGCAAATTTTTAGCAAGGATGCGAAACTTTATTGTTAGTCAGATATTTTATCAACACTTATATATAAGAAATTTTTATTCCAATGCTGGCGAGGGCGACCAAAGCTGGCTTCCCTCCACTGGTCATGGCAGAGGGAAAAAAGGAAAAGGAATATGACAAAAATGTCTTTCAATTAAAAAATTGGGATAAATTTGTCCTAAATAGTATATTTTAAGGTTTTTAATTGCAAAAAAAAATTAATGATAAAATTGTCACAAATGGCATAGTTTAGGGTTTTTTATGACATGAAAAAATTTCATAGTAAAATTGTCATAAATGGCATATTTGAGATTTTTCATAGCACGAAAAAGTTCACGATAAAATTGTCACAAATGGTAGAGTTTAGAGTTTTTATGATATTTGCTCATTTAATAAAGGGAAAATGCCACGAAAAACCTTGAACTTTACCCCGTGTAACACATTTATCCTAAATTTTTTTTCGTGACACAAAAAATCCCAAATTTTGCTACGTGTGACACATTTACCTTAAAAAATTTTTGTGTCACCAAAAACCCTAAACTATGCAACTTGTGATAATTATACCATGAATTATATTACTTATGACAAATTTATCCCAAAGTTTTTTAAGCTAAAGGGCATTTTGTCATTTTCTATTTTTTTTTTTTATTGAATGGAGGAAGTCGGCCCCGGAGTCAGGTGAGGGCTGCCCGAGCCGAATCTGGCCTCGGCGGCCCTTGCCCAACGCCGGTGAGGCCATCCTCGCCGGCGCCGGCTTCCTCCATTAAAAAAAAAAAGAAAAAAAATGGAAAATGATGAAAATGCCCTTCAGCCCAAAAAATTTTGGGGTAAATTTGTCATAAGTAATATAATTTAGGGTAAAATTGTCACAAGTGACATAATTTAGGGTTTTTGGTGGCACAAAAAAAGGTTTAGGGTAAATATGTCACGCGGGGTAAAGTTTGGGATAAATGTGTCACACATAGCAAAGTTTTGGGTTTTTTTTGTAAAAAACAAAGTTTAGGGTAAATGTGTCACACGGGGTAAAGTTGAGGATTTTTCGTGGCATTTTTCCTTCAATAAAAATGGGAAACTTTCTTTTTAATGAACCGGCAGGTTGTTGTTATTATTATTATTTTGGTAGAAAAGCGGTTGTCCGGTGGATCTTGTCTGAAGACGAGTAATTTCAGCTAACTCATGAATATCAAGGTGGTCTACTTTTCACTCTTCATTTGAGTACCTTTGAGCTGTCCTACATGACCCAAACGGAAAGTTAGTGGGAAAACACGTGTCTTTTGTTTCTCAAAATAAAATAAAAAAGGAAGAATTTGTTAGTGAGCACATATCTCAAATGAGGCGAGCAATAAAATTTATCGTCCAAATGTTAAAAAAAAAGTGTAAATTTATTTATTCCTTTAGGATTAAAATTTTCGGTAGGGTTTTTGTCAATTTTTTCGGACAACAGAGAGTTGAGTTTGCAAAGTGGATGAATAGGATTCTACCTCATACCATTTGAGAATTAAGATTTCGTAACATCATATTTATGCCAAATTGTAAAGTCGGAGCAAAATCGGGAAGTTCGATTAGTGTTTTCACTCTCTCAAAGTGGGGTTCTTTTTGCCAACACGAACTAGGGGTCAAAATCATAGATTCAAAGCAAATCGAGTAAATAATCCCTTGTAAGATAAGCAAAATAACATCATTTTGGCTCCACTTACATGTAACTTCATCATCGGGTCAAGTTGGATGCCAAACAAGCCTCTCTTTGCATGAAAGAGTTAACAATAAAAACCTTTTGTCCTTTGAGCAAAATTTTATAATTTTTTCTTTTGGGTGCATTTGAAAAGTGAGATAACTTCTATCTAGAAGGCATACGTTTTTATCTATTGAGCAAAGGTTTGTTTTTCGTTTTGTTTTCATATGAAATTGAACAAATATAGGATAGATGCTTACGCCAAAGGGCGACGGTTCCCATTGCTCATCAACAACGTGTAATGTCCGTCAACATAAACCGGACCCGGTTCTCTTCTCGCCGGAACCATGGGAATTCACCCGATTCAGCAGTCGAGATTTATTGGGCTCATATGCATTCGGAGCCCACCGATAAATTATTATTTTGGAGGGGAGGACTTGGGTTGGTTGGGGGTGGGTTTGGTCAAGGTAGGTAGCTGTTTGTTGGTCTTCCCATCACTAAGCATTAAGTTGACTTAAATTTCTCACTCCAAATGCCATTTCCATCATCATTGCTCTCCTTATTTTCTCGGTATATTCACAAATTTCTAATTCCGTCGTTGATGATCGAAATGACGACACTAATAATCCCCGAGAACCGTGAGATCTGCCATGTAAGTCGAACTCGTATGACGTGGGATTTTTTTATTTAATGTAAGTCAACTGCTCGGGGGTTTCATTTATTTATTTTTTCCTCTTTCTCTTTTCGTCTCATAATAGTAAAATTCGTAACTATTTTCCTTTTTCTTCAACTCCTTTCCTATTTATTCATTTTTTATTTTTATTTTTTTGGGGAGGGGGGGACAGAATCAGTGGGGGAACAGTGCTCCCGCCAAAGCACGCGAGCGCGCTCGACATCGCCATCGCCATCGACGTCGCCATCGGCATCGACTCGATCATCATCGCCAATCCGCCATTGCCATCCGCCATCATCGTCGTCATCATCGTCCTACGCTCTCGCTGTCAACGCCAGACCGGCAACCTACGCTCGCCACTTTGAGTCTCCTCTCTCTCCCTCCCTCCCTCTCTCTCTCTCTTCGTCGGTTGAGCTTCTTGCTTTGGCGTTACACTACCGGTGTTTGACTCTTCTTCGTCACCCCCGCGGCACATGGACGCCTCATGATCCCCAGCCGGAGTCGCGGAAGCGTCGGTTCGTCTTTCGAGGGAGGGCGGGGAAGTCGCCGTTGAATCCATCGCTCGCTGCCCTCGGGATTGGTTCCGCGCAGTCGTCGTCGTCCGACCGATCGCCTCTCTCGTCGTCGGGCTCCGGGGGGACTGCGCGATCCATGTCTCATCCGGTTGATCGCGTCGCGCTGACGTGTGAGTCTTCTTCTTCGGTTTTTGTCCATCGTTTCGTCGTCTGGCCGTCTCTTCGCTGTTCGTTTCGCACCTCTTCACTCTACTGTTTCATCGGCATTGCTGTAATTTTTCCTCTTTTCTTTGTCCTCGCGGTTTAACAAGGTTTCGAGCCTGACGACATTGTGCTGTGTTCGTTCTTTGGGCGCAACATTGAATGCAGTCGCCTTTATGATCTGATTTCGTTTGCACTGCTGGGAACCCGACAGAATCTAGTTGCACGTAGGTGTTTGAAACGACTGAATCAGTTCAGGAAGGTGGTGGCATAGGCACATGAGTTTATCTGCTCATTGTAATGCGGTCTTCTGATATTCTCCTTTTCGCAACTGTTTTTACAATACATAGTTCGACTTTTTTTGTGAATTTTGAATCCACATTTCAGTTGAAGGTAGACTCAGTCGACTAACGTAGATGTCATTGTCTATGGTATGATCGCCTTTTGGTTCTCCATAGATCATCTTTCTCTGTGGATTGATAAATTCATTCATAGTCTCCTCTGTTTCCTTGCTAAGCAAAATGTGTTTTAAAAAAAAATGTAGACTTGTTAGGTGCATAAGGTGATCTCTTTGCCAGAGCTTGAAAATTTAGTTCTCATGGATATAAAGTAAAAGATAATCGGACCCTTACATAGAATACACTAATTTTCTCACAGTACGGTGGTAGCACAGATGGTGCTTTTGCTTCAGTGTAGTATCTTGTTCTTCTCTGACCATGGACTTGATGATTAGATGAATCGCCATCTTCTTGACATATGGAAGCAATTGATAATATAGTCTATTCAGTGTGTTTCTTGATCAGTTTGAGTTTGAACTTGACTGAATTTGAAAATTTTGAAGGCTCTGAGGGTCCCTCTGGTCATGAGGAAAGAAGAGAAAGGAAGTCCGATTTTGAGACTTCGGAGGATGACCGCAGGACAAAGATTGGTAATCTGAAGAAAAAGCAATCAACGCATCTAGTAAAATCAGACGCTCTCTGAAAAAAAAAGGTCGCAGGGAAAAGTGATCCTCGCCTCAGTTCTGTTTCAATCGAGGATGTTCGTGATGTAGAGGAGTTAAGGGCTGTAGATGCATTTCGGAGGGCACTTATTTCTGATGAATTGCTACCTTCAAGACATGATGATTATCATATGCTCTTGAGGTGATCTCCCTCACTTTTTCTCATGTCTCTGTGTGTGCATGTACAAGCTTCATCACACTAATTTGCAAGAGGACTGATTTATTGGATTGCATTTATTCATGGGCACGTTGAAGTGGAAGAATCTGTCCTTCTTCTCCTCCTTGTTCCTGCTGCTTTTCCTTTTGAAGCATGTTCAGATTTCAGTGGAGTTTACATCTCAAGATTGTTGATGATATTTTATATTTAAACAGATTGAAAACTGAGTGCTTTGGGTCTCCCTGCACTTTGTTGGCTGTCTGTCATGCTTTCTTTATGCTTGACTACTGTTATAGAAAGTGAATCAATCAACAAATGACTTTGTTATTCTTTTTTTTTAAATGAAGTGATTAACAATTTTGCAATGCTAATGCTGCTCATTGGACGAGCATTTATGAGTTTCATTGCCACATTCTATGCTTGAAAAGTTTGTGCATTGATGTGTTCAAAGTACCCAATACAAGAAACCTATTTTTTATTGTTGGAATTCTAGATAAGAGCCTTCTCTTATTCATTTACATTGAAGAGATGAGATTGCCAATACAATCTAAGAGTTCCCTTTTCTTTTCCAGAGACTGCAAAATGTCAAAAAGATAATGGCTTGTGTAAGAAGGCCATTTATAAGATTTTTGCCACAGGCTATTCTTTTTTGCTTAATGATCTCGAAATCTGGGACGACCTTTCTATGCTGCATCACCTGTAACCCTTTGCTCATGAATTTGTACTTAGGGGAACTCTTTCTTCCCATCATTGTCCCCAACAGTTTGTGGAAATCTTGTTGTGTTAAAGTTCCATGTGTCTTTATTGATGTTGACGATTTTACATTGGAATGTTTGTCCTTCATGGCTCTCTTGCGAACTAGCTTTTAAATGTTTGGTTATGCAGTTTGGTCCCATTCTCCCTTTCTCTACATTTTCTTTGAATTTCTGTATGTGTACAGTAGAGTGTATGTTGCTTGGTTACATCCTCGTTGATCTTTTATTATCAGCTCCATTTATATATTTCTTGATCAAACAATAGATGATGTATTGTTGGTGTTGCCACCTTTGAACTTCTCAAGTGATCTGTTTTGTATCTCAGATTCTTGAAAGCAAGGAAATTTGATGTTGAGAAGGCAAAATGCATGTGGGCAGACATGATCAAATGGAGGAAAGAGTTTGGTGCAGATACAATTCTCGAGGTATTATGGACTTGTCTTTCTTATGACATCTCTTGTTTTTCAAGAATGAAATTCTGGTTAATGTTAATTTTTATGAACTGTGCCCAGGATATTTATAAGGCTAAGCCGCAGTTTTGCATGCTGTTTTCTTCTTGCTTGCTGTTGCTACTGAATTTAAGACTCTAAGAATGTCCCTACATCTTTTCAGGAGTTTGATTTCGGCGAGATGAATGAAGTCCTAAAGTACTATCCTCAGGGTTATCATGGAGTTGACAAGGAGGGAAGACCCGTTTATATTGAAAGGCTGGGAAAAGTTGATGTTAACAAACTAATGCAAGTAACTACCATGGATAGATATATCAGATACCATGTTCAGGAATTTGAAAAGAGCTTTGTGATCAAGTTTCCAGCTTGCTCAATTGCTGCTAAGAGACACATTGATTCAAATACAACAATATTGGATGTGCAAGGAGTGGTATGTTGCTGGATAGGGTACTTCAAGTTCTATTGTAAGAGCATTGTGGCGAACCATCTTATTTGTTCAAAACCATAATTCTCCTTGCTAATGGCAACTACAGGGCTTCAAGAGTCTGACTAAACCTGCTCGAGAACTTATCATGCGGCTGCAGAAGATTGATAGTGACAATTACCCAGAAGTATGTTTCAAGGAAATGAAATTGTCATTTTTTTGTCTTTCTGCAACAGTTTCACACATCTTCATTTAACATTTCAATTATATCACATATTTCAGACACTTTTCAGAATGTTCATCATTAATGCTGGTCCTGGTTTCAAGCTTCTCTGGAACACAGTGAAGTCTTTTCTTGATCCCAAAACTACTAGCAAGATACATGTATGTTTCTGCTTGATATTTTTTCTTCACACCCTTCAAAGCACTATGCAGGGTCTGTGAATGTCATTTTCAGATGCACTCACTTGAAATTTTTCCTTAGGTTCTCAACAACAAGTACCAAACCAAATTATTGGAAATAATCGATGCTAGGTAGTTGAAACTCTTCTGCTTCTTTCAATTTTCTTGCTTTTTTCTTGGATAGGTCCGTTCATTCAATTTTTGACAGAATGCCAACTATTATTACTCTTATAAGGTTATTCATCTAGACCTTGGAGTCTTCTTAACTTTGTGAATCTCCTCAGTGAATTACCAGAATTTCTCGGCGGTAGCTGCACTTGTGCTGGGGAGGGGGGTTGCCTAAGGTCTGACAAGGGCCCCTGGAAAGATCCCAGCATTTCCAAGGTCATAGAGTGATGTTTTATGCATTTGACTTGCAACTTAAAGTTGGCTTTTGTTTTGTCATCTTGTCAGATTGATGGATTTAACTGAAAAATTTATTTGCAATATATGTGTAGATGGTTCTTAAAGGTGAAGCACAGTGTTCTAGACAAATTGTGACCGTTTCAAGCTGTGACGGCAGAATTGTTGCCTGTCATAAACCAACTCATCCGATGGTATGGTTTACTGAAACTGTATCATGATGGACCTCTGAACTAGACATTTAGTTTCTTCATGGCGAGATCAGGATTCAGTATCGATATTGAGTTTAACAATTTCAAATGACCTTTGGATGCAGAGTAAAACAAGTGATACATCTACAGCTGAGTCAGGCTCTGAAGTGGAAGAAATCGTTTCTCCAAAAGCAACCAGGAGCTATGTACTTCCAATATTGACCCCGGTCTGTGAAGAAGTAAGTATTGAATGAGTGATGCCCATAAAAGAAATAAGAGAAAAGAGTTGATGGACAGAAATTTTTTGTGGAAGGATGACAGACTATTCATTTTTGACTTGGGAGTTATAATTTGATGCTAGTACTGCATGATTCTACTATGAAAGATAACACAACCATAATCTCATATACAACTAGAAAAAAAAAATCTATTCTTTTTTGTCCTGCAATGTGGTAATAATGATCCCCTGCATTCTGTGTTGTCATACTTCATTCTGTCTAGTGTGATGCATCATTTATATTACCACCATGCAATTGATAAGAAAAAGCTATGAATGTATGCAAAAAATGCAATTGTAAACTTTAGAACAATTAAGGTTAATAATTAACCGTTGAATTAAACTTTTCCTTGAATAAAAGGATCTGCTTGGGTCAAATGATCTCTTTCATTGGAGAAATGCACAGCCTTGGTCTTCTCCTTCAGGTTTCAATTAGTTTTGAAATGGAGTAATACAAAGAAGGGGGAGACCTATGGTCATTTCATCATTTTAACTTAACAAAGGATGCATCACTTCTTCTTGATAATATTTCGATAGTCTTAGCGATTCATAATTTCTGTTGTAGCCTTTTTGTTCTATCTTGGGCTAGAGATTTCAACGAATGGCGGTATCTTTTCAGTAAAGAACACGAACTCTATTTTGCAGGTTTTTGTGTTGTGTACAGTTTATAGAGTCAAAACACCACTGTGATTGGTTGTGTCGAAAAACACTAGGATAATTAGTGGGTTAAAACCATCCTCAACTTCATTGTGTGCACAAAGTGTAATTAAGAAATACCTTAAACGTTTCAACACCAAGATAGGGCTGGTTGAAACGAATAAATGCAACATTACTGTTCTTTTGGTCATCAGCTGATTTTGTAAGATTCTGGGGCTGGTGCTCTCTCTCTCTCTCTCTCTCTCTCTCTCTCTCTCTCTTTGTGATATGGTTACAGATACCATATTCAATTTCTGAAGCACTTCTGAGACTCTGTGCATGGTGATGTTTTTAGTTGAAAATTTACATATTTCATGATATTAATTGCATTAATTGTGGACATATGTTCTTTATAGCATGTCTTGTAAGGTTCATCTATCACTTGTGTTATATGTGTATGTGGCCATTAAACTGGTCACTTGATTTACATTTTTTAGAGGACTGTGACAGCTGAAACTTGTCATGACGTAGTTGTCTATTTCAGTCTTTGGGAACTTATCAAATAATTCATCTTCTAGACTAGATTGGTCATCTCCAGCTAGTTAACCTTCACGGCTAGAAAGTATGGCCACTTGTTATGCCTGTCATTTCTTGAAGAATACCAAAAAGTGAATGGCAGGCAGAGAGGAAATATTGGACTGTCAAATTGATTTCCTCAGACCCTTGATGTGTCACCTAACAAACATATCGATATGGACCTAAATATGCTGGCTTGGGTTTACCTTATTAATGTGCTCAGTAATGATCCATTCTGGTATTTTAGGCAAAGATGATGAGTAGGCCAAGCTACGCTAGCCATGGTGTGGTGTATGATGAGTATGTGCCAATGATCGACAAAGCTGTGGATACGGCTTGTGAAAAGCAAGGGCCACTTCAGGAACCACATGTTTCAGGTCAACTATACTTCATCGTTTTTGCTTGGTTATGCCTGGACCTCTGTTTTTTCTAAATAGTTGATATCAAAGAACCTCATTACATTGTATTGTCTAATTCAACAATATGGAATTCCCTCTTTCCCATTTCGGTTTCTTATGAAGTGTGGTATCAAGCGTACTGAAGAGCAGAAAGAGCAAAGCTTTTGGTACCTTCTTTGGAGTATCGGCATTTTTATATTTTATGTTTACTCGTGGGGGAAAAATTGATTTACAGTAACACTACGCTCAAGACAGTAAAAGTGCTATTATATCTGTCTGGTCCTTAAAATTCGTCAGATCCCTGCATATTCTATATGGTGCAGTAAAGGACCATTCTCGCAATTCCTTGTCAACCATGACTTGTCGTTTTGTAAACTCACTGTGCCCACTGCCTGAAGTAAATAACTGCTGAATCTATCTTATCAGAATCTTTGAAATATATTGCAGGGATGGATCCTCTGGTAGCTGAAAATAGAACTGTGGAGGGGTTTAATGTCCGTGTTTATGCTGTGATCACCGCCTTCTTGTTAGCTTTGTTAACTCTTTTCCGTTCAGTCCCGTACTGGGTCATTAAGAAAGTTCCCAGCAGCACATCGGGTAATGCTCATGATATTCTCGGCTCCCGCATTCAACACCGTGAAGTGTCACGTCACCCTCCTACTGCACTGAACTATGCAAATATAGAACTTCTGTCATCAGTCTGGAAGAGGCTGGGCAGACTTGAGCAGAGGGTAGAAATACTTCAGGCAAAGCCACATGCAATGCCTCATGAAAAGGAGGAGTTATTGAATGCTGCTATTTGCCGTGTAGATGCTCTCGAAGCAGAGCTAATCTCCATGAAAAAGGTTGGTATGCAGCTTGATCATGAATAATAACATGTGAATGCAAAATACTTGTTTCCACCAATTTGAGATTATCTTTAATTGGGATAAAACCAATCTTTTTGTTGTTAAAACCTGGAATTTGTGCTGGCGAGCATTGTTCAATCTTCATCAGTAGGCGAACTTTGTGTCTTTTTTCTTTTTTGTGGGCTATATCGGTGTCATTGCAGACAAAATTTTAGTGCAATTGTTGTAACCCTTCTTGCTTGGCAGGCCTTGTACGATGCACTGGCAAGGCAAGAAGAACTCCTTGCGTACATAGATAGTCAATCAGCAGCAAAGTCGCAGGTTAGATCAATAATTTTGTATGCAGTAATATGGAAATACTAATCTACTGTCTGTCAAGAATTCAAGGCAACCAATTATGGCTACCCACATTTTCTTTATGCAACGCAGAAAAATCATGCTGGGGATGAGATCGCTCCTAACATGGATGGCGTCCTAGCCAACCGTGAGCTGGTTGGACACTTACCGTTACAGTTGCACACCGAGATACGCACCATTCTCTACTACATCGAGGGTTTGTTCACGCTCATATCGCTATCGGCATTCCTGTTCTTTTTTCTGTTACATGTACGTAAATAAGAGCTGCATTTATTGCTCTCTAGCATTCTGTATTTCTCGGAGGGCTGCTCCATTAACATTTGAAACTGCCCATACTATCACTATATTGTAGAGCGTGTCCCGGATGTACGCATTTGTTTTGCACTCACCACTAGAGATAGAATCAGATGAATCCATCATCCCTTTTCATCTGTTTCGCTGAAAACACAACTTATCCTGCCTGTCCTATTGCAATAAAAGGTACCGTCAAATGATTACGTTGTTTCTATTTTTCAACCCTTTACCACATGCCGTATTCGATGATCTATCTTCCCGGAGTTTGGACATTTGTGAAGGCATTGAAGTAGGCGCCATCATGCGACGCCAAATATGGCAAGGGAGTGAAATCAAAGCGAGTCATGGACTGGGAGAAAATAGGGGTTACCTCCTTGACTTAACACAATGTCGATCGCTGGCTCGGCTTCCTTTCCACCGGTTGGGTGTTGAGCCCACTTACAAATGGGTATTCTGTTCAAAGAGCGAACTGTTCAAGGGGCTTAGACGAAGGTCATGTTCATATGGTCTCCATTTACATAATGATTCAAATTTTTACAATAATCAGGAGTTGTCTCCTGAAATGTTTAACATTATATTACATTCAGTTCCGCCTTAGGTCTATTTCCCTTGCGAAGTTCTCTGTTCGTCAATTACACCCGTCGTCTTACGATTTTCAGGTGAGGTGATGTTAAGGCATACCACGCTGTCTATGGGTTTTGATGGGCTTACAGTTTCCATCCATCTTCTTGGTTCGAGGATGTTTTACAATCATTCCATCTAGGGTGGATAAAGTTGCGTTGATTTCGATGGATGTGGAGAGGGAGGAAATTTTGCTTCCAAGTTTCAATATTCCCTCGTTCTCCTTTCTAAATCTCGACTAGGACCTACGGATGCTGGGTATGGCAACAGCTGGTCTAGTTACAAAACTTTTGTTGAGTAGGTTATTGTCAAATCTATTTGGAAAATCACTGAAACATATGCCATTAGTCACTTTTAACTCAATAATCAGTTACATATCACAATATCAAATAAACATGAGAGTTCTATCTTAAAATATCCCTTTACTCCTCATTAATTATGCTTGTGTCTCAATCTTAGATAATGTCTACTAATATCCCATCATGTTCTTATCAGTCTCCTAAAAGGCCGTGACAAATCTATGCATTTGAGATCCTCCCATCTAGATATTTGTGATCTGCGAAGGAAAGTATAGAAGAAAGAAGAAGTAGGTGGAGCTGGGAAGTTGCCATATGCCGCTCAGAAAAGGCAAAGACAGATGCTCATCCACTTTCATCATCAGACGATAAAAAAAACCATACTAATAGTGTTTGGAACAAATCACGTTGTGATAAAATATGAAGATAAATCATGTTGTAATAAATATTTTAAGATGAGTGATAGTGATGTTATAAGTCGTAAATGTAATAATATACCCAACAAGCCCAAGCCCAAAAGTATAGAACATTGGCCTTAGCCCGTTAACCCATTCTCTCATCTCCTTTAGTAGCTTCAATGAGTTTTAAACGTTAAAGAAGAGGAGAAGCGGTGGTCTAAGTAGCAACGACACACGACACGAAATATCGACACATTATTTTTCTAAATTAGAGAATTCTAATACCTTAGAACATGTTGTATATTATCATTTTTATAGTTATTTCAATCAAATTAATTTGATTCAAATTCACAAATAAGAAAATAATAAAAAAGATTGTAGAATGAATTTACACTAAAAACTCTAATCCATCGTTAATATCATTCATTATTTCAATTTGACAAACTCAACTCCATTCCAATAATTCATAAAACTTGGAAAAGAAAACAAGCAATCCACATTTTAGACTCACGTGTCAAAGCATATCGGAAGAGAATAAAAAAAATAAACTTGAGAGTAAATTGTGTGTCACGGGAAGTGAGTTAGAAAAAAAAGAATACTAAGTTTTCTTCTTTCCCATTTTATTATTTTTAATTTTTTACATATTTATATTTTGTTCCCTAATTTATTGAATATTTTTATAATTGATTCCATACATGTCAAAATCAAGTGTTGGAATTCTGCACTTAAGTGTCGGGAGAGTTGATCAAGTGTTGAATTTTCTGATATGTGTTAACCGAGTATCAGAGAGTGTCAAATAGTATCGGAAAGTATTGAACATATGTCGAAGTGTTCGACATGACACGAAGGCTTCCAAAGAGAGTCGGTTCTTTCTAAGCAATTGCAACAAAACCAAAGAAAGGGAAAAGGAAGTGAAGCTCATTCGCAAGATGAAAGGAGGAAAAGAGGAGAAAGAGAAAAATTATTTACATGTAGCCAATTCAAACGTCTTGACAAGCTAAATAATCTACGGATTGTAATGTTCAATAAGTATTCAATCCTATTATTTGTTTAATCAGAGTAATTTTTGAAGTTAAGAGTGCGCATGGTAATGATTCGTTTCGGGAACAATTTCTGATTAGAAATGATTTTTTTTTATTATACTCCCAAGAACAAATTTTAAGTATTTAAAGTGTTTGATCAATTGTTTAAAATTTTTACTCCGGAAATAGAAATACGTTTGGTAAAAATTTCCGATCTTTTGATTTTTGATTTTTAATTTTTAATACTTTTTATTATAATTTTCTTTTTTTTTTTTTTTTCTCCCCTTCTTCCTCTTGGCCGTCGTCGGTGAGCGGCCAGGTGAGGTCCGGTGAGCGCGTCAGCGGCGGCCTAGGGGTGGTGATGGGGGTAGCGATGGGGTGGGAGGAGGAAAAGGAAGAAGAAGAAAAAGAAGGGAAAAAAAAGAAAAAAGAAAAAACGATTCTCAAAATTGTTCCCGGGAGTAAGAAGTAACTTTTTTTTTTATTCTGAATTCTACTCCAAACCTGTTCCGGGGAACAAATTTGTTCCCAAAACAAAAAATTTACCAAATGCATTTATGTTTCAAATCCGCTTCCAAGAACAAAAGAACAAAATCAGTTGTTCACAAAAACGTTACTATGCAGGACCTAAGTTGTAATTGGGAGTTATTTGAATTTTGAACTACGATGTTGGATTGACAAGTAACTAAACTTTAGATTTATATGGAAATGGTTGATAAAAGCATTTTGGAGTTATGGGATATGACAATTTTCGATTCTGAAGTATAGATTTAACAAATGTATGAAGTTTTGTGTTCAAGTTATGCGTATCGATATTATTTCTTGAAAAGGTGCTTGCTATAAATCATTTTCTTTGTTAATGCACATGTATCGTTTTATTGATGAATAAGCATAGTTTAGTCTAGCCATTAGTTAGAATAGTATATGACTTGATTTAATATCGTTTTTCAATTATTGATACAAATACGAGTCACCTTAGGCTAATTTTCGATTTTCCCAGGCGAGTGGAGCTATTTCTTCAAAGAGTTTGTAAAGTAATGTCCTCGAAACAATAAAGATTTAATGTACTATGAATTATGGATAAGCATGTTTATTATATAAAATCTAGATCAAACATTTATTATGATTTGGTATTTGTGGA
The DNA here is from genome assembly GCA_014182895.1 of Angophora floribunda. Classification (NCBI taxonomy): domain Eukaryota; kingdom Viridiplantae; phylum Streptophyta; class Magnoliopsida; order Myrtales; family Myrtaceae; genus Angophora; species Angophora floribunda. The sequence continues at coordinate 127,105 of CM024710.1, forward strand.
TTGAGTGATAATTATTTTAAGAATTGTGCCGCAAAATGTCATCTACTAATTTACAAATGAAGTTATGAAATAAATTCCGAAATGATTTAAGAAATGTATTATGGTTGATTAACGAAGTCGAAAAATTCATGCATTTTGTTTTGTGAAGTCAATTAGTGATATTGATTTTGATTTGATTCTTGGTATTAAAGGATGAGAGTTTGTGTAACAACTCGGTCCGATGAGGGTAGGGAGTGGTCGCCGAGGCTAGAGGGCTTGAACAAGGAGTGTCTCCTAGCAAGGCTTCTAGGATGGTAAAGGGAATAGGAATGAACTGAACTATCCACTAAATAAGGGAAGAGCGATTTTGAAATATATATGTAAAAATTAAAATTAACTCACGAATGCGCATTTTGATGTAACGGTAAATTTTGCTTTAAAACTCCAAAATTCAGCGAGCCTAAACTAGAGCACTACTAAGATTGGTGACCTTTTGAGAAAATGCCTACTTATACGCTAAAATGATAAAATCGTGAGGTTTAGAATGAGACAGGCCAAAGCGGACAATACGTCGAGTGAGTTAATTTAGGAATGTTACGGTTTGGTACTTAATATCTATATGAATCTAGCTTTGAGTTTGTATGTATGTGTATACTAGTTTAGGATATTTTTGTAGGCCGAACCATTATCATTATTAGTGGAGACCTAGTTAAGGGGAATTTTAATCACCTTGTTCACGAGCTTTATGTGTAATCATAATTATATATTTAAGCATGAGTTTGGTCAATAGAGTGAATCTTTGACATGTAATTTGAAATTAATAGATGGAATAGACCATTGATATATGGCTAAATGAGATTAATCAATTGAATAAGCCATTGATGGTTGATTTTTTGTTGTGAATTGATATTATTATTGATCTTATATGTTAAAATGTTCATTGGAGAGATCTTATTCACTTTTGACACTTTGCGTATATAGTATTCTAGCTTTGGTACTGATGAATGGTGATATCATGTTTGTAAAAATGCATAATGAATGTTTGATTCGCTTAGAATAAATACAATTACTTACTAAACTAGGTTGCTCACCCCATTCCTTCCAATCTTTTTCATGTTCTTCAACTAGTGTTGAGTAGTACAAGAGCAATTTTGATGAGTGGACTTTTGAGAGTTAGATTTTTGGTGGTTTGATGTTGTATACTTTGGGTGAAAGGACGGCCGTGTCATCCCCCATTCTCAATGGTTTTGGGGTGTGACAATAGGTGTGAACCACATGTTGTTATAAGGTATTAATATACTTGTCTCACTAGTGATGTAATCTTGCTTGTTTTTTATTTCCCTTATGCTTAAAAATGCATGACTTGTAACGGATGGTGGCAGACTAGCCTTCATCAGTAAAGTCATGTGTATGTGTTTAAACCATGAAAAACTAATTTTTTCCCTTTTCTCTTCAAATTTTTGTCCCGTATAAGAGATCTTAAAATGGCAAGATAACACATTATACTTGTACTATACTCTGCACTTATTCTCTTTTCAAAGAAAAAAAAGATCTTGGAGATTGTGTCTTCATGAAAATCTTGTGCATTAGAAATTGAGGTCAGAAAGCCTTACGTTCATAATAAGGATTTAGCTGGATGCTAAAAGTCAGTTCCGATAAGATAAGGCCAAAGAGAAACACCACAAGAAGACTGGACATTGGCATTCGCTAAGTTTTTTGTTCTGAAGATATCTCCTTTCAAAAATATCAACCTCCAAATTCTAAATTCATACATCAACTTAAAACACTCAAAATCCACTAAAAATCAAATCACACTAATCTTAAGCAAGATACTAAAGTGATCTCCCAAGGAGGGGTAATTTGATCTTTCCAATGTGTGGTTTTGCGCATGAACATCTGACCGAAATTTACAAAAATATAAATACGCAGGTGGCCTCTCCTCCTAAGATTTCTGAAGTTCACAAACTCGACAAAAAGTCGATTGCGATCCTCACCTCGGCAAGAAAGACTTCGAAGCGTGTCCAGCTGCTGCCACGTGCGTTACCACGCCGTGGGGGCGAGCTCCCCACGAAGGTCGAGTCGCTTCCCAGACGCAGGCAGCAGCATTCGCGCCTCGCGCCTCCTGCTTCTCTTTCGCCACCAAGACTCGTGCGGCTTCTCATCTCGTCCCTCCCTTCCTCGTACCCATCGCTTCCAGTGCCATGGTAATTCCTGCTTTTCCTTCTATTTCCCTCGGTTTATCGCGCATTCGTTCGAGACGCTCGTGTGCGATTCCATTTCTTCTTTTGTGGGTGTAAAATGGTTCGTGGGTTGTGTGTTCATTGGCGAGTTTAGCGACAAATCCATAGCTTGATGATTTCCGTTGCTGGTGTACACTTGCCGAGAACGTGGAGAGAAAGCGCTGGAATTGGAGCAGAGCGTAGAAGATTCTTGTGCTGATGTGTTTGGGTTGTGAAAATTCTATTTGAACGACGCTGTCTTGCCTTACGATTTCATTGGAACTACTGCGACATTGTGGTGTCAAATGGTAAAGAACTCGCACTTGAAAATGAGCTCTATTTAGATTGTTCCAGGAGCACAGAAAAAGGCATGAAAATTCTTACCCATTTATCGGTAGGACTCGGTGTTTCATCAGAATGGCCCTTTTCGTATGGTAAAGGAGTTGTATGATCACATAGTGTGCGCTTCTGCTTTCAGGTTCTACTATTTTCTCATAAAGTTGGCTTCTTTATCACCAATTTCGTGTCAAGATCCTCGAATTGGTTCAGACTTCCTAATGTTGTAGCCAAGCACGAGTCCTCCTGCTGGCAGTATTCGGTTATGGCTAGTAAAATTGGTGGTGATGGAGATGTGAATGTGCGTGACGTGAGCAAGAGATGTTACCAAGTTGTTGTGGCTGCGACTCGCAACATGGGCATCGGGAAGGATGGGAAGTTGCCGTGGAAGTTGCCTTCAGATCTCAAGTTCTTCAAGGAGCTTACATCTACTACCTCAGATCCGAGAAAGAAGAATGCGGTATTGATGGGTAGGAAGACTTGGGACAGCATCCCTCTCCAGTTTCAGCCTCTACCTGGACGGTTGAATGTCGTACTGACCCACTCTGGGAGGGTGGAGACTAAATTATCTGAGGATGTTGTTTTATGTGCAAGCAGGGCATCAGCTCTTGAGTTGCTTGCATCATCTCGCTACTGCTCAGCAATAGAGAATGTTTTTGTCATAGGAGGTGGCCAGTTACTGAGGTGATGTATTTCTTGATGTCCAGTACAGGAACTTTGCAATTGTGACATACTTATAGATGAATCTTGATACAGGGAAGCGCTCAATGCTCCGGAGTGTGTTGCTATTCATATTACTGAGATTGAGGATCGTGTTGACTGTGACACCTTCATTCCCTCAATTGATATGTCTCTGTTTCGGCCATGGTACGCATCTCCTCCAACAGTGGAAAATGATATTAGACATTCCTTTGTGACCTATGTTCGCGTGAGGGATTCTCAATTGGAGCACCCTGCATTAGGCAGAACGGCCGACTTTTGTGATGCTTCTAATTTCAGAAGCTTTGACTTCCTTCCAAAGCTGATTCTTGAGAGACATGAGGAGTTCGTGTATTTGAATCTGATTCAAGAAATTATATCAAGTGGGAAACATAAAATTGAGAGGAGAGGGACTGACATTCTGTCAAAATTCAGCCGTCAGGTACTCCTTTTTCCGATTCCCTAGGGTTCCATATTCCTTGAGTTGATTAGACACGATATTAGCTCTTCTGGATTCTGCTTCTGAGTACTTCTTTTACACTTTGCAGATGAGGTTCAATCTTAGGAAATATTTTCCTCTCTTTACTACGGGAAAGGTTCTATTCCTCTTCCCTAGTGGTTTGTGCACCCACTTTGTAATACCATTTTCACAAGCTTTTTTTCCTCATGACAAGAGTCTGATAATGTTTTAATCACCATAGCTGCTTAAATTTCCTGTTTGAGCCAAGCATGCTCAATCGGAAGTATTCCAGATTGATCTGGGTGTGCATCTGTACTATGTTTTAGCCATTTTTTATCATGAACCTTAGTCTAGGCCAGGCTTTAACTTATAATTCTTATTATTGCAGGAGCTGTTATGGGGTGAAATTGTCGAAGAACTCCTCTGGCTTGTTGGTGGTTCAGCTGGTGCAAAGGTTAGAGTTACGGCACTTGGGACCATTGGCAAAATTATTGTGAAGTTTGAATTAAGGTTTCTGCACCCAAATAGGTTGTTAAAAATGAGGTTTTTAAGATTTTTAATGATTTTCTCCATTGGGTTATTTCCATTCTGGCCTGAAGTATCATGATGTGCTGTCCTGAATACATGGCTACTTGGACCTTTGTTTGTTGGAATATTTCATATCTGCTTCTGTAAATATTGGTAATAGAAAGATACTGTTGCCCATAGGTTCCACCAGAGATGATTGGTCATACTTGGGGTGGCAGAGAACACTTTAAAAGGCAAGTGCATGGCCAGCAGAAGGCACTATCATTGAGTCAATCCATGCAATGTAATATCATTATTGACGATTCCCTGAAGCAATTTGACATATAGGGAAGAAGATGATTCAGAAGTAATGTTCAAATTTCGGCATACACAATTATGTGCAAGGTCAGTTATTGTCTGGTTGAAGATAACATAATTATGTTCTATTCCGTCCAATGCTAACTTATTGTTTTTCTTTTGGCCAAGAATGCTAACTTAATTTGCATGTGCAGATTTGAAGGTGTGCATGCTGAGTACAAGGGCCAAGGGTTTGACAAGTTGCTTATGGTTATTGACAAGATCAATAAAAGATTGGACAGTGCACTTGTCATCCTCTCAGTATGTGATCCCTCGGATCCAAAAGTCAGAGAATGTCCACCTGCTTACACGTTTGCACAGGTCAGACTTCAAATGTGCTTTGACATTTATCTTGTACCTTCCTTGCTACATGTACAAGATGATCTAATCCAAGCTCCTGGGTATAGTGCAGTTTTATGTGGAGAAAGGAGAACTTTCTTGTTGTATATGCTGGGCATCAGCTGATGTCGATCATGGCATTCCATATTATATAGCATCTTATGCTCTCTTGACCTGCCTGATCGCTCGTGTCTGCAGTATGCATTTCTGTCTCTCTGATGGAAATTTTGAAAATATTGCACTTGAAATTCCATGATTTCCACCATGTTCAGTAAACCCCCCCCAAAACCCAACCTTGATAGGAGAAAATGACATATATTGTTTCCTGGATTTTCTGTAACTCCAAATCTCTTATGTTGCAGGCTTTGTCCCTGGTGACCTAACTGCTGTACTTGGGGAAGCCTATGTTCATAAAACTCATATTGAGCCACTCCAAGAGCAGCTTCGGAGATATCCTAAACCTTTCCTGTAAGGAATGCCAAGTGAGGTGGCTAAATTTTTTAGTGCGGGACATATACTCGTGTTTTCTGGAAGTTACATGATCTCATTATGCTCGTTCAGAAGTTTACCATCTGCACTTCATTCTGGGTCATGTGTACACAGATGAAGTGCGAGCTATGCTATTTTCAGTATTCCTTCAGAATAATACGTTTTATGGCCACCATTCTGTTTCCAGTTTATCTAATTCTTGCTTGAGCCCAACAAATGCTTGTTCATGCAATCCATTATTCCTGCCTTGCAGATTTTGAGGGTCAACCCTAGAAAGACGGATATCAATTCATTTGTCAAAGCTGACTTTGAACTCACAAACTAGCACTCTCTCGGATCAATAGAGAAGATGGTGATGTAGAGCCAAAAGAAGGGTCTGAAGAAAATTTGAAGCACCATCTCCTCCAGTGCAATGTAAAGTTGTCTCTCTTCTGACCTTGAGGAACACACATTGAACAGTTATTCATCTCTTTTAGTGTCTTGATGGCAAAACTGTTTTTTTCCCTACCAACTGTTTATGAAGTTGCTATCTTTCTCTCTCGTTCTGTACAAGTCCTCATACTTAGGTAGGAGGAGCAGCTTTGTGTGCCCTCTCAATTTTTGTCAGAATACACGTGCATAAAATGCAGAAAGTTAATCTGGTCAATTTGATTATTGGAAAGTGGACAAAAAATGCTGTCTTCTCTAAACAATTAAGGCTCCAACATTCTGTCCTGCATTCTATTTCAGTAATAGTTAATTTCCACAGCTGAACATGTCCTATGGAATTTTGTCTCTCTTGCAATGGAGAAACTCGATTAGGCCTTGAAGTGCGAAATCTGGATACCTATTCTTCATGAGCTCGCCTGCAATTTCAGCGGGTGTTGCTTGAACCACCTTCAGTAACTCCTCGACCTCTTCGAACAGTGGATGATCCTGAATTCCCAGGTAGTTAGATGCCAACGTCTTGAAACCGCTGAAAGAGCAATAAGACATGTGGATGTGCAGGTCCATACGGCCAGGTCTCAGCAATGCCGGATCAAGGCGGTCCCTGTGGTTTGTTGTGAATACGATGACGCGTTCATCTCCGCAGCACGACCATAGGCCATCGATGAAATTGAGCAACCCTGATAGAGTAATCTGCAAAAGCCGAAATTCAAACAAACTCTAAGCTTCACCTATGAGTGTCTAAAATACTCTTCCATCACCCCTCACGAGTCTGGAAAAGGTATGTGAATTTGAGCCTGTCAAGAATTTTGTGGAGGAAAAATTTCATCCAAAATCTTTCTTAGTGTTTTGCCCAAAGAAGGCCCCTATACACAGGTGCACAGACTAAACTTCTCTGCACCTGTCTGAAAGAACAGAATAAATTGGGAGATGGTATGCAATGCCATAAGAATTCGAAATTGACAAGCAAAAACCAAAGCATATATCTGCGCCCGAAATGCTTCTCCGAGAGAAGAAAGTAGAATAAAATCTTGCCTTCTCCTCATCTAAGGTTTTAGACTCCTTCGAGCAATCGATATCCTCGAACACTATAATTGACCGGTTACCCGTTCCAATCAGCAACCTTCTCAAATCAGAGTTGCACTGTACTTCGCTCAAGTCCAGATCATACACGTCGTACTTAAGATAGTTGGCCATGGCGGCGACCAGGCTCGATTTCCCCGTCCCAGGAGGCCCGTACAACAAATACCCTCGCTTCCACGCCCTTCCCACTCGTTTGTAGTAGTCCCTCCCGGCAACGAATCGGTTGAGGTCATCCATCAAGGCCGCCTTCATCTCGGGGTCCATTGCCACTGTGTCGAAAGTCGCAGGATGATTGAGATTGATGGACCCCCAGTAGTCCGGTCCATTGTAATCCACCGTATGAAGCTTCACCATCTTCATCCCTTCCTTAATTTCTTTTGCCTCGCGTAAAATCCTGGGCAAGTAGGATTTCAGCACCATTTCCTTGTGCTTCTTGTGAAAACTGAGCTCGAAGTACTTTGTTTCCGCCTTCACTGCCCCTGGGTCTCTCGACATTTTACCCTCGGACAGCAAGTTCTCGTGGGTCATCAGGACCCACTTCAACTCTGCGCCCATGAACGAGTCCACCAGCTCCTGGTCCACGTCCATCCTGAGGACCAGCTCTTCCTCCTGGAGCGGCTTATGCACGTCGATCCTCTTGGTGGATGGGGATAGCTTGGTGCCCAAGTAAAGGTGGGAGGCCTCAAACATCCGGTTCGGGGCGAGTCCGTCAGAGTCCTTGATGACCACAGTGAGCCGAGACGACAGCCTCGCGGACAGGACCCGGATGCGCGAGAGGAAGCAGTACTCGACAGCGTCGGGAATTCTGTCGAGCAGGCGGACGGCGAGGGCCGAGAAAGTGACCGAGGCGGCCACGGAGAGGATGGTTCTCGAGGAGGGCAGGTTCATCTCCGGCGAACGAAACATTTTTGCTTCTTCTGCAGAGATGGTTTGTGAAATTTAGGGAATGTCAATGGCGTTGGGTTTAAGCCATGCCAGGGTTTGTGGGGGGTTTTAGGGTATAGACTTGGAGAAGAAGATCTTTTCCTTCTTATTTTGCAGAGTCGGTTCGTTGGACCGCCTCGCGCACGACCTTGGACTCGGCCCACAAAAACCGGATCGAACCCACCAAAATTTCCCAAAAAATAAAATAAAATTGGGATGTTAATTTTATACTAATATTAGAAATTCTTATATTGGATTTACCAAAACATTTAGTTGACTATTTATAAATTGTTAATAGCTTCAACAAATTGCTCTCGATTCAACACGCTTCAACTATAGTGTTCAGATTAATGTATCGAAGTCATCAGCTTTTATATGAAATTATCAAAGTTAATTCAAGTGAGTTAATAGCTCTTCATATTATGAACTTATCAATCAAGTTCAAATTTTCAATTCATAATATGAACCACCTACTAATATTTATTTGATGGATTCTCAGTAGCTAATTTTTCTAACGATTCATTAAATTTTATTAAAGCTGCTGCTTTTGTATTAAATAACCAACTTTATTTGAGTTATTTACCAACTAATTTAAAGTTACCAGCTCTTATTTGAGTTATCCACCAAAGTTTATTTCATCTTTCATGAGTTGCCCACTTTTTGGCACCGCATCAGCATCACGTGTTCTCAAAATATACGCAAAATTATCATCGGCCATTTTTGATCGCTCGAATTGAACAAAAATAATAGAAGACTCAAGTGTATTAATTAAACAAGTTTTAGGTTGTGATTGTATTTTTTGAAAGGTTAACAGTATTACATTAGAGAATCTTAAGACTTTCTATAAAATATTTATCTATTTTAGAGACAATTATGTTACTACTGTTGATTATGTATAATTCTCAAGATTGCACATATATCTCCCTTAATTGCCTTACATAGCTATTTCATAAAGTCTAGTTAATATAATCTTCATTATTTACAATGAAAAATCTACAAAAATTTCTTCAAATGTGTCTTTCACATTATCATTTCTTAACTAAATATTGAAAACTTAATTATACTTTCACAAACTTTTCCGTTGCATTTATTATTTTTTAAATCAAACTCCCTAATTTATATATATAAATTAGCATGTAAAGGCACTCTAATTTTTTTAATTAAAATATAACTATTAGTTGGGAAATCAAACGGGGCTTATTGGCTAAAAGGCTCTCAAGAGCTCCCCTCTGTTCAAAAGAAAACATAAAAAAGAGAGCTGCTTGCCCCAGAGCTCCGAGAACAAAGAAGAGAAGTGAAAGCATATATTTGCGAGTGATCAAATGGCAAACAAGCTGCTCAAATGGTTTTCTGCTTCTCTTCTTAGATCTCCCTTCACAATCGAAAGAGCCACTTTGCAATTGAAAACATCTTGATTTCAGTAGGTGGGTCGTGCAACCAGGCAACCTAATTCATCCATGACTGAACAGTGACCAAGACGTGTTCATATTTTCATTGGAAACGTCATGAATCATGATCGTCTCAGCTGAGTCGTACGATACAGGGTCGTGACTCGTGAGAGGAGCTCAGCATCAAAGCGTTGAATCTGCTCCCACTTCTAAAACGTACTCATTCGAGCAAAGACCCATGCGATCTTTGTCGCCACTTCATCATGCTTTGCTCTGATATCATCCCCCGCAAGTTGACCAAGCATAGGTTCAGGATCCGCCCACTAAACCGCCTCCATTGCAGAAGGGACCGAGATGAGGTTTGGTCACTGTGGACATGGAGTTTAGTGGACTTGTTGCGTCAAACACTGCATCAGAAGAAGCCTCCGCTGCCCCTCTCTCAACCGCACGCGTGTCCTCCTGCACTGGAACTTTGAGATATTTAGGTTGAAGAAAGAATGTTAACTGGACAGTCTCAGAACCTCATTGCGTTGTGTCAGCAGAGTTAAAAAAGAAGGTAGAACAAGCATGCTTGTTCCTCTGTATCATGCCTGGGCTTGCCTTTGCCTCTGTGCTGCTCTCGTCCTTGGTGGCTTCGTGCTTGTGACGATGTATGGATTAGTAGGGATGGTGCGGCGGTGGAGAGATTGCAAGGAGTCCGAGGTTGATGTCCCTCCCGGAAGTCTAGGACTGCCTCTGATTGGAGAGACTCTTCAGTTCATGGCTGCCATCAACAGTGGCAGAGGATTTTATGACTTCATCGAGAGCCGCCGCCTCCGGTTAGTGATGCACTTCTTTCTTCTTATGATGAATGAATGAACTGACTTGGTTTTGTATATTCAATTGGATGATGGGAATCAATCATAATGCCTGAAATGATACTACCTCTATTGGATTTTGTTGCTTTTCATGTGGTATACTAGTCTTGGACTTTGATCAACCTAGCCAATGTAAAGCAAGATGAATCCCTTTGAATTCCACAACTTCCTGCTGTCTTAGTAATTGCCATGGAGGGTCGTATGCCTTTTGCAGTACCTACTTTAGTGAAATATGACAGGAAGTTTCTGTTCATGAGATTGAAGTAGAGCACATTCTGATGAACATGTGATGCAAAGATGGAGATGCTACTGCTAGTTTGTATATGCATGCAAATCAACGGCCACTACTTTACGAGAAAAATTCAGAAGAGCACACCTGCTGCCTACTTGATTTTTTCATATTCGTGCACTCAATTGAGTGGCACACGCTTGATTCGATGTGATGTTTCTCCATGGAGCTCCTTTGACAACATACCGGTGCATGGCTTCGAAATAAAACTAATCTCGGTATTCTGGATATACAATCACAATGTGGGAGGTTCTGGGATCACTGCCAGCGCTTTAGACATGATTCCAATTGACCTTGACATTCTGATAGCTCATAAACCTCATGATATCAGCAGATATGATAGATTGGAATAGTCCAGATCACAGTGGCTACTAATTGGAGGTCGGATGGGTTTGCGTGAATCGGAGTTGCCCACTTTGTATAGTATGATTAGTTCATTCTATCATAACATGAGACTACAAAACCGTAACAAGCTTTGAAACGTGACTTCTCTTTGGGAATTAAAGACAGCGATGAAATATTTGCAGGTACGGAAGATGCTTCAAGACGAACATCTTTGGAGAGACCCATGTTTTCGTCTCAACTGCCACATCAGCGAAGATGATCCTAAATAATGATTCGGGGAAATTCACCAAGAGATATATAAGTTCAATAGCACAGTTAGTGGGTGATCAAAGCCTACTGTGCACATCCCATCAACAGCACCGGCATATCCGTGGACATCTTAGCAACTTTTTCTCCACATGCTATCTATCAGTGTTCATCCAACAATTTGATGAGCTGATCGTGAAGTCTCTAGATGACTGGGAACACAGAGGAACCGTGGTCGTTCTCAATGAAGCACTCATGGTAATTTTATTGTTTGCAGAGGATATCATGAGAAACTTTGATCATTCTCTTGAGAAGAGCTTGAGCTGTGGCGGGACTCTTGTGATCTGAGATAATGCGGTTTCTTGGCACACGATTGGCCAAACTCATGGAACATTGGAGCAATTCAAGTCATATTGATGTTCTTGCTGATTTTTTGTTGCAGATCACCTTCAAGATAATGTGCAGGATGTTGCTGAGTCTGGAGAGTGGACGCAAGCTAGAAATGTTGCAGGAGGACGTCGGTATTGTTTGCAAAGCTATGCTCGCGTTCCCTCTAAGGTTACCCAGGACTAGATTCCAAAGAGGCATTGAGGTAGCCACAAACCCTAGAGCGTCTATTTTTCATATGTGATTCTGTTGCAGATAGAAATTGATTCGTAGGAGAACTTTGTCACACGACACCATTGATTGAGCAAATGTCCCCATTTTCCTCTTACTCCTCAAGATCTACTTCGACAAAGACAAAAAAATCATCTAGCTACCCCATTCTTCGAATTTGGAATTACTTTTTGGCAGTTCAAGCTTATTATGGTGAGTACTATGCAGGCCAGAGAGCGAATTATGAGTGCACTGGGGACTTTGATTAGTCAAAGAAGACTCGCAGGAACTTCTCATGAGGATTGTCTTGATCACCTGCTCTCAAATGAAGACGGAACAGAATGCAAGAAAGGTCCAAAGCTAACCGATGGAGAGATAAAAGATAACATCTTGACAATGATAATTGCAGGTGAGACGATCTTGCTATAACCAAAAAATTTTCTATTGTACCGCTCAGCTTCTTCGCCCCTAGCAAGAATAAAAAGAACTAAAGACGGGAAGAGGGAAATCAAAGGATGACCCAAGACTTCCGTCCAGAACTTATGAACGAGTTTCTTTTGAGGAAGGTGCTGTTTCCTGTTTTAAAGTCGTCATAACAAGCCCTTCTCTGCTCCTCATTTTCCAGGGCATCAATTTGCTGCATTAACTGGTCGGTCATGATCGACTCAAGTTTATAAGACACTTCTGAAGCTAGAGATACTATTTCACCTGCTGAGGAAAAATTTCTTGCAGGTCACGATACGACAGGGAGTGCTATAACTTGGATGGTGAAGTACTTGGGTGAGAATGAAACAGTTTTAGACAAACTAAGAGTAAGTGATTAAATGGCACTACTAGAATGCTTCTCCAGTTTCAAATCAATTCTGATTGATGACTGACATCAATATTGGCATTTGAAAATTAACTTACAAGGGGCATTCTGGTTGAGCAGGCTGAACAACTATGCTTCACAAAGAAAATGTCGGGAAGGCCATTTCTGAAACTAGAAGACATTGGCGAGATGTCGTATGCTACCAAGGTACATGTGGAAGGTTCTGTGCATTATGTTTCTAGCTTTCCTCCTTAGAGTTCCCACTCGTAACTTATCACGGTAATTTACCATAAATGCTCTAACTAGTGGTTTGAAGCAGGTCGTCAAGGAATCCTTGAGGATGGCATCTGTGGTGCCGTGGTTTCCAAGACTGGTGCTTCAGGACTCCAATATCGAAGGTGGTCCATATATCAAAGCCCGAAACTCGCTCGAGTCATTTTAACAGAACATTTTTCCATTGAGAATGTAGTCACATGTTTTTCTTTGCCAATGTGCAGGATGTAGAATCAAGAGAGGATGGAATGTCAATGTCGATGCGAAATCTGTACATTTGATCCTATGGTTCATGACAACCCCTTTGAGTTCAATCCCTCCAGATTCGACGTAATTCTCTATGTTTCTACCTCATTTTTTGTTACAAGAGATGCAGAAGAAAGGGTTACGATCCTTAATTTTCTGCTTTTATGCTAATTGATGACCCGATCCTTCTTTGTGTCATGATAGGATGAGTCGAAATTACCATACAGCTTCTTAGGTTTCGGCGCCGGGGGGAGGACTTGTCTGGGGATGAACATGGCTAAGGCCATGATGCTGGTCTTCCTCCACCGGCTTGTCACCACCTACAAGTGAGTTCTCCCTCATGACAGGCCTGGTAGCTGCAATTACACTAAATTAATTGGTTTCTCTATGAATCTTGCATAGGTGGAGGGTCCTTGACCCCGACTCGACACTAGAGAAGTGGGCGCTCTTTTCACGATTGAAAAACGGTTGTCCCGTGCTCGTGACGCGCCTTGCCAATGAAACAACCGACGCCTTAGCAGATTGAAGAGCCCCTAGTCAAGCAGATCAGTGTCATCAGTACTGATGAAAGCTCCTATTCCAAGTTTGATGTTAGTTTTGAATGCTAATTATTTGTTTTAAGTTCAACATTTTGGTGCATGTTAGTACCCAAGCTCATGTAAACGGTGCATAAACAATGAAGCAATCTGTCATCAGTTTACTAGGATGCATTTGACATCATGTCATACTTTTAGCAAATCGATCAAACTCAAAATGATGTCTACGACGACCAGATGCAGATCACAAGGTCTCAGCTTAAAAATACAGTCCTATCCTTCATGGAAACATCTTAGTTTTAGCCTTTTGGGGTCTGAATCTCGAACTATAAAGATGACATGTTCGTCTGTTCAGCATTTCTGGAAGAGCTAGCTCATGATGCACACAGCATCAGTCAACACACTGCAAGCCTGAGAAAGAGAATCGCTGGAATTTATGCTTATTATTATATTTATTTTAACTTTCACTTCAGATTTAAAAAGGAAAAAATAAAATAAAATCTTCATGACAGAACAGTCAAATGTACACCAACTCCTCTCTCCATCGCCTTCCACCAAAACAGTCAGAGAAAAACCCCAAATTTAAGGCAGAGGACAAGACCGCTGAATTTGACCCAATTTTCTCTCTCTCTCTCTCTCTCTCTCTCTCTCTCTCTCCGAGTGCCCTGAACTGGCAGTGGTAGAATGGTAGATATACGTTAATTCCTGTTATGACCTTTTAGTTTAAGATCATACAGCTAGACATGGAACTGTGGTAGCAGGAAAGAGACAACTCTAGTAGTTCTTTACACTTTTTGTGGGGCACCGGTACTTTCATACACAGAAATCATCACCAAGATTCATAACTAAAGAGAAACTCAACCTATACCATACCCTGCACCAATATGCACGAACCCCACTTCGTTTCTATGTAGACGATTTTTTTTTCATACCAACGGTGCGAGGGAGTGTCAATTGAACACTGTTTCAAGGCCTTTATCATATATTTAATCGGATGCCAAGTTCCTAACCAAATGGATTTGGCAAAATGGATTAGAACCCTAATTCAGCCATATCATATTCTGAGAACTGTTGCATTTATCCTGGGGTAGGCTGGAGGATCAGATGGTACCTACAAACGTCGTAGGTGGCTCATTATTGGCTCATTTTGGATGGAAGAAGTACGAGCTTTTTGGTTTACTTTTTCACCTGTTCCTCCGGAAATTGACCCCGCTGTCATAGTTCACCACAACATTTATGTCAATAATGAAATATCCGAGATTGTTTTATTTTATCAAAAGATAGACAATAATTCATGCCTTTGCCTTTTGCGTATATGATTAGCATCATTTGGTACTTCAAAGCTTAGAGCTTCAGAAGCTATTCGGATAATTTTTAGTAAGGAGATGGATGGTGGTGCTCGTGTGTAAGATCATTTCATCATTTACACCTAAAAACAATCTACAAATCAAATCAATACAAACAAGGTCCATGCTAGTAACTTGTCACCTTCTAAGAAGCTTCAAAAGCACATCAAATCAAAGTGAAGGGAGACAGCACTTTTGGATATAAGAAAAGATAACTAAAAAGAAAACCCTCCTTTCAATTCATCCTCTCCTTTGCCATCACCCTTTTCTCTTGTCTTTCTCAAAGTTGGAGGGGGGGTCTTAGTGACAATGAGGGAAAAAGAAAGGGAGGCATGTTCTCTGTTTGATAGCGATGACTTTGTCAATTGTTTGTTTCTTCTCGTGGCGAATATAAAATCGCCTACCCAGACAGAAAAATTTGTAGGTTTCAAGAAATTTGCGAGGGCAGGAACGGAAAAGAGCAATTTGATTTCTAGAAAAAGCAGGTGGTGGGGACAGTGATATGTGTAGATTATATTCACCGGCTCCTAATTGAAGTGGCAAGTGCTCATCTTCCCTTCCACAAAAATCAGGGTCACAAGTTACAACTAGCATCCAAGTCATGATGTCGACCCACCCAACAATGAGCACAGTTTCCTTAAGCTTGTGGACTTTTCACAATGACCTTTAATTATCGCCCGTTAGATCTTGATGGAGTGCTCATCCCGTCTTCTCTACCCTTGCAAGTAGCACTAAACTGGGTCTGAATAGTTTTAAACAAATCACCCAGGATGAAGACCGAAATGGGAAGGTAAAGAATGAGCTGTTATCTTATGTTGTAAAGAGAATATTCTATCATCGAACATGGCTTGCTGCAGATGAAAAACAGTAGGCAATCATTCATCCATACGCCTCTGTTTGGGTATAGATCAGACGAGATTTTCCCTTGATTCGTTCTTTCAAACTAGGAACTCGCTCCTCGTAGACAGACATGCGTACCTAAACATTTAGGAGAGGAGAGACAGACAGACACAGGTATTATTGCTTGATAATGGGGACAGCTACGGTTTCGACAATGCATATTTCTCGAACGCTGTCGTCTGTTGGGGCTGTCTAATTTTTGGTTAGTCAAACGCCGTTGCCATTGACAACTATTTAATATTTATGTACTTTTGCTAGGTGCATTAATAAGGACAAATAGGCCTCTTACATCTAATAATTGATGGGACGAAGGAGTAGATATTGTCGGGGTCAATGTGGTGATTCGTGAACACGACTAAAATTTGAGAGAGAGATTTGTCCGACTAAATATGATAATACCTCGTAGGAAAAAGAACATGTAGAAATTAGGATTTGAACGAACTGCCACATCATTTTCATCTAATATATCTCAGAGAGAAAAAATACTAAAGAGAAGGAAACTCTAAATTATACTCCAATAAATAAATATTCTGACCAGGTATATTATTTTTCAACATATAATACCATCACTAACCTATGGTTTTCGATATGGGCCAGGTGCGTACGGACAACAAGACTCTCCAAGCAAATAATTGAGCAGTTTATTATAAAGAATGAGCATGAGGTTGGTGCTGGTGTCCTTAGCAGAGAAAGAACAGCCCTTTTGGGTTCTTCTTTTGCATTTAGTGGATGATATAACTTGTTAGGTTCCTAAATACTCAGATTTTGAGCGGATAAGAGCGAAGCTGCTGCCTCATAAAGAAGGTCCCTTTTTTTTATTTATAATTGTGTGCATGATTTAGTCTTTGTACACCCACCCCAATCCCTCTTGTGGTCCATATTGGAGTAAGAGCTGATAGGATTGTGGATGAGAAAGTTGGGAATAGGTAAATCTAGGGGTGTGTAGGATAGGGGAAAGTAGTAATCATTCTGGATTTAATGCCTTAATTAATAAGAAAAGCCCCGTATCATCTGCCTAACCAATCGTTGCATCGGATTATAAGATCCCTAGAATAGTTTTTGTTTATATTAGGAACAGGATTAAGTTTGGAAATACAAGTTTTATAACACTCTAAACTTAACATTCTCTTCGGAAGCATCTTGAGAGTGACATCCTGAAGGCACTTGACTAGTGCGAGAATAATGCTTGAAAAGTAAAGTGCTAGTACTGGAAATTAAAGAAATCAAGGAATGGTGAGAATTAAATGAAATTGATGGGAAGGGAAAAAAATATTAAAGGGGAAATGGGATGCTAACACTGAAAACGAAATAACGGGAACGTAAGCATCATTGGGTCGAGATCAATGAGAAAGGTCACACATTTCCAGGAAGTCTTAGCAACTACCAAGCCCCTCGTGCATCTTACATCAACTGTCCTTTCACATTCGAGCCCCATTCGTTCAGACCTTGGTCAGTAGGCTTACCCGGTCGAGCTTCAGCTAGACATGTCTTCTTTTCCTTGCTCGAACTTACGGCTAAATTCAACCCAACCTTTGGGCTGTGATCTTATGCCAACAATCTTAATTATAAAACTTATACCAAACACATGTTGGTGGAATTGGTGCTATTGCTAAAAACCCGTCCTCAAGGGTCCATCATGAGAAACATGTACATTCACAGCTGAATCTAGATTGTGGAATATGCTACAGGTGCAGCAATTTAAGTACTATGTTAGATGAGGAATTACCCTTTTAAGTGATTTGTAAGATTTTTGACCCAAAAACACAAAAAGTAAATCACGAGATCCATACTCAAAGGGTTATGATATCATGCAATTACTTCAAACAAGTCTTTAGAGAACTTAACCCATGTGAAACAGATAGGGTACTCTCCATATCATTCATAGAATATGCCGATAATCTTATCAATCAGATAAGATGTCAATTGAAGTCTTGATGAATGAAGCATACAGGAGATTCTTCATGCTAAATGAGACGACTTTTTTTCGCATAAACAATCCCATCCCCTAAGCCATCAAATCAACTCAGGCCACTTGAATACCGGTTAACACATCAGACGAGACACGAGAGAGAGAGAAAGATAGCTGCCAAAATTTCTCGTACGAGCGAGTGCCAAGAAAAGTAACGATCGCAAGTGTTGCTCCACGATCATCAATCGAATGATGAAAGGCTACTAGCTTTTCAACTCCATGATAGCCATGACACAGCTGAGGCAAGAAAGAAAAGTGACCTTCGCCAACAGCTGAGCAATTATTGCATGCAGAATGATCGACCCATTTCAAGGAATATGCGCATAAGCTCTTGATAGCGGTTTCCCACATGGAGCTGCCCGTCGTGGTCTGTTGCTATTTTGTAATGCATCTCGGTCTCGCTGCTTTGAGAAACTGTGCCTACACTTTTAGGTTACTCCGAAGGAGAATTACCAAGAGAAGAATGCCAAACTTATAATATGCCAATCAATTGAATCCCGGACCTTTCAATTTTACCAATTATAAAGATGAATACATAAATCAATGGACAATTCGATTTAGCCACCCTAGAAAGCCTTCTCACTTGAATTTCTAATATTTGTACATGTATGATCAGTGATACTTAGATAAAAACGACCTCGAGTTTAATATATTTATAGTTATAGTTAGGGACGAGTGATTACAGGTTTTATACAAATTCCTCTTGAAAATTAGAACCTATCCATTGATACAAATTCTTCATTTTTTTGAAACCTGAATCTTATCATGCACATCTTAAAACCTTGAACCTACCTCGTCACAATTCTCAAGGTCGGTTTTAGGGTCTACCCAAGGTTCCATTTGTATTATTAATTGAACGATAATTACCATAACTTATTGCTAATCCGCTGACCACAATTTATATTTTGACACATGAAGAATATGAAATATTAACAAAATAAAAATCTCAATCATATAGCGAAAGGTAAGACTAGTAGTTTCATACTCATCATCGAATGCCACGAAATATCGTAAGATTGTGTAAAGACATAAACCGAAAAAATCACAAAACCTTTTTCTAGGTTTAAGTTTTGAGTTTCACCTATCTCAAACTTAAAATCTATTCATGAAATAGATTTTCCAATTTTTGGAACTCGGAATCAGACAAATTCCCGCCAATCCAATTCTCCGGTTTCAAGTTCCACCTTGAAATCATGTTCACTCCTAATTACGGCAAGTACAATAACCGATCTATATTCTCTAATCAAGTCGGGATTCCATATGCGACTCAAACTTAAGACATGATTCAATAATTTCGAAATTTTAATGGGTTCCGACAGATCCGACGGATGGACTTTCCACGGTTCCGAACCGGTTGGTGATTAGTCAAATCAAAGCCAAGTTTAATCCCGACCGACTCCGGTTGTCATCAAGACATTATTCAACAAATGGGGCGTCTTTTAAATCAATTCGAGGCCTCCCCCCAATCGCCATGGAGCCAAAGATTAGGAGCGACTTAATTAAATAATCCACACGCTAATCAATGCAGGGCTAATCCAATCCATGCCCGTCCTCCCTTCGAAAAAGCGAGGCCTTGCTGGAAATAATTTGGCCAAAAAAACAACAAAAGGAGAGGGGGGAGATCTCCAACTTCAAGTGGTCGCTTTCTCGACGGGGCCATGTTTGTCTCGTGCCCTAGGCCCCTCCCCCCTCCCCCCCTATGGTTCGGCATCCCTATCGGAGGCATCGCTCTCTCCCTGGTCTTTGCACAAGTAGAAAAAATCACACGACCCAACAGCTCATCCCGAGGGCAATTCCGTGATTCGGTCGCAATTATGCGAATGGCCTCCCTTACTGATAATGATGAGCTGTTTATTTTTACCTAACTTAAGTGGGAAATCTTTTATGATTATGATAAATTTGAGCTCGCTGACAAGCTGCGGATCGTCATAATCATATCTGCATGAAAATCGCCATCATCATCATCATATATATCAACTGCACAAAGGAAAGTACACGATCTCACAGCAGCAGTAAGTAGCAGCGACCGACCTAAATTGTCAGAAATAAAGCTAATAAAACTTAATTACGAAATATCTCTCCTCGGAATTTCCTTCCCTTCTTTTTTTTCTTTTTTTCTTTTTAATGTACTCGCAGCCTTAAAATTCACATATATTTATTTCCTCTCCCTCTTTTTGGGGGGGCCCGTCCGCCTCATCAATTGCTGCGACCGACCGAGCGGAGGCTGAGAACGGCGCCGTCGGCTATGATCTCCTCCCTCAGGAGCCGCTTCATCTGCGCAATGTATTTCTCCACCGTCAGGTTGAACTCCTCGTTGCTCAACTTCTCCACCGACGACGGCGGCGGCGTCGTCCGCTCCTCCTCACGGACGCCGCGCCGCGACGGCCTGGGCCGCCCGTTGTCCGTCGCCGACCGGCGCAGCGCCGCCCGCGGCTCCTCTTCCCCATCCCTTGTCGTCACCTCCGACCACGTCCTCCGGTATCGCTTCTCCGCCGCCCCCCGAGGGACGTCTTCCCCGCCCGCGCCCTTCTCAGTGGCTGGGCCGATGGTCAACGGGAGAGGATAGGACTCCGGCACGGGAAGCGGCACCTCCGTTATGATTTTCTCCTGCGCCGGGGGGGCCTCGTACGGGACGATCTGCTTGTCCACATGGGTCTCGTCCGGCGCCTCCATCGTCCCCGGAGATCCCCCGCCGGAAGCTCTTGGCGCCGATAGGTGCTCCTCGTAGATGTGAGGCGGCTCGTGGCGGGGTTGGCGCTCGTCGTTCTTCATGGCCGAGAAGACGATGATCCCGATGATGCCGTTGCTGATGAGGAAGACGACGAGGGGCTTCGCGAGGAGGCGGAGGAAATCGGCTGCGGCGGCCGAGAGCCCGGAGGAGTACCAGGAGACCAAGACCAGGGCGACGAGGAGCTCGAGGGCGCGGGCGAGGGTCTTGAGCTTCCGGCTCCGGTGGTACCTGCGCATGGCCTTGGCTTTCTCGGCCTTGACGCTGTCGAACTCGTGGGACGACGGGGGGTCCATCTCTTTTTTTCTCGAGAAAGTGCAAGAAAGCGAGAGAAAAGAAGATGAAGGGCGACACAGAGGTGCGCGCGGAAAGGTGGTGGGGGGCGGTGGTTCGGGATTTCTTCTGCGAGGAAAGAGGCTCAGAGGGTGGGATCGGAGTAGTGAAATTTATAGTATGGAGAAGAAAGAATCGGTTCTCTGATGTACAGCATCAGTGCTTAAGCAGCAGTTTCTATTTCGAGCGCTCGCCGTGTGATGGCTTTCTGTGGATCTGGTGGTGGGCTTTATACAATAGGAGTGAGGAAAGAGGGTTCATTAAAGTTGGTTTTTTTTTTAAAACTTTTTGTTTTATTTTGGGTATTCATCTGCTTGTTTTGATAGGAGGGTTTGGATAAAGAAGATATTAGGTGAGGGGGATAGCTACATTATGATGATGGGGAAAGAGAATGTCCTAGTTAATAGAGCTCACGATTTGTCCAGTGTGAATTCCAAACCAACCTCGCCCCTCCTAAAGATGCTAGGATATACTAAAATTAAGGTATAGGATCAATTTCTCAAAGCATTATGACGGACCAAAGTGAGCATTTAAATAGGTGGACTATAGGGTCTATGACGTCGTTTTGTAAATCAAAGTTCGTAAATCTATTCTCATAAAGATTAGCGTCTCTCGAATCAAAGAAGCGTTTAAAACTTTGTTTAGTAGGCTAAATCTATCCAATGTCAAGAAGCCAGTAAGATGCACACTTGATATGGAAAAAAGAAATAAACACAAACTCTTAGGTAATTTTCGTGTGGTGGTCGGTCGATTTTATTTGACAATGGCACCAACATCAAGTGGAGCCATCTCTCATGTTATGTATGTTGGGTCTTGTGGTCATGGAGATGACTCCGAGAAACTCCAATGATCGGCTCTCGTTTCTTTATCGATTTAAGGAATCGGGTCAATAGAATCTTGGGCGTCGGGACGAACACCCCCACGGACGCATGGGTTCAGTAGGTGTGCAGTGCAGGGATTGACGTCTCGGGCACTTCCCCCACCACTCCAGGTTTTGCTGTTCTCTCCTGACCGATTCTCAGCTACGCCTCTTTGACCACCTCTCTCTCTCTCTCTCTCTCTCTCTCTCTCTCGCCTTTTGGCTCCCAAGAAAAGATCAATGTCTTCTCAAATGGTTTCAACGATCTTTTACCAGGTCGTCTCCTCTCCAAAAGTACACGCATTTCTTACGAGGTACGGGACGGAGTGCAAAGTTGCCAAAAGACACTTAAGTGTCAAAAAGATTCAAAAGGTACACTTAAGTGTCAAAATCGGAAGAAAAAGGATCGGTTAAGTGTCAACGGCGAAAATTGGCCAAATTATCACGTGTCCATTTTCCGACGACTTAATTTGATGACGAAGCATTTTTCTCAAAACAAAAAATCCATGTGGCAATTTTTTTTAAAAAAATCGTCCACCTCAGATTTTTAAAAAAATTAAAAAATATCAAATAATTAAAAATATATTATTATAAAATCGATTTTATTAAAAAAAAAAAAAAAAAAAGGGGAGGGGATCGGCGAGGGTTGTGCAACCCTCGCCGCCCCACCTCGCCGGAAGGGGCGGCGAGGGGGCGGGCGAGGTGGGGGCGGCGACGGTGGCGGTGGCGAGGGCTGCACGGCCCTCGCCGATCCCCTCCCCTTTTTTTTTTTTTTTTAAATAAAATCGATTTTATAATAATATTTTTAAATTTTTAATATTATTTAATTAATAATTTTTAAAATCCACGTCGCCCAAAACGACGTTGTTTTGGCTGATTTTTGGCCGATTCGGTTTTTCGGCGAGCCACGTAGGCAAAAAAATTAATAAAAAATTGCCGCGTAGGATTTCCGCGGGGTTCCGACGACTGACACTTAAGTGATCCATTTTTTTTTTTTTTAAAAAGTGCAGACTTAAGTGTACCTTTCAGAACTTTTGGCAAGACTTAAGTGTTCTCCCGCCAACTTTTCAAGACTCCCGCTGTTCTTATCTCCATTTCTTACCATAATTGCAAATGAACGAGCCTTATCGTGAAGGATCATCATGGTTACATCCCGAGCATGCAGATGCGACCGACAGCCGCATAAAGAGATCGTAGGAAACGACCCGCACCCACCACTGCTGTCTCCGACATCGAATCATATGCGACTCGGTCTCATCGTTTCTGTTGGCTCTCGCGATGAGCTCCCTTTTCGTCATCTGCGATTTCGATCGAAACGTGGAGCCCATCTTGTGTTTTTCTGTCTTTTTTTGGCATCGTTGGCTGAATTCTGGTTGTAGTAATCATGGAGGATAAAGCGCTAGCTTTCGTTTAATTCATTCTTTATCGCAGGGCATCACAATGCAAAACCCTAGCCCGGGGAAGAGAAAAAAGAAAGAACTTTTAGCTGTAGAGAGGATTGGAGACTGGAGAGTAAGTCTAGTTTGAGCCATTCTTTAGGGACTCGCAATACCACGCGCCGCACAGGACGCACAGGGCAGAAACACAGAGAGCATAGATATTAGGCAGCCGACAGAGCAATACACGCATCCATCACTCGCGACTCCCTTCAGCATTTCACGTGTCGGTTCTCCCTGTTTGATTTGCTTATGTTTTCAAGAAGTTATCCTGCTGTAGAAATCGGTAAGCATCGATTGCCGGGTCGGATTGTAAACCTTGCGGGAAGTCGATTGATAAGAGTTCTCGTTTTTTCACGTGAATACGTGGAAACCCTACTTTTTCATTAGCATCATATGAAACATGAAGCTCAACTCAATTTGGATAACGGAAATCGCCCTTAATGAAATCTGATTTGCTCGAGCATAGGCACGCGTGAATTGGACAATAACGATAGATGGAGCCCTGTACTGCTCTTGTCTGCCTTCTCCTTCGAGAATCAACTAAGGCCTCGTTGGCTCGACATGGAAATCGAATTATTCATGGGACGGGAATCTTAATGCTGCGATTTTAGAGTGCGGTGTTGGCAAGCACGAGAATTCGAGCGATGGCGATTGTCATTTGTCATTATTCCCGCAACCCGATTCTAAGTCTAAGATTAACAAATTGGAGGCCAGAAGCAATGCACCGGAACGATTCCCGATCGGTCACTTTCTCATTTGAGAGAAAGAGCCAAAAGGTGAAGGAATGAAGCAGGAAAATGTGCGGATGCTCCCAATACTATCAAATGCGAAACCCTACGAATTGGCCTTGTTTCCATGGGGGCCTCATGACCAATACCCCAAAAAGGACACGAGAAGTCGGGAAGTCAGGAAAAGGAGACAAAATCACAGGATTCATCAGCAACTTGGGCTTTTGATCTGATGATCCGGTGAAACTCATGAAACCCCTCATTAATGGCTACAAATCCTCTCACGTTCACTCAAAACAAAAGCAATCTCTCCCGCAAGAAAAAGATGCCAAAGAAGCAAAAATATGTCGGGCTGGTCTTCGCACCGCAGAAACTCAGGAACACGTGACCCCCCTGAAACCAACTGTACTAAAGCAAGCAACTTTTTGACAGAAATTTCAAGAGTGAGATGACCCCCATTGAATCCCACATTCCCACTTTTAGTTTCTTCTCCAAACAGGACGATTATATGGCGCAGAGAGAGAGGCGGAGAGAGAGATAGAAAGTTAAAAGAGAGAGAGAGAGAGAGAGAAGGAACAAAAGAGCTGGAGAAAAAGAAGGCGTCCGACACGGGATGTGGACTGTCCTCCATTAATTTGCATAAAGTAAATTCCATAATCTTGTATTTTATGTTGTGTAAGGAAAAATGGGGTGCCTTTGTTTTTGACATGGGCAACAATGGATGGTGGAAATCCGAAGAGAGAAGGCAAAAAGTTAAAATAGCAAGTTGGTAGATGAGCAGTTGCAGTCATTACTTCATCTACCTTGGCTTATTTTAATTGGGATCTTGTCATGACGCATTTGGGGTAATAATTTTGCCCAACCAAAGTCTCGAACCATGTTTAGCATGGTACCAGAGTGTGACCAGGGGCAAGAAAGACATCCGGATTCAATTCGGAAAAGTATGGCGTCGGTACATTGGTTCGAGACGCATTTAAGGGAGAACAGGGTAGGTTCTTGGTAAATAAAAAGATGAGAACTGATTAAGTTCGATTTCGCTCCCAAACTTATGGTTGAACCAACGGTCTACTCAAAAGGCGGATTGACTAGGTTAGTTCAAGTGTGGAATTGGTCTTGAACCAGCCAAGATTAGAAAAATTTTGGTTCATTAACAATTAAATACTCAAAGAAACAAAAAACTAAAGGTAAGCACAAATCACTACTAATTGGATCTCAAGACATTTTTCCACCTAGCCAGAACAAACATGGCCTAGAAATTCCAAGCTCGGTTTACAGGGCCTAGACTGAACTAAATCAGTTCCGGTCAAATCTATTCATGCTAAACCTGAATTTTTTTTATTTTTTTGAAAATTAAAAATTGATTAATCATGTAAGTGTTCTGAATATTGCATTTTCTATTATTTATATCTTCATGTTATATATATCATATGAAAAGAAAATTAGGAAACGTTTTTTTAATTAATTTTTTTGTCTTTCTCTCAGGTAAAGCATAATTATGCAACGAAGTACGTTTTCATTTCACGAGCCCCTTTTGGGGTTTCCATGATTAGGGAAGTGATTGGATAAAGCTAATGGCGATTCCAATATATCGGAGGGTGGCAAAAGAAAAAAGTACACGACCAAAGGGGGGCCCCACAGAATCAAAAGGTAATAATAATTGTGCCTTTGGGATTTATGTTTGGTGGGCTTACAAATTAAAAATAATAAAATAAATTAAAAAGCATAAGCCGCATAAGCAACTGGCAATATCTTCGTTTTATCCGAGGCGACATTACTATAAGATTTGCCGTCTCGATCATGTTTCCCCACGAAATCATTTTGCTTGCCATTGCCGGGCATTATTTATTGTAATGTGCCTAAAATATGAGTGGGAATTCTTTTTTTTTTTTGGGCATTGATTGATCGGACGATGATGCTAGTTATAACATGCAAAATTTTCAAATATTTGGGATGCTTCGATACATTTATTTTGTGATGTTAGATTCAAATTTGATCGCCCTGGCTAAAGGTGGCGATAAGGGCTGTAAATCCCTTTTTTCCTTTTTATTAAAACTCATTTTCAATGAGTCAGGTGGTAATTGGATCTCTTGAATTTTTTTAATTTATGGATTTAAATGGGTTAAGAAACTAAAGTTCATTGGGACTTGAGCTAAAGCGGATGTGAAATAGACCAATTTGCTAGCCCATGTCAATCTAAAGAGTGAGGCTCAAATTTGATAAGTCTGAAAAGAAAGGAAGGAGGCCATTTTTGTCGTGAACTATTTGTTACGTTTGCTCAATCGCCTTCACCTAAGGCAATAATTTTTTTCCCTTTTTTAACCCTTGGTACTTAAGGTGAAAAGGGTGAAATTTGTTATCAAAAGCGACATTTTGTTTTTTTGTCAAATGCGACAAAGTTGATGCCAAATACAATTTCAAGATTGACAAAATAAGATTGCCTTCTTCAAAAGCAACAACAAACACAATAAAATAGGTTTAACTTAAGGTAAAGAAATTTCAAGTTCGTCACTGTAAGTTCAAAATTATCCCAATTCCGATTGAATCAGTAGCGACAAATTCGATTTGGACAATGTAAATCAGACCCGACGATGTGCTTGGCAGCAACAAGCCCTTCCTTTGCCAATTGAATTCCATGACCAATTTGGGCAAAAAGCTTTCAAAAGGCCATTTAGACATGGAACCCCATGTCATCTCGATTGAGCTCAAACAGGCCCAGTCAGCCCCAAGTAATAAATTGACGGATCGGGTCGGGCAACGGGTTAGGCCCAACTTGGCCCAAGCCCGCCAATTGTCACCACTAGTCCAAACTATAGTCTATTGTACGTGGCAAGAGAAAGTCAGATCTAATTTCTACCTTTGCATGTCAGATGTACGGAATTTCATGATCTATAATTGCAGAAAATGGGCCTTTGGCGGGCCGATCGGGGTGCGACTCAATGGGCTTCAAGAGCTCTCTTTCCCTCGGTAGGCTTTCCTGTTTTGGGCTTCACCGTTGCATGGTCCATATCCCAAAAGACCATGGGCGTTAGGCCGCAGTTGATGGTGAGGTGATGATACGACGGGGCCGGCGAGCCGTTAGGTCGGGCTTAACTCGCAGTCCGGGCATTGCCCGTCATGACAATATTCGTGTACAAATTTGTCTAAGCCGGGACGAGCTATTTAACTAATTAGCCTAACTCGGGCCGGTCCGAAAATGCTCTCTGCATGCGTTGGGCTCGGACAAGTTAATGAGGCATCGAGCGATGATCAGAACCGGTTTGGTGTGACCTCAATCAAACGCTTCAGACACCTCGTTGCCGATCGATCATGGGACGCATGAGGATCTCGATTGAGCTTTTCTTTGAATTGAGATGATGTTATGCCGAGGCCCTTGCCATCAATGTCATGTAAGAGAAGGATTGGGGTCATGTAAAGCTTCATTTTTATTTTTTTAACATTAACATTTTTTACGAGAAAATTGTTTTTTCTGACTCGAAAGAAGATTTCTGATAAAGGTTTCTTTTTTGTTTTGCAAAATATATGTAAAAAGATAAATGCCTCGATTTTCACTAAGATATCACTTTTATGCCTCCCATTTTAATGGATACCTTATCAAAATTCCTAAAACATTTTAAATTCGTGCATCGAGTATTTCCATTAGTTCTACTCAATTTTGCTTGGTTGAAAGAAAATTATATTCATTACTCGAATGGGTACAGAAGTACATAGTCTTTTTTTTTTTTGTTGAAAATTACATAGTCTTCAT
The DNA here is from genome assembly GCA_014182895.1 of Angophora floribunda. Taxonomy (NCBI): domain Eukaryota; kingdom Viridiplantae; phylum Streptophyta; class Magnoliopsida; order Myrtales; family Myrtaceae; genus Angophora; species Angophora floribunda. The sequence continues at coordinate 154,558 of CM024710.1, forward strand.
GAACAAAGTAAATCGAAATAGAGCATGAATACTAAAAAACAATGCCAAATCCAAAAAACACAGAAAATCAATGGAGTACTAGTAAATTTAAGCACAAACTTTTTCCATAAGAATGGATCTATCAAACAAAATGGCACCCGATTATTGGATCTTATATCTTTGTCAATGGTAAGCACATGTCAAAAATTCCTTCTCTAATAATTATGATGATGCCAGTTGGCGATGCACACCTTGGTTCAATTTCCTCTATACCATCGTTGTACATAGACAACCGATATAGGTTAAACAAACACGAATTTAACATGTGGAAGAGCAAATCTTCGTAAAATTTAACAAGGCCGAACTCCTATAGTCATCATTGAGGCTACAGAAAAAAACCCGTACATGAATATAGCAAAAAAGCATCGAATCCCCAAAATCATATTTATCAAACTCCAAGATTTAGATTGAAAGAGGATAACACCCAAATCTAGAATAGATGAATAGAGACCGGAATGAATTATTGTTCATATAAGCAAAGGCAAGATGAAAGTATTTGAACTCATTCTAGTGCACATTGGCTAAAGGTGGTAGACATCCAATATTCCTTCATTCCATCCGTTCACTTAAGATTGCTCTTTCCAAGTTAGTTTAGCACCTATTCTTTTCAAATTCTATTCAACCTTCTATGTAGGGTCGGACTTCTGGCCTGCTCGTCATAGGGGGAACTTCCAGTAAACTCTACTTGTCCTAGGGGGCCCGTCAAACCTTATGATGAAGTTGGGGCGGATGTTATCATACATCTCACATCCTTATTGATCTGTCCACAATCGTTAATATCATGTCCCCGCATCACGACATCTAGAATAATGCATGAATATGCTTGTGCACTAGAAATATCTCGTAGCAAGAAGGCGTAGAGATCATAAAGGATGAGATGGGAATGGAGGCATTCCAGCTCAACATACTCCAATGAATGGGTCCAAAGAGATAGGGAGGAGAGTGGGATATAGGAAGTATAGTGAATAGTTGAGTGGCTATCCAATCATTCAATCGGTTATGGAGGGAGGTTTCGGCAACTGGTAAATCAAAAATGACTAGTAAAAACTTAAATAGGTCAATCGTCGCTCATAATAATAGTAGTCAAATATGCACTAGATCAGAAGAGTTCAAACTTTCAAATCGAAAACTCTATCAAAAGAAGAGAGCTGTTAAATTTAAATTTGGAGAGAAGAAAAAGTAAGAAAAGAATGATAAAACTCAAACAAAATCAACAAAAGAGAGATGGGTGAGTGAGACTAACTCAAACCCTCCCATGATCGAAGATTAAAGAAGACAATGGGAGGAAGAAGAGAGAGGAAAGATTTTTCGCCTCAAAAGGAGATAGCTCTACCTAATTGACTTGACGGAGAAATATACAGTGTCCTTTCTATTTAATTTATTTGGAGCCACGTAGTACTAGTACGACATTGGGCGAGTGTCACGGCACAAAAGACCCAAAAGTACCATTCCCACCTTTACCTAAGAATGTTGCCGGCCCTCTCATCGTGAACTTGGGGCAAGGGCTGGTGATCCTCGTCGAAATCCCGTGACTCGCTTCATGTGCGAAAATTCAATGTATCATCGACCTGCCAAAAGAAGCAATTGGACTCGGGAACTTAGGACCCGCGAAAGGGACTTTGTCAATTTCTCTTTCCCTGGTCATTTAATCCGTTCTTGCTATGTATCTGTTTGTTACGAATGATCCACCAAAGCCCTTTGCCGGAAGAAGCAAGAGAAACTTCACTATGATACAATGGCAGGGCACTGTTTATCTACAATGCTCCAATCATAAATGCTTGAAGATAATGTCAGGCTTTTATATATATATTACGATTAAAAGCGTGATATGAATGCAACAGATTCTCCTTCTACATGGAAGGATAAATTATTGGCGTCTTGTTATAGGATAACCTCATCAAGGTATGGGTTATTGCTGACCAACAAAGGCCGTCTGTGCCATTATACTGAAGTGACAGGTTGCTAAATTGCATTCATTATTTTAGCATGTTGGTGTCTATATGCTTTCCATAGTATCTTTATCGAGCCTCATACCTGACTCTACTCCCTTTGTATTTTTACATCTAAGGGATGCCAAGGTCCCCGTGAAACCTTGAACAAAGCGGTTTTGAGACTTACTAGGGTCTAAGTTGCACATACTTATGAAAAATAATCCATATGAAAATTTCTAAATTGCCGCACTAGAGTACTTAGACCGTTATTGTTGATATATAATACGCACATTCGGAATTTTACTTTTGGAGATCATGTCACACCATCACATTAATAATTCTCATTTCCCCATTTTTACAAAGGAAAAAAATGTTGAATTAATCCTAAAATTCTCACATCCACCAAGACACTCGAAACCCACTTTTAATCAAATCACATAGATTCTGCGCAAGATGTTAAAATGAGTTTAGAAGGTAATTTAGTCTTTTTTAACGTGAAATTTTAATGAGGGGCATTATAAATAATAGTTGCAAAAGTGGTACGTCAGCGGTGATGTATGCTTTTTGCATTTATGAAAACACTTTTTGGCCACGCGTCAAATGTCACTATCGTGGAGATTTTATTTTTTCGTGATAAATTTTATAATTCGAGCAAATAATATGAGCCTCGCGGTGGACTAGGAAAAGTCGAGGTTCGGTCCCAGCAGTCTGCCAGGCGTCCCATTTTCTCAAGGATCCTAAATAGATTTTTCTCGTTTCTCAACTCAATAATAGATAAGCTTAGACAAAAATTATCACTTCCTTAAAAAAAAATTCCAAATAAGGCACTAAATATCCTTATTTTCTTAAATAAGAGTTTGAAGTAGATTTTATTCAAATAAAAGCCTAAAATGACCAATAATCTTAAAGAGTAGCTCGAAATAGGCCCATTAGTCTCAAAAAAGGGCTTCAGTTATTTATGATCGCTTCAAATAAAGGTCTAGTCTCGTTGACTTGCTAGCTAATAAAATATTCCAACTGATTATAAATATTTTCATCCAAATATAATTTAAATTTAAACTGAATTAGATTAACAATTAGAAAAGAAAATTAAAAAGAAAAAAGCAAAATTATAGTTGAGAAAGCTCTCTCGCACCTTTGGCCATTGCCCCATCTCTGATGGGGTGGCAAAGATGGTCGACTGGTCCCTAAGCGTCAACGACCCTTGCTAGAAATGGGAAAGGGCAGCAACCCTCTCCTAAATCCAGGCAAGAGTCACATGCCCTTGCCTTGGTTTGGGCCTATCTCGTGTAGGCCTAACAGCCCTCGCCCAACGCCCGTTGGCCATCATTGCTACCTCACTATGATGGGGGCAGTGGCCCCTCCCGCCTATATTTTTTTTTTTTTTTTTTTTCAAGTTTTAGCTTTTTCTAGTTTGATTTTTATGAAAAGAAAAAAGGGAAAAAATAAAAATTTAAAAGATCAAATTGCTAAAGATGATATCATCAATGTAAATTTGAGCATCAGTCATAATAGGTAGGGGTGTCAATGGGTCGGATCGGGTTTTGATGTTACCCGACCCGACCCCAATCGTAAAGGGGCATGCTCCGGCCCGACCCGACCCGACCCAAAATGTATTAGACCCAAACAAAAGGGTCGGGTCGGGTCGGGTCAGGCCAGAGCGTAACCCTTTACAAGTTTGGTTTCAATTTCTTGTTTAGCTCAAAAAATCTAGAGAGTTGAGAGCCAAAACGCATAAAGAGATGATTACTTCTTTTCTTATGTTTATTTTATCCTACTTTACCATTTTCTCTCAACGGATGAGGACCAAAACGCATGGATGGTACCGGTGTCAAAAAGGTTTGTGCGCGACCCGTTTTGACCCGACCCAACCCTAAATTTAGGGTATTTTCGGGTCGGGTCCAAGTATGGAGCCGGTATTAGAAAATACCCTAAGTTTAGGGTCGGGTCGGGTCGGGTTGGACCAAGCCGGGTCGGGTCGGCTCGGGTATTTTTGACACCCCTAATAATAGGCTGAAAAATTCTACACATAATCTTTTTAGTCAAAAAAATCTCGTGACAATTATTCTCCCTATGGATCTTCACCAGCAAAATTAGTTGTCTCACATTTCTACAAACCTATTTTTGAGTTCACAACCTTCTTTGAAATAACTATAACCATTCCAAGTTCTTATTTGAAATAAGGTCAACTTCAAACCTTTATTTAGAAAATGATGGCACTTTAGGGCCCTATCTAAAATAATGTCAACTTTAAATCCTTATTTGAAAAAATAAATATATTTTAAATTCTCATTTGGAATTTTCTCAAAAAAATAAATCTGCATATAAAATCGGTTCATTCTTTTTTGTCATAAAAATCGGTTCATTTGATTTATAGGATGTTTAGAAGACCTATATTCACATTTTGGTGAACAATTTCCGTACACATTTGTGAAATTAATGTTTAGATATCCACATCATCTTAAGAAATAATAAAAGAGGTGATGCTCGAGGGGATTCTCTGGTTGGGTTTTGATTAGGTAAGTAATGGGGTTTGGGTTCGGCTTCGAACTGTAATGCCATCGACCTGCCTTTTGAGCGGCGCAAAACTTGAAAGTGGATCCAAAGAATAAAAAGGAATTATTGATTTTTTTAGTGCGTTTCAAGAATTGTGAGTAATTATCGTATTTTGAATTAGTAGATAAGCGTCATGCACTTCTGTAACAATTTCGGTCTGGGTGATAGGAATTTGATTCCATCAATTGATTTCGACGAAATAATGAAGGATTGGAAAACTAAGGGCATTATCGTAAATATGCAGGTGGACACAAAATTGAAAAGTATGATTTATTAGTGTAGACATATAGATGGGTTTTTACTAAAAAGAAAAAAGAAAAAAGAAAAGAAAAGGATAGGGGGATGACAAACATTTTTGTTCCGTGGGAGGGTGGGTACAAAAATGAAAGGTCCACCAGATTTATTTTTTTTGGACGAGCTGCTTTTCAGATCTGAACATCCTTTTATGGCACTCAAATTCATAAAATAAATGTAAAATGATCTAGAAGTTAAATTATCCCAAGTGTGTATAATTTCATATGTAAAGTATAACTGATTGGCTCAATAAAAAATAATCGTTCACATTGCTTAAAATAATTAATCGATGAAATATATTTTCATTTCTGATAATAATTTATGACTTGACATAATTTATCTTATTAATTCATTTTCATAATACAACTGATTTTTTTATATATATATATATATATATATATATATATTCTAAAAACATTCATTTTCCATCCTCGAGCTCTATTTACTCTTCTGCCACTACATTTATGTGGAAAAATAGTGCCCTTTTCGTCCATGGAAAGTTTTCTTGACTGTGAAATCTGAACAGCAAAGTTGCGTCGCCCTCGTCGCCATGGTTTTTACCCATCGCATGTATGGTTTCGATCGCCTTTGAACTTTCTAAACCATTAAAGCGAAGATGTGATTTTCTACTTTTGACGCTGCTTTTAACGACGTTCGAGCTGGTAAAAAGGGAAAAATCGGTGATCGCGGTGCGGGATTCGATGTTCCCTGACGGCTCGCAGCGAGCCAGCACACTGCCGAAGGAGCCATCGCAGGTGGAGGACCAGCGACGACAGCTCTGTAGCTTTTCTTCACGCCGGCTTCACATGCCTCTCGAGTGAGCACGTCTAAAAGCGTCCTCTTCTTGATCACATTATTCACTCTCTCCCTCGCTCTCGCTCCTTCCTGAAATCTTGGGTGGACCGTGGGCTTTGCGCCACCTTCGTCGTCGGGGGCTTTTCGCAGAGATCGTCTGGGTCGGTGATCCGTCTTGCTTTGTTGTTCGCGTCACCCTTGTGACGCATTTCTCTTTTGTAGCCGGAGTTCTATTTTCTGTTGCTTTTCTTTCTGAAGTCTTTTGGGAAGTGTTCTTGCACTTTTACGTTCTTTCTTTTTTTCTTTTCTCTCAGATCGTTCTGATTGATGACAAGTTGTGATCTTTATATTGTGGGTTCTTGGGTCCGTTCGAAATTTGGGATGCCCATTTGAATCTTGAGCTCGAAATTTATCTGGTTCTGGCTTCTTGGCCTCTGGATTCGTTTTGCAGAGATGGATTCTTGCTTTGCGAGCTTGAAGGTCAGTGCGCGACCAGTGCCAGGAGGAGGCCTTGTCAATTTTAGCGAGTTCTGGGGTGAAAACTTGAGGGTTGGTGTTAATAAGCAATTAGGAGCTCAGTTATGTAAGGGCTTGAGAAGTGAAACAAGAATCGGACGTGTTAAGCCTGGGATTGCTTACTCTGTTCTTTCTCCAGGCATTGATGAAGAGACCATGGTATGATGGTCGTTGCATTTCTCAGCCTTTTTTTTATGGCTCCATTTCGCTTTACGTTTCAGTCTTGCTGTTTTAACGAGGGGGGATTGTAAAACTGGGAAGTTCTCAGTCGATGATGCTCTCCTCTCTGTCCTCTTATCTGAGATTTACTTTTGATCCTGATATGCTGTTTCCTAATGTGGGTTACTTGTTACTTTCCTTGAACTATGATTCCAGACTTTTCAAGCTCCGGGGTTGGAAACTCCAAGAGCAGATCCGAAGAGTGTTGCTTCAATTATACTGGGGGGAGGTGCTGGAACACGACTTTTTCCACTTACTAGCCGAAGGGCCAAGCCGGCAGTAAGTGTGATTATTCGTATATGCCCATTGTTTAGCCACATAGCACCCTCTCAACTATATAATCGATTATGTGATTTTGTTAAATCTGCAGGTTCCTATAGGAGGATGCTACCGGTTGATTGATATCCCAATGAGCAATTGCATTAACAGTGGTATCAGAAAAATATTCATCTTAACGCAGTTTAATTCCTTTTCCCTCAATCGCCACCTTTCCCGGACGTACAACTTTGATAATGGCGTCAGTTTTGGTGATGGATTTGTGGAGGTATAATTTTTTTCCCACTTTTTATCCTGGATTCCTGATGACTTAACTCGGTAAACAACCGAATTTAATATGAAAAAAATTTGGTGATGGACATAGGTCCTTGCAGCAACTCAAACTCCGGGTGAAGCTGGAAAGAGGTGGTTCCAGGGAACTGCTGATGCTGTTAGGCAATTCATATGGGTCTTTGAGGTGAGGGCTTAAGGTTTTGGCAATTACCTGTGCAAAGTTTTTTGAAGTTCCTCTTGAAGTTGAATGTTGGTTTCAAATTATTTCCGCAGGATGCAAAGAACAAGAATGTGGAGAATATCTTGATATTGTCTGGTGACCACCTGTACCGGATGAATTACATGGATTTTGTGCAGGTACTTCGAAGATTTCATCATACAGTCCTTTATTTAATATGTTTGTAAGTCTAAACTGACCAGTTGTGGCTTGATTGCAGAAGCATGTTGATACAAATGCCGATATCACCGTTTCATGTATCCCAATGGATGACAGGTACTTCTTGTGGTTACATATTGCCTACAAAGATTTAAGAGCATAAAGCTCAGTTCTCCCTGACATTCCACTTATGTTTGGGCAGAACCAAATTTTTGTGATTATATTGTTTCTTACATCTGTTTTCAGTGGTACTAAATTTAGTGCTACTTATAAGTTTTGCAACTAACCCTTCTGGTTTTTGTTGCTGCAGTCGTGCATCGGATTATGGACTGATGAAGATTGACAGAACTGGACGGATCATCCAATTTGCCGAAAAACCAAAGGGCAATGAGCTGAAAGCAATGGTATCATTAATGCAATAAACAGCTTCCTATCATTTGACCTGACTATTTTGACTGTTTCCTTAGCAGACATCATCTCTGCACATCATGTAATGCATCAACTAGTAACTATTCTTATTTGGGTTCTTGTCTCCTGAACAAACCTCTGCCCACAGCAAGTCGACACTACTCTTCTTGGGCTATCAAAGCAAGATGCAGTGAACTTGCCATACATTGCCTCAATGGGTGTCTATGCATTTAAAACCAATGTCTTACTAAAGCTTCTGAGATGGAGCTACCCTTCATGCAATGATTTTGGCTCTGAAATAATTCCATCAGCTGTTACAGAGCATAATGTCCAGGTTAGGACCTTTTCTTTAACATAGACTAAGCTGAGGGCTCACTCTCTCTCTCTCTCTCTCTCTCTCTCTCTCTCTCTCCTTCCTTCCTTGCAGATGTGTATTTATTTGTAATTTGAACTTGCAAGCTACCTTAACAGAAATGCTGACTTATCTGGATGCATTGATTTGTCAGGCATATCTGTTTAATGACTACTGGGAGGACATTGGAACAATCAAGTCACTCTTTGACGCTAATTTGGCCCTAACAGAACAGGTGTGCATGTGTGGTATTGCATCTGTAATTAAGATTCTTCTGGTCAACAACTCAAAGGTGGAGATGACAGTGTCATCTTGCTAATTCAGTTATCACCTTTTATACTAGTTGATCACTTGATATGCTGGCTTAACCTTAGGGCTGGAAAAATAGTTACTCTTTAGATCTTTTTGGCTACAATTCCAAAGTCAATCTGGGGCTTTATCTCAATTACATTCTCATAAAAATCATAAAAGCTCCAAGTTTCAAACTTTAGCTATCGTAAAGTCATACCTTTTGTTCTTTGAGGAGACAGTGGCTTTTCTAATAGCAGGTTAATTTTTTGTAATACAGCCTCCGAAGTTCGAATTTTATGATCCACAAACACCTTTCTACACATCTCCAAGATTCTTACCTCCCAGTAAAGTCGATAAATGCAGGGTAAGCCTGTCAACATGATAAGTCTCTGTTGTTGTTTTGGTGTAAAATCTGTCTCTTATTTGAACTGTCTCTGCAGATTGTAGATGCAATAATCTCTCACGGTTGCTTCTTGCAAGAGTGTAGCATCGAACACTCCATTGTTGGCGTGCGTTCGCGTCTAGACTTTGGTGTTGAGTTTAAGGTGAGCTGCTTTCATATCCATTCTTTGACCTTTTGAAGATCATGATGGGAATTGCGTGAGAAAATTAGTTTTCAGATTCCTGGATTATTCTGTTGGAATGTTGACATCTTCAGCTTTCAGCTTTTTGGGTTAATAAATCCCATCAGAACATTTTGAGGTGCTGGACCATATTTAACAGGGGCAAATGGTGTCATTCAATTTGTTCATGTAACTCTGGTGGTGTCCAGCATGATATTTTTTGAATTGCTGTATCTTCATCCAATGGTTGTATTTCTTCAAGTTGAAGGTATAGTTGACTTGGACCAAGTCAGGATGCTTTCAATACAAGTCCTTTGATTACTTCATGGTTGTTTTATGTGTCATTTTTTAGGGACACTAATTTCCTTTGTCAAGGTAATGTAATGAGCAAGTCATTGGTATAGACATTCCAAATTTGCTAAAAGTTCATGACACTCGGATTAGTTTGTGTGCCAATTTCTGTGGCAATGGCTACATGAGTGGGTGCTGGTTTTTTATATATGTTTGAATTCGCAGGATACCATGATGATGGGTGCAGATTACTATCAGACTGAAGCTGAAATCGCATCTCTTCTGGCACAAGGGAAGGTTCCTATTGGGGTCGGACAAAATACTAAAATCAGGTAATTATAAATTCTTTGAATAGGCATATCTACAGGAAATGTTGAATCGATAACATGTTAATAGAATACTTCTTAATCCTCTCACTGGCAATTTCCCTTGCTTTTCCTTTTTCAAGGAACTGCATAATTGACAAGAACGCCCGGATAGGAAAAAATGTGGTTATTCACAACACGGATGTAAGTATTGCCTTTTGCGATTCTGATACTTCAATTCCATATGGATTTATGAGTGGATGCAATTTTTCCATTTACAGGGCGTTCAAGAAGCAGATAGACCAGAAGAAGGATTCTACATCAGGTCGGGGATAACAGTCATACTGAAAAACGCAACAATCAAAGATGGAACCATCGTTTGAGAAGGAAAAAACCGGCGGAGTCTCCGATGTCATGGCACGTGTGATTCAGAACAAAGCTGACTAAATCCGTACACCACTTTGCTATTTTCACGGCTTTTCGGTGTCCAGAGAAACTAGATGCTGCGCTACTCAGTTGTGAAGTAGTTCTCAGTTATGTAACTTAGCAGGTGAGATGCATATAACATGAGTAGCTAGTGAGATCCATAAATAAGAGAAGAAATTGCACACTCGTGGGGTGTGCCATCCTGGGAGTTTACTAAGCTGCATATATTAAATGTAGAAAGACTTGGGACCACGTGAAAATGAGACAGTTAATAACACCCGGTACGAATGCAACTCCCTCCCTCTCCCCAAGTCTTTATCGTTTCCAATGCCTCAAATGCTGGTGATGGTCGCGCCATTTGCGGGGTCAAAATGAGCAGATTTGGTCAGATAAATTGACAGTTCTCTGTCCCATTCTTTGTCCGGTTTATTTTGCTGTTCGTTCCAGTCTCTTTGTTCCGCCTTTCGGTGTCTGCGGAATCCCAACTCTCTCAAAGACAGGGAGAACCAAGGGATTTATCAATCGAAGAGGATTCTAGGGTCTCCTTCCTCGTAGGTCTTCCACTACAAAACTACCCTCCATGGAATCGCGTCAGTCGCTGCGAGTCTAGTCTTTTTGAAACTTTAAGCATAAGTAGATTAGATAGACTGAACGTCCCGAGCTCAAGACGTGGAGATGTCTAGCCATCTCAGTTTGGTGATTCGGTTCAGCCCAGGAAGGTGTCGCCCTCACAGCCGACAGTCGATATCCTGGATCACGTGAAGCCCTGGCTTCCTTACCCGCTGACCAATTCGCTGGCCCCAGGTCCGGGAGAGAAGTTCCGGACGAAGAAAGAGATTGGAAGAACGCCTCTGCATTTTTGACTCGTTCAAGGATCAAAACGGGGAAAGGCAACCCGCCCAGTCTGTACCGACTGCAGAAACACATTGGCAATCTCGTGACATTCCGGCCACCCTTATGAACAAAGGAAGACAGACTTCGGAGTTCCGACGACAAGTACTCAATTTTCCGGTTCGCAGCTCGGGACATATGCAGAAGGAACGTTCTTCGCACGGGTAAGATCGACGCGGTCCCGAACCGAACGAAATCGCGTGTACACCGCTAGACGAAGGAACCAAGAATCAAGATGTGAAGCGGTACTCGAACAGCAGCCGTAAGAAGTTTCTTGGATTGTCAGGCGGGGGAGATGGGGGAGTAGGTGATCTCGTAGGTGGGCCATCGCGTGACGATACCTCCAAGAAAACCTAACCATTTTCCATAACCCTGAGAAGACCAAACACACCCCCCCAAGACCAAACCCACAATTTGGCAGGTACGATTGGCTCCAAATCTACAAGAAAGAGAGAGAGAAAGAGAGAGGTTTCGCGATCGAAGAAGGTTAGAAACTTAGGTTGGTTGGTGAAATCTTTTCTAATCTCGAGGGGCGCTGGCTGGTAGGTTTTGTGTCACCGTACTACAAAGTAGCTACCATAACTAATTTCGTCATCGCCCCGAGGTCCAAATTCAAGTCAGTACATTTTGTTCTTCACTCCATTATCATCTTCTTCTGGAGCTCCACTTTGAGGATAGGAATTAAGGCTGGTCGGTGAAAACTATCTGATCTTATAGGCGAGGGGGGCCGTTAGGTTTTTGCCCTTTGGTATCAGCGACAGCTACCCCTGTAATCATGTTTGGGTTTTCTTTCCTCTGATGCTCAAAAGGCCTAATATTTCACATGTGACTCGATAGTAAGGAATAAGGACCACACCGGATTGGGACTATTGGGGTACTAAACTAATGTATATTTGTCGTACCACGAGAAATATCTAAACTCGAGGAAAAAAAAGAAGAAAACTTGGGAAAATTATTTCTCTTTATGGAGCTCCCCTCCCCCTTTTTTTTTTCCTTCCAAGTGTTTCTACCATGGGAAATCCTGGGGACCTTTTTCTCGTGAGCGAGTGTGGCTCTTGTTAAGCTTCTAATATTGAAAGTGAAATGAACTCTAGAAATATGGGTACTATTAACGAATGTTTTAAGAACATCTGTTAAATATACTCACCCTTTGAGATATCAATCGTGCATAATACCAGAACAATCGATACACTGGTGGTAGGTATAAAATTTCCTTAATTGATTGTTTAATGATATTGAACACTCGTTAACAAAATCTCGATGATATGATCCATTTCCCTTAATTCGCTTCGTATTGTATAAATTCTTCTCTTGAAAGCCCTTATAAATTCGAATGAAGGGGCTCATGGACTGTAAACTTCTTGTTGTATACGAATATCACGAGACGAATTTGTACGTAACATATTGTAATTTTTTTGTGTTGTAGTCTCTTAACATATGCTTCATACAAAAAAGTTCAATTAAAATTACACGAGACTTAATAGGTCCATGTGTTGCCTCCCTGTATGGCCCCCGCATCCTCTGTTTTCTTCCACAGAACATGTCCAGATTCGATTAACATAGTTTGTCGGAACAGGAATTAGTAAGACTGATTCACCAAATCGATCCAAGCGACGTAGCACCTTCTCCAAATCTATTCTAATCATTCAAATGTATTGTCTCACAAGATCTGCCAAAAAGTGTCGACTTTGCCGACTAGGCGGTCCAATATTTCAGCAATTATTTAACGTGTGCCAAAAGCAAGGACGTGAGGTGAGCTGTGAGGTTAGGGTTATGGGAGTGGATGGGATAACGAGCTGCAACGACCACGCACGTGCCGTCAACTGTCGGGTGGGGAGAGGGTTTGAGCGGTAGATCACCAGTTCACTCCCACGTTAAGTCAGTCTCCGATTCTGCTATGTTTCAGCCAAAGCAAACTCCACGCACACTCCCTCAGCTGGAAATTGTCCCCTTGCAAAGATCAAAAAGCATATAAAGAAGAGCCAATCTCTCACCTTCAATTAAGGAAGAAGTAGAAGCAGAAGAAGTAGAAGCAGAATCGAGGGCAGCTATGGGATCGATCTCCCAAGTCGTGTGCGTCACCGGCGCCGCCGGGTTCATCGGCTCGTGGCTCGTCATGAGGCTGCTCGAGCGCGGCTACACCGTCCGCGCCACCGTCCGTGACCCCAGTTAGTATCTTCTGTCGATATTTCCCAAGTTGCCGGATTTGGCATGGACCGATGATGTTTGGTCGGAAAGTTGAAGTGTTCTTTTTCTTTTTACTGGGGGTTCGATGGTCTTGACTTTTCGCGTGCCTCTGGTGTTCGACGCAGAAAACATGAAGAAGGTGAAGCACCTGCTGGACCTGCCCCAGGCCAAAACGCACCTGACCCTGTGGAAGGCCGACCTCAACGAGGCGGGAAGCTTCGACGAGCCCATCAATGGCTGCAACGGCGTCTTCCATGTGGCCACTCCGATGGATTTCGAGTCCAAGGACCCCGAGGTTCGTATTTCCGCTCCTACTCGGTGGACGGTCGATTATACAAATGCATGCGCGCCCGTGTGCTCGAGCTTCCGTTCTCGTGTTTCTCCCTACGGTTTCGTTTCTTTCCGGCTGTGGCCGGAGCTTGTGAGCTGCAGCCGCCTGCGGGCGCGTTAGCGTAGAGGAAGGAGGGGTCAAAATGGCAAGTAACAGGAAGAGTGAACCTTTCTTTTTTTTTTCTTTCTTTCGTCGATCTGATTGTCTTGCTTGCTTTGAATTCGTTGTGGGTTCTACTGCGTCATACACAGTTCTTGTCAAGTAAGTCTAATTCGTATCGACTCGTTTTAGATGAATGCCAGATGATGCATTGAAATCAAATTTAAGAAATAAACAGAAAAGTAAGCGATGCGATTGGATCACCTAACACGAAAGTTATCTAGCAAAGTGATCAGAAGCTGAGCAAGTGCTTGGGGGACTTCCCCTGATTTTCTCTTTTTCCCCAGAACGAAGTGATAAAACCGACGGTGGAGGGAGTGCTAGGCATCATGAGGGCATGCGCCAAGGCCAAGACGGTCCGGCGGCTCGTGTTCACCTCCTCGGCCGGGACCGTCGACGTCCAAGAGCACCGGAAGCCCGTCTACGACGAGAACGACTGGTGCGACCTGGACTTCGTGTACGCCAAGAAGATGACCGGATGGGTCGGTAAAACCGGCGTTTTCCCCACGCCCCCCTTTCGATTGCTGATATCTTCTGCTCTTTCCTCCCCAACACCGTTTTCAGAAGTTCATCGATTTTTCTAAAGGAGAGTGTTCATTGGCTGGTGGCGCAGATGTACTTCGTATCCAAGACATTGGCAGAGAAAGCAGCTTGGAAATTTGCGGAAGAGAATAACATTGACCTCATCTCCATCATTCCAAGTCTGGTCGTGGGCCCCTTCATCATGTCTTCAATGCCACCTAGTCTTATCACTGGCCTATCGCCAATCACAAGTAAGGTCCTTTTCCTTTTTTTTCCTTTTTAATTTTAATCATTGGGAGTTGAATGATCAAATGAGAATTTCCCTTTAATCATCAAACTCAATACTTTATCCAAACACTAGTGGGACACGAGAATTGTGAATTGATGGGGAGAAAACAAAGGAAGGTGTCTTTTCACAGATTCCAACTCTTGAGGTGGAGGTGAAAGGAAGCCTTTGCATGAAATTTCATGGAATACCCACCTTTCAAAGTTTACTATATTATGATTTCTTTTTTTTTTTTTGGGGGGGACCATTTTTAGACAAGATGAATTGGCATATTTCTAACCTTCTTTTCAAAATTTATAAGCTACCGTTGTAATTCATAAATTCTTAAAGAAATAGACTTCACAATAATTTATAATTATTTATTATTTAACCTAAAAGAAGTTGATATTATTACGGTGGATTAAAGAAGTTCACGTTAAGCATTTCTCATTATAAATTGGGGAAAATGTTATGTGATTGCGGATTTGCCTAAGATGCCCATTTGTTAGATTGAATGGACTGCAGCATGGCCTAATGCAACAAACATGTTCTGGTCTTACTTTTGGACCAAGCCCAGCCTAACTTGAGAATAAACCTTTTGGAGGGTTACAGCCCAAGATTTCACCTCAAACCCAAGCAACTTTCATGGTGTAAAAAACATCAGGCATTATACATCAGACCAATCTTTCCTCTCTGATCATTTGGGCACAACGTTTCACTTATGACCCAGGAAACGAAGCACATTACTCAATCATGAAGCAAGGTCACTTTGTCCACACCGACGATCTCTGTGAATCCCACATCTTCTTGTTCGAGCACCCGGAAGCCAAGGGACGGTACATCTGCTCCTCCCACGATGCCACCATCGTCGAGGTTGCGGATCTGCTCAGGAAGAAATACCCGGAATACGACATTCCCACAGAGTACGTAGTTGTATTTGGGAATATGACTAGTTCTGGATAGGGAAATGGGCGTCAGATGGTGATAATAGTGACGGTAACGGTTTTTTGCAGGTTCGAGGGAGTGGAGGGGATGCAGAAGGTGACCTTCTCCACCAAGAAGCTGCAGGACATGGGGTTTCAGTACAAGTACACCTTAGAGGACATATTCGTGGGAGCCGTGGAGACGTGCAGAGAGAAAGGGCTGCTTCCTCTTTCGCACGAGAAGCACGCCAAGGCCGCCTGCTGAGATATGCCTCTGCCTGCGCCGCCACTCTCATTTCTATTCCCGTCTGCTGTATCCCGTTATGGGTGATCGACTGAAGCATGGGATATCATCCCTATTTTAATTCCACAT
The DNA here is from genome assembly GCA_014182895.1 of Angophora floribunda. Taxonomy (NCBI): domain Eukaryota; kingdom Viridiplantae; phylum Streptophyta; class Magnoliopsida; order Myrtales; family Myrtaceae; genus Angophora; species Angophora floribunda. The sequence continues at coordinate 170,120 of CM024710.1, forward strand.
GCCATTCACTCAATAATTATATATGGAGTGAAAAGTTAATTGAGGAGAGAATGCAACTTGTACTGCTGATTTCAAGAACATGGTGATAACGAATGAAGGCCTGTTCTTTTCCTTCCTGTCAAGAGTTCTTTTCCTTATTGAAATTAAGAGGGTTGGCGTGAGAGAGAGAGAGAGAGAGAGAGAGAGATGAGGTAATAACTGGATCTCGAAATAGGCCATGCCTATGTCGGTAGGGATAACTGGATCTGGCTGTCATGGACTTATGAACATAAGCGCAATGAGGTAAGTAGATGAACGCCAGCGTTTTGCATCACCTTGGGAGGTTTTGCGAAAAATTGTCTAAAAAATCATAAATCTATTGTACTCTTACCAATTCAATCCTAAACATTTCCACTTCTTGCCAATTTAGGATGCGCGTAGTAATTGACCAAATAGTGATTAATTCTATTCTTTTGTTTCTAGGAATGGATTTAAAACAAAAATCGGGTAAATTTTTTGTTCCTAGGAATAGAATTAAAGCAAAATCAAGAAGAAAAAAAAGTTGATTCTTTTTCTCGGGGACAATTTTAAGAATCAAATCAAAGTTATTTTCTTCTTCTCTTTCCTTTTCTTCTTCTTCTTCCCAACCTATGACCGCCCCATCATCGCCCGTTGGCATCATTGCTGACGATGGCCAGCAAGTTCACTGGAGGTCCACCTGGCCATCACAAGGCTCGACGAGGCTCAACCTCGCCAAGCCACTAACAAGGCTTGGCCTTGCCACCACAAGAGAGGAAGAAGTAGAGAAAAAGAAAAAGAAAAAAAAACACCAAAAGATTACAAAAAAATAAGAAATATATAATAAAAGTATAAAAAAAATTAAGAATCTTATAAAATGCATTTCTATTCCAAAAATAATAATTTTGAATAGTTTCTAAACGTTTTCAAATGCTCAAAAATTATTCCTAAAAAAAATAAAAAGAATAATTTTTTAGCAAAAATTATTTCTAAGAACCAAATAGTTACTATTCGCATCCTCCTAAACCTTTTAACTTCTTGCCAATTAAATCCATCCGGCTAATTTTGCCTAAAAATTGCTACCATGGATGACCAAGACTAACGTAAAGCATTTTCAAATAATATTTTTTATTTTTTATTTGCTTTTATTTTCTTTTTTTTTAAGTTTTGGATCTGGCCGGCAACCCTTGCCGACCAACCTTGCCTCGGCCAAAGGCGAGGACCAGCCATCCCTTGTCGACTCTGGGTGAGGGCGTTGTGGCGCTCACCTCTAGCTAGTGACAGTCGTTGACCCTTGCCCCTAGCCGACGAAGGTTGGCTAACAACCCTTATCGGCCAAGATCCAACCCCTTCCCCCAAAAAAAAAGTTTAAAAAAATAATTCAAAATATTATTTAAAAATAAAACATCAGCATCGATCAAATTAAACTACGTCAGCAATTTTTAGCCAAAATTGGTAGGATAAACTAATTAGCAAGAATTGAAAATGTTAAGACTAAATTGGAAAAATTAAAAAGTTTAGGACTTTTTGGACAAATTTTTCAAAGGTTTTGCAATGCCAGAATTAACAGTACTTGAATTGAATTGCCCTCATATAGTATATTTAGCTCTTTTTAAGTCGGATACTCAATTTTTAGTTTTCAAAGCTTTTAAATCATCTTATTTATTTATAGTTAGTCTTCTTGATTCTATTATAAATTTAAAAAGTTTGGAGTACAAGTTGAGCGCCATATTTATTTAGTAAAAAAATTTCTAGAGTGAATATATCATCACACGGTAATCTTTTTCGACCTTTTTGTTTTAATGATTCTTTATAACTTTTCAAGAGGAATATCGTAACAAACATGAAATTATTAGAGAATAGGAGGAACCAAAAAAAAAAACCTATAGGAGCGCGTCTCCTTTCATTTGTCCCATTGCCATTACAAGAAATTTGAAAGGAACAAAATTTGAGGAGAGAATATCTTATCGCTCAGACATTTTTTTTGAGTGATTTTTTTTTTTTTTTTTTGATTGCATGTAACTTTTCGAGAGAAATCTTAGTAAATGGGAGGAACCAAACCATCGGAACGCTTCTCTTGTTTCTCGTCCTATCGTACGCTTGATCTTAGGGTTTTGCGAGAAAATTAGAAAAGCTTGGAGCACAAGTTCAGAGCCACAATTCAGAACTTCCTATTTTAAGAAAGTTTTAACTACTTTTGGGTGGTTCGATGCTCGGCGCGTAACACATCACCGATCGATTGATATTTAAGTTGAACAAAAGGGGCTACTCAATGGAGTTTACAGATTGTACATTCATCTTTCCTTTTTTCTTTTTTCTTTTTTTCCCTAAAAGGAAATAGATTGTTCTGAAATCCGAATAGGTGAAATTTTCCATCAAATTAATGCTTAGCCCTCCTCACTCTCCATACATGATGTGTCGAGCCATGTTGAAGCGGCCGGGCATTTTAACTGCAACATTTCAATGTCACTTTTGACTTTTAAAATTAGGACTAGTGACTATAAAGACTTAAATGTTCATCACCTCAATCTTCAGAAACAGCCAGACATTCGAAAAGAATGGCACGGAACTTTTCTACTCATAATTATTTCAGAGCATAAATTACAGGTTAGTTTGCTCACAAGAGAGAAATTCTAAAGAGCATTTTCAGGGTACGAATAGATTCTCATCTTTCTTCGGCACTGCTGAACTTGTTCCACGCCTCCTGGAATAACATAATCAACAACGAAAACATCCCCATTACAAAGCGTAAAACTAAAGCTGGGATTTTGCTTTTCAGTGAAGTTGGTTAGTTGTCGCAATGAAAGATGAAAGTTTATCTCAACTATTGTGATGTAAGTGATGAAAGCTCAAGATTATAATGGCAACGGACCTTCAAGAGATCGAAAACTTTTTCGCAGATATACTTCTGCTGCAAGGTAGCACCTCGTTGCTGCAGTTTGTCTGGATGGACACAAAGGGTGGCTTTCCGGTATGCTTTCTTTACAGCAGCCGTAGTCACAATTTCTGTCAAGGTAATAGGCTGCCAACCACTTTCAGGCCCCAATATCTGCAATTAAAGGACAAAAGATCATTGAGATGTTTGACTGTAATAACCGAACTGTAAACTGAACATCTCCATCTGTTTCTGGCTAAGAAGCCAAAGGTGCATACAGCATAAGAGGTGAATTTGCAAGTGGCTTCTCAAGGATAGTAAAGAAAAATACTGTAAAGAGGTATCTTGAGTATTGGCATAAATAGGGTGGAACCTCTTGAGGGGTAAAAGGCAAAGTTGCGCTATATAATCATGGCAACACAATAGACTTTCAAGAAAAGTTTCTGGTCTGTGATGTCAGATCTAAAGCAAAGCCATCAAATGAGGGAATCTAGGCACACCCTTCGTTTTGAGCAAGTAAATTTTTTAATAGGTTAAGCAAGTGTATCTATCAAATGAAGTGTACAGAGAGAGAGTAGAAAGTAGCCCGTACATATTGTAGTGTTGACAGCAGAGCACGCAAGTTTCCTTGCTTCCCACTTGACCACCTTTTAATATCAGCATCAAGAGATTCCGCTAACCTCTGCATGGAAGCCAAAGTAAAATAAGACATTTCACTGAGAATCTGTCATCTTAGCTAAATGACCGAAAAATTATCAAACCAAGTCACAAAGACCTACATTTCTCTCGGCTTGCTCTCTCTGAGCAAGAAGATCGCGCTTGTTCTTCTCTGCAAGAGCCTTGGCCTGAGAGGAGAGAGCACAATTTAAGCTCATCACATGTCAGAAAATCTAATTATTTTAAAGTATAAAGAAAAGGAGGAGCCGTACCGCACGTTCTGCTGTTCTTTGATGCCTCTCCAATCTAGCTTTACGCCTCTGAGCTGATTCACTATTTGTCCCTTCAGATTTCTCGCCTGAGACAGTAGCTTCATGAGACAAGGGAAATTGCTAAGAGTTACCAAACAGGACTGGAACGATTCATCTCTTTTTGAAAGGTAACATGAAAAATAGCATGAATACAGTTCGTCTAGTGAAACGTCAACTAGGAGTTTCCATCTAGGGTTCACCCATTTCCATTGCTTGGCTACATATTATACAACATACAGTGAACCGTTTGCATGCGGATGCACCTGAGATGGTGTCATCAAAAGTAGTGAAATTCTTTTAAGACATACCATTAGTATCTGAAGACTTTGGATGTCTTGAATCACTTGAAGGGCATGAGCCTCTATGTTGTAGATCCTACAAAGATAGTAAGATGAGCTACTCCACCATGTATCCTATCCCACAAAGAAGAGAATAGAGCATCATAAATGGAAATTACTCACATGTGACGATCTCTGTCCAAGTTTGCGATCTTTGCCAGCGGCAGACAACTTTTCAGCCAATGCCTTTTCAAGGGCACGCTCCCGTGCTTCTGCAGTTGCTCTTTCTACTGCGGCACGTTCAGCTTTACGTCTGGCATCTACAGAAATCTTTTCACTTAATTTACTATTTGTTCCACTAGAAGCCTTCCCTGTCTTCTCCCGAGCTTGCTCCGTTACTCGTCGGGCTTCAATGGTTGCTTTTCCCACAGCGGCCCTTTCTGCCCTTTCCCGCGCCTCAGCATAAGCCCTTTCACGTGCTTCACGGATTGCTCTTTCAACTGCTGATCTTTCCTTTTCACGTGCCCTTTCCCTCTTTTTTGCTTCATCTATTTTCTTAAGGCATTCTTTGTCCAGCCCTATTTCCTTTTGTTGACAATCTTCAGATATGCTCTCTTCCATTGTCAGGGTTGTGTAATGATTCTCCTCAATTTTTTCTGTACTTTGACTAGTTTCAATACTTTGATGTGCTTCCTGAGTTCTCTCTTTCTGTTTGAAGGTGCCATTAATCTGCTCAGGTTGCATAGTCATTTCATCATCAAAACTTCCACCTTTATCAGAAGATCCTACATCACTATTCACTTCTTCAGATTTAGAGGATTCGGCCTCTTCATTCCAGTTCATGGAAATTTCAGCCTCATTCAGATCATTACTGTAGTTGTTGAATTCAGGAGCCAATCCTTGCACAGGCACTTCCAAATTTGGAATCATACAGGATTCTGGTACATCTTGTTCATTTTGTTTCCCTCCACTACTCACATCATTCTCCCTAAATTCAAGGGTCGCAGTGGCTTCACCTACCTCCTGATTGATTTCATTGGCTTTCCACACGAAGCAGGTTATATCACCTGTTTCAACTTTACATCTTTTCTCCAAGTCATAATCATCTGCAGAGGATCCTAAGCTGCAGTCATCTTCTTCCTCTCGAACAGAAGAGTTCATTTCCTCCGACCTTTCATCCCCTTCATTTTCCTTTTCATCCATCAGTAGATCAATATTTTTATTGGACTCGTTGGGTTCATTACCTTCTTGATTCCCAGTGAATTCCTCACACGCCTCCCTGTCACATGTACAAATTGCATTATCATCGCTATTCTGAGGTTCAAGACTTTCTTCTACTTCATCTTCCACTCCTTTCCAGTGATTTCCAGTGATTTCCTCGATTCTATCAGTCTCTATGCTATTACAAGCTTCTTGCTGTCCAGCATCAGCATTCGTCTGCTTAGTATCCTCATGTATCTCTTCATTCACGTTTGCTCGTGCAACCCTGTGAATATCTCCCGCTTCTTTTTCTTCTTCAAGCCCTTTGTCTTCCTTAAATTCAACTAAATTATTAGGTCTCTCCTTCAATCTTTCCTGCTGATGGAGTGTCTCCAGCCTTGCTTCACTATCTGATTCCAAGCCAAAGTTGTCATGTTCTTCATCATTTTCTTTAGGGTTGCAAGTCTCCTCTCGCTCTCTGTCAACTACCAACCTGCCACAAGAATCTTGCAGTGCCTCATCTTCTTCTTGGCTACTCATCTCTTTCAATGTGCCATTGCTCATCTCACCCTCACATTTATGATTATTTGCATTAGTCAGTTCTCCCTCATGAGCTTCTATATGTTTCATCTCATTCCTTTCCCAATCACACTCCTCCCCAAGACTCTGCAAATTATTATACTCCAACTCCTGAGCTTCAAGCCTTTTCTCAAACTCAGATTTGTTCAATTCCTTTGATTTATCCTGACATTGCCAAGGATTAAAAAGTTTCATGAACTTCCACAGACTGCTTTCTTGCTCCAGTGTTACTTCTCCCTTAATTTCACTCTCTTCTGGATGATTCAATCGTTGAGCAGATTGGACCTTGACTTCTTGATTGTCACCTTCTTGTGTCCCTCTTACTACAAGCAGTTTTTCATCAAGTTTCTCTTGATCCAGAGTCTCTTCAACAGTTGTCAGTGAATAACCAACTTCTGCTGCCTTCTCGAAATCTATCTTCGCCAGGGTTTCACTTGAACACTCATCACAAGATGGCATCATATCATTCACTCCAATCCCTTCCTTCTGCTGCTCTATTGGCGCTGATGCATTTTGCTTTGTTTCAGCAGCTTCATAAGAATTTTCTGCTTCTTCCCCTACCTTTCCTAGCCTCAAATCAGCACGAATTTCTCTGTTTGCCTGCTGAAGTACGCCTCCAGAGAATGCTTTTGAACTGGAAAGGTTCTCCCCGTCACCAGATTCTACATTTACAGAGCCTGGTTTTACATTATTGGCCCCTCTAGCCCTTGCAGTCAACTGTGCTGGAGTATCAGTTTCACATATCACCTGAGGCTGCTTCTCCTTCTCACTGCATCTGTTAGCTTTCTTAGCCATTTTCCGTGCCCTCTTGTCTTCGGCCCTGATCTTTTCCTTAAAGTTTACATGGCCTTGAAGACCTTCCTTCCGTCTTTCCATTAGTTCCCTTGCGACTTTAATTTTAGCTTGAGCCTTCTCAATTGCTTTCTTCACCGCAGCTGCAGAGGCAGCTGCAACTGAATTTGCATCCACATTCTCATCAAAATCAGGCGGCGAATAAACACCGGCAACATCTTCGAAAGCACTGCTTGGCGAAACCCCAAATGTTTTCGAGTTAGATGAGACATTAATAGGAATTTGAGCTCCAGAAGGTTCTTTTCTAAACCCATACTCATATGTGTCAAACAACAGATTGTTTGAAAAGGATCTGTTTCGATCAGACTTCTGAATGGAGATTCCTTCTTTAGTAGAAGGTTTGTCAGAACCATTAGCCAAGACTCCTGACTTGGCTTTATCATAATTGCTGGCTTTTGTCATTCCATCACTGGCATCTCCATTAGCATAACCATTCTTGATCACAGACTTTGGCTTATTACCTTTTGACTGTTCCAAGTGAGCAGTTTCTTCAATTACATGGGCAAATCCTGGTACATCTCCAAGCTGGGTAATGTGCACTCTCTTATCTGTTTCACCATTGGTTTCCAAATTTACTTTGCTATAAGAGACATTGAACTTCTTCTCCTTCTCCCTATCACGTGAATGGTATGATGCTTCATGAGACAACACCTGAGTCTCATTCAAACTACTGGCAGACAACTTTGAAGAGGACTTCATGCTATCTTGTGTCCTAGACAAGTAGAAACATGAATCCAGTCACATCACATGGTCACAAGTTTAGCTCAAGTGCAAACAAAGATACAGTCAAGGGTGAACTGGGTCACAAAGGATGATAAAGGAAGAGCAAATGGAATCATGAGCTAATTCAAATACTCGGTGTCCAACTTTTACATAATGAAAATCGTCTCTCTTGAATCCAAAAGCTCACTTTCACTTCTTGAGAAACCTTATAAGCTCTCCACAGATTCTTATCAAATAAAGACAAATTAAGCTGCCGTTGACAAGCATTGAATAAAACCCTAAACAAGAAATATCCTTTGCCAGAGTACTCTATCTCCGGAGTTCTTTCTTCTCCTCCATTAGAATTCAAATTTCCTCTACAGCAGAGTGCCCAAATTGGAGGGGAGGGGTTAAAAAGAAGCATTTTGATGTGGTGGATGCTTATGCCTAATCAATACCTCATAATCTTAAAACCTAGCAAAAACTATTGGATCATGAACATGGTTTCACAAACTTGATGCTATGGGTTGGTCCTTGCTCCTTAACTGGTACCTCGTAAAAATCCAAAAGCTAATGTTTCTGTCATGCGTGTACCATTTTAAACGACGACCCACAGAACAAAGGCATCCCTGTCCGAAATAGCCCACTCTAAAATCTGCCACTAACTAAAGAAAAGCTATCACATTGCGCAAACGCGGCCATTCTTTAGCCAGCAAAACCGCATTCTTCAGCTTTTTGACTCGCTAAAAGTCCATACTTGGTTCCGGATAAAGCTAAGGGAAATAAAAAACAGAACTTTGCGCACCATTTCAGCAAACAGAGGCTATTCAAAGTCGATCACAACAAGGCAACAATCACATTCATATTCCACTCAACACAATAGCAGCCCCAGCAACTGGAGTCGCTACGTGCTCGTCATTCAACGCCCATTCAACAGAGACACCACCACATGCAAAGCAAGCAAAAAACGGGGACGCAAACTCGCCTCGCTCCATCAGCGAAGCTCTTCCTCTCGGCGCGGTTATTCACCAGCTCCTCGTACGACGACGCATCCCCGAAATCGCCGAAACCGCCGAAGATTTTGGAGTAATCGAGCTTCGAGCTCCGGACATCCACCGAGACCTTCCTCTCGTGGAGGCCGGGGAAGTCGAGCACGGGGATCGAGGAGCGGCGCGCGTCCCCGGCGCCCCCGAAGATCTCGGCGTAGTTCTCCTGCCGGGAAGGGACGCTGGAGGCTCCGTACTTGCGCGAGCCGGCGAAGACACCGTCGTAGATGCTCGTCCCGCTGAAGCTCCGCCCGCTCGCGAGCTTCCTCGCGAATGGAGGGGCCGGAGCCTGGTACTCCGTCGACATGGCGAGCTCTCCCGGCCGCGTCACGGCTCGGCGCGCGGCTTAACGCGATGAGGCCCGGACCTCCTCTTCTCCCCCCCTCCTCTGCTCCTCCTCTGCGCTCTGCACTTCTGTCCGTGCAGATAGAGGCAGAGACAGAGAGAGAGAATAGAGAGAGAGAGAGAGAGATGAGAAAATGAGAGCTTTTCGTGGTTTCTTTCGCGAGAAAATGAGGAGAAAAATGAGAATGTGCGGTGTGACTGTCCCCAGCAGAAGCCGGTGATTGGCCGTGGGTTTTGGGCGAATCGGCGATTTTTTGGACGGGAACCCCCCGAGACCGAGTGGGCACCGGGGGAGCCGGTGGGCGATTCTGCGGTCGGAGGAGATCGGCGCGTCGGGGTTATCGAACCGTCCCGTCCCCGCCCGCCCCAAAAAAATGATTAATTTACTCGGTCGTCGGTTTGTCGCTGGAAACCGGGTCCGCCGGTGACCGGGACAGTTTCTACCGCCACCACCAGCGTCATCATCGATGACTGATTTTGGCATCTTGTGGGAAGTTGCCGTTCGGACAACTTTGGCACATCATTTGATTTTTGATTTTTGGGGGAAAAATAAAGAGAGGGCAAAAGTGTACTCCTGTTTCGAGCATGTTGAGACTTCGTTATAGCCAGATGATCATATGTTGTTGGTCTTTGGGTAGATTTTCTGATCAATGTAGACCATCTCGCGTACTAATTTGTGTCTACACTTCATATGCGTAGGGTGGACCTAACTGAGTAGGGCCGGGGACCAGGTCTTTAACCGTATTGTCCTATTCAACCCTTGGAGGAAAGGTGAGGGAGACCATTCAGACGGGTGGACCTAGCCAGCAATTGGGGTCTAGCTATATTACTTGAGTCGACTCTTGAAAGAAAGATATTTTGTGGTCCATCGCATTGCGATGCGGCATGACCGATAAAAAAAAAAAAAGTACTTCGCTCGTGTCATGTGTTTATCGTCTCTCACGATACTTTGTTTACGGAAGGGCTCAAACTGTAATTGACCCGTTACACCATGCATGCTATCCCACGATTCTAACCGGGACATGAAGTATCCCTTTTCGTTCGGGACAACGAGGAAGCAATCGAATGAAAAGAAAATCAACGAGTCCATTCGTGGAAAATGGAATATATTTTGGGATTTTTTTTTTATGAGGACGGCATGGAGTGAAAGTTATTAAAAAAGAAATAGTCAAATTCAAGGAAAACATGCAAAGGAGGGATGTCGGAGGGAATTATAAAAAAATGGGATGCGCATCTCTCTCTCTCTCTCTCTCTCTCTCTCTCTCTCTCTCTGTTTTCACTGGTCAAACCCCTAACATCGAAGGAGACAGCTATACATATAGTTATCGCACGAGCGTTAGGTCGATGTGGATGCAAATGCGTCGGTTTCTAGGACATGAAAAAGTCTCCTCGATGGGCTTCTCACATGGGCACGAGAGAGAGAGAGATGCTTCATTTTGCCAGTAGATTCTGGGACCACCCAACCCCAAATCATTCAATGTTTGATAAAACCCCCCCGTGGGATTTCGCTGTTAGGAAACATGGAATGCCGATCTATCCACCCGGTCTTAAAATCGATCCGCACAACTCATTGAATCCAAGCAGTAGGGGTCGTCTATTCTTAGTTTGGTCCAGTCTTAAGGTTGAATCAGAACCTGGACCGGAAATTGGACTGGACATATTCTCGAAAATTGATAACTAAGAACTGCACCAGTTGATTCTAAAATTGAGAATCGATTCCGGTCTAGTCTAATAGAAGTGGTTTTTTTTTTTTTTCCTACTAGACAGCATGCATGCGCAATGGAAAATATTGAAAATTTTTAATATATTAAAGAAAGTAACAACGGATGAAGAGTCATCGTGCTACAATTTATGATGCCACTAGACAAGATAGAATTGAGTTCGCATTTTATAAAAATTTTATAAGAAATAAAAATATATATATGTAATTGATCTAGTTTCCTTTTAGAACCGATAACCAAATCGCTCAAATACAAATTTAACTTTTAAGAATCGGGAACCAGACCAACGCGCTCGATAACTAGACCAAATTGATCCGTTCAATCTAATTTAGGCGGTTCCTAATTCTTGTGGTCTATTTTGCACACCCCTACCAAGCAATATATGATTTTTGTAGATTTTACATTCAATTACAAGGCATTAGATCTATGAATATATTCCTTGTTATGATTCTTATTTGGGATTCAATTAGTGATTTATGATCTCCAAAAAATTGTAGAAATAGAAGAAGGGGTCGCTTTGGACGAAGAAACGAGGCATTGTATTCGGTTGAATCGATCAAATTGAGATGGAGGAGACGAACGGATTAAAGAGGTGAGATACTGCTAATGATTGCAAAAGAGCAAATTCCCCAATCAAAGAATCGAAGTGAAAAATGGAAAGTTTTGCTTTTGTGTGGGAATTTGAAATCGAGACGTTAGCCAACCTCTTTTAGCTGGAAGCTGCAAGTCAATCGCACGGAAAAGCCAAAGGCTTTCTCTCTCTCTCGATTTAATTATTTTTTATGGATAATTCGAAAAATAATGATGAGGGTCGATCTATTTCGACACCCTTTTTGGGTTACTATATAAAGTTTCGTAATTGCTATCGAATAATTTCTTTTCCAATTATTAATTTCCTCTAAAAATTTAATTAAACATTACTAAGAATATTACCGACGCATATCACCGCATTTTGAAAATCTAATGATAATACATTTCAAAAAAGGGTCTTTTATTAAATTGTGCTCAATTGCTAACCATGCCTAATTCAAATAATATTTTTTGTCCTAGTGTACCTATTGCATATTGTTGCCTATTATTAAAAATATTTATCTGCCTGATTTGCAATTAATGACCGTTAACAAGTGCCCAAAGAGCACTTTTTAATTTAATTATAACCATTTGACTTTACTCAAAATATTAAGGCTCGAGATTGAAGAGTCATCAGTGGCTGCCTAGTTGCATTCATATGTACGATTGGTAAAAAGTATGCTCAATTACCTATTTCAAATTCATTATACAAATAAGCAAAGAATTACAAATATTGCGCTTGATGGTAATTTTCTTTGTTTCAAAAGAACTATAGCTTAATAATTGGGTTAGGGATGGATTTAATTACCCAAACGTTAAAATTCATCCAATATGGCCTTTTATGTTTTTTTATTTCGTGTGATTGAATCCTCTAAGGCTAAGGATCGGGGGAATTGCCAAAAAAGTCCTAAACCTATTACAGTTGTGCCAATTCAGTCCTAAACCTTTTTTTTTTACCGATTCAGTTCTAAACCTTTTGCGATTGTGCCAATTGAGTCCAAGTCGAGGCGGAGGCGCGTGGATCCGGCGGCGCCAGCGACAATATTTTAATTATTTTTTATTATTTTTTGATTTGTTTATTATTTTCCGAATTTTTTATTGTTTTTTTAATTTTTCTATTTTTTCTTTTTTTTCTTTTTTTCTCCCTCCCCCCCCCTGGCGCGGCGGTGGCGCCCCGGCGCGGCGCCGACAAGCGCGGAAGCCCGCTGCGAGGGCCGCGAAGCCCTCGCCGGCGACAGGGGCCGCGAGGGCGAGGGTCGCGGCCCCGGCCTTCGCCTAGACGGGCGAGGCTAGCCGCGGCGGCGCCCGGATCGGGCGAAGGGGGGCGGCCGGCTTCACCCGGATTTGGGCGAAGCCACCTCGCCGCCGCGGCCGGCCTCGCCCGGATCGGGCGAAGCCGCCTCTCCGCGGCCGGCCTCGCCCGGATCTTGGCGGCCGGGCCGCGACCCTCACGGCGGCGCCCGGATCGGGCGAGGTCTCGGCGAGGGCCGCGGCCCTTGCGTAGTGGCGGCAGCCTCGTCGCCGCTGGGCCGGCCACTGCGCCGGCGGGGAGGGAGGGAGAATAATAAAAGAAAAAAAAACAGAAAAATTAAAAAAATAATAAAAAAATTCAGAAAATAATAATAAATAATAAAATATTATCGCCAAGACGGCCGCCGGCCCACGTCGGCTCCGGCCGGCCAATTTTGGCCGGATGGACTCAACTGGCACAATCGCAAAAGGTTTAGGACTAAATTGGCACAATTGCAATAGGTTTAGGACTTTTTTGGCAATTCTCCCGCTAAGGATCTATGTAATGCACTCCTTTGCGTTCTATTTTATACAACAAAATTCGCTAATTTTCTATATTTGTGCAACTAAATACTTAGTCTATCTAGATAACAACTCCTATAACATTAAGGGTTTTTTTTCCCTGTCTTTTCCATTTAAGCTCTCTTCATTTGGTGTTAATCTATTATCGCGTGTCATTTATTATCGCACAAATAATATCATTTCATCAATTGACTTGATAGTTTAGCTAAACTAATTGATCGAAGGATGAAATCAAATTTAGACAATTAAGGCCTGTTTGGTAACGATTTTACTCTCATGAACAATTTATGATCAATTTTTTTTTATTATGCTCTCGAGAACAATTTATAAGTATTTGAAGTGTTTGATGGACTGTTTAAAATTTTTATTCTGGGAATAGAAATGCATTTGATAAGAGTTTTTGATTTTTTTATTCTTTTAATTTTTAATACTTTTTGTTATAATTTTCTTTTTTATCTTTTATTTCCTTCTTCCTCTTAGCCATTGCCACCAATGGTGGCCCACGAGTTCGCTAGAGCCTCACCAAGCTAAGGCGAGGTCCGACAAGCTCGTCGGAGGCTCACCCAGCCACTGGCGAGGTTTGGCCTCGCGCCACCTAAGCGAGAGCTCGAGCCTCGTAGGTGGTCAGGCGAGCCTCCAACGAGCTTATTGGACTTCGCTCTGGCTTGACGAGCTCACCGAACCTCGTTGGATTGCTTAGCGACAATGGCCCAAGGGCAGCGATGGGGCTGTGATGGAGCAATAGTGGGTTGGGAGGAGGAAGAAAAAAAAGAAGAAAGGGAAGGGAAAAGAGAGAAGAGAGAAAAGAGAGAGAGTATAATTGATTCTTAAAATTATTTCTAGAAGCGAGAAATAACTTTTTTTTATTCTTGATTCTAGTTCAAATTTATTTCCAGGAATACATTTGTTTTCAGAAACAAAAAATTTACCAAATAGATTTATGTTTCAAATATGTTTTTTTGGAATAAAAGAACATAATCAATTGTTTCTAAAAGTATTATTAAACATGTCCTAAATAGCACGAATCCGATGAAAAGTTAGAAAGTGCTTTATTGAACGAAATAAAAATTAGAGAATCAAAAGTACTGGGTGAGCTCGAATTTGGACGATGGAAATCCGTCCTCGATAACATCATTATTGATCGATCAAATGAAATGGCGGGGGCCCCTCTGGACGAAGCTCTCCCTGTCCCTGTCACCTTGCAAATCCTGTGTACCAGCACCTTTCAACTTCAAATCGTCCGGGGACCCACCCGACATTATGGTGGCATCTCGCGTTTTTTAATAATTTGCTTTGCTATTTACCTTTCCCAAGGCACATGATGATGACTATGCCCAAAAAACCAAAAGAAAAAGAAAAAGAAAGGTGAATTTGAGTAATTTCGAACTCATTATTATCCTTTTCAATTTAGGGTGGGACTGGCTTTTTTACTCGATGCAAATTTTGGCTTTTACGATTGGACGCGATTTCTTGAGTTCGGACCCAACTTATTGAACTATTTGATGCATAGAGCTCGATCATATCAAATAATGCTTCAAGATGAAGCGTGCTTGTGACTTATATTGATGTTGTCGGGATGGTAACTTTATCGTGTAAATCCTAAAAAATAGATTTGATGCTTACTTTACACGTAGATCTTCATCAAGTAATTTTCGCATTTGACATTGACATATTAATTGTTTTTTCCGTAGATATCATTTGTCTTGTCTTCTAGGCTTAATCTATACGTTGTATAGGTAAAATAAAAAGCTATTGAATTGGGCCATTACATTACTTCAAGCCTCTACCCAAAAAATCAAAATACATATTCATTAGGGATCCAAACAGCCATCGCGGTATTGTCTCGACTTCAAGTTTGGACATACAAATTCGAAATTCCATGCAGAATAAAATCAAATTATTAGAAGAATTCAAAAAAACATTTCGAAAAACGTAATATATTGTGAACATGCCACTTAATAAGATCTCCTATTTGTATTAAGAATGAAGGAACTCAAACATTTTATCATTATTACAAAAACTTTTTAATCAAATGACTGCCTGCCCTTTTATTTTAATGGAGCATCTTTTGAACATTTGGGTTTATCCCAAAATGATGGCACGAAGAACTTAGGACCTGAAAAGCTAAAAAGCAGGAGGCTTTATTTACTGCTTTCAGTCGCTCGAGAGCTTTTCTTTTCTTTTCCTTTCCATTCCTCTTCTTTTAATTACTTTTAAATTATTAATTTTCCAAGGGTCTTTTGCTTTGGAATCGACAGCGCATTTCGGAGATCGATCTCTTGACTTCCCAACACAAAAGCGCTCGCGCCGTGGAATGTACGTAGACAGGCACGTACGCGCTTGACTTGTAAAGATTCAAAAGCAAAAGTCCACGTCAATGATGTCTGAGTTCAGACTTTTCAATCCATGGAAGTGAGATCTAAGATTCGACACCTAAAAGTCTCTCTTTCGCAACAATAAAATCTCTTCCTCGATTATTATGTAACTTAATATAAAATATATCTTCATTCTGGATACGAAATAAGTTATTGAGACTATGAACACATCATTAGTTGAATTAAAAGTCCTTTCTTTTCCCTTTAATTGGTCGAATGTGTTATGTAGTTTCTTTTCTTAGAGAAGCTTTACATTAGGGTAGTATGCATCTTAACAATGATAACTTTCAAAATCTGCACCAATCGAGATTGTGAGGTTGTATGTTAAAAACATATGTTCTTGTTTTTTTTTTCATAGGCCTTTGGCGTCTAGTTCTTGATTAAAATCCTGTGCATGACATTGGCAAGAGAACCATCAGCATATCGAGAGGTTAAGCTGGTTGAAAATCCTTTCTCTATCAAAGAGCCGTTCAATAAGATCTTAATAGTTACTCTTAATTCAATGACTTTAAGGGTGGGTCCTCTGTATATTAAGAATACCAAAGTCCCATCTAATGCAAGTGCTGAGACAGGATGAGGATACCTTTAGGGTGAGTATGGTTTAAGATAAAACTTGGAACCTAAAAACTATATCGGTGGGAACTTATAGGTTTTAGGTTCTTAGATATGTAGGGTAAGTTCTACATTTTAAAATTTGAAGAACCTATTTTGGCGGATAGGTTCAAAGTTCTAAATTGGTAAAGCTTGAAATCTAGAATTTGGAACTTGTAACCCATAACCTAGAGCAAGTTTTTGCGATTTTCTTAGAACTCATGTTCAGGCAATTGCTTCATTCAAAATAATGATTTTATATAATATAAGAGCAATCGGCGTGTTGAAAATTATAAAATTTCCTTAATAATATTCAATGGGTGCATATGGACACTTGTTTTTAGGCAATTGATAATAAAATTTTTGTTTATTTTTATTGTTGCTTTTATTTTTATATTGCTTGACTAAAGAATGGGAAAAAAAATATTGAAACTTGGAACCGACCCTATAATCTATAATATGATAGGTTATAGGTTATAGGTTCCAGGTTTCGATAGGTAGGTTTTGGGTTCTGAAAAATGAGGAACCTATATCTGATAGTAGGTTTTAGATTTCAGACAAAACTTGTAAAGAACCTTGAGCAGCTCACTTCTAGATGCCATCGATGACACTAAACAAAACCTAAATTTCTTAATAGAATTTGATTAATGTGTATCTCAAAACACAATCTAATAAGTCAAGAAATAGATACAATTTTGCGGTTTCGAATGTATTCCCCTTTCCCACATTCCGTGCGCTCCATTCTTGAAAATTGTTCTTTCTTTCGGGCCCACAGTACTTGGAATTGTTCAATGCCAAGGGAAGATATCGGACAGGGAAATAGCCCGGCCACACCAAGGTTGCCCAACCTGACCGAGCCTCCACAGGCCCAATAGAATAGCCGAGCTGCTCAACAGAGCCCATAAATTTGGGCCTTGTAAGCCCATTCAATGACCCGGCCCATCACTGGCCCTTTCTTGTCTCTTGGACCTCACTTCCTCTACAGTTCGCATCTTCTTCTTCCTTCTTGCCTTGCTCAAAAAGAAAACCACAAAATATACAGAGAGAAAAGCCTCACTCCCTCCATAGACGCCCCCCACTATTTCCCACCTCAGCGAGAAGAAGCTCTCACATTCCTTCGCTCCTGCCAAGCGGCGTCGTCGTCTTCTTCTTCGGAACCATGTTCAGGAACCAGTACGACACGGACGTGACCACCTGGAGCCCCGCGGGCCGCCTCTTCCAGGTCGAGTACGCCATGGAGGCCGTGAAGCAGGGCTCCGCCGCGATCGGCCTCCGATCCAGGACCCACGTTGTCCTGGCCTGCGTCAACAAGGCCAACAACGAGCTCTCCTCCCACCAGAAGAAGATCTTCAAGGTCGACGACCACATCGGCGTCGCCATCGCCGGCCTCACCGCCGACGGCCGCGTCCTCTCTCGGTACATGCGCTCCGAGTGCGTCAACCACGCCTTCACCTACGAGTCGCCGCTCCCCGTGGGGAGGTTGGTGGTTCAGCTGGCTGACAAGGCTCAGGTGATTTGTCTCGATCGAATTGGATCGGCGTGATTTCAATTGTTGTTGCGGATTGGAATTCGCGTATGTAGTTTCTACAGTTTAGTGATTTGTGCGATTCCCTTCGTGAATGGAGAGACTTCGGGGGCCATTAGGGTTTTAGAGCGGCGTGGGTTGGAATTAACTGTGAAGAGTGTATAGTTTGTTCTGTTATTAGGGAATTAGGGATTGCTGGGTCCAGGAGTATAGAGTATGGGCTTGGTGGGATTATGGAGGGGTTTGCGAGCATTAGGTTAGTTTTAGGAGTCTGTGTCATAATGTCACTGCTAAAGCCTACCTAGTGTGGAAAAAGCAGTCCTTTTAAGCTTAATTCTTAGTCTTTTTCTTAATTTTTTTACCTAGGCATTTTCGTTTCCTGTTAATTTATCTGTGATTTTGTTTCAAAAGCATCGGGAGGGAATTGGATTCTAGTTGTCTGGGTTGAAACAGAGATAGAAGAGAAGGTTCACTACAGATTCAAATGGCCCAGGAGATGCTCTGAGAGAACTTTGTTGTGTTGATGGAAATATAGCTCAGATCTCCTTCATTGACTGTCAAAAGACCTATTATTTGTTTGTGCCTTACACCTGGATTGTATTGAAAAACTCAGTAACATGTCAATAATTTTCTTCTTGTTGCTGCAATGATGGTAGTTTTGCTTGTTTTGACTTTACGTTTTCATAAACAATTGATCCTTTTGTATTCTCATTGAATGGCATGACTCTTCTTGTTTTGACTTCACATTTTCACAAATGATCCATTCATCTTCTGGCCAAAATACGGAACTATAAGTCCATTAAATATGCAGTGAAATAGAAAGAAATGTAATGATTTTACAGTGTAGCCATCACCTCGTGACCGAAAATTTTACTAAGTGCTCATGTTTAAAATTGTCTGCAATGCTTGTGACAAATGGGCACTATGTTTTCATTATAAACACAACATAGCTGGGATTTTGAAATTTGTCCCTAGTCCTAGACATTTTCATTGTTAACAAAGTGTAGCAGTTAAGTGCACTTGACGTTAGTGAATTCTGTTCCAGCTGTCAGTAGTTTTTCCTCGCTAATTTCATGATTTCATATATGTCCGACCACTACATAGGAGGCCCTATAAGCAGTTTCCAATTCATGTCTAACCTTAGGTTTCTCTAAAGCTAACTCATCTTATTTCACTGGTCGCTTCTGCCTTTATTTCTTTAGTTTATCTTTTTGATTGCCTTGGAATTTATTGATTGGATCAGCAAGTAACTGAATTCGAGAAATGGGTTGTATGTTAGACTTTCTAGTACCTTCTACTTTTGGATGCATCTTTGTCTCCTTTACTAGAGATTTGGACGGGTACTTCATTTTTGGAAGCATTGCCTTTGGATGTAGTTAGGTATAAGATGGTTGCTCTCATTTCTGGATTGTCCCAATTTTCTCTGTTTTTTTTTTTTTTGTTGGGGGGGGTGTAATGCACTTTTGATCTACTACCCTTTCTACTGAGAATAAGTTGTCAATCTTACACTGTTAGACGGCAATGCTTCTACATTCACCTCATGAGTGGTTCTATTTCAAGACATCGTCATCATTTAACTATTATTGTCACGCAGAATTTTATGCTAAAACAATCTTAAAGGCATGATCCACACGACTGCCTTGCTACCTCTGGGCGAAAATGTTGCTTTAAAGTTTCTGAGCTAATATCCTGCAGTTTATTGTATCACTTGGTGGCTTTGTCATAGAATCCTTAGTTTTGTGCTTAGAATCTGACTGTACAGATTATGGTTTTAGAATCAGTTGTGCAGGGCACACTAGAGTTGTTATGATCAACTGTGCAGTATTGACTATGCCTTGAGATGGCACCAACCTGAATGTTCTTCAGGGTTTCATGTTCCTAGAAATGCCAAAGTGACATGATAAGTAATGGAAAAGAAGTCCGGTAGGATTTATAATGCCATGCCCTGCATAGTTTGTGCCTCAGGTCCCAACCAACTTTAAATGAAAGTTCAAACTGCGGGAAATGCTATTTGACAATCAGATATTTTGAAGCTGATATTGTTGAAAACACTTGAAATCTAATCCCTCAGTTCATTCAATTAAAGCCTGTAAATTTTGGGTGGTAGTGCAGTCGCTTTCTTACAGGATATATGGTGTTTCTTTGTGGTTGTTAACTTTGGTTTTAGTATATCTTGTGACTAAAGATATCTTGGACTGTAATAACCTAACAAATGTTGGCAGGTTTGCACCCAACGCTCCTGGAAACGACCTTATGGTGTTGGTCTTTTGGTAGCTGGACTAGATGAATCTGGAGCTCACCTCTATTACAATTGTCCAAGTGGAAACTACTTTGAATATCAGGCTTTTGCCATCGGGTCTCGCTCACAAGCTGCCAAAACATACTTGGAACGCAGGTTTGAGAACTTCATGGACTCTTCGCGCGATGATCTGGTCAAAGATGCCCTCATTGCCATAAGGGAAACTTTGCAAGGAGAAACATTGAAGAGTAACATATGCACTGTCGCTGTGGTTGGAGTAGGCGAGCCGTTCCACATATTGGACCAGAATACGGTTCAACAACTAATTGATGCATTTGAGATTGTAGGGGAGGAAGAACCACCTGCTGCAGAAGCAGAGGATACCGCTGATCAGGAAACTGCTGCAGGAGAAGGTGCCCCCGCGGAGGAAGGTGCTGCTCCCATGGATATCTAAACATGCCAGAGTCTGCTCATTGCTTGTCTTATGTTAGAGGCCTTGCGCGCATTGTCTTCCAGAGATGAGACAAGGAAATGTGGAAGGCAACTTGTGATCAATGCTTTTCGGTTGTCTGTCTTTGGAATGTTATCTAATTCATCTTCTTCTTTAGCTGCTAATGTTTGTTGCCTTCCTCTGTATGAATTCTCGATTTTTACATTTTCATCTCTTGAAGGACTCGTTGAGGTTGGTAGTGATAGCCTGGAAACATATATTTAAGCCTTTGATGGATGAAGCCCCCTGTCCTTGCTTGTTAAATGCTGCGGGAGCTGCTGAAATTTGTGAAAATGCAAATTGGTTGTTGCATTTTCATCTGCCTGGAGTCGGGACGAGTTCATGGTTGGGTTAGATTGAGTGAAGACTTCCATTTCAAACCTTTGCTTGAATACCTTTCACGTTAATAACAATCATTGCTCACCCTTGCTTGAGATTAACTTGAGATTGCTGCAGGTTTTCCTTAACGGGACAATGCTACAACGCAAAAGTGCCGTTTGGCGTTTACAGTGCACTCCTAACCCAATTTTGTGAAATTATTTCGAACCACATTTCCTGTATAATATGTTGAAATTCTTGAAAATTGTTAAAGAGATGCGGATTTAATCAAAAGGATGCCTGGAGTTTGGTGAGGAATCGGGGTGCTAAAGTTAAGTGGCACAGGTTAATTTGTTGTAGGCTGGAAATTCCTAAAATTTGGCTTTATATTAACTGGTTAATCACCCTTAATAGATTGCCCCCTTCCGATATGATGAAAAAAATGGCGCGATGTGAATGATCTTTGTCAGCTCTGTAAATTGCATCTAGAGTCTAGAAGCACCTGTTTTTCCATAGCAACTTTTCTAGGCAGGTTTGTAGTTTTATCCTTCAGTTGCGTGGTGAATCTAGAGGGCTCAATGGCGAACGGGAGAGTGAGTTTTTCTTGGGGTATGGACATTCTTAAACGTAAAAGTTGGGCATGCTTCTAAATGCAGCTACCCATGTTCTTTTCTATGGAAGGGAAGGAACAAGGCTCTTCATGATGCGCTTGATTTCTCAAACCCTAGTACTATGTTGTCGCGCGGCATCGTTTGACTCTCTACTGCAATGGTCGACAGCAACGACCATGACAATGATTTCTTGTCAAGAGACGAAAATTTGGTGACGACGCGATTGTTGTTCCATACAGTGGCCTCGCTTACGATGGTTTTTCTAGCTTTGGGAGCAACAACCATCACGTGGTGTTCGCCGACAGCACGTATGGTGGCTCCATCGCTATCCACGACAGAGAATGAAGAGTTTCTTAACAAGATTCGAATCCAAAATAGTGAAAAGAAGAGTTCGGTCCATTTCCATCTAAATTAGCTAATGGGTAAGTACGTTTTATTTGGTTAACAAATTAAGAAAGACATCGTAAATGACGGTCGATCGGTCCCCCCGGAGCCACCAAGCGCACATTCTTGTCCGGAAAAGGACAAAAGAATTAACTTTGACTGAGAAATAAGTGAGCTTAAAGGTTGGGAGAAAATATTAGGTGTGTGCGACATGCCAGCGTGTCAAACGGGAAGAGGCCTCGTTGATCGACACGTGTCTTGGTGTCAGTCCAAAAAAATTGAAACCCCTGCGTGCGTCCATTTTCTCTCTTCTGCCCTTTTCTCGAAGGGCGTTATCTTTCTGCCCATTTTCTCTCTCTTCTTTTCTCTCCCCTCTCCCTGCCCATTTCTCTCTCCGCCGCGCAGTGCCTAACTCTCGCTCCCTCCGCCGCGCCCGACGACCACCGTCGCGCCATGCCCGACGACCATCTCTTGGCTTGATCCACCCTTTTCTCCTTTTCTTTTCTCTCCCCTCTCCCCTGCCCATTTCTCTCTCCACCGCGTAACGCCGACTCCTGCTCCCTTTGCCGTGCCTCAATCGACGACCACCGGAGTGGTGCAGCGGCCGTCTTCTGTTGTTTTGACCGGCGGAGAGAGAAGCTGATAGAGTTCGACAATGGCTGCCGCGATTGGAATCGGGGTCGTGGGACTCACCGTCACGGCCAGGCTGTCATCCTCCAAGCTTCCCAAGTCCTCCCCCTCTTGCGCTTGAGTGAGAATGGCCATCTCTCTCAATGAGAAGAAGTGGGCCTTCACTCTCCAGAAATCCAAAGAAGCTTTCAGTGTCGCCAAGGTAATCAAAAACATTAAAAAAAGAAGAAAAAAAGACGACATTTTTAAGAGAATCCGATCCTTTTCTAGTCGACCCTTTTCGTTAGAAATGCCGTCGGAAGAAGATTTGGGCTCCCATGCTGATACCCATTTGATTACATTAAGGTTGACGGCTTTTTATTAATCTTGCAAGTGTTGCCTAATGTGTTTTAAGTTGATGTGGGTGAGGTTTGGAGTCAATTCGATCACTTTATCCAATGCTAGTTCTACTCCATTTAAGATGTGGAGGTTACTCTCTCACGCGTGCCATTACAAGCATTCTTTGTATTTCATTTTGGTGGTGGTGGTGGTGATGATGAATAATGCATATGTCCCTGTTGTTGATAGGAATTGATGCCCGGAGGTGTGAACTCCCCATCCACGCATTCAAATCCGTGGGTGACCAGCCTATTGTGATGGCTTTTGTCAAGAGGTCTCGCATGTGCGTTTGTGCATGTACAGGACATCATCATCGACATACCCAGCAATGGCAGGACCCCAGGACCTGACATAGTCGATATACTCGTTGCCATCAATGTCCCACATGCGAGACCCCTTGACAGAAGCCATCACAATAGGCTGGTCACCCACGGATTTGAATGCGTGGACTGGGAGTTCACACCTCCAGGCATCAATTCCTATCAACAAGAGGGACATATGCATTATTCATCACCACCACTACCGAAATGAAATACAAAGAATGCTTGTAATGGCACGCGTGAAACACCCAAGAAGAGTAACCTCCACATCTCAAATGGAGCAGAACTAGCATTGGATAAAGTGATCGAATTGACTCCAAACCTCACCCACATCAACTTAAAACGCACTGGGCAACGCTTGCACGACTAATAAAAAGTCGTCAAGCTTAATGTAATCAAATGGGTATCAGCGTGGGAGCCCAAATCTTCTTCCAGAGGCATTTTTAACGAAAAGGGTCGACTAGAAAAGGATCGGATTCTTTGAAAAATGTCGTCTTTTTTCTTTTAAATGTTTTCGATTACCTTGGCGGCGCTGAAAGCTTCTTTGGATTTCTAGAGGGTGAAGGCCCGCTTCTTCTCATCGAGAGAGATGGCCATTCTCACGCAAGCGCGAGAGGGGGAGGACCTGGGAAGCTTGGAGGACGACAGCCTGGCCGTGATGGTGAGTCCCACGACCTCGATTCTGCTCGCGGTAGCCATTGTCGGACTCTATTAGCTTCTCTCTCCGCTGGTCAAAACAACATAAGACAGCCACTACGCTGCTCCGGTGGTCGTCGATCGAGGCGCGGCGGAGGGAGCGAGAGTCGGGCGTTGCGCGGCGGAGAGAGAAATGGGCAGGGGAGAGGGGAGAGAAAAGAAAAGGAGAATAGGGTGGATCAAGCCGAGCGGTGGTCATCGGGTGGGGCGCGGCGGAGAGAGAAATGGGTAGGGAGAGGGGAGAGAAAAGAAGAGAGAGAAAATGAGTAGAAAGATGCTTCGAGAAAAGAAAAGGAGAAAAGGGCAGAAGAGAGAGATAATGGACGCGTGCGGGGGTTTCAATTTTTTGAAACCCTAGACTGACGTGGACTGATACCAAGACATGTGTCGATCAACGAGGCCTCTTCCCGTTTGACACGCTGGCACGTCGCACGCACGTAATATTTTCTCAAAGGTCCAAGTCCAACAACAAATTGATTCCTCTCCCATTTCCCGATAGCGTTGGCTCGACTTGCACATGACCCCACCGCCGTGTCGGGAATCGTGCTGGCCCTCTAACCTCCGGAACCGCCATGGCGGCCATGGATTCCACATTGGCTTTGAGAACCGCCATCGTCGCCGGCGGAAGGCAGAATCTTGAGGTTGGCAAGCACGGTGACCTCTGCACGGACAGCAGGGACAAGGCGTGGCCGTTGTGGTCGACCACCCGATCATGGTCGAAGAAGGACTAGACGATGGCCGGGACCTACATGGGGGAGAGAATGTTGGCCATGATCGTGTCATGAACTTGGCCCCAGGGATCGGTGTAGGATGGGGGTCGGTCTGCTCGAGAGCCGCAAGCGGATAGAAGTGGGAGAGGGCGGAAGCGAGAGCGGACTCGAGTTTTTCCAACAAGGGAATTGACGAAGGCGGGGTGGTCGGAGCCGGGGTCGAGCAGGGAGGAGGAGGCCCTTTTGGATGTGGCGGCAAGTGGAGAGGGTGGATGGAATGCGGGGGAGTCGGGGTGGTTTGATGAAATGGCCGGAGATGAATTGGAGGAATCGAGGAGAAGTCATAGTGTGAAGACGATTGAACTTAATATAGATCGTATTGAATTCGTGTCTATTTTATTTTCTATTAATCTTTCTATATGTATTGAAGAGTGATAGTTTGCTATCGACTAGATAACTATAAATGATCCTGAGTTACGCTTAATTGAACATGAAACCTGTAAATGATCCTGGCCAATGCACCTACGCTAGTGCATTATGATTATGTTTAGCACCAATCAGAATTAACAATTTGTGGCATGTAATAATGATCAGGGTAAGGTGAACTTAGCATGCTTGCCCATCCCGAATCCCAGTTCAGTTTCCAGACACGAATTTAAGACATATCCTCTATTCGAATATACAGGAACCCAAAACTTAATCAATTTACCCACTTTTCATATTTCGAATGAATAGAAACATCCCCTCAAAAACAAATTATTACCTAAAGAGTCTAACTCACGTGATCCGACGGCCGAAAACCAATTGCCAGACAAGAAGAGGGGCGCTACATCCCAACACCAGCAACGAAAACCAGGAGGAAATTTCCATTGACAGACAGGCAAGCTCTATTGAGTAAAACACATCACCCGACAATATTATCGATATAAGCCATGCCATTCGTACTTTTCCTTCCAACCCGGTCGGGCTGCAATTCAATATTTATAAAATTCCGCCAATCAGACGTCTACAGTTTAATCTTTTGGCCATTAACGACCACGGCATCTTAAAAGAATCGAAATTACTATCCTAAGGGGTCAACTTTGCCTTTGAATCTCGCCTCATTTGATGATGCCCGTCTATTCCCACGGATTTAATAATGACTCAAACCACTGAAACTTAATTGGCAGAAATATTAAATCTCATGAATCAGAGGTGCTCTTAAAAAATCGAAGAAATTCTCATGTTTCTCCTCACGATCCATATCATGTTTTTATTTTATTTAGAGCCTTGCACGAGGTCACAACATTAATTATTGTTCCTATGGCTTAAGTAACAATTTCCCCCTTCAATAAAATATTGGGATAATGACATATATAATCAATGAATTTTAACTCAATGTATAATTTGATTCTTGAACTTTAACCTAATGGACAATGTAATTCTTGAAGCTTTACTTTGTTCAAGGAATAAGTATATTGAAAGTTTTAAAACTTATCAACAAAGTATAGTTATGTCCTAAAATTTATTACGAAAATGAAATCAAGTCTTAAAACTTTCAAAAAGTGCAATTTAGTTCTAAAACTTATCAAATTGGTCAAATCAAGTTCTTCTATTGATGACATTTTTAGAAAGTTTTAGAATTTGGTTGAACATTTATGATAAGTTTTAAAACTTGATTGCATTTTAATTTTTTTTTAGGATTTCATTGTATTTCTTGAAAGTTAAGACTCAATTATACTTTCGTAATTTTAGTGAACTTATCTTTGTACTCAATATAATCCTTAAACTTTGGATAAATCCATGAACTGTATAAAATTGTTAAATGTAGAATATTACATTGCATATTAAGTTAAATTCAAGAATTATATTAAACAAGTAAAATAAATCACATTGTATATTAAGTAAAAGTTTATGAATTATTTGTGTTATTTTTCTTAAAAGATTCGGGATGTCGGTGGTAGCAGGGTCGAAAATCCAAATAGATATTGAAGGGCCACCTTGTAAATCCATGCCTAAAAACGACGTCACAAACACGCGTTTCGATCACCTTCGGAAAGCCTGCAAATTTTTTTTTCTCTTCTCGGTTTTAACTTCTTGATCGAGACCATTTCTCTCGTGACTTTCTCGTTTTCGCCAAAACCGAGACGAAGATCGCCGCCGCCGCCGACGACGACCGGTATTCCCGGCAGATCGCCTCTCCATATCCGCCTTCTCCTCTTTCTCGCGCGGGCTACGACACCGGCGCCGTCGCGATTAACCCGAAGCTTCGCTTGCTTCTGCAGGTAACAATCTCGCGGCCTTGCATTTCCTGTTTCCTTCGGTTTTCCGTTGATTTCGCTGGCGGCGATTCCTCGTGGCCTGCGCGCGGAAACGCATTGCCGGCTCGCGCGGGGCCTCCTTCTTTGAGTCTTTCTACGTGTTGGATTAGCTCGGAGACGTTTCCGTACGGTGTTTCTTTCCCCCTGCGGTTCGCCGGGGGTTTCGTTAGGTTTTCCATTGGCGATCGTGGACGCGAAAGCTCGCGTTGACTAGCGATTCTTGTCACTTTTTTTTGGTGATTGCGGAAGCTTTTAGGCGTGTCGCTTGGTTGCTTCGTCGAATTTGATGCCGATAGTTAGTATTCTTGTGTTGGATTTACAGCTGCAAGTAGACGGTTCGATAATAGTAACTGAAAAGGGGAAAAAGAATGCCTCTTGACATTAGATTCTTTACTGACTGGTAGGAAAGAAGGCGTGCTTAAGAAATTCTATGGACGGAACTGGGGGTGATGGTGCCACGGCTGTGGCGCCGCTGGCCAAGTTGAGGAGCGATTTCTCGAGGGAGTTTCAGAGATTTCTGGATCGATCGACCCCTCATGTGGTGCAGCGGTGGCTGGGAACTGTCGCTGCTGCTTTGATCTATGTGTTGAGGGTTTACTATGTTCAAGGGTTTTACATCGTCTCGTATGGACTTGGAATCTATATCTTGAACTTGTTGATTGGGTTCCTTTCGCCAAAGGTTGATCCAGAGTTAGAAGTGGCGGACGGGGCTTCGTTGCCGACGAAAGGATCGGATGAGTTTAAACCTTTCATTCGCCGCCTTCCTGAATTCAAGTTCTGGTAATCTGAAATTCCACTGCCATGGCTTACTCAAATTATTTGCTTCTCAAATATTGAATTCTCTTGTGACTTCATTAGTAGTGGAGGGATCTTAGTACTCGTGTCTTGATAAATTCTTGCAAAGATTCGAACTTAATGACTCTATCTAGACCATTACCACTTCATCTTGGATTTAGTTTTGTAGGTAATGACTTGTGTATAGCTTGCCATTTTCCGGGTGTTCATTATACATATGAATGACCGTGTTTTTGACTCATCCTTGTAAGTTGATTGTTTGGCGATTAAGGAGCAAGATCAAAGCTTATATCTGTGGCTATTAGGCAATCAAATTGGCTATTGCATTCAGCAGATAGTTTTAAAACCTCATTGCTTATCATGGTCAGACAATATGAAAAGATTTAGGTTTTAACATTGTGTTGCATTAGGGACCAGCTCCCTCGAGCCACATCAACTGCTTGAAAGTGGTGGAGATCTTCCAAAAATTTTTCAATTAAAGAAGGCAGTTTCATTTTGATGCTGAAACAACCCTATGAGAATTTTCATTATTGATATTAAAATATCTTTTTGCAGGATAAAATAAGATGCTTGTGTAACACCTATAGATTTTTCTTTCTAACAGATGGGTCATCCAGAATGGCTCACAATTTGTTCTCATCTCAGTTTCCAACAAAAT
This sequence comes from Angophora floribunda, assembly GCA_014182895.1. Lineage (NCBI taxonomy): Eukaryota > Viridiplantae > Streptophyta > Magnoliopsida > Myrtales > Myrtaceae > Angophora > Angophora floribunda. The sequence continues at coordinate 198,085 of CM024710.1, forward strand.
GAGCAATGGAGAATAATGTGATTAATCCTAGCTAGATAAATGCATCTTATTTCCATTTTTTGGATATTAGAAAGCCTCTCCTGTTTCCTGGTGCGATGTAATTTAGATTGACAATTCTACTGATAGGAGCACTAATAATGACAATCAAATGATGTCATGATTAAACTCGATCATGGCGTGGCGGGCCAAATTGTTAGATGGTCCTGGGGAGCCTTTAGTAATGAAGCCCAGTCTGGTTGGATTGGGTCTGAGCTAGGCCACAAAGAAATGATAGTTGTTGTTGATGTACAGGCCCACGAAGCAATAAGTTAGGCCCGACCAGAGGGTCCTACCTTGGTCAATGTTCACTGCTAGTTTTGACATGAGCAATTAATGATTATTAGAATAATGTCACTATCACTTAGAACGCTGAAATCATAAGTGATATATGCATGAATTTGTGTATATTGCTTCTTTAAATTACTTGTATTGTTGCGATATCTTTACTGTGAAGATGTTTGGAAATTGAACAATGGAAGGCCTTTCTCAAATGTAAGCAATAGAATAACAGCTGCAAGTGATGGAAGGGACAATCATGATTTGGTGTTTGTCTTGTTCAGAGCAAGCTCAGTGCATGTCAATTAGATCATTTTGGGTAAAGCTTTGAAAGTTATGGTGCTTGCTTCAGCACAAGTCACTATTTTATCACCTTGTTTAAACTTTCTTGTTAAATCCTTTAATATTTAGTCGCATCCCACCCCTCACATGCTTTGTGGGCCTTAAATTCGGGAATACTTGAGGGAGTATGAAAGTTTTGGTGCTTGCTTCAGCACAAGTCACTATTTTATCACCTTGTTCGAACTTTCTTGTTAAACCATTTAATATTTAGTCGCATCCCATGCCGCACATGCTCCTTGGGCCTTACATTGGTCGGGACTACTTGAGGGAGTATGCAGCAATTTTTTTTTTTTTTAGGGAAAGATGCACATTGTTTTTCTGCAATCTTAGTGCCATTGCCTGTGTCTTAACTTTATTGCTATCCTCAATGTAGCTTGACTTGGTGGGTGTCATTGTTCACCATATAACTTTTTTTCTTTACCACAGAATGTTCACCATATTACTTGCTATTCTTGAGCATGCACTCTTATCCTGCCATCAACCTCCTAATGTGATCTGAAAGGTTTTGTTTTGGTTATTTCAGGTATGCAATCACAAAAGCTTTCTGCGTGGCTTTTCTGATGACCTTCTTTTCCGTATTTGACGTTCCTGTGTTCTGGCCAATATTACTCTGCTACTGGCTTGTACTTTTTGTCCTCACGATGAAGCGCCAAATTATGCACATGATTAAGTACAAATATGTGCCGTTCAGCATTGGAAAACAGGTTAGTGGTGTGGGGTTTTCTTCGCAAACTACTACGCCTTACGCCGCTATCTTTATGAACCAATTCCACTTTTCTCTGGAACAATTTCCCCAATCCCTCTTCATTTATGAAGCACTTATTTCCGTTTATCTTGCTGTAACAGAGGTATACGAGAAGGAAGACAGGTGCAAGTAGCAGTAGCTCAGCTAGGGACTGAAGCCCTTGCCAAATTTGTTGTTCGGGAAGTGAGAAGCTGAGGAAATAATGGAAGACTGGCATTGATACTCTCAAACTTTCTCTTTCTCAAACCCAGTCCAAACGTTGTTGAAGGTTTCTCATATTATGCTCTGATGTTACACCTGTGCTCGTAATTGGCGGTTGTAATTTGCACCTTAGTATTCTTTTCCTTAGATAGTCTTAATGCACTACCAACCACTTTTTCTATATTGTATCTTAGACACATTGATGGGCGATAATGATTGACTACTCGTTCTTTTAGGTTTATCATAGAACTGTGGCTGATAACGATTGGCTACTGGCTCTTTCCTCATCTCTTGAATAAGTTTGAGCTGTTAGCTAGTTTACAATGAGTAGTCATAGCACTCACCTAGGCATTATGGTCCTTTCTAGCAAATGGGAAGATTTCTTCAAAGTGTTATTTTCGCTATTTCTGACCAACCTTGCGGTAAGAGGGACTGCCCGCTCTTCCTAAAACCTAATCTATGCGACTTTCCGTGGCAGTCTTCTCATTTTCTGGTTTTGCACCCAGTGCCATTCGAGTCGCTTTTCCCAGCTAGTGGATTGTCTTGTTTCTTCTGAGGATTTCTTTGCATATCCATTTCGGGTTCACAAGTACTACGACCGGAATTAAATTGCCACAGGGAATCGGTCATCCTTCCTTCAGAGGGGAATACCTGGGAGTTATGATTCACAAAAATTGGAGATTTGTCTCGAACCAAAATGGTGGGGTGGCGGTACGCTTCTCTCCTCGAAACAAAATACGTTGTGCAGGGACTAGGAATTGATGTGGAGAGGGGGAGACTCCGAAACCGTTGGCAAGAATCTGCAGCATTAATGTTAGGTGCTTCGGCTAATTGACTTCTCACGAAGAAGCCGGCCGAAGACAAAGGCGTATCAGCTGAATCAGCTTCAATCATTGACGTTCTAGGCGGACGGAGAAGAAGTGCAGGCACACATTCTTGCCCAATAATTTGCACCGAGTCTTTAAATACCAGCTCTAGATCCTGTAGACCTGGTCTGTCCTTTTACATCTCGGGGCCTCGGCATTATGTCGATGAGTTATGGCGTTGCATTCTCGGCACAATGCTTCACCCAATTGCAGTTTTTAAATTACGGAAACAGCTGTCGGAACATTTTGAGAGCAGACGATCGGTTTAATGTGATATCTCTGTTGATTTTACCAAGGGAGGATCTCCTTCACATCGACGGGGCTGTGAATCATGAATTGTAGGTGCATCTCTTCAAGAATGCTAGCCTTGTTTGTTTGAACTCTAATTAGATGATTCAATCCCTCTTAGTTTCTACTTTTTACCCACCAATTACAAATTAACCGGATCAAGGTTCAGCTGGGGAATATGAGAGAGGTTACAGACAGTGACATGCAGGAATTTAGACTCGGCCTGATTGATTGATGGGATGTTTATTAGGCAATCGAACTTGGTATAACAACCCTCCAACTACTAACCGGTGGGAACTGAGGATGTCATTGTTTAAGTAATCGCCGTCCTTGTGGGAATATATAACAATCCCAAACCAACAGAGTTTTGAATAAATATTATAGTCACTTCGCTCCATAAACATGGCCAGCTAAGGCTGCTGAGGTCTTCTCTCTCTCTCTCTCTCTCTCTCTCTCTCTCTCTCTCTCTCTCTCTCCTTCCTCATGATTAAAACCTTCCAGGAATATCTCAATAGCGTCGGTCTGTCTTTTTTCCTCCTTCCTCATGATTAAAACCTTCCAGGAATATCTCAATAGCGTCGGTCTGTCTTTTTTCCTTTAAGACAGATGAGTGGAAGAACCTTTGTGGTGATATTCTTCTTCTGGGCTCTCCTGACAATCATCACACCGACACTAGTTCATCTGTCTGAGTCTTCCAAACTCAAGCCGAGTCTAAACGGTAGGAGTTACATGTGATTCTTCATATGAGGGACAGGTGTTCTGCTCACATGGTTTTGATCATAAGTCCATTTCTGATGGTGTTTTTTGCAGGTGAAAATATTGATACCGAAGCATTGAGGGCCAGAAAAGCGTTTGGATTCCTGAAGAAACCATTAGCAACTAAACGGTTGGACACGGCACACACCAAGGCACCAGTTCCAGCATCAGTTCCAGCACCATCACCATCACCATCACCGGTGCCAGAACCACAGCCAGCTTCTTCAAGGGTCAACAGGAATCAAGTTCAATGAGATTTTGGATGAGGAAATCAACTCAGCGTCACGTGGATTGGTCCTGCAAAATCTCTCAGCTATGAAGCTGCCTTACATTGGACAATGTTGAGCTATATACTTGCATGTAAGCCGGTCGTGGATTCAGATTGAACAGCCAGAGAACAGGAGGGTGAAGCAAAGTGGTCATGGCCTGGAAGAGAGTTCCACTCATCATCACAGCCTCAACAGTGGTTTTGGGGACAACTACTTGATTGAATTTGGACGCAAGTGGAATTATTCATCTTTAACATGAGACTTTTTAATTTTTCATCATGGCCCTTCATACAACTCTGTCACTGTTGTACATAGACAGAGGGATTAAATTGTTGACAAGCTTCTGACTTATTTAATTGTTTTGTTATATAACGTTGCACTAAGGAGAATTCGAATATTATCCGCCCCGACTTAGAGGCAGCCTTGAGTATTCCTAGTTTTGCCACTCTTGAAGACAAATGTCATGATAGTTGGCACCGCTTAGATATAATTTTTGCTGGAAGAAGACGCTATATAGAGCTAATCAGAATTAGATGTGATTTTTGCCTTTTCTGCTCTAGAGATTAGCTCAATACCTAGTGTTGGGTTCCACAAGATGCAGAATTGGCAATTACGAAGATGAAAATGTTAGCGTTATGGATTTTCGGCATTTAGAGTCCATTATGCGCTCGCTTTGTATATGGTCAACCATACTTAATGCCTATTTACTGTAGTGAAAATAGTGGCAATCAGGTTGTACATGTACTATATTGAAAGATGCAGAATTGGTAATGATGCAGATGACAGTACATGGCGCAATAAGTCTGTAGATAAACATTGATTCATCTTTTTCAACTTAGGAGGGGAGTTGGTTGTCAAGGAAAGAACATAAGGTAGGTTTCACAATTCATGTTTGATGGATTGACCTTGTAATGTTCCGTGCTTCTATGTTTGTTACACACAGAAGTACAAATTTCTATAACAGTGAAATTGAGATTGTTCCTCCAATTACTTCCTTTGATTTAAGGGGCTTGATCTGGTTTACAATTTACGGGGCAATGCATTTATCAAGGATCTGAGTTGACCTTTTGAATATTACTTGAGAAACATAAGGCAACTCGTTTCTTAAGAAGTTGTAGAAGAAATGAAGATCCAAGCTGTACAGCGTTGGGCCGGCGTTGCTGGTTAAAGATCCCTCAACTATTAATAATACACAATGGACCCAAATATGATACGTGAAATATATCAGACAAGCAGAATTAATCTCAACAACCTGGGAAGTTCATGGACCTCACAGTAATGAAAAGCAAATACATGTCTCAGAAGACCAAGAAAAATATGAGATCAGGGACACTTTCGCTTTTTCTTCAGGTGCATAACCTTTTAATACATATCAGCAGTCCACTTGAGTCACAGTAACACCTTGAAGAGCAGGAGATGTATGGCCTTAATTTAGACAAAATTTTCGAGGTATTCTTCCACTGTAGTGTAATTCACATCTGGGTACAGCTCAGAAGCCTCGACACCAAACGACTCCTCGATCTTCAAAATTGGTACCATCGCCCTTAACAAAGATTGAATGGTTCACTGCTAAAATGACATTGATGGGAATTGGGGACTCTGTGAAAGAATGGGAAAATAACCCATGTCAAGAATTTCAATCGTGAGAAGAATATAGGAATTGGCTTCAATGCATTCTGGGAATTCAAGAAAAAGCATACCCTGGATTTGCTTCAGGATTTGCTCTTCAGGAAGGTAAATCTTTTTGAGGGTCTTGCCAATTTTCTTCTCCCACAAGGCAACGAGATCATTGAATGCGTAAATGTTCATAGGAGGCCTGAGGTAAAGGATCTTGTTCATCGTTTTTGGATCATCCACCGCCTTGATTGTGTAGGCCGCAATGTCTTCTTCCTTTATGAAAATCGCTGCAGAAGTACTGGAGATCAACACCCACAAAACATACGCATGCTATTGCTATAGCAAAACCAAGTTCAGTCCGGAAGCAAATTCAGAAAGGCCTAGAGAAAGATCCACTATCTCTACTTAAGTCATATATAGAAGACTCATGCAAAATCAATCGAGATAGGGTAGGCACAAAGGAAAGGTTTAGTTACACTGCTTTTGTGTTTAGGATGTTTTCTTGAAATCTTCCACCTGCAACAACTCCTCAAAACGTGCCAAGATTACACGCTGTTGTTGACGACATTTCTAGCTAAGGTCAGTAAATTTGATGGATCCTAATCCTATGCAACTGTCACAACATTCATCCGCGATGATCCAAGATTATGCATATTTACCCTTTGCATTTCCGTCGCCCATGATGATGACTTTTTCCCTCGGAGGAGCAGTGAGTCCTGGCTGCGCCAGTGTTGGGAGGAAATAGCCGGCAAAGCAGCCGCATGAGACGTAGGTGTGAGGAATCCCTTCCGCCTCCACGGCACGGCGGATCTGGGCCTTCACGGCGAAAGAAGACTTCGCTGGCTCCACAGCATGCACCCGGTCCACGTCATTGCCGAATTCAGAAGGAAAGAATTTCTGCATTCATGTGTGATTGATCCCGTCATGACATTGTCAGTTGTCAAGAAATCTGATCTTAATATGAAAAAAAAAAAAAAAACCAGGTTCATCTCTTGTGGTATCTAGATTCCAAATCGCCAAATCGCCTCCTCTTGGTTTTTCAACATCACTATTACCAACTCGAATCTCAATTCTCAAATCCACTCGACATGTCATCACTCCATTCTCGACATGTAATTAGACAAGAACAGTTTTCAAATAAGGCTCATTCTATTCTTTTCTTGTACAAATAAACCGTATTTGCGTACTTTCAACATCAATTTCCAGATCCAGAGTTGCAATGCATAGTATATACCTCACCAGGTTGCTTTAGTACATAGCCTTTCATTTTAACGATCGAGTAGTCATATTAAGAATGGCCTTTGATAGATACCGAGTTAAGCAGCAAACCGTAAAGGAGCAAGTGAATGAATGTGATAAGATTCAGTCAGACCTACTCCACCTACTATAGTTCTAATTTCTTTCTTTCCTAGAAAAAGCGAAAGCAATCAAGATAAAGCTTCGGAAAAGAAACCGAGAAAGCTGAGAAGATGAAATGAAAGCAGAGCACCCCCCCCAACCAGAATCAAATGAACCAACCGACTAACAAACCTTAACGTTGCCAGCTTCTTTAATGGCGTCGATGATCTTGGTCTGATCGGCCATTTGCATGTGCCCCACCGTCGATATCACCACGTCAACTTGCTTGATCGCCTTCACCAAACTCTCATGATCGTACAGATCACCCTGTGCCGATCACACAGGCATACAGAAACAAACACACGTTAATCCTCGGACTCTCTGCCGACCAAATGATCGTTGAAACACAAGGAGGCGAGACTGTTTCACTCGTTCATTACGTACGAAGAGCAGAGTGACGCCCATGTTCTTGAAGTTCTCGACCAGCTTGCCCTTGACGGGGTCGGAGACCGTGCTCTGCCTCACCAGCGCGAACGTGGGATGCCCTGCTTTCGCGCTCGCCTCAACGATGAACTTGCCGATGTAGCCCGTCCCTCCGATGATCAGCACTTTGCTCTTCTCGGCCATTGTCGTCAACGGACTGCTTTCACAATATTGAGACGAGAAAAGGAGGAGAAGCAGAAGAACAAGAAGAGGAAGTGGCTAGAGACAGATGAAATTGCTGGGAAGGCTGAGTTTCAGGAAAACGTAGCAGTTCTATATATGGGACGCGGGGAACAGGAATTTACCAAGATACCCTTCCTGGTAGGATTGGACTTGGGAGTATCATGACCGTTGTCCAATCATCAAGTGTCTGGCTCTTCAGTATTTATATAAACATCAAACCCACCTTATCCGACCGATTCCAACCCCGTCCTTGGAGATTGTCTTGAATCCGGGACAAGCTTAAGAAATCCATCGATGCCTTAACCATCATTCCACAGATTATTCACATAATCTGTTTTCCCAAAAAAATTTGCACAGTACTTAATGTTCGGCCTGGTTCGGTTTCGGGCCAGCTCCCGATTCAAAGAATCACCAAGAACCGAATCTGCCATGGTCCAGTGTTTTTGTTCCGGACCCTACCTAATTTTAGAAATGCATGCCACAATAAATTTGTGAATTGGACAACCTTTCACACTTGACTATTGATTAAGTGGATGGACCCCGCAGTCCTTTGACAAGATCCAATGACGCTTCCTCAGCTTAAGGAATTGCATGAAACGAAGAGATAGCCCCTTAGAGCCCGAGACTTTCCCTCCTCCATAATCGTCAAGCATTTAGTATAATATTATTAAACGAGTTTCATAATTGAAATTAAGTCATCATAAACACCCGTCGTGATATTTGGTTTGACTCCAGAGATCGACGATAACATCTTCTTCTTCATGGGGCCCAAATGGTTAGGTGAGAGGTGCGACGACGGGACGGGAACGCCAATCGGAGGGTTGGCGAGTGGTGGGAGCAAGCTCAAGATATTGAACGTGAACGAGACTTTTTGTGGGGGAAGCTTGGATTAGGAGCAATGTATGTTGGGGTTGGTGAGGGGTCGCCCTTTGAGGGTCAAATGGCATGATAATTATAATCCCGGATTAGGACGGTTTGGTGCGTTTCTAGAAGATGCTTGGGAGTTGGGCATTCGAATCCGGACGTTTTTTGCGGGAATGTTAAAAGAGTTAGAACTCGATGAAAGAGAGAGTATCCGACAAGAGTGTTCGTAAGAGTTTTGGAGTTAATAAAAGGGCTAGATTGATTGGTTAGGAGCACAAATTGCAAGCATCATTCCACTTAGATTAACATTAGGAGCTATGCTCAATTTATTCTTCCAACTCAGACATGTTTCACTTGTCACTCGAGTAAATTCTATATTGATTATAGTTCCACTCCCGAAATATTAGGGGAAGCAAAACGAGGACCCACGATCTTTACCGGAGGGTTGGTGGGATTGAAAAATCTAATCCCTTTTGCGCATCTAATTTGACTTATCATCACTCATATCGTCAATTTTTCTTTTCAAACTTTAACCGTAAGAGTTTTTTGATGTGCAAGCATTGCGCGAATTTTGATGCGACTGGGTTTTGCATAGAATTGCACAGAAGGTCTAATTACAGGAGACCTTTTTTTTTTTTTTTTTGGGTGGTGGAAAGGGGGAGTTCCCATAATTCAAATAAAAAACTATAATCCGGGCCTAAATGTTAGGATCATTCCCGAGCAATCAGCACGCCTGAGGGGCCGAACACAATGATTGATGAAACGCACCATCAAATTGGTTGTGCTATTGATGTAGAAATGATCATGATGCAAAATGTCGGTTTCCCATCCGTCAAAAACTATTATATATCTTATTAGTATTTTATCATGGGCCTATACATAATATCCTACCTCACATATCTTTTGAAGATTCTCGAGGAAGTCCGAGATCAATTATTTTTAATTTTCGGAGATTTGTGGAAGTCCCTATATTTTTTTCGTATTATCGATACTGTCCAAAATTTAGATTGGAATGAAGTTCAATTCCGACCGGGGAGGAAGGGATTGGCTCCGGCAGGCTGTCGAGGAGCATATACACCTTGGGATATAGCAGAATTAGGCTTACACCTACGTCCCAAAATTAGGAATTGGACCTGATCAATACGATGTACCAGAAATAAAAGCCCACTTAAAAGTTGATCGAGTTTCCTTTAAAATATTATTCAGCTTGGATGTGCTTAAAGCGGGCCAGATCCATGAAAGGAGAAGCTCGGCCGAGCCCGCTCATCGTTCATTTCGGGCTGACGGGCCTAAGTGGGCCGGCCCAGTGCAATGCCGTTGAGATAACCCAGTGACGCCTTTAATTAGCAATTGACGATGAATGCCAATGTGTTAGCCAAGGGAGGTAGCAATTCACATACTTCCTCTTTATTTTCATGTGAGCCTTCGTGATGTACAAAACGACCAATTACAGCGCGTAATTTGTTATGATATACGGTGGTGGTTGGTTGAGTAGTTCAAGACTTAATTTGTGAGCCAAAGGCCATGGATTGATTCTCCGATTTATCCTTGGTCTTAGGAAATCTTGATTAGTTTGCAAAGGACAGGCTTTTGGGCTTAAATGTATAGTTAGTATTTGCCTTCCCCACTCGAACTTGGGGGCACTATGGTGACCCGCTTGCTTAGTGGGAAGTTGGTGTTTTGTTAGTTGCTTAAATTAAATATTCGAGCGATCAGTGAATAGATTCCAACCTTGTCCAAACCCTTTAGTCTTAGAAAATGAAAGGAAGGTAATTTGTGAAACATTTATTACACAAGTCATACTGTAAAATCAATTTCTTAACAATTTGTGAGTGACTTATTTGAGATAATGCGATATCATTTCATAAATCTTTCTCGAACAAAATGGTCTTGCCCTAAAAGGGAAAAAATTGCACAAGCCATTGCCAATTCAAACAAAGGGTCTTCACTTCTTTGTCACATGAAGATATCAAGAGCTCATACAAGAACACATCAAAAGTCCTCAAAATTTTACTACACCTTCAGCACACAGCAGACGTCACTCCGAGATTATACATATCCCATACGCGTATATACATTTATGCCTATAAAGTTACTAACAACGATTGCAGAGCAACTCATTCTGTGGAAACAGGCCCAGATTAGCTTTAATTCAGGTGATTCAAGCTTTGGACTAGTGGAGATCGGCAACGTGGAACTGAGAGGCATAGCTGTTTGTTCTCCCTTCGGATACTGGCGGTGCATTCAGAAATGCCCAATTGCTCCAGGTCCACCTGCCAATCATTTGATTGTAGCTCAGATTCTATCAAGATTAAACAGCTCCAAATTAAAAAGGAAAAATTCCAATACTATAAAATGATCGAAAAATGTAAAGATAAATTAATATTCGGGTCTTAATGCAATTGATCCAAATGTGTCCACGTAAATTACCTCATCAAGTGCTCACTGTATAAAAGTCAATGAAAGAAATAACACCGGAAGCAATCACAATAGTTCAAATAAGACATATTCATTGTTCAAATTAGAGACTTAACCACACGATTGGTTTGGAATGTTTAATAGGTTTTACCACTTTTGATATGAACAGTTGGGTTCTTAAGACACCCAATGATCGTAGAATCACCTTAACACTAAACTTACCAGCCTTTGTTGTTGACGAGTCTCTCCCAAGTCATCTCGGCTTCTAGCTCCGCTGGTAGCGAGTTTGATCTCTCGGACTTTCTTGCACACTCTTCGAACACCATCTCCTGTCGCGACAAATCAATCACAAAAAAAAAAAAAAACATTCTTCATTATTAATTCATAAATTCAACAATTCACACACACACATATCTACAAACAAAATGGTAAAAATCGAAACGATTGAAATGGGAGTGTTTACCTGAGTGCCATCGGACGGGGCTTTAGGCAGCTCTTCCTCTGTCTTCTCCTTCTTCGACCTCCAATAAGCTTCTATCTCCTCTTTAGTGAACGATCTGTTCCTCTGGTAAGCCGCTGGAAAGATTCAAGATTCAAAACTTTTAGCCCTAACCCTATTGGCTAAAGTGGTAGGAGCAACGAGGAAGATGACTTACCATGCTTAGGATCAAGGACCGGCGAGTCCCAACCTGCCATTAGAGAACCCATTGCTGCTCGCAAGCTTTGCTCAGTGATCACCCTTTCCGTTCTTGTCTGCGATTCTTCGATCGATTCGCAGGTGACTATGAAGGCTTTTTATACGCGGGGATGATTAGTTCTTATCTGCAACTTTGTTCTTATCACAAACTTTATGATTTCCCACATATTTTAAAAAGCTTTGATGTTTCATTTTGTTTTGGCTGCTATTGGGTTAATTCCACCAACTTTTTGCACATAAATGTCGAAGCTACATGTCCGCCCACAGATTTGCACGGGAAGCTGAAAGAACAAGGCCAAGTGAAAGAGATTGGGACGATGATGACGCGATCTGGCCATTGAGTTTGTTTGGGGGAAATAATATCAAATGTAGATGAATTTTGATATAATATTTAATGTGATCCGTAAAACTTTTAAATATGAATTATAAACCAATGAGCAATGTCGTCTTTGAACTATTTATTTGTTTAATGTGGTCTTTATAGTTTTAGTATATGTTCAATTTAGTCCATGAACTAAATGAAAAGTTCAATATTGTCCCTAAATTTGAATTAATGAAATGACAATATTAAACATTTTCATATAGTTCATGAACTAAATTGAACAAGTACAAAAAATATATGGATTATATTGAACAAATTAATAGTTTAAGAATCATATGGCACATTAAGTTAAAATTCATGGATCATTTATAATATTATCCCATTTTGTTTGTGCTTGATGTGCATATGATGCATGTCCTCCAAGGTTCCTTAGGCAGGGAGGGCGATTATTTGCGACCGAAGTATATAGGCTCGATGCAAGTGATTACCAACATTGTGTGCCCATATGATCCAACATATCAGATTCACTAGGTCAACTGCACTGGATGAGGCGGAGCTCTTATATAATGACGCCCATTTATCGAGCCCTACTATCTTTGCTCGGTGAATAATATATTTCATTTTCCGCCCCCCCCCCCCAAAAAAAAAAAAAAAAAAAAACTTCTCATTAGGGAGACAAAATGAGATGCAACCATCACCTTCCATAATTTACATTAGTAGGGCATCCATAATTTTATGTTCCAATTTCAATTAATACAACAAAATCTTACATATTGACTGAGATTCTACGTTTAGTCCGACTTTAAAAATGAACCTTGTGAAAATACAAAGGCCTTTAGCTTAAGGGGTTTTGGAAAAACACATATTGCGTTCGGTAAAAAGTACGTAATTTTGGGTTTAGTAGTGTTTGACAAAAAAAAATTGTATTTTATTTTGGCTGCATTTTTTCTATTATTTTATTAAAAGAAACTCAAATCCTTCGTAGATTCTAACAAATGGCTTAGGTCGTTGACGAGCTAGATTTGGTGTTAGCGGCTGTTGTTTGAGATCGCTCAACCTCAGGTGGCCTTTGCTCGGGTTGCCCCTCAGGTTGTGTGATCCTAGTGAGGGCTGCCTTAGGTCACGAGACCCTAGGCGACAATTGGTGAATGTAGTTTTGGAAGAAAGTATTTATTCCTTAGAGATAGCTTTTTGCAAATGCTGAAAGCAAAAGTAAGTAGGTAATCATTCACTTTGTTTGCGGAGTTTTCAAGGGTTTTAAGTTGAACACAAGTTGCAATTTTTTTAAAAGAGAGAGGATAAAGTAACAGTCACTCTAAATATACTATTATATTGTTGGATCCTCCCGATGTGATCAAATTTTCGTGCACTAAAAATCATCAAAGTTCTTTCGATGTTCCTAATTTGCAATTTGACGGGATTAAGGACGCTTAGATTATCCGTCCGAAGACGACAGTCATGCTTCTTGGAAGAATTGTTCCTTCCATAGGGGTTACTATCGAGGTAATTTTTTTATTTTAATTTTATCTATAGTAAATGTCCAAGTGATTGGGATCTTGATAAGGACGTCTATCCAATCTTCTATTTAGTAGTTATAAAAATAGAAGGATTGTTTCATAACCGGTACAAAAAGTCCATTCTCAAACATATTTATTCCTTACCACTTGCGACTGAAGGTTCGAGGTTGGTGAGCCTGTCATTGTCAGTGCAAGCTCGCCAAAATGCTACCAAGTAAAAAATCTTTCCACTAGACGTAATTTGATATTTTATTGAAGAAATTATTGACAAATTGGGGTTTAACATGCCATCCCAATTGGGGCGCCCGTGGTTTTTCGTCGAGGGTTTGACATTTGTGGAGCCATCAAATTTACAATCAAACATCATGGATGGATCCCGACAAGCTTTTAATTTTCATTTATGATGTCCTGGATTTCCAATCAGCTTGATGTTCAAACAAAATCAATACATAAATTATCTTTTGGCGATGTTTCTTGTTTTTTCTTTCTTCTTTTCTTTTTGTGGGGTAGGTTTAATTTATTTATGATTTTTCTATAATTAAAAAAAGCTATTATACAGTCCTATGTTAGAATCATTCCCAAGCAACCGGCACCGCATGCGTGGCCACACACAATGATTTGATAAAAAGGACCATCAAATGCATTGCTATTCTTTGATCTCGAATCTTCTACACGAAACATCGTACCTCATCAACATGTCGGAAAATTCAATGAACATCTGAGAAATTAACGGAAGTCCCTAGTGCAAAACATATTTGATGTGAACGAGAATCTACTGATTTGTTCGTGACTGGGACTTTTCTGGCTCCTTCCAAAGAGATATATTTTTTGCTCAATATATTCGTTTCCATCATCAATTATTAAAATGAAGGTCGATCCTGACTTTGAAGTAAAATCAACTGGACTTCATCAATTGTGGACTTCATCAATGCGACGGGCCAGAGCTAAAAGCCCACTTAAAAGTTAAATCAAGCTACCTTCAATACGTTCGGCTTGGATGGGATTTAAAGAAGTACAAAACACCCATTTAAGAAACGTAATTTGTTACAATTGAGGTGGTTATCTTAGTGGTTCAAGATTTAATTTGTAAGCCAAATGTTGTGGGTTTGATTCTCAGCTCGCACTTGTTAGGACGGGGCAAGTTTGCGAAGAATAAAAGTAATTTATTGTGAATTGAATAAAAGTACGTTAAACAACTTATAATGTAAACTAATTTCTTGAACAATTTCTGCAGGACTTAGTTTAGAAGATGAGAACTTTAGATTAAGACTAGCAGATGCAATCCCGATTGTGCATTTGTTTAAACGCACTGTCCTTAGAGTGGGTTTGTTTTAAACGACGAGAAATTCCATACATATCTAATAATCTCTCTTTTTCAGGTGAAATTGCTTTGTTTTAAACAGAAGAAATTGCATAAGCTATTGTCCTTTCAAATCAAGACTTCACTTCTTTACCATTTAGAAGAGAACTAGAGCTCATACAAGATCACATCGAAAGTTCTCAACATTTTACATCGCCTTCGAGACACTATACATATCACCCCAAAAATATACATATCGCATATGGATAAAGATATATACTTATAGATTTACGATTGCAAGGCAACTCATTTCGTGCAAACAGGCCCAAATTAGCTTTCTCGTTATGTGATTCAAGCTTTGGACTTCTGAATATTAGCAATGTCGAATTGAGGGACATAACTGTTGGTGCTGCCTTCGGAAACCGGCGGTTCATTCAGGAATGCCCAATTGCTTCTAGTCCACCTGCCAAGTATTTTATTGTAGCTCAGATTCTATCAAGCTTAACGACCCCAAATTAATTAAAATAAAATTTCGAATACTAGAAAGTGATCGAAAAAAAGAAAGATAAATTAATTTTTGAATATTAACTCAGTTAATCCGAATGAGAATGTGTAAATTATCTTGTCACATGCATACCGTATAAAATTAAATATACGAAATGACGCCGGCGCAATCACAATAATTTAAATAAGACCCTTTCATCGTTCAAATTAAAGGCTAAATCATCCGATCAAATTCGTAGTGTTCAATTTATCCTGCGACTTTTGATATGAACAGCCGGTTTCTTAAAACACCCGGTGATCCTAGAATAATGTAAAAACAGAACTGACCAGCCTTTGTTGTTGATGATTCTTTCCCAGGTCGTCTCTGCTTCCAGTTCCGCCGGCAGCGAGTTCGATCTCTCGCACTTTCTTGCACGCTCTTCGAACACCATCTCCTGTCACGACAAACCGACCACAGATAAGAACCGTTAATTTACTACCAATTCATAGGTTCGATAATTCTCACATCCATGTCTGCCCACAAAACGGTAGAAATCAAAACGATTAAAGATAAGTATTTACCCGGGCGCCAACGGACGGGGCTTTCCGCAGCTCTTCGTCTGCTTTCTCCTTCTTCGACCTCCAGTAAGCTTCTATTTCTTCTTTAGTGAACGATCTGTTCCTCTGGTAGGCCACTGAAAAGATTCAAGAATCAAAACTTTTAGCCCTAACCCTATTGGCTAGAGTGGTAGTAGCAACGAGGAAGACGACTTACCATGCTTAGGATCAAGGACCGGCGAGTCCCAACCCGCCATTAGAGAACCCATTGCTGCTCACAAGCTTTGCTCGGTGATCACCTCCTCTGCTCTTTGTCTGCGATTCTTCTAGCTATTTCGCAAGTGATGTGAATGCTTTCTTTTATACGCGGGGATGATTAGTTCTCATCTGCGACTTTTGTTCTTATCCTTAACTTTATGATTTCACACGCATTTTGAAAAGCTCTTTTTTTACTTTTTGGGTGCAACTGTATAATTACACTTGACCTTTTGCGCATGAATGCCGGAGCTACATGTCCGCCCACAGATTTGCCCGGGAAGACTGAAGAACAAGCCAAGCGAAAGAGATTGGGACGATGACAGACGTGGTCTGACCATTGGATTTGTTTGTGCTTGATATGCATCCGACGTGTGTCCTCCGAGGTTCCTAGGCAGGGAGAGTGATTAGCTGCATCAGAGAATATAAGAGCAGTGCATGTCATCCGTCAGATCTGTTCGTCTTATTCGAGGTCCATATGATCCAACGGATTGAATTTATTGGGCCAATCGCACTAGATGCGACCTATAACTTATCTTATGGATATTTCACGGTCGGCATTAATAGAGTATAAAGTAAAAAGGGTTTGGTAAATTAAAATTGAAAAGTGAAATAACTTTGAAAGAAGTACTGTTTGGTGAAACATATACTTTTTTAGTTGGAAGGCGAAAACATATTTGAAAAGTACTTTGGTCTGACTTTAATTTTAATTTATTAAAAAAAATCAATGGCTGCAGCTTTTATATTTAGTTCGTGTTTAGTGCAACGTTAAAAAATGTGTCAATAAGAGAAATTACATTTTTCAAATGAAAATAAAGTCACATCAAAGTAGATTTTTTATCAATTAATAAGAAAATAATTTCATTTTAATAAATATGGCCACATATAACCCGAAGAAAGAAATATGTTATTGTTAAAAATTATAAGTATCCTCAAATATTTTCTAAATTTATGAATATTCAATCACGTAAATGTGTCATGTGAGAAGATACATTATCATCTAAGGCTCTAGCCCTTCATTTGTTCATCAAGGTCAATTGTATATCCATAATTTGGACCCAAATATGTGCTAATGAATATCATTCACCCTGCTTCTTCGATATAATTATGCAAAGTCATTTTTGCTATCACAATTTACATTTGCTTTTTATACAATAACTTGGAATATTACTTAGAATCTTCCACATTATTTTCAATATGCCAAAGGCTCACTTAATTTTTAATTGTACTAAATAATGGGTATGGTTGAATTCTTTTTGATAACTTGTAGTTTCAAGATCTTAATGAAATCGGAGACTTGCTGAGATTGCTTTGTAAATTTGATTTATTGAAGTGATATATCATATTTTCAAGCTCCGGAGGCCTACACAGGAGCCTAAGATTGGATCCGGCAGTTTTGCCATTATTGTGAGGGCAATTCAGAGATTCACGCAGAGCCCAGAAGCAAAATACTCAATTAACGGGAAAACCCGGCTTTGTCCTTTTGAGTATATACACTCTTAATTGTGCAGATTGCAGGTATGATTGCAATTGACACCATCTCTCCTAATCCCTAAATTTTGATTTTTTCCCCCTTAACATCCGCCCTTCAAAAAGTAGATTCTCTATTTAATTTCCAGTTGAAGTTACTAAATACAAACAATTAAAGATAGCTTTAATCCAAAAATTGACTGAAGATGCTAGAAGACACTCTTTTTAGAAATTGAGAATAATACACCAAGCTCATAATCACAGAAGTGAAAAACTGAAGATAGATTTCAGAATTTCTTTGGAAGTGAAAGCTAGAAAACTCGCGTGATTAAATGCATCTCTCTCTCTCTCTCTCCGTCTCTCTCTGTGCTGCAAGCAAGTTAGTGATTCTAGGCCCATTATCATTCGAAAGCTACTGTCCTTAGAATGGATTCTATAGCTGTAGCTTAGGCCTTCATCCTCTTAGGTGAAAGCATCGATATCCCAGGATTATCTACTAGATGCAAAAAAGAAGGCCTGTCATTAGCAAAATTTTATTAGGGAACACTTCTTTCAGTTCCAAACATTGTGGCTACTTTCACTTCAGTCACTATACTTTTGAAGTGCTTTTAAGTTTAAATCAAGCCACTTTGTCATTGGGTCATGGCATGTAGCACATGGATAAATTGCTATAGTAGCTTCTATTAAGAGCCAAGTAATTAGTTGTCCAATTCAGTGACCAAATTGTAAGCGCTTCAAGAATTTAGTAAGCTTATTGAAAATTCTTAAAGTTCTTTGACCTAATTGAATGTAATTGCCAAGTCGAATACTCATAGTTTGTCTCGTTGTTTTGAATCAGAGTTTCTTGACTTCCCTTTGACCACAAATATGTGCTTAAACTTGGCTTACACAGTGTAATTATCTTACTTGATGTTTTGAATTTTTTCCTTGTATAAAGGCCTTATATCAGTGTTTTCTGGCATGTAAAGGCCTTAGAAAGCCTTGTGCTTAACTGTAAAATCAAACAGTCTTTTCAAGAAAGCCTTCGTGAACTCAACAAAGGAGCAATTCAAGAGACAAGCTTCATGTTCTCCTGTTCGAGAATGGGTCTCAGAAATGGTTGAGGAAGGGGCTTGCCCTACTGAAACTGAAGGAGAAGAGCAATAATATTGGTCTTTCCTACTCAAGTATATCTACTGTGAGATTAAGAATACGGAGAACTCGGCCTTAGGTTCTATGTGAATGCTTGTATCATATAGAATGGCATTACTCCGTACTTCAGGAGCTAGGCTTGATATTACTTACTTTCAAGCATTTAGGGTCCTGTTGCTCGAGTTAAATATTGCTTGTTGCATCCATGAAATGTTTTGATAATTCAGTGGATGTTTCACTCATCTGAATTCTGTGTTTTTTTTGGCGGCTGATTTAGGATCTGATGTCGATGATGCTACGGTAATTTGACGGATTCTTACTCTGGCTCTGCCTGAATATATTTCATAGGAAAGACAAACTTATCATGCTATTTGTTCCATTGCAGTATGGAGGTGAAGAGGATGAAAGCAGTGATGATGGAGGAATGCTCTGTGAGTTCAACAGAACTTTAATTATTTATTAATGAAGTTATTCATTAATTACTGATAGATGTTATTGATTGCATATCGTATATTTGTTGAAATGTTCTTTTTTTCCACTTCACAAAATCCATATGCATTTGGAGTTTAGAGCAACTCTAGAGATGCTGAAACCAGTTTACTAGATTGGTTTACTTAGTAATGTGATGCTCTATAAGTGGTTGTTTAAGTTAGAGTGCTACCTTGTCCGGTGAGTTATGCCACATCACTTAGTAGACAAGTCATAGTATGTTTAGTATTGATTGTTTATTTTAACTGTAATATATCTTGCAGTAATGGTCAGCTTCTCTCTGCTTTTTCTAGCTTTACTAAGCAGTGGCAAATTGAGTGTTTTGTCTGAACTTGTTTGGTTTTTACTTAAATATGTAGGTTCATATACATTTGCTTTGATTGCTTGTGTCTGAATGAGCTGAATCCCTCTTTTTCATTGGAGGAAGGAAATAATCTGTTTTGTGACCTTTGCCCTTACTGCTGTTGGTCAATGATGGCCTTTCCCTTGACCTTGATTGCTACTGCCACCCTGTTCACCTGGTCAAGAGAAGTCATCCATTTCTAATCATGCACCACCCTGTTTTGCAGATCTTCCTGACTTGGAGAAGGCTAGAGGAAATTAGTAAAGAAGTAGCACGAGAGATCCATCTCCAGTATGCACCGTTTGGTGCAATTGAGGAGGTTCAGCGTATGATAGGAAGTACCAATAGAACTCATGGATGCTTGCAGCTTAGCCCATCAGGTTGTCTACAACTATCGACTTCCATTTACATGTGAGTACTTGAGTATCGATCCAGCCGCTATTAAGGGAGGTCTTGTTGCTCTGGTCGCTTCGGCGCATTTTGTCTCCGGTCGCCTCGATCAACGATCCCGCTCCAACGTTGATCTGCACCGACTTTGCTAACAAGTAACTAATGCATGAACTGGACCTGACTTGACACTCTAGTTGCCCTATGCTATCATCCACCAGGATGAAATTTCTTTGGCTGATTAAATTTTCTGCCCTAATCAGCTGGTTTGGCCAAGAAAACAGAGAGGGTAAGAATGAACTGATGTTTGGTCAAATGCTCGTTTCCTTTTGCCATAAACCCGTCCTCCACTCGGTATTTTTCTGCCCCTGCCTTCGCCTGTATTAGATGCTGTGAGCAAATTAGCATTAAGATCATGTGGTCGAATTCCATAGGCACTTGTCTAGATTAATTTCTACTTTTTTAACCTTTTGCTCGATTAAGGGTGGGTTTGGATAGGCATTTGATTTTAATTTTTTGCTTGATCCAATATGGATGCACCAGCTTTTTCCTAACACGTCATATTTAAAACTATCCCAACATATGAATTTCATGTGATGAAATTAAGGAGAATTACCAAAAAAGCTTGAATCTATTGCAATTGTTACAATTTAGCCTCTCTCTTTTTTTTGGCTAATTTAGTCTTAAATTTTTTGCAATTATGTCAATTCAATCTAGTTAATCAAATTTGACTATTAAGGTTGTCATGGCAATTCTTTAATAATGTTTTATTTTATTTTATCGATTTTTTTTCATTTTCCTTATCTTTTTTTCTCTTCTTTTTCTTTGGCTTTTTCTCTTCCATAGTGACCGGTGAGGCTTCAGCAGGGCTTGTCGGCCACTAGGCAAGGGCAGTGAAGCCCTCATTGGCTGTAGGCGAGGGTCACGGCCTTTGTAAGACCTTGCCCACCCTGCAAATAAAGAGGATAAGGAACATTTTAAATTAATTTTTATTATTTATTGATTAGTATTCGTAATTTCAATTTATAATTTAAAGGTGACGCTCTCTTTGTTGACTGGAGAGCCGACAACTTTCCGCTCTTTGTTGACTGGAGAGCCGACAACTTTCCGAAAGCGGAAAGAAGAGAGGGAAAGAGAGCAGTGCTCGGTTTGCACGATCTTATTACAAGTGTCAGATGCGCGTGAACGTTGTGTAGATCCGTTGATTTCGCACCATTAAAAGAATTTGAAAATTATATATTAATGGCATACCGACATCTATATTTTATATAAAATACTTTATCCGGTGTCACACACACGATTATGCCTTTGAGAATCGAATAAAATACAATTAGCGAGTATCTCTGAAAAACTTGTTGATATGACTCTTCGGTTGTTTTGTACTTTGAAAATAATGAATTCATCTTCACAAAAAAAGAAAATATTGACATTCTAATGATTGTGGAGTGAAATAGGGTATCGCATCTAATGAATAACTCGAGTTGATGAGAGCCATGCTAAAGCTTCCCCGTCAAATATCAAACATGGTAAAATCTTCTGAACTTCTTTACATAACTTCTAAATCATAGATCAAAATATCCCAAAGAAAATATCTTCCTTTTTGAAATGTAATATTTATCGAGAATCTGCCCTTATCCGTCCATAATTACAAGGCGCGTACACGTAGTCACCGCGGATATTATTCAAAAACACTGACTTTTTCCTAAAATCAGGGCGGATAAGATTCGGAATCTGTACCCTCCAAACTCGCCTCCGCCACTATAAATAGGGGGGGGCAATCCGAGAGGTCAGATCCCATCTTCGCTTTCCTCAGATCAAACCCATATCGAGAGAAGAAGAAGAAGAGAGAATGCCAGGATTCATCGAACAGATCCTCCGCATGTCAGGAATCAACAACAAGGCCGAACAGACCCTCCACATGGGAGGAGGCCGCAAGGAAGACGAGCACAAGGGCGACAGCCATGACAAGGAGCACAAGGAAGGCTTCGCCGACAAGATCAAGGACAAGATTCACGGCGGCAGCGGCGACAGCCACGACGACAAGGAGGGTCACGAGAAGAAGGACAAGAAGAAGAAGAAGGACAAGAAGGAGAAGAAGCGCGAGGACGGCCGCGACCGCGACTGAGCGGCGCCCCCCCCCCACGCGGTTCGCAGTCAGGTGATATCTCACGTCCATTCCGTTCGTCCGAGGCATCATAGATCGAGAGTAGTATGTTATTGCTCGATGGATCGCTGTTTTTGTCTTTTGTTTTCCCTTTACATCTGTCGGATCTGAGGGTGCGTTCGGTGTTGCAGGCGACTGGCGTAGGATCGGAGCGAGGGCGTGCGGGCTGACTATGTCCGTCTTGTCTACTCATATCATATTGGCTGGAATAAAAATGATAGCTTTAGGAGTGCTGTATTTGCTGCTTTGCTTGTATTCCGATGACATTCTGGACTTGTGACCTATGTAACTACTAATGTCTTTCGTGAAAATAAAATGTTTTCCATTAACGATCTTGTTCCAGCCTAGTTTTGGTATGTACCGCATGAGTTCCATTTTGGGATCCACATGATCAATGATTTGGATTTATCCCGATCTGCGTTTGATTTATGGACCGATCGATGGGTTATTGCTCTCAAAAGGTTTTCACCGTCACACATTTGCTAGTTTTGCTAGTTTTTAATTAGATTTGAAGCGATGTAAATAATAGTGGCGGAAACGAACATGAATCATTTTATGGGTAATCGATTGTTGGATGTTTGGCGGTCGGGATTACCATTGTTTAGACATCGATGTATTTAAAGGCATGGAGGCCCATCATCCTCGCCTAAGCCATTCCCATGAATCAATCAAATCTTTTGGAGCCCAATGAGTAACTAGGAATTAAGCTTTGGGACCATTACTCCCCACTATCAATATTGTACTTCTCATGTGGACCTCACTTTATCCGATGGTTGAGATCATTTGATTTATAGTAGATCGAATATATATGAGACCTCCTATAAATATTTCAAATATCCAATTAGGCGTTTATGATCACCTGTCGATGACTTCCATCATGATCCTTACACACACAAAAAAGAAGTATACGGTAAAATGAACTCAATGTAGGGTGCAAGGGCACTGTAGTCTAGGCTTCGAGATTGATGTACAGCACCACCATCGACAGGATTGGGCCTGTGCCAGGCCGGGCTGGGCCGTCAGGAAAAATGGGGTCTTAGATATATGTTTCGTTGCATTAAGCATCTTCGTCAATTGTACCTCGAAAGATCTTGAGCAAACCAGCTAGAATATGATGGCAAAAGTCTCCGGGATTGCATAGATTGTCGTGATTCAACAGATGGGTTTTAAATCTCGGACTACTTGTTAATGATGATAACTAACAGGGCAAGATGGAGAGAGGAAATTTGAGTCTTCGTGTTACACCATTGCATTCTATGATCTTTTTGATTAGCGTCAGGATCGAAGAAGTTAATTTCTTCTTATATGGGAAAATTATCCAAAACAATAAATAAACTTACTGCACTTTAACCAATTCAGTTTTAAACATTTTAATGTTGTCAATTGATACATAAATCTTTTCAAATTTTGCCAATTTAGTCAATCCGGTCAATTTTAGTTGGAAATAGTTGCTACGGACACCCATGATGTCATGTGGGATGGTTGGCGCTGGCGTGAATAATTTTTTATATTGAAATTATTATTATTTTCTTTCTATAAGGGCTTTGCAGCCCTCGCTAGGTATGGGCGAAAATGTTTTATCATTTGTGGAGTCCATACATTATGACTATCAAATGAAATGTAACTTATTTTTATGGCACCAAATAGCTTATGGGATTTGGATATTCACATCTACTAAGCAATATTTATCTACACAAATATAATATAAATTTAATTAACATATACCACATACATACATACATATTAATGTGCATAATTCATAAGTTAACAAATATATAGGAGGACAAGAAAATTATACATCACGTCTTATGGAAGAAACATATATTATGAGTTGTTCCCTCCCTACCTGCCTAAACAAATTAAAGTAAAATTTAAGATTACACACTACTAATTTGTTTTGTATCAGTATTCCTTTTTCCCAATAAAATGAATTTGATTGTGCATAGGCACCACCATCGGTATGTTATATCTAGAGTTCCAATGCATTCCTAAAATAAAAATGCCAATATTACTTGATTTATATGTAGTTCTTCCTTTTTATAGTTTAATTATAACTTTCCTTAAAATATAGATAAAATTTTCAAATATTTTTTTTATTTTCTCTAGAACTTCCTTAAATTTTCGATCAAATATTTGGAAAAAATATTTTTCCATTTTACATACTTTATCCAAAACTAAACTAAATAACCTAATTGATCCAAAACTTGCTTATGATTTCCAAGAGTGTCGAAAGGGCTCTTTTACTAACATGTTTTCACTACCCTATCCTAAAATATGAAGAAACATGCCAAGCATTTCTATAACATCAATATTCTTAGATCTTTTGAGACCATAATGTTTTACTAAGTCTTACCTCACTTTATTATATATGATTCTATCTATTCTAAACATTTGATAGCACCTTATTTGATTAGCATCTCTGCCATCAACTCTCTTAATGAGATAATGTAGGGTACTTTGTGAATGTAATTTGTCTGGTAACCAATTGCAATTCAAATGCTAGCAATCCGGGAGCCTGTGACCGCCACTTATTTTTATGTCTGGATGCTTAATCGAAAAACTCAATAGCAGATTGGGATTTAATTAGACCATCCCAATCGTGCTGCATAAGTCAGTTTCACAATCAAACGTTTTGGATGGATCCTGATGAGCTGGAAATCTTCATCAAGAATTTCTTGCATTTCCAGTCAACTCAACGCTGGGTCGTATAATGTGCTGACGCAAAAAATCGTAAGTAAATTGAACATTTTTATTAACAATTCGTCTGGGTAATGTGCATATTACAAGGAAACTTGGTTCATGTCCGAGATTACACAAAGAAGAAGATTTCACCATCACATATATTCGATATAAGTAAATTAGAGTAAATTTGCACGCATTTAATAATTTCAACAACGTTCTTTTGAGCCAACGTTAGCCTCAGACGAAGATAGATAGAGTGTTTCTAAACCAGCTTTGCTGGTTGACCATATCGGTTGTCAAGAGGGGCGACACTTCCTCTCTGGTAAGGACGTGAGACCAGGGAACCCTCCTCGACGTGTCAGCCCCCGGTCCGTAACATTCGCATTGCCCATAGTAGGCCGTCCTAGAATTAAAAAAGAGAAAATATTATTTTCGAAATAATTAAATTACATGATATTGCTATTATTGTTATTGTTGTTGTTGGCTACCTCTGTGTAGATGGTTCCCCCCAATCATCCCATCCCTGAGGGAGAACGGCACTGGACATGTAAGAGAGGGCGAAGACGACCCTGGAATATGGGCCCCACGGACGGCCCAAGAAAGTGTTGGTGAGGCCCGTGATTGTGCAGCCCAGGAAGACGAAGCCCGTGTTCTCCGACGGTGACGCTCGGTGTTGGGCCGTGATAAACCCTCCTCCTCGTGACACCGAATGTATGTGGCATTTCTACAATGGGAAATAATAATAATGAAAAAGAGAGAATTAATTAAGATTATTTGCTTCATAGAGTTCATATTGTTGGCATGAAATGATACTTGAAAGAGAGAAGCAGCGTTGCCAAAGATGAAGTCGACATCGCCTTCAATGTAGCAGTTACTGTAGTAATGCCTTCCAGCGTGGTTGAGCAAGTGTGTCTTGGTGAGATGTGATTTTGCATGCCAAAAATGCCACCCTATCTCCCGACACTCTCAATGCTACCGCTTTTGCTCCAGGCCCATAAGTATTCTGAACATCAAAACATCGAATCGAGCCAATCATAAGTGAGACAGATGGGACAATCTGATTATTCCATCACATCACGTCGGCTATATAATCCATTTCTAGGCCATGTTAATCACTAAGCTAAGTTGCTTAGAAAACTTCATCCTACGTTGTATTATCATGTTCCACTATAATTGGCAATTGCATTTGCAACTTTGTTACGAACAAATACTTAATAACCATTTTGACGAATTTAAAGCCGTCCCCATTTTTTAGTGCGCTTGCCCATGCGAACCTGAATTGTGAGGTAACGGCCGACAAAGTCGGAAGCAAGGACGGAAACGGTAGGCGACCCGAATATGTCCCCGCTGTCATCCCCCGTGATGATTGTGCTGGATGCGCTCCTGCCGCTCAAAGTTACGAAAGGTTTGTTAGCCGGGATCACTAGTTTCTCCCGGTACATCCCCGGCTCAATCAATATGAACACGAGTTCCAAGTTGTTCGACGGCACGGCATCGATGGCATCCTGTATCTTTGTGAAGTCCCCCTTCCCGGACGGGTCGACCCGGATGAGGCGCTGGATGTTGGAAGCTCGAGTCGCGTTTCCTGTCTCAGAAAAGCTCGTACAAGTAGATAAAAGAGCCAGCAGAAAGTAGAGGACGAATTGGCCTGGATTCCTCATGACACAACTCAAGAAGTGCGGCTAGTAATGGATATTATTGGGGTCGAAGTTATGATATGAAAAGCCAAGATGATGAAAAATGTGAGCGATTAGATTAGTATGAGCTGCGTGGCTCTATTTATAGGATGAAATTGCGAAATGAGAGGGGCCGATCTCTTGAAAATGACGACTGCGGTGATCAGCAATTATTGGAAACGTCCGAGAGGGACCAACCGGTTGCTCCGGGCTAAAACTTGGAAGCAGCCGTCAATGATTGAAACCCCACGTTCATGATTCGATTTCGTCTAGATTCCTAATTCATGTCAAACTGATTATTATTATTATTATTATTATTATAATAGTTCGAGGAGTTGAGGTATACGACCTATGGAGGCGGCTTGCGGGAAAATTCGTGTATTTAGTTGGAGATATGTCCCTAGTCTTAAGGTAAACGTTAGGGTTCTCCATTACCATTAGAGGAAAAGCAATCGGCTTTTTAACTAGGGAACCTGTATCCTTCTGTGTTCGTGTGCTTTGACAATATTTTCATACGCGGGTGTCATGGATAGGTGCAACGTTTCGGACAGGAGTCATCACGTGCATAGATTGTGAAGTTTAGCTTCCCCAGGTGTTCCAACCTTTTTATGAGTCGCTTGTGATGAAATCATAAGGATTTGGAAGTTGACTTGAATTAGGGTTTTCATTGACCACGTCCCGTGGGACGATCCGGAACCTAGATTTGAGATCCACCCTGAAATCGGTGTGGAAAAATCGTTCCGATACACCAAGATTATGCTTGTGGATTAAAAAAAAACTTAGGAGATGTCGAATAATCCATCACTAAATGATGGCAGAAATAAAAACTTCGTCTAGAGAGTGAGACAAATGTTCGAAATACCCCAAGAGTTTAGATAAGAAAAAATAAAATAAAATATATATACACACATATATATATATATATATATATATATGTACGAATGTATATATATGTGTTAAAATTACACTCTATTTGTTTCGTGAAAAATATTGTAGTTTTTCAGTGTTTGGATCACTTAAGAAAATGGATCAATGGAAAAAAATTTCATACCGAGGCTTAAATTTAAGAAAATGATTTTCACTTTTAAAAATAAATAGATATTTTACCAAGATATGATTATATATCGAGTTTGAAATGGAAAATCCAGGCTTGGACATGAGAACCCTACTACTCGTTATTAGGTCCTTGGTAGTGGGGCCAAGACTAGAGGTCAAGGTTGCTTTCTTGGCACTCAAGCTCGGGTCTATCGAGGTCATGAATAAGTCCATTGAGGCTAAGCCTGGTTTCATCATGGTTGGGCTTGGGTCCTTGGTGCCCATGCCCTAATCCATCAAGGTCGGGCCCCAAACTCTAGCTCCTATGCCCGGGTCCTCGACACTTAAGCCCGAGTTCATTGAGGGCATTGAGGGCAGGCACATGACTCCCATGCATAGATCCCTTGTGCACACGCCTCGGTCCATCGATGCCAGGCTTGGGACATCAACATCTAGTCCCAAGTTTATCGAAGCCATGGCCAGGATCTTAGCTGTAACGACTAAGTCCGATGAGGATATGGAGTAATCACCGATAAGGAACCTTTCTAATAAACTTCTAAGATAGTGAATCAGATATAAATGAATCGAATTATACATCAAATAAGGGAGAGTACACTTGTGACATATATGTGAAAATTAAAATTAACTTATTGAAACGCCTTTTGATATAATGACAAGTTTTATTTTGGAACTTCAAACTCAAGTGTGCTCAGGTTAGAACACTACGAGGATTGACAACTTAGTGTCTACCTATATGCCAAATGACAAAATTATGAGGCCCAATATGAGACAAGCCAAAACAGATAATACCTTTAGTGAGTTAATTTAGGGAGGTCAAAACTTATATTGATTTAATGTACCATCCCTAGAATGGATCTTAAGTGACCACAAACTCCATACGCACCTAATAATCTCTCTTCGTGTTGAAATTGCTTTGATCTAAAGAGAAGAAATTGCATAACCTATTACTGTTTCAAATCAAGTCTTCGCTTCTTTACCACTAGATGAGAATT
Source organism: Angophora floribunda (assembly GCA_014182895.1). NCBI lineage: Eukaryota > Viridiplantae > Streptophyta > Magnoliopsida > Myrtales > Myrtaceae > Angophora > Angophora floribunda. Next base: position 226,292 of record CM024710.1, read on the forward strand.
AGAGTTCATACAAGATCACATTGAAGTCCAACATTTTACATTGCCTTCGAGATACTATACACATCATTCTGAGAACATTCGTATCGCATATGTGTATACATACATACATATTTATATATATACAAACTACGATTGCATGGCAACTCATTCAATGCAAATATACCTGAATTAGCATTCTCATTATGTGATTCAAGCTTTTGACTTATGGAGATTGGCAATGTGGAACTGAGAGGCGTAGCTGTTGTTGCTTCTTTCAAATACCGGCGGTTCATTAAGAAATGCCCAATATCTCCCAGTCCACCTGCCAAGTATTTGATTGTACCTCAGATTCTATCAAGCTTAACAACCACTAAATAGTTTTAAAAAAATTCGGATACCAGAAACAAATCAAAAGACAGAAAGATAAATTAATGTTTGGATTTTAACACAATTGATCCGGATGGGTACGCGTGAATTGTCTCATCACGTGCATACCATATAAAAGTTAATGTATGAAATGACATCGGTAGAAATCAAAATAGTTCAAACAAAACCTTTTCGTCGTTCAGATTAAAGGTTTCATCACTCTATCGGTCTTGGAGTGTTTGATAGATCAAATCTATTAAGAGGCCCAGTGATCCTAGAGAATCACGTTAATACTCAACTTACCAGCCTTCGTTGTTGATGATATTCTCCCAGATCATCTCCCCTTCTGGCTCCGCTGGCAGCGAGTTGGATCCTTCGTACTTTCTGTACACTCTTCGAACACGCATTTTGAAATTTTTATTTTTATTTTTTGGTGCAACGGTATAATTCCACTTGACTTTTTGCACATGAATGCCGTAGCTACATATCAGCCCACAGATTTGCCCGGGGAAGACTGGAAAGCAAGCCGAGTGAAAGAGATTAGGACGATGAAGACGTCATCTGACCGTTGGATTTGTTTGTGCTTGCTATGCATCTGACGTGTGTCCTCCGAGGTTCCTTTGGCGGGGAGAATGATTAACTGCATCAGGGAACATAAGAGCAGCGCATGTCATTCGTCGGATCGTTTGTCCTATGCCAGGTCCATATGGTCTGATGGATCGGATTTATCGGGCCAAGTAGAGGTGGTTGATTCCCGATCTAGTTTGATTCCAAAGTGGAACATGGGATCGGACCATTTGGTACTAGGATCGAGAATTAGACTAGATTGTCGATTTCAATTCAGTCCAACAGAACCGGCTACTTTTTTTCATTAAAAAGTGGTTGTGCTTTGAATTGATTGATCCGGTTTGGTTTTCAGGCAGTCCTAATAAAACCAATCGCATATATTCCTACGTGCTAAAAAGTCAAACTCCACTTGTATTTAAGTTTATATATACGTGTTTAAGAAATAAAATGGTTTATTTGAGGATTTAATGCTATTTTTAAGAAATTTTAAAAATATATTTTAAAAAAAGAGTCGGTCCGATTCCCTCTCGAAACCGGGAATCGGACCGAAAATCACTAGTTCCATTTTTATAGAACTTGGAATCGGATTGATGCATCTAGGAATCGGACTAAACTAGTTGGTTCAGTGCGGTCCTAATTTGGACAGTCCATTATGCTCACCCCTAGGGCCAAGTGCACCTCGGATGCAACCTATAACTTCTACTTTATGGATATAATATGAGGTACATCATCACCTTCCACAATCTTGCATTAATAGAGGGCATATATGATTTAATTTGCATTTGGTTTTGCATTTGGGGAAAGTCATACAAAGTAAAGACGGTTTGATAAACTAAAATTGAAAATGAAGCAACTTCGAAGAAAATGCCGTTTAGTGAAAATATATACTTTATTTGGTTGGAAGGTGAAAACATATCGTAAAGTACTTTGGTGTGACTTTAAATTTTTAATTTGTTAAAAAAAACAAATCAATGTCCGCAACTTTTATATTTAGTTCATGTTGAGTGCAATGTAAAAAAAATGTATTAATAAAAAAATTAATTTTTTCAAATGAAAATAAATTATTCGCATCAAAGTAGACTTTTTTTCATTTAATAAGAAAGTAATTTCATTATAATAAACATTTTCACATATGCCCTGAAGAAAGAAATACATTATTGTTAAAAATTATAAACATCTTTCAATATTCCTAAATTTATGGCTATTCAATCACGTAAATATGTTAGGGCAGAAGGTACATTATCATTTAAAGCACTAGCCCTTCATTTGCATCATTAGGAACAATTGTATGTCCAAAATTTGGACCCAAATCTATGCTCATGGATATAATTCACAATATTTCTTTGTATTTAACTGTGCAAGTCATTGCTACTATCACAATTTACACTTGCTTTTTATACAATAACTTGGAATATTGTTTAGAATCTCTCACTTTATTTTCAATATGCCAAAGACACACTTAATTTTTAATTGTACAGAATAATGAACACGGTTGGATGCTACTTGATAGCTTGTAGTTTCAGAATCTCATTAAAACTCCGGCAAATGAAATCTAACATATTTTTAGGGCACCAAATAGTGAATGGGGTTTGGATTTTCACATCTACTAAGTATATTTATCTACACAAATATAATGTAAATTTAATTAACATATACCACATACAAACATATTAATGTACATAATCTTTTAATTAATGATTTTTAGGAGGATGAGAAAATTATACATGACTTCTTTTAGAAGAAATGGATATTATGAGTTGTTCCCTCCAACCGACCTAAACATATATAAATTAAATTTTAAAATTACACACTGCCAATCCATTTTGAGTCGATATACTTTTTGACCAATAAAATGAATTTGGTCTTGCATAGGTACCGCCATCGATATGTTACTATCTAGAGTTCCAATGTAGTTCTTCCTTTTTACTGTATAATTATAACTTTCCTCAAAATATGAATAAAGTTTTCAATTACTTTTTATTTTCTCCGGAAATTTCTTAAATTGTTGATCATATGATCGGATTAAATATTTTTCCATTTTACATTATTTTATCCAAAACTAAGCTAAATAACCTGAATTATCCAAAACCTACTTATGATTCTCCATAGGGTTGTAAGCGCTCTTGTACTAACATGTTATCACTACCCTATCCTAAAATATGAAGAAACATGCCAAGCATTTTTGTAACACCTTAGCTGATTAGCATCTTTGTCATCAAGTCTTTTAACCATGCATTTTCTATATATAATGAGATCATGCAAGGTACTTTATGAATGTAATTTGTTTGGCAACCAATTGTAATTTGAATGCTAGCAATCAGCGAGCTCGTGATCGCTGTTGCCCCCACTAAAATGCTAGCAATCATGAATTCTTTCTATGTCTCGATATTTAATTGAAAAACTCAATAGCAGATTGGGATTTAATTAATCCATCCCAACTGTGCTGCGTTAGTCAATTTCGCAATCAAACTTTTTGGATGGATCCTGTTGAGCGGGAAATCTTCATCAGAATTTCCTGCATTTCCAGTCAACTTGACGTTGGGTCATTTCATGTGCTGATGCAAAAAATCACAAATAAAATTGAAAAATTTCATTAGCGATTCATCTGAGTAATGCGCATGTTACAAGGAAAAAAGACTCATGTCCGAGATTACACAAAGAAAAAGATTTCACTATCACAGTTTCACTGTAAGCAAATTAAAGTAAATTTCATTACAGACGTACACATCTAATATTTTTGACATGGTTCTTTGAATCGACGTTAGCCTCAGTTGAATACAGATGGAGCATTTCTGAACCAGCTTTGCTGGTCGACCATATTTGTTGTCAGAAGAGGCGACACTTCCTCGCTAGTAAGGACGCGAGACCAGAGAACCCTCCTCGACGTGTCGGCCCCCGGTCCATAACATTCGTATTGCCCATAGTAGGCCGTCCTAGAATTAAAAAAAGAGAAGGATTATTTTCGAAATAATTAAATCAACATGATATTGCTGTTTTTGTTATTGTTGTTGTTGGTTACCTCTGCTTGGATGGGTCGGCCCAGTCGTCCCATCCTTGGGGGAGAACGGCACTGGACATGAAAGAGAGGGCGAAGACGACCCTGGAATATGGGCCCCACGGGCGGCCCAAGAAAGTATTGGTGAGGCCAGTGATCGTGCATCCCAAGAAGATGAAGCCCGTGTTCTCCGACGGCGACGCTCGGTCTTGGGCCGTGATGAACCCTCCTCCTCGCGACACCGAATGCACGTGGCATTTCTACAATGGCAAATAATAATAATGAAAAACGAGAGAAAATAAATTGAGACTATTTGCTCCACGGAGTTAATATTGTAGGCATGAAATGATACCTGAAAGAGAGAAGCAGCATTGCCGAAGATGAAGTCGACATCACCTTCGATGTAGCAATTGCTGTAGTAATGCCTCCCGATGTCGTCGAGCAATGTGTCTTGGTGAGACGTGATTCTGCATGCAAAAAACGCCACCCTATCTCCGGACACTCTCAATGCCACTGCTTTCGCTCCCGACCCATGAGTATTCTGAACATCAAAACATCGAATCGAGCCAATCATAGATGAGAGTGAGACACGTAGGACAATCTAATTGTTCGATCACGTTGCATTGGCTATAAAATCCATTTGTAGGCCACGTCGATCATTAAGCTAAGTTACTCTGAAAACTTCGTTCTATTTTGTATTATCATGTTTCACTATAATGGGCAATTGCATTCGCAACTTCATTACAACTCAATACTTAATAACAATTTTGACGAATTTAAAGTCGTTGTGGTTTTAGGGAGCCTTTCCATGCAAACCTGAATTGTGAGGTAACGGCCGACGAAATCGGAAGCTAGGACGGAAACAGTGGGCGACCCGAATATGTCCCCGCTATCGTCCCCCGTGATGATTGTGTTGGATGTGCTCCTCCCGCTCAGAGTTACGAAAGGCTTGTCCGCCGGGACCACGAGTTTCTCCCGGTATGTCCCCGGCTCTATCCGTATGAAAACGAGCTCCGAGTTGTTCGACGGCACGGCGTCGATGGCATCCTGTATCTTCGTGAAGTCCCCCTTCCCGGATGGGTCGACCTGGATGAGGCGCGCGATGTTAGAAGCTCGAGTCGCGTTTCCTGCCTCGGAAAAGCTCGTGCGAGTAGACAAAAGAGCCAGGAGAAAGGAGAGGATGAATTGGCCTGGATTCCTCATGACACAACTCAAGAAGTACGGCTACTAATGGATATTATTGGGGTCGAAGTTATGATATGAAAAGTCAAGATGATGAAAAATATGAGCGATTAGATTAGTATGAGCTGTGCGGTTCTATTTATAGGATGAAATTACGAAATGAGAGGGGCCGATTTCTTGAAAATGACGACGGTGATCAGCAATTATTGGAAACGTACGAGGCGGACCAAGCGGTTGCTCTCGGCTAAAGCCTAGAAGGAGCCGTCAGTGAATGAGACCCCGCTTCCATAATCCGATTTTGTGTACATTCCCTATTCATGTCAAATTAAAGATACGTCTACGAACAATAATAATAATAATAATAATAATAATAATAATAATAATAATAATAGTTCGAGGAGTTGAATTATACGACTTATGGAGGCGGCTTGCGGGAAAATTCGTGTATTTAGTTGGAGATATGTCCCTAGTCTTAAGGTAAACGTTAGAGGTCTCCATTACCATCAGAGGAAAGCAATCGGCTTTTTAACTAGGAAAGCTGTATCCTTCTGTGTTCGTGTGCTTTGACAATATTTCTTGCGCGGGCGTCATGGATAGGTGCAATGTTTCGGACAGGAGTCATCACGTGCATAGATTGTGAAGTTTAGCTTCCCCAGGTGTTCCTACCTTTTTGTGACTGGCTTGTGATGAAATCATAAGGATTTGGAAGTTGGCTTGAATTAGGGTTTTCATTGACCACGTCCCGTGGGACAATCCGGAACCTAGATTTGAGATCCACCCTGAAATCGGTGTGGAAAAAATTGTTCCGACACACCAAAAGATATGTTCGTAGATTCAAACAAAAACTTAGGAGATATTCAATGACTTGTCAATATAAAACTTAGTCTAGGGAGCAAGGCCAATGATCGGAATACCTTAAGAAGTTTAGCTATATAAAAAGTTATGTCATATTCATAAATTGCAGTGTGAGTATATATATATATATACACTAAGACACCATTTGTCCCGTGGAAAATGTTCTCATTTTCTGGTGTTTGGATCATTTAGGAAAATGGGCTAACAGAAAATATTTTCGTAGTCAACGGAAAAGATTTTCACATCAAAACTTAAATTTATTGGAAATCATTTTTCAAAATATGACTAAATATTAGTACTTGAACAAGAAATTTTGCACTTGGGCACGAAAATTTTAATACTCGTTACTAGGCCCTTGGTAGTGGGGCTAGGACTAGAGATAGGGCCAGGTCCCTGGTGCATGAGTTCAAGTCCATTGAGGCCGAGCCTAAGACCTCGGTGCCTCAACCCAGGTCTATTGAGGTAGTGCCCAAGACTTTGGCTGGCGTGTCTAAGTCCATTAAGGCTAAGGCTGGTTACATCGAATCTAGGCATGGGTCCTTGATGCTTGTGCCTAGGTCTATCAAGGCTAGGCCCTGACCTCCAATGACCATGCCAAGGTCCTTGACTCCCAAGCTCGAGTCCATTAAGGGTGGACCTGAACTCCCATGCATCAGTCCTTGATGCTTGCGCTCTGGTCCATTGATGCCGAGCTTGGGACATCAGTGCCTAGGCCTTAGTCCATCAAGGTCATGCCATGGTCCTTGGTGCCTTAGCCTAGATCCATTGAGGCCGTGCTCAAGACTTTGGCTGTAATGACCCGGTCCAATAAGGGTGGAGAGTGGTCATTGAGGTTAAAGATTTCAAATAAGGAGTGGCTTTTAACAAGTTTCCACGATGGTGAATGGGGCATAAATGAACCAAATTGTACACCGAATAAGGAGATCGTGCTTGGGATATATATATATGAAAACTGAAATTAAGCATGCTTAAGTTAGGGCGCTACTAGGATGGATGACCTTAGTCCTAGCCTGTATGTCAAAGGTCAAAGCTCGATATGGGATGAACCAAACCGGACAATACCTTCAATGAGTTAATGTAAGGAGGTCACATTGGTGCCTGTGCCTGGGTTCTCATGCATGGGCCCATGTGCATCAAGGCTAGGCCTATGCTTGTGATCCTAGCCACCCACATCGGTACCGGAGTCCCAAGATTGGCCTCAATTGACCCAAGCTAGGGCATTGGCGTTTTGGTCTCGGACATTGAGGTTTGGAGCCCAGCCTCTAGGCTCAAGCAAGTTTTAGTGGACCTAAGATCAATGCTTGTGCTCTTGCTTGGTAGTTGGGGATTTGGGCTTAAGACCACAATACCCATGCCGGGGTCCATGATTATCCATGCACAAGTCACCAACGTCCGATTAATGTATTTCTACATAGGAAAATCAAGTGAGATTTTTCTTATCAAATGATAGATAATATTTTCTAGTTCATTTTCTGATCCAAGCCAAACATTAGAAAATATGATCTTTTTTTTCTAGAAAATGATTTCCTTGAAAACATTTTCAAGAAATGTCACATTTTTCGTGAAATAAATGAGACCTTAGTATCAATTTTTTTTGGAAAAGAGGTGGCCCGTATTAGCCCCCTTGATCCTTCATTGAAAATAGTCCTTTTTTTTTAATGCCCGACAATCGAATATTGAAGTAAGAATAGACCTAATTACGAGGATGATGACTCATTGGGTCCATTTGCGCTGACAAGCTTGAAGCACAAAAGCTTAGGCAAATGAGTTTCTTCTTGGACCTGGACCTCCCCACATAGGCTCACTTTAGACTGTATCCCAGTTCACTTTTTTATTTAGGGAAAATGACACAAACAATCCATAAACTTTGAATATGTAATTTGGTTCATAAACTTTTATTTTGTTCAATTTGGTCCACAAATTTTAGTTTAATGTGCACTGTGGTTCTTGAACTTTTAATTTGTTCAATGGAATCCCTAAACTTATAGTACATGTTTAATATGGTCCTTAAACTGTATGAAAATATCCCATGCAATCCCTTTCCATGAATTCAAAACTAAGGACCATTGAACATTTTAATACATTTTGGGGACTATATCGAACATGTGTTAAAAGTTCATGGATTACATTGAATAATTTGAAAGTTTAGAGACCATGTTAAATAAATGAAAATTTAGGGATTAAATTACACATTGGACCAAAGTTGAGGGACTGTTTGTGTCATTATTCATTTTTTTAAATTATTAGAATTTAATGTTGGTTGAGATAAGGTTTGGATGAAGACTTTTAGGTCTGCATTTGATCCAACCTGCCTTTTAATCGTCTCATGTACGAGCAACCGCCAAATGTAAAGAACGAGAAATATAACTAAGTGTCAAGTATAGATTAGTTTTATCTTCCGTATAATTTGGTTCTCTAACTTTCTGGATTTGTGGAATTTAGTCCTCTAAGTTTTGTTTTGTGCAATCTGATCACCTAACTTTCTTGATTTATACAATCGAGTGTTTTGTTTATGCTCTTTTAACTAGTAGTGTCAAATTAGAAATTTTTTTCTTGTTTTTTCACTTTATCTTGTTTTTTCTCTTTCTTTTTTGCTTATTTGGCGCCAAAAGCATCACCTGTCATTTTCTATCGCATAAGCAGTGCCACATTATTAATCAATTGAAGGATCTGATTGCAACAATTGGGAAAGTCAGTTGACTTGATTGCATAAAATAATACTTTGAGGACCAAATCGCACAAATCCAAATCGTTGGAGGACTTCGTTGGACAAATCAAAGTTACATGATCAAATTGCACAAATGTTGAGAGTTAAAGGACAAAATCTGTACTTAAACCCTAAAACCAGACGTAAAAGACACGTAGGGAGGCACAAAATGGCGAAAGGCCATATGAAATATAACTAAAAATGATTGAGACATAACAGTACATCAGGCATTAGACTTAGAATCGGTTGCTCTTGTAATGTGCAGCATAATATGGATTAAGGACTGCGCATGCTTTCCAATTTCAGCAATTTTCCACAAGAAAATGCTTCATTTTTGCGTAAGTCTGTGGTTACCAGTTTAATGTGTGATTAGAATGCAGGGTCATCAGTTAACAGCAAGTTTAGCATTTCAAATGACCAGATGCAGTCTCTATAAATTGCTTGCTCCAACATACACAAACTTGGGACTTTGCAATGTAGCATCAACACAACAAGCCTGAAATCCTTGGTTGTTGGTGCTATGATATGATCAATACACGCAAAGTCACTCGGCTTAAGATCTATGCTGGTACATTGCATGAATCAGTAGCAGATCCTGCAAGCTTATTGTCTGTTTTTCTGTTTACATCACTTCTATTGAACCGAAACTTCTAAAACTTCGTTTTTGCTCGTGTGTTCTGGTCTAAGTCAAGAGGTAGAGCGCAGTCGAGCGACTTCAACATCTTTCTCTTTGGTTGTTCCCCTAGCAGCCGTAGTGACAGCCATGACGTGGAGGCTTCGTGGGATTTTCCAGGTCCGAGTCGCTTGATGCCAGGAATAGGCCTCTCGGGCACCTTCGCCTTATGGTTGGTTCATGGGTAAGCTTCTCGCTTGGAGTGAGACTAAATTCAGCCTTGCGTGTCTCTGAGCTCTTGGTCTGATTGCTTGGCTCGACCTCTTCTGCATCGTTGGGAGAGAGCTTCATCTGAACGCCAGAGTTCCTCTCGGAAATCGAGCTGTCAAACACCATGAAGTCGTTGGCAGTTTGGACATTGCCGTTAATGAAAGCCTTTATTTTGGGTTCTTGTTCAGTGTTTGGGCCCTTGATGAAGTTCACTGCATCAATGCTCCTCTGTTCTCGCCCACCATGGTTGTTATGCTGATCGGCTTATCATCCGGAGTTTTCTTCCTTTGCCCGGTCGTCAACTTGTGGGAACTAGCTTTTGTACCTCTTCCCTTATCTCTGTGTAGGGAAGATTGCCCTCTGAACTAGCTTTCTCATTGGGGTTTTGTCCACTAAATCACTTGCTTTAATTTAAGTGATTCGAGCTTTTGACTTGTGGAGGTTGGCAAGTAGAAATCATAGGTGTATGTCACGGTCCAATTTCTTCTATATCGATGTCGGCCGTAAAGAAAGGCTCGGTGACATCGAGGTGAATTGTGAGATATGCGGAAAAGGGTTGACACAATTGATTCTCGGGAGTGTTACGGGATTCGGAGATGAAATAATTATCATCTTAAATAATATCTAAAGGAAAGGTTGGCCTTCAGGCACAAACTGATTGAGAGTTAATATCACTCTCTTAATGATAGTCACAATAGGCCGAAATCAGTTGTTATTATTTGTATGTCTCTCTCAAATTTTTGGATGACTAAGCTAAATCAGACTCGTCACAGGTGATTATGAGGATGCAATTTCTCATATAGTCCTTGAAAACTATCTATCGAATAAAGGCTGCCTAGTGTTTTTGGCTTACGAGGTGCTGCACGGGCTCATCCTCGGCCAGGAAGCGGTTGACCCGTTACGTGCCCTTCAAAAACCGGTGGTTCATTCAGATTTGCCCAATAGTCCACCTGTCATTTGTCTGGATTCCACCCAATTAAAGATAACGATGCGACGATGACAGCCTTTCAAATATTCAAGACCTCGTAGCTCAGATTCCTATCGAGCTTTTTTTTTTTTTTTCAAAAGTTCGAATATTTCATTACGAAGGAAGTAGGTGAATTACATCGGAATTTAAAATTTCCAAAAGATTCCTATCGAGCTTAACAGCCCAAAATTTATCAGAATTGAATATTAGACGACAACGATTGAAAAAATACAGGAGCTACTACCACAAAAAATTCAATAGATCCGTGTACGTGAGATTTGATACATTTCAGACAAGCAAAGTGAAGCTCAACAATCTGCGAAATTCATAAACCGGACAGCAATGACAAGCAAATCCGTGTCTAAGAAGATCAAGAAAGATATGGCATGGGAGACACTCTTTTCGACACTTAAATTTTTGGGTATATAACCTTTTAACGAAACTCCATGTAAAGCGCGAGACGCAAGCCCTTAATGTAGACAGAAGTTTAAAGGCATTCTTCCGCTGCAGTGTGCCTCACATCTGGATTGCAGATCAGAAGACTCGACACCAAACGACTCATCGATCTCAAAGTTGCTATTATCGCCCTCAAGAAATATCGAATGATTCAGTGCTAATACGACATCGATGGGAAAGGGGGGCTCTGTGAAATAATGGGAAAATAGCCCATGTCATGGATTTCGATCACGTGAAGTATTGGCTTCATTGCACTCTGGGAATTCAAGAAAACGCATGCCCTTGATGTTGAAATTGTAATTAATACAGCACGTATCGGATTTTTCAACACTATACGAACTTCTGAAGATGAAAAACTACGTCGTGTTTGTTTACCGATGATGACCCTCGTCCAGTCGATCAAGAGATCAGACATGTTGTTTTAGGTGCAGTAACTCTTATGTTCAGATCACAGCGTCCTATTTTATGTGTACGTATACAATGATTTTTGTGCATTTTTAGGGATTAACCGCACGGGAAGGATACAATATGCAATGCTATGAGAAAGATTATGCAAATCATCCACTTTGTCTGCTTAGCTTTCAAGTGTTTTATGTTGAACAGAAGTTGGAAAAACATCTTTCTAAATATATCTTTGGAGCTTTTCAATACGATCAAAAATCATTGAACCCATAACATTATTGTCTAGATGATTCATTTATCCAAAATAAGTGTCAAAGTCGATTGAGACTTATAAGAGTCCCATGCCCATTAAGAAACGTTTGGTTTGAGCTATACCTACTTCACACCGCCGCTCTCGGTTCCTCGAGGGATTCGGCCACGGCTTGTAGCCGTTGTAAGATCCCTTACGTTGTGCCGCCCGCCAGTTCTGTTTGGCCCATGACTTGAGGCCACTCATGAACCGATGGTACGCCTCTACGTCCGTCATGGACGGGATCCCCCACGTTGGAGCACAGCTCCGAGAACCGCTTGACGTATTCTCGAACGTGATCCCCCCTTGTTCGAGACGCTTGAGCTCGTCACGAGCTTCTTCCTCCGCATAAGCAGGATAGTAGTTCCGTCAAAATTCCTCGACGAACTTGGCCCACGTTGTGATAGGGTCGCCACTCCTATCATCGGATCTACGGCGCCACCAGAGCAGGGCATTCTCGCTCAGGTACATGGCCGCCGTATTCACCCGTATCAAATCATCGATCATATCTGTGGACTGGAAGTACCGCTCCATGTACCACAGAAAGTTATCCACGTCCCTGGCCACCCGTGAGCCTTTGAACTCCTTCGGCTTCGGGGTGTCCATGCGTGGTTGCACGGTGATCACCCCCGTTCACGCGTGCAGCTTCCACCTCAGTGAGCTTCCCCTTGAGCTCATTGATCTCAGCTTGTATGGCCGCTACAGCAGCTTCCCAGGCCTCGTCCCGTTGCTGCAGCTCTCGGACCAACGACCCCAGCGGCTCGTCACGGAGTTCTCCCATGCCGCCTTTTAGTTCTGCATCTCGGCCGGGAACCCCTCTCGTCGGCTTCCACTCGTCGACGGTGCAGGTCAAGTCGTTCACCAGCCCACGAACGTCCAAGACGTTCTCCTCTAGAGACGTCATGTGACGCTCCCAATCTCCCGTCGATTCCCTCGAACGGGATGCAGCACGGCTACGCCTGGTTTGGACGCCGACCCGCTCGGCCGCCCTTCCACGATCCTCGCGATCCTCACCCTGGATATTCGGAACACTGGAACGTGGATCAGCCATTGTGCTTGCTAGATCACGAACAGGGATACGAACAAGGCTCTGATACCACTTGTCACGGGCCGATCGATTCACAACGAACAAATCACACCCGTGCGGCCTTAGGAACGATCCTAAGTCAGCCTTTCGATCACTCACTCGATCAGAACGGTGTTTGAGAGTAAAGGGGCGTGTATTCACTTCGATCATTTGTTTACAAATGGGGTGAGGGTCTCCTATTTATACAAGAGTCGATCTAATCGGTCCATCGATCCCCTCATTGATCCGACGGCCATATTCAAATATACACAATGATTACAAGGCTACGGTAGGGTCTAATACATGGGGACGGTTCAAAGATAGCCGCCATGGCTAGTCTACATGGCCGGGCCGGAACCCCACGAAATCCTCGATCCTCCGGCCATAAAGGACGAGCGAAAAGACGAACGAGACGGGACAATCGTTTGGAACCGAACAGTCACGGGCTCAAGAGAGTCCCTTAGCTGGGCCTGTGTATGGCCGAATTCTGTCCGTGTCCCGGGCTCAACTCTCTTGGGCCGTGTCACAATGCTATGAGAAAGATTATGCAAATCATCCACTTTGTCTGCTTAGCTTTCAAGCGTTTTATGTTGAACAGAAGTTGCAAGTTTTTTCAACAAAGAAGGAAAAAAATCTTTCTAAATAAATCTTTGGAACTTTCAAATACGATAAAAATCATCGATCCCATAACATTATTGTCTAGATGATTCATTTATCCAAAATAAGTGTCAAAGTCGATTGAGACTTATAAGAGTCCCATGCCCACTAAGAAACATTTCGTTTGAGCTATACCTACTTCACACCGGCCATGATTGAAATTCTGAGATCAACAAGCTAAAATACTGCAAATTATGAATTCTTTCTACATTTGAATACTTAATTGAAAATCTCAATAGCAAATTGGGATTTCATTAGACCATCCCAATTGTGCTGCCCACGTCAATTTCACAATAAATTTTTTTGAATGGATCCTGACAAGCTAGAAATCCTCATCTTGGATTTCTTGCATTTTCAATCAACTTGACGTTGAGTCATTTCACGTGTTGACACGAAAAAATCATCAACAAAATTGAACATCTATCTAAGATAATATGCAAAAATCACCAGAAAAGTTATATTGAGACTTCTTTATTAGTGATTCATATGAGTAACTTGTATATTACAGGGAAACTTGGATCCTGATTAAGATCGCACAAAGAAAAAGATTTTGCCGTCACATATTTTCAATGTAAGCAACTTAAAGTAAATTTCATTACATATGCACACATCTAATGTTTTCGACAAGATTCTTTGAATTGAGGTTAGCCTTAGTCAAATATAGACGGAACATTTCGGAACCAGCTTTGCTGGTCGACCATTTTCGTTGTCAAGAGGGGTGACACTTCCTTGCTAGTAAGGACGCGAGACCAGGGAACCCTCCTTGACGTGTCGGCCCCTGGTCCATAACATTTGTATTGCCCATAGTAGACCGTCCTAGAATAAATAAATAAAAATTAGAAAGATCGATTTCGAAATAATTAAATTACATGATATTGTTGTTGTTATTGTTGGTTACCTCTGTTTGGATGGGTCACCCCAGTTGTCCCATCCCTTGGGGAGAACGGCACTGGACATGTAAGAGAGGGCGAAGACGACCCTGGAATATGGGCCCCACGGGCGGCCCAAGAAAGTGTTGGTGAGGCCCGTGATCGTGCAGCCCAAGAAGATGAAGCCCGTGTTCTCCGACGGCGACGCTCGGTGTTGGGCCGTGATGAACCCTCCTCCTCGCGACACTGAATGCACATGGCATTTCTACAATGGCATATAATAATAATAATGAAAAATAGAGAAGAAATTTAGACTATCCACTCCACGGAGTTAATATTGTTGGCATGAAATGATACATGAAAGAGAGAAGCAGCGTTGCCGAAGATGAAGTCAATATCGCCTTTGATGTAGCAGCTACTGTAGTAATGCCTTCCAATGTCGTCGAGCAATGTGTCTTGGTGAGACGTGATTCTGCATGCCAAAAATGCTACCTTGTCTCCTGACACTCTCAACGCGACCGCTTTCACTCCCGACTCATGAGTATTCTGAACATTAAACCATCGAATCAAGGAAATCATAGGTGAGATACACATGACCATCCGTTTGTCGACCACATCAATCACTAAGTTAAGTTACTCTAGAAAACTTCATTCTATGTTGTATTATCATGTTCCCTACAATGGGCAATTGCATTCGTAACTTCGTTAGGAACGAATACTTAATAACCATTTTGAATAATTTAAAGTCGTCGTTGGTTTAAGGGTGCTTGTCCATGCGAACCTGAATTGTGAGGTAACGACCGACAAAGTTGGAAGCTAGGACGGAAACGGTGGGCGACCCGAATATGTCCCCACTGTCGCTCCCCGTGATGATCGTGGTGGACGCACTCCTTCCGCTCAGAGTAACGAAAGGCTTGTTTGCTGGGACCATGATTTTCTCCCGGTACGTCCCCGGCTTGACCTGTATGAACACGAGCTCCGAGTTGTTCGACGGCACGGCGTTGATGGCATCCTGTATCCTCTTGAAGTCTCCCTTCCCAGACGGGTCGACCCGGATGAGGCGCGCGATGTTAGGAGCTCGACTCCGGTTTGCTGCCTCGGAAAAGCTCGTACAAGCATGCAAAAGAGCCAGGAGAAAGGAGAGGACGAATTGGCCTGGATTCCTCATGACGCGACTCAAGAAGTGCGGCTACTGATGGATATTATTGGGTGAAGTTATGATATTAAAAGCGAAGACAATGAAAAATGTGAGTGATTAGGTTAGTATGAGCTGTGTGGTCCTATTTGTTGGATGAAATTGCGTAATGAGAGGGGCCGATTTCTTAAAAATGACGACTGCGGTGATCAGCAATAATTGGAAACGTACGAGGGGGACCAAGCGGTTGCTCTTGGCTAAAGCCTAGATGAAGCCGTCAATGAATGAAACCCCACTTCTATAAATCCGATTTTGTGCACATTCCCAATTCATGTCCAATTAAAGTTACGTCCACGAGCAATAATAATAAGGATAAGGATTAATAGCACGAAAACTCTAAACTGATATATATATAATCTAAATTAATTTTTTGATCATCAAAAACCTCATACTGGTACATTTGTGATAAATTTACATTTCTTAATCTTTGTGAAATTTTGCCGTTAAATCAATAAGCCGAATGATACATAGCAGTTGATGAGAATAATAGTTTAGGGTTTACAAGTATATAAGTTTATGATTTCTCATAGTATTAATCTAATTTAATAGAAACTAATGAAATGTAAATTTGTTACAAATGTACTGATTTGAGATTTTTGGTGATCAAAAAATTAATTTGAGGTATATATGTCACATGCATATCAATTTAGGGTTTTTGAGAGTGTTAAACATGAGGTATACGACCTATGGAAGCGGCTTGCAAGAAAATTCATGTATTTAGTTGGAGATATGTCCCTAGTCTTAAGGTAAACGTTAGAGATCTCCATTACCATTAGAGGAAAGCAATCGGACAGGAGTCTTCACGTGCATAGATTGTGGAGTTTAGCTTCGGAATGTCCCCAGGTGTTCGTACCTTCTTGTGAGTGGCTTGTGAAGAAATCATTAGGATTTGCAAGTAGGGTTGGATTAGGGCTTTATTGACCATGACCCTGGGACGATCCGGAGCTGAGATTTGAGATCGACCCTGAAAACGGCGTGGAAAAAATATTTTCGACACCCCGAAAGATTTTGCTCGCGGATTCAAACAAAAACTTAGGAGATATTCAATAATCTGTCAATTAACAGTGGCAGAAACAAAAACTTAGTCTAGAGAGCGAGACAAATGATCGGAATACCCTAAGAGGTTTAGGTATAGAAAATATTATGTCACATTTATAACTTACAAAATTTATATATGTGCGCGCACGCTTTAAAATTTCAGTAAGGTTTTGTTTATTTCGTGAAAAATATTCTCATTTCTCGGTGTTTGGATCGATTAGGAAAATGAGTTAATGGAAAAGGTTTTCTAATCAATTAAAAAGACTTTCGCACCAAAACTTGAATTTAGGAAAATGATTTCCTTTTTAAAAACAGTTGAAAATTATTTTCTAAAATATGATTAGAAAATGGCACTTGAAAAAAAATGTTTGCATTTGGGAACATGAACCCTAATACTTCTTACCGAGCCCTTGGTAGTGGGGTTGGGACTAAAGGTCAAGGCTGAATCCCTGGCGCCCAGGCCTAGGTCCATCAAGGCTAAGCCCAGGACCTCGAGGCCTTGGCCAAGGTTTATTAAGGTTGTGCCTAAGACCCCGGCTACCACGCCCGAGTCCATTAAGGCTAAGCTCGATTATATCAAGGCTAGGCTCGAGTCTTCAACGCCCACATCCATGCCCAGGTCCATCGAGATTGGGCCCCAAACTCTAGTGCTTGTGCCCAAATCCATTGGAGGTGGGCATAGGACTCCCATGCACAAGTCACTTGCATCCACGCCTCGGTCATTGAGGCCGGGTTTGGGATGCCAACGCCCGAGCCTAAGTCCATCAAGGTTGTGTCGGGACCCTTGACTTTAACGATTCGGTTCAATGAAAACAAGGAGTGGTTTTCAAGGTTAAAGGCCTCAAACAAAGAGCGATTCTTAGCAAGCTTCTAGAATGGTGGAGAAGGCAAAAATGAATCAAATTACACATCAAATAGGGGATACAAGCCCATATTATATATGTGAAAACTAAAATTAACTTAGGGAGGCACTTTTTGACATTATGATAAATTAAGCATGCTTAGGCTAGAGTATTACTAGGATGGTTGACTTTTTGCATGTATGCTAAAGGACAAAATTGTGAGACATATGAAATGAGGCAAAACAGATAATACCTCAAGTGAATTAATCCAAAGAAGTCATATCAACACTTGTCCTTGGATCCTCGGTAGATGAACCCATGTCCATTGAGGTTGGGCTTCCGCTTGGGACCCTAGCTGCCCACACTAGTTAGTCCCAAAGTCCCGAGCCCGAGCTTGGACTTGATTGACCAAGGCCAAGGCTTAAGGGTCTTGTTCCGAGCACTAAGGTTGAGGCTCAATCTTGATGGACCCAAGTTCAAGTCTAGGGATTAGGTTTGGCCTTTGTAGACCAAGGCTTGGGCAATGGGTAGCTGGGTGTAGGCATTGAGTTCTTGAGAACTGGTTTTGGTGGACTTAAAACCAATGCCCATGTGCATTAGTTAGGGATTTAGGCTCGAGACCACTATGCTCATGCCGAACTCTATGGCTATTCATGTGCAAATCATCAATGCCCGATTAATATATATCTATTTAAGAAAATCAAATAAGATTTTTCTTATAAAATGATGGACAATATTTTTAGTTTTTTTTAAATCTCAACTAAACATAGGAAAATATTATTATTATTTTGAAAAATGACTTTTCAAAAATTAATTTCTAGAAATGTCACATTTTTCGTAATACAAATGGAGCCTGAGTGTCAAGTTTTTTGGAAAAGAGGTGCACGTATTAGCCCCCTTATCCTTCATTGAAAATAGTCCTTTTTTCTTTTATGCCCAACAATCAAATATTGAAGCAAGAATAGGCCAGATTTTGAGGTTAATGACCCGTTGGGTCTATTTGAGCTGACAAGCTCGAAGCAAGCTTCGGCAAATGAGTTTCTTCTTTGATCCGGACCTTCCCACATAGGCTCACTTCAGACCGTACCCCAGCCCAGTTTTTTTATTTATTAGAATTTAATGTTGGTTGAGATAACGTTTGGATGAATACTTTTAGGCCTGTGTTTGGACCAATCCACCTATTAATCGTCTAAGTAGTAAGTACGAGCAACCGCGAAATGTAAAGAACGAGTATATTTAGTCCTTGGAGTTTTAGTGTGCAGTTTGGTTCTCTAACTTTTATTTTTTACAGTCAAATCCTCTAACTTTTTATATTTGTGCAATTTGGTCCTCTAAGTTTTGTTTTGCGCAATTTGATTATTTAACTTTCTCAATTTATATAATCAAGTGCTTTTTTACGTTATGTTGACTAATGGTGTCAAATTAGGGAATTTTTTTCACTTTTTTTTCTATTTATTTGGCGCCAAAAGCATCACTCATCATTTTCTATCACATAAGTAGTGCCAAGTTATTAAACAATTGAAGGATTTTGAGGACTTGATTGCCCAAAATGAAACTTAGAGGACCAAATTGCAAAAAAAAAAAAATCCAAATTATTAGAGGACTTCATTGGACTAGACAAAAGTTACGGACCAAATCGCACAAAGTTTGAAATTTAAACGACTAAATCTGTACTTAACCCTAAGACCAGATATTAAAGACACGCAGGGAGGCACAAAATGGAGACAGACCATATGAAATTTAGCTAAAAATGATTGAGAAATAACAGTACATCAGACATTAGACTTGGAATCGGTTGCTCTTGTAATGTGCAGCATAATATTGATTAAGGACCATGAGGGCTAGCCAATTTCAGCGATTTCCCACGACAAGATGCTTCGTTTTCGCGCAATTCTGTGGTTACAGGTTTTTAATGCACGATTAGAATGTAGAATCATCAGCAAACAGGAAGTTCAGTATTTCAAATACTCAGATGCAGTTGCTATCAATTGCTTGGTCCAACATACTCAAACTTGGGTCTCCGCATTGTAGCATCAACACAACAAGCCAACACAACAAGCCTGAAATCCTTGGTTGTTGGTACCATGATATGATCGTTACACGCAAAGTCACTCGGCTTATGATCTAAAGCGATACATTGCATGCATCAGAGGCAGATCCTGCATGCTTATTGTTCGTATCTTATTTATATCACTTTTATTGAACCGAAACTCCCGATACTTCTTTTTAGCTCGTGTGCGCCGGTCTCAGTCAAGAGGTAGACCGCAGTCAGGCGATGTCGAGATCTTTCTCTTTGGTTGTCCCGCCACCGCTGTAGCGGCAGCCATGACGCCGAGGCTTCGTGGGATTATCTGGGTCCGAGTCGCTTGATTCCAGGAAGACGCCTCTCAGGCACCTTCGCCTTACGGTTGGTTCATGGGTAAGCTTCTCACTTGGAGTGAGACTAAATTCAGCCTTGTGTGCTTCTGGGGTCTCGGTCTGATTGCTCGGCTCGACCTCTTCTGCATTGTTGGGAGAGAGCTCCATCTGAACGCCAGGGTTCCTCTCGGAAATCGAGCTCTCAAACAGCATGGAGTTGTTGACAGTTTGGACATTGCTGTTAACAAAAGCCTTTATTTCGGGTTCTTGTTCAGTTTCTTCAGTTTCCGGGCCTTTTTGCTTTGGTGACCCCTCCGTATCGGTGGTGGCTTCGAGACTCTCATCCGGGTCGGTCTTGTAACTGCGGTGGATGTGAATTAACTGCTCCTTTTTGGCCGATTCCGAAGTTAACTGCATCAAGGCTCCTCTGTTCTCGCCCGCCAGGGTTGTTATGCTGATCGGCTTATCATCAGGAGTCTTCGTTGGTTCGGTCGTCAACTTGTGAACTAGCTTCGATACCTCTTCCCTTATATCTTTGTGTAGGGATGATTGGTCCCCTCTGGATGCAACAGGTTTGTCATGAGACTCACTGACGATGTGCCTTCCTTTAGGAAATTGTGTGCTTTTGGGAGCTTTGATGTGCTTTCCATGAGGACCGGGAGCAGTTGTCGCTGTCACCACCTTGGGAGTTTCTTGCTTCTGCTTCTGCTCTCCTGGTGATGCGACAGTTGGTGACTCTTTGGCTTGCGAATCTACCCTCGATCCTGCTGTAAGTGTCCCCTGAAGCGTTTCTATGCTGTCCTGGCTTGTGATCGTTTCTTGTTTTGGGAATTGTTCCTTGTCCTTCTTTGTTTTGGGATCCAGTCTCTCCGCCTGGGCTGGTGGCTCAATCTTGGCTATGTCAGCACTTGGGCTTCTGGTAGGAGGGGCTACCTGCGTCATTGTTGCATCACGCTTTGCTGGAGACTTGATGGTATCGCCATTTCCAGGCCTGGAGATACTTTCATCTTTGATTTCTGCTTTGGGTGGAGGTTTCAATGGCAGTTGAGAAATGGGAGCTGGCAACAAGCTCTCTTCGGTGAGCGATGGAGGCAAAGATGCCGTTTCTGGGAGCGGCAGAATTACCTTCTGAGCTGGAGAAGAGGGTGGTGGCAATGTTTCTTTAGGCGGCTCAGGAGCCAACACAGAAGGTTGAGGTTTGATTGTCACCCCGGGTGGCTTTTGGACTTGGAGAGAGGTAGGCGGAGGTAGGGGCACTGCCGATAATTGTCCTGGTGGCGAGGATACGGCTTCTGGACGATCCGCTGGTAGGGGTGGCTCTTTGAGTTTAGGAGCGATGGTGGATTCTGGGGCTGCACTTGGAATTGGTGGAGATTGCGGTTCAGTTTTTGCCGGTGTTGGTGTCGTCGGTTGAGAAGCAGCAGTAGCAATGGGGGCCGCAGTAATCGGTGATTGCGGTTGGATTTTCACCTCGGGTGGCTTTTGGACCTGGAGAGAGGTAGGCGGTGGTAGGGGCACTGCTGAAGATGGTCTTGGTGGTGGGGATACGGCTTCTGGACGATCCACGGGTAGGGGTAGCTCTTCAAGTTTAGGAGCGACGGTGGATTCGGGGGCTGCACGTGGTACTGGTGGAGATTGCGGTTGTGTTCTTGCCGGCGTTGGTATTGTCGGTTGAGAAGCAGCGGTAGCTATGGGGGCCGCAGTAATCGGTGATTGCAGTTTGATTGTTGCCTCAGGTGGCTTTGGGACCTGGAGAGAGGTAGGCGGAGATTGGGGCTCTGCTGAAGATTGTCTCGGTGGCGAGGATGTGGCTTTCGGTCGATCTGCTGTTACGGTTGGCTCTTCAAGCTTAGGAGCGATGGTGGATTCTGGGGCTGCACGTGGTATTGGTGGAAGTTGCGGTTGAGACAATGGCCTTGGTGGCATAGGGACTTCAGCAGGAGGGGGGGGGGGGTGGCGGTGGCGGTGGTGGCGGCGGCGGTGGCGGCGGCGGCGGCGGTGGCGGCGGTGGCGGTGGTGGCGGCGGCGGTGGTGCCGCTGCCACCGGCACTTGGCCTACTCCAGGCGGTCTAAATGGTAGACGGGGAACAGAAAGGGCATCCGTTGGCTGGGAAGGGGCCCTTCCATTCGTGGGGCGAGGAGGTTGGGTTCCGGTTGTGACACGGGAAGCAGAAGCCCCTGAAAGCCATGGGATGCGGAAGCGGAATGGTTGTCGTTGTTCGGCCATGGATGACTGGAGAAGTGAACAAGCTCTAGTGAATGAGAAGAGACTGGTATTTGGTCTGCAGACTAGATGCACATGGGTTTGAGAGCATTCCTCTCATGTGTATATATATATATACACATGGTTTCTTCAGGATACCTGAGAAAACCCTGGAGATTTTTGTGGTGCCATTTTCTTCAGAGACACTCTCTCTGGGCTTCTTTGCCTCTCAGATGTGCAAAGCCTCCTTTTTGTTTTTGAGTTGTATGGGATGCTTTGCCTGTATGTCACCTTCCCTAGTAGGTTTAGCATCTTTTGCTTTGGATTTGCCTTCAGGTTTCTGTGAAAGACAGACAACCTGAAAAGAAACAGGACAAAGTTTCCTTCTTTCTAATCCCTGACTGGCTTTAGACACCATACGATCCTATCACACGGAATCATCTGCTACATGGAAACAGAAAAGGCATACTAGCATCTCGACGTCTTCCTAATATTCCTTCCCTCGACCCAGTCATCCAAGAAAGGGACATGCTTCAATCATCGATACGTCTGATCGGACCGCTCATATTTGTAGATAGGCTCTAATCCCTCTCATCTGCACGATGGATGTTCAGAAGCGTGTCCTGTATCTTAAAGCTTCATTCTTTTCTGAATAACTTGTCTCTAGCAATCGTGCTTCACGATATTCCTTCCCTCCCTCGTCATCCAAGAAAGGAACTTGCCTCAATCATTGATCTCGTCTGATTGAACTGCTCGTATACGTTAGATCAGCTCTAATCTCTCTACTCTACACATTTCTGTTCGAGCGTGTTGTAAATCACAATGCTTCCTTCTTTTCCAAGTAAGCAGAATTCATACCATTTTTCAATGTCTCTTCGGCTGCTTGGCACTACAATAGGGGAATGCATACTACAGTGTGCCATCGGATTTGATACAATTGCATGCTAAACCATGTCTCCATCTGTAGCAGTCACGAGGAAAAATTAGAAAAAAGAAAGCTCACATAAAGCCGAAGCACGAATCTGTATAGAGATTAGGGAGATCGATCCGATTATTTCTGTTCCCTAAAGAGACGCAACATGGGAACTATTTTGAGCCCCATAAGATAAAGTGTGCTAAAACAACCTGCCCTAATTAGGAACACAAAAACCTGTCAACTAAAAATCACTGGACCGTCTTTCAGACGAAGCAAAACCGGCAAAATAAACTGCAAATCCTCCTAAGATTACAAACAAAGTAGAGCTCATGATATCATGGGCACTCAATAGTTTGATTGGCTACATTTCACGACATCTAGTGTTCCACTCAACCCAGTTAACTAATCCAGCCATTATATAAGGAGTCTTGAGCGTGCTTCGTCATCTGGCCAAACACTTGAGAGACAGCAGTTACACCAGCCACTCTCATCTTATACCAGGTCTCTTGCGGCCAAAAGCTTGAGATGCCAACAAAGTGACCTTAAGTGACTCTGATGGCGCAAAACCCTGTGCTTTCATCAATGCATGCACCCTCTGAGCTTCCTGAATGAAGCCACCAGCTATAAGCCCATTCACAACTCTTTCAAAATCATCTGATCCCAACTGCTCCTTCTTAGCCTCAATAGCACCAAGAGTTTGAAGAGCCTTCTTTTCCATGCCGACCCGCGAGTACATGTCACAGAGGCTTATCTGAACCTTAAAAGGAGGAGCCTCGCCTTGTAGTGCTATTTTATCCAGTACTTGCTCTGCTTCATCAATCAATTGCAGCCTCCCCAACCAGTCAACAAGGACGGCATAAGTATGGACTCCAGGTTCAAAACCATCCTTTTCCAGTTGCAATAGAAGATTCAAGGCCTTATCCAGATAATTTTTCTTCATATAAGCCGCAATCATGCTAGCTGTACACCTGTCATCAGGCTTATGTCCCAATTTTATCAGGTAATCAAAATTGTTTCTTGCCATATCTGGGTCACCTTTCTGCCCATATGCCTCAACAAGCAATGAGCAAGACTCATAACTCGGCTGGAACCCAGCAAACTGCATGATAGTAGTGATTCTGTTGGCTCCAGTTACCTCACCCTTGTGGGCATATGACCTAAGCAATGCCATGTAAATCTTCTCTGAGGGTTTCATGTCTCTCGCCTCCATCTCCTTCATTAAATTCTCGCCCATTGTTGGCTCACCAGCATTTACACAAGCCATGATCATCGAGTTGTAGAGCTTCATGTCTGGTCGGAAGCCTTGATTCGTTAAACTGTCAAATGCTTCCTTAGCTTGGTCAAGTTTTCCTGCCTCACAATACATGTGAACAAGAATGGTAGCCGTCAGAATATCAGGTGGGATACCATTTTCATACATCTTCTTGAGGATTCTCTCTGCATCTTCAAGGCGGATATCTTTGGCATAGGCATCAATAAGCTTTGAATAATCACGAACATTTGCTTGGAAAGACTGTTCATTCAATAAATGTTCTGCTACCTACATGCCAAAATACTCAAAAGTTACTGAATCGAGATCCTGAACTTTGAATAGCAGGTCCACTGACGGCAAATTGCACTGCAGTACTGTAATTGAAAAGGATCATCTTGCTCTTGGTAGATCTCTAAACTGTTAACTAGCAAGGACAGGCTTTACAAGATGCAAATGGGTGACAATGGATGAGCTTAGTGCAGTGAAGGTCAGGTGAGCATTTCTTCTCGAATTTTATTTCATTTAAGAATGGGTGACAATGGATGAGCTTAGTGCAGTGAAGGTCAGGTGACGATTTCTTCTCGAATTTTATTTCATTTAAGAATGGAGTCAGATAGACAATCAACACTGCAAAAGCAGGTGTTTCCCTTGCTCATATTCTGCTCCAACTAATCTGATCTACTGTAATACTGCATGTATTTTGCTGCACAGTGGAAAGCCACCGAGGAGTTGACATTTGACCCTCTGTGACAGTTCTCCCACCTTTCACAATGATTAAAAGATGCAGCAATCAATGAATAAACAAAAAGTACACATAAATAACCAAACATGCTTCTTGTTCTTGAGGTTTAAGAACAAAGTTAGGGACAGGGTTTTATTTGGCTTATGTAGATCTTTAAGGAAACAAAAGCCCCCCCTCCCTCTCCTTGCATGCTCCTTTTGGAGCTTCATTAGCCTCAAAGTTTACAAAAAGAGTTTCTTTAAATCTTAAATATAGAGATAAATAAGAAAACTAAAGTCACTTTTAGAACTCTTCCTACAGTTTTGATTAGTCTTTAGTTGTTACCATTCAGAAAACTGAAACAGTTCAGCAGAAAACCTCTAACCGATGGCAAAATGGACAAGATAAAACCAGAAAGAAGGACAGAATTCCCTAATTGTCAAAATACAAAGATTCTAGTTTTTGTTAGATGTTGCAATTTATTGAATGAATGTACTTATGAAATCAATTTATCATTTAGATTTGGGCTATTAATTTCATCAATAAGTCAATATACCCAGTTTAGATAATCTACATTTGAAGTTACCACTAAATGGAATTATAACTGGTAAAATGGCAATCTTATTTACAATATGCTTATTGACACGCTCTTTTCTTCCCTTATGATGTCTTTATAGAATGGACAGTGTTTATGAAGTTCCATGGGCAGCTCAAGCAAGCAAGCTAGCAGTAATATTCACGTGAAATGTGCTTCAGAATACGTCACTCCTTCAAGGACGAAGCATTCTCTCCCTAAGTATTGTTCAAGAGGCCAGCAGGGAGAGGGGGAAGATAGAAATAAAAATCAAGATCTCTTGGATTATCACAATCAAGAAGGTCGGATACCACTACATCCAAACCTTTCCCCATAAAGTAAATGTTCAGTAAGATAAACCAATGACCTGACCACAGCAGTGACAAAATTCCTCAAGAAGATTCTCTCTGATTTATATTCTACTGATGAAATAGCAGAAAGTGAATTTGTACAAAGGCTTATCTGTTTGAGAGAACTATGGATCCCAATACATATTTTTTACTTCTTCGCTATTATTAGAATAACTGAGTACTTATCATCTATCTCAAGTGATAAATGCTTCCCATCCAACAACAAAAAAAGTGATACGTACAGACTCTACTTGGCACAGGGAGAAAAAATCAGCAGGAACCAAGCACTGCAGAAAGCGTGCAGCTCTCAACCTACAAAATACAAATTACCCTAGCCTTCAGAGCAAGAACCAGATGGTACTCCCGAATGATGCTTGAGATTCCCTTTCATAAATTATTAAGAAAAAGTGCACAAGTGCTGCTAGATATGAGGACTTGAGGTAAATGTGCTTCTGAAGCTGAACATTTGGACTCACATGCATCTAGCAGAGGAAAGGAATAGGCTATAAATCTGAAAATTTTCGGGTTATACGGAAGGAAAGATATGGGAGGGCTTTCAAAAATGAGGGAAGTTCTATAATTGTTGTAAATAACAATTTGCCTATTACCTTATTGTTTTGAACTGTGGTGGTAACTCTTTGAACACTCAGTCTTTCCTAGAATCTTTTAGATCCCTTTTTAAGTCTAGCTGTAAGGATGGCACCCCTTGATGCTCTTTAATGTACTTAAGAATAAAAAACTATGCATCAAGCCAAATATTTCTCTAAAAGATATAATTGCATGTTGTCTGGTCACAACAGCCCTATACTGTCTTTGGTGACCGTAAAAATAAAGTTCTCTTTTACATATCCTATATAATCATCAGATTTGCAATTCACATTCAATGGTAATATGGAATTTAAGCAGAAGATCCATAAGAGAATATAACATGCATTCGCAATCCACAGAAAGCAGAGACAGAGCAAATTCCTAGAAAGATCATGGAAACAGGCAATCCAAAATACAATCTGCAAGCTATCCCACCTGGAATATTTGTTCTAGTATTATAACTAGCATATCATCACTATTAGCTAAAATTCCAAGATGAAAAATCCTCACCTTCAAATGCATGAGCGGATTTTGTTCCTTCAGTCTATCGAGAAGACCTGTCCAATCAACCCTATTAGGTTGCATAAGCTCCACCCATTCAGCCAAAAGTGGGGAAGGGTCATCCTCCTCTTTCATGGAGAGAATCTTTTCAGTCACAAGCTTGCTTTTACCAGAAACTGGCTTAGGTTCCTGTGGCCAAGTGATCTCCTCAGACTGATGGATCTTGTCAGCCACTTCAGCCCAACTTTGGTCTGAAAGATCAAGTCCATATATCTTGTACTTGAACTGTCCTCGTCTTTTTGGAAGAGAAACAACCTTAGGTTTAGCCTCACCGACCACAATATGCTCTCCAGTAGCTTCGGCCTTGTCACTGTCCCCTTTATCTTCTTTTTCCTCTTTCAGTGCTTCTTCTCTTAAACGCTCCAAACTCTGGTAAAATTCCCTCTCCTCCATCTTCTCTCGTGCCCATTTGAACCTCAACTCTCTCAACATATCCCCACGAATGCCCACCTCGGCTGCAAATCTACACATTTCCTTAACTTCCTCATCTTGCATTAACCCCTTCATCTTTTCCTTCTTCCTCTCTTTCTCCATATCCTCCAAAACCTTATTACTGACCTCCCACACTGTTTTCCACAAATCTTCACTGAAATCTTGGGAAGGAAAGGACGCATCGCCGCTGAGCTTACCCCGCAGGCCACCTTTTTCCATCTCGGCCACCACGTTCTCAACAATGATCAATAGCATCCCATTGACTGTCTGCTTATCGCTATCTGGGTAAGCTTCATTGAGCTTTCCGCGCATAATCCAGACAAAACGGGACAAATACTCATTCATGGTTCCATCATCATCCTCAGAATCGCTCACATCAGCTTCTTGCAGAGCGTGGACGCTTCTACTGAAGGTGAAACTAAAACCGGGGCGTTTTGGGTCATTTAAGGAAGCATTCTTCCAATCACACGGCCCGCGTCCACAAGGAGATATCGGTGAGAGGACGCAAAAGACGCTTCTTTGAGAACGGGCAATTTGCGATAGCGTCCTCACATTATTCAGCCTAGATAAACTACCGAACGTTCGTCTGGACACTAAGTGCTTTAAATTCATATCCCCCAACGATCAACAAAGATTAAATTTTGGCAGCCGCAACAGATACCCACCTGCTAATAAGCGGAAGACGAGAGAGGACCAGAGTATCTGTGCAGAAAGAAACAAACGACCGTAACTACGACGGAGACAAGTTTCATCGAAAACATTCTTGAAACAGAGACTTGTCGAACGATTGAAAGAAATGAAAAGATAGATCATGTAGCGAGGAGAAACATCGAAGCGAGCATCGCGCGCATGTCCCCAAGAGAGATCAAACGAGCGGAAAAGATGAAGCTTGAGGCTGAGTACTGACCGTTGATCGGCGGCGTGATCTCTAATGAACGCGAGCTTAGCTGCGAAGAAGAAGAAGAAGAAGAAGCAGAGGAGTTGGAGGGAGGGAGCTGCTTCTGAGACTGAGCTAGGGCTTGACGGAGGGGTCCCGGCTGCCTTTTTTCCCCCAATTTTCTTTCTCTTTTATTTTGTTTTATTATATTTTTGGGATAATTACTACAAAAATCTCAACATAATGCTCCGACATAATATTATCCGTGACACATTTACTTCGTATTAATAGTGTTAAACCTGGACTGCGTTTGATTCAATTTTAGAAATAGGTTTGGGGAAATGAAAAAAACTATAGATTCCATTCGTTTCATGAAAAACATGATTTTTATGAAAAATATTTTCCAAAAATCATTTTCATCAAAATAATAATATTTTTTAGTATTTCACTAAAATTTGAAATTGAATTAAAAATATATATCGCCATTTGGCATCTTATTTAATTTTTATTTATATACTTCTTTGGATCATTTTTTATTATCTTATATTTTTATGTTCTTTTATTATTATTTTATTAAAAAATTTGAATTATTTTTATTTTTTTTCCACAACTGGTTGCCTCCATGGTGACGGTCAGCAAGCACTATTGTTTGGCAAAACCTGAGCATCATCGATTTGCAAGACGTGGGCCTTACGACCTCCTAGTGACACTCGAGTGTTGCCAATCTGACGAGACTTAAGCATGGCCTCCGTCTAGCAATAAACTGGCAAGGCTTAAGCCTCACAGTCTCTAGCGATGCTTTGAGCTTGCCGATCTTAGGCCTCTCTAGATCAGCGAGCCATGAGCTTGATTCACCAATAGTTGCTTTGCCAATTGTTGTGTCGCTAGTGATCGGCTAAAAAATAAAATAAAAATAAATATAGAAAAAAAGAGATAAAAAATTTGATTTTATTAAAAATAATAAAAATTTCAAATTTAAAATAAAAAATAAAAAAATTGAATTTTTTAAAAAGAAATAAGTAAAGATTAGTAGAGGCCTAAGATAAGAAGAATGAGATAAGAGAGACTTGAGTGTGCCAACTTGAAAAGTGAAGTATTTTCCTCAATTTTAGAGGACTTTTTTCTTTCCATGGAAAATGTTTTCCCAATCAATACATTTTTCACGAAACAAATGTCGGAAAATCCGAAAAATATTTTTTTGAAAGTTATTTTCCTTAAAACAAATAGAGTCTAATTTAAAAGATTTTAGAGGAATACAAATTGTGTTCGATGGAATCCTTTGTAAAGTAATATTATTTTTTTTTCAATCAAAAAATAATCTTAGGTTAAGTAGTGTTTAATAAATATTTTTTCACAAAGGCTTTGATTGTAATTTTTCAATTTTTTAATAAAAAATCAAACCATTTGCATTCGAAATGGCTTGGCAAGCCAAATTTGGCATTGGTGGCCAAGAGAGGCTTACCTAGGGTCGGTATGGGTTGCTCGCAACTCAAGGTGACCCAGGCATGGGGCCCTCAAGGGTCGGGCGACCCTAGGCTAGGGCCCCCTGAGCGCAACTTGTAGCCCAATCCACCCACTCCATATATATCATGCATATGTATTCTTCTTCTTCTTTTGGGCTAGGCCACCTTGTCTTAGGCCCAACAGAACAATCAAGCCTTTGAACTATGCACTTGCCAATGCCCATCCAAATATGTTTTCAAACCTTGGATGGGCCCATGGATTGCTCGGCCCATAATCGGGTCCAGTTGTCATCACTTATGATACAATATAAACGTAACAGACATAATTAAATTAATTTGATTTATCAAGCCGAATTTTGTTTCTTTATCGTTTCTCAAAATGCTTTCTTGCATTTTGTCATAGAATGGTTATAGAAAGATATATAACAGTAATAAAATGTATTTTCTAGAAATAGAGTGATTCAAATGGAATAGGAATAATTTGATTGTAGCTTAGTACTAACATGAAGGCTAATTTGTCTCATGGAAAGCAAATGATTTGTGGAAGATAATTACCTAAAAATATCGTTTATATTAATTAAAATAATTAGTTATTACAATCTATGTCAAAAAAATTTCTTAGACGATAATTTTTTTTTCATTTATTTATGTTCGTAAGAGATATAAGCGATATTTTTTAAGAAAATATTTTACAAATCATTAATTTCCAGCGAAAGCTGTTTAATATATTAAGGAGTTTTATGGTTAACTCGGGCAAGTGAGAAGATCGTTGGCTCACAGCAAGTTACATTTACATGTACCTTGTTGGCCTCCTTTCTTGCCTCGTGTAGTTTTTTACCTACAAGGGTTGCCTGCGGTAGTCCTCTGATGGAACACCCAACTAGGTTGCATGCTTTATTTTAATGCCCGATCTTGTTGGTTGGTGGATCTTGTTGGTTGGTGGATATTTTCCTTCTCTATCAACTATCGAATACGAGATGTGACAGTGTGAAATCTCTCACTCTAGGGCCGATCTTTCGTCAATTTCTTTTTCCTTAAGCTTTTTAAAAGACCTGCTCATATTCATATTCATTGTATGTATGTGTAGGTTCCAAGAACTCCATCTGAAAAAAGATAATTTTCGAGGGGTTGCTAAAAATCATTTAAAATAGTTATCATCCTTCCGACAAAATAATGGCGAATTAAATTACATGTGTACAGCTTAGCAAGCCAATAAAAATCCGTGCTCGATGCGTCTGCTCCTTATCTTCGGGAATATTTCACTATTATCACCTAAGATGATCCTTGTCGCTACTTTTCGGTAGAATGAACCTTTTGAAACATCTATTTTCTCCCCAAAAGTGCGCCTTTATTCCATGGTTCCTTTTTGAATTGTGGCCCTTCGGATCCAATGCTTTTTTGACTTGAAATAATATACTTATCGAACTTTTCTTTTTCTGACCCTGATCTTTACAGATTCGTAGATGAGATCCTCTACCAAATACGCCGTTCAATGAGATCATGGAGGGTGATTATTCGCAAAAAGAATGACAAATGGTCAAAATGAGTTTACTACCGGGCTGGGCAAATCCTCTGATGATTCCCCTCTCATCAATTGGATTTCTCTCTTTCGTAAACTCGTTCAACATCTGTTTTTCTCCTTGTAAATAATCACTATGGAAATAAAAAGGAGACAAATGAAGGGAATAAGGTGCGAAAAGCCGAAACTCATCGCCTCATGATAAGGGAATCCATCCTCCAGACTCTTCTTTTTCTAAAAGTGTTCGATGGTGGATGGCCTCTTCCGCCCATCGATAAGCAAAGAGGAGATAGAGTATTTGGTTGCATGTAAAAAGCATAGGTTAGAAATCCATATGATGTTAGTGTCCATAATTTTTCGTTTGCTGAGGAAATGTTAGGAAAATTACAGTAGCCGTGAGAACTGAGATACAAGGGTAATTTCACAAAAAGAAAAAAAGGTGGTCACTCTATGTGTGTATTGTCATTAAAATATCAATTCTGAAAAGCAAATAATGAGATAAATGACATATAGGAGTGGCTGTATAGATGTATGTATGTATGTACGAGGTGCCATTTATGTTCCAAGCCCTTTTGATCTCTTTTCTAGTTCCACCTCTCCCTCTGGTCTAATATTGCAGGTTCGCATCCAAATCCTTGTCAATTTGGTCTTTGAATCTTTGATAAAAAAGGGTTTTGGTAAAATCAGATCCAGCGACAGGAAAGGACCACGTAGGAAAAGGCAAAACTATTGTCCTGATTAAACAAAAAAAGTACCCCCATCTAGGCAAGAGCATGGATCGGAGGGATCGCGTTCCCCGTCCTAGCCCCGTGCACTGTGGAAAGGGCGGAATGGACCTCTACGCACACCGTGCCCCGGGCCAGGGACAAGAACTCCTCATTCATTTTTGAAACAATATATATTAAAACATACCTAATTAATTAATTTTTCATTATAATCATACTTTAATTATTCACATGCTATCGCTATCGAGATAACTTATGAGCTTACATAGTTAATGAATTATAAAAGATTATGCGGTATAACAATCTAAATTGTAAGATATTTCACGTAACTAATATATATGTTTTAAAATAAACAAATGGAGCATATCACAAGTACTAATACTGAACTTGTCCCCTTCAATTGCCCTACCCTCATCACAGAAAAAATTTTCTTTTGCTCAGGGTGGGGCATCAAGAGCGCAGGTTACCCATGCCCAGTGATACCCATATTGACCTGTACAAGCAATGACACAACATGATAAGGATTCTAAATGTCCTCAATTGGATTCTTTGTTTTTTGGGGGCAGATTCCTAGCGCATTTACCTGAATGTTGTTATACCATGCTTGTGGAAGTTCAGCACTCAGGATCTAAGCAACTTGCCTTGATGTGTCTATTTTCGGGATCTTTGTTGAACAGTTGTCGATCGGACCACAACTAATGATATTGTACATGTGATTTCAAATCCATCTCAATAATGTAGGTCTCATGTATTAATGACAATATTTAGTGTTTATCGATTCACCCAAGATTAATGGTTTGTGAACTAGCCATTAGCAATCGATTGTGGATTGGATCCACGAAGATTATGGTTCTTTGAATGCGAGTTTAATTTTCATTTGGGTCTCAAATTTCTTGTGTTTCTTGAGTTTGCCATGAAATCATTTTATTTTGTTCTTCTGCATTTTTTTTTGGTCTTTTTTTTTTTTTTTTGCTAAAATGGATGCAAGAGGATAAGAAATTATTGGATAATCTACAAATAACTATAGCAAGGACAATATTGATCTCACAAGAAACCACCAAGCCCGCCCATATTCATTGCGTAAATCTGTCGTTCGAAAATGACTATTCAATGGTTTTCACAAGAGCTAGAGCTCGTTCAATATAGTTGCTATTGAATTGTGATTATATTGTGATACGATTGTTTTTTGATGTGTATATTAGATAAGACATATTTTAAAGTTATAATATTTAAAAATCGCAAGGGACAACTATTTAAGTGACGCAGCCATAACGATGTTATGGGCTATGGAGAAATATCATACCAAATATTTTGTTAATCTGTCGCATTTCTTTGCTTCTCCTTTTTCTTTCTCACAATTTCATGTTTTTCTTGTCTAAATAATATCTTAGTGGCAACTAGATGGATATATTTTTGTTTAAAAAAATACGTTGAACTTAAATTTTGAGAAGATCCATGCTACACGTCTGTCTTTTCTTCGATTATAAGCATATTAAAAGTAGTAAAATTTATACTCGATATGCTATCAAATCAATTCCCTCCGTAAGATTCATTTATCTTATTTGATTGGAAACAAAAAGTCCATTGTGGCTTGGTTCAATTGCTTCTCTCTTCATTCTAAGGTCATTAGAATTGACTCTCTCGTCATGATTTACACGGGAAACAAGTCGTTTCAAAATCATAGAACCCTAAATCTTGCAACTTATAAGTGCAACTTCTTTAGCCACATCCACATACATAAATGGACACCAAGGTATACAATCCGACCAAAATCCACAGTTCTTATTCTTCATTCGCTATAGGTTCTCTTACTTGCTCTAATAGCCGGCAAAGGGCAACCGACCGGGGAGCACGGATGGCTTTGGAACTGGCTCCAAACGGACTTGGGGATCGCTTTGGTCATAAATTGGAATCTAAAACCTCAAATCCTAGGTCAGTGTCTCCCTTATTTCTTTTCAATCACCAATTTAGGGCAAATTGAGTCGCCATTTAATGTTTTGATGCTGTAGAAATGGAGAAGATGTACAAAGTTCGCAAACATGTTCACCGGCACGACAAGCATGACATGCAAGAGAGAGAGAGACACTCTCCACACGATGTGTTCCTGAAAAGATGCAAACGAGTGCTTACGCTTAACAAAACGAATGCATTCCCTGGAAACCCTGAAGAAGTCGAAAATTAGTGCCGAAAGAATAGCTGAAACATAAGTCATCAGAAGAAATATCGCCAATGTAAAAGGTAGTCTTGAAAAGGACCCGAAGAAAAAGAAGGAAAATGACCCCAGAACATGTAGAAAACAACCTAGGACCGATTCCCAATCTGGCCACCAACATAACACTTTGAGCAACTTTTTGAATTGGTGCTACATGTCTTAATAACTTAGATTAAAAGTCTATGACTCGTTTAAAGCCTAGAGTACTCAATTCTCTGAAAATGAGTTATGATTTAAGGTTTTTTGTTCTAATTATGTGTTCCACATAGCATCTTTTCAGTGCGTATTTGGATGCCAAACTCAATTCTCAACCTAGGAGAAATATGATCAAAATAGCCTATATTCATTTCTTTTCCTTACACAGAATAACAAAATTAACGTAGAGATTTGATTGTATCCATATTTTTTAAGTTTTAAAATTTTATTACTTAAATATTTTAGAAGTCAATTGCATCGTGATACAAGTTTTAAGATTTCTAGATTCGATTCACTATTCTTTTGAGAAAATGACGTCTTTAAAAAACCTTTTGCTACTCAATTGTCAAAATAACACCCTATACTCCTAGATTCAAACTTAGACCCTGCTCGTGGAAAAGCGAGTTGTGGTGTCAACATTATTTTGTGTGGTTAAGTATTCTAGAAATAAACTCCATCATGCGCTCGGTGGCTTGTTGGGCGCGCTCAAGCTTCCGAGCCAACAAGGCTTGAAACACAATATGGGCAAGCAATTTCATTCTTGAGCATGAGCCCGCCTGCATAAGTCTATTTGAAACCACCCGAAACCCATTTGTTTCGCAAAGAAATGATTAGAATTTTGATTTTAGTATCTGATTCGACTCTACCATTGATAAAATGGGGCGATCCATACATCACATGAGGAGCTAGTATTGGATACTTTCGGTGCATATGAGCCCAACTTGAGCGACTCTCATTGTGGTCTACTTCATTCGATGCCTCGTATCAGTTGAGGTCCCGCCTAATAAATAGGGAAAGTGGTTGACTGAGAGTATCCAAGAATTTTCCTTGAGAGAGAGAGAGAGAGAGAGAGAGAGAGAGAGAGAGATGAATTCTTTCTCTGTGACAAAAAGTCATAAAATAACAGGTCATATGATACGACTATGAACCTTAAAAAGGAGCAAGCACGCCAGTTTGACTCCGCTGGTGGAGAAGAACCAAACCCCCAAAAACAGAAGACTTTTTGCATTCACACGCCTCCCCTAATAGAACCAAATCAGTCCCTGGCTGGCCACTGGCTGAAAGATCTTTCTGGGATTGCTTTCAGTGGTGATGGGAAACAATGAAAAGCAGTCACACTTGACTCGGAGACAGCATCACGATTCAAAGGGTTCATTCATATTCATTCCAATTGAAAAGATTAGCGAAAAACAAAACCATAGTGGCAATCTGTGCTAGAACGCGAGAAGGGAAGAAAAACCCAGAATCCGGTTCGAAGAAACGGCGAGATGTGATCCTGACACGATCTCCCTTCCGATACACGTTGCGGCCCCATTCGAATGACGCCTGGCGATCTCGCCTTTCCATAGAGATTTGATGTGAAAATTTTCTGCCGAGCATTGGGAGAGGAGAGAAGAGAATCCAGATCCTGTTTACTGGAGTGCAGAATCTGGCCTGTTTTCTTCTCCTTGACATCATGCAGTGTCATCTTGACTTCCCTTGCTCCACACAATTTTGATACCGAGTAAATCTCCCCCGGTCTAAGTGACAGCTTTTCTGGGAAAGATTATATGCCTTAATACGTCACGATAAGAAGAACCCCATCTGGCTGCTGAACCTTATCCTGGCCCTCCTGGAGATGTCCTCTCTCTCTCTCTCTCTCTCCCACCAAAGAATTCAAGATGATAATAATCTCTAATGCCATCACGAGAGAACCAAATTTCACTGTCCGAGTTAAACGAACCAGGGCGTTGGGTCAAGTTGCTTACGAGTTCGAGGCAAGAGAATATCCTCCACCCACGTCTCGAACGAGTGGGGGAGAGATCGTGAGGTATATATACACACCCCTATCCGATCCGACCGATGTTTTCTCAGGTCAGAAAAGGCGTGCATCTTTTGGGGGCTCTTGCTGTGGGTGGAGTGTGCGTCGCTTGGATTCTGGGGAATTCAGGACCTAATCCCCACCATCTCTGCTGGAAAATGCTTAGAAAAGATTTAAGAAAAGATAGAAAAACCCACTTGCTAAATTAAATTGGCCGGAAAGGGACCTTGAAAAGATGCATTTTCTTTCTTTTTTGTGTTATGGGAAAATGTCGGGCGTATAAAGATTGGTTTATCGAATAGATATATACTAAGCGAATTTATATCGGACTTTGAAAACGCTTTGCTTGTTATGGGAAGGAATCACATTTTGCATTCTGTGTTTATCTCCGGAGAGAAGGAAGAAAAGAAAAAGAAAAGAAAGGGAAGAAAAGGAGATTCTGCAAATTGCAAGATCCCACCATGCTCTCTCTCTCTCTCTCTCTCTCTCTCTCTCTCTCTCATCCTTCTCCAGTATAAAAAGGAGCAAGGGCGACCATCTCTTCTCCAAGAAGAACACACAAAGCAACCGCCCAACTTAAAAAGGAAAAGGTCCTTTTTCCTTTTGACATACTCCTCTCTCTTTCTCTCTCTCTCTTCCTCTCGCTTTCTTTCTTCGGCCCTGAAACCCGAGATCAGAGAATGGCATCGAGTTCGCTCTCGCACAGCTCATCCTCCTGGACGCCTACGCAGAACAAGATGTTCGAGAGGGCGCTGGCCCTGTACGACAAGGACACCCCCGACCGGTGGCACAACGTGGCCCGGGCCGTCGGCGGGAACAAGTCCGTGGAAGAAGTGAAGAGGCACTACGACATCCTCGTGCAGGACCTCATGTACATTGAGTCCGGCCAGGTCCCCTTGCCCAAGTACCGGGCCTCCTCTGCCCCCTACAGCACCAGCAGAGCCCTTGCTGATGAGCAGAGGTAATGTGCGACACCGACACCTGTTTAGCATTCATCACTCATCGGCGACCACTTCCGTGTCTTTTGCCTTTTTGCACTCGAATAGCTCTACAACTGTTCATGATGGCATAAGGTTCGAAGGGTCTTTAGTACATCTTCTCCTCAGCCGGAAAAGAATTCCTTTTTGTGGACGTGTTGGATGGACGGCATACGCTTTTGCCCCACTTGGCGAATGCTCTTATGTAGTTCATCTTTCACTGAAGCGATCTGCAAATGGAAAAGCGATGCTTTTCTTGGGTTATCCGGGTGCATGTGAGCCCAATTCATCCCCAATGTAAAGTCAGATGGGTCCGAGCGCATGGTGCACAAAAGGATCCGACGGTTTTAGATGAATTGGGTTGTCAAAGGGCTAACCTTTTGATCTCTTTTGCTTTGCATATCAGCTTTTGAAGTTAAATGACCGTAGGTCTACCCTTCTTAAGCAACCCCCACAAGATCAAGAATGTCCCTGCTTCTATAATGTGGGCAGGTCTCTTTTGGTACATGTATATTGTCATTCATCGCCGTGAACCATGTAGAGCAGGGTCACCCAGTAGGAACAGCTTCGTGTGAGAAACTGATCAGAAGGTTCTTTGCAACTTGTTCTGCAACACCGGTTTGGTTCACCAACTTACTAGGACAGTAGGACTAGTGACCCAGCATCTAATTGGGCAGGTTACTTAGACAATGAGACAAGCACGACGATCTCTTTTTACACGCTTAAGCACACGGGTGTGATGCATCGGAATGGGCAAGAACCAACAATAATCTGCGAGCTTCTTTAGTTTAACTGTTTTTGTGGACGTATAAGTTGTCCACGTTTCCTGAAGATGGCACCAGTTCCATTTCTTTCCCTTTTCTGGTGCCTAGATTTTCAGGCTCAAATCCGCTGCCAGCAATCCCCAATAAGATAAATTTTCTATCACTTCATGTAGATTTCAACGCTTTCTGCCCTTTTTCTTATTCTAGTTCGTGTCGAAAAGCTCACGTGAAATCTAATCTTGCCTCTTTTTTAGATCTCTTGCACATGCTCCCATATTTTTGTCCTCTGGCCGAACTGAAATACATTATTGTTTTATACAGTTCAAGATGGTGATGATCTAGTATCCCGAAGCACTTATTCTGTTTTTTTCCTCCACTTATAAATTCATCCCACTCTGCCAGAATCATCTAGGATCCTCAGGACATGGGGATTGTAGTTCATAGTACCTTAAAAAAGAAAGATAGAGAAGAAAACATATCTGCAACATGTGCTGATAATTTCAGAATTGTCTACGGCGCAGCAATTTGAGTCTTGATACATAAAAAATTGTACCAAGGAGTGGAACTCCATCTGAACCGATAATGTGATCATGCATTAAATTCATTTTTTCTGCGATGATCTAGCAAAACACCAGGCGTTTTAGCTCATTGAATTACGAGTGCAGTGACATGGGGTCCTAGTCTACTAATCCTGGAGTTCAAAGATTCTCAAGTTCATTCCATCTTCCTGCCTCGTTTTCATGCAGGATGCTGAGGAACCTCAAGATCTAATGACAACGAAAGCAATCACCCCGGGGAAGATCTGTAAATCGTAAAGAAGCAGAAGAATTAAGTAGCCAGTGACTCGAAGGCTGCCATTCTGCTCTTTTCCTTCCTCGGTTTCTTTAAAGTTTCCCTACTATTGCCGTCAACCGGTGTGATTATGCCATGGAATACTCACTGTTCGTCTGTCAAAGTCTGTATCTATGAAGCACCGTCTAACTCTTATCTTCTTCTTTAAGGAGGAATATTATGGTGCTCTTTGTCTCGTACTATCTTTTATGCATCTAGAAGCCAATCGTTGACTCCCACAATCGTCATCGCGGGAAACATAAAAAAGCGATCCGCATTATAATATAGGGCGGGCGGCGATGAAAGATCTATCGCAAAAATATTCGGGTGATCTCTGAGAATCAAAACTTAATTTAACCACTGCAAATGCACAAAACCCAAAAAAAGGATCCAAAATATCAAGTACAAGGAATCGAACCCGCGGCCTTCTCGTGTACAGATGCCAGCGCTCTGCCATCCGAGCTGCATCAGCATACAAACTCCCTTTCTCCTTAAAAAAAGATATAATAACTATCCAAGATACAAGACGAAAAACTATTAAACCTGTCTTTCTGTCTGCCTTTTAATGCCATTCCCCCCTACGGCATAATTTCCTGGCTGCCTATAATTCCGTTTTTGGTCGGTCCTCGTGTATCCATGAGGATAACGAGAAGACTCCGAAGTTCAAATTATTCATCGTACGTACTTCTCCAGAAAATTCAACACGCGCCGTGATCAAATAGTGTCTTAGCTCTCGATTAGCTTCCAACTATTGGAAAAAGAAGGATGGGTTTTCTCAAACGAGGGGGTTACCGTGGGATTTCGACACTTCCGAATTCGTGTGCATCTATCCACACGAACGGAATCGACCGTGTGCTGAATCGACCATGTGCTGCTGCTGCTGCTGCAGCACCAAGGGATTTCCCTAATGGGAGCGTTCCTATCCAAGCAAAGCAGAGCGGCACTCTCGTGCATGGACGGCCACAAGGGCATGCAGAAAAGGAGAAGCACGTGAAATTTTCAAGATCGACTCTTGACCATTCCACTTCTCTCGTTCTGTCTCGGTCCCTCCATTTGCGTTCTAATAAAAGGGAAGGATAATAACCGCTTCTTTATCGTCCAGACACGTCCAATTTCGCCCCCCAAAGATAGCTCCCCGCATGCGCTATAAATACCTAGCCAAAATCTCACTTCCTTCCACCAAATCATAATCCTCCTCGCTTCCTCCATCTTAGTCAAAGACCATATCGACCGAAAAAAGATACGAGCGCCTCGGTTTTTTGGGCTCGCGATCAATCGTAGCAAGCTCCCGTCCCCTTCTCCGGAGGTTCAAACGTTACAGAAGATGGCCAAGTTTGTGCTGGCGCTCGTGCTCTCGCTGCTCTTGGTCATGGCAATCCAGTCCGCGGCACAGGCAGACTCGTCCGGGTCGGTGGCGGACCAATGGGGGCAGGCTGCCACGTCGGCAACGGGCGCGGCCACGACCATGGCTGCCACCGCAGCAGATCAGGCGGGGGACATCGCCTCTTCCTGGACTAACTGGTTCAGCGACGGACTCAAGTACGATCCTAAAACATCCCCTCCCTTCCTGATCGGCGATACACATTTGATCGCTCCTCACTCGGACGATCTCGAGATTTTGTTTTGTTTGTTCCTAATGCTGTACTCTTTTGTCAATTTCTTGATGAATTCAGGGGTCTTGGCTTCTCTAACTCGAACGGCGGCGACAATGGCGACAACAATGGACAGGCGGGGGCGCCCAATTGAGCATGAGAACGTGGACAATCGCTACAGCCCGCATTCATGTCTCAAATAATATGCAATTTTATGCCTAATTTTTGCAGTTCGTGTAGGGTAATAGATAAATAATTCCCAGACTTGCCTGAGGGATGTCCCCTAGCGAACTAGCTAAGCATATCCTACGGAAGGGTAGCTAAGAATAAATAATGTAGATTCTGATTTTGTACCTGAAGGCCTTTTACTGACGAGTTCAGTGAAATAAATAAATTTATCTATTTATTGCATTCCATCATATCTAGTCATACCCCGTGGAAATTATATTCATTCAGAAGATATAAAAATTGCATATATAAATTACGTGCTCTCGACAAATTAATATGCTTCTCATCTGAGGCCAAAATGATTACTACATAAAATGATGAGGTACAACATATGACATGATTTCGATACCATATTAGAAAATTTAATAAAAAATTTTAAATAAACAAAATGAAGTGAGGAGAGACTATATGTATATAAACAACATACAAGCACATACAAGATTTTCAATTTTCTCATCTCCTCCTTATGGAAAGTTCAAAATAAAAAAATTCCATATTTTCCAAGAAAGCTTGCGTTCCTCCCGGTTTTCTTTCCTTTCCCAAGCCCGGCTTAAATATCTCGCGCAAAATGCCAACTCTCTCTTTTTTTTGCTTTTTCTTTTGGCCACATGCTCGATTTCTGTTCTGTCCAAACCGCTTGCGGGAAAGAGACATCGCTCGCCATCAATCTCAGGACCTATGCGCAGGTACGGCTCGAGCCTAAACGATGAAACATGAAATCGTGCGTGCGCGAGCCCCGATTTCCCAACATTTGAAATTTAGAGAGATGCTGCTTTAAGCTTTCAGCGCTTGAGAAAGACAGAAGACAAGCTGAAAGGATGCTGTCCTAAGATTCCTGACCTAACCCGACCCAATCCATTTCGAAGATTATGCCTAAGTAATGCTAAATCCGGCGTTACCACATTAATGCATTTCGACAAAACCTCCCGAATCGGTTTGGACAATGACCAAAGATGAATCTACCGATCGCTCATACAGCCTAAAATAACAAGACCCATGTTTCATCATCGTCTTCCCTACAAGAATGTAGTGAGAGAGAGAGAGAGAGAGAGAGAGAGAGTTTGCAGACGCGAGATCAAGCTCGTCAAGCGCACCTGCCAGACCCGAAATATTAGCTAAGCGCTAAACCCATCAACAAGCAAAGAACTTTGCAGGGTTCTGCTACAGATTACACTGGTTCATCAGATTGCTGACTGAAAACATGGATGACCCATCAGATCGATAAATCTTACTAACTACGCAAGACCCATGTGGGGAGCGATCGGTTTGGAGTTCTCTCACCTCAAAAAAGTTTGCACCTTCATCGTCTTCAACCCCCACGGTTTTGCAGAGATGGGTCACGCCGGTTCGTCGGACGGCTGCTTGTTCTTCACATTGTTCTTGTTGTTGTGCATCCACACCTTGAGCACTTGCCTCTTCACCCCGATCTCCCCGCAGAACCTCTCCACCTCCTCCTCATTCTGCTTCTGGATCCTCCACCCTACCTTCTCAGCGAACTCCATCATCCTCCCCTTCTGCTCCTGCGTGAACTTCGTCCGGAACCTCTTCTTGGAGAACGGGGGCGCCGTCGCCGCGTGGCGGTGGTGGTGATCGGCGGCGAACAGGTTCAGATCCTCGCTCGAGGACTCGTTCCCGCAGCCGC
Organism: Angophora floribunda; assembly: GCA_014182895.1. Classification (NCBI taxonomy): domain Eukaryota; kingdom Viridiplantae; phylum Streptophyta; class Magnoliopsida; order Myrtales; family Myrtaceae; genus Angophora; species Angophora floribunda. Next base: position 268,388 of record CM024710.1, read on the forward strand.
CGCCGAAGGCCACACTCATCGGCGTCACCATGGGGCTGTGGACGACGCCCACCGGGTACCTCTGATACTGGGACGCCAGCGGCGGAGGCGGCAGCTGGAGCGGGGGGACCAGGCCCCGCCGGAAGCTGGTGGAGAGCTGCAGCCCCTCGCCGTCGACTTCCTTCCTGTGGAAATTCCGATGGCATTCGCACGCGGCGCACCTGAGGGCCGCGGCGGTCCCGACCTCGCCCGCCGGCATGAACTCGCCGCATCCATCGTAGACGCTCCCGCCGACGCTCGCAGCGTGGTTCCGGAGGCACTCCCGGTACCTGACGGCCGGTGACGGCGCCGCTTTCTGCTTCGATCCGGCGTGGGCCGGCGGGGCGGAGGACCTGGAGGAGAAGGCGAAGGAGACTGGATCCGGATTCGAGTCCTCGCGCTCGGGTTTGACGTCATCGTCCTGGTGGTGGTGGGAGTGGTGGGGGTGCAAGATGGGGCGCTGTTGGGGCGGGGGGTGATCTAGGGTTTGAGGAGCAGCACCGAGAATGAGTGCACCGTTGGGTAAGCCACCCTCGATCCCTCTGGAGTCGCGGGCGAAGTGGGCGAAGCCCAGGGAGGAGACCGGAGGGGTGACGTCATCTTCTTGGGGTTTGAGCTCCATTGCTCTCTTTTCATGGAAAACTGCACCTCTCTTCTCTCGCTCTCTCTCTCTCTCTCTCCTCTTGGTCTTCGATTCCCACAAAAACTCAGTCCTTGTTTTCACAAAATCTTCCCAAAAACCGTTTTTTTCTTCCTCGATTTGCAGCTCCCTCACTCAGAGAGAGAAAGAGAGGGAGAGAGAGAGTAGGGGTGGTTAAGCTAAGCAAAGTAGGCCTCGTCTTGCCGAGCAAGAATTCAGCACAAGAAAGTACAGAATCCGCTGGTAATGGAAGGATTCAGCAGCGAGCTTCGGCGTGGGGATATGTGAGACTGACAACAAGCAGCTTGGTAATTTGCATCAGAGAGAGAGAGAGAGAGAGAGAGAGAGAGAGAGAAGAGAGAGAGAGGGGGGGTTGGATGTGGGGGGACTCACGCGCAGATGGGGTTCTGAATCTGGTGGGGGGAGGAGCAAAAGCAAGGAGCAGCTTTTCCTCATCGCGGCTGGAGCTGGGGCTGGGGCTGGAGCTGGAGCTCGACCATCTCCAATGGCTGCATAGAGAGAGAAACGAGAGAGAGAGAGAGAGAGAGAGAGAGAGAGAGAAGGGTTTTTGGTTGGGGCGAGGGGGTGTGCTTCAGTTGGTCCCAACAAGGCGAACCAGCGACTCCGGATGCAGCAACAAGAGACAGCTTGGTTGCTTGAGGCGAAGCCCAACAAAGCAAAAGAGTCGGCTTTGCGAGATAAAAGAGATAGAGAGAGAGAGAGAGAGAGAGAGTGTGTGTGTGTGTAAAATATATTCCTTTTTTAATTTTTCTTTTTTTATGGGGGGGAGTTTTATCTGTGAGAAATGGAAAAAGAACCGACAGAGTCATGTTCATCCTCTCCCACGCCCTGCCACGCGGGCCCCACTTCCCCCCTTCTCCCCTCCTTAATAATTGTCCCTTTCTGTTCCTCATCCACGCACAGTGTCCCCAACCCACCACCATTTCTCCCCGATCAAAAAAAAAAAAAAAAAAATCCCGATGAGCCATTTAATAAAAAAAGGCCAAATTTTTCGTGACACAAAAATTATTATAGGTATTTGTATAAGTTAGGGTTTTTTCAATTGGAATACTCGTTTCGCAGTGAGTATGGTTTTGAATTTTTTCTATGCTATTTGCCCAAAGGTTGAAATCGATATGGACACATCCTTAGTCATATGCGTAATGTGCATAGCAAAATCGCACAAAAACTTCATGCACACATTTTTATCAAATCGACTAGCTAGTCTTATGTATGAAATCGGTACTCTACCGTTGATTCAATAGTAGTCACCGCATGATGGGATGGTTCTAAAATCTATGTAATGAACGCTTTGGATTATTGCGCATAATCTATAAATACTCCGTACCGTTATCTCTGGTAGTCATGTGCTTAGGGGGGATAATTACACAAACGAAAACTTTATGATATATGCTTTATCTGTTTACGTAATCAACACTTTGAAGCTAAGATTAATGTTTGCTTCACCGAAAAAATTATGACAATGGAAATTTTTTTTCGAAAAAATAGTTATTTTTTATTTGTTTAATGGTTTAGGGAAAAAAATATTATTGTCGGGATGAAAAGTCATTTTCCTCAAATCCAAGCTTCTTGTTTCAACTTATAAAAATGCCTTTCATGAATCAATTAATTTTCCATCATCCAAATACCAGAAAATTCAAAAGATAATTTTTCAAAAAAATAGTTTTTCTTTCGAACAAAATCGACCCTAAAATTGATCTTAACAATACATGTAAAATGAGTGTACCGAAAAGAAAAGAAAAAACAATTGTCAACACAATTCACATGCAGCAGGATCACTTTTTTTTTTTTTTTTTTTTTTTTTTTTTGGTGATGTATCAAGCTATCATCCATTTGACCCCACACAAGTTGACGAAAGATCTTCAGGTACTCGAAGAATCATCCGGCCCAATGATTCGCTCCCCTCAGCTTTTTCGCTTCTCCCGTCGCCCTCCACCCCTCGCAAAATCTCAGCTTTTCCCTTAATGAGGCTCAATCATTGCCTTGTCTGCCCTTAAACGTGGTACTAATCAAAAACCCTAATTAGAGGCATGATTGGGATAGCGGTGGTGTCGTATTTTGAGCATCCATTAATACCCATCATGTAAAAATGGATTATATAATATTTCATTATGAAAATTTAGACTGTTGTTATCTAATAGCAATTGACTAATTTCATGGTTAAATATCATATTGAGGACGATATATGACGTAGCAAATAATTATGTAGTATCGAGATGGACGTAATCATTTTGGCCTTGGTAATATGAGATTATATTATAGTATTTATGTCAAATGTTATCATTATTATATGGATGACATAAATGGATGTAGGTGGAAATTTTTATTTGGTTTGATTAGAATTAATAACCTTAACATTGGTAGAGCGAGTGAAGGAAAAGAGACATGGGGTATGTTCGGAAGAGTCATAGCAGTAAAGCAAAAAGTGTCATAAGCTGTCGATCTATTTCTATAATGGAGTAGCTATTACTGCAACCGGATGCGTTGCAAAAGAACTTTTTATTGGTGGTGCTCAAGGTTTCGAGATTGAACCGTGAAATTATTAAAAACCCAATTCGACGCTCGCAACAAAATATAATAAATCCAGTAGGACATAAAAAATAAAAAAAAAAAGTTGGGGCGGTCAGAAAAACAAAAATTAAGTGAATTATGTCCATAGATATTATAGTTATTTTTATTAATAAAGAAGGTGGGAAGGGACAATCAACATCGGCCACTAGATGTTATAATGGCTCAAATTTGAGCATAATTTGGATCCCAAGTTTTTTTTTCCCAAACCGATTTTTCAATAGCCATGCTGCCATGGCAATGATAAAATATCAATTAGGAACAACTAGTGATGACTGGACACAAGGGTTGTGGTGACACTCTACTTCGTACTAGGTACATGGCATATATGAGAATAACCTTAGCCTTGATTGGATGTTGCTCCGTCTCCACATAAATTCATTCTTTTTATTACATTAAAACAAGCCATGGACATATTATCATCATCATTATTATTACTCATGTTGAGAATTTCCTGCAAGCCAAATTTTATGAGTGATTCAAGGTTTTTCTTTTGGGATATCAATAAAAATGGACTCTGAATTATCAATTAATGTGCAATGTGATCACTAAACATTTAATTTTTTTAGTACAATCATTGAACTTTATTCCAATGTGCAATGTCATTATCGGATTTAAATTTATTCAATGTGATCCGTAAACTTTTGGTTTATATTCAATTAAGTCCCTAAATTATATAAAAATGTTCACTATTGTCCCTCGAACTTCAATTAATTAAATGACAACATCGAACGATTTTATATAATTTGAGAACTATATCAAACATCAGGAATTACATCGAACAAATTCAAAATTTAGGCAAGACACTACATATTGAACTAAAATTCGAGAACCATATCGAACATATTAGAAGTTCAAGAATTACATTACACATTACACCAAAATTCAAGAAATATCTATGTCATTTTTCCTTTCTTCTTCTTGTCAAAATGATCATTTTGTTGATTTTTGTACAATAGTCATTCATTTTAAATATGCCCTTGAATATAGACCTTTTGCTCCATACACGAGAATCTCCATCAATTTTTTTATTTTTTATTTAGCATTGGAGGTTGTGCTAGAATTGTTGATATTTTTCAAGAAGTGACTTAAATAGGAAATTGGGGCGAAGGAATCAAAGGTTAGGGGTGCACTGCCTCGTCCTAGCCCCGTCCCATAGACATCTCCGTCACCTTCTCGAGTCGGATCCGAGATAGGTTTCGAGGATATGATATTAAATTGCGTTTGACTTTGGAAACATACTCGCCAGCCAGATACATTTTGCTATCGCTTCTTGTATCAAAGAAATTTCTGTCAGTAATCACATTATTTCGAACGTCATCACATAATTTGTTGGATCTTATTACATAGATGCGACACGGGGTATCACCGTTTTCACAAGCTTTAATCTCAAAAACGTCTCATTAATCCAGTACAAAGTCTAAAAATACACCTTGAAGTGAATTTTAATTCGAAGTAAATTCAATCTCAAGAAGCTTGTTGAAGTGAATTTGTGAAGCGGGCGTCCGATTATCCCATAAGCGAACAACCTCGAAATCCACCTAGTCATTGAGAAGGATCCCAACCCTTCTCCCATTTCTAAAATTGAGCTTCTACGACTTTGTCCTTATGTTTGTCCTAGCGAATAATTAATGAAATAAGGTTCTGGGATTTATTAGGTTCAAGCATTCATGCCATCCCCGATCTAGAAATGCCTGTCCCATAAATGCCCTTCATACGAAAGGCATGTATGAAGAAAAAATACTAAATTTATTTCATTGAAAGCTTCACTAAAATTATTTTTCATAAAAATCATTTTCAAATAATATGATTAATTTTCATTTTTTTTTTTGTGATTCAAGGACAGTGATTCTCTTTTGCCAGAAATGAGAAGTCGTTTTTACCCCAATTCATATTTGTTGTTAGTCTATGGAAAATGTTTTCCTTAAATTAGCTAATTTTTTGTCAACCAAATATAAGAGAATCGGAAAGCGATTTCTCGAAAAACAGTTTTTTTTCAAACAAACGAATCATAATCATTGATAAATAGTTCACAAGGTAACTTGTCACACGTTCCCAAACCTATGGAGCAATATGAAATTTGACACGCACTTCACCGGGCATTTCTTTCGGATAAAAACCATCAAGCAAAGCATTTTCAGATCACACGCTTAATTTAATAGCATTTCTTCAGGTTGCTGTTCAAAAATACCTACAATCTCTCGAGAGATTAAGTTATCATCATAACATTATAATACGCGAGTGTATACAAATCGTAAAGTTTCGCCGACACAAAGACTCATACATACTCGTAAATTCTTTTTTAAAGAAGAGAATTAGTTTATTATTATTATTATTATCATTATTATCATTATTCTTTTTTGGGTAATCAAGCGGCTATTTTCCAAAAAGTCGCGTGTTCTTTTCTCCGTTCGCGATCGAGACCAAGTGAGAATAGGAGAAGGGCCGTGCCTCTGCGGGGTTCGGTCCTGTCTGACCATCCTCGGCTTTCTTGTGTTGCTTCGGTACTCTCTCTCTCTCTCTCTCTCTCTCTCTCTCTCTTCTATGCCTTCTGCTTCTGCTGGTGGTGCTGGTGCTGGTGCAGTACAGCTTCGCACCAATACTCTCCATTTCTCTCTGATCAAAAGCAAAAGAATCAGGTGCAGTCTTCTCTCTCTCCCCATCATGAGCTATTTTTGAAATCCGCCCTGTCTATCTTAATTTCACTCCAACACGAGCTGTGAATTCACGTGAGACCGGGGACGGGGAATTTACCCTTGTAAACAGTTTTTCCCCCGCCCCTGGGTAGCGTCGTGTATGTGCTGTACTGCGAGCGAGGGCTGTCACTTCCCCTTTTCTTTCGCCTTGCTTGTTCTTTTGGGGTTCTGTGTCCGGGGTCCTGTGTTTGCATGCAGAAGAAAAAACTGTCGTGTTCGAGTTAACGTGTCGCTCTGGCATATGCTGGTCTGGCTGTCTCCGTTTGCTTTTATACCGGACCGAGAAGGAGAATCTCTTTCGGGCACTTGGGCCAGTTCCAGGGCCTCTCTCAATTTGCCTACGCTGCTTTTGTAGCCCATGCCTCTACCTCTCATACCTGTCGATATTGGATTGCTGCTTTTGATGATTCATTAGCTCTTGCGGTCAGGTCTGTAGGTTTGGTGCGCGGGAAGAAAAGGGTGGGGAGGTCATTATGGAAAAACAGAAATGCAAGAAATCACAAATAATTTCTTAGATATCATCGATGCGAGGTCCGTTGTTGATGTTAGAGTGAAAACCCGAGCATCTTTTTCGTAGTATCAGCTCTAAACCACGCCACATCGAGAAAAAGAGCCGGCTTTCATGCATCCGGTCGGTCCAGGTACGCTTAGCAGATTAGGATGTTCCTCGCCCTGGGCAGGCTTCGCTGTGTCTGATGGTCCCGATCGGTCGGATCATTTTTCAAGCGTCGAGAAGGTCCGATCGGCATCCTTTCTTCTTTGGACATTATTAGATCTTAACCTCGAATTTGGGGGGAGGGGGGCGAGCAGGCGTTTTCTTTCTACTGATAAAAGCGTTGGTGAAAAAGAGACCCGTCTTCCCTCTCCACCACAAAACCCTTGTTTGCCCTTCTGGCCATGACAAAAAGATGCAACCCCAACCAAAGCCATCTTGTCTCTTCTCTCGGACACATTTTCTAGTCAACACTCGCATCGAATGCTCTCCTCCTCCTTCGTACCGCGCCTTCCCCCCCCCAACGTCCCTACGTCCCCACCCCACTCCCAGTGCCCACATCTTCGTCTGCTGCCTCTCGTGGCACGTACCCTGACTCCTGTCAGCCCCAATCATAAAGGAGGGTTTCCGTGGTTGGGTCGGTGTCGTGGCCACTGTTTCATCCAAAGTGGAACAGATCTCGGCCACCCCCTCCCGCTGCTCAGTAAATTTCTTGAATTTCTCCTGCGTTAACGGCTCTTTATGTACGAGCCGCGGCGGGTAACCGGAGCTCCTTCATGCGATTCAATGGCTCACATTCATTGGTGTCGCATTTACTGCGCCGAGCATTACCATTTTTTCTTGTTTTTCGCGTGGTACTGGGTCGAATGCCTAATGCATAAATGGGGACCAGAGAGAGAGAGAGAGAGAGAGCGAGAGGGAGGACGTGTGGTCCATGGCTTTTCTTGTTTGTTGGGTCTCGTCTCAGCAGTTTTCCACTATCTTTCGAGGAGGGCCCGAGCGGAGAACAGATCGGGCCCGTCTTCTTTCCGAAGTTAAACATGCGGAGGGACAAATCAGCCTTATCGAAACACCGCACACCCCTTTTCCCTCGCGCGCCAAAAAAAAGACAGGTGTTTCTCTTAGTGTCTCTTGTCTGGTCTTTCGCCCTAGACTGATCCGAGTTCGAATTTCTGATGCGAACTGCAACCTGGAGAGAGTAAAAGAAAAAGTCGGATGATGACCCTTTGTCCTGTTCAGCAGAGCCATCGAAACTTGAGGATGAATGACACCCAAAGATCAAACGGAATCTCCGCATGGTGTTTCGAAGACAGATCTGGTCGATCTTACTGCTCCGGACATCTCTTGGTTGGATGGGTTTACAGACGACTCATGCATGATCTGGTTGAGCTTTCAATGTTCTCATCTCATCACTTAGAGATACGATTCTATTGATGAAGTGTTGTAGCTTTTGAGTCGCGTTTCAAGGTTTTGCTAAGCAATTCTAGAGAACCATGCTTAAATGCCATGTACCCTTTGGATGAAACATCAGTAGAATTCTATCATTCACTCGTTCATACTTGGTCAGCAGAACTCTATCCTTCAGCTCCATCCATACCTGACAAATCCATTAATTATTCACCGACATTTGAAGGGTTTTTATTTTTATTGAAATGTCGTTGGTATTTCATACGAAACATTGACATTGATAGTTACTGATCAACATCTTCATAAGTTGAAACTTCTTATTTCACCATATTCAATGTTTGAGAGTTTATTTAAAAGGTAGCAATGGATAGTTTCTCGTCATTAGACATGCTCATTAGGTGGGTTTGGGAAAGCTCAAGCTGATTCTGTAGAGGTCTTGCCTAGGGTCGAAATGAGCCCTTGGAAAATATCCCTAATGGATTCTGATGATAACAAATTGGACCGCGCTTTTTCCACTCCCTCTTTCACTGATACATTTCCTTTTACAGTATATTGACCATTTTTATCTTCCGTGAAGGTTCAAATGTGTGCCCTCCTTTTATTTGGTTTCTTCCGTTTATTTTCCTTGCGGTCCCGCTCCTCCTTCTCTCCTCTGTGGATAGTGGAGGCCCCCCTTTGGCGATTCTCAAGGCAACAATGAATGCAACGATAAACAATGACGACCCAGGAAAAGATGACAACCCTGCCGCATCCAACCAACTCGAGCATCACCACCTCCGATCAATCAACATCATTATCGTCATTCGCCAGCTTCCTTCCCAAGAACTCTCCTTTCAACTCTAGCCCGTCGCTACCACTCTCCTCCACCTCCTCGACTCCCACCTTTTCGACCCGCGGTGAGGTCCCTCTCCCTGATCCTCGGCGACCATCATGACTGGTCGGCTCGTCGTGCTGAAGATGAAGATGGACTCCAAACTTGGGTATGGAGAGGCTTTCGCCCTTAGGGGGTGGCTTTGAGGGCTGCCCTCAATGGGATGGGGAGCCTCATGCCTCGCGCGCTGGAGCTCCCTCTCTAGATTCGGAGTTCCATCATCGCTCTCCACAACAATCCTCACCATCACCAATGAAGCAATTATAGTAGACTGATTCGGACTATTTCTGTTGTCGTTGTCGTTGGTTTTTTTTTATTTTTTCCTTTCAATTCATGGGGCATGTTGAGGGGCAGATAGCGATGGAGGTGAAAACAGAGGAGGGGTGGTCTGCGTCTGCCTCTTTACACCCAAGCCGCCCAACCAATCGTCTCTTAGGCTGTACTTAGACAAAAACTGGGCGCAATGAATGATGGGATATACAAAGCTTCAGCTATTGCTCTCGGTGCATTCATTCAATCTGTTTCTCATAGTTGCCAGCCAGCAAGGAAAAGGACTGCGAATGCACACAGACAGAACAAAGAGAAGTAGCTAAGAAGATGGAGTGGGACCTGCGAGGAGAGAAGCATTTGAACGGACCTACGAAGGATAAAATGGTCAAAATACTATGAAAGGTGGTGTATTAGTAAAAGAGGGAGTGGAAAAAGCAGTGCGCCTAACGAAATTCGACACTGAACATTGCTGGTTGAGTTACTAATCAACACGACCCAAGAATTACGAAAATCGATTTTTCTCAAATGGAAAGTTCAAATCGCAATCCTTAAAACCCTACAAGTTCTCAAATGAAAATTGGAATTAACTTATGGAGACATTTTTTATGGACCTAATGTCCTAAAAAACCTCAAACTTTAGATCATTTCTCAATTCTACCTTAAAATTTTTTATGTCCCATAAAAAACTGCAACTTTAGGTCCATTCCTAATTCTACCCTATTTTTTTTTATTTCATAAAAAATTCTCAATTTTAGGTTCAGTGTCAATTCTACTCTAATTTTTTTTTTGTCTCATAAGAAAATCCCCACTTTAGATCCAATTTTGATTTCACTCTAATTTTTCCAATTCTTATTTAAATCTCAAATCTGCTCTTTATTAATTCTATATGAAAGTCACCCTTAGTGATTTTGTGCTTATCAATCTCTCGTGCTTGGAAATGTTACATCTCTCATGATCAGGGAGCTTGTGCTTGAAACGCTCGAACATCTTGTGCTTGGGAATTTTCCATCTCTCAATTTTCAATGAGAAGTTTTAGACGGCGGGATAATGGGGGCAGATTTATGACTTAAATAAATTTTTTGGTTTTTTATCAAATTCTAAAAATTTTATAGTAAAATTGGGAGAAGACGTGAAGTTGGGAGTTCTTCATAGAAAAAAAGTCTAGGGTAGTATTGGAACATAAACTAAAGTTGAGGTTTTTTTATGGAAAAAAAGAGAGTTTATGGTGGAATTGGGACTTGATCTAAAGTTGGAGTTTTTTTAGGGAATTAGGCCTTTTTTGATGTAATAGCAAACTTCATTTTGAAACTCTAAAGTTAATGGAGCTCACAAGCTATAGCACTATCAAGATGGGTGATTTTCCAGGAAAGTGCATATCTCTACGCTAAATAACAAAATCATGAGGTTCGGTATATGACGAGCCAAAGAGGACAATACATTGACCAAGTTAATCCGAGACCGACACGATAGCATATTTCTCAACAAGGTCACTAAATGCATTACTCTACTCTCCATGCGACTCCTGCCTCACAGCCCCACATCAACATGTCTCCCGTCCTCCCATCCCCCTATTGAATAATCGGTGTACGCTCAAACGGGGAGCAACCTCCCCCGGTCGAAACTTATCGTACCTAAGTTCACGGGGCCACTACGATACTTTGTACAGAAACCGCGAAAAAATGGAACTCAAATGTAACGAGTAACGAGGGGATCGATTTCTCGATGCATCCCCCGAAAATGCCACGGAGCGATTGAGGAATCTTTTCACTTCACACTGTAGTAATTGTTTATTGTCTAGCAAGAACGCGTTCAAACATCAGCGCTTGAAACGCGAGAAAACGCGAGAGAGAGAGAGGACAATCTCTCACAGATCCTCACAGCATCGAGAGCAGCTTTGGACGAGTGGAATCACCATCGCTGCTAGTCAACGAATATGCCATCTCACTCTCAGCTCTCTCCCCACCCACGTTGCCACTCACTTCCATCGCCGATGATGCCGATGATGATGATGATGATGATGATGATGATGATGATGATGATGATCTCTTCCCTCTTCCTTCGTCTCTGGCCTCGCTGCCATTAGAGCCGCTTCTCACAAAACTTGACCAAGACTTTCCATCGTCGTCGAGCCCAAACTCCATCTCCATCACCACGTTCATCTTGCCGCCGACCAGCCTCGCCTTGGCCAGCCATCTCTGCAACTTCCCAGACGTCGTTTTGGGCACACTCCCGTTCTTCACCAGAACCACCTGCCCAACTTCGACCTTCTCTTGTTTCGAGATGGCAGCTCTTATGCCTTCGCACAATTTCCTCAAGACATCACGGCTTAGTCCGTCGCTCCTCTGCAACTCCGCGACGATGGCCACTTTTCTCGAGTCGCACTCGAACGCGGCTATGCAGCCTCCTCTCAGAAACTGCGGGAAAGCATCGTAAGCCGCGGTTTCCAAGTAATGCGCATGATGTGCGTGTGATGGTGTCTCTATATCGTTTGGTGGTGTTATCGTGATGATGTCTGAACACCGACCCGTCACGTAAAGGAACCTCTCTTCGCCTTTGACTATTCCTCGGTCTCCGGTCCTAAGGAAGCGATTGCTCACCCTGTTGCTAAGTCTAGCATGAAAAGTTTCTCTTGTTAATGAAGGGTGGCCGAGATAACCAGAACCGTTGCTTGGCGATGAGACCCAGATCTCTCCTTCAGTTCCATCCTGGACAGGCGCTAAAGTTTCTTCATCTACAACTACAATCTGCATGTCTTCTTCTTCTGACGATGAATCGTCATTTGCTGAAGCGAGTCTTGCACTTGGCAAGAGCTTGTTGTGAGTTGGGATGTTTGGGAAAGTGGCGGAATCATTATTGGCAGGTCTCCAAGCCGTCGACACAAAAGTACCGTTCTCTGCTAGTCCGTAAGATGGAGATATGGATGACGGGTTTAAGCCGAAAGGCCCAAACACATTGACAAATTCTTCTACCTGGGCTCTGTAAATGGGCTCGTTGATCATGATCAGGTTCTTCATGGAGGTCAGACTTATGGGTGAAGTTCCCTTTTTGACGCCACCGCGCTTCACCACCAGTGGCAAAGTGAAAGATGGGACCGGAGTGCAAGTGGCTCTGAAGTCTGTGATCAGCTCAAGCCAAAGCCTCGGTCTTTTGAGGAACGAAGTAGGAGATGTGAGAACACAAGTTGCACCAGACACTATTGTAAGCAACAGGAACATGAGGCCACAATCATGGTACTGAGGCAACCATGAGGTGATCATGCTATTTGGGTGAAGATCGTATGCTTTTCTTGCTGCCCTGACATTATGAGCAGCTGAGCCAGCAGTCACAAGCACCGGTTTAGGAATCCCTGTGGCTCCTGAAGTGTATTGAATCAAGTACACTTCTTCTGGCTTGCATCCATTGTACAAACTCGAAGGAGAAGGCACAGAAGGGCCTATGTTTGTGGTAGTTTTGATCCCAATTTCTTCAATTGAAACCCACCTGAGATTCTGCAACATGACTACAAACTTCTCATCATGGTTTCTGGCATCGGAAGAGATGTAGCGGTTGACTCTTGTGATGTAACCACGGGGTGCTATGGCAGCCTTGGGCTTTGTTTGAGAGAGGACCCTGGCAAGGTGGTGGTGGCTTTCTTGAGCAAAAGATGGATCCGGTGGCAACATGGGTATGCTCACAAGTCCAGCTCTTTGGCATCCGAAGACGATCTCTATGAGCTCCAGCCCCGGCGGGCATAAAATCATCACGGTGTCGCCTCTTTGCAACGGAATGAGCAATTGCGAAGAAATGAACTGGACCGAGTCATTGAGCTGAGAGTAGGTCAGGTTCGACGCCATGCCGTCATCGTCGTCGACCCAAATGAAGGCCGGTTTGGACCGGAAGGCTGGGAGTTTGGCCCACACCGGGAGGTAGAGGTCGACCACAGGTTGGTCAGGGAACGAAGGGTCATAATTCTCATAATTCATGGCGAGTGTAGGTGCGACACTTGGGTGTGTTCTTTTCGTGATCGAGGGCTGCGGTGACAAGACCATCGTGCCAAGGACGTCTTTATAGGAGCAAGGATCTTAGGAGGATAATGCAGTTAGAATACCGATTTCTTCAATGCAAAACACATTGTCTCGAGTGTAGATTGTCAAGACTCGAGGAGGGAATAAACCTTTGATGATACCAGAATATCCCACTTTGATGTGTTCAAAGTTTCACTTTTCTATTAAGGTTGTCACCTTGTTGATGTTCATATTCTTATTTCGCAATCGTTCATGCATTGGTTTTTGTACCTTATAAGGAAATGATCCAGCTTATCACAAGCCGTCCTGTCCCCAGTGTTCTCGCTCATGTGAAGGCAGAGAACTCACTCATGTGGCTCTAAGAGCCCTTGAGAGAATTTCCATGGTTCGATCATCTTCGTCGATTTTATAACAAATTAACTCTAAATTAATTTTTGAATCGCAACAAATCCCAAACGGCCATACTTGTAACATAATTACTATTTGTTAACTTTCATCAAATATTACTATGAAATTATTAAACCAAATGACATATGATAATGATTCAATTGACATGGCAAATCCACATGCAAATCCATATTCATTTAGGGTAATTAGCGATATGTTAGTTTATGATTTTTTGTGACCCAAAAATTAATTTGTGATAAATTTGTTATGGTATTAGTTTGAGATCTTTGGTGATTCGGAAGTTAGCATGAAGTAAATTTGTCATAGATGTTTAAGTTTGGGGCATTCCATTACATTAATCTTTTTTTTCAATCTAATTAACGAGTGCCCCGAAACATTCGTTAAGCATACTTAAATGAAATATTATTTGATTTTTCAAAATATTAGTTATATCTATCACGAGATCTATGAGCACATTTGGATATTGCAATATTTCTTTATTTAGTCTCTTATCCAATGTCCAAAAGTACCTTTTTAATAAAACCTTTTTTGTCCGTTCAAATATTTGTGTTTTCTTTGATTAACAGTGAGAAAAGTACTAAAAGGATAAAGTCAATTTTCGAGGAAAAGTACTACCTTCAAACAAATGAAGCATTGCTAAATTTCTCTCCCTTTCGGGAGATCCCACCGGCCACACTTACATTCCAAACAGTTATGTATTGCCTTAAAAAAAAAGGAATCGAATGGACTATGCAATTTTCAAATATTTTGGGTCCTTTTTCTTTGTGAAATTCAAAAAGTCAGAAGATGCTCGGACCTAGATAATAAGAAGATTAGGAATATTCATCAATCCGATAATCTGTGCTAGAATACAAACAGGAAGTCGATTATCACTAGGCTTTGGATGCGCATGGATGAGGTTGGCCATGAGAACATGGGCTTGAAGATCTCATCGTGCGTTGTCCCCAAGCTGTTTCTTCATGGACGCAGCGAATTGTCATTGTCTAGAAACAGAACCGGCAGTGTTTCTCTCTCTATGTCGGAACTTCACAGTAGCGTCGCACTGCACGACGTCTTTAGCTTTCTCGTATTTACCGACCCGCCGCGACATTAGTTTTTCATTGCACGACCGCCTCTTATAAGGCAACTAATTGCCAAACGGCTGTTGATATAACATTCGAACTCTTGATTAATTGATGAAAGCATCGAACAAAAGCTTTACTACCTATAAATTACTTTGAAACATCTCAAGGAATCTACTAGAGTTGAGATGCACAGCTTTTAGCTTTGGAAATGGCCAAGACAACCAGGGAAACAACCCAGCTTTCCAGTTTTTCCCCCTCGCCGTAATGAAAAGGGATCGCCGCAAGGATAACGTCAAAGGAACTTGTTCTTCTAGTGATCTTGACAAATGGTGACGGGACTACGTTGGATGAAGCTAGCATCCCGACATCCCAAAGATAAAGGCGAAACAAATCACACTTTCGAGGGGGGAAAGCTTCATCTATCAGTATTCAGTATAATGATTATAAGCGTGCTTAGATTCAGCATGAACCCCTAGCTCAAATTGGAACATTTTTGCACGCTTCACTCTGGATTCAACATTAACTGCAACATGTCCAAGAGAAAGAAGAGGGACGTATGCAGTTCACCACTACCCCACGACACTACTACAGATTTATAGACCATGAGTCGTGCGGTTGATTGCCCAGGACCAGAATGCAGCAGAAGTGCAAAAATGCATACAGAAAGGACAATTCTTTCTCATGATTTTCAATGTTAAGCCCAAGGGATGGAGAGAATGCAGATAAAAGATGCAGCAAAGACATTGTCAAACGATATATTATCGAAACAATAACATCAATTTATCACCACCTTTGCTTCTTCCGTCAGTTATGATTGATGGAATATAAGATACCTAGGAACCACTACCACGCAATATTCAACAGAATTTGAGATTGGATCTCATTCAATTGCACTGACAATTTACAAGGTACAGAAAGCGCATCTTTCAAGACTCAGTAAAATTCAAGCTTCTGGCACCCAACCTTCAAGTTGCTTTTCAACGATATCAACTCATCAATTGATGGACAAGATACCTCGAAGAAACCTCCCCAGTCATTGTCCCCAAGCATAAGCCCTAAATCCAAGAAGATGCGTTGTGACTAAGAGATGATAATCGATAGTGCACTAAATCATTTCACGTAGCAACAGATTTATTAATAGCGCGAAAGCATTGGACTTTAGCAACATGAGGCAGCTCAAATATAAAATTCATAGATGAATAAAGCACAGATGTAGAAGAATATTGGATATATGAATGTGCAAACTGAGCAGGCAAAGATTAGGATGTAAAGTCTCGCCAACCAACTCGAACAAACACCAACAGTCAAAAAAGCTAACAACCCCCAATCAAGATGTAGTATATACCCTATCTCCTTACAAAGGAAAAAGAACATATTTGAAAATCAGCAGAGCATCAATTAAAGACTCTGTTATCCCATGTTGGCTTTGCCACTTTGTTGTACAATGGAAGGGAAAACAATCAGCAGCCAAGGGAAAACATCCTCATTTTGCTTTGCCACTTTCTTTCAAAATGGAAGATGAGATTCACAACAATGGTTTAAAATCCAATAATCTCTACGCAAGCAACTCAAGCTCTAGTAGATTGGCAGATCGATAAGTCTACCAATATCCTAATGGTGATTGCTAAGGCGTTAGGCATACGAAAAAATTGAACTCCTGGATGCAAGCTTCTTTAAGTTCAATGGATGAGACAACAGGACATAAATCAAAATTGTTATGCTATAATGGAATTGAATGAGCAAGGAAAAACTAAGAGCACACTCGAAAATGCATGACAAAATTGCCAAGAAGTCACAATTACTTCAACTGGTGGAAGGAATCCTAGATCCTTTAACTGGGGGGAATGGGTATACCACATGGAATTCCCTTCTCAACTAAAAGAGCATCACCTTATCCAATTTTATAGTTCTGGGGCTCGTTTGATAAGCAGAAACAGAGACACTTCAACCACTTTGCAATTTGTCCATCTCATCCATAAAGTCGCTCTAAGCATCTTATAATCAGGAGGCCACTTCATAGAGGCAAACCACGTACATGCTATCCCAAATGACTAGCTTTCAGTTGATACTCTAACAGCAACCAAGAAATGCTTGGTCTGACTCAAATCTTTGACTTATATGTATTGGGTTAAATTTAGCTCGACTCAGCGGTAACCTATGATCCTATAAGGCTAGAACATGGTCATTCTCCATTCTAGGAAATAACACAGGCACATTGTCTTATAGTAGTCTAGAATTCAATTTTCCATTGATCAAAGAAAAACAACAGTATACTCCATCTTCACAAACTCATTTTATTCTTATCCTACTCCATAACAGTCGAAAGTCTTTAAACACAAGCTCTCTCCAATAGACTTGCACACATCCCGAGAACTAACCAACTGTATCTTTCATTGTAGGATTGCTTGCTGGAAAGCATGGTTGACAAACATCAATTAAAATCACATACTTCTTGAGAAAAAGCATATAGAACTCGAGTAAACCTCATGTGCAACCATAAAAGACCAAAAGCACAGCTATGAACACAAAAAGAGCACCATACTAAAGGCAGCACAAAGACACACAGATGCATGCTATCTGAAAGCCAGGCAGGATGACCACAGAGCAATTTGCAGTCACATTATTTCGTAATAATAATTCTCACGAAATGTCCATAGACAACTCTATGACACTCGACACAAATGCACCGTTCTTATCAAACAGAACACATCAAAGTACATTTTATATCACAAGTTGACAACTGACATGTGAAAGTCATAACCAACTGGAAAAGGGCAAAGCCCAAACTGTTTATGCCAAACCTTTTAAAACCTACAGCGCATGGCGTTTCCACTTCTTAAAAACCTAAGACAACATATCCTATTTTAGTAACAGAGAAAGATCCCTCGCCAAATTGATATGGCAATGGGTATGTATAAGTAGTGGTTGAAGATAACTAACACATTCCACACTGAATGTGGAAATACTAACTGTTCCCCTTCCTGTGCAAGAAAAAGCAGGTTATGAATCTGCATATTCTTAACTAGTCAAAACTTCACTTCACCACCAGAAAATCTCCCCCGTCAATCTTACGTTTTGGCACAATAGCATCCAATGACAATCATAAATATTGCCCAATGTGATAGCCAACTCATACAAGTATAATTACCTCAAAAGGAATGAAAGAACACAAAAAATTATTGGATATATTGGTCAAAATCATGTACAACTAGCTGTCCAGTAGGGGAAAGGGATGGGGGGAGATTGGAACCAACTAGAGTGCATTTAATCTAGCTTTCCAATTTCACCCTTCAATAAGCAAGTAGCAGAAGGGGGGAAAATTGGAACCAACCCAGGAATTCTAGGGTCCTTTTTCAAATCTGCGGTTATTGTGATTGAAAGTACAAAGAGCACAATCACAGAGATCTAGCTACTAATCCAACATCATCGACAGAGATACTAAAATAACAGGTGTCGCTACAGCATTTACACGACATACTCAAAATATCTTACGGTGTTATCATCCAAATCAACAGAACATACTTGTCTTTTATAAATATAAAAGGTCTTTCTTCACACTGACACTGGAGCGCAATACAATTGCATTGTACAAAACCCTCAACAGACAAGCTAGCCTATACTGCCCCCAGTATGTTCAGTTTTTGAAATCCACCAGCACCAATAGATGACAAAGCATGACAAATGACATTTATAAAGAAAAAAACGTCTGTTTCTAACCAAAACCAGATAACTTAATCAAAGCAAACATAAGAGAGAATTCTAATAATTTGAACTGCAGCATTTGCTGCACTAGGAACTGAAGTGAAAAGCATTGTACCCGAGATTAAGAATGCTATTTATAGGATCCAGCAGCTGTGGCTGCTGCGGGTGGTGTTGTTGCTGCTCTTCTACCTGCTGCTGTTGCTGCTGCAGGCTAGCACCAACTGCAACAGCTGCAGCACTCGAAGGTGCACCCTTCGATTCCACAAATCTCCAAATGTACCACGACGCTACTGACCGATACGGCCTCCACTTCTCACACAGTTGATCCATCTGTGATGGCCTGGGCAATTCCTCGAGCCCATAAAGAAGCTGCACTCCTTTCCGCACTCCAAGATCATTAATTGGCAAAACATCTGGCCTATGCAACGAGAAAATCATGAACATGTGGACCGACCAAGACCCAATTCCGTTGACCATGGTGAGCATCGTAAACAGCGACTTATCATCCATATTTACAATCGCCGAGTCGGATAGTATCCCGTTCTGGTACTTCCTAGCTAAATCATGAAGGTAACTTGCCTTGCGAGCCGAAACCCCGATTTGCCGAAGCTGGTGAGGGTCTAGCGCGAGCACGGTCTCAGGAAGGACCCCGGCCTCTCCGCCGCAGAGAGCAATGAAGCGCGTGTAGATCGAGGTGCCGGCTTTGTAGGCCAATTGCTGGTAGAGAATGCTTTTGGTGAGGGCAAGGAACGGAGTGAGGAAGATGTCGAATGTAGGCGGAGGATTGTGGTCGATGAGCGGCGCAAGCAGGGGATCCGCGTCGCGGAGGTGGCGGATGGCGGCCTCCACCTCGCCGTCGCAGGAGAGGGAGCGAGCGACTACCCGAGGGAGCGCGAGGGCTCGCGAGGTCACGATTCGGTTCTTGGAGGGCTTCGAGGAGGAGGAGGAGGCATTGGCGGTCTTCGATTTAGAGCCCGCGCTGGCGGCGGACGCCTTCGGGTCGGGCGTGGACGATTCGGGCGAGAGCTTGCGGATCTTCTGCGGGCGGAGGGGGATTTTGGACGGAGGAGAGGTGGATTGCTGCTGCGGCGGCGGGACGGCGTTGATTATCTCGGGGCCGGTTGCGGCGGCGGCGGATGAGGAGGAGGAGGCCGGGTCATGGTGCGGCTGGGGTTGCGGTTGGGATTCGGTGTGGGTGTGAGTTCGCTCGCTCATAAGTTCGGGACTCGAGGGCGAAACCAGTTCAAACGGCGAACGAGCAAATGGCGACGGCGGCGCGAAAGGCGGGAGGCGTACGGCGGACGGCTTGGGGTCTCCTGGCGGTGCCGAGCCAGGGGGGTAGCGAGGAGATCGACGGCAAAGGCGGGGACTTTAGAGGAGAAGGCAAGCGTGTGTGGGGGAGACTGCTGCTGCTGCACGAGCCGCCATGCCTGGTTTTTCTTCTTCTTTGCTTCGTCTCTTCTTTCGACTGCGAAGGAGAAAAATAAAGCGCTTCGTCTCACGCTCCTCGACGGCGCGTGCGGATCTCTCCTCCTTTTTCTTCCTTGGGCTTTTACGAGGCCCACGAGCGTCAAACGTCGGGCCGGTCCACTGAATTAAGTGAGAATCACGACCGTTAATCTGACAGAAAAACAACGGTGGTGGTTCATCCAGATTAGGGAAGAGATCGCAACTTTCTTGCGCGGACCTAGCATCACTGGTCCACATAAGAATTGATTCATTATTATTTAGGACTCGATTTCTTTGTAGCAATGGCAATGATTTCACGAAAAGAATAATGCATATCGATTACAAAAGGTAAATAAATAAATATATATATTCAACTCAGGAAATTTTATTTACATATATAGAAGACTTGCAAATACACGTAGACTATTCAATTTTGCAAAACCTACCAAATTTATCTTTGAAACTTATTAAATCTAATAGTTTAGATGCATTGAATTCCAGATAATGGATTTATAAAATAACATTATTTTCACTACAAGGTTCTCGTCACTTCTTTTAAAGCCAAAAGATCGAGGTAATCTCTTTTTTGGATGTCACTACAATAGTTTTTTTCAAGGGTCTAATTTCTTATGAATCCCTCGGCTTTAAATCTAATTTCAATGTTATTTCGAATTTTTTTCGTAAAAAAAATGCTAAATTTTATGTTCAGTTTCAATTCTACTCCTAATTTTTTTTGTTTAAGAAAATTCCAAAATTTTAGGTCCAATCCCAATTTTATCACAAACTTATTTTTTTCCAAAAAAAAAAAAATAATTCTAGTCCTAAATTTGCTAGAGATTTATTTTGTCTTAAAAAAATTCACCAACTTTTTGTGACTATTAGTCATTTGACAAGGCATTTTCTCATCAATAATAAATCCATCAATAAGGCAACACGGAAAATTATCTTGAAAATGAAATTATTTTCTGATATGAAAATTAGAGAAAATAGGCAAAACAAACTACGGATTTTTGGCTGAGGGCTAGCGAAGACGTATTTAGGATCAAAGTTAAAGTTTGTAATCTTTTTAAATAAAAAAGTTCAAAGTAAATTTGGAACTAAACCTAAAATTCGGAAAAAAATTTAGACATTTGGGGCCCCAAATTTGGTTGAGACCTAAAGTAGGATTTTTTTAGAAAAAAATTTAGGAATAAAATTTAAATCGGACTTAAAATTGAAATTTTTTATTGAGAAATCATTAGGCCTTTTCACAAGTCATACGTGTCGTGAGGCGATAGAATTCAACTTTAGTCATACCTACCCCGCACAGTTCAAGGTCCAATTCTTCGAGAACCAAGAACCGAGAAAACGAAACGGAGGAGAAAACGAAGCGCGTTCGCAGAGGGTGAGCCCCATCTCACGCTCCTCGACGGCGCGTGCGGATATCTCTCTCCTTCTCTTTTCTTCCTCCTTGGGCTTTTACGAGGCCCACGAGCTCCGGAGCGTCGGGCCGGCCCACTGAAGCAAGCGCGAATCACGACCGTTAATCCAACAGGAAATCACGACCGTTGCCAAAAAGTTTTGATTTGATTTGATTTTTTTATCCGGTCCGCATGAGAATTGATCCGTCATTATTATTGGGTCAATTCCAAAAAAAACCCCAAACTTTAGGTTTAGTCCCAAATATACCCCGAACTTTATTTTATCTCAAGAAAAACCCCAAACTTTAGGTTTAGTCCCAAATCTGCCCCGAACTTTTCTTTGTCTCAGAAAAAACCTCAAACTTTAGGTTTAGTCCCAAATCTGCCCCAAACTTTTCTTTAATCTCAGAAAAAACCCCAAACTCTTAATCTATTCCCAAATCTATCCCAATTTTTTTTTGTCAAAAAGAAAATCATCAAATTTTACTATAATTCTAAATTTGCCCTCATTAGCCTCTGTCCAAAAGCCGTATTAGTAATCCCTAATTTTTTATATCCTAAAATGGTTTTATTTTGAAATAATTTTCTGTAACATCTTGTTTATGTGTATTTATTATCTATGTGAAAATGTCATGTTAAGTTGAAACTAGACCATGGGGTATATTCGAGAATAGATCAAAAATTGGTGATTTTTTTAGTACAAACGGAGGGTAAAACCCAAAATTAGTATACCCGTTAATTGCGGCGTGTTATTTAATTTAGAAATTTGACAGTAAAATTTAACGGAAAATAATATATGGTAATTTTTTTTGGTGGTCAAAAAAATAATTTTGGGTAAATTTGTCATATGTGTACCAATTTGAGATTTTTTTAGACAAAACAAAATTCGGGGTAGATTTAGGACTAAAATTAAAGTTTAGGGTTTTTTTTTTGAGACAAAAGAAAAGTTCGGAGCAGATTTGGGACTAAACCTAAAGTTTGGGTTTTTTCGGAAAAAAAAAGTTCGGGATATTTTGGGACTTGACTTTAAAGTTTGGGGCTTTTTTTTTTAATTGACCCCATTATTATTTAGGACTCGATTCCGCTGCTTGTCACGTACGTAAGTCGAAGGCAAAAACCATGCAGCGTCGTCTCCGTCAACGCCCCCGTCCTCCATTTTTCTAACTTCAGCTCGTTCACAGGCACGCCCTCCCGAAATCTCGGGGATTTAGTACGTCCACCCCAATTCCATCCTAGCTATTCTTGGGTTTCTCCGCATCATCCATCTTTCGTTCCTTCTTCCTCTCTTTCTCTCTCTGTCTCCGTGCGGGGGAGCTTTCACGGGCAGATTCTTCCGATCTTGGTTTGGCTTTCTGTCCGAATAGAATTCGGAGAGAGAGAGAGAGAGAGAGAGAGAGAGAGAGAGGAGTGGGGACGGAGAGATGAACTTCGGGGAGGACAATGAGGAAGGGAGGGATCTCAAGAAGCCCTTCCTCAACACGGGCAGCTGGTACCGCCTATCCTCGAGGCAGTCGATCATCACGGCGTCTTCTCAGTCCATCCGTGAGTCGTCCATCTCGGTCGTCGCCTGCGTCCTCATCGTCGCCCTCGGCCCCATCCAATTCGGATTCACCGTAACCACCCACCGCCCTCGTCCCCTCTTTGTCCATGTTTGTTTTTTTTCATTCGCTTGTTCGTTTGATGTGGAGATGCACGAATACGCGATCCCAACTACGTGCGAGAGTCTCGTACCAGGAGACAAGGATGATTCTTAGAGTACAACGCCAATCTTATGGATACGTCAGGAGTTTTCCTCGTTTTCTTGTTGCGTGTGCGTTTAAATGACATGTTCAGATGAATTAAGCCGAAGGATCACAACGTGGATCAGAGGAACTAGGAAATGATGTGTGCATGAGCGGTCTGTTTGATTTCTCAGGACAACGGTGCTTGAAATTCATCAGAAAAATGGGAAAAAAGCTGTTGAATTACCCGTGTGCGACCCGGTGTGCCATGCGAAATAGATAGGTTGATTCATGGCCTTTTTCTCTTTTTGCACCAAGCGATTGCCACGAAGAATTTGTTGGGTACCACAGGAATTCTGCCTTCACGATCACTCACGGTGTCTTTTCCAATCCAAGGAATCTTAGTCTTTCGATAGTTAACATAAAGGCAGAGGAGAACAAACCCAACCGGCATACATAATCAGGGATGTTTTCTTATAAAAATTAGTCCACTTTTCTTTTTCTTGGGAACATGATCTGTTGTTGATTCCTTTATCTTGCTGACAGTCTGGTTATTCTTCACCTTGCCAAGCCGCAATCACACGGGATCTCAGGCTCTCTGTGTCTGAGGTATTGCATTTACATCTCTGTTAAGGATTGCTTCTCTCCTTTGCTTGCTGCCCTTAGTTTCATCATCCTCACTGGTAAATTTTGTGGTTCATAGTTCTCTGTGTTCGGCTCTTTATCCAATGTTGGCGCAATGATTGGGGCTATAGCAAGTGGTCAGATTTCCGAATACATTGGAAGAAAAGGGGTAGGTGAGAATTCAGCTTGTTTCTTCTATGAAGGATGATCATCATTGCTCTTTTGATTTTCTTGTTTGTCTTTTCGAGTTGAATTGGCAATGTTTCTGTAATTTCTTGCTTCAATGATACAGTCTTTGATGATTGCTGCCATTCCCAACATCCTTGGATGGCTGGCCATATCCTTCGCCAAAGTGAGTTTCCTTATCATCCTAAGAACTCCAGAATCGGCTCATCTCTTGTGCAAATACATCGGCTGATAAACACCTCATGTCTCTGTCTGTTTAGGATTACTCTTTCCTCTTTATGGGAAGATTGTTGGAAGGTTTTGGTGTGGGGGTTATATCATACACGGTGCAATTTCCAGACCTCATCCAACTCTTCTTTGCTTGTACATTTTCCTCGGCCATCTGCTAAACTTGTAAATGATATCTAGGTCCCCATATATATATCTGAGATAGCGCCCCAGAACAAGAGGGGAAGCTTGGGATCAGTGAATCAGGTGAATTTTATATGCAGCAAATGCTTTTCGAGTTATGTTGTTATTTGATCAAACCTCAAACTCTTTACAATGAGAACTGGTTCTGAATTCATGTGTTACTCGGTACAGCTCTGTGTGACTATTGGAATAATGCTTGCTTATCTGCTGGGGCTATTCATTGAGTGGAGGCCACTCGCAGTAATAGGTACTCTACCTGTCATGGGACTCGCGATATTAGTTTGCTTGCTTGCATTCTAGTGGCATAATTCCCTGCAGGGATCAATCCAAAGGGGTGATTCTAATTGCAAAGCTGATCACTTGCTTAATCTTGGCAAGTGATTCTTTGCTGGTATAACAGACTTTCAAAATGATTAACTATGAAGAACTATGTATCACGTGTATAAAGTAATCATGTAGATTCCTTCTTTTACTTTTGTAATTACTTCTCTTTTTAAAAATGAAAAAAAAAATCCATTCTCGACTCTCTACATGTATTACGAACATTTGGGTTGTCAAAACTTCTATGTAACCTCATTAAGCTGAAATTTAACTTAATTAGGTCACTGACACCAAACTAGTTGACGTTGATCAGTGTTTCGAGGTCTCTTTTATCCTTTGGAAGGTGATTGTCAGTAGTATCTTAAGATTGATGTTGAGAGGTTATTAAAACATCTCAGAACAAGCATCACCATGAGATAAGAACTTCATTCTCTAGTATTTTGCAGGAATTTTACCTTACCTTTGTCTGATACCTGGTCTGTTTTTCATTCCGGAGTCTCCTAGGTGGCTGGTAAACTTCTTATAGTGCACAGTCCCTCACGTTCTTATTCTAATATTTTAATACTATATTCATCCTCATTCTATATTCCTCTTAATTATTCAGGAAAAAATGGGCATGACCGAGGATTGTGAGGCTTCCTTGCAAGTTGTCCGAGGTTTTGACACTGATATAAGTAGTGAAATGAATGAGATCAAGGTAATAGTTTCAAACAATTGGTCTGTAGACATGCTACAAGTTTATTTTTCTAGGATCCATTAATTCCTTCATTTTGTACATTCTGCAGAGATCTGTAGCCTCAGGTAGCAAAAGAACCGCAATTCAATTTGGAACATGATCTAAAGCTGAGGTTTTTCTATGGAAAAAAGAGAGAGTTTACGGTGGAATTGGGACTTGACCTAAAATTGGAGTTTTTTTAGGGAATTAGGCCTTTTTTTGATGTAATAGCAAACTTCATTTTGAAAATCTAATGTTAATGGAGTTCAAGCTATAGCACTATCGAGATGGGTGACTTCTCCGGAAAGTGCATATCTCTACGCTAAATAACAAAATCATGAGGTTCGGTATATGACAGGTCAAAGAGGACAATACATTGACCAAGTTAATCCAAGACTGACACTATAGCATATTTATCAACAAGGTCACTGAATGCATTACTCTACGCTCCATGCGACTCCTGTTTCACAGTCCCACGTCAACATGTCACCCGTCCTCCCATCCCCCCAATTGAATAATTGGTGTGCACTCAAACGGGGAGCAAAACACATTGTCTCGACTTCTTCAACTGCTGCAAGGATCTTAGGAGGATAATGCAGTTAGAATACCGACTTCTTCAATGCAAAACACATTGTCTCGAGTGTAGATTGTCAAGACTCGAGGAGGGAATAAACCTTTGATGATACCAGAATATCCCACTTTGATGTGTTCAAAGTTTCACTTTTCTATTAAGGTTGTCACCTTGTTGATGTTCATATTCTTATTTCGCAATCGTTCATGCATCGGTTTTTGTGCCTTTTAAGGAAACGGTCCAGCTTATCACAAGCCGTCATGTCCCGAGTTTTCTCGCTCATGTAAAGGCAGAGAACTCACTCATGTGGCTCTAAGAGCCCTTGAGAGAATTTCCATGGTTCAATCACCTTCGTCAATTTTATAACTAATTAACCCTAAACTAATTTTTGAATCGCAAAAAATCCCAAAGCGCCATACTTCTAACATAATTACTTTCCGCTAACTTTCATCAAATGTTACTATGAAATTATTAAATTGAAAGACATATGACAATAATTCAACCGACTTAGCAAATCCACATGCAAATCCATATTCGTTTAGAATAATTAGAGATATGTCGGTTTATGATTTTTTGAGACCTAAAAATTAGTTTGTGATAAATTTGTTATGGTATTAGTTTAAGATCTTTGGTGACTTGGAAATTAAATTAGGGTAAATTTGTCGAAGATGTTTCAGTTTGGAGCTTTCCATTATATTAATCCATTTTTTCCAATCTAATTAACGAGTGCCCCAAAACATTCGTTAAGCATACTTAATGAAAAATTATTTGATTTTTCAAAATATTGGTTATGTCTATCATGAGATCTATGAGCGCATTTGGATATTGCAATATTTCTTTATTTAGTCACTTATCCAATGTCCAAAAGTACTTTTTAATAAAACCTTTTTTTCCGCTCAAATTGAATTATTTGTGTTTTCTTTGATTAACAGTGAGAAAAGTACTAAAAGGATAAAGTCAATTTTCGAGGAAAAGTACTATCTTCAAACAAATGAAGCATTGCTCAATTGCTCCCCCTTTCGGGAGACCCCGCCGGCCACACTTACATTCCAAACAGTTATGTATTGCCTTAAAAAAAATGGTATCGAATGAACTAATACAATTTTCAATTATTTTGGGTCTTTTTTCTTCGTGAAATTCAAAAAGTCAGAAGATGCTCGGACCTTGATAATAAGAAGATTAGGAATATTTATCAATCCGATAATCTGTGCTAGAATACAAACAGGAAGTCGATTATCACTAGGCTTTGGATGCGCATGGATGAGGTTGGCCATGAGAACATGGGCTTGAAGATCTCATCGTGCGTTGTCCCCAAGCTGTTTCTTCATGGACGCAGCGAATTGTCATTGTCTAGAAACAGAACCTGCGGTGTTTCTCTGTCTATGTCGGAACTTCACAGTAGCGTCGCACTGCACGACGTCTTTAGCTTTCTCGTATTTACCGACCCGCCGCGACATTAGTTTTTCATTGCACGACCGCCTCTTATAAGGCAACTAATTGCCAAACGGCTGTTGATATAACATTCGAACTCTTGATTAATTGATGAAAGCATGGAACAAAAGCTTTACTACCTATAAAATACTTTAAAACATCTCAAGGAATCTACTAGAGTTGAGATGCACAGCTTTTAGCTTTGGAAATGGTTAAGACAACCAGGGGGACAACCCAGCTTTCCAGTTTTCCCCCTCGCCGTAATGAAAAGGGATCACCGCAAGGATAACGTCAAAGGAACTTGTTCTTGTAGTGATCTTGACAAATGGTGACGGGACCACGTTGGATGAAGCTAGTATCCCAAAGATAAAGGCAAAACAAATCACACTTTCGAGGGGGGCAAAGCTTCATCTATCAGTATTCAGTAAAAAGATTATAAGCGTGCTTAGATTCAGAATGAACCCCTAGCTCAAATTGGAGCATTTTGCACGCTTCACTCTGAATTCAACTTAACTGCAACATGTCCAAGAGAAAGAAGAGGGACGTATGCAGTTCACCACTACCCCACGACACTTCTACAGATTTATAGACCATGAGTCGTGCGGTTGATTGCCCAGGACCAGGAATGCAGCAGAAGTGCAAAAATGCATACAGAAAGGACAATTCTTTCTCATGATTTTCAATGTTAAGCCCAAGGGATGGGGAGAATGCAGATAAAAGATGCAGCAAAGACATTGTCAAACGATATATTATCGAAACAATAACATCAATTTATCACCACCTTTGCTTCTTCCGTCAGTTATGATTGATGGAATATAAGATACCCAGGAACCACTACCACGCAATATTCAACAGAATTTGAGATTGGATCTCATTCAATTGCACTGACAATTTACAAGATACAGAAAGCTCATCTTTCAAGACTCGGTAAAATTCAAGCTTCTGGCACCCAACCTTCAAGTTGCTTTTCAACGATATCAACTCATATCAATTGATGGACAAGATACCTCGAAGAAACCTCCCCAGTCATTGTCCCCAAGCATAAGCCCTAAATCCAAGAAGATGCGTTATGACTAACAGATGATAATCGATAGTGCACTAAATCATTTCACGTAGCAACAGATTTATTAATGGCGTGAAAGCATTGGACTTTAGCAACATGAGGCAGCTCAAATATAAAATTCATAGATGAATAAAGCACAGATGTAGAAGAATATTGGATATATGAATGTGTAAACTGAGCAGGGAAAGATTAGGATGTAAAGTCTCGCCAAGCAACTCGAACAAACACCAACAGTCAAAAAAGCTAACAACCCCCAATCAAGATGTAGTATATACCCTATCTCCTTACAAAGGAAAAAGAACATATTTGACAATCAGCAGAGCATCAATTAAAGACTATGTTATCCCATGTTGGCTTTGCCACTTTCTTGTACAATGGAAGGGAAAACAATCAGTAGCCAAGGGAAAACATCCTCATTTGGCTTTGCCACTTTCTTTTAAAATGGAAGATGAGATTCACAACAATGGTTTAAAATCCAATAATCTCTATGCAAGCAACTCAAGCTCTAGAAGATTGGCAGATCGATAAGTCTACCAATATCCTAATGGTGATTGCTAAGGCGTTAGGCATACGAAAAAATTGAACTCTTGGATGCAAGCTTCTTTAAGTTCAATGGATGAGACAACAGGACATAAATCAAAATTGTTATGCTATAATGAAATTGAATGAGCAAGGAAAAACTAAGAGCACACACGAAAATGTATGAACAAAATTGCCAAGAAGTCACAATTACTTCAACTGGTGGAAGGAATCCTAGATCCTTCAACTGGGGGGAATGGGTATACCACATGGAATTCCCTTTTCAATTAAAAGAGCATCACCTTATCCAATTTTTATGGTTCTGGGGCTCGTTTGATAAGCAAAAACAGAGACACTTCAACCACTTTGCAATTTGTCCATCTCATCCATAAAGTCACTCTAAGCATCTTATAATCAGGAGGCCACTTCATAGAGGCAAACCACGTACATGCTATCCTAAATGACTAGCTTTCAGTTGATACTCTAACAGCAACCAAGAAATGCTTGGTCTGACTCAAATCTTTGACTTATATGTATTGGGTTAAATTTAGCTCGACTCAGCGGTAACCTATGATCCTATAAGGCTAGAACATGGTCATTCTCCATTCTAGGAAATAACACAGGCACATCGTCTTATAGTAGTCTAGAATTCAATTTTCCATTGATCAAAGAAAAACAACAGTATAATCCATCTTCACAAACTCATTTTATCCTTATCCTACTCCATAACAGTTGAAAGTCTTTAAACACAAGCTCTCTCCCATAGACTTGCACACATCCCGAGAACTAAGCAACTGTATCTTTCATTGTAGGATTGCTTGCTGGAAAGCATGGTCGACAAACATCAATTAAAATCACATACTTCTTGAGGAAAAGCGTATAGAACTCGAGTAAACCTCAAGTGCAACCATAAAAGACCAAAAGCACAGCTATGAGCACAAAAAGAGCACCATACTAAAGGCAGCACAAAGACACACAGATGCATGCTATCTGAAAGCCAGGCAGGATGACCACAGAGCAATTTGCAGTCACAATATTTCCTAATAATAATTCTTGAAATGTCCATAGACAACTCTATGACACTCGAAACAAATGCACCGTTCTTATCAAACAGAACACATCAAAGTACATTTTATATCACAAGTTGACAACTGACATGTGAAAGTCATAACCAACTGGAAAACGGCAAAGCCCAAACCGTTTATGCCAAACCTTTTAAAACCTACAGCGCGTGGCGTTTCCACTTCTTAAAAGCCTAAGACAACATATCTTATTTTAGTAACAGAGGAAGATCCCTCGCCTAATTGATATGGCAATGGGTATGTATAAGTAGTCGTTGAAGATAACTAACACATTCCACACTGAATGTGGAAATACTAACTGTTCCCCTTCCTGTGCAAGAAAAAGCAGGTTATGAATCCGCATATTCTTAAGTAGTCAAAACTTCACCACCAGAAAATCTCCCCCGTCAATCTTACGTTTTGGCACAAGAACATCCTATGACAATAATAAATTGCCCAATGTGATAGCCAACTCATACAAGTATAATTACCTCAAAAGGAATCAAAGAACACAAAAAATTATCGGATATATTGTTCAAAATCATGGTCAACTACCTGTCCAGTAGGGGAAAGGGATGGGGGGATATTGGAACCAACTAGAGTGCATTTAATCTAGCTTTCCAATTTCACCCTTCAATAAGCAAGTAGCGGAAGGGGGGAAATTGGAACCAACCCAGGAATTCTAGGGTCCTATTTCAAACCTGCGGTTATTGTGCTTGAAAGTACAAAGAACACAATCACAGAGATGTAGCTACTAATCCAACATCATCAACAGAGATACTAAAATAACAGGTGTCGCTACAGCATTTACACGACATACTCAAAATATCTTACAGTGTTATCGTCCAAATCAACAGAACATACTTGTCTTTTATAAATATAAAAGGCCTTTCTTCACACTGATACTGGAGCACAATACAATTGCATTGTACAAAACCCTCAACAGACAAGCTAGCCTATACTGCCCCCAGTATGTTCAGTTTTTGAAATCCACCAGCACCAATAGATGACAAAGCATGACCAATGACATTTATAAAGAAAGAAACGTCTGTTTCTGACCAAAACCAGATAACTTCATTAAAGCAAACATAAGAGAGAATTCTAATCATTCGAACTGCAGCATTTGCTGCACAAGGAACTGAAGTGAAAAGCATTGTACCCAAGATTAAGAATGCTATTTATAGGATCCAGCAGCTGTGGCTGCTGCGGGTGGTGTTGTTGCTGCGCTTCTACCTGCAACAGCTGCAGCAGTCGAAGGTGCACCCTTCGATTTCACAAATCTCCAAGTGGTACCCACAAATCTCCTAATGTACCACGACGCTACTGACCGATACGGCCTCCACGTCTCAGACAGTTGATCCATCTTTGATGGGCTGGGCAATTCCTCGAGCCCATAACGAATCTGCACTCCTCTCCGCACTTCATGATCATCAATTGGCAAAACATCTGGCCTATGCAACGAGAAAATCTTGAACATGTCGACCGACCAAGACCCAATTCCCTCGACCATGGTGAGCATCGTAGACAGCGACTTATCATCCATATTTACAAGCGCCGAGTCGGATAGTATCCCGTTCTGGTACTTCCTAGCTAAATCATGAAGGTAACTTTCCTTGCGAGCCGAAACCCCGATTTGCCGAAGCTGGTGAGGGTCTAGCGCGAGCACGGTCTCGGGAAGGACCCCAGCCTCTCCGCCGCAGAGAGCAATGAAGCCCGTGTGGATCGAGGTGCCGGTATTGTAGCCCAATTGCTGGTAGAGAATGCATTTGGTGAGGGCAAGGAACGGAGTAAGGAAGTCGAATGTAGGCGGAGGAAAGAAGTGGATGAGCGGCGCAAGCCGGGGATCCGCGTCGCGGAGGTGGCGGATGGCGGCCTCCACCTCGCCGTCGCAGGAGAGGGAGCGAGCGACTACCCGAGGGAGCGCGAGGGCTCGCGAGGTCACGATTCGGTTCTTGGAGGGCTTCGAGGAGGAGGAGGCGGCATTGGCGATCTTCGATTTAGAGCCCGCGCTGGCGGCGGACGCCTTCGGGTCGGGCGTGGACGATTCGGGCGAGAGCTTGCGGATCTTCTGCGGGCGGCGGGACGGCGTTGATTTTCTCGGGGCCGGTTGCGGCGGCCGCGGATGGGGAGGAGGCCGGGTCATGGTGCGGCTGGGGTTGCGGTTGGCGTTCGCTGTGGGTCTGAGTTCGCTCGCTCGTAAGTTCGGAACTCGAGGGCGAAACCGACACAAAATGAAGAGGAAAACAAGTGGAGAAATTTCTCCGTATTCACCGTGTATTGTAATGTATTCTTTACATATATTTATATTATAAAATGTAAATAATAAATGGAAAATATAAAGATATGAAATCAAAAGGAATCGTCAAAATCATCAATCCATATTAATCTGATTCTAAGATTGATTTAGGAATATTCAATCAAATTAATCGGATAAAAACATATCTCCAACACTTCCTTCAAACTGGTGGCTTATATATGTTCAAAACACCAAGCTTGCTTAGTAGAGATATGTGTGTTGCCTCTGACACAAGGGTTTGGTGAAAATGTATGCAGGTTATTTTGAAGTCTGAATTCCTTTTATTGTAATTATCCCTTCTTGGTTCTAAAGTCTGAATTCCTTTTGTTATAATTATCCCTTCTTGGATCTTGTCTCGAGTAAAATGACAGTCAACTTCTATATGCTTTGTCCTTTCATGAAATATAGGATTTGCTGCAAGTTTGAGAGCTGCATCATTATCGCAGAACAATGCAGTTGGTCCTTTAACTTGTACTCCTAGATCGAGTAGCAAACCTCGTATCCATATTATCTCACAAACAGTTTTAGCCATAGCTCGATATTTGGCCTCAGCTGAAGATAGTGACACGGTTGACTGTTTCTTTGTTTTCCATGAAAGTAAGGACTTTCCAAACTTAATACGGAACCTAGTAATAGATCTTCGAGTCATAGGACATGTAGCATAGTTTGTATCACAATAAGCTATCATTTCCATGTTGCAATCTCGAGAAAGAAGTATTCTAAGTCCCGAAGATTTCTTCAAATATTTTACGACTTTCAAAGCCGCATTCATATGAGACTGTTTTGGACTGTGCATGAATTGACTCAATGTTTGAACAATATAGCATATGTCAGGTCTCGTCATGGTAAGGTAGATAAGTTTACCTACAAGTCTTTGATAGCTTGATGGATCCTTGAGCAGAGGATCATCATTAGCGGATGATATTCCCATATCATAATCAAGAGAGGTCAATTTGATATTCTGCTCAATAGGAATAACCGCTGGCTTACATCTTGATAGACATGCTTCTAATATAATCTCCAAAATAAATTTCCTTTGGCTAAGTGAGATTCCTATCTCTGATCGTGCAATCTCAATCCCAAGGAAATATTTGGGAGGACCTAGATCCTTTATGTGAAAAGTAGCATGCAGATGCTTCTTAAGATTTTCGATAGCAGATTCATCAGATCCCATAATGAGTATGTCATCAATATATATCATCAAATAGATATATGACGCACCTTTTATCCACGTGAACAAAGCATAGTCGTGTCTGGATTGTTTGAAACCGGCAACCGTAAGTGCAGTAGTAAACTTCACATTCCACTGTCAGAAAGCTTGCTTGATGCCATAAAAAGGATTTACGGAGATGACATACCTTAGACTCCCCCTATCTCCGTAAACCCTGTGGAAGATCCATATATATATTTCCTCATTTAGATCACCATGAAGAAAAGCGTTGTGTACATCCATTTGATGAAGTTGCCAGTCTCGACATGCAGCAATGGATAAGAAAGAGCGAACTGTGACCTCATTTGCCACTGGAGAGAAGGTTTCATGGTAATCAAAACCTTCTCGTTGAGTAAATCCTTTGGCCACAAGGCGTGTCTTGTATCTTTCGACAAACCCATCTGCCTTATATTTGATTTTGTACACCCACTTGCATCCAATTGGCTTACGATGAGCCAGTAATGGTACAATATCCCAAGTATCATTGTCGACTAAGGCATGTAATTCGTCTTCCATGGCCTTTTGCCAATGTGGATTGAGGACAGCTTCATTATAGGATGATGGTTCTTGTTCCTCAGATATACGACTAATGCAGCACATATGTTCCCATGATAATTGATTAAATAAAACATATGAAGATACTGGATAATGAATACCTGGAGATCTTGAAGTTGCGCATACGTAATCTTTGGTCCATGTGGGTGGACGGGTGACACGTGTTGAGCATCGAGGTTTTGCAATACTATCAGCCTCAAGTATGGTATGGAAAGATGGTTCATCAATATCTTCCCTAGAGGATGCTGCTTGAGATTGTGCAGGACTTCCTACTGATTGATTGGAGTCTTCATTTTGAGAATTCAAAGAAGATGAATTGTCTTCAACCGGAGATAATGTTGGATTCCCTAGAGGCCTAATGAGCAATAGACCCTGATCTGGGGACAAATCCTCTTCAGCTAAGAAGGAGTGATGATGTTCTGTGTGCCTAGATGACTCGGCTGGTTTGACTTCACCTTGAAAGGGAAATATATTTTCATGAAAGGTAACATCTCTGCTTACGAAAAAATTTCCAGTTGATGGCTCAAAAACTCGATAACCTTTCTGGAGAGTCGGGTAACCCATGAAAATACAACGACGGGCACGAGGACCCATTTTGTCCCGAGGGCCCACAGTAGTAATATAGCATAAACAACCAAATACTCTTAAATGATGAGTCTCGGGTTTCTTACCAAAAAGCAGTTCAAAAGGACTTCGCCCATCGAGAATCCGAGATGGCATTCTATTAATCAGGTAGGCTGCTGTGACCACACAATCGCCCCAAAAGTCTTCTGGAATGGAAGCTTAGAATTTTAGAGCACGTGCAACTTCCAGAAGATAACGGTGTTTGCGTTCTACAATCCCATTTTGTTGTGGGGTGTAGACATAGGATCGTTCATGGAGAATTCCATGGGAAGAGAAAAGAGATGCACAGTCATGGTTAAGAAATTCACTCCCATTATCAGTTCAGATTCGTTGGACAAACATCTCAAATTGAGTTTTGATTAGAGAAAAAAAAATCTTAAGGTGAGAAGAAACTTGGCCCTTTGATTGCATTAGGAACACCCATGTTGCCCTAGAATAATCATCCACGATGGTAAGGAAAAATCGTGAACCATCACGATGTACAGAGTGATAAGGACCCCATACATCCACGTGGATGATTGAAAATTTTTTGTTGGTCCGTGATTTGCTGACAGGGAAAGGGGCATGTGATTGTTTTGCTAAATGACATATTTTGCAATGAGGATGTGGAAAAGAAGCACTATGGCCCAATCTTTGATGAGAAAGAATAACATTATCCCTTGTAGTGGCATTACACAAGGAATTTTTATTCAAGGAAACACTTGACAAGTCGAAATTTTGTGGAAAATTGATCCAGAAATATAGTCTTTGTGAAATACTACCTAAGCCCATCAGTTTGCCAGTCGAAAGGGCTTGAAATAAACAATTATTAGAATTGAATGAGACAGAACAAGAATTGTTTTGACAAACTTTTGAAACAGCAATGAGATTAAATTTGAATTGAGGAACATAGATGACATTTTGAAGGATAATGGAAAGGGTAAAATTGACAGTGCCAATTTCTGTGACATAAGTTGTATGTCCATTTGGGAGATGAATTGATATGGGTGAATTCAGTTTTCTATGAATGTGATTGAAGAATCTTTTGTTGCAAATAATGTGGTCACTAGCACCTAAATCAATTATCCACTCATTACTTGAAATAGTATTCATCAAACAGTATGATGTACCCGAAAAACTTGTTGATTTCCCCGAAATATCAAACTGCTTTAAGGCCTTCATCAGCTGCTGATACTGGTCATGAGTAATCGATTGATTTCCGTTGTTGATGTTTTGCAACATGACTTGATTTGCTGATGATTCTCTTTCTTTCTTCCCTTTTTCTCTAGGTTTTCCATGTAATTTCCAGCAAGTATCTATAGTATGATGTGGACATTTACAATACTCACAAAATAATTTACCTTTTCCTTTGAAATTTTTTCCAATTTCCTTTTGAGATGTGGCAAAAGATGGATTGACTGATTTAAAAATCGGTGCTTACGCAGCTTCATAAGGGGCGTCCAATCTGGATGCTAGGATCTTCGCGTGAGAGCCGCGCCATTCATCCGCGTCCTCTCACATGAACCATTGGATTTTAAGAATAAATTTGAGCCGTCCGTCTGCATCTTTTCTACTTCTTCAACAAACCCTAGGGTAGAAGCTGCAAATTAACCCATTCTTCCCCCGACGTTCTTCCGGTGCTTCCCTTTGGGTGAGTTTTCGCCTGTGCAGCAAGAAGGATCGAGTCCCCAACCCGCACATACTCCGACGAGGCCAACTGTTGGCTTTCCTCCTAGACAGCAAGCTGATTAATTCGACCAAGCGTCGGGGGTGGTTCCATCGCCAAAATCTGAGAACGAAAAGTCAAGTATGTTTCATTCAAAATCAAGAGGAATCGAGTAGCTTTCTCCTTCTCCTTTATAGATCTATATTGGTTTAAAGTCGACTCTGGTCCCTCTAGTTTTTCTTCGGCCGCTTCAAGGTCGTTCCACAACGATGAGAGCTTGTTGAAACAAGCCGTGACTATCATATTACCCTACTTGAATTCATTGAGTTCCTGAGTAATAGAAAATTTTGTTGCTCAGTCTAACTTGCCGTACATCTCGCGGATATTGTCCCAGATCGTCTTCGTGTCTTCGGTTGGTGGGAGTCCGGCCGCAACCTTGGCAGTTAAGCAATTCCCAATCCATGTGCGGACAAGCTGGTTGCATTTGGGCCAATGTCGTCGCAATCGGTCGTCGATCGAAAAAGGCACGATTCCGTCAAGGAATCCATCTTTGTCTTTTGTGACAAGGGCTCGCCGGAAATCCCTAGCCCAGCCGCTATAATTTTCTAGTCCGACAGGCTGCGTGCTAATGAGGCGCAATTTGGGTCCATTGGTCGAGGCTGTGTAGAGCGGGTCGCTAGGCTCCGTTGGCAGAGACACCATACGGCATGAAACCGGGTCCCAAAAACAAGTAGGAATTTGTCCTGGAAGCCTGTGGAAGGAATTCGAATCTGAGGCTCGGACCCGTCCAAGTGCCTGGGTTGGGCCCGACATTGAAAGGAGTCGGCCCATCTTCATTTGATTGGACTCTAGTGTTTGTAGCCGCTTCTTCTCCAAGTGGATTGTATTGAGCCCATGACTGGTTCGAGCCGATAGTCCATGGGCCTTGAGTCGGAAACCAGTGAATTGGTGGCCACTGGACCGAGCCAGGAATCTGAAGGGGGGCAATGGTAGGACTAGATGATCGTTGACCGAATGGCTGGCCATCTCCAAGTGGATCAATATGATCCGAAGCTTTGTCTTTCGGTGAGTTTGAACTCTCTTTCATCGAAGGATTCTCTCTGGTAATCACGTCTTTGTCTTTAGTCATGGTATCACTGATGATGAAGATTTAAATGAATTCCTCTCGGTGCTAATTTGTTTGCAGGGTTAGAGCTGCAATAACAAATCAGAAAAAAAAGAAAGGCAATTCAAAAAATTTTCTCGGAAGCTAAGTCAGGAACAAGTGGCTCTGATACCATGACACAAAATGAAGAGGGAAACAACTAGAGAAATTTCTTTGTATTGTATTCTTTACATGTATTTATATTACAAAATATAAATAATAAATGGAAAATATAAAGATATGAAATCAAAAGGAATCATCAGAATCATCAATCCATATCAATCTGATTCTAAGATTGATTTAGGAATCTTCAATCAAATCAATCGGATAAAAACATATCTCCAACAGAAACCAGTTCAAACGACAAACGAGCAAATGGCGACGGCGGCGCGAAAGGCGGACGGCAGACGGCTGGGGGTCTCCTAGCGGTGCCGAGCCAGGGGGTAGCGAGGAGATCGACGGCAAAGGCGGGGACTTTAGAGGAGAAGGCGAGCGTGTGCGGGGGAGACTGCTGCTGCTGCTGCACGAGCCGCCATGCCTGTTTTTTTTTTCTTCTTGGCTTCGTTTCTTCTTTCGACTGCGAAGGAGAAAAATGAAGCGCTTCGTCTCACGCTCCTCGACGGCGCGTGCGGATCTCTCCTCCTTTTTCTTCCTTGGGCTTTTACGAGGCCCACGAGCGGCAAACGTCGGGCCGGTCCACTGAATTAAGTGAGAATAACGACCGTTAATCTGACAGCAAAACAACGGTGGTGGTTCATCCAGATTAGGGAAGAGATCGCAACGTTCTCGCGCGCACCTAGCGGTCCTGATTTTTTTTTTTAGCTGGTCCACATAAGAATTGATCCATTATTATTTAGGACTCGATTTCTTTGTAGCAACATCGAAGATAAAAATTAGAATATAAAATTAATTAGTTAAAAAAGCAAATGTATTTTTACAATATGATTTCACAAAAAAAAATAAAGGATATCGATTGCAAAGATAAATATATATATACAACTCAGAAAATTTTATTTGCATATATAGAAGACTTGCAAATACACGTAGACTATTCAATTTTGCGGAACGTACCAAATTTATCTTTGAAACTTATTAAATCTAATAGTTTAGATGCATTGAATTCCATATAATGGATTTATGAAATAAC
This sequence comes from Angophora floribunda, assembly GCA_014182895.1. NCBI lineage: Eukaryota > Viridiplantae > Streptophyta > Magnoliopsida > Myrtales > Myrtaceae > Angophora > Angophora floribunda. The sequence continues at coordinate 306,643 of CM024710.1, forward strand.
ATTATTTTCACTACAATGTTCTTGTCGCTTTTTTTAAAGCCAAAGATATTGAGGTAATCCCTTTTCGGATGTTATTGCGATAGTCTTTTTTTTCAAGGGTCTAATTTCTTATGAATCCCTCTGCTTTAAATCTGATTTCAATTTTATTTCGATTTTTTTCTGTAAAAAAATCCTAAATTTTATGTTTAGTTTCAATTCTACTCCTTTTTTTTTTTGTTTAAGAAAATTCCAAAATTTTAGGTCCAATCCTAATTTTATCACAAACTTATTTTTTTTTTCCAAAAGAAAATTTGCTACAGACTTATTTTGTCTCAAAAAAATTCACCAACTTTTGACTTAGTCTTAAATCCACCCCATCAGCCTTCCGTCTAAAAATTACTATTAGTTGTTAGACATGGCATTTTTCGTCGATAATAAATCCATCAATAAGGTGACGTGGAAAATTATCTCGAAAATGAAATTGCTTTTTGATATGAAAATTAGAGAAAGTAGGCACAACACTCCATGAATTTTTGGCAGAGGGCTAGCGACAACATATTTATGATCAAAGTTAAAGTTTGCAATCTTTTTAAATAAAAAAGTTCAAAGTCAATTTGGAACAAAACCTAAGATTCAGTGAATTTTTTAGACATTTGGGGCAAATTTGGTTGAGACCTAAAGTAGGATTTTTTTAGACAAAAAAATTCGGAATATAAATTTAAATCGGACTTAAAATTGAAATTTTTTATTGAGAAATCATTAGGCCTTTTCACAAGTCATACGTGTCATGAGAATATAGACTTCAACTTTAAGTCATACCTACCCCGCACCGTTGAAGGTCCAATTCTTCGAGAGCGAAGAACCGAGAAAACGAAACGGAGGAGAAAACGAAGCGCGTTCGCGGAGGGTGAGCCCCATCTCACGCTCCTCGACGGCGCGTGCGGATATCTCTCTCCTTCTCTTTTCTTCCTCCTTGGGCTTTTACGAGGCCCACGAGCGCCGAGAGTCGGGCCGGCCCACTGAACCAAGCGCGAATCACGACCGTTAATCCGACAGGAAATCACGACCGTTACCAAACAATTTTGATTTTATTTTATTTTTTTATCCGGTCCGCATGAGAATTGATCCGCCATTATTATTTAGGACTCGATTCCGCTGCTTCTCACGTACGTAAGTCGAAGGCAAAACCATGCAGCGTCGTCTCCGTCAACGCCCCCGTCCTCCATTTTTCTAACTTCAGCTCGTTCACAGGCACGCCCTCCCGAAATCTCGGGGATTTAGTACGTCCGCCCAATTCCATCCTAGCTAGTCTTGGGTTTCTCCGCATCATCCATCTTTCGTTCCTTCTTCCTCTCTTTCTCTCTCTGTCTCCGTGCGGGGGAGCTTTCACGGGCAGATTCTTCCGATCTTGGTTTGGCTTTCTGTCCGAATAGAATTCAGAGAGAGAGAGAGAGAGAGGTGGGGACGGAGAGATGAACTTCGGGGAGGACAATGAGGAAGGGAGGGATCTCAAGAAGCCCTTCCTCAACACGGGCAGCTGGTACCGCCTATCCTCGAGGCAGTCGATCATCACGGCGTCTTCTCAGTCCATCCGTGAGTCGTCCATCTCGGTCGTCGCCTGCGTCCTCATCGTCGCCCTCGGCCCCATCCAATTCGGATTCACCGTAACCACCCACTGCCCTCGTCCCCTCTTTGTCCATGTTTGTTTTTTTCATTCGCTTGTTCGTTTGATGTGGAGATGCACAAATACGCCATCCCAACTACGTGCGAGTCTCGTACCAGGAGACAGGGATGATTCTTAGAGTACAAGGTCAATCTTATGGACACGTCAGGAGTTTTCTCGTTTTCTTGTTGCGTGTGCGTTTAAATGACATGTTCAGATGAAATAAGCCGAAGGATCACAACGTGGATCAGAGGAACTAGGAATGATGTGTGCATTGGCGGTCCGTTTGATTTTTCAGGACAACGGTGCTTGAAACTCATCAGAAAAATGGGGAAAAAGCTGTTGAATTACCCGTGTATGACCCGGTGTGCCATGCGAAATAGATAGGTTGATTCATGGCCTTTTTCTCTTTTTGCACCGAGCGATTGCCGTGAAGAATTTGTTGGGTACCACAGGAATTCTGCCTTCACGATCACTCACGGTGTCTTTTCCAATCCGAAGAATCTTAGTCTTTCGATAGTTAACATAAAGGCAGAGGAGAACAAACCCAACCGGCATACATAATCAAGGATGTAAACTTGGAAAAATTAGTCCACTTTTCTTTTTGAACATGATCTGTTGTTGATTCCTTTATCTTGCTGACAGTCTGGTTATTCTTCACCTTGCCAAGCCGCAATCACACGGGATCTCAGGCTCTCTGTGTCTGAGGTATTGCATTTACATCTCTGTTAGGGATTGCTTCTCTCCTTTGCTTGCTGCCCTTAGTTTCATCATCCTCAATGGTAAATTTTGTGGTTCATAGTTCTCTGTGTTCGGCTCTTTATCCAATGTTGGCGCGATGATTGGGGCTATAGCAAGTGGTCAGATTTCCGAATACATTGGAAGAAAAGGGGTAGGCAAGAATTCAGCTTGTTTCTTCTATGAAGGATGATCATCATTGCTCTTTTGATTTTCTTGTTTATCTTTTCGAGTTGAATTGGCAATGTTTCTGTAATTTCTTGCTTCAATGATACAGTCTTTGATGATTGCTGCCATTCCCAACATCCTTGGATGGCTGGCCATATCCTTCGCCAAAGTGAGTTTCCTTATCATCCTAAGAACTCCAGAATCGGCTCATCTCTTGTGCAAATACATCGGCTGATAAACACCTCATGTCTTTGTCTGTTTAGGATTACTCTTTCCTCTATTTGGGAAGATTGTTGGAAGGTTTTGGTGTGGGGGTTATATCATACACGGTGCAATTTCCAGACCTCATTCAACTCTTCTTTGCTTGTACATTTTCCTCGGCCATCTGCTAAACTTGTAAATGATATCTAGGTCCCCATATACATATCTGAGATAGCGCCCCAGAACAAGAGGGGAAGCTTGGGATCAGTGAATCAGGTGAATTTTACATGCAGCAAATGCTTTTCGAGTTATGTTGTTATTTGATCAAACCTCAAACTCTTTACAATGAGAACTGGTTCTGAATTCATGTGTTACTCGGTACAGCTCTGTGTGACTATTGGAATAATGCTTGCTTATCTGCTGGGGCTATTCATTGAGTGGAGGCCACTCGCAGTTATAGGTACTCTACCTGTCATGGGACTCGCGATATTAGTTTGCTTGCTTGCATTCTAGTGGCCTAATTCCCTGCAGGGATCGATCCAAAGGGGTGATTCTAATTGCAAAGCTGATCACTTGCTTAATCTTGGCAAGTGATTCTTTGCTGGTATAACAAACTTTCAAAATGATTAACAATGAAGAACTATGTATCACGTGTATAAAGTAATCATGTAGATTCCTTCTTTTACTTTTGTAATTACTTCTCTTTTTAAAAATGAAAAAAAAATCCATTCTCGACTCTCTACATGTATTACGAACATTTGGGTTGTCGAAACTTCTATGTAACTTCACTAAGCTGAAATTTAAACTTAATTAGGTCACTGACACCAAACTAGTTGACGTTGATCAGTGTTTCGAGGTCTCTTTTTTCCTTTGGATGGTGATTGTCAGTAGTATCTTAAGATTGATGTTGAGAGGTTAGTAAAACATCTCAGAACAAGCATCGCGATGAGATAAGAACTTCATTTTCTTGTATTTTGCAGGAATTTTACCTTGCCTTTGTCTGATACCTGGTCTGTTTTTCATTCCGGAGTCTCCTAGGTGGCTGGTAAACTTCTTATAGTGCACAGTCCCTCACGTTCTTATTCTAATATTTTAATACTATATTCATCCTCATTCTATACTCCTCTTAATTATTCAGGCAAAAATGGGCATGACCGAGGATTGTGAGGCTTCCTTGCAAGTTCTCCGAGGTTTTGACACTGATATAAGTAGTGAAGTGAATGAGATCAAGGTAATAGTTTCAAACAATTGGTCTGTAGACATGCTACAAGTTTATTTTTCTAGGATCCATTAATTCCTTCATAATGTATATTCTGCAGAGATCTGTAGCCTCAGGTAGCAAAAGAACCGCAATTCGATTTGTAGAGCTAAAACGGAAAAAATATTGGTTTCCTTTGACGGTATTATTCCTTTTTCTTGATACTTCATTTTTTTTCTCCATCTCAGTTGGCATGTTTGACAGGTAATGTTAATTGCGGACCTAATTATCTGCAAATTAAAATCTGCAGATTGGAATAGGATTGCTAGGTCTCCAACAGCTTAGTGGAATAAATGGTGTTCTCTTCTATTCGAGTGTCATTTTTCAAGATGCAGGTACTACTCAAAATTAGCGGAGTTTGGTAGGAGCTCCTCGAAGTAGTTACTCTAATTCGATATCATATTAAAGGAAAATCAACTGAGGTTTCTTGTAATGTTATGTTCAATCTTCTTAATTTATAAAAACAACTGATTGCACTTGAACAGTTCTCTTTTTTGAATTTGCTGATATGACATGGACTTTTTGGTTTGGAGTAATCATCAACAGGGGTTTCATCGACCAGTATAGCAACATTTGGACTAGGCGCTATTCAGGTAAATCTCAAAAATACTCCTTGTGAAGTGGATAGTATCTATTTTCAATGTCAGCCAATGAATCATATGTGCCCGGGGCATGGTGATAGCAAGGACTCTGTGCTGTTTAGGTTGTAGCCACTGGAATTAGTACTTGGTTGGCGGATCGAGCAGGTCGCCGGGTCCTCCTCATTGTGAGTTTGAGAATGGTTTCTAGATTTGGTGATTGCATAGTTTTCGAGAAAACAATTTCAACAGGTAATTCATCATGCAGGTTTCTAGCTCCGGAATGACTGCCAGCCTCATCACGGTCGCGATAGCATTTTATCTAAAGGTATTGAAGTAGACTTTCTTTTTGACCAAAAAAAAAAAGTAAACCTTCTTGACCAGCTTAAATTCAGATTATGCTCTCCAAAACCTATAACACATTTGGTAACGGTTGAGCATTCTCAATCAACTTTTCGCATCTTGTTCAACGGTTTCAGGGTTTTGTACCGGATGGCTCAGATATGCTTCCTATTTTTGGGATTGTATCCGTCATCGGAGTTGTGGTACGCTCAAAATCTTGAAACTTAGGCATTTGACACTCAGTTACACGTCCATTCCACCTAATTATACTTGCCCTAACCTTTTCAGGGCTTTGGAGCTTCATTCTCGCTTGGCATTGGATCCATCCCATGGGTTGTAATGTCTGAGGTGAGGATCTTCCCACATGTCGCGCAAGCATCAAATACCAGCAATTCACTTGCTATAACCAAACCTGCCGAGTTTGTTTGAATATTTGTATGATGGGTTACAGCTGAGCATAAAAGATTCATGTTCCAACATCATGAATTGGGTTGGTCTCTATCTACCTTTCACTATCTGTTTTGATTGTTTGTAGATCCTTCCAATGAACATCAAGGGACTTGCTGGAAGCACAGCCACACTTGCTAACTGGTTTGTTGCCTGGCTTGTCACCATGACAGCGAACTTGCTCCTACATTGGAGCGCTGCAGGTCTCTCTCTCTCTCTCTCTCTCTCTCTCTCTCTGAGCAAATACTACTAAAACTTTCCCTCCCTGAAATTAGGTGAAACTTTTAACTGATCTCTCGTGGCAATCTCACTTGAATTTAGGTACCTTCAGCATCTATACCCTCGTGAGCGCCTTCACCCTGGCATTCGTGTATTTCTGGGTCCCTGAGACAAAAGGAAGAACCCTGGAAGAAATCCAATGGTCCTTCAGATGATGTTCTACTTCATTTCCTCTCTTTGCAACTACTGTAATAATGTATTTTCAAGTCATGAGTAAGCCATTATGTTTTGCCAAGGGGAAATGCATTTCTGGCTCCGGATCCTATCATAATAAAACCTCCTTTCCTTATTCTTTCTTAGCCTCCGTTCTTCACTTGGCCTCGTGACTACTTTCTCTGTGCCTATAACTTGTTTTTTCTTTTCATTTAACAGTTATGTGAGTATAACTTTATCCTTAAGACACATCATCTTTCACCAGGTGAAAAGAAGAAAGATATTATTGTTAGTTTTCAGCTTTGAAAATGGGGATAAGATAACAGGACGATATAATCTTATATTCATGCCCCAGCGATAAAGAGGATTTTACCGGATCATGTTTGAGAGAATTTGTCTCTTATATATATATATATATTTCTCAGTTGCTTTGGAGTGTGAATATAAAAAGATAGATATTTTTTCTTGAACTATATTGGACTTCACCACATAGCAACCAGCTACAAGCCCTTTACCAATCATTGAATACATGGCACAATCTCATTCAAATGGCAATGACCATCCTTTTACTGTAAGTACTTGTCGACTTGTCGTTCAAGGTGACTGTATCCTCTCTCTTATTTCAAAGATTTTAAACGCATCCTTTAAGAAAAATACTTATGTGATTTGAAGTTTTCAAATGAGTACAAAATTCATGAACAAATGATCATATCTCCTTCTTAAAAAATAATGAATAATTTAATTTACTAAGATTTTTTGTCATTTATTCAAAATTGTGATCTTAGTCGTGTTCTTATTTTCATGTTTATGATTATGGATATATCAATAGTTGAATCAAATGTAGATTATGTTTATCTTTCAAAGGAACCTCAGCACACAGCTGTACTACAATTTCCAACGGCAACAAAACATCCTCCATGAAAAATAACTTTAGTCAACTAGAATACCAAAACTTTGGTATTTAACAAATCGAACCATTTTTCAACATTTCATCTTAGTTAAGTCGAATTTGGAATAGAAACTCCAAAGAAGTGCCAAATAGACTTGACCACTGATTGGTTATATCAAGTGCCAAAAATACTTGCTTCCGTAAGCTCAGCATTCCAATAGGATAGGGATTGCATAAACCCAAGTGCCAAGCACACTCGATCCTAGGGACATATGCCTAATTGAATCTAAATATTTCCCTAATACCCTATACATCAACTCAAGGCCCCAAGAATACATTAAAATCAACATTTATATCCAATTCGGCACTTCACATTTGTCATTCGCAAGTGAAGAAAAAGATCAAGCCCATGCCGCTAGCCTCAGAGTTCACAACTTGAAGAAAAAGTTCCATCTCTCTCCTCTCTCTGAATTGAAGCCGTAAAAACCCTAGTCACTGTTGTTCGTCCTCAATCGAAGGTCTCTTTGTCATGGTTCTCTCAAATTAATAGATGATACACACAACTCGGCCTCTCCCAACGGAGTGTACATAATTTTGGATGGTATATTCTGGTCGAACTTGAGTGGGGCGTCAATCATTAAAATGTTATTGTATTTTCTAGTAGGTAAGTGTTAACAATGATGTCACCTTTATAGACTCTCATTTGATTTCCTAGTTCATTTAATTGACCATAATAATGACGACTCATTTAGGCATTCATTGCTTATATAATTAGTGATCAACTATGATCTCTAAACAAAGATACCAATTAAATTGCATTTAAATATTAAGTGTATTTTAATTAAGCCCATTAATTACATTGGACTGGAGCTAAGGACTTGAGGGAGGGAGGTTGGGATTCTAAAAGTGAATTCTTAACTGAATGAGCATACCGAGGCTAGTTTTCCCATGAGGTGATTTATTACATCTATGGCTATCTTTTCCCTGTTCGTGCAATGTGAGTGCAAAAGCAAAGCAAAACATAAAAAGGTCTGGTCGTTCTTTCTTGGACAACAATGGGCCAGACCCATCGAGCTTTAGGGTTATTTATGTAGCTGTCGAAATCAATCCGCGATCTGATCGTTAAGTACTTGGGGATTGTATTATCCCTTCAATCTTTGAAAACGGAGCACGATTCTTGCTCATCTCTTCAATTTCATAGTATTGAAAGGTTGTGTGGGTCCTCAACTGATTTAAAAAAACCACTCCATAATACTAAAATTTAAAAATTCTTTTCTTTTTCGGGAGTTCTACATTCACGAGTTTTAAGAGTTATACCCACCTTAAAAGAAATATATTCTGTGGCTCCTTCTAATAAGAGATGCTATTAGATAATCATTGTGCATATAAGCAACAAAGCATGACAAGATTAGAGAACATAAAATCCGTCCAATAATTCGAATTATCTCTAAGCAAGTTGTCAATCAAGTCCATTTCTTCAATTAAATTTTATCTCATAACCCACAAAGTTGCATCAGACTATTACTCCAAAAAATACAAGTTGTTTGCAGAGATTTGAAACCCTAAATTTTATCTTGCCTAGAAGGAATGAAACTCTCTTTGTGGGACGCTTCTTGGCACTTCTAAGTGGATTAAAGTGCCCGGATCAAGTACCGCGGGAAGTACGGGCACTAATCACGAAGCAAATTCCATTGTGGATTGAATTGCAAAAGCTCAATATAGGGGTCGACCCAGTCAATTAGATTTTCTCCCCAAGTTGGTGAACAATTGGGCTGTGTACTGATGCCCAACTTTAATGGGCCCAGAGTTTCTTCCTATAGATAAAATATATATATAAACTTGGAACCAAAAAAACAAATCCCGACCCCAAAAAAAAAAAAATACAAGGCGGTTTCGCCGAAGTCGGGGTCGCATCTTCCTCTATAAATACCCCCTCGGTCCCAACGATTTCATTCTTTACTCTAATCTCTCTCCGCATGAAGAATTTCCTGCACAGGGAGGTCTGAGTGCGCTCTGCTACTGCGTCGTCTTCTTCCTCTGTTCCAACTGCAACCGCCAAAATCCGAAATTTAAGAAAAGAGAAAAATCAAGAACGAACGAATTAATTGGAACTCGAATTGCATCATCGGACACTCGATTCTTCTTCAGTTCGAAATATTTTTAGGACTGACTGTAAAACAAACAAACCCTAGGAGTTCGTGCGAGTGTGTGGCAGGGTCGGATCGGCCATGGATATCCGGTTCCCTTACTCTCCGGCGGAGGTCGCCAAGGTCCGGATGGTCCAGTTCGGCATCCTCAGCCCCGACGAGATCGTACCCCCCCCTCCTCTCCCTCCTAACTTGCCGTTTGTTGGGGTTGACGTCTGCGTGTGGCCTGATCGTGGCTGCTGGTCCTGTTTGGTTGTGCAGAGGCAAATGTCCGTGGTGCAGGTCGAGCACGGCGAGACGACGGAGAGGGGCAAGCCGAAGCTCGGCGGCCTGAGTGATCCTCGTCTCGGCGCAGTCGATAGGAAGATGAGGTGCGAGACGTGCGCTGCGAACATGGCCGAGTGCCCCGGGCACTTTGGGCACCTGGAGCTGGCGAAGCCGATGTTTCATATCGGGTTCATGAAGACCGTGTTGAGCATCATGCGCTGCGTTTGCTTCAATTGCTCCAAAATACTCGCGGACGAGGTATATGGGAGGCGAATTAACGACACACTTCATTAAAATATTTAAATAATAAATTATACTTTTATTTAATAATTTAAACTTTTAAAATAATTGACAATGATTCCAGAAAATTTCTCGTACACTCTGCAGGACTTACCAATAGTAATGTTATTCCCGGAGTTTTAATGTTGCAATTCCAATTTCAATTTATTCTTCTTCTTTTTTCCAATTGATTTGGGGCCGGGCAGAAACTATTTCTTGACCTGGAAGCAACTCTATGTGTATGTACGAATTAGCCGAGGAGATTTCTTATCTTCTGAACCTTTGAACAGGACCGAGCTTTGCTGATGTAGAACTCTCAGTCTCGTTCAATTGCATACATTGTTCCTTTTGAGTGTTAAAATTTGACTCCTAGATTTGATCCGGTGCAAAACCAATTGTTGTGAATGTTGAAGCTGCAGTGCTGTGGATTTTCATGGGAGAGCTTTGAACAAATCAGGGTTGAATGGAGTCATATTTATAGATGAATGTTGCTTTTTTACACCAATCCTGATGCCAACTTGATGCTGTCTCAAACATATGAACTTACAGAAAACCCAAGCTTATGTCGTGATAATGGGTACTCAACTTTTGGACTTCTTGCAGGAAGATTACAAGTTCGAACAGGCCATTCGAACGAGAAATCCTAAACATAGGCTTAAGAAGATACTGGATGCATGTAAAAACAAATTGAAATGTGAAGGTGGAGATGAGTTTGATGTGCAAGGTCAGGGCTCAGAAGAGCAGGTGAAAAAGGGTCGTGGGGATGTGGCGCCCAGCAACCAAAGCTTACCATTGAAGGAATGAAAATGATAGCAGAGTTTAAGGCCCAGCGGAAGAAAAACGATGATCACGATCAGCTTCCTGAACCGGTGGAAAGGAAACAGACGCTTTCTGCTGAGAGGGTGATAGTTTCATTTGTATGAACAGAACTAATTTTCTCTCTCTTACTTTGACAAGCTTTAAAGGCTGTTGTTATGAAAATTAGGTACTCAGCGTTCTCAAGAGAATAAGTGATGAAGACTGCCAGCTGTTAGGCCTGAACCCGAAATATGCTCGGCCGGAATGGATGATTTTACAAGTTCTACCTGTTCCTCCACCTCCTGTGAGGCCCTCTGTGATGATGGACACCTCCTCCAGGAGTGAGGCGAGCATTTCTTCTTCGTCTTTCAGGCTTCCGTATATAGAATTATCTAACATTCGCTTCTTCCTTTTCTGGATTTCTTTTGTTGGAATCGACTTGATGAGTTTAACTCTTGTGCAAACGAGAGGATATACCTTACGTCTTTCCTGTTTTCGTCTACAGGATGATCTTACGCATCAATTGGCAATGATTATAAGACATAATGAGAATCTAAGGCAACAGGAGAGGAATGGTGCACCGGCACATATCATATCGGAGTTTGCGCAGTTGTTGCAATTTCACATTGCTACCTACTTTGACAACGAGTTGCCCGGACAGCCAAGGGTCTGCTGACTCTTTTTAAGACATTTGCAGAATTCGTAGATGGAAATGATTTGTCTTTTTATCCTGTAGCATGCCTCAAGTGTCAAAGTACTTATGCATGCAATTCTTCTGCTACTTCTCAGGCTACCCAACGGTCTGGGAGACCTATCAAGTCGATCTGCAGCAGGCTTAAGGCAAAGGAAGGCGGGATTAGAAGGAATCTCATGAGAAAAAGAGTCGACTTTTCTGCTCGAACAGTCATTACACCTGATCCAACTATTAATATTGATGAACTAGGCGTCCCTTGGAGTATTGCCTTGAATCTTACATATCCAGAAACTGTGACTCCTTATAACATCGAGAGGTTCATAAACTTAGCTGTTCTTCTTCTTCTACTTCTTCTCCTTCTTTTCTATATTAACTTTTTATCTTAAAACAGGCTGAAGGAGATTGTTGAATATGGGCCTCATCCGCCACCTGGTAAAACTGGGGCTAAATATATAATAAGGGATGACGGACAGAGACTTGATCTCCGCTATTTGAAGAAAAGTAGTGATCATCATTTGGAACTAGGCTACAAGGCATCCTCCTTATCCTTGTTCTTCTTCATGGTTTTTGTTTTTAATAAGTAAGAAGGATTTTGCAATTTAAACAGCTTATCTAACTTGAAACGCTCTTTGCAGGTGGAGCGACACTTGAATGATGGAGACCTTGTTCTGTTCAATCGCCAGCCTAGCCTTCATAAAATGTCTATAATGGGTCACAGAATTAAGATCATGCCATACTCGACTTTTCGTCTAAATTTATCCGTAACTTCACCATACAATGCTGATTTTGATGGAGATGAAATGAATATGCACGTGCCTCAGTCTTTCGAAACCAGAGCAGAAGTTTCGGAGCTAATGATGGTGCCTAAGTGTATTGTTTCGCCTCAATCTAATAGACCAGTGATGGGAATTGTCAGGATACACTCCTAGGTTGTCGTAAAATCACAAAGAGGGATACTTTTATAGAGAAGGTGATTTTGCAGAATGCCTCGTGATAGTTTTGCAAATTCGTCAGTATTTTCTTTTTCTGTTTGAGTTTGACTTTGGAACTTCTTTGCCTTTTTCTTTTTTTTTTCCCTTCACAGGATGTTTTTATGAACATCTTGATGTGGTGGGAGGATTTTGATGGGAAAGTTCCCATTCCTGCTATTTTGAAGCCCAGGCTCTTTGGTCAGGAAAGCAAGTGTTCAATCTCATCATACCCAAGCAGATCAATCTCTTGAGAAATTCCGCATGGCACCCAGAGTCTGAAACAGGATTTATAACTCCAGGAGATACCCAAGTTCGAATTGAAAAGGGGGAGTTACTTTCGGGAACTCTTTGCAAGAAGACACTTGGGACATCGATGGGAGGTCTCATACATGTCATCTGGTACAAACTCTCGACTTTTCTTTGAAAATTTCTACCTGCGTGAAAATTATTGGAACTTGGATTTGCTTTAACATTTGTGTTCAGGATACTTAAATTCCTTCTTCTGTCTGCGGTAGAACTTCTCTGAAGACTCGGCTGGCTAGTTCTTTAGTATTGATTGCGACATTTGTCTGTACAGGGAAGAGGTTGGCCCAGATGCAGCGCGGAAATTCTTGGGACATACTCAGTGGCTTGTCAACTATTGGCTTTTGCAGAATGGTTTCAGCATTGGTATTGGAGATACAATTGCTGATGCAGCAACTATGGAAAAAATTAATGAGACATTTCTTCAGCTGAAGATGAAGTGAAAAGGCTTATAAAAGATGCTCAGGAGAAGAAGTTAGAGCCTGAACCTGGACGAACAATGATGGAATCCTTTGAAAACAAAGTGAATCAGGTCTGCATATTTTTCCCCCATCCACGTTCTTCTCTTTTTAGGTTCTATAAATCAAACAATGACATACTTGTGATCTTTCAGGTGTTGAACAAGGCTCGTGATGATGCTGGAAGTAGTGCCCAAAAGAGTTTATCTGAGAGTAACAATCTCAAAGCAATGGTCACTGCTGGATCTAAGGGAAGTTTCATCAATATTTCTCAGATGACTGCTTGTGTTGGTCAGCAGAATGTTGAGGGCAAGCGGATCCCATTTGGATTCATTGATCGAACTCTGCCCCATTTCACAAAAGATGATTATGGGCCAGAAAGTCGTGGATTTGTTGAGAACTCGTATCTTCGTGGGTTGACTCCACAGGAGTTCTTTTTCCATGCTATGGGTGGTAGAGAAGGTCTGATTGATACTGCTGTCAAGACTTCTGAGACTGGATATATCCAGAGGCGATTGGTGAAGGCTATGGAGGATATTATGGTCAAATATGATGGAACGGTTAGGAACTCTTTGGGAGATGTTATACAGTTTTTGTATGGTGAAGATGGTATGGATGCCATCTGGATTGAATCACATAAACTGGATTCTTTGAAAATGAAGAAGTCAGAATTTGATAGGGTTTTCAGATATGAGATGGATGATGAGAACTGGAACCCGGATTACATGTCGCCTGAAATCGCTGAGGATCTGAGATCAATCAGGGAATTGAGAGATGTCTTTGATGCTGAAGTTCAAACACTTGAGGCTGATAGATACCAGCTTGGAACAGAGATTGCAACTACAGGTGATAATACTTGGCCATTACCTGTCAACCTCAAGAGGCTTATTTGGAATGCCCAGAAGACTTTTAAGATTGACTTAAGGAGGCCTTCGGATATGCACCCCGTGAAGGTTGTGGAAGCTATTGATAAGCTTCAAGAGAGGCTTAAGGTTGTTTGCGATGAGGATCCGTTGAGTGTTGAAGCTCAAAAGAATGCCACTCTCTTTTTCAATATCCTACTTCGCAGCACTTTTGCTAGCAAGAGAGTGTTGAAGGAGTATAGGCTTACTCATGAAGCTTTTGAATGGGTGATTGGCGAGATTGAATCGCGTTTCTTGCAGTCATTAGTGGCTCCAGGGGAAATGATTGGCTGTGTTGCTGCACAGTCCATTGGTGAGCCTGCCACCCAGATGACTCTCAACACCTTCCACTATGCTGGCGTGAGTGCGAAGAACGTCACTCTTGGCGTTCCTAGGTTGAGAGAAATCATTAACGTTGCCAAAAAAATTAAGACGCCCTCCCTCTCTGTCTATTTGAAACCTGAGATAAACAAGACAAAGGAAAGTGCCAAGAGCGTTCAATGTGCCCTGGAGTACACTACTCTCCGCAGTGTAACCCAAGCCACTGAAGTCTGGTATGATCCAAACCCCACGAGCACAATAATTGAGGAGGATGTTGATTTTGTCAGATCTTACTATGAAATGCCAGATGAAGAGATCGCCCCTGAAAAGGTTTCTCCTTGGATGCTTCGCATAGAGTTGAATCGGGAAATGATGGTAGATAAGAAGCTCAGCATGGCCAATATTGCGGGGAAGATCAACCTGGAATTTGATGATGATTTGAACTGTGTATTCAATGATGACAATGCCGATAAGCTCATTCTTCGCATTTGTATCATGAATGATGAAGCTTCCAAATGGGAGCTCAATGGTGAATCTGCAGAAGATGATGTCTTCTTGAAAAAGATTGAGAGCAACATGCTCACGGAATTGGCTCTTCAAGGGATCCCAGATATTAACAAGGTGTTTATCAAGAATGTTAAAGTAAACAAATTCAATGAGAATGATGGCTTCAAGCCAGAAACCGAGTGGATGCTAGATACTGAAGGGGTTAACCTATTAGCTGTCATGTGTCATGAAGGAGTTGATGCCACAAGGACAACGAGCAATCATCTAATAGAAATCATTGAAGTTCTTGGTATCGAGGCAGTCCGTCGCTCCTTACTGGATGAACTGTGTGTCGTCATATCATTTGATGGATCTCTTGTGAATTATCGGCATTTGGCTATTTTGTGTGATACCATGACATATGAGGCCACTTGATGGCCATTACACGTCATGGCATCAATCGAAATGATACTGGGCCACTGATGAGATGCTCATTTGAAGAAACCGTGGACATTCTTCTCGATGCTGCTGCCTATGCCGAATCAGATTATCTGAGGGGTGTCACAGAGAACATCATGTTGGGTCAGCTGGCACCCATTGGCACGGGAGACTGTGCATTGTACCTCAATGATGAGATGTCGAAGCATGCCATCGAACTTCAGCTGCCTAGTTATATGGACGGTCTTGATTTTGGCATGACGCCGGCACGTTCACCAATCTCTGGAACTCCTTACCATGGAAGTACGATGTCTCCAAGTTATCTGCTGAGCCCAAACCTCCGGCTTTCTCCAACTACGGATGCTCAATTTTCTCCCTATGCTGGTGGTATGGCCTTCTCGCCAGCTTCATCTCCGGGGTACAGTCACTCTACTGGATACAGTCCCCCATTGCCAGGATACAGCCTGAATTCACTGGGTTACAGCCCCACATCACCTCAGTACAGCTCCATATCTCGTTGGTACAGCCCCACATCTCCAGCCTACAGTCCCAGTTCTCCTGGTTATACCCCTTCTTCTACTGGATACAGTCCCTCATCGCCAGTATACAGCCCAGCGTCGGTGGGTTACAGCCCCACATCTCCAGCCTACAGTCCCAGTTCTCCTGGTTATACCCCAATAAGTCATGCGTATTCTCCTGCAAGCACTTCATATTCACCCACTTTAACCAGCTATAGCCCCACTTGCAGTCCTCTGTCGGTGAGACACAGCCCACCATCGGCGTACTCGCCGAGCAGTCCTAGATGATTGTCACCATCCAGTCCTTGCAGTCCTACATCTCGAGAGTCCAAACTACAGGTAAACTATGTTGGCATGCATGCCGGAGAAGTTTTCCTCTGATTTTATTAGTTTTTGCATCTTCTCCACACATCATCATTGGGCCTTTCCTGTAGTCAAATTAGTCAAAGCTACTCTTTGTTAAGGCAGGATTTTATGTTTAGTATGATTGAGCATGTCTGCCTTCTTGCAGCCTCACATCCCTGTCGTACTCACCGACGTCTCCGGCGTGTTCTCCATCAAGCCCGATATACAGTCCCAGCTTTTATTTTAAGGAGAACTCTAGAAAATATTTTTCCAAAAATTATTTTTATGAAAATTGTCTGATGATTTGCAAAAATCTGGTTTTGGATCTCCTTTGAAAAATGAGAAAATGCCGACCTCCTCACCTGCGCAACGGCGTGCGTGGTTTGCTTTGCTGCTCCACCGTCAACTTCGTTGAACCGTCGGTTTTTCTCCCCGGTCGTCCGTCGCGCGCGAGAGTCGTCGGTCAGCACCCGGTGGTCGGAGGGGTGGCGAGGGTCCTCAAACGTGCGCAGTGGTCCTCCCGGCTCGGCCAGAAGAAAATTTTTGACTGACGCCTCCCCACTCAAGCCTGAGTTTGGAACCACGAGAGGACATGTGTCGCGCTCCAGAGCAGCCTCCGGTTTGCCACGCTGGCAAACGAGCTGCAGCCAATATTTTCTCCGAAGCTGCGCCCCCGCCCGTACCCAGCGGAAACCTACCTCCGGCCAAAAGTCTCGAACGCGTGCGAAATCAATCACATAACACAACGACTGAGGATCATAAAAAAAAAAAAAAGAACACGTAGAATTACGACACAAATGCACACAATATGCAAAAATGGAGACAAATACACGAATTATCAAGGCAACCTCTCGAAATTCCCGCTTAACCAACCAGTCCACATCTCAACCCTCCAAATCCAACGCTCGCTGCACTCCATCTGATCATACAATTCCGATGGAAACGAGCAAAAAGGAGCACAACCTAATCATTGGAGTTTGTCCAATGGCCATCATTTTCACATGAAAAGGGAGGTGGGGGTTCAAATCTCCACTTTCTCAAAGATTAGGGTGGGGACGATTTAATTATAGGTAAGGATTTTGATTCACATGCCTTAAAAGCAAAAGTTAAAATAGGAGTATAGTAGGATCAATAAAAACAAAATCCTCCAATACCTTGACGAAATTGGCGTTGGACTCTCTCCAAGACGACCTTGGTGAGGCCATCGACGCTCTTGCCATGGTTGATGCACACCAACTCCTTCTTGGCCAAGCACCCGTGATCTAACTCCTAATTCATTCGACTCCGATTCCGTCCATGATGATGATCCAGCTCCCAATTCGTCAGTGGATTTGGCCGAGCAGCCGTGATCTGATGATCGAAGCTTCTGGCCAGTTGGAGAGGCTTTTGATGACAAAGCTACAGGCAGAGAGTTTCCAAGCACCCTTTATGGGAGGAGAGAGAGCAATTTCAAAAAGTGTTTTCATCTTTTTAGATTTAAGAATTCAATTTCCTAAATTAATTTATGGAAAACACTTTCATTCCCATAAACTCACATTTAATGTCTCTTCACCTATCGATTTGAAGTTACCTTTTAATATGGCATAGAGTCAAGTTATGCTCTAGATTCATATTTCGTATAAGGCTCTCCATTCTCAATCTAATTTACATGCGAGAGGACATTAAAGTATTTCATATTGCTTATTTATGAGATTGTTTTATATTAATCATTGTCTCTTAGCCTATCAGTTTATATTTTTGAATTGAGCTAATTCAAGTTGTAATAAGGGATTCATCGACATTGACATAAAGTTAAGGAATAATCACGATGCACGTGGATCAGTGAACCAATTGCACTTGAGTTCCTTTTTAACTCTTCAACTAATATAAGATATAGAATTGGCAAATTTTCCATGCTACATATGAAGGAAGAGAAAATTTATGGAAAGTCATAAATCATAATGAGAAATACAATCAAGACCTATACTTTTCAATTGGTTCAATTAAATCCTAAAAACATTTTTTAAAGTAACAATGAAGTCTTTTTTATGAGCGGCACCTAAAATTTCCAAGTATCACTTAAAAATTATTCTCGTGATATCCTTAAGAGTGCACTTTTCACCTTAAGTTTTAATATTCAATTGCATCTTTTGATAAAGGTTTAGAACTTGATCAAACCAATTGATTGATTTAGAAGTCAATTGCATTTTGTATGTAAGGTTTAGGACGTTGCGCATTTTTAACTATTATTATAGCAACAACATGACCGTATTTAAGTCATAATATAATGTGATTTGGGACATTGCAGTTATTTGAAATCAAGTTTCCATAAGGATTTTCAATGGTCCGGCAAATGCTATTTGATTTTTCTAGCCCACAATAAATATTTCTTAATGATTTCAAAATTGAAAATAACTTTCTATTTGAGTTGATTTTTTCATAAATTTGTTGTTGATCCATTGATTTTTAATATAAACACGTAAATATGAATGATTTTGGCTTGCTATTTCTATTAAGGATCCATAAAAGTAGGGTGATCGCTTCTCAGTTCGGTCCGGTTCCCATTTTTTGGGACCGTGGACTGGACCGGACGGTCCTAGGACCAAGAACTGGACCAAACCAATGGTCGGTCCAGTCCGGTCTAATAGGACCAACCACTTAGCCAAAAAAAAATTTAAAATAAAAATAAAAAATACTAGAAATATTATTATTTTAGGATTTATTGCATTTTTAAGAAATTTAAGGTATATATTTTAAATAGAAAATTATCGGTCCGATCCGTTGGTCCGGTTTCCCCGGAACGGGAACCGGATTGAAAATCATTGGTTCCATTTTTATGGAACCGGGAACCAGACCGATGCTCCCAAGAACCAAACCAAACCGGCGGTCCAATCTAGGCGGTTCTTGGTTAAGGCGGTCCTAACGTGCTCACCCCTACATAAAAGTGTATGTCTTCACTTTGTAAATTATTTCACAATCTATATTGATCATCAATAAACATCATAATACATTTTTTTGAACTGCGCTTTCAGCAAAACCAAACGCAGGAAAATAATTTATTTACTAGAAAAATGATTTAACAGGAAAATATTTTTCAGCAATAATGAGTTTTCAGTCAAACAAACAAACGCTAAAAACTATTTGAATCACACTTTTTCTCCAAATCTTCAATTTTTTTTCCTTCTTTGTCAACGTCATTCATATGATAAATTGGCATTTTTCAGAGTCAATCGGAAACTATTAACATAGTATAATTGACAGATTATGAGAACTCAAAATGAGCTGTGGATGTAACTAACGACAACTTTCTTGATTATAAGTTGCAACATGACTCTCAAAAGAAGTACATGGTCTTTTCTTTTAATAAACGGGAATTACACAGATGATAATTAAAAAAAAAAGGAAAAAAAACATTTTTCTGCATTTCTTTTCTTTGCTCGATCATCATCAGGCTTTTCCCTACTACTTCACTGGATCTTTAGGCTCTTCAACCTGGAGCAGAAGAGAATGGTCAGAATATAATAAAATCAAACTCTGCTTCCTTTATTTTGCAAAATACAAATGATCAATTTAAATAACATTTTTTTCCTAAAAATATTATATGGTCTCATTGCTTATGAAAATATTTGCGATTCATTCATATTTATAAACAATATAACTTATTATTTTCAGGAAATACTAACTGTCTATTTGGAGAATAACCCGAATAGATAGATTCATTGTACATACCTTTGCTCTTCGTCCATGAAGGCGCTGTACCCCTTGCTGCTTGGTCCCGCGAGTTTTCGGTAATTCGGCAAGGGGATCTTCCCGGCCTCGATCTGGTTCACATCTTCGACGAGCATCTCGTAGTGCCTCTTCACGTCCTCCGCGCTCTTGTTTCCGCCGACCGCCCTCGCCAGATTCTGCCAGCGGTCGGGCGAGTCCTTGTCGTGTATCGCCAGCGCATTCTCGAACAGCTTGTTCTGCTTCGGTGTCCATGTCGAGCCCGAAGCCATCTCTTGTCTCTGTCTTTCTTTTGGGGGTAGAAAGAGAGGTTTTGTGAATCGAAACTCTAGGGAAGATTAGAGAGAATGGGATTGGAATTTGTAGAAGTGAGCAGATGGTGTTGCTACTGCAGATTTGCTTCCCTTTATATACTAGTGGAGCGAGAGAGAGATGGGGCCCGAAAAGGTTAAAAAGAAGAAAACGAAATAAGGTTGTTTCAAAATCACCTCTATCGGAAAAGGTAACTTTGTTATGGAGGAATCAAAAAACGTCACATCCGCAAGAAAATTCCAAATCAAAAGGAGTAAATGAGTAATGAATTTCGAGATAATCGGTCATTTTCCGCATTGGATCTCCACACGTGTCGAGCGACAGCATCCATCAAGAACATTTTCCTTTTCTTTTCAAGGCTGCTTAGCGAGAAAATTCAAAAGCACCAGCCAGATCTGTTTTAAGGCACACGGGCTACAGCTGAGTTAAAACCCTAGATGGTATGCTCGTTCATTTCATCAGGCGGATTCGCTTCTTCATTGCAAAACAGGGGGACTTCCTTTCGTTGAAACCTACGTGGTTTTTGCTCCAGCTTTGCAGCTAATAATAATAATAATAATAATAATAATAATACTGCGTCATTGGGCTTCGAGGATTAGATTTGAACTCCAAGAAAATCTCCTCTTTAAGCAACAGAAATATATATTATTATCAAACTTTTTTCTCACTTTGTTCACAAGAGGTAAGCTCTCTGACGTTGAGCCATTTTATTTATTCCCTCTTGCATGCATGTACACGACAGTCTCGCTCTCTCTCTCTCTCTCTCTCTCTCTCTCTCTTCCTGATCTGGAGTTAGGGCTAGATATAATAACGCGTCGGTTACCATTAATCAAGGGTCTGTTATCGGAATTCTCGAAGTGAATGGCGGATTCATTTTTGTTCTTATCAACGCCTTTTTAACCGCAACTTGCGCCATTTCTTTAACGCAAGAACATGCCGTGCGTGATCTTCGATTCTGAGCCACAAGAACTACGTTGAACTTCGCCAAGATTCACGGCAGTTTCCATACCTGAACTGAAAGCTCCAGTAAGGTTTTTCTTGATACCAGGCTTCGCGGCCACACGAGGCTCGATCTCTCGAGAAGGTCTTCTTCTTTGCTAAATACAACACATCACCAGATGTAAACTATAAGTAAAATGAGTGCTAATTTAATAAATTTAATGCTTTCTACTATCAAAGAGCATTATCAAAATACATAGGTTCTATCTATATCTAGATGGATAAGGGCTTCACCCAATAATCATCACAGTGCTTTGTATCACCAACTTGAAATAGTATTCTAGAAAATACTAGAGTTGTGACAAGTTGATCGTGTTAAATTACCTTATACACACACACAAAAGTCGCAAAAAGTGATTGAAGACGGAAAAAGATAATTGAGATCTCTTAATAGTAGGAGGTATGTCTTTGCTTTATATTATATGTAAATGATTTAATAGACCTCGTCAAATTCAAACATAAAAATATTTTCTTAGATGAGGTACTAAGAATCTTAGTTTTTCTATACTTCTGATTGAAATGTCAAATATTAGAAAGTTCTCATTCTAAATTTACTTATCTACCTAAACAATTTATTAAAGTGTTTGTAAAAGTTAGAATGCAATATTTTCATTTATACTACAAAATATTTATAATTTATTTATTGACATGGACAATATGTGTGCAATATTTACAGTCGGTTCTTGGTTGTTATTGAGAATTCTTAAAAAAGGATATATTATCACTTGGAAATCAAGTTTGGCTGAGATAACGGTCACATCCAATCATTTACATGAGATGCCATGAAATCTCTTGCTACCGCCTCCTGTGGTTGACAGTGTTGAAAGTAACACCTGCAACTTTTAGGATAAAGGTTGACATTGTTGAAAGTAACAACTGCAACTTTTAGGATAGAGGAGCAAGCCTTTCGGATAAATGCTTGTGCTAGAACGCTTATCATCCACGTCCGTTACCCAGTAAAGATCCTTCGACCATCCTCCTTTCTCCTTCAATACTTTAAGGCCATCCTATCATTGTCAGTGGCGGGCGGCCATCAGATTGCTAGTTGGAGACTAAGTGGTTCGCCTTCTCACTAGCCTAAAAGCTACGTCCTATGTTGCCATGGGTTCTTTGTGACTGAGACTTGATTCTGAATGAATTCATTCAAGAACACTTGATAATGAGTGGGAATCCATATTCCCTTTCCTTCTTTTTCATCTAGAATGATTTATAGATTGGTTGGACCTGCATTTTTAAGATGTGGTATAACCCCAAACCAAGTGGCTAGCTCAAGTTGGGATGATTGATTAAGAGACTTGAATAAGGGGTTCTTTGTGCACTACATGGGAAATAAGTTCATAAATAATTATCCTTGCCTAAATTATAAAAGTTTTGATACATTAACCACCAAGCTCAGGTATCGAACAGCTTGTGTTTCCTTTATAGTTCAACACTACTTGGATAGATCAGGTGTTTCACAACGGTTGTCTACATATGAACTGGTATTGGTTTTTCATGTACTCCTATGTGTTTTGACGTATGTTCTTCTTATAATTAGTATCTGCCTATAGTTTCGTTCAACATTAGTGAGTGGCTGGCTTTTTAGACCCTTCATATGGTAGTCATTTTCATGTGTTCATAGAGGGAAGGGGCAGAGAATTTTACTTTTAAAATGTTCAGCAGTTGAGAATCCTGGCACAGGCCATGGCAAAGTTGGTTTTCTGATGAAAGTGACTGCTCTACTCTGATAAAAGACCCCTGTGAAAGGTGATATTTTTAGATAAATCATACTGCATTTCAAACCCTCGTCAATGATCCAAAAAAAGCGTACAAATTGATCATTACAGAATCAATTCATTTCTCACTCCTGAGCTTTAAGGATTCTGTCCATTGTTCTTGTGGTTCACCTTTCCAGGATAAAGCCAATTGTATGTGGCATACATAGTCTGATTTATGTGCCATAAGGGATTGTTTATAAATGGGAAGAACTAGCGTAACAACGCCTGGCAAATGCACTGAAATCACCTGAATGAAAATTGACATGGAGGAAGTAGTGTCATGTGTAAGTTCAAAGTGAGAATCACTAATTTTGGTAAAATGCTGTTGTAGGCAAATAAATGTATCAAACAAGTTAGTTATCCATCAATATTTAAATGGAGGATGAAAAGATTTAATTGGGTGGGGAGTGATGCTGACAAAGGGATATGTTGGGAGAAAGTTATATTGGGAGAGTACTTATGAAATGATAATAACCTCCCTCTAGTTAATCCACTGCACAATTAGAAAGAGGGTACATTAAAAAGGCTGGAGGGAAGGTGCAATTTGATTAAGAACAGATAGTCAGCATGTGAACCTGACAACAAGGATAGGGAGGACCTTCTTGGCAATTCATTGGAAGCATCCTGATCAAATCTTATAATTAAAGAAGTACTTGGCTTTCATCATGTAATCTGTCCAATTTAATATGGTTCCAAATGATACGTATGTGTTTACAATGAGAAAATAATGCAGCTCCGAAAGGAGCTATGGCAACTTCAGGACTTCTAAATTTATCTCAAATGTTTTGATCGTCTCATCTATATGATTGAATGAGCTTCTTTCTTTTTTTATATATATAACCCGGAGTCCTGCATTGGCTGCACTACAAGGGTCTAACTAGTCAGGCACCAACTGGAGGAAAACTAGCCCGGCCTCACAAACTAGCCTCCATGTAAGTCAAGAATATTGTAGATAGAGGGCAAAGGGACTCGAACTTGGGGTCAATCACCCACAAGTCCAAACCCTTACCACTCCACCACCCCCTTGGAGGCAGTGAATCATCTTTTTACTATTCAAAATCTCCATCAAGACTACTAGAAAATAAATCACAAGGGAAAGAGAGCAATATTCTTGTTGTTTTATTAATCCAGCTTTGTGTACCCATTTTTTACCCTTCCTACATCTTCTTCTGAGCTTCCATTGAATCCCTCTGCTTTGCTTGATGAGGTTAATTTGTCTTTGATAAAGAGCTTCTTAAGTTCAGTTATAGCTACGCAAGAATCTTAGTGCTAATTTTGAACTCTCATTGCTCGTCATATTCCGTAAAAGCATGGTGATTGATAATCAGGGAACTGTTCAACCTGCGATGATTTTTTCTTTTGTTGAAATAACCTTTCGCCTTGATAAAGTCTACTGGGGCCGAGATTCATCATGCTACCGATGTTTCGAATCCTTATCATCCTAGAAAAGGCGTATAGCATAAAGTAGTTGCTTCAAAATAATTTTGTTTCCCTTTCATGAGCTTGAGAGATACGCTGTTTGGTCGTGTGGTCCTTTCCCTACAAGTTGGAGCAAGCCATCTTTGGCTCCTGATAGGCAGATGAGCCAGCTCAGATTCTTATCATGATAGGGAAGGGTCGGTCAACAATTCCTGCTAAATTGACGCCTTTGAAACTGATGCCACAACCTTTACTAGTGGGAAAGTTCTTTAGAGGGACCTATAGTTTAACTTCAGCCTTTAACAAAGTTATGCTGGAATAATTGCCAAAAGAAAAGGTGAAACTATGAATAGAATGTGAATGTTATGACTATTCTACTTATGGAAACGAAGTATCCTTTCATGGTACAAAATCTCAAGGAATATGCAGGATGAGGTATCTTTTCTTTGCTGAGTGATGGAGTCATAGCACTTTCCTCCTACTTTAGTGCTGGCCTGGAATCACGAAAGTCCACATTCGAAATGCATGGCGAGATTGGTGATTTTACAGAAGATAAAAGGGAAGTAAAGCAATAAGCTGAAGATTGCCATAAAGTAGAACTGGATTGTGTTTTATGCATTCCAATGATCTTTTTGTTCCCTAATATTATGCTGATCAGGTGCATCGAACCATTGCACGCAAAAAAAAAAAAGAAAAAAAAAAAGAACAAGAAGAGCAAAATCGAGGAGCCAGGTGACATGGAAATGGAACAGAATATATCTTTCGGGCTACATTAAGCAGTTATTGGTTTTGAATTTGTAACTTAATATTGGCCTCCATCAGATTATTCCTTATGACATTCCATGTCTTTTTTATGGACATGGATGTTTATGCCTTGTAAGATTAACTAGCTAATTTATCAAAACTAACTACTTATATCTTGTATAGTGATTTCCGGTGTAGAGTCTAGATCAAATGGCGATAATTCTGGCTTGTAACTAGCTAATATATCAAAGCTAACTACTTACATCTTATATAGTGATTTCCGGTGTAGAGTCTAGATCAAACGGGGATAATTCTGGCTTGTCAAGTCGATACCTAGGCTTTGCACTTCCAATTACTCATTCTCACAATATTGAGTATAGCGTGACATATGCCAATCTTGTTAAAAGAATAGTGAATCATCAATGTTATTTAGTTGGCATAGAAATATATAGGTTATTGTCGATATAAAAGCTTTGTGCATGTTTGTAGATACTTTTCTTGAATCTGAGCTGTAGTTCGATATCAAAGAATCTCAAAGGTAGCTCAAGTTGTGAAATGGATCAATGTAAGAGCTATCTCATGTCAACTGATTCGCCATTGCACTCAAGTTTTTATCTTTAAACTCGTCACATATTGGTACTCAATAATTTCCCTGATAGAGTTTCACTCATAATCTTATCCTACCATTGGCATAATGAAATTTATCAATCGTCTGCAAAGTGTTACAAAATATGAAAGTCAAAGCTTGAGATTAGTTTAGTGAGGACATCTGCATAAGATTGTATCGTGGAAATCGTAGTGAAGAAATGACGAAAAATATGAGTGTCACTCCACCCATTGTTTTGCTGTCTAAACATCATGAGCAAGCACCAACCTCTATGAGAGCCCAACTTATGTTTATTTCGGTTGAATGCAGGCCAGGTATGCAAACCTTTTGATCTGCATCAGACAGACACAGGTAAATATATGCGCTGAATGGATTGGCATTTTGCTCTTCTATTGCAGCTTGACGGTGTTCAAATTGTGATCAGGAAGATTCGGGTCTGATCTGATGAGGGGTTGAAGTTTCGGGGACCATCCTGCTTGATCTCAGATGACGGGTAACTGAAATTCTGATGAAGCACGATGTTGCTGATGAAACATCTTCCAAGCCATGAACAGAAACTCACAGGCTAAAAGACGTTTGTGGGCTTTTGCTACGTATCCATGATGCAGAAGAACTTGGCTGGCTCTGAAAATTTATACGGTAACAAAGGATGACCTGCAATTCAGATAGGCTGCGCATATTATCAACACAGTCGTAGGCAAGTAAATCGTAACCAAAGGTTTTGTTAACACCGTACACACGAATCGCAGGGTAAAACATGAGTACCTCGATGCATGTCCGACTTGCGAATGCTCCGGCTCCCGATGGCTGTGAAGCGGCGATGTTTTGTGTTCATGCTCAAACTGTTCTGCAGGCAAAGCGAATGCCGACGATGATGATTGACCCACATAGTACATCTTCGGGGGAATTCCAAGATGCTCGCGACTCACTTTTCGACGCGGACATTCCTCGAACTCCCAGTTTTTAGGAACCCATGTAGTATCCAGAAAGATGCTTTGAAAATCGGAAGCGGAAGCAAGATTCTGCGAAAAAAAAAAAAAAAAAAAAAACCATGCTGAGGCCCAACAGAGCAAACGAAGCAAAGACCAAACTCCATTTGAGGGCTCATGTATGAAGCCACATGCTGGGAATTGCCTGATGTGCCTATGCAAGAACTAGAAATCGAATAGAATCGGAAATATGAAGAGGGAAGCTCGTTCAGATATGCCACTTCGATTTCTCATGCCACCGAGTGTGAATAAAGCCTTCCACAAACTCAAATTTTCCATTTTGAGGTTTCGCCCCAAATGCATAATTTGGAAATTTCCAAAAGATAATTGCTCGAAATAATTAATCGATAAAGATAATATTTTCAGATCGTTTATAATTTCTGTCTAAATGCTTTTGTGATTTTTTAGTTCATTTAATTATGTAAGTAATATAAATGATTATTTTTATAAAACTGTTCTTTTAAAAAATCCATTTCCTGCGAAGTAGACATGCCTATGGTTAATTTTCAGCGTGTATTTCGGCTGTTGAAGGAAAGGCAAATGAGTTTCTGGCCCATCTTCGTTGGCCCAATTAAATCCGAAAAATCTATCGCTCTATATTACTCCCAGTCCCGTTTCTCTTAAGCCTGTATTTATCACAAGAGTAATATGTGATTTAATTTGCAATTTATGACATAATGTATTATTTATTTTAATTTATAAGATGAAATCAGAAAAATATTACTTGAAAAAAAGATGTAAATTATAACGGAATGGGACTGTGTAGATAGTCAATTTAACAAAAAATTCTCATGTAAACGGGGTTTATATATCGGGCACGATAAAAGACGTTCCAATTTGGTAAAATGAACGCGATTAATTACATAAGATCCAAGTAATAAAATAGCGATTAATTACATAAGATCCAAGTAATTATCGGTTAATAAATAAATCCCATGCACATGGCTTTGTTTTCGTAGCTTCCGAAATTAATAAATTAAAATTTAGACCCAAGAAAAAAAAGAAACGAAAAATTAAAAAGACGACAGGGAGAATAGGAAGGTTTTTTGTCCTTCCTCGGACAACGCTATTTCAACGTCCTGCCTCGGTAGCTCCCTCCCTCTCTATCTCTCTCTCTAGAGTCCGGACGCCATTGTTCTTGTCCGACGAGCTTGTTCTTCATTCTTTCTGCATCAGATCGATAGTGGCGTATCGCTAGAACTCCACCTCCAGGCTCGATTTCAGCTCGCTCTCGCTTCTGGCTTCCTCGTGATCCCCTTATCTCCGCCGCTTGTAGTCATTTGATGTTTCAATGCCTGCTTCATTCATGCCGTTCGATTCTCTGTTCTCCGCTTCTTGATCTCAGTGCCTCTACTTCTGCTTTACTTCAGTAGACGATATGCGTGGATCTTGCTTCGCTTCGCCGCATCGTCTGAAAAAGAAAAATCGGGTTCTTGATTGAGTTCTCTCTCTTTTAGCAACTTCCGTTCTTCAGCATAATGCGCTTTCTGTAGTAGTTTTAATTCTTTGTTTTCTGGGAGAACGCTGATCTGGGTTTTGAGTAGAAATGGCTTTAGCTCGGTTTGGTCGCCAAGCCAAAAGGCCGTCGGGGTTATGCGTGAAGATGACGGCAGTGGCCGTTCTAGGGCTGTGTTTCGTATTTATATGGTCCATGTTCTCGTCGTCTTCCTCTTCCGTGACCATTCGGAGAGAGAGCTTTGACGACATAAACGGGCCAATATCGGCCAATGCAGGGGTTGTTAGTAAGTCCGGGAGTCAACTGGAGAAGATAGAATCAGCGAAAAAGGAGGGAAGTAAAGAGAATGTTAAGGTGAAATCGGAGTCTAATTTGGAAAGTAAGGACCAGAAGGTAGTAGACAGCAAAAATACTTTGTCTAATGATGTTCATGGGTCGCAAGAGAGAAATGAAAAGCAGGTGGCTAAAAAGAGGAAGGAGAAGGCTGATTCGAAGTTACCCAAGGGAAAGAGGAAAGAGGAAAAGGCGGTTGATGTATCTGAGGGTGGAGAGTTACAAAATGAGAAGGATGATGATAATGAAGAAGAAGAAGAAGAAGAAGAACTAGTGATGGATGGCAAGGAAGATCAAGAAGGTGTAAATCTAGAAGGTGAGTCCAATGAAGAGACAGAAGCAGGTGCAGATGTCGTTGAATCAACAGATCAAGAAGTTACGGAGAAAGTGGAAGAAGATGATGGTGGGTCAAAAAGTATGGGGCAGAAGGGGAAGTTTAAAGGTCCAGTATTTGATCCAAAAGCACACTATAGTTGGAAATTATGTAGTACAAGAAGCAAGCATAATTACCTTCCTTGTATTGATAATGAGGGTGGTTTGGGAAGGCTACGGAGTTATCGGCATACAGAGAGAAGTTGCCCAAGAGTGCCTCCAGTGTGTTTAGTTCCTCTTCCTCACGGGGGTTATCAGACTCCGGTCAGGTGGCCTGAGAGCAAATTGAAGGTGAGAACCATGATCTGATGGAGCATTTTAGGCCTTCTGAGCCAAGATCTCTCTTCAGTGCTAATTTGCAATCTCTTGCAGATATTTCATAAGAATGTGGCACATCCAAAACTTGCTGAATTCATAAAGAAACACAGTTGGGTGAAAGAATCGGGAGAATATCTTATCTTTCATTCTAACCAGTCTGAATTTAGAGGGGGTGTTCTTCACTACCTTGAATTTATTGAAGAGGTATATATTGAGGTCTTTAATTCTACTTATATTGTGTACTGCTTTTTTTTTTCCCTGCTTTTAGCTTAGTTTTCAAACTATAGTCAATGCCATAACTTATGCAAGCAAATTTTCCTTTTTTATGTATGATTCCATTCCTCCTATCTTGAAGTACATAGTTTTGCTTTCCTTGCATTTATTCTGGGTGCACATGATCAGGCCTCTCATTTTCCACTCATATAAAGGAGCTATGAATTCTGTGTGTTCTTCTTTTTATTTTTTTGCCCGGCACAAACACCATCTCCAAAAGGTCTAGTCGAATTGGGTGTGTTGAAACTATGTTGGATTGTGCAATTTTGCCCGGAAGCATCTCTGGGGCACAGACGCTATCATGAGTAATCGCACAAAAGCCCACAAAATTTTCTATGGTGATGCTGTTGTTCATTTTTTCTAATAATCAGCAGCAGTAGCATCTAAATGATGGTTCACTATTAACCTTGCAAAGGTATCCACCTCATCACCACCATATATCTGCATCTCCAGTACTCCATGATTATGGGTCTTACATCTTCACCACTTATTGAATAATCCGCTATCTTTCCTCAACATTTTACATCTGGCATGATGGATTTCCTCGAGAGTGTAGCCCATGATCCTGTCTAGTGGCTAATCAAATGTCATTCAATAAAAGTTCTTCATAATGCTGTTGTCCTTGCACATAAACACAACATGGAAAACTCCGATGTTTAGGCAAGACAGAATATATCCTGCAGCACCCATACTGCTTTGCATGCTAGTTTAATTGCTAACCTGGCAATACTTACTAATGCCAATATGCATAAACATATCTTATTTGCAATCATGATGCTTTATCCTCTATATGTTTGCAAGTTATTGGTGCTATTTATCTATAATGCTAGTCTGTTAATTGCCTTTCAAATTTGATTGGCATTTATAGATGGTACCGGATATTGAATGGGGAAAGAACATACGTGTTGTATTGGACATCAGCTGCACCGATTCAAGCTTTGTTGCTTCTCTACTTGACAAGGAAGTGATGGTTTTATCCCTAGGCTTGAAAGATGACCTTGTAGATTTGGCTCAAGTTGCTCTGGAACGTGGTTTTCCTGCAGTTGTTAGCCCTTTTGGAACTAGAAGGCTTCCTTTTCCCAGTATGGCTTTTGATGCTATACACTGTGGAAGCTGCAACATACCATGGCATCATAATGGTTTGTTATGCTTCTCTCTGTCTCTCTTTCTATGTTGGTTCTTTATATGTTACAAGTAGTTTGTTGCTATTGTCATCAAAGTAAATTTTCTCTTGTTATGACTGCAGGGGGCAAGCTTCTACTGGAGATGAACAGGATTTTGAGGCCCAATGGGTACTTTATTTTGTCTAGTCAGCGTGAGAGTGTCGAAGAAGAAGAAGGTTGGTATCATCATTGTTTTAGTGATTTATGTGCAGGTCAACTTTAGGTTTTTGTGGTCCTTTTTGCTGTTTCAACCTCTGCCCACTCAGTTATATTCATTCTTGGATGCTTAATAGTTTAAGTAATAAGCAAGGTCTGTCATACTCTGTCTCTTCCATTTATTTAGATACTTGAAATATACAATGAAGACAACTGACTTTCTCCCATGCTCACCCTGTGTACATGCTCAATTCACTATTTGAATCTCTAGTTCTGCCATCTGAAATGCTTGTCGAGCCTTTCTTGTCAACTAGCAATGAGGCATTCTCCTTCACAGGCTAGCTGTTTTAGTTTTTGTCGTACTGCATCACTCATTACAAGAATTCTCATTTTGAATCATTAATATATAAACTTCTCTCAGCCATGTCCACATTAACCGCATCCATCTGTTGGAATATACTGGCCCATAAAACTGATGAAGACAGTGAAGTGGGTGTCAAGATATATCAGAAGCCAGAGTCAAATGATATATATGATTTGAGAAGGAAGAAAAATCCACCTCTGTGCAAAGAAAATGAAAAACCGGATGCTGCCTGGTAAGCTGGGATGATCCATTGATGTATACTTAGCTTCCGGTACTTATTTATTTATTTTCCCTTCTGTTGTTTATTCACTCAAAAAGATATGAGGGGTAAATATAAATGAGAAGCAGAAGAAAACTCCAGTTTTTCCTTTTTACATGTGCAGTTGAAATTAAGCACTCTTTTGTCAGGGACTCTATCCACTGGGAACTTAAAAGAATTTGAGCTTCTATAACTTAGGAATGTCCTTGTCCTCTAAGCTTGCAAGTCACGACCAGAACAGACACAATTGAAATTATTTGAACTATATAATTTGTTGGGCGCTTTGTATTTAAGGTACTTTATATTAGATGGTGTGCACCTGATTGAATGGCAAGGATTTTTGGAACTTCTTTAATTGCTGAAACAGTGAGGTATTATTGTGAGGTAACGGATTGATTCCATCAGTGGTGACATCCCAAAGTTGTGTTTACCCTATTTATAAGTTAATAACTTTAGTAATTTTTATGCATGTGGCCTGCAACAAGCAATTTTAGTGACAGTGGGCCCATGCCAGACTAAGGACCAGATGGAAAATATAATGTTGCCTACAAGCAAGCCGATGGGAAAAGATTAAGGAAGAGGTAATAGTATGAAATAGTATGCTTAATATGGTCCTGCACCTACAGTGATGATGGAATTTGTGATCCGATTTTCCAATTTTCTGTCCTTACTATGATGTGTAATTTTTGTAAGGGCAGAAGTCCAAATGACGATGACCCCTCAGTGAAATTTGAGATAATGAAGTCCAAGGAGTGAACATTTTTGATATCTTGGATCCATTCTACAAAAAGACAATAAAATAGATGGAGATCTCACCCTTAGATTAAAGGCAGGATGAATGAAGTGGAGAAGTGCATTTGGGGTTCCGTGCGACTGAATGCCACTTACGCTCAAGTGGAAATTCTATAAGATGGCAGTAAGGCCAGCAATGCTTCATGGCACAGAGTGTGGGTGGTTAAGCAACAGCATCTGCACAAAATGAATGTAGCAGAGATGAGGATGCTTCGTGATGCGTGAGCCCACGGGAATAGATAAGATTGAAAAAGTAAGTGTTGTTCCCATTAAGGATAAGATGAGGAAAGGCTGTCTGAGATGAATTGGGCATGTTGAACGAAGGCCTCCAACTGCCTCAGTGGGCGATGTAAACAAGGACTGAATACATTGGTTCAAAGGCATAGTGGAAGGTCTACAGGACAGTGGAAGGAGACAATAAAAAAACATTTGGAACATCTAGAGCTCACAGAATATTTAACTAATGATTGAGCGCAATGGTGTAATAGGATGTATGTAACCAAGCCGACTTAGGGGGATAAGGCTTGGTTGTTGTTGTTTTTTGGTTGTTATGAGAGTGATCCCAATGCCAAGTGCCATTAGAAGGAGAAAACAATCATTTTGAGAACAAATACTCATGCCATCTAAGAATTCTTTTCTTTCTCTCTTTTAGCTCATCAGCATATTATTGTGTTGCAAGTGTTTTTCAGCTGCTGAAATGTAAATTGCTCCATTAATTTACAGGTATGTTCCTATTAAAACTTGCTTGCACACCATTCCAGCTGCAATTGAACAGCGTGGAACAGAATGGCCTGAAGAGTGGCCCAAGAGGCTTGAAACCTTTCCTGACTGGATGAATAATAAGGATAGACTGGTTGCTGACACTAACCACTGGAAAGCTATTATTGAGAAGTCTTATCTCACAGGGATGGATATAGACTGGTCCAATGTCCGGAATGTAATGGACATGAAAGCGATTTATGGAGGGTATGTAAGTCTTATTATTTATAGTGTATCTGTGCAGATAGGAGATGAAAGAGGATGTAGATGGTGTTTATGAACCATTTAGTCCACTTCTTTTTTCGGCACAAAAATGCACATGCTTGCATGTATTTCTAACATGTGACTTATAATTTTGACTTTAAGAATATACCATCCACAGATTTGCAGCAGCTCTTTCCCAGCAAAAGGTGTGGGTGATGAATGTGGTCCCTGTGCATGCTCCAGACACACTGCCTTTCATATATGAACGTGGTCTTGTTGGTATTTATCATGATTGGTGTGAGTCATTCGGTACTTATCCAAGATCATATGATCTTTTGCATGCTGATCATCTTTTCTCGAGGCTCAAAAACAGGTTAGAATGAACCTTTCTCTTATATGGCTTTTAGCATCTTTTCTGGAATACTCATGTGCAATAGTATGAGTCATGATTGGCATTTGTCATTCAGTACTTATCGAAGATCATATGATCTTTTGTATGCTGATCATCTCCTCTCTAGGATAAAAAAATGGGGCCGAATGAACTTTTTCTCTCATATGGCTAAATCTTTTCCGGAATACTCATGTGCAATGGTGTCGCATTTCATTTAGAGATTTCAGTATTCTACCTTGTCGTCTCAAAATAATTATCGAACAGTGCACACTGTATCCTCTTTGATCCTTGGTCAAATAGAATGCTCTGAAATGTGGTTAATTATAATAGTACTCAGGTTCTGAAATTCCAGACTATTATTTTACTAGGCTGTGGTCCGTGCTTTTTGTAGTATTCCTTGGTAATATTGATTGATAAACATAAGATGCATATTTTGTCACAAACAATACAAAACTTGCACCAAACATTGCATTTATATGTATGAAAATATTTCACGCAAAAATTATGAGACAGGACTTTTGTACTTTTATTAGAGTTGCATGCTTCTTTACTGGCTTTCTTTTCCAAACATCGATTGGCCTTGATTTGACAATACAATTGATTGAATTAATTTTATTTGAAACCAACTGATTTTGGGTCTATTTGTCACACTTGAATTTTTTTTCCCCTTGCTGCTTTGAAGTGCATTGATGGCCCGTTTTGTGATGTGAATCTTTCCTGCCCATACAATTTATGTGAAGCAATTTTTCAAAAAAGGGGACCTGACAGGGATGATGTTACTCTTATGATACATCGTATCTATCGTACTTGTCTGTACTTGTCTCATATTTTCATAGCATGGACTACCATCATGCCATTGCACGTAACCAGTTTGAGATTTTAATTTATGTAGCAGATTCTGTCCTGCTGAAAAACATGCAAATGTTTACCATCTCCTTTTTCATGTTATTTTGTGGGGCCAATCGCTCTTCTGCAATTGCAGATCCATTTTCCAGAACCTGATGTGTGGCCGATCAGCTTCTCTCTCTCTCTCTCTCTCTCCCATATTGAATTCAACAACTTTGGGGTTATTTAGCTTCCTTTTTGGTTCTTATTCTATACAGGTGTAAGCAGCCGGTGGCTATTGTTGTTGAGATGGATCGAGTCTTGAGGCCTGGGGTTGGGCGATTATACGCGACAAGGTTGAGATACTTGATCCGCTGGAAGGTATATTGAGAAGCCTGCACTGGGAGATTCGGATGACTTTCGCTCAGGATAAGGAGGGCATCATCTGCGCGCAAAAAACCACATGGCGACCATGAGGGAGGGCAAAGATTGAATAATCAACATTCACTTTAGGACAGTAGAAACACAGATTGCACCATACCATAAATCCCTGACCATACTTTTCATTATAGAAATCATCATAGAAGGCGAATTTTGCTCCCATTGTATAGAAAGATAAACGAACGATGCTCCCGTGATTTGTGGCGGCGTAGCATTGCTTGTTCCTGTTAACACGATCTCACGCATATGTTTCCAATTTTGTTTTTGATTTCCCTTCTGGATCTCACGTCTTCTGGGTTTTCATGGCAGTGATTAATTGACTTCACTGCCACTGAATGTACATTAGAAAGAACCTCATGAGATGATCTTATCTGGACACATTTTGCTTAAAAACGACGTTCTTCGGTGACCCTTAGAAGCAAAGTGACTGCTTCGTAACATCTCTCTCTCTCTCTCTCTCTCTCTCTCTCTCTCTCTCTCTCTGGTATATGAATTTTCAAGCAGAGCGCAGATTCTGGATCGCTGAACTGACGGATTAAACAAAGGCTGTTTCAACGGTCAGCCTCCAAACCTACTTAAACTTGTCTTAATCCGATAGTAATTATTATAACAAGAGTAGTAATTTGACACTAATCGATATAGTGGATTTGCAATCGGCTTCAGTAAAATTACGAAAACATCCATTCTACTACTCATCTTATTTTGTCCTTTTCCATGTTTATCATCAAAACGGTACGACCACTTGAGAATTAAGGAAAGGTAGGCTTCCTCGTCTTTCACGCAATTCATCCTCAAACATGTCCACGCGAATTCGATGAGTTGGCTGGTGGCAGAGCACTTGACGGCCCCTTTCAAAGACCTTGGCAAGACCCGCGATACCGTCCAACCTCGTGAACGCAAAATCTCGTCTCTGGATAAGATCAAGACGACGACGACACAACATGTGATGGTCAGATCCAAAGCCCATATCACGTTACATCCTCTCAATATGATAATGCTACAGAACGTCAACAAAAAAAAAAGTAGCAAACGTCACTGTCTCGAGACAAGTCGAGGAGGGGCTTGTGAGATTTAACGGACTCTACGGAAACTTGTTAAACACGGGAGTTAGTTGAAGATATTTAGCATTTTCAGCGCATTCGGCTCTTCCGTGCTATGTGTATCATGTGCATTGAAAATTGAAAAATTAAAAAAAGAAAAAGTTTTAAGTATTGAGCGGTCCGCACGTGACATCTCTGTAAATTATATATATTCTACTTTTTTTTTTACATCTTTTATCTTGAAAATCGAAAATCATGGTACTTGAGTTATCTGAAGGGTGCACGGATGATATGAAAGTCGGCTGTGTATAGTGTAGATACTTAGTGGGTGTTCGAAGGCACACATCACCCTTGAAGAGAATCACGAAGTAACAAGAAAAAGATGGAACTTTTTTGTGTGGGTAATCGGAGGAATCAACGGGGCTCGAATTTATGGCTGAGGAAGCAAAGGGTCCCAATCTTTTGATTGAAAGCGAGTTGGAACTGCTGGGCTTGCGCATCCAGTGGAGACAGAAGATTTCTACGGTGAGTTGATTGACATTGCAATACGTGATTTTGACAGACACCCAGAAAAGAAGGAAGAAGATATATGTGATTTACGTGCGTCCCCCATTCAGCATCAAGCGAGAGAGAGAGAGAGAGCGCGAGAGCGAAAGCAGGGTCTGAGCATCTTGGCATGGTGCATACGTGGGTGTATCTGGTGAAGAGCCTGCAGTTTTGTAAGCATATATGTGGCATTATATTTTTCTCTTTTTAATTTAATTTCTCCCAATATTTTAGCCACAAAGAGGGAGAGGGAGAGAGAGAGGGAGAGAGAGAGAGAGAGAGTTTTGGAGTGACGTGAATATTGCTTCCTGATGAGATTCTTGTCTGATCGAGTTGAGATGGACAAGTGAATTCTTCTCTGCTGCGCTCTAGATTTCGCCGGCTGCTGCTGCTCCTGCTTTCTTGTTCGCTCTCGATTCATTAGCCATCGTAAGCCTCTAATTTTCTCTGATCTTGCATTTTCTTTGCATTTCAAGTGCAGACTAGTTCGTTCATGAGCTCAATTTCTGGTAAATTGAATGAGGGAACTAATTCTCTCTCTCTCTCTCATCTTGTTTACAAGCTCGGTTGGTGAATGGTTCTGTGGTATCTTCTTCTCTGTTCTCTTTCTGTTTCATATGCATGGAAGAAAAGAGGAAAAGGATGCACATGTTTTGGGTCCTCTGGCTTATTTGGTATATTTTCCTACAAATGAGGCTGCATACTAGGGTGCTCATAGTATGCGTGATCTGTTCGTTGCTGTTCCTTATTATCAGGGCTTTTAGTTGCTAATTACAGGGTTCTTTTTTTACTTTTGTTTTTTCTTCTCACACATCTATACTTGGCAAAATCTCTCTCTCTCTCTCTCTCTCTCTCTCTCTCTCTCTCTCTCTCATTTTTCTAGCTGTGCCTCTGTCCATTTGAGATAAATTCGCTTTTCTGTTCAGTTATCAACGCAATTTTTTCGCGACATGCTGGTTACGGTTTTTCTGAATGTTGATTCGAGTGTTGCTTTTGGAACAGGTTTTATCATCCAGGTGATTCCAGCTTGTATAATTCATTCCATCCCCATGTCACTCTCTTGATCCACATAAAAGGGTTTCGGTGAGATTTGGCTCCCGAAGCATGGAGGGTCTCTATGGAACCCAGAACGGAGAAGCAGCAGATAAGAATGGCCTCCAGCTGATCAGATACTCTGCTTACCAACCCTGCACCAAGTTGTCATCGGCTTGGTTCGACTTGAGAGTGTTCTATGTTCGGATCAGTAATTTTCAGGTTAATGACTTGACACCTGAATCGCTCACTCTTAATCACATGCCTTTAGATCCTGAGACTTTACTCGAAGTGAATGGCACCAGAAGTAGCATATATTCGGATGGAGTCTCGTGCCTTCTCAGGAGGGACAGGATTGATAAGAAATCAGAAGAGGCCACATTCGTGAGTACTGATACTATAAGGTTGACAGGGAGTGTGAAATTCGAGGTTTTCGATGGAGATTATCAAATTCTCTCAGGGGTTTTGGATATGTGTTCTAGTAATGGCTCCATGGGGGAATCAAAAGGCAATGCAAAGAGATGGAGCATGAAATGTCAATCTGAAATGGCGGTCAGCAATGGCTTCTTGAAGGGTGAACATAACATGGGACTGGAGTCGATGCCTCCAACTATTGAGGTTTATGTCACAGGATACTTTGCGGGAAATCCAATAATTTTGACGAATACATTGCAGATTAGCTTGCGGAAAAAGCACACTAGGAAAGGCATGCTGGATGCGATTCCTGAGGACGAAACTAGTGAATTCCATAAAGATGAGTCACCAGGACTAGACTTACAGGTAAGCTTTGATAACCATATTGTACTGTGCTCCCAAATGCTGTTAATCTACTCCCAAATGTACTGTGCCTTTAGATGTTTCTTCATATCAAGAAATGAATGCAGTCCAGCATTTTTTTACTGGTTTTGAGTCCTTGGAGGATGCTTCATTCCATAACTTTAGAGTAAAATGGGTCCTATGTTCAGTTCATCATGTTTCCATTTGTATTTCTCATTTTTTCTGAGGGCTTTTGTCATTCTCATTGCCCTCACTTATTGTGTGCTTTATGCGTGTTGGACTTTCTTTGCCCTATCAGCTTGCACATGAACAGGAAAGTTTAGTGGCCGCACCTGTGGACTCTCGAAATTTCAGTAGTTAGAATTAGCACAACACTTCACTTCCTCGCTAATTCTTTTTATTTTTATTTTTATAAGTTTTCTATTTATTTACATTATTTTGGTGGGGTGGGGTGGGGTGGGGGAAAACCGAATGGAATGGATGCTATCCTTTACACAGTTTCTATCGTTGAATCATAGAGGTAGAGGAACAATATCTCTTGGTTTCATGCTGTTACAGCTGCCAACATGCTTCCAATCCTCAGACATTTCTTTTAGCAGAAGCCCCATGTTCATTAGATCACTGACACTTGACAAAGTATTGGATCTTATCCTATACGTGTCCTGGGGGTATGGGAAGGCACAAGATGCAATATGTCCTAAGGAAACCATCTCCTTTCTGGTTTGTCGCATTATTTTAATAGTTTTTTCTCTGGGAAGTATATCATATGGGGCCCTTGGTTGACCCACGACATGGCAAACTTTATCCACATCTGGGACCATGTCTATGTAATATAAGAATTGACAACATATATCCCAATGTCTTCCACTTACTGCCATGGTGTTATGAGGTTTCAAATCCTCTATTGCTGCCCATACAGGTCCTCCAATTTCTCGACATATACTGTTATTGTCCTTGATCATCTGCAATCTTTCAGGAGATGTACTTAAAGCTAAAGTAACATTTGACAGTTTTGTGCTGAAATGTTCAACGGAATCATATAAACGTGTGGAGTGACTTTGTAAAGAATTTGTGACAATTGTAATTGGATTAATGAGCAGTCTGAACAGCACGACTAGGCTAGGGTGTCTTCAAAATTATGTTCCAGTGTCACACAGTTTGGCATCTGACTTTCAAGTCTCTCTGGTGTTTGGTTGCCTAATTGATGTGAAGTCATTTGTCATTAGGTAGGGTGCCTTCACCTTCTGAGAATACTGAGGAATATCTCTACATCCAAGTGCAGGGCGGTTCTCTCTCCTCTCATTTAGATTATCTGGCCCCTAGGTGCAGATAATAGAATTTCTCTGGTGTTCGCAAATTTGTACTTTGTCTCCTCAAAGGATTATATGTTGGTTGAAAAAAACCGTTTTTGCATCTTTTTTTCTCTTTCTTAGGAGTACCATGTTCTTACTTTGGTCAACGCATGCATATTTTAAGGCTTGTTCATTCTTGTTTTCATCATTCAAGAACAATGCGCTGTTTGTAAGTCTATCAGGGATATTTATATCTGTTTCAAGCTGCTTTGTACTTTGTTTCCCTTGTTGTGAAAGATTTTCCCCTACAATCTGAACGAAATTTCTCAATGACATGTGCCTTTTCAAGTTGCTTTTGCTTCTAATGAGTCTCAGCAGATGCAGATGACACTGACTCTTGTATAAGTTAATTTCTATGTGTCAGTGGTGCTGTGAATTTAGTTTGATCATTGATATATTAGAAAGTTCTGTTATGGTCTTCTTCGTATAGAGTGCTGGATATATTTCTTGTTTATGCACATGAAGGTGTCCAATGAGCATTTGCTAAATCAAAGAAATGACGGAACATATGAGCAGTTCTTAGACAAGCAATCTAACACCTTTAGGTGGTGTATCAATTGATTAGTTAGTATATTTGCTTATCGAAGCTGGACCCTGAACTTTGGACCTCTTTCCTTGTCTGTTACATCACAATACATTGGAGATATATGAGGAAAACTTTGCAAGGTTTGCAAGGTTATGTTCATACATTTGCACATATTCAATAGGTGCACAGCAGATGCTGATGCATCAACCAATCAGCCACTTGTGTTAACCTTTCAGTTCAATTTTTGTAAGAACAAGCTTTATGAAGCACTAGCG
The DNA here is from genome assembly GCA_014182895.1 of Angophora floribunda. Taxonomy (NCBI): domain Eukaryota; kingdom Viridiplantae; phylum Streptophyta; class Magnoliopsida; order Myrtales; family Myrtaceae; genus Angophora; species Angophora floribunda. The sequence continues at coordinate 346,451 of CM024710.1, forward strand.
TGTCTGGGTGGAGTGAAACATTCGTCATCAAAATGATCCCTGATCTGGATGTAGCAGAGTATTCACTGTCGAAATGACCCCTGATTCATTATTGCAGGTTGCAGAATACAGAAACTACAAGCCAGAAATCGACGAGGACTACCGCATGTACTGGCGGAGGTCGGAACTCATGGAATACGAAGATGGCGAACTCTCATGGTTCAATGCTGGAGTGAGAGTTGGAGTTGGAATTGGGCTCGGCATATGCGTTGGGGTCGGCATAGGCGTAGGGCTGCTGGTGCGTACTTACCAAGCAACTACTGGGAACTTTAGAAGGCGGCTCTTGTAGGCCATCGCCACTTTAAGTTCCACACTACACTCTGTGATCTGGATGCCTCATAGAATGTGCCCTTCTGGCTTTCCAGTCCAATTTGCTTTCTCTCATTGAAGGTTTTGGCTCAAACTGTCTCGTTTCCATGGTCGAGCATGGGCAATTCTTCGCGTGCTTTTATCATGGTATGGTATCTTCTCTGTTTAGAGGGGGGAAATGGTTATGTAGATCCAATGGACATTGGAGGGCAGTTCAGTTGAGTTGATCTCTGAGTGGGATGCATATATGTACTTTGAGTGGTTCGTCAACGTGTAAAAAGGTTTCTTTCCCGGAACATGGTAATGTTCAGCGATAAAAATCACTTTTTTGTGCATTGCCAAGAGTATAGATTGCTCCTTATATTGGTGGACGAGCAGACTCTTCTCTAAGCCAACTTCAGAGAAATGCCAACCGGTAAATTATTTTACAACGGCAACTGTTCAAACCTCTAACAGTCCTGAACATGGTAATAATGGAAACTGTTCCCAATAAGCGATGAAAGGAACGACGAAATCAGTGATCCTTAAAATTTGGAGCAATAGTTGGAGGTGAATGGTTCTCGGTCTAGTTCCGAGGTGGAGTTGGAAACTTGGATCCTTAAAATTTGGAGAAATAGTTGGAGGTGAACGGTTCTCAGTCTGGTTCCAAGGTAGAATTGGGAACTTGGAATCGGATCAAGAGGACCGGTTTCCAATTTTGAGAACCGGGGATCGGACCATTTGGTTCTAAGATCGGGATTTAGACCTAATGGTTCTAATCTGGTCTAGTCCAATCCAATGGAACTTATCACTTTTTTTTTTCCACTAAAAAATAATCATGCATAACAAGAGCATAACAAGAGCATAACAAGAGAGTAAGAACTCTTAAAATATTTACGGAAACAACGATGAGACTATTGAATGAGATTTTAGTTCACATTTTACTAATTTTTTTAAGAAAAAATAAAAAAAGATACATGTAGTCAATTCGATTCAATTTCTTTTAGAATTGGGAACCAAACCGTCCAAATACCGATTCCAATTTTAGGAACCGAGAACCAGATCAACACTCCCAAGAACCGAATCAAACCGACCGATCCGATGTGGACGGCTCCCATCCGTTTTGCACACCCCTAGCAATGGTCAATTTGATTAGAAGACGCCAGTATTTTTAATCTCATTTCTTTTCAATGCGATCGGCTAGAGATGGCAAACGGGGGCGTCCAGAAAAGTCCGACTTTGCAAATAAGTTCTGAGGTAATATTGAACTTGAACTGTTAACCCGGTTCAGCAATTCTGACGGAAAGACTAGATTGAACGTAAAATATAATTTGGGAGGAAATGGACACAATGAAAATATAGGGTCGAATTTAGATATCGCATTGAACTATATAAGTATATGGACCAATGGTGCAAATTTTTTCCGAAATGGAAATCGAGAGGGGTCCCCGAGACAGGGGGAAGTTATACCAACAGAATGCTAGTTATATCAGTTTGTAGGTACTCTGTATGAATATATATTATCGCCGTATAGCCGAGGACAGTTAGCAGCCACCCATACTGACTAGCCAGGTTCATGACCATCACGTTCCTTCATTCGGGTGCGCACGTTAGCCTGCTTATTTACCTACCAAACGCAGTATAGATGCTCAGCTTGCTGGTGGTGCAACCCCGACAGGCTCAGGAGCCACCTCAGCTCCAGAATGCTTGTTGCCGAGGTGAAAGACCTTCTCGGATTGTCGGTCAAATCCCCACAAGTTGGCTGCCTTAATATCATCCTGAGCCATCATCCTAGAGAACTCTTCATGGTCGTACTTCAGTTTTGCTTTTCCTCCAAACTCGGTGGGAAGGTTCTCCTCATCAAAGAATGATCTCATGAGCTCAACACTGTCTTTGTTCTTCGGGTACACAAACTTAACCTTTTGAAAAGTCTTGGCATCCAAGAAGTACTTCACGACCTGCACCAAAAAATGTGAAGCATCAGTTTTAGATCAGGAGAATTCTCTTAATTTGGATTTAAAAAGGGGAGGAAATACATCTGCTCATATAAACAGCACAACGAGGTGAGAAAAAAGGGGGTCCCAGGATATTAGCCTTCCAAATGATGGATGTAAAGCATTTCTACCCGCATCCCACATCTCATGCACAGATGGAGAATGTACCAAGCCAAAGATGAAACAAGAGCCAAGAGCAACGGAAAAAGAGAGGCATGGCATGAGAGAGCAGGCAAACTTTAAAATGGGACTAATCTATGTTGTTCTCTTCTTCATTGGCCACTGGACTAATCATCTGGAAATAAAAAGCAGGGAAGAAATGGTAGTCTTGGATTTTAAACCTTCCAGAATGCTTCAAAAATGCGAGGAGGGTTGTATAGAAATGCTACAGCAAGCCTCTCCGGGTAATGGTTCTGCAGAATATTAATAGTGTCCCTTGCAGATTTGATGGGCACATTGGTACTCAAGGACCACCCTGTGAAGTCTATTAACCACGCCATCTGTTCCTGACCCTCTGGGAGATTAAGGATGGCATTTTCTATCAAATAGACTAGATGTCGCATCTGGTTGTCAAGGGATTGAGTATTCTGCGAGATTCATTGCCAAGTTAATAGGTAAGAGCAAACGAAAGCTACAGAAATTAGCAACAACAGGATGGATAAGTACCTGCATTCCAGGTCTCAATATAAGAACACTTCTTCCATGACGATCATGAAAACTTGCTCTGTATACTTTTCCAGTTTCACCTTCAATAGCAACTTCTTCCTGTTTTAGTAAACATCACATTGTCAACTGGAAGCATTATTCAGCGTCCCAATAAGCACTACTGCATGTCTAACACAACCTGCTCATTAGCCATATTGTCAACTGGAACAGTCTAAATGATGATTTTGGTAACAGCATGAGTGCAAATATATACCGGGACACTTATTGTCCCTTGAACAATAAGCTCTCCGACACTAATGCTCTATATTACTGCATCATGGCAGTCCCACAGAAAACATAAAAGAATGAGTGCCATCTATCCTTGACTAAAACCAATCCTGCATTTGCGTTCATTCACAAAATCCGTCCTTCTCCATACTAGGAACCAAGTCTATGAAATAAAGTTAATAACCAGGTGACAAGGATTAGACATCTACTGAAGTTTAACAGGCAACAACCATCTGCATAAATTATCGATCACAATACTTGCGCAGGTATTCATTCACCGGGACACTCGGCCAACTTACCCAGCTGATTTCCTCAGGCTTAAAAGATGATCTCCAATTCAGCGTTTCATCTAACATTTTCTTTGCTTTGTCTAAGTTCCAGTTTCGAGCTTCCAAGTATCTCCTCAAGCATGCCTCATCACAATATGTCAAAGTTCGTCCAGAGAGTGGTCCCATAGCAGTCTTAAGCTCGTTCACCTGCAGGCAAATAGACTTAAATGTAACTGTATTTCTCCTATATTCTGGGGGAGAACATTGATTATTATTCTAGAACTCTAGAAAATCTATGCATCACGAAACATCAAATACATAGATGAGCCCTTGATGAGGAAAGGGGTACAGATACGGGAGATATGGACAATGAAAGTATTATCTGCAACAAGGGCAGTTTCATGGTTTCTCATGGCCAGAAAAGCCATTGACTTAGGTCAACCACATGGTCAGCCATGGAAATCAGATAAATATGAGCAATCGATCAAGGAGATACACTCTACAAAATTTCCAGTCCTTACAGTGTTGTAATTTTGAAATCTGAATTACCTTAGACTCAGACTGCAGCGAATCATCCTCCTCACTGTGGTGAGAGTTACTCCTTCGACGAAACATGGTGACTGAAGCCACAAAAATTGATGGAATCAAAAATATATCAAACTATTGATGAGCTACTATAGAAGTGACAACTCACACCATATAAGAACATGTACAGACGTTCAAAAGACTAGGAATGAGAGCATATTTTCTGTAAGTAAAACAGACGGGAAAATAAATCACAGTAAAATGGAGCCTTTACTCTCTAGTCTCTAACAGAACAAAAAAGGAAGGGCAAGAGAACTAAGCCCTTAAGTTCGAGAAAGGAAAAATCAAATAATTGATCAATGTAGATGTATCTGGACTCAATCACACTGATGCTACAGAACAAAAAGTACAGCCCATACATAGTAGAGGCGACACTGCAACATCAATCACACGGAGAAATCAATAGTGTCACTGAGCCTGAAGCTGTAAAACAATTGCAGCTCCTCCCCCCAAAAAAAAAAAAAAGAAGAAGAAAAAACCCAAATAAATAAATAAATGCATCGTGTGAAGAAATGTAAACCCATCGACATAGTGACATGGTGCCTGGAGTCGTAAAACAATTCCAGCTCCCTCCAGAAAATAAATAATAATATCATATATCATGTAAGTAAGCCACAAGCCAAGTTACTTTAATGCCAAGTGCCTTTAAAGAGTCTCTATGTCCTAATGGCGCCACAAACCAAAGAAGTGCTAGCTAGGTAGAATTTGCCAGAAAAATCAAATAAAATTGGAATCGAAAAAGAAAAGAAAATCTTCCTTCAGAAGAAAGTGAATGGTAAAACAGAGGGTGATTTTGATAGTCTGAAGGTCCTTTTTTCATTAAAAAAAGGCAAGAAGCCATCAGCTACCCACTTAACTACAGATCCAACTTGCTTAAACTGAAGACGACCAGACAACTCTTGACAGCACCCAGTAAAAAATTAAATAAATAAAAAAAGACGATAAACCAACAAATATATAGCAAGCGGCTACAGCACAAACTTAGACAAGATTAACAGATAACTATGGAAGCAAATTTCCTGTCTTGTCGGCTCGGCGGGGTGGAAGCATGGGTCAAACCTTGACTTTCATTAACACTTGTTACAGTGTTTTTCCTTGAGATTTGCAAAGACGACGGTTTAGAGATTTCAGCAGAAGAAAAAAAGACAGTAATTTTAGAGAACTCCAAGGTACTAGGATCACCAGATCCATCCCGATCAGTACTGTTCTATCATCGACGCGCCAGCTGAAGTCTCCTCCCTGGGCACATCATCGCCAGCCATCTCGCTATCCAAACAACCAAAACGGCAGAAGGAACGAACAGGCAACCACCCACACGCACTCACACCCACCATCGTAAAACGCCATTCGGCGGCGAAAACCCACGCAGAGAGAGAACAGCGGAAAAGGAAAACGCGAAAAGACCAAAACCCAAGAAGCAACATGCCTCGCCAGAGAGAGAGAGCGACCCAAGCAGCTCCCCAGATAGCGGAAACAAAGAGCCCGATCCAAATGTGTCTGCGTGCGTGCGAGAGAGAGAGAGAGAGAGAAAGAGAGAGAGAGAGAGAGAGAGAGAGAGTCGAGAATCGGGAATCATACCAGGAGGGAGGAAGGCGAAGGCTTGCGGGACGATCGGCGGTGGGCGGCGGTGGGCGGCGGCGGAGCGAGGCGAAGATGGAGATGCCGCCGGTCGTCGTCGTTCACGGAGATGCCATGATGCGTTTCGACTTTTCCACGCGGAACTGCGACCAGCAAAGAGAAGATGGAGTTCACACGGAGAGAGAGAGAGAGAGACACTAGACTTTGGAGTTCCTGTCGTATTTGCTATTGCTACTGCATTAGAGCTGCTCTTTTTTTATAATTCCCCAAATAAATAATAAAAGTAAATAAATTGCAGGAAAATATGCAGATATTTCTTCTCCTGCTCTGCCCGTACGACGCGTTTGTATGGACACGCATAAAGAAAGTAGGAGCCATTAAAATGACAGTTTCTTTTAACGACCGAGGAAATCCTTAATCCTAAACGAACGAATTGTAAAATATGAAATTGTTTTAGACTTTAATTTGGAGAGTTGAAATTGCATCTTGGGTCGGGGTTCGCGTGTTAAATTTTTCTCTTTATATAAAATCGTATGTGCAAAAATCGAATTAATATCTGATTTAGGGCGTGAAAATGGGATGGGTAAAGCTGTCTAATGCTCTTTTATTATTATTATTATTATTATTATTGTACAGTCGATTTTGCTGACTAAAGAGACATGGACACAACGTGGGGTGGTGGGGGTTTCTAGATGGATGGGCATCGGCTTTTATTTTTCTAAGATCATCGAAAGTGGCGGCCAAATCATCGATTCTTCACGGAATAAAAGCTTTAGTAAGAAAAAAAAATCCGGTGATCAAAACCTGCAGGGTCAGTCTCTCTCTCTCCGTTACTCCTCTATATAGTCAGCCTCGGCCTCTTCTCTTCACTCCCAGTCCTAAAGACCAACTTCATCACCGTTCCTCAGCCTTTCCTGATCACCCCCTTCTCAGTTTCAGCGACTCAATTCGGATCCAGTCATGGGTTTCATCAGTTGCGACTCCAAGATCCTTTCGCAGGTCACGACCTCGATGCCTCCGGCCAAGATGTTCAACTGCATCGCCCTCGATGCCGGTAACCTCGTCTCCAAGGTCCTCCCGCTAGCCATCAAGAGCGTCCAAGTCCTCGAGGGCGACGGAGGTCCCGGAACCATCAAGTTGATCACTTTCGGCGAAGGTTAGTCCGTCCATGTTAGGATCGCTCTGAATCAAGGCGATTTCTCCCTTATGGAACATTATAATGAGCATCGAAAAAGATAGCTATATAACTTGGCTAATTAAGAATGTTTCCTTCGATTGATTTCCCACAAGTGATCGTGTGACTCGATTTTGATTGGGCGAAATAAGGTCATGTCTAATTCAATTGTAATGGATTGCAGTCGGAAAGACTGGGTTACTCATTAATGGCCTGATCGACACCATTAAGATCGGTGCTTCCGATGTCGAAACCAGCGAGTTCTAAATGTGAATGCTACTTTTGTTACTTCTACAGGAAGTCAGTACAAGACTGTCAAGCTCAGGGTGGAGGCGCTGGAGGAGGAGAGCTTCACGTACCGGTACTCCATCATCCAAGGCGACCCGCTGGGCACCGCCTTTGAGAAGATCAGCTACGAGGTGAAGATCACCGCGTCGTCCGAGGGGGGCTCGGTGTGCAAGAACACGAGCAAGTACTACACCATTGGCGAAGTGGACATAACCAAGGAGATTATCAAGGCCGAGCAAGAGAAGGCTTCCGCCATGTTCAAGGCCATCGAGGCTTATCTCTTGGCCCTTGATGCCTATTGAGCCGATCTCATCGTTATCTAGTAATGTTCATTTACTGTGTTAAAATATGTCTAGTTTTGAAAAGGAGAGAAGAAGAGTTTGACTGGTTTGGGTTGGTGTTGAGCATGTTGTTGTGGGTTGGTGGGTGTTGCTGTTCTTGTCATCGTTATCTTGAAACCGTGTTGTTGTTGTGGGTTGGTGAGTGTTGCTGTTCTTGTCATAGTTATCTTGTAACCGCGTTATGTGTAATATTATGTAAATTTATATCGCGTGACATGTTGACGTGATATTATCAATCAATTAAATATTTTTATTTGCTACATATCAAATGGAATTCGATGAACACATCTCTCCAAACGAGGGCATTTTATTACGATGTCAAATAGGCATATCATCAAGTAGTCCATCCAACCAAATCGTTGTTAACACCTATTTGGCCGGAGATATTCCCACGTACTTATCGAAGTTAAGACTTGTCTTTCAAAATCAATTTACCCAAAGCTAATTTTTGATTGCTAAAAACTCTCAAACTGATACATATGTTAGAGATGTACAATCGAACCGGATCATCTGAAAAATAGAGTTAAGAATCGATTCCTGGTGAAACTAGTTCCAAGTGGAAATCCACCCAATTTTCGATTTTAAAAAAAAAATAAAATGGAAACTCACCCTAACTTAAAAAGGAAAACCTCTTTCTCTTTCAAGTCTCAATCACTAGACCTAATTTATCTCACAATCCCAGCACCCTCGCCAATCAATTCGACAAGCTAACGAATCTTAACCGCTGCTCGAATGATGGTTGCCACTCGCTTCTACTCCCCCAACGACAACCTAACACGGCCAAGCTCTGTTGTTTCGGCAAATTTGGAGCAAAAGTGCAGGCAAGAGAAGGTGATTGGGTGGTGACCAAACAAGATCTAGATCGGAGACAAGGTCAAGGCCAAACCAAATCTGTTAGTTGGGCTACGGAGGTTGCAAGGCCAAATCTGGTTAAACAAGTTATTGGCTCCCAGTGCACCCTTAAGCAAGCATCACTTTCCTAGAAAAAAATGATTCTTATCCAAAAGGAAATTGAATTCCTTAGCATGCGTCTAAAAGAAGGAACCTATTGCCCCAAACCTCATATTGCTGAAGAACTTCAGAAATTTCCTGAAAAACATTTTACCACAAAGTAAGTCCAGCAATTTCTTAGTATTATTAATTATCTTCGAGATTTTATTCCCCAAATTTTCAAAATTATTCTGGGAGGCAATCATTACTTGCTAGTTGTTGCCTTTGCTCACAGTTCAAGCTGCCGCGACCAAAGCTCAGACCAGATGCTGCTCACTACCAAGCCTATTACCACTCACCGCTGTGAGATCGCTTCACAAAACAAGTTGCAATGGAAAATAGAACAAACCCTTCTCTTGGACAGAAAAAAAGTAAAGTCCAAAATAAGGTCAAGTGCAAACAGAATATGGACTCAAAGTGCAAACAAGTCGAGTCTAAAAAAAAAATTGATTAAAATAAGGTTAAATAGAAATTTCAAATCTAGACCCTATCCTAGATCCGACTATCACAAATACCGGTGACAAATTTGCCGTTCATAAATTTCCATTAAATTTTATGATCAAATTAATTAATTAGACAACACATGACAATTAATGAATATCAATTTTAAATTTTACTCTTATTTGTACCAAAAAAATCACTAACTCTTAATTTATTGTCAAATCAAATATCCAATAGTCTGATCTTTAGCTTAACACAACATTTCTACATCAATAATAAAACACAACAACAAAAACGATATGACAAATTATCTTTTTAGTTATAGATTATTAACACAATTTGGGTAGATAAATTTAGAACTTCATAAAAATTGATGATTTCTTTTTTGATAAAAAATTAGGGTAGCTTTGGAATGTGACCTAAAGTTTTAAAAAAAATTTCACCTAAAAGAAAAGTTCAAGCAAATTTGGATATAAACCTGAAATTTCAGATTTTCTTTTTAGAAAAAAAGTTCTGGATAAATTTGAAATTGAACTTATTTAGAACTTTTAAGGAGAAAAAAAAATCAGGACAAGTTTATAGATGTTTTATGGAATTGGCCTTAAAATTTTCAGTAAAATAAATGAAGCTCAATACAACGTACGATCACAAGTCCCTGTAGCACAGAAAATGAAATGGGGGATCCAGGCGGAGTCGAACCACCAATAACCCATGCCCCTTCAGATAAAGAGGGCTTGGGGGCTCCGCCAGTTGGAGCATTTGGATCCATAAGCAGATTCACCTCCTCACAGAACCAACACGTAAATTAACACGCGATTCCACTTAAACATAATTTCCCACAAAAGAAAAAACGTATTCAAAGCCTGACCCAAGCTCAACGCCTAAAACCCAATTTTCCTTTTTTATCACTAATAACCTTAAAACCAGTAGCCGCCTACCATCCTTTTCATCTAAATCCCTCTTTTTCATTGTAACATGAAGCCTGGTTATTCGTGTCACATGACTAAATTACTCACCGCCCATCACAAAGGCTCCTAAACACTAAAAGGTGACACCATTATACAAATTTTGGGAATATAGAATGTGCACAAGCGTACAAATTTAGAAACTTCAATGACACGGGAAAAGAATCTGAGCTTATTACATATATAAAATAGTACAAATAAGGGGCATTATTAAAAAAAGATAAGCAGAATTTGTCACAAAGGGCACTGGTTAAGTTTTAATGGCACCTTAAACATAAGAATATTGGAACAGTACTAATCAAAAAATTAGTTTGTAATATTAAACCCTCTGATGACAAATAGTAACAATTTGAGTGATTAAACCACGATATTTCAAAAAGTACAGAATATCTTGCCATTGACAATCATGCGTAACCAATTACCGATCCAGTAGCTGCATCTTCTTACAATACCCATTTCCGGGAACCCTACCCGATTTGCTAGTAAAAACGCAATTATCTTTTTATATTTTTAAAGGCCCATCTGAAAAGAACTGATGCGTCTTATACCAGGTCGGGCGGTAAATAACATCATCTTCCCTTACAAACTGTTCCACAATTTCACAACAATTTTACTGCAAATACAACCCCACCGAAAACAGGTGCTTGCCCCTGCAATAGGTATTTAAATGGAAAAACCAACAGCGTCTCCTTTGAAATACATTCGATTAACAAAGGAGAAAAAACCCCCATCAGGGTATCACATGCTAGAAAAATTAAACCAGCAACAGTTTCTTTGAAATAAGACAAAGGTTGAAAATTCAAGATTTTTTCATTTGGGTATATATCCAAAGTTCCCACTGGCAAATTAGTGGTTTAAATGAATAAACCATCAGAAAGATGCTATACTAAATGATCAAAGGAAAATGTAAATTTCTTACAAAAAACTAAAAGAAAATTGGACATTTGAATTTCTTTAGTTTCGAGAACAGTCGCCCTCAACCCAACCACTCTGAGCAGAACCATTCTTACCTCAAGCAACTTCAGCTACACCATAAAATAACCGGAGAACATATCGAATAAAGTAACTAGATAAGAGAACATACAATGCCAACTTTAACAAAAGCATACGCACAGAACAATCAAGAAAACACTGACCAGCAATTCGTGCTCCAAAATGTAATCCTGCAAATAATTCCAAAAGATCTGGATGATCTTAGATTTTCATTTATTGTTCCAGCAATTCAGCTCTAATGCAACTGAAGCAAGGAAAATTGACAGGACGAAACAAGATGCTATCTTAAGTGGAGAATGCATCATCGGGCGCTCCCTCATGTGGGTGCTTTCCCTGGTCAATTATTTAACTCAAATATATGAACTGGCAGGAGTCATGCAGCCAAAGAGAAAAGACAGCACAGGCATATTTTCACCGTCAGTTTTTGTGAGACAGCAATGCAAAATACATCTCCGCAGCTCGATGAATTCTTCCACTAAAGGCATGGAATGATCAACTTCAATGGGGCCCTCTTCATGGATAGGTCAGATGCTCAGCCCAAATGAGAAATTAATAACTTCCACGCTCTGTAAACCAGACCAAGAGATCAGCCCCAAGAAAAGAAAACTCAAATTTCACATTCAACTATAATACTGCTCACAATCAAGGAATTTTCATCCTGTGGAATGAAATGTGTTTCTTAACATCTCTAGCAAGTTAATTTAACAATTTCGCTACATATTTTCCAAAGATTAAAGTTAACCAGCAGTCAATCTACCCAAACTATATTCTCAAACCAGAAAGTAAAAGCTCAAATCCTTTGATTTACTTTCAGGAGCAGTCAAATCTTTCATAAAATTCAAGTCACCCCATGCACCTCAGGCAGTGACCCATTTTACATATCTATGGAACAGCTCCTGTGAAAATCAGATCTATTGGCCAAAGAAAACAGAAGTGCCCTAGAAATTGACATGGTCAGTCCAACTTAATTTTTCAACGCCAAACCAAAACTAGACCACAACCCCATGAGCAACCAAAAAACAAAGCAAACACAAAACAGAAGGAATGAGCAATAAACAGACTACAGTACATATCTAACCACGTAATTTTTTTTATTTTTTTGAGTCCGGAGTTAAGACATGTAATTTAACACAAGCCACCAAACATTTTACAACAATCATACATAAATAAATAAAGAATAGACGTCAGAACTGACCACAACTAGTAAATCAACAACCCTGCACCTTACCATCAGACAAATTTAAGCAAGCATCAAAGCCATCCTAGTTTGTTTGGCATCCCAAAGCACCACACCACTTGACTCGGCACAATCAGGTTCATCTGGCATCCGGTGTTCTGTTAATCCAGTGACTTGAAGAGTCTGATACCACTTTGCAACTAGCAGGGCAGCAAACGGCGCTCAACACAACCCATATCTCTACAACATACATCTCAAATACATAATACCTTTAACCTCATACAAACTTTGAAATGCTTTTGACATCCCATAGCAGGACTAATCTTGGACTGTCATTTCCGAACAAGAATAAAATGCCACTAAAAAATGAGTAATAATTTGCAAAGAACGAGAAAATATAACAAAATGAAATTTCTGTTCAAGGAACAGAGTGCTGAGGACTGCTTCGTATACAAGTGATTTTTGCATTATAACCGACATATCTGATCAAGATAACCTTCCAATTTCTTAGGAAGCATCCACTTAGAGGTGTGAGAATCGTCGTTAGTTATATCTTCTTGAGCTCAAGATATTGCAAGATGTTTGTCAGGGTCGTACACTACAAATGCAAACTGAGCAGCAACGACTTTCAAGAAAGTTCAAAAGAATGATAGGCTCATGAAATCTTGATCTGTCATCTACCATTTGAGAATCCATATCACCATCATGAATCAGGCTCACAAAAGGACAAATGGCCGTAAATTTCCTTTGAAGGCATCAAGTCATCAGACAACAGATTATTCGCTCGCCATTAAACTTCGCATATGGCTTCCACAGGCAACATTAGCACAATAAAAGGTGCAAATTTAAGATATACCTTCTTGTGGTAACTGAAGACAATCCGGGACTTTTCCGCACTGAGGTGACTATCGTCGTGCCATTGAAAATGAAGGTGTATCTAGGCCACTTCAACCAAATAGAATTACCAGTTTAACTAACAAGTGGCTTTCGTTTCCCTGCATTCTACTGATGTTCCCGCACTCAATGCAATTTGAGTAGGATCGTTATGCACAGGCGTATCAAGGGTATAGGCAAAACGAGCGAAGGGGAAGAAAAGGAAAAAGAGGAAGCCGGTACACGAGACACGGGAAGGGGGAGAGCCGGGCAAAAGACACAAAAGCCCCGTGCCATCTCCCCCTTCAAACACCAAAAAAAATTGCTTTTATTTGGTTTTTGTGACCTGCCATGCAAGCGCACCTGTCATGGCAAAGGTCGAACACATCCACTCTTCTTTTTGTTCTCCCCATAACATCTAACACAACCTCCCCGAATTTTCTCTCCTCGACACTCCATCCATCTCCAGGACATGCTAACACAACACGATAAATACAGCGATGTGGCATTGGCTCACTAAGAAACAACAGGATATACAAAACAAACCCTTTGGCTGTCAATAGACATCACTCCTGGCCTTCTTTACCAAGAAATTGACCGCGCATCGAGAAGATGGCCGGAACAGGCTGGCCGCTTCCATCACACATGAGCGGGACAACAGAAGACTGCAAGAAAGATACCAAATCGTCCGATTAATACCCCATCGGAAACCAAACAGAGAAAACAATGAACTCAGTGAAATCTTGATAAGAAGCCGTACCTCCTTCAGCGCCGTCAGTTCAACGAGGCCAAGGCCTTACACCTCAGGAAGCGAAAGAAGACTGGAAACTCACCGGTCAACGCCGATCCGAGGGAAACTCCACCGGGGAAAAACCCTCAGAACTCATCGATCAGCAAGGAAATCGACCGAAACCCTCGCGGAGAACCGGATGGATGGCGAAGACGTCTATACGACGAGCATGGACAAGCCGCGCCTCGAAGACGAACGATCGACGCAGCGGGTGAAACCATACTCGATCGATAGATCGCCGCGCGATCTGCCAGGATCTGAGGCGAGCGATCGACAAGAACGCTCATGGCGCTCCAGATCTGAGAAGAAAATGGATCGAGAAAGAGACGAACAAGAGGCGCTCCGATGGGAACGGAAAGGAAGATAGGAACATGCGTTAGGTTGAGAGGAGGGACAGAACTTTTATACCAGGGCCTTTGCTGATCGGACGGCTGTAGGTGAGTCGCGGTCAATTAGGTAGACGGTTCGATTTGCGGGTTAGGTGGATATTTTTGCCGGGAAGGTTCTCGATGGCAGATTTTCCCGCCACGCGCTACTATAGCGGCGTGATCTCACGCGCCTGAACGTGAAGACCGGGAGGGGGGGAAGTTAGCCGATCTGGCTCGTTGGGCCGGGTATTCTGCCCGCGAAGATGTAAATGGGCCGTTTAGCCCATCCGCCCTCACTCATTCTTGTCGATCACAATACCTCAAAACCAGGCATCAAAAATTGTTTTTTTCGCCAAATTGGAATGTTCGTGTTCGTTGTTCACTAGTGTTCTCTGGAAAAAGAAATTAGAGTTTTGACTTTTTAGCTTATAAAATTAGTTATAAAACTAATTCCAAAATAGAGTAATCCAGTTCAATTTGTGGTGGGTATTAACTTGGAATCGATTGTAATTTGCTCCCAGACCGGTTCAACCTGGTTCCAAAATTTTGGAACTTATTTCTAGATTCATTCTAATGGGAACAAGTTTCCACATGTGTTTTTCGAGCAATTTGGTTCTGTTTTAGGGTGCACACCCCTAGCTATAGGGTATGGACTAAGTATCAAAACTTCTTGATGTCTCCATGGGAGTTTTTTCTTTTGTGCTTGAACATATGTGTTTAGGGTCATATCTGCGGCAAAGTAATCTCTAATCACTTCTTTCATGGTTGTGCATGAAAAGCACGGGCTATTAGTTCATATAGCTGAAGGTAATAGAGATATTCCTTCATCCTTTACTCTCGATGGGAACATCATTCGCTCCAAGTTATTGATGAGAACATCATTTCCCTTCGTCCCGCAACTTTGCACTCGAACATAATTCACACGAATTATTGACTTATTTAAGCCATCTTCGACCCACAAACTAGTGCGCTACATCACGCAAGATCAGCCACGAAGCGCCTGCTGTACTCACCGTCCCAAATCCGAGTCATTCGCTGCTCGGATCGCCAACTCCACCCGCATCATCGGGTATTTCGCATCGTTCTATATTGGCTCGACCGGAAACACAATGACCCGAAAAAGAGACTAAGCCAGGCAGTCACCTTCGGAAGTAGGCATAACATTCGAGCTTCGAATGAATCAAATCACAAGGCATCTTTCTCTGTCTCCGTCGGAGTTTCGCAGAGCGTGTCTGGCAATGAAGAAGAAGAAGAGGAAAAAGCAAATTTAGAATTGAGTGCATGGCACGGATGCCCGCCCGGTGGGGTGGTGGGGGCTCCTTGATTTCACCTTCAGGTCTCTTTCTTGCTACTTTCACCTCCCCCCACCCCCACGTGTGAACAGGCTCCAAAAGATGCATAGTGCGATACAGTCGAAACTCTGTTGAAATACTCTGCATCGCTTATCTTTATCTATAAGGTTCCCGGTTGCCGAAAGCTTTTTTGGGTCGGGAAGTTTTAATACGACATCAAGATCAGAGCAAAACTTCAGTTCTTGATGCTGTCTGTGCTCATTGCTTTTTCGGGTTGGGAATTTTAATTCGACATTCGCCCATATTCTCGCAAGCAGAGAGGTTCGTGAACATAGGGAGCCAGAGGAGGAAGAACAGCCAAGAGTTTGGTGATGGAAAAAGAAAGCTTTGAAGAGAAGCCCTTTGGGAATCCTGTCTGTGCTCATTGCTTGGATTGGAATCAAAGTACACTCAAAAGGTTCTCAAGAACTGAACCGATGAGAGAGAGAGAGAGAGGGAGAGCCTAGCTTTCACGTCAACATTGTGGCCAAAAGGAAATTCAAACTCACATTTCATTTGCTCTTGAACTGGACTTCCCACCACACCCAACTCTGAAAGAAACCCCTCAACCAGAAAACGATCTAAGGCCCCGTTTTGCTTTCCCTAACTCCATCCACTCTGCTTCTGTCACGTTGTCGGAGGAGGAAACCTACTTGTCACCACGACAATGTCCGGGACATTCCATCGCTTTGTACCCAGAAATTGTCGTTGCAGCCAGAATTACATTACATAGCTGTCGGTGTTTTCCTTCTTCTTCTTTTTTCTGTTTTTTTTCACCCCTAAAGAAAGGAAAGGAAAGAAAGAGGGCGGACAGTCATTGCGAGATTACAGCCCGGGATGGCAAAGAGGTCGGATTTCGCTCAGAAGCTGTTGGACGATCTCAGGCTGCGGAAAGAGCGCCTGGCCACGTCTCAGAGCTCAAGCCATTCGCAGTACAAGGCAGGAGGCAAGTTTTTTTTTCCCCGATTGTGTTTCTGCATTATGTGATGATTAGCCCTCAAGTCAGTGAACATTCCAATGCGATTAACTCGTAGTAAGAGGCGGTGCATCTTGAAATCAAGTTTTGCATTCTAGGCCCGCTCATCGTTCCAATGAGTCGAACCCGCTTCACATCGAAAGCTTCAAAAAAAGCAATTTCACGTTGTTTGATCTTTTGGAAACTGCTCTGCAGTAATAGGAGGAACCAGATAAGAGCGATGAGTGATGAGACTATTCTGGTGGCTGCAAATGAAGTAATCTCTTCATTCTTGCGCTTGCCTCCTGGGCTCCGAACAGGAAGCACGAGAAATTCCAGTTCATCAGGATTCCCGACTAGATTAGCCGACTAAGTCATCAGGAAGTAGAATTATAACGAATCGACCAAACAAAGCAGGTCTTCTTCACGGTCATGGTCACGGTCCCTCAAGCATTATTAGCAAGGTTAGGACACCATCCTTATCTTGAAGTTAAATTCAGATGCTTGGAATTTGGGAACGAAAAGATCACTAAAGATAGGGTCGAGCTTTTTGCGATCATTTGAGGGATACATCCTATCTTATGCATCAAGAAGTTGGATATTCAACGCATCAGATGCATAGAGAATACTTACATGTATCTGATATATGTAATGATGCCGGTCATATCTTAGGAGTGCAGAAGAATTTCACTTTGCATTCTTATATCATTATAATGTACTGCAGATGCATATGGCTACTCAAGGCAAACATACCGAGGATCGACACAAAATAGGACGGTAAGTTCCTGTGACTAATTGAAGTAAATTGACCAATGCAAAGTCCGCTAAACTATTTAGCCTAACATTTCGCAGGGCGCCCCGAGAAGTGCAAACGCTCACAGTAGGTCTGGCGGAGGCCAGAAATTACTTTACAGCGCAGAAGCTTCAAACCAGATAGTTGCATTCCGCAGAGACCAGGGTTCACAGCAAATAGGAGATCTGTCCATGGCTCTTGCTATGGCCATCGAAAATGGAGGAAACCTCCGGAGGATGGATTCGTCGGGCAATAGTTCGATGCTAACTTTCCTGCATCAAATAGGCCGGGGCTCTATGGAACTCAACCAGATGGAAAGAACAGACAGCATGGATCGGCGCCATTCGTCAACCATCCGAGTCCCAAACCTCTCTCAGTTCCACATCAAAGAGATATCGAAGGGTGCGCAGAAATTGAATCAGATCTTAAGAGCTTGGTCGAATGGGGCAAACTTGGATAGGTATTCAATAGAAATCGGAAAAGAGCTGTTGAAAGGGGCCATGGATTTGGAGGAGTCGCTGCGGATGCTAGTGAACTTGGAGGATGCTTCAGAGTTCACGACCCCCCCACAGAGGAAGAACCGCTTAGTCTTGCTCGACGATGATGATGACGACGACGAAGGAGACATAATAAAGAGTACTGAACAGAAGCAGCTTGTCCTGCCGCCGAGGTTCTCCTTTGATGGTCCGGCGAGACGCTCTCACAGCAATCAACATGTCAAGGCCATTCAGAAGCCGGGAGTGCCCAATCTGACTTTTCCTGCAGAAGCTACAAGTTTTCGCCACAAAGAGCAAACTCAATCTCTCCTCAAATCAGCTTCTCACAAGCGGTCATCCAGCAATGGCAGTAATGCCCGAAACCTCACCCCGCTCCAGGAACAGGCGAATCTCTCCAATTCATTGCAAAAGAAATCGGAAAAAGAAAAATTTCCAATGTTATTGCTAAACTTATGGGGCTTGAAGAATTTCCGGAAAATCCTGATTCGAGATATACCCAGGAGAAAAATAAGAGCTCCAAGCAGACGACCGACAGGAAGCTCCTAAAGAAGTTGACACAAGGGATCACTGGGAAGGTCGACCCCAAGACTACAGAAGCTCCCAATCTTTCCGTGCCATCCATCAGAACGACAAAGCCTGGAAAGAGCCTGTCGACTCAGGATATCACTGGTATCGTTCTGGGAGCAGAAAAGAGATTTGCTGCTAACAGCATCAGATCAGAGTTGGTCAGCTCGACGGAAAAACTGCCCTGGAAGGAAACTCAAAAGTTCACTAGTGAAACAAAGAAGGAGCGAACAAGCACCGACCCCTTCAATCAAAGCAGCGGAGACCAAAAGCGTACGCAGGAAGCGGAGAGGAAAAATGATGTCAAAACGATGAGAGTACAGAAAGATGCAGAGATCCGGGAAAACAAGGGACAGTCCTATAATGAAGAGCTGTATCATATGGCACCAAGAACACCAAGAAGAAAAGAATTCGGACCGACTGTGCAAGAAAAGCTAGGGTACAAGGAAAGCAAATTACAAATGGAAAAGAGAAATGCCGATGTGTTGTCCCCAGTTCATCCACAAAAGCCTCAGAGAGATAATGGTTTCGAGCAATCTCTTGTGCTGCACAGACTGGAGCCTCCTGAAGAAAAGCAAATGCGAGTAGAGGCGAGGAGCCAGGACGTGAAAACTAAAGGAAGTGAAATTGTCCACAGGACTTCACCAAAGCCTGTGCAAGAAGAAGTAATAAGCTTCCAGAGAAAGAATTCACATCTGGACCAATCGAAACCTCAAAAGTTCATTCCAGCGGATTCTGTTTATTATGCGCAGGCCAACAAGCTTCCTGACCAAAGTCGACCACAAAACCGTGTCCCAAGAAGGGTGAAATCTGAATCGGGAAAAGGGAGGAATAACACCATGGCGGTGGTCGAGGAGAAACGAATTCTCGAATCAGCTCCAAGAGCAAGAAAGGTCACGGAACCGCTGAAAAACAAGATGCCTCAGAAGCTGAATGAAATGAAGAAAAAAAGCGGAGCCCTACATAACCTGGTGAAGCCACTCCCACAAGCTTACTCTAGAGAAGGGGCAAAGCAGATGAGGCGCGCGAGACTGGATGTTTCGACGGAAACTGAACAAGTGAAAAACAATAAATCTTCTCACAGAGAGCACAATGTCAAGTCTTCGACAGCCGAAGCAAGCCTCCAGTGGCTGACTAATGAACATGAACTGCAGAAAGAAGCTGAACAACTAGCTCCTGTGTATGCTCGCGACGTGGATGAAACCCCAGAGCTCAAGGAAGCACGAAACTTCCCATACAACTTGGTAAGCCTAATTTGTTGCGACATGAAAAGAGCTGTATGTCGACATTCATAACGAGGATATAGTTATCAAATCTAATAAGCGCACCAAAAGACTTAAGTACCTCCATTTCCCACCACCATTTTTCACAAGCTAGTCTTCAAGCTAATCGCCAATTTATCGGCCAATACTCACCTTTAATTTATCTTGCAGAATCAAAATGTCTCCTCTGTAATCCTAAACCATCCGCATGTCAGCTCGGGAGAATTTGGCAGGGATGGAGAACTTATGTCTGCAATGGTTATCTCGAACCGGCGGATGGTGAGTTCGAAAAGTTTTCCTCTTCCCATTCCTCGGCAAATAGAGTTAAACACAGAGGATTGGCAAACTAAAGCCTCTGATAGAATTGAAACTCCGTTGTTCACGGCAAACGGTAGTCGGAATTTAACTCAGCAAAATTACTTCAAGACCAGTTCCCAAACTTTATAGTGCATTGCTGATAAAATGCGAGATCTGCAAGATAATTATGGACGACCTTTGAGTTGCAATGTGTACTCGTCGTGTTCCTGGCAAGACTCATTGCTCAGTATTTGATCAAGCTAATCATCTTGATGTTGCAGGAACCGCAGGAGCAACAACCTACACGCATCATCTCAACAAATCGGAAGACTGGGGGGAGGTTTCAAAGTCTGGAATTCAAGAAAAAATGACGGAATGCGAAAAGCGCCTCAAGCACATCCTGATGAAGAGCCAACTATTCCTGAACACAGCCGAGGCGCTTTTCAAGCTCGACAGCCCTGCGACCTTCCTAAACGTCGGTGACGAGAGCTGGCACAGAGGAGACGACGACAAACTCGTATTGGACTGTGGCTATGAGATAATGAAGAGGAAGGGGAGGAAGCAAGAGCACGCCGTCCACCCTTTCATGAGGATCTCTGTCGCCTTCGTCAGGGTGGAGACCTTCGACGATCTCGTCCAGCAGCTGAACCAGGACTTCAACCAACTGAAACTGCACGGAAGGAACGGGAATCCGGAATGTGAGCCGGAGTACTACCTCCCCAAGATGCTCGAGCTCGATGTCAACGTCGGCTATCCCGACACGAACTGCATGTGGGACTTCGGATGGAACGACGCCGCTTTCGCCTTCCTGGAAAAGGACGACGTGGTGAGAGACGTGGAGAAGCAGGTGATCAGCGGACTGATCGACGAGATGACGAGAGATCTTTTGAATGCCTGAGCCATTTTCGCCTGCGCCCAGGGCCGCTTGAGAAGGCGATGCTTTGAGGTCGCCGTCTCGCCATTCTTTTGCGATCGGCTTCGCTACAGAACCCCGCCAGAGAATGTCAGCTACGAGATTGCTGGAAATGATGCGGACCATCTTGATCGGACTTGGCTTTTGTTTTGTGTTTTTTGAGTTGACATCTTCAAAGAGCGGTCCAGCGTGCTGGCCTTTCCTTTTTGCCGATTACCACTTGAATTCTAGCGTTCATTGCCGTTGTCGAAATCGGTCGTGTATCGAATCTTTTCCGTGATCTTTTTGTGATTCAAATGGCTTGTAAAGTTTTCTGATCAATAGCTCCAGATGATTCTCATGTATATGTCGCTTCAATTCTTACCTAGGAACCACTATACCAAAAAGTAGGCACCTTTTAACACCACTTAGGACCGCTCCACTTGTTCAATAGATATATTGTAGGTGAGCTGATAAGAATGTGTTCATTATTTTAATGTGTTGGTGTCCACATGTCTCAACTCCCTAATTTGCTCTGATACCATAAGAGGTTCTATGAAACTAATTCATAAACTTGAGTTGCAAACTTAAGGAATGTATCTTTACACACGGCTCTTCGGCCTAAAAAATGGACTACTTTGTTAGCCATCAAGTAGCTTCTCAAGCCATGAGCTTAGATCATAGGAATCTTCTAAAATATCGGAAATTCGATGCACGATGAGAATCCCCTAAGGGCAAGTGCAGAGCATACTCCAGGATTTTTCTCAATCATAGTGTTTGTTCAGAACTCTCGTTCTGGACTAGAAGAGAATGAGAGTGTTTAGAAGATCATGCTTGTAGTAGAGTACACAACACACTTCTTATTTCACTCTCTGGTTTTTACAATGGTGGCTCCTTGCTCTTATATAGGCAGAGGAGGGTACATAAGACAAGAGCAGGCAGACTGGCCTTGCTTGGACATAATTACTAAAACAAACTAGCCACTTATGGGCTACACACATAGGGAGTGCTAAAGAAATCTCGTGACAGGCTGTGAACAGTGAATCTCCACATGATGCTATAGTAAAAACAGACTGGGTGAACAGTAAAAACAGACTGGATGAACAGTGTACAGTGTGCAGTACTGGTGTACAGTGTTTTCAGGACGTCTTTTATTTGTCTCTACCGTCTCTAGCATTATAGTCATATACCGAATCATCGAGCTATGATGAGCTATCTGTTTCCGAGCGGTGCGTCCTCATCCATATCGGATGGTGGAGCTTCCATCTTTTTCTCTTTTAAAAGCGCGGATGAGATTCTCGATTTCTTCCGCCGATAGGTCCGGCGGACGAGAGGAGCTAGCACCGAAAGTGCCGAAAAAGGGGCGTACTTTGGGGTGTCTCCCATGGATCTTGGGAAAGTGGTCCCCCAGGGGATCATAGGGGGTGGAGAAGTCTGGATTGTTTTTTGAAAGATCTGGAGGGCTTCAGGATCTTTTCTCTCATCGGATCCCAAGCATCGAGGTGGTCCCAGGAAACAGGGACCTGGGCAGATGGCCATGTTTCTGGTGGGATGGTGCGGTTTTCCTGACATAGGATTCTCTGGAGTTCTCTTGATGAGGATCTGCTAGTGGTGACGGAGTAAGGTAGCGTTTGATGAATTTGGGCAGATTCTTGAAAAACTTGAGGCCTGTAACTTGATGTTCCTGCAACAGAAAGTGTGTCAGAGATCCATCCAGTGGGATGGCAATATGTCCATGGGCGGTGGAATAGGACAATAGTATGACGTTCTGGTTCAGGCCTTCCTTGACGATTCTAGATTTTAAAGAGTTCCTTCCAGTACTGGAGTGGTTTGAACCATGCAAAAACATCTAGGAGATATTTACGGTTATGGTCACGTCATTTGCATCTTTGATGAAAACCGCAAAATTTGTTCAGTAGGAAATTCAATGGCTATTATGTACAGGTTGAACATGTACCAAAGTAACCATTTCATATCTTCGGGGAATGCCTCATTCGGAGACCATCGAAGGGGATTGATGAATGGATATTGTGGATGGAGTCCATCTGGTCTGAGCATTAGGCCGCCATGTTCACGAAAAATTCGGAGCTGATATTCCCACATTAATTCCGGAAGTCTTTCTTTCAATACATTATGTCGAATGGCCAATGGAATCTCGGGAGGGTATTTAAGACTTGGCCATCCACACCTTTGCATGTCGGTGGTGCGGTATGTTTCGAGAGAGGCTCATTCTTGACATACATATGAATCGCTTGAACGGTTCTTTTAGTCCGGATAAGAAGTCGGCTAGGACATTCTTAGTACGGAATATGTTTAACTTCGAAGGAGTATTTAGAAAACCATTCAGCCCCACCGGAGTAATTGCGGATGAGGGACTTGCTTTTGTTTAAATTTGAGCATGGGGGAAATGAAGACATATCCATTTCAACAAGAAAATGGTGTCCAATGAGATGAAACTCAAACTTCTTGATGCCGTATTTGACTGCAAGTATTTCCTTGAAAGTGGAATGGTAATGAATTTCGCTTGGGAGAATCGACCACTTTTGTAGGCACAAATATGCATATTCCCATCAATTTCTTCTAAAAGAATGGCTGCCCAATATTTGTCGTTGGCATCGATCCTGGAGGATTCTTTTGCTGTAGATGGGATCTTTCGGGGAGGAAGATGTAAAAGTTGTTTGAGTTGAGAAACTTGACTTGAGTTTGCTTGGGTCCCCATAAGGGAGGATTCTTTTTGAGCATCTTTTGGAGAGGTCGAGATATGTAGAAATATGAGGAATAAAATCTCGCAAGTAATTTACAATGCCAAGGAATTGTTGGACTTGTCGGCATTGAGATCCTTCTCGGGAAATTTTGGAGTTCCTCGCAATATGGGGTTCGGGGCAATAAGTTCCTTCTTTCAAGTGCATGCCAAGGAATTGAATTTTGTTTGGGCAATAATCATTTTTTTTCGAGAAAGCATAATGCCATGCCTTTTTACAATATCGAGCAAATTGTGTCAAAAGTTGGGAATGAGATTGTTCATCAGGGTGAACAAAAGGATGTCATCAATATAGATTTGGGAGTTTGGAAGAATTGGTTCAAAGATTTTGCACATAGCCTTTTGGAAAAGGGAATGTGCGATCTTAAGGCCAAAAGGAACAACTGTCCATTGAAAGTCTTTGGTTTGGGATGTAAACCTGTCTTGGGTGCATACGGTGGGTCAATTCCCAACCGCAGAATCCCGCCTTAAGATCGAATTTTGAGTAAATCTTTGCTCGAGCAAGGCTAAGAAAGAGGGAATTTCGATGGGGTAATGGGAATTTATCATCCTGGAGGAATTCATTCGAGAGGTTGATAATTAATTACTAACCTCATTTTTCCACGATTTTGTTCAGCTCGCTTGTTGACATAAAATGCTTCACATGCCCATTGAGAGTCGAGATGGTTCAATGAGACCTTGTGCCAACAGGTTCGCACATTCATTCTTGCCGTGCAAGTGCAAGGTGTTGTGGGCTCATTCCGAGAATGACTTGCTCTCGTCGGATTAATGTCTTCATTTTTCTTGAATGGGAGTTTGACATAAAAAGGGAGTTTTTCCATAAGGGCGGGTGCGAGTGCGGGAAAACTCGAATGTGACTCAAAGACAAGAGGAAATTAGACTCTGGATAATTGGGTCAAACAAGGCGGGTTCAAGTGTATAGAACCGTTTGGTTTCTACAAATTCCCGAACTGATTTTGAAACGTAAACCACGGGAAAGTATTCTAAGCTTGGGAGTTGGGTCGAATGTCCGACCAATGATAATATCTTTGTGCGGGGATGCGGAACCAAGGACCCGGGGGAAAAGAATTGAATGGTAATTGGCTTACTACGATACTTGGTAGCAAATGTGTCACCATAAGTTCGAATTGAAATACGGTGTAGGGCTTCCATAATTCTTCTGGAAGGATCTTAGTGTCTAGAATGGAAGAACTTGCTCCAGTATCAATGAGTGCCACCAAAGGGATTGGTTTGTGATATTTGGACAAAAGGATATGGATGGGGATATATGGATGGTGTATTGGTTCAGTGGTGTGGATGTAATCTGGAATATCAGGGAAGAAGGTGAAGACATCATTTTCAGAATCCGAGGCCGAGTCTGAGCTATACGTTTGGACAGCACAGAGAGTATTTTTCGATGGTTGATCGTCTAAGAGAAGACGGACTCAATGTCGAATCATCAAGTTGGATGCCGTGTCTTTTAGCGATTTTATCAATCAAATGGCTTCCACGACTCTTGGCCTTTAGACAATTTTTGGCAAAATGTCCTTTTTTGTTGCAAACATAACATCTATCTTTGCTTCGTTTTTTGGAGGAACGATGATGGCTTTTCCGCAAGAATTTCCATTTGCCTTTACTTTTTCCATCGTATGGGAATACCCTCTAAGTGTTTCATGTTCAAGAGATGTCGAGATCCATACGAGACCTTAGACCAAACAGATTAAATTCATGCTTGGGACGGTAAGCACCAAAGATCCAACGACCATATGTGTCCATTTCACGGCCCTTCCAAGGGCTTTCTCTTTTTTATTGAAAAATGGGAAACTTGACTCCACCGCAAGCGTGCATTCGATACAAAATACCTAATTCTGATTTCAAATGCACAATCAAGTTAAAATTTGAAAAAAAAAAAAAAAAAATGCCCACGAGCTGGCTTCAGCCTCTCTCATTTTTATTAACTTAAATAATTCCTAAGTTGGAAACTGACTCGCACATGTGGGTCGAGCGTCACATTTTTGGACCAACGAGCCCCAGAATGGGCACGTGACTTGCACATGTTCGTCGTCTGGCCAGATTTTTGGCCGCCGATGAGCGGAGGGTTAAGTTGATGCATAATTGTTTCGCCTGGGGTTATTTGAGATAAAGTCCAATATAAAGTTATTTTATAAAAGCGGTTAGTGGTTTAAAGGATGTTTTGGAATTTTCCCGAGCTATATTTTTCCGTCCCAAGCAATACTTTCTTTTTTCTATCCTAGTAAATTTCGATATGTGTTAACAAGTGTAAAATAATAATCGGTAAAAAAAATAAATTATCGGCGATTACTTTCACAATAATTTGTTGGTAACTTACCAACAACATATTTATGGATATATCGATATCTTTTTCAATAATTTGGAAAGTACCAATTCTTGTACTAACTTTTAACTACAAAACTTATTCTTGATTCATATTTATATACTAGAATGTGAAACTTCTAATCTAAACTAGAGCAACCTGTTCTAATCAGAATTAATGGCCTAAAATTAGTTAGTAATTAAATGGTAAAAAGAGTTGGCAGATAATTCAAATAAAGTCCAGTAGATTCACAAAAAAGTTGATAAATTAAAGGTGTTTATAAGGAAATCAAATAAAAGTGGGTAAAAGACAAGGAAAGTAGGTAATTGGCAAAATGATAAAAAAGTCGGCATTCCTATAAAAGTGTCAATGAGTTACCCAATTTATTGAGAAACAAGGTGTCCGATAATTTTTTAATGGGAAAATGACACAAAAGTTTCATGTACGTTGGCTTAATATGTAATATTATTTTTGAACTTTTAATATGTCTAATGTAATCCATGATTTTTTGGTAAATGTTTAATTCAATCTCTAAATTATATGGAAATACCCAATATCATCTTATTAGTTATTCAAGTTAACAGAATCTATTGATTTGACTTTTCAATTTGGTATGTTTGAATAGTGAAAATGATTTTGACCTAAAAAAAAAGAACAGTGAAAATGATAACGTTACATGTAAATTATCCACGTAATAGACTCAACTCAAATTAGAATAAATATCTTATGTAGATAACTCATTCAAACTTATTTAAATCATTCAAACTTTTTTAGTATTTTTCAAATTATTTATTTTCAGCGAAATAAATAAATCCAATTATTTAGTGTCTTCTCTAAGAAGGTTTGTGTTCCCGACTACGGATGTACATCACCAAATCCGCGATCACGGACCACGAACTTAAATTTCAAAAAAGCTTTGCTTACTACCCTCCTCCATACGGGCTAGGGGGCATAACCAAAGTCTCAAGTTATCCCCTAACTTACTTGAAAGTCGGTCCACCTTTGTTCTTTTGTACCCTGTTTTCCAAACTTTAGATTAAACAAAAAAAAAAAAAATGATCCTTTGATTGTCATTTACCACGAGAAGCTCTTTTTCCGATCTCTCGCTGTGGGGCTCTTGCCACGTGAAATGCTGCGAGCTTTCTTTCCTTACTTTATTCCCGGAAAATGCGTCGAAAGGGAATGTTCAGTTCCTTAGCGGGGAAGGCAAAATCCTTTGGAGGCCATCGAATCTTTCGACGAGCTCGTGCCGAACTCAATTCAAGATGAAACTCGTAAGTATCTTTATGCTCGATCCGCCTTTACCCATGTACAGGTTTCGGTCTCTATCTACCATCGGATGCTTTTTGAAACCCTACCACTATCAAAGATATTTGAATTGGTGGTAAGGATTTTCCCGATCATCGGTCATTTTAGTTGATCTCTCCAAGTGCTGAGGTTGTCACATATCAGCCGTGGAATTGGCTAGTGGTCGGTTTATATTCATTCTTTGAATTAGCTTTTGAAGTAAAAAAGGCTCATTACCATTCAATATTAGTATCAAAGCTCAGGTTGTCAACAAGTCTGGACCCCGAAAAAGTCACATGGAAGAGTTACGAATGTATGCATCTCCAATCTAGGCTTGATGTGTGAGGGAAAGACCAAGGCCTCGACACGTCACGTGCTAAATGTATTGCTTTGCTCCTCTCTTTTTGTGATAGGCAATTGCGATGTTGAAAGATTAAGTCGAGTCAATTTGACCCGATGGATTGAGATGACATGTGTGGACCTATATTCTACTTGATACTTTTTCTCCTAGTGACTCAAGTTGGGAAAAAAATTGAGGAAAAGGAAAAGAAAGGAAAATGGAGAGAGAAAAAGTGAACTGGAACCGTAACTTACTTCACATCTTGTTTGTATGTGGAAATGATATGGAGAGAAATGAAGTCGGTAGGACCTGCTTCCCCATCATTACAAAATTATTCGAATGTACCCAATTGGATTCGGATCAAAATAAGCACACATCTCATATAGTCAAGCTCAAATTAGGCAAGTTTGAACCTTAATGTTAACACTATTAATACTAAATTACGTCATCTGTAATTCGACACAGGAGACGAGCTCAAGTACCAAGCTATCGTGACAAAAGAAATAAAGTAGCAAACGATAATGATTTGAAACGTCATGAAGGGTCCTTCTAAGAGAAGTAAATGATGATGAGCCTTGTCGCCCCACTCAATCATGCATCCCTCCCTCCTCAGGCTTCCAACTCCGATTTTTTTAAAATGCTCTTTAGGATGGATGGCGCTTTCATGCACGTGCCGCCCCCATGCATTCGCCCGAAGATTCCGACAAGGGAGGGATTCAACGCAACGGTCGAAAGGGAGGGCGTTCCCGTCAATTCACGCGACATTGCCGAAACGACACGGCGTTTGAATCCCCCTCCACCTAACACTCCTCTCTTTTCCTTCTCATCATCTGCGTCTGTCTCCCCACGAGAAGTGCTAGTAGCAGTGCTCCGCTCTTTTACTGTAAACCGGGTGCTGGGACACGGAAAGTTTCCAGCTTCGGGCCACTCCCAAGGCCCTTTTCCACACTCAAGCTCCCGCTTTTTTCTTGCTTTTCTTCTTTTGCTTCTTCGTCTCTCGTCTCTTCCTTCTTGTTTGCTCCTGAAAGCTTTTGTGCGTCGAAAGCTTCGCCCTTGCGCCTTTAAATTCTCTTCCCTCCTCCTTGCTAATTCGCCCACGCCTCGTGTTGTGTTGTGTGCGCGTGTGTTCTTGGCATTGGCAAAGGGCTCGGAGAAAGGAGCTCTTTTTCCGAACATGGCGATTCCGCCCCTCGCCACCCTCCTGTTCTTGGTCGTCCTCTCGCAGGCGTCTTGCTTCGCGAGTAAGTTTTCTGATGACCCCAATTCAATCGCACAACTCAGTATGTACTGAGAAGCTAAAAGGATCAGAATCCCAAAAATTTTGAGTGATTGTGTCTCATCCATGATTAGCTAACACGGTATTTGCACGCAGATTCGCAGTCATTCATTGGAGTCAACTATGGCCAGGTCGCAGATAACCTGCCGCAGCCTTCGGCCACTGCAAAGCTACTTCAATCTACTTCGATCGAGAAGGTCCGGTTATATGGATCGGACCCTGCCATAATTGCCGCTCTAGCAAACACGGGTATTGGAATTGTCATCGGCGCTGCGAACGGTGACATTCCCGCCCTGGCAAATGATCCTAACTTCGCGAAGAATTGGGTCAACGCGAACGTGGTTCCCTTCTATCCCTCGAGTAAAATCATCCTCATCACCGTGGGCAACGAGGTAATGACCTCCGGAGACCATACTTTGATGACTCAGTTGTTGCCGGCTATGCAGAACATGCAGAATGCGCTTAATGCCGTGTCCCTGGGAGGGAAAATCAAGGTGTCCTCGGTGCATTCCATGGCCGTGCTTAAGTCCTCTGAGCCGCCATCTTCTGGTAGCTTTGACCCCAGCTTCGGTGATGAGATGAAGGGAATACTGGGGTTTAACAATGCAACTGGTTCGCCATTTGCCATCAATCCATATCCCTACTTCGCATACAGGAGCGATTCTAGGCCCGAGACATTGGCTTTCTGCTTGTTCCAACCGAACGCTGGGAGGCTTGATACCAAAACCCAGATTAAGTACACCAATATGTTTGATGCTCAGGTGAGTCAGTAACTCGTGCAACCTTCTTATCTACAGTAGTTTGCTTCTCAATTTGCCATGACGAGTCCTAGTTCAGTTGCTAATTTGAATTGTAGCTTTAAGGATGCTTGCACTCTACTTGTATTAGAATGGCTATGTTTCCCCAATTGAATGGATTCTGTTGGTGAAAAGTTCCAGATAACGAGAAATTCCTCTGAAGTTGATGATGGATGAGTACTTGAAATCAGTAGAGTTTAGGCAAGTCGACTTCGGGGTATCTTAGAAGTTGGCAACGGTATTTCATCGATGCCATAGTCCATTGAGTCTCAGCACTTCCTGAGCAGAACAAGAAAAAAGAATGCCTCATCTGACTATGCAAAGATGCAGACTGGATTCCCCGCATGAATGCGCGACAACCTAAGACTTGTTTTTGCATATGAGTACGTGATCTTAGAACAAAGATATGGGTGATGTTAAGTTGATGAATTCTCACATTCTCCACGATTTCGTGGTAAGGGAAAAAAGTCGAAAATCTTCTAGACTTGGAAGTGATAACATGATTGTCTTGGTACAACGAGTCATTTTTGAAAGATCAAACCAGATACAGGCACTACGGCTTGTTGATCCTTTACACTGGATCCCAAGCTATATTCCCCTGTTTTCTTTCATTCTTAATTGCCAGCAACAGCTGCAGAACAGGGGCGGCCGACTGACTGAAGACACTATGTTTGCAGGTGGATGC
The DNA here is from genome assembly GCA_014182895.1 of Angophora floribunda. NCBI lineage: Eukaryota > Viridiplantae > Streptophyta > Magnoliopsida > Myrtales > Myrtaceae > Angophora > Angophora floribunda. The sequence goes on from CM024710.1 coordinate 376,588, forward strand.
TGTTTACTCTGCATTAAACTCGTTCGGGTTTAAAAATGTGGAGATTGTAGTGGCCGAGACCGGTTGGCCATACAAGGGAGACAGCAACGAGGTTGGCCCTAGCATCGAGAATGCGAAGGCCTATAATGGCAATTTGATAGCTCACCTCCGCTCGATGGTCGGAACTCCCTTGATGCCTGGAATATCAGTAGACACGTATCTGTTTGCCCTGTACGACGAGGATTTGAAACCTGGACCCACTTCCGAGCGCACATTTGGTCTTTTTAAGTCAGATCTTTCCATGAACTACGACGTTGGCCTTTCCAAGAGTAGCCAGGTGAGAATCAATTTGTAACATCTTTGGCACTATAGGTTTCCCCTGATACTGACTGGTGACTGATATTAATGACGTTGTCGACGCTGCTGGTTCCCGATCATCGATTTTGGTTGGTTTACTAACATACTTTCTCTTGATGAAGACTCCGGCAGCGCCAAACACATCTGCTGCACCGTCGCCAAAGACACCTGCTGCTCCATCGCCAAAGCCTGATAATGGAACTTGGTGCATACCCAAAGATGGGGTGTCGGATGCCCAGTTGCAGGCGAACTTGGATTACGTTTGCGGGCAAATTGATTGCAAGCCGATCCAACCCGGAGGGACTTGCTTCGAGCCCAACACCGTGGCAGCACACGCTGCATATGCCATGAATCTTTTCTACCAGAACTCCAACCACAGCCCTTCCGACTGTAACTTCTCGCAGTCCGCAACAGTCTCGTCGAATAACCCAAGTGAGTACTGTTACTTCTAGACAGTTTCCGTTCATTTGCCTCCCAACTGAAACGAGTCTCTCCCATTTGCATTAAAAACCACAGGCTGGTCGGAAAAGATATTCTTTTCCATTCTGTTCTCTGTAATCCTCTATACTTGAAGTTCCCATGAAGCAGCAGCAGCATATTCCTCGACTGTATATAACTATATGAGGGGTTTGATGCTCCACTGCATTGGGGGAGATGTTCACTCGTTTCTCCTTCTAATCCATTGCATAGTAATGAATACGGAGGATTCCATTTACCATCACCCGCTTTCAGATCATCGGCAAGTCTGACTAACACGATCGATCCCTTTGGTTCTAGGTTACAATGGCTGTGTCTACCCAAGTGGGAAGAGCTGAAGGCGGAGGATCACCGTCCTTTCAAGTAAACTGGGATGTTGGTTGTGAATTCGTGGTGGGTGCTTTAGGGTACTTTATCATTATTTTGTGTTGTACTTTAATGCCGTGGTGAAATCAACAGAAAGTCTGATCCTACCTGGTGTAGGAATGTAGCAATTTACTCGAGCTTGAATGCTTGCATGTATAGGAATTCTGTTGCGTCAATCAAGTGATTTGTCAAGGTGATCTTCTTATGTTTTGCTGCGGATGTTCATTACATAGCCACGGATCGGCTTGTGAGCTTTCGGCTGAAACACTCACTGATCTCCAAATACACCAGTCTGAAATATTTATCCGAGAACTTGTAGTCCGTACCTAAATGGGGTTCGCACATGATCTCGAAGAGATATTAAAGACGGGATGCAAACAAATTGATATGCCTAATACAGCATTTTGCTGCAATTGTAACTCTGATGATTGTGCATTGCACTAGATTTTTCCGGCCCTACAGAGGTAGCAATCTTATGTTCCCCCAATTCAAGCTGTGATTCACCAGTTCAGAGGCGATTCCTACGGATGAGGAATCAGCTTCTAAGTTCGGCTGCAGTTTCCAGGCACTGTATGAACTCAAAGGAAAGGAAAAGAAAGAAAAGAAGCTACCACGGAATGAGCTCTAGGGTGCATCTGGCTGTGTTGTAATCACTGAAGTTCTGTCCTCTATACTGCGACAGGGATGGACCATGGAGTTTTCAGTATGGTTCATACACCAATAACGACAAATTTCATTGTCGTTTTGCTAAGCGGGGTCGGCCGAAGTGGCAGAAACTCGAAAGGGTGCAAGAGATTTCTTGAGAAACTTCAGTATTATATTCCTTTTCTTTTCCTTTTTTCTCTGCATTTCTTAGTGTGTTTATTTTGTTTTATATTTCCAAACAAACTTTGATAGCAATGACTCAGCATTTAACAAAAAAATTAACTGTCTCGTCAGCATTTTCATTTACTTTAAAAACAAATGGAATGACTATTTTGGCAGAAAAATAATAAGGATAATGATAAAAATAGTCTCATATCGTTGTTCACGAACTTTTAATTTATTCAATATTATTCCTAAACTTTTGATTTATATTCAATCTAGTCCTTGAACTGTATAAAAATATTTAGTATCGTCCGGAAACTTGAATTAATAAAAGAATGATATTTAATGAACATACATTGAACAATTTTGAAGTTTAGGGATGATATTGCACATTGGATTAAAGTTTAGAGATCACATTACATGTTGGGCCAAAATTTAAAGAACTTTTTTTTTTTTCTGAAAAAGGCAACCATGAAATTGAATAAATTAAAAAATTAAGAAGACTCGATGCCTTTTTTTATTTTATTTATGTTTTTGGGCCTAGCGAGGCCCATTTTGATGTGATCGGTCGGAACCGAGATATACCGTTATGAGGGACCTCCCCGCACATCCCTTAACTAACTCAACTGCTGACGATTTCCATGAACTAGAAACAAATCTGAGTTCGACCACGAAGAAACGCAAGACGGCCATGGCGACGAGAGAGAGGGACAGAGATCGCGAGTTGCTGATCCCCGTCGCGGCCCTCGCCGACGATGGCGCCTCCAAGTCCTCGTCTCCGTCGTCCTCGCCTCCGGCTGCCGCGGCGCCCACGCAACATCACTCCGGCCGAGAGGTCTCTCTCTCTCTCTCTCTCTCTCTCTCTCTCACACCACCACCACCATCATCGGTCTGTTCTATCGATAGAGATCGCTCGTGCATGGGCGATTTCTTCGATCTGTTTGCTCTAGTTTCGAGCTGCATCTGCTGATTGGTTCGATGGAGAAAAGGCGTGGTTTGTTGGTTCCTCGATTCAGTTTAGCCGATCTCTCTTTCTGGCGGTGGCAATCTTCCGATGAACCCTGATCACAATTTTGATCTCAGGATTAGGAAGGCTTGTAATTACTGTCATTATGGAGGTTGAACATTAGGAAATCAATTAATTGATATGGAATGGCCTTGTCATTGGAGTTTCGGCTGAAAAATGAAGGCGGATGATTAGCTGAAATACTTGAGATTCTCTGGATTATCTTCAAAATTCACCGCTGAAGTCGGGTGGCTAAGGAAATGCTGCTTGGCAATGCTGATTGTCTGTACATGAAACCTGGCCAAACGAAAAAATTGATTACCCTCCTGTCCAGCTGCTTGGAAAATCTGGTTAAGTTTGAGATAATCTGAGGTTTTCTGACATTCTCCAGCGCAGAGGTGGGATATCCGTGACTGCGATGACCAAGTACATCTATGAGGCGAAAACTATAATTAGAACGAACCGTTAGACATAATCGCATTCGTCCATCTTATGTGGTTTGGTCTCCATAGGTGGATAATAACTGTGTTTCTGCTTTTCCATAGGCCGTTTCCAAAGTTGTCCAGAGCTGGGCTTCCAAAAAGTTTATGACAGGATGGTATGTCATCTTCCTCCTTTTTCTCCTAATGATATATTGGGAAATTCTCACCTTCATCCTATTAGATTTCTCAAATCATTTTGTCAAGTTATTAGTACCTTTGTAAGTTTCTACTACAATTGAAGGTTCATAATTACTTTAAACAATTTTATGAGTCCCTAGCACGGTTATTTGACTAATTTTACAGGAGTGACGAAATTCGTTATTGTTTGCAGTGTCATCCTTCTTCCGATAGCCATTACATTTTATGTCACATGGGGTTTTGTTCATTTCGTGGATGGATTCTTCTCTCCAATCTATAACCATCTAGGGATTAACATCTTTGGTGAGTACTGTTTGAGTATTTGTCACGGCAATTGCTCCTAAGGTTTAATGCAATTCGTTAGCAGCTGCAGCAAATATAGGTCAATTCTCAACCATGAATGGGAAACTGGTGTCATTCTAATTTGATTTTGACCCCTCATAATGCTCTTTATGGTGCATAATTTAGAAACTGCTGTATAGTGCTCTTTCTGGCAGATTCTTATATATCTATACAGTAATAAGTCATGCATTTTGGATGAGTAAAGATTGTTACCCTGACAGTGGTGAAAGAAGTCAAATTTTGGCAATTCTGCATCCCCATTCTAGCAACTCTTTTGCATAGACAACATCTTGCATTTTGAAAGGAAAATAGGTCCAATTAACGAGCATTATAGATAGGTCTGATGTGTTTCATCTGTTTGATACAAATAACATTCCTCTTTTGTCCCTTAATTTTGTGTCAGAACTCGCGAAACTTTGCACTAGAGGTAAATCTGCTGGTTCTGACTGTCTATAAGCAAATTGGATTTATGTTTTCCTTTCTACTGGATCTGCATTTGTATGTCCTAAATTACCCTTTTCTGAATAAGGGGCATCCTGCTTATAGCTGAAACTTATAAGTAACAAATACAAAAATGATCTGTGTAGTAGTAGGCCTACTAATGCAAGTCTCAAAGCAACATACTGTCAACTTATGCTTGGCATCCATATTTTGTCTGACCTGAATTCAACCGACTGATTTTGAATGCATCATCAATTCCTGCCTTCTTTACGGGACTATCTGGTCATCTACAGGTCTTGGATTTGTCACCTCCATCACTTTCATTTTCTTGGCTGGGATTTTCATGTCGTCATGGTTAGGAGCCTCTGTCCTCACCCTTGGTGAATGGTTCATCAAGAAAATGCCCCTCGTGAGCTATATTTATTCTGCATCAAAGCAAATAAGTGCAGCAATATCACCAGGTATATCTCTGGATATATTGTGCCGACTTAGCTCCTGAGCTCTAAAATGTGTTTCCTTGTATTGTCTTACAGATCAAAGCACCAATGCATTCAAAGAAGTGGCTATAATAAGACATCCTCGTATTGGCGAATATGCATTTGGTTTTATTACATCTTCTGTTACTCTCCAAAGAAATGTGGGTGAAGAAGAATTGACCTGCGTTTATGTGCCTTCTAACCACCTCTACATTGGGGATATCTTTCTAATCAGTTCAAATGATATCATACGGCCTAATTTATCTGTTCGGGAAGGAATCGGTATGGTCTTCAAACTCAAAGCGAGCAATCTTTATTTATCGATATCTAGAATGGTTGCTTGTGTTCTCATCTTCCCACGTGATGCAGAAATTGTCATCTCCGGAGGCATGTCGATACCTCAGATATTGACGACAGTGGATGCACAGGTTGCTCCAGCAGCAAGAATTGGTAATTTGGCAGGATTGAAAGTATGAAGCGGGTTTTATCTAATCACCATGATTTGGCCAGAATAAGCACTGCATTGGTTCTCATTTGGGTCGCCTTATTGTAAGTACGCATCCATTTCCCATTTCCTGGCCAGATGAATTTAACAAACTTCTGCAGAGACTACGATTCAGCTTTAATTGGCAACAACCTTACCACATGGTAGATCTTAAGTTTAGCTGTCAGCATGCGAGGATGACCGATCGGGCAAGAACAAGAATCCTGCAAGTGAAGAAAACTAACTAGCTAAGAACATTTTTGCTCGAATAGCGCCACGTCTTGCTTGTTCCCAATTGTAAAGAAGTTCTTTTGTCCTGAAAATTGATTGACTGCTCTGAACCTTGTTTTAACAAAGCTCTGGCGCAAAAACCACGGCATAGTAATCAAGATTAGTAATGCATCTAGTTGCAAAGAGTTTGAAATGAGCTGACCGGTGATGGCGACTCCTTTCGGGAATATACCCTCAAAAGACAGGAATAAAGCTCGGTTTCCTTTCTATCTTTCTTTATCTTTTCCTCTTTTCTCTTTCCGGATTCCATGGGAGGTGGACTCGTCCACATTCATCTTCTGCAGTGCAGATCCTTGTTTTGAATCTTTTTTCTGCACATCAATGCCGCATCTGTCCTATCCGGTTCATAAACCGGACCGTGAGAATGAAGAAGGTCCAAACAACAGAGGTCCAGACTTTCAATTGTAGGCATATTGAGTAAAATATCCGCAGATGAACGATTCATGTCGATTATCTGAAAGCTAATCACAACGTTTGTCAGGATCTCGAAAGGCGATAATGTCAATTGCATACCGTGTTATTTCTATTGCAGGTGAAGACTATTGGAGTCCGGCTCTGAATCTAATTAATTGGAGAAGCTCACGGATTATTTGGGGCGAGTACAACGAAGTTTGAACTTGACTAGATCATTTCGAGCATGGTGCAAGTTGACCATGATTTTGAGCAAGATCAATGCTATTAAAAATTCCTAAATATACACATTGTGGCACAATACATCAATTTTTTTTTCTATATCACTAGATATCATATATTTTGTGCATTGTGACGTCAATAACACAACTTTTTTTTTGGCTTTGCTAGCATAACAATTATCGAACTACCGTGAGAATAACAATTTCTTATGAGGCATAAATTTTCAAGAAATGAATTTCATAATAATTTATAATTTATTATTATTTAATTTTTTAAATTATTAAAAACTGTCACACAATTATTGACGATATCAATATCTCATATTATGTTACACTAATGCCGACAACATTTTTGTGCATTGGTGGCAGGATGAGAAAAATAATTTAGGGTATTAGCATTCAAGACAAATTTTAGGGGCTTTCGTCATATAGCACCAGCATGAAATCTTGCCCAATGGACGGGTAAACATCTGTCGATTTCTGGCCAACGGAAATTTCCTTTTCAGTCTGCGTGCGCCCGTGGAGTCGTTATTAAGTTTAGAAAAATCAGAAAGAGAAAGCCCGAAAGGCACCCCCACGACCCGAAGCTCGCGATCCGCATCTAGATGCACGAGAGATGCCCACGCGTGTGAAGCCGCACGCCGGTGCCACGTGACGACGCGACGTCCTGTTCGGCCTCCTCTTTAGCGAAGCTTCCCACTTCTCTCTCTCTCTCACTTTCTCTCTGGTTCTCTCTCAGCTCCGTCCATCTCTCTGTGCGTCCTCGACTTTGCATTCGATTCTCCTCATCGTCATCATCGGCGTTCATCTTCATCCTCCAGGTACCTCCGATTCTCCTCCTCGCCGCCGCGTCGTTCGTCTCGCCTCTCCGGCGACCGCTTCCCCTGCATTTCGCCGATGCATTTCTCCGGTCGATGCGATTGTCGCTTTACCTGTCTTGTTCCACCGAACGATGATGCTCTGTGATTCGCCGAAGATTACTGAATAGCATAACGGCTTATCTAGCCTCTCTTCTTTTTATTTTTATTTTTTTGTGTTTGTGCTTTTGTAATTAAGCCGTCGGATTTCACCGGTACGCCTTCGGATGGTTTTTTTGAGTGATTTAGATCTCGACCGGTTTGTGACCGTAACCTCCGGTGTTGGTTTTCCGGTGCAGCGATTCGGTAGCGCATTCGAAATGGCTTCGTCCGCTCTGATCAGCGAAACTCAGCCGTGGAAAGACTTGAAGGTTGGCTAGCTTTTGCTTTGTCGAGTGCTCTGAAGGTGTTTGTTGACATGGCGGAACTGTAATTTTTGACACGGCTGTGGAAAATGTGGTGTCGTGCAGGGCCATGTCGGGGATATTAAGAGGACTCATTTGCGAGAACTGATGAGCGACGCTGAACGGTGCCGGTCCATGATGGTGTATGCGCCTCTACTGGACCTTTTCCTAAGCTCTTTGTCTATTATTCCTCGAGATGCTGTTACTGCGTGCCAAGTGTGAAACGATACTATTTTTAAGTAATTGAAGCTTTTCTACAGCGAGTTTGAAGATATACTGTTGGACTACTCACGGCAGTGTGCTACCCTCGACACCATTGACAAGCTCTTCACATTAGCAGAGGTTCGTAGCTGTTGGGGTGATGGGTATATTTCATATTAAATGTGGACTGTGTGTGTTCCTAAGGTAAGATATTTATGGTATTGTCATTTGAACGTCTTTTGACTTCTCCAGGCAGCTTCTCTCAAGCAGAAGATTGACCGCATGTACAGTGGAGAGCGGGTAAGTTTTGGCAATCTTCTTTCTAGCAAAATGACTTGTAGCCTATTAGAGGCTACTACGTACAACTAATTTTAAATGCTTTTATTCATTATCATAGAATTTCTGAGTTGATGGCACAACTGCATCAAGCTTCTGGTTTATTTTTCTTATGGTAAACTCATTTGAACAAGTCGATATGGTTCTCTGGGAGATGGCCTGCTTGGCATTTAGAAATCGCTTGATTAGTCAACTAAGAGTAATTGGCATTTAATTTTCAGTTTTCACATGTACTAGGGAGAAAAAAATAAATTATTACACAACTACTAAATCATTGTGTTTGTGGTAAATAACATCACAATTAGTAAATCATGGAGTTGCTTTTTTCCTTTCTTGGCCTTTGCAGATAAACAGTACAGAAAATAGATCAGTATCACATGTAGCTCTGAGAGCTCCACGGGATGCTGTCATATGCAGTGATGGCAAAAATGTCGTCCCTGATGTCTGGAAAGTTCTGGACAAGATCAAAGAATTTTCAGAAAGGGTTCGCAATGGTGGTTGGGTAATGTACAGCTCTGGATTTTGATTTTTCTTTAACATTGTTAGATCTGAAGTTAAATGACACTATTTGGTAGGTTGGCGCCACTGGGAAAGTTTTGAAAGATGTAATAGCTGTGGGAATTGGTGGAAGCTTCCTTGGTCCTTTGTTTGTGCATAAAAGTCTCCAGACAGGTTGGTTTTATTATGGATTTAAGGATAATGACAGCGTGAGTCCTAAAACTTGTACCAAGTTGGCACTTAAGTCCTAAAACTTGTAAGTGAAGTGCATTTCAGGACATGTGTGATCTCCGTTAACATTCCTTGGATGGAAAATCCTATGGCAATTCTCATTAAATGTTGTTTCTTATGGACTTGGCGCCACATCAGGAAAAAATAACTCAAAGAGAAAATAATGGGAGAGAGAAAGGAAGGCGGTTTACAGCAGGGGGGGCCTTGTTCTTTGGCAAGGGCTGGGCACCCTTGCTGAGGTGTCAGTTAGTGTGGCCGGCCTTTGACTGGTCAAAGTGAGGGTTGGCCGCCCTTGCCATGAGCAGGCGACCCTGGCCAATTACCCTAGTGAGGGGCTGCCGCACAGGTCCTCTGTCCAATTCCCCCTGCAATGATCTGATCTCTTTTTAGAAAAAGTTTTAAGTTCTTATAATATTTTTATTTTTAGTTTATTAAAGATAATTTCTGACATAGTGCTGAACAATGCCAGTTTGTGATTAATGGCCTTGTAAGATTTAAAAAGTGAAAAGCTGCATAGGATTTTTCATCCACAAAAAACAGGTGGACTTAATGGAAGTCCTGATATGCATATCGTATGCAAATTTTTAAAATTTAGATGCACGAAAAAGAATTCTTTGGGATGTAAGTGTTGGACCAACGCAGGTTTTTGGACTGCTAGTCATTAACCCTAGTGGTTACTATCAGTTTCCAGTTGCCGTTCGACAATATTGAGCATGGTATATCACCAGCCAAATAATCCTCTAATGCTATATCGTAATAATCCGCAGATCCTGAGGCCAGTGAGCATGCAAGCGGTCGTCAGCTGCACTTGTAAGTATTCCTGTTGTATGCATGCAGATACATGCATAGTGTTGTGCTTTCTTTGTGTTCTGGTACTTGTAAGTTTATGGAAAATGCAGCTGCTTGCAAATCTTCTTTTCACTGTCACACTTTAACTGCACCTTCAGTAGTGATATGAAAATGTATACATTCATGTACCAGTCATTTACATGTGAAAAGAAAATGGTGTCTCTTGCAGGCAATCATTGTTTCGGTGTAGAATTTGTTCCTGATATCATTGATTTATGGCCATATTTCCTCCACATTCAGCTTTGATGTTGGAGGATTATTGTTGTAAAATTAAATGGAAATCAGATTACACCAGTCATTCCCTTGAAAATTCTCTGTTTGAGGTGATGATGTAAGATGTGCCATATATCAGTTTTGACACATTAAAAGTATTCTCAGGATCAGCACAATACAATGACGTTTGCCAAATGGACTGATATATGAATTTGCACATATGCTGAGCAAGTCTGGCTTCTGCTTTGAGGCCATTTTACCTTCTGTTATAGATTTTATTGTACTCTCTCTTTCTAGGTAGACTTTTACCATAGTTATAGCATATTGGACCTGCTATGTGTAGGAAATTTGATGTAATTATCTTTTCTGGGCAGTCTTGCCAATGTTGACCCTATTGATGTTGCAAGAAACATCTTGGGCTTAAATCCAGAAACTACACTTGGTAATAAATAATTCAGCTTTATGCATTTCATTATGGTTTCTATATATTAGGATAGCTTTTTCATTGAGAATTCTTTTGATGGTAGTTGTCGTGGTTTCAAAGACCTTTACCACAGCAGAAACCATGCTAAATGCTCGGACTTTGAGAGAGTGGATTTCTGCTGCTTTAGGGTAAGTTCCATATACTGTTGCTCATTCCTAAGGAAGCAATTTCAGTAGTAATTGTGCTACTCTTGAAGTTTCACGTTCAGAAATTGGAGCAAAGGAGATGCTCTCATGTTTCTTCTTTGAAGAACTAAGTTCTCTTGGATCTCTTCTAGGTTGTCATCTGATTGAATAATTTTCTGTTCTACTAGTCATCAGGTTTTACTGATGAACAAAATCTATTGTAAATAAGTGGACTCTCTCTCTCTCTCTCTCTCTCTCTCTCTCTCTCTCTCTGTGTTTACCCAATTAGATTTGCTGTCGCAGGCCTTCTGCAGTTGCAAAGCATATGGTGGCCGTCAGTACTAATCTCCCGGTATCAATTCTCTACCATCCCATGCATATAGGTGACATATAGTTTGCCTTCTCTGATCGGCAAATTGCTTTCTCTCTCTGCTCTCTGAATTCATTTTTCATAAGGTTACCTCTGTATGTTTGCCTAACTGAGCTCCTCTTCTATTCCCATTATTCTCATATTCCATCTCTTTGGTGCACATTTCTTTTATGCTTATTTTTGCAGCCAAACATGTGATTTTTCTTTTGTTGTTTTTAAAGTAGCTACCTGCTTTGGTGGATTTCATGATTCTCTTGGTCTAAGAACTTTACATGATCTTAAAACTTTAAGTTGCCAAAACTTGATACTTTGTGACACCCTGACCTTTCACAAGGGAAGGACAGGTTGTTTCTAGCATTTTGAGGGTGCCTCGAATTTGCCTTAATAATGTTATATGGATTACCTTGATCTCTTTTTTAGTTCAAGATGGATTAATGAGACCTAGAGCATGTTGAAATCATCTCCTCTCTATCAAGTCTATTTCCAAATACTGTTTTATATAAATTGTAAACATACTACAAAATGGTTTTCAATGGATGTTCTAACAAATACATTGTTAATTGGGTGGCCTCTCATCTATCTCTTGACCAAATGACAAGCATTTCATGAATGTCTAATATGCAGCTTGTCAAAAAGTTTGGCATTGATCCTAACAATGCTTTTGCATTCTGGGACTGGGTTGGTGGTCGTTTCAGTGGTAAGTATTATTGCGTTTATATGCTGCTTTAGCTACTCCTAGAATTGCTCATGCTTACTAATATTTGACACCTCTCTGTAGTCTGCAGTGCTGTTGGAGTATTGCCCTTATCACTGCAATATGGCTTCCCAATTGTTGAGAAGTATGATGAGTACTTTTATTATGTAGAGTTCTGTAGTGAATCAGTGATGATTTCTGCTGATTTTCTAATTATTTTAGGTCATCTTGAGATATGTCAAAACATAGGTTGTAGAGACGATGACCTTACCTCCCTCCTTCCCCAAAAACTCTTTGCCAAGAAGAGTTTAAGAACCATCAATGCTATCAATTCAATAAGATTAATTTTGTTGAGTTTGACTTTTGTGTATCCCCACAGATTTATCTGGTTGGTTGAGTTGGTCTTGAAATCTTGTAGTTCTTTCTCTTCTTTATCCATCCGATTCTGTTTCCATCAATCAGAGATCTCTCTTTGTGAAACTTTTATACAGCAGCTAGTATCACTTGTCCGGTCTTAGCTTAGTGGATCACCTAAATTTAGAAGTTGAAACTTGAGGCTTGATAGAATCAAGTATCTATTTGAATTTGACACAGATCGGTCTATGTTGGACTTTTCTCCTGTCAATTATTCTAGTGATGCTTATTACTTAAAATATTTCTAATTTGATGATTTGACTTTTCAAAAATCTGCTCAAGTACTGACATCTCTATATGTGTCCTTTAAAATGTGGTGTACTGCCATTGCTTTAAGGTTCTTGAAGGGAGCTCAAAGCATTGATCAGCATTTCTATTCGACACCATTTGACAAGAACATACCTGTAAGTTTGTTGGCAACATAAACTTCGTTTTCCCAATAGAACATCATATTTTGTTGCAATTGTCAAATACCTTACTTTATATCCAGTTTTTAGAGGGCTTCCTCCAAGATCTGCATTGATACTCTATTTCAGATATTTTGACATAAAATCTGGTGACTTTCTGTTCTTCAGGTGCTTTTAGGTTTATTAAGTGTGTGGAATGTTTCATTTCTAGGATACCCAGCAAGAGTGAGTGTCCTTTGCTCTGTCTTGGATCTTGACTTTTTTTTGTGGTTGGATGTATAAACATTTCACTGATTTTTTGATTTTCTGTGCAGGCCATCTTACCATACTCTCAAGCCTTGGAGAAGTTTGCCCCACACATACAGCAGGCATGAGAATAAGTCCTTTGCTCAGTTATATTTCCCTTGGATATCGATCTCTGGTTATTAGATGCTGTTTCTGTCATAATGTAGGTCAGCATGGAGAGTAATGGCAAGGGGGTATCAATTGATGGTGTGCCACTTCCATTTGAGGCTGGCGAAATAGACTTCGGTGAACCAGGAACAAATGGGCAGCATAGTTTTTACCAACTAATTCACCAGGTAACTGATTGTTAATAGTATCTCATTGGCATAAGCAGTACCGCACTGTATTTAGATCGATATTGGCATTATGTTTAAAGGAAATCAAAATTTTGAGTCGTTTCTTTAGTTAACTTTGGTTTTGGGCCGTATTTTCCTCCATGACATGCCTCAAAATGAGATTTACAAGTTATGGGCATCACATACATTTAATCTTTAATAAAATTAAAGTGGGTGTTCATGTTTTGTAAGATTGGTTAGAGGAAGTTTATTCCCAGTAATTTCAATGCTTATTTTCAATGGTTCTTATTAGTGTACTTTTTACTCATTGCAAAACCATTCTTTCTGTAAATTTCTGTCATGAACAGAGCTGATTAGAGCTTCCCTTTGTTGAACTTTTATGAAAGGGTACCCCTTATCTCTTGTATCAGTTACCTTACTGGAAAAGTGGAATATGGAATCTTCTGTTGACACTCTGTACAATAATATCTTTGACTTTCAGGGTCGTGTTATTCCCTGTGATTTTATTGGCGTAGTGAAGAGTCAGCAACCTGTCTACCTCAAAGGTAATAGTCACAATGTTAGATGAAGCTTCCTTTACTTTATTTGGTAGCCATGTTTGTTTGCACTAACTCGAATGCTCGATTGTTTAGGTGAAGTGGTGAATAACCATGATGAGCTCATGTCCAACTTCTTTGCACAACCAGATGCCCTAGCATATGGGAAGGTGTGTCATCTTTAGAGTTTTTTCAAATGTTTCTGGAGTTATTTTCTCTGCTAGCGAAAGTGAAATAACCTCATCTTGGTATGGCATAGACCCCAGAACAGTTACAAAGGGAGAACGTTCCTCATCATCTTATTCCTCATAAGGTAAGTTAGTAGAATCTTGTTTTTGCAATCCAGGGCTTGTATTGACTGTTGGTTTTTTTTTTTTTTGGCAGACTTTCACGGGTAATAGGCCTTCTCTGAGTCTTCTGCTCCCTTCCTTGACTGCCTATAATGTTGGACAGGTATGTAATTCCCTGCTTTTGAGACATCATCGGCTGGATTGTCTATTGAAGCTTTGTTTGTGCAATGGTTAACATTTCCAGTGGCACGAACTAATCCTTCTCTCACTCGAATGTATGCCCTCATGTAACTTGTATCTGTTAAGTTCAACATAAACATTGCATATGCCACAATGAGTTGCAGATGAAAGACTGATATTTGCGTTCTGTATGGACTGTTTGTTGACTTCTATTACATAGGGTTGTTGCCAAGCCAACCTAGAGCCTTTCTATCTGTCACCTGCACTTTACATGGCTGTCTTGGATATCTGATTGCCGTGATCTCTCTAAGGACTCCAGGTTTAAAAATAAAATACTTCTTGACCAAAATTGTTTTTGTCCTTTTTATGCTGAGAAAGTGCACCTTATGTAGATAAATCATGGGGCCATGGAATTATTCTACTTACCTCAAAAGACGTGTATACAGCACTACCTCAAGATCGTACCAATTATTAACAAATTCCCTAAAAAGCTAATAAATTTTTTTACGGGATCTAGCTGATCCTTGTACATGACATGAGTTTCACAAAACAGAAATGTTCTTTACTTCGCTAGTTCTTATTTGTATTGCAACTGGATTTCCCTTGTATGTACATTTCTGCTATGGAAGGGTCTGCGTCTTTCCATTCTTTGCAAAAATGTGATTTTGCCCAAATTTTTCTCACGCGTTTCCATTCCCCTGGTTGTGCTACTGTGCGGCTAACCTTCAACAAAACTATTGTATTCCTCAGTTACTGGCGATCTATGAGCACAGAGTAGCCGTGCAAGGTTTCATATGGGGCATCAATTCCTTTGACCAGTGGGGAGTTGAGTTAGGAAAGGTATAGACCAACTAGAAAATATTATCATTGTTATTCCTCACTGTCAAAGAAGCCTAGCCCTCCATTTTATTTGTAATAAGATACGATTGCATGTAATTTATGGTCTCTTCACTTGGCAAGTTGAACTGCTAGAGGTTTCCTAGCCTAATTGCATTGTCTTTGCAGTCCCTGGCAACTAAAGTGAGGAAGCAACTTCACGCTTCTCGCGTGAAAGGAGAACCAGTTGAAGGCTTCAATTATAGTACTACGACAATGCTGACAAGATACCTGGAGGTATAATGAAGCATCAATTCATCTTAATTCATGTCTCCTGCAAAAGTTCCGAGCAAAGAAATGATGCATTTTCTGGACTACTTTAGCAGATAGAGAAAATTAGAGGCTGATGTCGCTCGAAGTTAAGCAGCACTAACAGTCGCTTCTCTGTTGCAGGCAACTTCAGATGTGCCCTCTGATCCACCAACTCTGTTGCCTCGGATATGACGGGAATCCATCAAAGCCAAATGAGATTTTTCACTTCTGTATTTCGGAATGATCTCAGCATATGGACTTGAGGATCGTGTGTTAACGTGTTATAAACCCTCATACTCGAAACGTTTCAGCTTTCATGTCATTTTGCCAGTTTTGGCGAATAATTGATGATGTCTCTAGCGACACGATGATAGCCATCAGACAAATTAATCGACATAATCTGTCAAGCAACGAATTTTATATTTTGAGATGGAATGCGGTGATCAGTTAGTTCTTTTAGTGTTCCGTGACTTGCTGTCAAGTCTACAGGACGGCATGAGCTCGTAAGCATTGCCGTGCTTTGGTTGCATCACCGGAGAGAGACCTTGCTATCTCCAACAAGAACATACCCATTGGATGGTACTTTCTGAAGTGAATCTTGCACCTGGGAGAACCACAATTTCCAACTTCTAAGAACCCGTATTCTATTAAAAACGATGAAAATGTGCATAGCATCAACTCTCACCACAATTGTTCAGTCATGTGCTGAAGCACAAGGGGATGACTGAAAAAGCGTGGCCGAGCTCATTGCAGTTGGAAGATATATACGTACCAACCGTTCGACAGAATTTCTTAACCGAGAAAATGCACCTACCAGACTCGCATACATCCTAGACCCAACCCAAGGCCCATTGACGACAAACATATGGAGAACAAGTTCAACAGCCGAAACCAAGCACCCGGCCTCACAACCCCGTCGACCCAAATCCGCCCTCGCCCCTCAGAGTCGAATCCAAATCCTCGACCTCCAGAACATCGGGAGTCATGATCTTCTCGATGATCAGCTGCGCGATCCTGTCGCCGGTCTTCACTTCGAAGTCAGCGTCGGAGTGGTTGAACAGGATCACCCCAACCGGGCCTCTGTAGTCAGCATCGATCACGCCGGCACCAACGTCGATCGAATGCTTCCATGCCAAACCAGATCTCGGCGCTGAAACGAAAAATGCACAAGCGATTCGGTTCAGCCCCCATCAATAACCCAAATCAAGGCAGGAAGAGCATGTTTCGAGGTAAGAAGTTAATGCACATTACCTATTCGAGCATATGCTCCTTCGGGTATCGCGATGCTCAGATCGGTAGGGACGAGCGCTTTTCCTCTCGCCGGCACTTTCGTCTCAGTCGCGCTGGTTTTCCCATCCACAAACGAAGAAACCCACGTTCAGAAACCAATGCGATTCCTCCACAAGGACCGAACTCGAAGCTCTTAAAGGAAACATTTCTTTACCTTGAAAGATCGTAGCCCGCGGAGAGAGGGGACGCCCTCGAAGGCAAGACGGCCTTCTCGGAGAGCTTCTTCACCCTGAGCAGAGAAACGGGCTCCTTACCGGCTCCCACGCCACCGCCGTTCTCGTGGAGCTTCGGGATCTTGGGGCATGGCTCCTCGACCTCGGGCACGTTGTTGACCATTTTCACTCGCTGAAGAAGACGGCGTAGATGGGTATGAATACGGCTGCGCGGGGAAGAAGACCCTGGGAACGCTGCTGAAGAGGCGGTGGAGGCGAGCGCTCGGCTTAAATAGAGGCGACGCTGCTCTCCAAGAGACAATGGCGCGAAAGCTCCCGCGCAAATTTTCGTGCGGAGCATGGCGCGACCACGACCTCGCGGAGCCCCCGATTTGACCGCGTCATGTACATCGTCATGGGAAAGAGGAAATAGAACCGAAGGAGAAGAAGAAGGCTACGAGAACATTTTTGGGCCTAAAATACCTATGGTCTTGGGCCCGAAATATTTGGATTTGGGCCATCTACGAAGCCGAAGCCCAAACACTAAGCCCACCAAACCTCCTTCTTCCTCCCTCCCTGCAGAGACCACCTCTCCTCATCCCTGCGCCATGCTCTCTGCAACTTCTGCGGAGCTACCCCGACTGAGAAAATGGCGCTGAAATTCGCTCTCCCGTTCCCCACATTCGCGCCGCCGTCGCTGAACCCCAGCTCCGCCCCCAGTCCGAACGGGGCGTCGCACCGGCCGCCGACGGAGATCCGCTTCTCGCGGTGGAACAACGCCAACGCCGAGCGCTTCAACGAGCGGCGCAGGGCCCAGCAGGAGATCGAGGACGACATCCGCCGCGAGCGCCGCTTCAACTCCGCCACCAGGATTGTCCAGGCTGACGACCCGGCCGCCGCCGGCGACCCGGCCGCGCCCGTTTCCAGCTCGCCGGACACGTTCCACTCCAGAGGCACACCGTCCTCTCCATCGAGCCCTTCGATTCCGGGTAAGAAGTCTAAGTACTCCAAGGATCGACACCCGGCATTTAGGCGGATTTCGCAGACCCGGAGAACCCAAGAGAAGAAAATTGACGTGCGTGAAGACCCAATCAATAGGAAGGCTGACGTTGTGTTGAGTGAGGATGGGTTGTCTTATGTTATAGACGGGGCTCCGTTCGAGTTCAAGTATAGCTACACGGAGACGCCGAAGGTGAAGCCATTGAAGCTACGAGAAGCACCTTATGCCCCTTTCGGGCCCACTACCATGTCGAGGCCGTGGACGGGGCGCGCGCCGCTGCCGCCGAGCAAGAAGAAGCTGAAAGAATTCGATTCTTTTCGGTTGCCGCCGCCTGGAAAGAAAGGGGTGAAGCCGGTTCAGTCGCCCGGCCCCTTCATGCCAGGCAGGGGGCCGAGGTATGTGAAGACGAGGGAGGAGATATTGGGAGAGCCATTGACGGAGGAGGAGGTGAGGGATTTGGTTAAAGGGTGTATAAAGTCCCAGAGGCAACTGAATATGGGTACGCTGTGCTCTGTGATTTGCTCTTTGGTCTCGCTTGTTTGGTGCATTTTCATTATTGTTGACGATATTGTTTGGTTCAACAGTTATATTAAATGGTAGCCTTGCTTGTGCTTCTGGCACTACCGCATATTTGCCTGTCTTTCAGTCATATAAGGGCTTGTAGTCAGTGCCCGACGGTGCTTGCATATTGCCTCTTCCTTTCTTGCAAACTTTATGTGGTAGTTTAGGTTGTGATCACTGGCATAATTAAGATCATGCTTCTTCTTTCAGTTTTTGCCAAGTAACCTTATCCCTTCAAAAGCCTCTGGTGAATCGGAACATTAAGGAAGAGAAATTTTCTGTGCTTCTGTCCTTCGAAGGTGGACCTTGTTAATGCTAAATGGTCTTATGCATATTATTCTCAAATAGATCAGTACCTGGTGTTTTGAACTTTAGGGTTTGTGGATTAGAAAAGGCTACTCCAAGTGGGACACTCAAGAATTTTATTTGTGACAAACCTTGTTAGATGCTATGTTTCTGTTGAAGGTGTAGTTACGTGTGGATTTGTTTGATTTTTGATGTGTCTAGGTAGGGATGGTTTGACTCACAATATGCTGGATAACATTCATGCTCACTGGAAGCGGCGGCGAGTGTGCAAGATAAAATGCAAAGGAGTTTGTACAGTAGACATGGACAATGTGAAACAACAGCTGGAGGTTGCTTCTTCTCTCACCATCACCTGTCATCTCAGTCCTCGCTCATTTGTTTTCCTGCATGCTTTTGCTTTTGGAGTAATGTTTTAAGCAGAGCTGCTGCGACAGCTGAATTTTGTTCTTTATTTAATAGTTTTTGGTGATCAGATATACCTTAATTTTGGGACTCATTCTACCTGCTCTTCTCAATTGTTTGCTATCTATCTTTATCATAGGGCAATACATCTCACTGACTTCTTATGGGTTAAAATTGTATGATATGAGGTCCTTAGTGCATTTGTCTAATGTGCACTCTGACATATTTTTCCTCAATTTCATGAATGGACAGGAGCGAACTGGAGGGAAAATCATTTACAGTAAAGGTGGGGTAATATTCCTTTTCAGGGGCAGAAACTATAACTACAAAACTCGTCCTCGCTTTCCACTGATGCTGTGGAAACCTATTACTCCTGTGTATCCAAGGTTGATTAAGAGGGTTCCAGAAGGTCTAACACTGGAAGAAGCGACAGAGATGCGCAGGAAAGGACGGAAACTGCCGCCAATATGCAGACTTGGTATTACATTATAGCTGCTCTTCTGATAGATCAAAGAAAAGGGTCTTTATTTGCAATACAAGGG
This sequence comes from Angophora floribunda, assembly GCA_014182895.1. Classification (NCBI taxonomy): domain Eukaryota; kingdom Viridiplantae; phylum Streptophyta; class Magnoliopsida; order Myrtales; family Myrtaceae; genus Angophora; species Angophora floribunda. The sequence goes on from CM024710.1 coordinate 395,917, forward strand.
CTAGGGCAGGACTTTCATTGAACTGTGTTGGGATTGGTGTGGGAAGAATTTCCCTTAGGACCATTGGGCTGTTGACGCTCATTAAAAAAGACTGAATAGTATCATTTTATGCACCAGCAGACTAACTATTTAGTCGATACATATGTTTTACAGGTAAAAATGGTGTCTACTGTGACCTGGTACGAAATGTTAGAGAGGCATTTGAAGAGTGCGAATTGGTCAGAATAAATTGCAATGGGATGAATGGCAGTGATTATAGGAAAATTGGTGCGAAACTCAAGGTCTGTGTTATCTCTAGTAGGATATATTCTGTTTATATTTGTCTCATTGGGTTGATGGTTAAGATGTGTTGTTCAATGCTCCTCTCTTCCAGGACCTAGTCCCGTGCGTGTTAATCTCGTTTGAATATGAGCACATACTTATGTGGAGAGGAAGAGAGTGGAAGTCTTCCTTTCCAACTCTTGAAGGTTACTCCAAGGATAATTTATCTAGTGTTGATAGTGCATGTGAAGGATCTCCTCTTCCAGTAACCTCAGAACAGGATGAAAAACAGGAAGTTCCTGGGAAAACCAGTCCTTTTGCTCAAGAAAACGAGGTATATGGAGTTACTGATGCAGATTCAATTTTGAGGGAGGTTGATAGAAATAAAATCACTGTAGTCAGCGAAAGCAGTGAAGCAGATGAATCAGAAGATGCAAAGAGCATCAATGCAGCTGCTGCTATGCCCGATGTTGTTATGGAAGATTCTGAGACCATGGTAGAAACAGAGAAACTGCACAATGTTTCGGAAGCTTTGACTGATCACGCTCAACCAACTAGGTCAATGCCACCTTGCTCGGAACAAGTGCTTTTACTGTTAAGACAGGCTGTCGATAACGGCAGTGCACTCATGTTGGATACTAACTCTTTGGATGCTGACATTATTTACCAAAGGGCGGTTGCTTTTGCAAAGACTGCTCCATCTGGCCCCATTTTCAGGCACCGACCCAGGAGATCCGTGTCCAAGAAGATTGTGAAGGAAGAAGATGGAAATGTAGATGCCAAAGGTGGACCTTCTTCTACGCTTACAGAGAGGGGAAACAAGCAGAGAGATCCGAAAATTCAAAGGAAAAAAGAGTTGGATGAACCCCACTTGAATGTATTACCACAAGGAAGCTTGAGGGTTGATGAACTCGCCAAGTTGTTGGCATGAGTTTTGATGCGTGTTGACATAATGCATGTATGGGCTTCTCCACAAATTTTTGTCAATGTGATTGATGTTAATCTCTGTTGATTCTTCACGCCATGCTTCCTTTTCTTAAAAGCAGTTTGTTACTTCATTCCTCTGTTTCCCTTTTTGCTATGCGTAATGACATAAAACAAACTTTTCTTTCCAAGGGAAAACTTGATCACATGAGACGTTAACTTTCTTGCCTAATTAGCTTTACCCTCGTCATCATCAAGGGAGTATGGAGGACGGTGTGGCTTAAGGAGAGATTGCCTGTTGCTTTGCCAGTGGTGATGGCAATGCATGAAGCAAAAGGAGCGACTCATGAGCATCGGTGTCAATCCTGATTCTTAAAATCTCCTTTTTCAAGTCAAAAGATTAGCTTTATGAGGAGAATATGTGGATTGAAGCATTCCAGTCTGTATTCAGTATAAAAACGAATTTTCATGACTCCAGTTATCTTTGCATGGAACTTTAAGTTGCTTTTAGAACAGAGAGGGAAAGACAACTCAATGCTGCCCGCAAAGCAAAAGCATGAACACAAACCTTTATTAAGCTCTGAAGCTTGATCTGTTTTTTATTCTGATGGACTAAACATAAGTATGTATTGCATCTGATCTCTGGATGAAACTCCTGAGAGAGTCAATCACACATACATGTAACGTAAACTGAAACCCATATCTTCATGGGCTTCCTAGTTCAGCATAAGCTCAAACATAGCTCGATGTAATCACCTTCCGACTGAAAGAACATAAGTACAGTACAAGAACACGGGATTCTGATAGAGTAGTGTACCCCGTAGATTATTTACCTCCAAACGATAGATTTTATGTGTGTAATCAGGTATGTTGCCATCTTCAGTAAAAACCAGAAGCAGCTAGTCAGGCATTACGGTGAGGTGCATTGTGCAGAAGAGAGACTCTAGTTATACACTCCTTGCAACATTGGCACCCTGTCCTGCTTTGAGCATTGTCGCAGAAGTCTTTCTTTGGTTGTTGTTATTCTGCACAAGACAAGTCGATGGACAATCAGCTCACTCAGTTTATGAATCGAATTGATTCAGAGGTGAATCATCAAGAACATGCATCTTCTTGGAACTGTCCTTCAAGTTTTAAGAACAATATGGCATCACTTCAACATTTATCGAGTAACTTCACAAATAATCATTACTATAATCCACGATTAACCTTGTTGTCTAATAAAGAATAACGAGATTTGTAGCTTTCCAAAGGGGAAAAAAACAGAACATATGCAGCCAAGATCAGGTTCTTCAGTTTAAGGCCCTAAATCTCCCTAATAATCAATATGTTCCCACCATGGCATCTCCAAGAAAAAAACTTGATCAGAAAAACGATACAAACTATAAAAAAGACATGGAAATCACATCGACCATTTAGTAGTAGCCCATATATTATGGGCATACAGTGATCTTATACTAACAGCAGCAGGGCCAAAGTTCCAAGCATCGAGCCAAAACAAAAATTTGCTTGATCTTTTATCGAGGTCCATATGTCACAAGATCTTGCTTCACTGGTAATGGAGAATACAGTTATTGTTTTATTCTATGACACACTAGGCATGATACAAAACACAAAAGCCAAAGAATAAGCCAAAACAGAAAACCCATTTAAATGAGTAACCTGTATGCATCAACTAGGTCAGATTCTGACGTAAATTTTGCATATTCAAGACAATGTCAAAGAAACAATGAACTAGTAGGAATAGAAAAAAGGATGAGACAGTTGGCATTTTAAGGATATAACAATCACAATGCCTGCAAACACATGAATGCCCTGCACTTAGAGTTTGACCTACCAACAGAAAAAAGAAGAAGTTGAATTATTAATTCTTATACGCTCCTGGAGCGCCTAATGAAAATCATTAGATCTACCGTATGCTTCTTAGTATTCAGATTTCCCATTCAACACAGACGAGTATTATTTCTTTGAAGGTAGAAAAATAATTGCTGAATTCGGACAGAAATCATCCAAATTCAAGCATCAATACATCTCAGTTTCCAAACTATTTGCCAGGTGATGAAAACAGTGGCTTCACAGCTTAACGCTTTAAGTCATCATAAATCTGTATCAATCAAAACAAGCCCTCAATTCGTCTGTCTAGAGAGGGCTCGATGACAAGAACCAAGACCTCATAAACTCATGACTTCCATCCAATCTCTAGAAGGATAAGTCAGTGATCAAACTCCCAGAATTTCACCCAAAAAAAAAATGCTCAACTTCTCAGTACTAAAAGATCTCTCACCAAATGAAGCTAGCGACGAAAGCATTATAAAAAAAGCTAAGAAGAAGGGGGTTTTAAAGGCCGAGGATGAGTTACCGCAGAACGCGAACGAGCAGCGAGAGGGTCGGAGAAAGCGAAGGAGCGAAGGGACATCTTCGCGATCTCAGAAACAGCGACGTCGCGGACCCCCGGCGCATCACTCGTCAAGAACTCATAACCAGCCTGAAAGGCATCCCGCCAGAACTTGGGCAATCTACTGCTCTTGCTCTGCGTGTACACATCCCACATGTGCCTCACTACCTTCTCTCTCTCCTCCACTTCCTATCGAAACCCAAATGAAGAAACAAAAGGAAAAACATCAACTTTCACAACACCACAAGAAAAAACAGGAAGAGAGAGAAAGGGAGAGTACCAAGATGTCGAGATCTTCGTAGGAAGGCGAACGGAGCAAGTCGGAGGAGAGTCTCGCGAGGTTGCCGGCCGACCACTTGAGGGTGACGGAGCCGGTGAGCATCGACCAGAACGCGAGCAGGAGGATCGCGGCCAACACCCAGAACTTATACGAGCTCTTGCCGAACAACCTGCTCTCCGCGGGTCTCTCCCTCTTCGACCCAGTAGAGGTCGCCGCCGCCGTCGTGGGCAAGTGAAGTTCGCCGGTGGCCATTGCAGAAGCAGAGAGGAGTCCTGGGTCAGTTTCTGTGAACCAGAAGCGGCTCAAGAATCACCGAGAGAGCTAGAGAGAGAGAGAGAGAGAGATGCTGAGCACTGTTCAAGCTATGGGAGGGCCATTTAAGTGCGGGTGGGTGGCCGTCAATTCTTGAAAACAGGGAGTACGAGAGGGAGAGAGACCTCGCAAAAGCGAAAGCGAAGGTTTTGACGACGTGTTTTTCCTCGCGAACTTGAACTTTCGCCAAATCCGTTAGATCGGGATCTCTTTCATGCGACGTTTTACGAGAAGATCATGCGGTGGGCTTCGTAGAAATTTACGAAAAAAGACGGCGTTTTGTGATTGGTTGGATGCACGCCAATCCCGTGCTCCGACACCCACGATAGTTCTCCCCCCATCCCCTCTCGAGGTTAAAGTGAAGGTTCAGTGCATTGATAGATACAGAACATTGTGAAAGAATTTTGTCGGTGTCTTGTCCTTGTGGTGTGAATTAAATTAACTAATTATTAGAAATGATGATTTGAAAATTTGATGAAGCACGAGTTTAGGAAAAGCTAATTTACTTTTTTTCTTTATTTATCAACCCTACTGCACTCCTACTTTTACTTGACTTGACATTGAGCCGAAAAAACTAATTTACTTCGACCTAGTAAATTTTCTTTTCCAAAGCATATTTTATTAGGGCCTAACACATTTGGAAAGCACTCTTTGACATTTTCCTTTTATTAGCTATCCAATTAGAGAAAAGACTGTCTCACGATCAATGCATTACGAATGACAAACCTTTCTCCAAAAAATGTAGTTAATAAGTGCCCAAAGGGCATGAATTAATAATATATACTTATCGTGTAGTTATTTATAAAAATGAGATAAACATATTATAAGTCTTAAAATTTGTCATAAAAGTGTGATTGAGTCATAAAATATTCAAAAGTTGCAATTAAGGAAATTATTTAATTGGACTACTTTGACAAGTTTTAAAACATGATGACACTTTTTGAAAGTACTATGATTTAATTGTATTTTCATGATAAATTTTTTTATTTAATTGCATTATTTGAAAGTTTTAAAACTAAATTACATTTTAATAACAAGTTTTACGACATTCAATATGTTTATCTTTACAAAATTCTATATTTTTTGATTTTTTCTCATTATTTTTCTCGTCATGTATAGTTAATACTTTCAAATTATACTATTTCCGTATATAAGTGTCTTTAAGGTACCATCAACACATCTCCTATCTCCTTAAACAAATCAATTAGGTACTTTTTAGGACGTAGGCCCTTTATAGATAAGAATGATCTTGTTAACAAGTGCCCACGATATTGGATCCCAGTTAAAATCGCTAAAAACAGGGGTTGCGCGTGCCGGCACACGTTTCAACATCAAACAAAAGCATATTTTAAGGGTGAAAAAAATAGCATACTTCGAACAAAAATTTCCCTCTGTTTTTTTTTCTAACCACAGTTCCAATAATACCACCAAAGAACACGGGACAGGTGGTGGGTCCCGCTCGAAACACGACATGGGATTGAACGCCGACTGGGGTTGACTATTGATAAACGAGGACCGGACTTTTGTCGGGTCGGTCGGTGACCGGGCGAAGCTAAGACTTTCAATTAATTAATATAATTAATTAAATGTGGTGTATTGAGTTGAGATGGGCCGACGTGATTTTTATGCTCGAACGGCGAGCTTTTCCATTTACGCGTCCCGGTCCGATCGGCACTCCTCCTGAAGATGGTCAACGGTCAACGCGGTTTTTTCTCTTAATAAATAAAACCGAGCTACTCCATCTGCTCCACGAAGAACGAAAATACGGTACCCTTTACCTAACTTTCTGTTCGATCTATCTTATTCATTATCTACTGAAGAAACAATAATATAGACGGACATGAAATAGTCTACACAATAAATAACATGATAAAGTCTAAGTTTAGCTTAGCTTGGCTTATGCGCGTATGCCATATGGCGCCACCGACACAGAGGAGAGCAATGAATATGCAATAAAAGAACTCCACCACCACGAGATCACAAGAGAAACCGACATTCAAAGAAATTCAGGACAAATCACGACGCATCTATTCGTATGACTTTTCGCTGTTGGATTTTAAGCGCAGCAGATCTTTAACTGTTCAACGGATTTCAGCATGGACGATTTTCATTTTCTGTTTTTCATTTCGACAGTAAATTGTCCGAGAGGCACGATACCTCCTGAAGATCGTAGACTCATCCAAAAATGGGCCTCCAAAGATTAACTGTTTTGTCGTGGAGTGATAATGGATCTACCATTTGCACGAGACAAACAAAAGATCATAACAGCAGATAGCATTATTGCGACTGAGAACTCTCATCCATACGACTCGCAGAAAAGCCCAGGAGGCAACGCTGAGGACAAGGCTTTTATTTCGTGCCAGGCAAGTTGAGTGAGACTTGTGAAACATTTCAGCATAATTGATTTCGGTCTGTCATGACCATGACCATGACCATGGAGGCAGGCTATAGAACCCTACCGGTCTGGACAAATTTGGCAACATTTCGCTCATCATTTCGGGGAAGTTCCTGAAGCTACGTTCAGAAGCTACGTTCTTGAGCCCACGGCTCACTTGAACTCAGGGGTATCTGGCCTAGTGCATTTCATGCTTACCCCACAGTCCAGAAGCTACGTTCTTGAGCCCACTCACATGGCTAGGAAAGACCTTTGCTTGTCTGTTACTACCACTGATTTGCGTCCTGTACCATCACCGCCAGTTTAACAAAAAATGACAAATTTACTTTATATTAATTTTCAACCATCAATAATTCTAAATCAATATATTTATAATAAATTTGCTTTATATTAACTTTCACAGATATATTAATTTAAAATTTTACTCTATTCATTATAAGTGTACTAATTTATAATTTTTCATAATATTAATTTAATCAACCAAAAGTAAATTTGTAATAAAATATATTAATTTGAGATTTTTTTGTAAATTTAAAGTAAATTTAAAATCAACTTTCTATGATAAAAAAATTAATTCGAGGTTGATGATCTCCCAACAGAAAGGCATCTTCTGTCGATACTACCGACAAAAGCACAACACTCTGGGGTTTGTTACAATTGCACCATCATCGCCGCTCAGGGAACAGAAACGCCAAGTTCCGTCGCTTCTGTCTATCAAAGGTGGTGGCAAGGCTCACTGTCGATTGTTAATGTCTTTTCCTTGCATCCCGCACCGTCACCACTGCTCCCACGGCCTTATCTAAAGGGCTAATGCTCACCCAATAGAAACACATCTTCCCTCTCTTTGACTAATCAAAATTTTTGTGAATCTCCAGTCACTTATACTTCCCCGACAAGTGTGGCACAACCCAAGCCAACTAATCTTACCACAACCCCATTTAGCTCAAGTTTATATTCCCTCATGCGATAGGTATAGATCTCTTCAACATCACAACTAATTTCAACCTGTCATGGAAAGTGACATTAACTCTCAACTAGTCTGTGCACAGATGGCTAAACCCACCTTCAATGATCAGTTCGAAAGTATCTCACGCCCTAGACTCCAAACACGAACATTCGAAGACCAATCCTGATGTATCTTACCTCGTATACCCCTTAAACTTCATCCCAATACTCAAGAGCCCCGATCTCAATTCCACATAGCTAGAAAAGAACTATTCATTCTTGCATCCTGTCTCTCCAACCCAAGAAAAACGTCTGCCACAAATTGTCAGAAATCATCTCTCAAGAAATCTCAAACTTCATCATAAGAGACCTGAATTAACGGGTGGATTTTTTCATAACTCCACAGCCAAGTAGGCAGGATGAGGAAATATTCAAGGAGTGACATTCTTCTGCTCAGAAAGATGCATATCAAATCACGGACAAAATCATATGTCCAGACATAATTAAAGCAACTTCATCATCGCAAGAAAAAAGGATAATGAATCGCTTGTGCTGTGTTGTGTCTGATTAAATTCATTGTCACATTTTTAGGAAAAAAAGCTTCCATGGAATTGTTTAAGCATCAACATCATAATAGTCTGGAGCTTCAAATGAAAATGGGACTCGGGAGGACAGTGAACGAACAAAAAAACCGAGTTAATGCTGAAAGTATCTTTCGAAAATGTATTCCAAAGCCTCAGACATATTCCACAAGTGGAAGTTGCAGACAATCAACACGGCATCAGTTCAGTCCGCCCGTCTGCTTTTTGTCATCCTCGGTACTATGCGAAAGTCCACGCATTTACATGCGTTTTTCCATTTGATAACATCAAGCATTGTGTTTAAATCTAGGGAACGCCAAAAGACAAAAGGCTTAGCATGCAATTTTCTATTGAAGAGAGAGTTGATATTACGAGACAATGAAAACAGGTCTGCCTGAAAAAAGATCTCTGTTTCCGCTTGTAAATTTCTCCTACTAGTTTTCGATTGCTCTGAAAACTAGGACCAGATGGGAAAAACACAAAAAGCTTGAAGAAAGGAAAAACTCTACCACCCTGCCCGACCAAAGCTAATGAAACAGGCAGCAAATAGCGAAATCAAGAAAGGATAGGCATCAGACAATAAGCGGAAAAGTAACCCACATGAAATTTCAGTGCATATAACTTTTTTATGCATCATCTGCCTTCCCCTCAATAGAATCAAGAAAAGAGAAAGATTACACGAACACCAGTGGATGCACAGGCACATTGTTCCTATATCATATCACCCTACTACATTGCTTTCGAATTAAATGAGCCACGAGTATAATAGCCTCCCTCTGCCCAAACTGAACAACAAAAAATCCGACCTTGATGACCAAATAGAGGTCTGCACGACAGCATGACATAACCCAAAAAAACAAAACCCACTCTACAACAACGCTAAACGCACGAGAACGGACGAGAGCAAACACCAGTATCTCAGGTTTCGTCATGAGGCATCAGACAATAAGCGGAGTAAGATAGTCAGCACTGTGCATCAGTGTGTAGGATAAGATTCACGAAAATCATCACTTGCCACCACGACAGAACACCCGACAGAAACACAAAAACCAGGCCAAAAAAACAAAACGAGAAAACGAATCTCGAAAACCCATTAAGCTTACGGCGCCAAATCCTGGCGAAACGGCGATCGAAAAAGAAAAAAGAAAAGAGTAGAAAAAAAAAAATCAAAGCTCGGGATCAAGCGAAAGAGAAAGGAGGAACGAGGAGTGTCGGTCGGTCCATTTGACACCAAGGCAAAAGCCCGAGAAAGGAAGGCATGCGATGGGCTGGTAAGCCAACCGTCCTCGCTCTGCGCAACTCCGTTTTATCCCCTCTGCCATTTCCTTTCCTTCGGGCGTGGAATCGCCCGCCAGAGGAGCGGCTAAACGGTTGCAGCTCTCCTGCGTTCGGACGAGACGAGAGCTAGGATGCAGAGGAAGAAGAAGATATCGGCGAGGGAGAGATGGATGTTGAGAGAGGGACGGCCGGGAATCGAAGAGGCGGCGGCGCAGACGGTGAAGAGTGAGATGCTTCAGCGAGAGATGGATGGATCTTATAGAGGGGCTGGCTGGACTTTGGGGGACGTTAGGGTTTCTCAAGGGTTTTCGGCTTTTGAGCTTTGGGGAACAGAGAAAAATATGCATTTGGGTAAAAAAAATAAAAATAAAAAGTAAAGGGGAAGGCCCATACGTGAATTGAACTCAAACGAACGGAACTGATTTTTTTATTCATTTTCAAGTCGGGTCAGAAAAATGTCTTGACCCGAAATGTTCGAGAGGGAAGTGGGAACGGATTTCGCGATAATCAGGACCAACCCATCGACGCTCTTAGATAAAATGCATTCCTAGCAGAACGCCCACTACATCGTTAGTTGTGTTATTTCATTTGCGAATTTGAGATTTTTTGTTTAGAGTATGATTTTTTTTTAATTTTATGCTAGCTAATCATATTAAAAAGAAAAGAGTATTTTGAATGTTTTCGATATAAAATAATCAAGTTAATTTCACGGGGTGTGCTTTTTTTGATGATGTACATTTTGTGTTGGAAAACATTTTTAACACAAGATATTTGTTTCAATTTGCAAATTATTGGTTTAACTATGTCTTAAGCATATTGAATTGTCTTTAATTTGACACAAATTATAGGATGTTATTATTAACAACTAATCTAAGAAAGCCCGCCATTACCACACTACAATAATTCGAAAAGGGGTTCTTTGCTCTCATCTACATTTCATGTACTAGGGTGATTAATATCTTGGCTAAACTATAATACCGACAGTGTTAAAAAAAAAAAAACTATAGTACCAACAAATAATTGTTAATGCGAGATCCTTCTACTTTCAGATCCCCCATAACATTACTTAGCAAGCCTAAAAGTGAGGGGGCAAGTGATAATAACGAGTTTGACTATCTGGTGAACACATGCAATGTGTCATGCCAATACTCGATAGTCACTATTTATAGTCGACAGGCTTTTATAAGGAAACACGTTCCTTGGGGGTAAATGTTCCAGGTCATCCATACTCGACGGGTGATCTTGGCAAGGCTTCCGCTTAAAGTTCATCTTGTTGGAGGGATCAATGGTAGTATTACTATGCCAAAAGCTCCATGGTGGTTAGCCCATAACGACCATTTGACCACATGTCTATATCATTGCCATTTATCATGACATGTAACCACTTATCATGATATGATTACTATTGGTTGATCAATAATTGACATGGATTGCTCCTATATATATAAAGATTATATGGTTTAGATAAATTTCTTCTCCAATTTTTCCATTTCATTGGCATAGCTCCACCACGAGATGGGAGTTTCGACAAATTTCTCGAGACTAGATTGTGCAGCAACAGCACCAACCAGGCCAACAGGGAAATCAAGGTCCTAGAAGGAGCTCACATACTCTGGACACACGCTAATGACGAATCCCGTCCACCCTTCAACATAACATGACACCCATTACAAATGGCAAACTCACGAACAATCTAGTCAACAGCAACCCAATCCAATCCCTATCAGAAAGGATCGAATCAAGCATAATCTAGCCAAATTCGGCTGAATATGCTCTAAGGATGTTATATCCAAATTCATGGCTAAATAGTGGCACATTGGCGATTGTAAACGATGGAGGAGACAACTCCAAATCACGGTGAATAGACACTACCAAATCTGCACTTTCAGAATCTGCAAACTTCAACTTTGTTAGTCCCGGCAACGGCTAACCTTTTTTATATGTAAAGTTAAATGTCACTTCACCAGGAATCAGAACTTAAAAGCAATGAAAGCACCGAAAGGATATCAAAACTCACTAGTCGCCAAGGTGCATCATTCCTTCAAAACACCTTATGGCATAATGCGTTCTTTGCACAATCTCGTTTGATTGAATAGACAGATGGGGAGAAAATAATACAAACAGGGAGCATTCCCAAGTGAGCAGTTAAAACAAAAATCAGGGTATGTACAGTTTGGACATCTGCTCAACTCGAGGAGCATTGTCCAAGCGCACATCTCTATTCTCTATCCTCTTCGCGAGAATGAGGCAACTCAGGCTCTACACCTTGAGTATTCATTTCCTTATGAAACACCAGCAAATATTCCCTTATTGCCCCTCAATTACAGATGAAGGGAAAAACGAGAACCAATTATTCCACCATCGCTTCCTGATTTTCGTTATTTGATGCCAGGAGGGAAGCCATGCTGTCCTCGATATACTTGACATGACACAGCTTGCCACCAGCTTCATCAGCAAACGTAATCTTCTTCCTTTCCTTGTGGACCTTAGGTTCCATCATAGGATGACAATCCTCAGTTAATCTCTGGAATTTACAATGATATTGTCAGCAAATGCAAAAGTGCCATCAATTATCCAGCATTTTCCAGCCACAAAAAAAGGACAGAATCAAACCATTATTTTGCAGAAGCGGTTGCAGTCTCTCGCCATCATGGAAAGCCACTTCCGTGTGGTTTCCTTCACCTTACTGGCATTTTCAATGGCAGTCTTTATCTGCCAGAGAGACTGGAGTTAATATTTTGAACGATAATACATTTTCTTTTCTTGAATAAGTCTTATCAACATACCTCATCTGTTGTATATTTTGTATTTCCAGTAAGACAGCTATCAGCACACGAGTTCCCTTCCACAATATCCGTCATAACATTCAACTCGGCCATGAGTTTTGTTGCAAGGTTGTCAAAGTCTTGCATCTGCCTTTGAGAGAATGCAATTGCACTCTGAGAACAACTCTGACTGGAGTTTACACGCGGTACAGTGCCAGATAGATTAGAATCTTTGTGACTGCCTTTAGGTGGTGATCCCTTTTTATTGCTTTTTACTTTCTTACGTTTGGGGTTTGGAGGCAGTTCAGCCCTTCTGACCAGTTTGAACCTCTCAACTCCCAAAGATTCCGTCTCTGTCTGTTTCTGTGAGTACACTTGTCCCCTATATCCTGCAAATACCATAAGAAATACTAAGTGATGGAATAAAGAACAGTGAAATGCTATGGCTACAGAGTAATGCAAGCAATTATCAGAGTCATGTTTGATAAGGAGCTCAATAAAAGCTTGGAAATTATGTTCCTGTTTACAGAGTCCAATGAATATGTAGCAGCATTAGAAATGGATGACCTGATTAAAAAATAAATAAAAAAGGAACCTAGCAGAAAATTGTTATTCTTGAGATGAAGACATTCAGTCATGATAGAACTACAAGATTTATCAGACTTGTCATGATAACTGTGGTTATCTTGTCAACAGTCCTGTTTCAAAGATCGCCTAGATGGACCATGAACAAGGCTTTATCTAGAGGTCCATATGAAAAGCTTAATATCACCACGTACCATAACCATCAACATTTGACTCTGCTGCACCCATCAATTTACACAGTCTTTCCTGAGAAGTTGGAGATATGACCTGACAATACAAGCACTATTTAGAAAAGTAATCACTAACATATTCACTCTAGTAGCATGACAATATAAGACAAGTACCTTTCTTGCAGACAAAACCCTCCCGGGTGCACAATGTAACTTTAACTGATCAAAATTTTCAAACATTTGCATGGTTGTAGGATCATCAGCAACATCACATGGAGGGACATCTGCAGAGCAGCTGATTTCCACATCATCGCCAGTACATAAATGAGATCGTTTCTCCACATCAACAGGAGAATCCAAGCAGACATCACAACTTGGGTTCAGATTTGCATTGCCAGCTGAGTAACAATCACCAACAATGCTTTTCCTAGAAATTCTCTCATGATCATAAAGCATACTCTCTCCAGAATCATCCTGAGACATGCCTACGCCATCTCCACAGGGTTGTTCTGTCGGCTGACTGCTGCAAGAGGACCCATCTGGATCTTGACTGGAACTGCTTAGGTGTAATGTCATGGTGTGTGTCAATAAATAATCTTCGCAGTTGTTGGGATTACCACAAAAGTCATTTACAGAACTTTGAGAAGGGGCTTCAAGGCTGAGGAAATTTGTATGACATGCTTTTTCCTGTACCTCTGATTTATGTACATCTGATTCCTGATAATTCAACTTTGGTACTTCCAAGTTACTGACCACTGAAATTGCCACATCAAGGTTGGATGGCTCAGATGCCAATGTGGCATGCTCCACGTCTTCATATGGCATTTTATTGAGAACACAAATCTCAGATTCTTCACTGACAGAAATCTGATTATCCCAGTAAGATTCATTAGCCAGGTTAGGCACTTTGCTGGAAACAGTCACAGAGGTGGTGGCTTGTCCATCATTGACAGCTTCTAAGGAATCTCTGGGAGCACCAACTCCAGTTTGTGAGTTCGAATCACAGTCATGGGCCTCATCCTCAACTTTTACAGAAATAGGCATACGTAAATTCCCCTCAGATTGCAGGGTTGGTTGAGGAGATGGGATCTGTTCTGCTTTGACAACTACTTTGGCACTTTGACATGATGAATCTACACATTTTTTAGGGGAAACCTTCTTGCCTTTGAGGTTCTTCATTTTGGCTTTCCAAATAATCAGAGGCTCCTCGAGATCAAGTTCATCTTTCTCAGAAAAAGAGAGAGAATGAACCATCTTTTTAGGAGAGCAAGAATCATCCTCAGTTGCACTGGAATCTTCACACAAGAGTCGTTTCCGTTTCTGCATTTTGCATCTCTCTTTAATTTGATTCAATGTCATATCTGCATCTAGAAGGCTGTTCTTTTCATCATTGCGATTGACCTTTGAACAATTTAAGTTGGATTGAGTTGTTTTTCTTCCCATCAAGTCAGGACATAATCCATCTCTGACATCATCATCGTCATCAAGATCTGAGACATCAAATTCATCTTTTGGCTCAAACTTGCGGAAGGTAATGATGTCTTTGACATCTCCTGAACCACATAAATCAGCAACTTTCTTGAATAAAAGTGTTGGTCTTCCACGCATTACATTTGGGACTTTGGTCACATGGCCACTTTTAATAGCCTGGATAGAATGCAAGTGGATGCAACTTCTTAACTCCATGCCTTGAAAATAACTTAATCCTCTTTCGAGATTCTAGAAAGCTTTCAAGGTCCTGTGATTCAAGACAAGTAGCAATTAGGAACTCAACTGATCATCAAAAGACACATTAATCCTATGGCTGGTGAACATTACTCTTGATATAACAACCCAGAAGAGGAGTAGAATTGAAATTGCATTAATGAAATGAAATGCAATTAAAGTTAGAACTGGATCACATTATCTAATAAACAAGGTCTGCAGAAAAGCATGTTCGAGCAACTCCATATATAAGTGCAGCACTTTGAATAGGAAAAAAACAAATTTAACCAGCACTTTGAATAGGAACCACTATAGGTCGGTCGCGCATTTCTCTGTGCCTATTCTGATTCCTAATTAACCCACAGATTCTTCTACCATCTGACCAGATCTTGCAGATTGAATTAAAATTCTCTGATCTCAAGCAACTGCTTTTGGATTTTAGTGCTTGTGTGAAAGATGGAGTGAAAAAGCCAAAAAATCCTAACTCTGATAAGGAAAATTTATGACAACTTCAATCTGTAGAAAGTTACAATAAATCAGCTCGTTTCAAGTTCTATAAATACTTGTCGAGGGAGTCCAAGTTGAAACTGGCAAGCCATTTTCTTATCATTGCTATCCCAGCCTTTCGTACATATGACGATCCATACCACCATAACCTTGCATGATGTCTAAAAGCTGCAACTTGAACAAGCGGTCTGACATTCTATCATCAGCAATTTTTCAGGTTCCATTTCCCTCACTGAAACAAGAGGCAGTCTACTCACTATCTGACGAGACTGACGCTTAATTATCTGTGAAGGCAGTAATTTCAATAGAGCCGCCAGACCGGTTTCGCCAGGATTCCCATTTCTTCAAGTCTGATAGTCTGAAGTCTAAATCAAAGCTTAAAAAAGATCTTAAATCCTACCAAGTGGGACATTAGAGACCTGAAGGTGCATGATATACTATCCTGAGAGAAAGCATCATTGTCGACCTGGCGACTCAATCATCAAGCAACCGGGTGAACTAATAACACGTTAAAGATAGGAACAAAAAAGAAAAGCGCGGTAGTTCACGAGCTCCGGCTCTCGAGACGACAGAGCATCGAAATCTACAAATCAGTCGTTGATTGACAGCAAACCCAAAATCAGACAGATTAGATACTCGACTGGCAACAGTGAACGACCGGGACAACGACAGGACAGGGACTCCGCTACTTACCACTGAACGGCGTTGAAGAGCGACGCGCGGATCCGTAGATCCACCGGGTGGAGCGCCGGATCCGTTTCGAAGATGAGACTGTCGCCGGATTCGATGCAATCAACGATCAGAATCGGGCGTCGCGGCAGATCCGAGCGGGCCGCAGCTTCCGCCGGAGCGTAGAGAGGAAACGAGGCCGACTCCGAGTCGAAACGGTGAGGGTCAGTGAGTTGGAGGGAGCGAGGGGAGGAGATTCAGCTGGAGCTCGCGCCTCGAGGATTGGAGAGGGAGAGGGAGAGGGAGAGGGAGGAAATGTGGGCGAAGGATGGCGCCAATTTTGCAGTGGCGGGAGCGGGAGTCTTATTTATCTTTGTGCGGGACGGTGGCGTGCGATTAAAGGGGAGAGAGAGAAAGGGGAGGGAAATGATGTGGGCTTGGCTTGGGTCTCATGCGGTGGGGATGGGCTGGGCTTGATTCCGTCTCTCTCACGAAAAGTGAAATATTTGAACAATATTTTTATAAAAAGGATAAAATCCACAAAACCCTTAAATTATAATCACACCAAACTTGTACTCATATAATATATTTATCCCAAAATTTATCCTAAATTTTTTTGTGGTACTATAAATCCTAAACTTATATTTACATTTTTCGTATTACAAAAAAGTTTAAGTAAATGTGTCACAAAAATATAAGTTTGTAATAAATATATCATACGGATATAAATTTTGAATTTTTAATATTACAAAAAGGTTTGAAATAAATATGTCGCATTTGATAAAATTTTGATGTTTTTTATAACTTTTTCTCTTGAAATTTGTTCACTCAATTTTATATGCACTACAAGCGACTATTTAATTATTCATTATTTTTGCTAAATAAAAGGAGCCTTTAATATAAAACTGCATTACCTACCTGCCGGCAGCAGCGGCACGTAGCACTTTTAATTTGTTCTATATATCGATCGCGTGGCACGTTAGATCTTTCGTTATGCACTCGATACGAACGGCTCGATCCGTTCCGCCTAAGGACACGTCATGCGACACTCGTGACAAATCATCCGGACCGCGACGATCATTCTCGCTTTTGCTTGTGTGCTTCCAAAGAGACCAGAAGAGGTTGGGTGGTTCGAGGAGCAGCAAGGGTCACGCGCTAGGCACTTTCCGTCCCGTTCACGTCCCGCCCGCCCTCCCTCCCTCTCCGCCCCACGCCGCTCTCGAGCAGGGCCAAAGGCCAACCGACCCCCTCGCCTCGCACCGAGCAAAATCAATAGCGCACCGACCAACCTCTCCTCGATCATCCCATCCCATCCCATCCCATCCCATCCATCTTCGTTTTCTCCTCCTCCTCCTTCCCTCCAGAATCGTCCATCGATCGCCCAGTTCTCAACACGTCGGTCGGCTGAGCGGTTGATCCCTCCGATTCCAGGGCCCTTCTTCACGCTCGCAGCGCCGCCGTTCGACGCCCCCAAGAGAACATGGAGAGCTCCGGTGAGTGTCCGCGATTCGCTCAGCAATCGGTTGAGTCGAGCTCTTGATGTCGTTGCGCTGGGCCGCAACCTATTCTTCTTTTTTTTTTTTTTTTTTTAAGTTCTGTTTCCCGTTTTCTCGTTTACTTTGGTCGCGGGCTGTCTGTCTGTTGTTTTCTCGCCGGGGGAATTTTTGGAATCGGTGACGAGGAGTATCTCGAGCTCCGATTGTTTTGATCTGAGCCGGACAGTTTAGCCGGAGTGTTGAATCGTCTTCGGGATTGTGGTGATCCGCCTGTTCGAATAACTCCATGTAATTGAGCGGGCTGATCGAGGGAAGCAAATTTTGTTATTCGACACTAATACAAACTGCCGACACAAGTTGGCTTTTGATTTAAGGCCGATACAACGGCCTGATCGAGTGATTTCATTTTGATGCGGGCTGATCGAGTGATTTCAGTGTTGTTGCAGTTCTCATTGTGCTAACTTGAATTTCGCTTTAGATTGTTCGAACAAAAAATGGGGCCATAGGAAGGGATCATCATTGTTGAGGGCTAGAAATCTCGGGCTTGAACTTCCCAGTTAGCTTGACGCAAGCACGCACTTTCCATGTCACAACTGCTAGTCATGCAAACTGAAATATTTCAAAAAAGTACTCTGCCTGTGCAAAAAAAAAATGTCGATTTTCTTGGATGCAGTACGTGGATCGCTAAGGCTCACCGCAAATAGGACGATCTTTTCCTCTAACTACACCTCACCATGTTGTGCGGTAAACTATCAACAGGAGCAAATTCTGAAGACATTATTGTGCCGCCAATCGAAGGTGTTGCTGGAGGAGGAACTGCTTATGGATGGAATGATGGTGGCTTTCATGGATCAAATCTAATCAAGGAATCAATTAACCCCAGTGAGGTTCCTACAGCAGATTTGGTGCATATCTGGTGCATGCCAAGCACAGCAAATGTTGGGCAGCAGGAAATGCCTCGACCTTTGGAGCCGGTATGCACTATATTGATTTCCTAATCAGTTGTTTATGAGCAATTATGCCATTTATTTTTGAGACTTTTACTTATCATGCCTGCCCATAGTGGTTCTTTGATGTGCAAACTGGAGCAGTGAGATGTTGATGCAGGGCCACCTACACAACTAGTGGCATTAGTGTCACAGTTAAATTGGATATTCTATTGCTGCATAAAACATGAAGATGTAGAAGCATGCACATTATGAATGAGCATTTTGCTTTAGCATTCACGGAAGTAATGCCTCTATCAAGACCCACATTCTCATGCTTGTCTTAACTATCCCTACTGGGTGGATCTTTGTAGATGGCAAATCAAACCTTTTCATTCTGTGAGTTTGGGTGCATAAGGTAAATGTAGAGAATCCCTGTTGACGTTCGCTAGGTGCTCGCTTCTGTGTAATCAATTTACATGAATTTGGGATGCAATTGTTCTATAATTTAGGCATAAATCCATTTTGTAACCGGAATTGGTTTTGATGGTCACTGTAGCAGAGAACTAGTTGTAGGAGGAGTTGGAGGTGAGATGACAATTGTGTAGGTTAGTTTTTTCCTTAATCCAAGAGGACATTAACTCCTTACAGAAATTCAGTGTAACTTTCCTTTAGGTAATGGGGTGGAAGGGTGGGTATAAGCTGTTTTTCATCAGCTAAAGTCTACCTCTTCCAGGATATGAGAGGTATCAATATCTTCTGCCAATGATGTCAAGTTTCTTTGAGTAAGTATTGACAATGGAAGAGAGTCTGTACCCTAGAAATTTTGTGAATTTTGGCATTGGTCTTTCTTGCTGCATTCACCTCAATGAGTTTGGAGAAGCTTCTACCAAGTTTACATGAAATTCATTTGCAGTCTTGACATAGCAACAGTTCAAATATATTGATGTGAACAAGGAGCAGAGATTTTAATTGTCATTCAAGTTACAAGTATGTTTCAACTTCATAAACGCTCTTTATTTTGTAGATAAATCTGTTGGCAGCAAGGAATGAGAGAGAAAGTGTTCAAATTGCTATGCGCCCAAAACTTACTTGGGGTAGCTCTGGCATGGCGGGGGTAGTGCAAGTTCAGGGTGGTGACTTATGCTCCAAATCCGGTGATCGGTTAGTTTGGTGATATCATCAGGTTTATTATTCATTTCATGACAGTTTTCCACTCATGTTTGCTGATATTGTGATCAACAGGTTGGCTCTTGGAAAGTCAATAACGCTGCGGCAGGTGGTGTCCATATTAGGGGTCCCAGATGCTCTTGTCCCGATTGATCTTCCAACAAGCCAAGTGAGCTTATTTCCGGGGTACTCTCCACATTGAGGTTCCCTAGTATTATGATGTGAAGAATACTGATTCTGCACATCTAAACTGAGATTGATTTACTCTTGTGCAGTGAAACTACAGCAATTTGGGTATCGATAGATGTTCCCAGCCAACAACCTCCTGGGCAGTATGAGGGGGAGATCACAATTACTGCGACAAAGCTTGATAAAGAGTAATGACCTACTCTTTCTCTGTCATTTTATTGCTTTGCAGTGTGCTTTAGAAGTTTATGGTAGGAGATTCTCTTTATCCTTGTTAAGCTTAATTGATGACGATTGACATCATAATGTTCATTGTACTTATGGTTTTAGGTATAGTTCCAAATCAGCTGGTCAAGGCTTAACCAGAGTGGAAAAGCATCAACTGTACGGGGAACTCAGAAGCTGTCTAGATTCTGTGGAGCAAATAGATGAAAAACCACTGGAAGAAGTGGTAATTAATCATACTCATACATCAGCTCTGATTTCAAAATATTTGGTTATATTTGGCTGTTGTGACTTATTATGCATGTATTGTTTTAGGTACAAAGAGTAAAATCAACAAATGCATCTTTAAGAAGAGTTCTATTGTCCCCATTGTTTTCTGAGTTCGTTTCTGAAGATGCATTAGATGATATGATGGATGAAGATGCTGTTTCAAACCTTCCGGTCCGTGTGAAGTTAAACTTGACTGTGTGGGACTTCATTCTTCCTGCAACTCCCTCACTACCTGCAGTTTTTGGAGTATCCTTTCTGTTCGTGGAAGTAATTTTCAAGTTAAAGTCTGAATTATAGCAGAGAATTATAGATAAATCAAGTGCAGGGCTGGGGCTGCATAAGAATCTAGTTGTGTGCTCAGAGAGGCCCATGCCAAATGGCAGTCACTACTTTTGGATGAACAATGTGGATTTTCTTAGAAACACAGCAACTGGCCCTTTGCATTTTGAGTTCATTGAAGGTATTAATTAGCCAGTGAAGAATAAATTAATTGAGACTGGAAAGGTAGTAGATAGTTGGGGAATGTGCCGAGATGCTGAATTGCGAGTGCTAGCATGCAATAATGTTTTCCAAGCTCTATTAACTCGTCAGTGCTGTCTTAACTCATCTAGGATAAGAATTTCTTGTTGAAGAACAATGAAAAATCACCTATCAATTTCATTTAATTGGAGATTGATTCGATTAGCTTTCCTTTTAACCGTGTTGAAGATATCTGACACCGTAATTGAGGATCGGTTCGGTGTCCAACGTGGGACAGATGAGTGGTATAATGCATTGGATCGGCATTTCAAGTGGCTTCTTCAATACAAAATCAGTCCATATTTTTGCAGATGGGGTGATGGCATGCGTGTTTTCACATATACCAGTCCTTGGCCTGGTATATTCATTTCATGAGCTGAAATTTTGATATAATTTTGCAACTGGTCATTTATCAGCTGGTGTCTCACAAGGTTCTAATTTGACATGGGCAATGTTTGGCTTATGCTCCTTTGCAGCCGACCATCCAAAATCCGATGAATACTACTCAGACCCAAGATTAGCAGCATATGCTGTACCATACTGTCGTGCAGTCACATGGTATCCTATTACTTGCTTAACATGTTCACTGTGATCATGTATATTTGCAAAGACATTCAGATAAAGCTGATTGCTTACACTGCCTTTTTAACATGCAACAGCGGCAATGTATCAGAGGACTACTTGCAGAAGGAAATTGAGATCTTGAGGACAAAGCCCCACTGGAAGAAAGCCTATTTTTACCTATGGGATGAGGTATGGATTTTGGAGTTTAGGAGAAATGAGATAGAATTGGCAAGAAGTTCCTTGCAAAGAATGATCAAAGACGATGAAAGTTCATGTCAGTCATGATAACTGATATTTCATATCGTGTAATTCGGTTGCAGCCACTGAATTCAGAACAATATGATTCCATTCGCAGAATGGCCAGTGAAATTCATGCTCAGGCTCCTGATGCTCGTGTGTTAACTTCTTACTATTGTGGTAAGTGTTTTTTCTTTCTAAACAACTGCTATAATCACGTTTCTTCTTGCTCTTTTTTTTTAAATGTTTTTAACTATGCTGCACTTAGTGGTCTAGTCACTTAATAGTCTCATGTTGTCACTAACATAAAAATTGGTTTGGATTTTCTTAGTTTGTATATGATGCATTTATGACATGCAAACATTATCTAATAGTTGGTCATCGATAAAAGACTGGTTGGATCATTTCATTAATGATTTTAATCCTAAAGCATTAGAGAGATATCATAATTTAGTCTGAGGACTCGCTAGAAGCATAAGTTGCCTCTTGATTTCTGGCAAATTACTTTGCTGTCATAGTTCAATATATCAAAGTGTTCAAGATGTAGGAAAAACTCTAACAAGGGCTCTAATATCAAATCATGTAGTCAAAGCAGTAAAAGATAGCAAAAGGAACAAAAATAGAGGTAGAAATCGAGTTGAACTGAAGCTGGAACAGAGAAAAGATATTCTAGGATTTAAAGAACCAATAATGTTTATCGAATGAAGAAACTAATGAAAAATGATATGAAGGCCTATTTATTCGATGGTTAAATACGTTAGAAAATCTCAACCCTTGATCTAACATGATGATTTCTAATCTCGACCATTGTAGCTCATTAGAAGTCACATGACTGGCACATGGCTGGTTATTAACCTCATAACGTAATAAAACACTAAACATAAAAGAAGCACTTAAAAGTTTATAAAGCTAGAATTATGCTCCTGCATCATTCTCCCTGGGTTTGAGAGAATCAAGCTCCAATGTGAAGACTTCTTTAGTATGGTCTCTGATTCCCTGTAGCAATCTACTTCATCTCTTTTCCAAAAACCATTTAGCTTCGATGCATGATTTATCCATTTTTTCACTGAGAACTTTCTATCATACCATTGTTGTTGGGTAACATCATTCTTCTCCCATTAGAGAACACTTGACCTTGAGTTTTAAGTGTTGAATAATGAGATGGAGCAAATTCCTTCCAATCATCATTTGTATTTGAATCACATCATCAAAAGAATCGAGGATTTTTTTCCTTTTCAACTGAACCCTAAAATTATTCTGGAATAACAAAATCTGCCCTCCACATGAGAATGCTCTCTCTTCAGCTTTTAACTGGCTAGCATCTCCCCCACATACTTGTCCATCTTCTTCTGTGACGTTCCTTGATATCTCCTAAAGAAACTCTTCAAGAGTATGCTTTCTATTTTCACACTAATCTTCAGTCAATTGCAACTCATCACCCTGTCCAATGTAAGATATTTCAAATTCTTCTTGATCATTAATGTCATCTCAAACAACTATTTGTATACATCATCCCACTTAAACTGACATTTCAAGTTCAAAATCTTTATGAGAAGGATTGATATCTTCATCAAGATCTAAGTATGACACAATCGCTCTTCCAATCCTACCACATTATTCATGGGTCTGGCATCATGAAAGGGATTTTCATTGTAACCATCATCACTATCATCCTTGAGACCACCTTTCGACATTTCCAAGGGGACAACGATCGCCTTCGGATTGTCTCTATGGGTTTCCACAGGATCATATTGCTGCAAAGCTTGAACAGCTTGTGACAACTCTTCTATAATACACCTCAATTTGTTGGGCTTGATTGCCTCTTCCACATCCAAGGAAGGCTCTGATACCAATTGATGTAGTTAGAGAAGTAAAAGTTAGCAAAAATAATAAAAACATGGGTGGTTATGAGTTGAATTGAAGCTGGAACAGAGAAAAGATATTCCAGGGTTTATAGAAATCATTTATTAAATGAAGAAGAAACTAGTGAGGCCTTAGGAGCGTTACAGACGTGGGCCACTCTCAACCTGATCTGACATAATGACTTCTAATCTTGACTACTGGAGCTCATTAACGATCATATTACTGGTACATGACTGTTTATTACATGACTGTTGATTAATTTAGTAGAATAATAAAACACAAAAAAAGAGAAGGCACTTAAACATGATAAAACTAGAATCATGCTCCTACATCACTTCAGCAATAGTTTCTCATGCTATAGCTGCTTTTGTAACTGCTATAATGTGTATTGCTATTGTCTTTCCGCATATTTCTTAGGGCCAAGTGATACGCCTCTTGCTCCTAATGCCTTTGAGGCTTTTCTGAAGGTTCCGAAGTATCTCCGCCCTCACACGCAAATATATTGTACTAGGTACGTTCTTAATGGGCTGTCTAAATTTCATTGTGTAGGAGAGTTTAGATGGCTTGTTGATTATATGGTTGTCCTGCTATTTGGGGCCCTCTTATTTTGTGTTCCGTTTCCCGGGAGGTTTCTGTTTGGGTAGCTATTTCGGGAACAGTGTTGGGAAAACGATAATGGATTCTAATAGGAGCTCTGAAGCTTTAGTCACATTGTCTAGACTTAAGGTTCTAGTGATATGATGCTTTTTTACCTTGACTTGAATATGCTTTTAGAGTATATAGTTTCAAAATTTTGGTATTATACCTGTCTACACGAAGTGAGAGTTATTGCATCTAAAGATACAAGGCTGGCTATTGCAAATGCTTCTTTGTGTACATAAAGTTTTGTGAGCCATTATTAATGTGTGCACATCTTGTCATTTGGGGTAAAACATAGCATGTTTACAAAGCTTGATTCCATAGTGCCTTTTTGAGTCCTTGACGATCACTTGAATCTCACCACTGGGCCTGTTTTGGCATTGATTAGCATGGCTGGCGCTTAGTCAGATTATCTCAGGTGTACTCATTCTTAAATAAAATCCATCTTGCCTTTTCTTTCTCATCTCCAAATCTTGAATTCTTACACTGGTCTTGCTTGTCATGGATGTGATGTGAGCCTCAGGTGGAATATTTGTGCCTTTCTGCTGATATTGAATGAAAGAAAAGTTCTTTGTTTGACATGGTATCCATCTAATGTAAATCATATCTTGTTATACGACAGCTGACGATAATTAGTCATATATGCAGTGCGTGGGTGCTGGGCAATCGGGAGGATTTGGCCAAGGATGTCATTGCTGAGCTGGACCCAGCGAATGGTGAGGTAATAGTCTTGACTTCTTCATGTGGATGTTGCTTTTTCAATCATATCTAACTTTGATTACAATGTTTCATTTTTTTGTATTATCATATCTAAATTTGACAATATTATTTTTGATGACGTTGAACTTGGACAAGATGGATTTCACTTGATATCCATAATATTGCTTTGAGGTTTTAGTAGCCTCACTATGCCGGCTTGATGATTTTCTCTTCTTTCACCTCCTCCTTCCCAAAAACTTTAATCCACCTGTTCATTTATATTATCAGTCTGTTTGAACTCTTAGCTTCATATTCCTCGAGCTTTCATTGAAGGTCATTACTATTCACCAGTTTCTGTCTCTTTATCCAACTGAAATGATTTGACAAGTTTCTGGAAGCTATGCCGTGATGATCTGTCTTTCATTTGGTGAAGATTCCTGAAAACCGTTGACTTTTTTGGTAACTGGTGCTGAAGTCTGTCAAGCCTTTTTATATGCTGCTTGGTTAGTTTAAGAGGAGTAGTAGAACACTGGTAGAGAATTTATAACTTATCATTTCCTTGACTAAATGTTAACAAACAGATAGACATTGACATAATTTTTCCTTAAGCATATGCAGATGGCCACTCTGAAGATGCCTGCAGTTCAGTTTGTTAAAGTTCATAGGAAGTAGAATTTAAGACCTTGATTTATATTTTCCAAGCTTATATATCATTTTCTAACTAATATGTTAACTGACATATAGCAATTGACATAATTGTTCCTTAGGCGTACAGGCAGTGTACTGTTAAGAGCCTTGTGGTTTTACATACAAGTCACAGCTTGGTTATTTTCTGGAGCATGTCTCAAGTGACTTTTTGGTGAGAGATCGATTGGCTGATCCTGCCAAGGTAGGATAGGGCTTATTCACCATGAAATATATAGTGTTTTGATGTTGTCATGTGAACACTAGGATTCATTACACTTATTCACCGGATTATTTTTTGGTTTACTCCCTCATAGCTCAATTATGATGTTGAGTCATCGGTGAAAATAACACAATCACTCTCCCAGATAATAGATATGGCACCCAAATGTTAAAGAAAGTAACGAAATAAAAGAGAAACTCAACATTGGTTAATTTGGAGATAAACTAACATGGAGATAGAAGTCGATACTCCCTAAATTGCTACTTACTTGTTTTCACATAATTGGCTATATTTTGTTTGCCCTATCTACATGGCTTCTCCAAAGTATGTCGACCAATGATGCCATAAAACAGGAGTTTATGGGCTATGTGAGCGATGCTTACACCAGTTTTCACTGTCAAATCTAGCTTGGAGGGCCTACAGAACGACTGGTTTATGGCAAGTAAAGAAAATTTATCAGTGGATGGTGATACTGTTACTTGCAACTCATCAATTATAATCACATTAGAACACTCATTCATCATAGTTGCTAGTGGGAGAACACTATACTTAAAAAATGAGTAATGTCTAATTGTTTGGAATGGGAGCCATTTCGGGATGTAAATCTTTTCACAGGAACTTCCTTTAAGGCTTTAATTTGAACTTCACATGTTAGTTTTTCTTTTTCCACTGCTGTAATCAATGGTTCTACCTATTTGTCATCGGCTTTTATGGTAATTTGAGTGGAAGATCTTGACAGACTGCATCCATAATTTGGTGGACTCGTGAACTTTTAACAAAGAATAATCCAATTGGGGCCTCAACTTTTTGAGCAGTGGCAGCAAGTTGGAGTTTTGGACTCTTAATATCTGTTCATTATATACAGGAATCAAAGTTCTGTGCACAATTTTTGGAGATGCTCTCTGGTTGTTTGGTAGTTTGCAAATGATGGTGTTTTATAAGACTACTTCCTGTTGCTCGATAGTACTAGAGATGCCAAACCTTGTAATTCTGGAAATTGGTAGGAAAGTTCAGCCTATCATGTGAACAATATGACTAATTCATCTTCTAATTTCAATTATTGATTTTTTAATTGACTTTGGGTATGATGATGTGCAATGAGGCTGTATCATTTCTAGGGAAACTATCTATGCAAAGTTTGAAGAAAATTGAAGGAAGTACAAAAGTGATAATTTAGTTATCTATCTCCTCTCTTACTTTATTTATTAATTTTATGTTTGCTTGCTTCCTTTGATTGTCCTAGTGGAATATAGATAGCACTACTCTTGTTTATTAGTAGAGATGTACTGTTAAATTTTAGTTGTGAACTAGTCATCATATTAATTGCTAAGAAAAGGTTTGTTCTTTTCTGTAGGAGTGGTGGACCTATGTGTGTTTGGGACCATCTGATCCTCTTCCCAACTGGCACCTCGGGATGCGGGGGACACAACATCGTGCTGTTATGTGGCGAGTATGGAAGGAAGGTGTTATAGGATTCCTTTATTGGGGTGCCAATTGTTACGAACAGGCTACAGTTCCTAGTGCTGAGGTAGTTGCTTGATCTGTGGATAATTTGCCTTTCGAACTTCAAAATGGCAGCAATATGTTCTTCATGCTTAAGTGCACTATTTTGTCATTAAATAGATACGATTTAGACGTGGTCTTCCACCTGGTGACGGTGTTTTATTCTACCCCGGCGAAGTCTTTTCATCTTCTCAGGAACCAGTGGCTTCAATTAGACTTGAGCGCATCCTCAGTGGGTTGCAGGTGAGGCAAAAAAACAAGCCTCTTAGAGGTGCCATTGGTTTGACCCGTCACTTGATGGAAAGCACTTTCTTGCCTCTTCATCTGTTCTGGTGAAAATTTGCATCTTTTCCATCCAATTAGGCACTTGTTATGTGTTTGCTATGGTCATAGTCTTTGACCAAGGCCGTAGTATGACACAGAAAGATGTGTGCCATGTTTTCGCATAAAAGTTGGATCTTTGATAGGCTTGTTGAACTTCTTAATATGATGTGTAACTGCTTATTCTAAAAGACACGTCTTTGTGCAATTCTAGGACTATGAATACTTGAAGCTCTATGGTTCAAAATATGGCAGAGACGAAGGGCTGGCTCTCTTGGAGAAAACAGGTCTTTATCTTGGTCCAGAGCGTTACACTCTGGAACACATGCCCATCGACATGATGCGAGGCGAGATCTTCAACACCTGCCGCTCGTAATTGGTTTTGCCTGGTCAAAATTTTGTGCCATTTGTGTCTTATTCTCTGTAACTGTAATCTTGGATAATCTGGTGTAAAAGCCCAATGTGCTTATGGCAAAACCCAGTAGATTTCCGCTGGGGCAATCGAGTTTTTCTGAGGGATGATGGGGTACATAGTGGTCACGTATAAGACTTTGCTTATGGCCGGCTCAACATAGGTAATATTAGCTGTAATTATGCCCTAGTGCTGAGGCATTATATTTACTTGGATGAATAGACTCTGTATAGTTCTCTTAATGCTTGTGGAGATTGCACCTGGGATTGGATGCATTCTCAGATGCGTTAGGTGGACGTCCAGCGGAATCACTTTGTCGGAATAAGGGCTATTACTGCGACATGAATCGCTCTTAGGCAAAAGAAAGTCTAAAGTGGCTGAAGACATCTGATCGGTCCATGTTCTCCTTTTGGCCATCATAGGACTTGTCTCACTTCTCAGTGGCTCGAAATATGCAATGAACATCTAAATATTAATGCGGCAAAACAGGATAGACACTTAGGAAATACGGTTGGTTGCCCTTGTGCGCGTTACTGCAATCAACGTGCGCCGATGAGGTGGGTGGGTTCACATGGAGTCCACCTGATCTACCGACCGTGTGAGAGGATCGGTTTCCACAATAAGTCGTAAAACCTTGCACGGAAGAGATAAACATCCTCGTCTGTAGATTTTGCTGGAGCTACCCCCTAACCTTCTCTTCTTTATTTGTTTTTAGTAGTGACGAATAAGGTACTGCGATCCCAAACGGTCTCCATCATCTTTCAGGACAACGTGGTAACAAATTCCTTTCAGGACTTGAGGAATCTGTAACTGTATATTCAATAATGGAAGCTAGATAAACAGCAATGCATGTTTCGCGTGATCTCTCAATACATTTAATATATAATATTGATGGCATATGAAGTGCCTTGCTATAGGGTGTCTTTGATTTGGTGACGGCATTTATATAGATTCAAGTTATGTTAGTTGACTCATATGTTAATTTTTGTTACGGTTGTTCATCCAGAGTTATCAAAAGTTTTTCACTTTCTCGTCAAATCCAAAACTTTATTTAAATTTTGAGAGATTACTAAAAAGTGATATCTCAATATTCATATTGATATTTATGTATTGTAACAAATCCAAAAACAAGCCAATCTTTGATTTCTTATTTTTTTCTCTCGGGAAAAGATATTCCTCTTCTTTTTATGGATAAAAGGATGAAAATGGGGATTAGTGCAAATACTTCATACTAGGACTACTATAAGTCTCTTGCACTGAACGATATGAGTCATAATAAATTTTAACCCACTAGAATTGCGAAGGTTTAAGGTGGACTAGCCCATAATCGCAATCCAACTGGAAAAACGAAAAATAAAAGGTAGAACTTATTAAGTTTGCATATAGAGATAGACTTGTAATAAAGATGTTTAAACCATTTTTTTACACTAATGTGAAGGATGATGTTTCTAATATATATCTTTTCCATTTTCTTAATTTTTTAATTTAAAAGAATCCACTTAGTTTGTGGATTCATAATTTTCTCAGGAATTTGTTCGATTTCTTTGAGAAAGTTTGTGGTGTGGGTCTTCAAAGAGCAATGATGCTGTCACCCTCTCATTTTCTTTTAAGCGTGAACCCTGGAGAAAAAACTTTCTATATTTAGGCTCCGTTCGTTTCACGGAAAATGTTACTTTTTTGGAAAATATTTTCTAAGAAGTTATTTTCCAAGAAAATGTAATTATTTTCTGGTGTTCGGGTAAAACTTGATTTTGAAGTAGAAAATATTTCCCGTTGTTCGCTTGGGAAAATATTTTCTTTTATAAACTATTTTTCAATAATTTTTATTTTTATTTTATTTTTTAAAATCGTTATTTATTATTTTTAAAAATAGATTATTAAATTATTTTTTTCTTTATTTTGTGTTCTCTCCTTCCTTGGCTTCGGTCGTGGGGCCATGCCTCAAGCTCACCTTGCTAGCAAGGCTCGAGGCTCGCCTACCTTTGGCGAGCTCGCATGATCAGCTCACCGGCAAGGTGAGCTCAAGGCAATGAGGCTCAAGCCTCGTAGATCGGCATCGCAAGTTATGCAGCTTCAATTCGGAAAGTAGTTGAACTACCAGGAGGAAGAAGAAGCACAACGCCATGCAAAAGCTGAGTGAGGGAGATCGACCAATTAGGGCAAGTGATTGACTTTGTTCTACTTTAAAAAGGAGGGATTCGATTGTTTTGAAGGGAGCAAAGAGAGGCAAGTATGAGGGCACTGGGTTCGTGAAGTGAGGGAAGAGAGAATTACAATTTTTTATTTTGAAAAGGGGTAAATTTGAAAATAAGTTTCCGTCTTGTGACGCTCGGGCGTTGCCGATCTGGCGAGCTCGGCTCACCTGTCGTCAGTCACCAACCGTTGCCGTGGCCGACAACCGGCCGAAAAAGAAAAACAGCAAAAGGAAAGACAGAAAAATAAAGAAAAATAAAAAATAAAAAATCGATTTTATTAAAAAATAACAAAAAATTCGGATTTATGAAAAAAATAAAAAAATCTAAAAATAAAAGAAAGAAGTGAGGACCAATAGAGAGTGTAAGATAAGAGCGAGTGAATGTGGAAAATGTTTTTCACTTTTCAAAAGTGGAAAACATTTTCCTCACTTTAGAAGATTTTTTTCCTTCATGGAAAATGTTTTCCCCAATGAATTTATTTTCCGTGAAACGAACGTCGGAAAATGGAAAACGTTTTCCCTGGAAGTTATTTTTAGTGAAACGAACGGAGCCTTAAAAATTCATCCTTTTCCATGTCAATACATGAGTAGGTGAACATTCACCATCAGCCTAGAATGCACTCAATCCTCTTTCATTGGCAATTCGAGGCTCTAGATTTCAATTCCCTAAGATTTGAGATCTTGAAAACCATTTTTATTTTTATCTTACTAAATCTTTTGTCATCATTCTCACTCATCCTAGATTATATATATAAACACACAAACATACACTCACGTAAACATATTCCCATTTTAAAAATCACTTTGCCCTAATGTGATTTTCATGCGTGGGTAACATCTAGTATTAGCCTAGCATGCACTCAATCCTCTTTCATGAGTTAGGCGAGATTCGAGACTTTAATTTCAAAAAATAAAGGGTTCTCCTAAACCATTTCAATTCTCTCTCACTATCTCTCTCTCTCTTTTTTTTTTTTTTATCACTCCCACTCATCCTATAATAATATAGATTCCAACCAAGGGTGTAATAGACTTGAATCAAGTCGATACAGCCTAGTGTGTAATCGTCTTTTGTATTTCAAAGTTCTTTGAAGTCTAGTTGATTTGTAGAGTGCCTTTGCATGGAGATATAGCCTAGGTTTGGGTGAACTTCGATAACAAATTTTCTATTGTGTTCTTTCAATTGTATTTATTATTATTATATTATGTCTAGGTGGATTGTTTGCTTGCATTATTTTTCTGAAATCAATGCACGATTCCTAACAAATTCTACTTGATTATAATAGAGTGATATATAAACTTGAGCTCAAGCTTATCAAACTCAATTAATTAACTTCCCTATATAAGGAAAAATATCAAAAGTCATGAACTTATTATATTTGTATCAATTCAGTCATAATTTTTTGATTGTTTCAAAAGGTTTATGAGTCAATTAACATAATTGTAAAATTTATGATTGAATTAGCAACAATGCAATATATTTATGATTTTTTTTTTACTTTTCCCTACCTACATATATATGTGGGTACACCATGTAATTATAAGGACTCCCTGATCTTTTTTTGTAATTATAAATTATTTTTTGATAGTTAAAATAGAAACTTGATCAGGATTGATTAGTTTGGGAAGGTTATTGAGCTTTGTACTAGCGAGCTCTAGCTCAACTTGGAATTAGACGAGTCAACCTAGAGTAATCATCGAGTTGAGTCCGAGCTGTTTAACTTGACTTGATTGCACCCCTATTTCCAATTTGTCACGCATAACACAAGCGAGAGAATGTATTATAGACCATAAGATTTTGTTATAGGGGTGTTTAACAGATGCCCCATGAAGAATCCCTTATCATTTACAAAACACCGTCTTTCTCTTATTATGTACAATCGATACATTGTAAATGCAAATGTTTCTTTATTAGATAAGACTAAAAAGTGCTCTAAAAGAAATTGTTAAGAAGACCTCAATATTTTGTATAATTTTTAATTGCGAAACCACGAAATTATTGGAAAAAAGAATCTCGCCAAAGTTTGAATTAACCTCTATTTAAGATCCCAACTTGCTCTACTCCTCCGGACCATGGTGGCCAAAGAATCATTATTCAACTCCTCCTCGTGAACTTCTCATTATCCACCCCCTCCCCCTTCCAACTATGCCATGGCTTCTGGTTCCAGTCCTCTTGCTAATCCTCATCCTCCTCTCGAAATTCACATACTCCCATCTATATACCCCGCTAAAGCTACAGCGCCACTTCACGAAGCAAGGCGTCCGGGGCCCCGGCTTCCGTCCAATCCTTGGCAACACGGCAGAGATCAATCGCCTATCCGCGGAGGCTCAGTCGAAGTCCATGCCGTTCGACCACAGGATCCTCCACCGGGTGGCTCCTTTCCACCACCGCTGGTCCCTCAAGTATGGGAGGACTTTTGTTTATTGGTTCGGGTCAACGCCCATGCTGGGCATCTCGGACCCGGACATGATCAAGGAGGTCCTGATGAATACGGGAGGGTCGTACGAGCAGATCAGGTTCAACCCGCAGGCCCGGGAGCTGTTCGCGCAAGGCCTTCCTGGGCTGGTGGGCGAGAAGTGGGCCGTTCACCGGCGGATCGCTAACCAGGCCTTCACTATGGAGAGAGTTAAGGTGAGTACTGGAGACAGGATAAATTACCAAATTGTCATTGCATTCGTACCATGTCTTTGTTTGAGGTGATCTATGTTCATAACATCTTGGTCCTGCACTACCCAACACAGTGCACACTAATATGAAATATTGTGAAAACCAAACAATCAAATAATAAAAGAAACAAAACAAGAAAATAAATCGAATTTTGGATTTATGATGTTCAATTGGTGGGATCTAGTTCATGAGGAGAGCAACACACTCCACGATAGAAAGTATAACCATATTTGAGCTACTCAAACAATCTCAGTATTTCCTAACTCCTAATTACACCAAATAATTTATATGGTGTTTAGTTCTTGTAATTTTTTGCAAAATAATATTTCAATCTCATCAAGAAATATACAAATTTTACCATTGGATATATTGGCTTGAACACCAAAAGCTCTTTTTGGATGTAATTTATGAAGAAGACTCTTCTTATATAGAAAATTTTGGGATCCAAGAAAGGAAGCTCCTTTTAAAGGATCTACTCTAATTAGGAAACCACTTAAATTGGAAAGCCATATAATTAGGAAATTTACTCAAATTAGGAGTCCTACTTAAATTGAATTTCCTTTAGGGGTTCAAATTTTAAGACATATTTTCAACATTCTCCATATTGGCTCGATGTTTAAGTCAAGTTAAAATTGTTTTGTACTTTGTTGCTACTCTTCCACAACCCCTGATGGGCTCAACCACCGTAAAAATCTTTGAAGCCAATACTATAGACCTTATAAGGACACATACTTTACTTATACCTTTAACCGCTCCATAAGGATTTGCAGACACAACCCCATGTACCACAAATAAAGCAAAACCCACGTTATCCATATCATTAAGGAGATCGAATACACATCTACAAAGATGATTCTACTATGGGATGGTTTAGGTGATGGGACCTACTCTCTCGAAGAGTGATACATGATTCTACTATAAATTAAGCGATATAATAAAGATTACAAAATACACTAAGCTTCGGTTTGATAACATTTCTATTTCTGGGAATAATTTCAATTTAAAAATAGTTTTTTCCATTTCTAATCCCTAGATGAGTTTCTGAGCATTCAAATATGTTTGGTATTTGCACAAAATTTCTATTTCTGGAATAGAAAAAGAATATGAATGCATTTTGTACGACTCTTGAATTTTTTTGTGATGTATAATTTCTTTTAGTTTTTAATAATTTTCTAAGATTTTTCTAATTTTTTCTTTTCTTTTTTATTTGTTTTGCCTCCTCTAACGGTTGTGAATGGCTAAAGATGAGAGTAGTGACCTCACCTACCTCAGTGGGGCCAGGCTTGACCTTGTTGTAGATAAGCAAGGCTCGACCTCGCCCAACTATAGCTAGGTCACCGAACCTCGTCTTTGGCTAGTCGCCAGCCATTGCTTGCTAGCCATCACCGAGGCTCGGTGACTCGCTAGAAGAGGAAGAAGAAGAAAAAGAAAAAAAAAGAATAGAAAACAAGTTGTTTCAAAAGTTGTTCTCAAGAATAAAGAAGTAGGTTTTTTCTACCTTTTGTTTTTATTCAAAATCCATTTCACGGCCATTGAATCTGCTATGGGGAATAGAAAAATTAACTGACGTTACCAAACGGATTTATGTTCTTTTTCTGTTTTGAGGAATAAAAAAAAGAAAAATTGAGGAACGGAAATGTTACCAAACCGGCCCATAAACGCTCATAGTGTTTTCTAGCCCCTAGTTATACCAAATAACTCACACAGTGTTTAACTCTCATTTTTCCTTGTTTAACCACAAGATTTACTAGCTTGCACACCATAAGTTCCTATTGGATGTAATTCACGAAGAAGACCTACATCTTATATCGGAAAGAGTTCAATACAAAATAAGAACCCATTTAAAAACCCCATTCAAATTAGGATTTCTTGAATAGAGTTTTCTTTAAGGGTTTAAGCTCGGAATATATTTTCAATTAAAAAAATGAAGCCTTGACTTAGGGTGCGTTTGTTTCAATGAAAATAATTTCTTAGAAAGTGTTTTCTGGATTTTCCGTTATTTGTTTTTCTAAAAATAATTTGGTCAATGGAAAATACTTTCCAGTCAACATAAATATATTATGTATTGTTTTAGGAAAATGTATTCTTATGCATGGGAAGGGGAAAACACTTTCCCTCTTTATGAAATCTTTAGGTTATTCCATTTTTATTAGTTCAAATGTTATTTAATCATTTTCCAAATGCGATCCAAATACCTAAAAATATTTTCAATCACATATTATCAAACACAATAAAACTAATCATTTTCATGGAAAATGATTTCCTAGAAAATATTTTCCAAAAATGGTACGATTTCCGCGAAACAAACGCACTCTTAAAGTCGCAACTCTGACGGTTGAAGCTTTGGAGCAAGAGAGTGCGCATTCTGGGGTAAAAGATGTAATGATGCAAGTGATGGTAAGTAGCAGTGAGTAAACCAAGCAGAAGCTAGTTTTATGTTCTATAAATTGTCGTACAGTCCTTGGCTTGTAAGACTCGCTCGAGGCTACAGTTAGGGTCATGGGCTCACAAAGGGGAGAAGTTGAGATCTACTCTTTCGGCCTACTCCTTCCCTAGGGTGTTGTCACTTACTAGGGTTCTCTATGGTAGTCCCTCCAATGAGAGCGCCCGATCAGATTGTAAATCTTATTTTAACATGTTGGTACTCGCACATCCTGCATTCCTTGTTGAAGAAGGTAAGTTGTTCTTCTTCCCGCTTTCCTTAGGAATGCGAGAGGCAAGCATGGTCTCTCACCCCTGAACGGATCTCCTGTCTATTGCTCCCTTGAAGGGTCTGCTCAGGTCCAAATTCCTGTAAAAAAAGAAAAAAGTACATATTCTCGTTGAAAGTCACTGCACTGTGAGTGGTTTTCTTCATCACGCACCGATGGACAGACTTCACAGCACCCGTTTCCTTTCATTTTGAGTAGGGGTGGATACCGGAGATCGTGGCAAGTGCGGCCAAGATGCTGGGCACGTGGGACGAGATGCGAGGAGGAAGAGAGGAGTTCGAGGTGGAGGTGCAGAAGGAGCTCAACGGACTCTCGGCTGACATCATCTCGAGGACTGCCTTCGGGAGCAACTTCGAAGAGGGCAAGCGCATATTCGCTATGCAGGAGCAGCAGCTGCACCTCTTCACTCAAGCCCACCAGAACATTTACATTCCTGGCTTCAGGTCTAATTAAACTTGCTCCATTTCAATCAATAAAACAAATTTACTCTACTCACATTTTTAGTTGTTATATATGTACAAATAGCATCAAAGGACATGTTGCATTGTTTCTATTTCTGGGAAAAGTCACGATTCAATGATGTGTCTTTTTGTTTAATCCCGAATCATTACCTTACTTTTTAGAGCAGTCCTAAACTATCCTTTAGCTCTGCCTGGAGTCTTCATATCCATGGAAGATTAGACGATAACATGTTTCACTCAATACACAGGTTCCTACCGACTCGGAAGAACAGGCAGAGATGGAGACTAGAGAAGGAAATCCGCCATTCAGTCCGGAAGCTGATCGAGAACAACTTGAAATCGAGACAGAATTCGTCCAATTTTCTCGCTCTTCTGACATCGTCCCATGAAGAAGAAAGATTAGGAGTGGAGGAAGTCATAGACGAATGCAAGACTTTTTTCTTTGCGGGAAAAGAAACGACGGCCATGCTCGTCACTTGGGCACTTCTCCTTCTGGCGAAGCACCAAGAATGGCAGGACAAGGCCCGGGAAGAGGTGATCCGTGTCTGTGGGAACACCGGGCTTCCGGCTGCAGAAAATCTGAACGAGCTTAAGATTGTAAGGCAATCACTATTCCTCACTAGTCACATTACTAAGGACAGCCCTGTTTAGTTTTCGTTATTGGTTGTTTGCTGTCTAATCGTTTCATCAAATCCCCAGGACCAATCCAAGGATGAGATGGTAATTTGATA
This sequence comes from Angophora floribunda, assembly GCA_014182895.1. Taxonomy (NCBI): domain Eukaryota; kingdom Viridiplantae; phylum Streptophyta; class Magnoliopsida; order Myrtales; family Myrtaceae; genus Angophora; species Angophora floribunda. The sequence goes on from CM024710.1 coordinate 432,387, forward strand.
GTCTGCTGTGTGATGACTAACTTCCGTACACATACAAGCAAGAAGTTTAAATTGTCTCACTTACCTATTTAAGAAGAAATTGTACATGACATGGAGACTAATCTTCCAATGTTTGTTATATTATACATGGAGGCTCAGTCCCGATTAATTACATAGGTATTGCCTAGCTGGCCCATTCTTCAATCAAGGGCAATCTAATACTCTAAATTCACTATTTGAACGTGCTCACTGCAATTAACTGGCGTTCAACTCACGTAAATTTTCTGAGTAACACATTTCACGGCTCCATTTGCCTTAGTTTTGAAAGTTTAGTCTGACTGAAAAATTTTAACAATTTGGGTCCGCTCAAACTTACCTCTTTCTTCTGTCCTTCTTCTGAGAAAATTTAAACAGGTAACGATGGTATTGAATGAAACATTCAGACTGTACTCTCCTGCTATGATGGTGACGAGGCAAATCCGTGAAGATGTGCAGCTAGGAGACCTTCAAATTCCGGCAGAAACACAGCTCTACTTGGACTTCACTACCGTGCATCGCGATCCTGAGTTATGGGGTGAAGACGCGGATGAGTTCAACCCGACGAGATTCACGAAGCCCCGAAAGCACCTGGCCGCATTCCTCGGGTTCGGGCTCGGCCCCAAAACTTGCGTGGGCCAGAACTTCGCCATGGTCGAGGCCAAGGTTGTTCTGGCCATGCTGGTTAGGCGATTTACCTTCGAGGTGTCGCCTTCATATGTTCATGCTCCAATGCCTTCTGTGACCCTGCGGCCTCAGTATGGGGCGCCAATCATCTTCAGGACGACTCATATATGATCCTGGTTCATTTTTCTTCCTTTTGTTTGAGGACTTGTGTTTGTAACATGGTCTCATAGAATGAGGGAAGACAGTTTTTAGGGTTTTTGGATTGAAGAAACTTCATTTTGTGTCTGTAACATATGAATAATGTGCTGTAATTTGGTAGAGCTTTGTGACTCCTTTGTTTTAAGCCAAGCCCGTTTCTTCAGGTGTTTCTAATTTGTGCACTTATATTTTGTCTTATCTTCTTCCCAAGCTTTTTGGGATGATTTATGTGCTGAAGTCTATTTATTGGGCCCAATTATCTTTCTCTAGTTAAATAAAATTATTTCACTTTGTGAAAAAAGAAAAAAATCATGACGACTTAAAAGACTTAAAAGAATTGGGTACGTTATGATTATGTAATTAGCAAATGGAGTGTGCTTACAAATCATAATTTGGGAAGAATTGAATGGTTGTAATGTAATCAAGTCTTCTAGACCAAATATCACTTGAAGTTTCTGTTATGGCGGTCCAATCATTGCTAACCATTTTACGTATCACAGCAGCCGATGTGAATAACTTTGGTTACTGTGCTTTATCTTTGCTGGTTACTGATAACTTTGTTTCTTGCTTTGTGCAGAAGCCGCCGGCAAATGGATGGTAAGCCCATAGCTGAAATAATTATGCAATTACCAATGGACCTTAGGGGGCAAAATGAATAGAGCAGTCGCACTGGCCTCGCCAGTAGAACTCAGCCGGGCTTTACGTATCTTTATCTTGCAAGAGTTATTAGGTCAATCATTCAGCTCGACTTAGATAATACTCTAGCTTGTGGTGCGATGATACATTGAAATTTGGCATTCCATGTTGGATGTTTGTTTGTAAAACAAACCAAGTGTGTCTTTTCAATCTTGTCCCACATAGGAAAGTTTGGAAAAGACAAGTCATTTTATAAATGAAAGCTTTTCTAATTTGTTAAAAAGAAAAGATGGAGTGTGGGCTAGACCTCGTTATACCCACGTGCGGGTGCGCGATTATTAGGTGCACTTAACACTTTGAGCGCCCGCGGTTTAATTAGTGTTAATCCCCTGTCTTTTAATTTTAATTTTGATGTTATATGGTTATTTTGTCATTCGAAAGGTTGCCTTGCATTTTAGCATTTTGGAAATTATTTAAAAAAATAAATAAATCGGAATTTTATTTTAAATAAAATAATAATTAAATTGAATTATTTTATTCCGAATTTTTTATACGTGTCTTTTCAAGATGCCTTTTGAAATTATACTTGGTTCGTTTGCAACTCTCCCGAAGGGTTATATTGATTCATTTTATAACTTCTTTTGAAAAATCACATCTGTTCGTTGTGTAACTTCTTTCGAAGAGGTGTCTTTGTTTCTATATAAGTATGTCAGTTTTGGAAAAACGATGGCTACAGCCAAGATTTTCTATTGTTTCTTAGAGATACCTTGGAGAAATACTAGAATTGCTATATAGTATTCTCATTTGAGATTTTGTTGTATCCTGGAGGAAATTTGCCGGTGACCATTAGCAACTTTGTGGGGCAAATAAATCCTTAAAGAAAGTGATATCACGTCTCAAAGTCCGTTGTGATTGCTCTATTGATTCGAACACACATTGACTTCATTGTTTCACCCAAGTACGAAGGCGATTTTTCCCAACATTCCATTGTCTCCGACAATAAAATGAAGCTTCATTTTGAAAAGTTATTAAGAGCTTCCTCTCTATTGTATTTAGAATATTCACCAATAAGAAAATGAGGACGATTGGGGGCAACAAAAGTGTTTTACTTCGAAATAAAAAAGAAGAAGAAGGAAAATCATTGCTGCAATCATGTCAAAGAGAAAATTGGAATAACATTAGAAAATCCATTTATGAATATTAAGTGTGCGTCTATATATATGAGTAAATTACATTCTTTGGAAATTTTTCATCTGGTGAGGAGGATCATGCGACCTAGAAAATTGTCTCAAATTATAGGAGATTGCAAAATTAAAATGACCACAAGCCAAAAAAAAAAAAAGATTGTCATACTCACATGCGGATTTGAGCTTTTTCCTTCGAAGATACCCATGTTCTTATAATTATTTTCGGACCCAAAAACAATTGCATGATCATTTTGCCACCTTTTTACCGTGTTGAAGATATCCGATCCCGTAATTGAGGATCGGTTCGGTGTCCAACATGGTACAGATGATTGGTATAATGCGTTCGATCGGCATCTCAAGTGGCTTCTTCAATACAAAATCAGTCCATATTTTTGCAGATGGGGTTATAGCTTGCGTGCTTTCACATACACCAGTACTTGGCCTGGTATATTCATTTAACGAGCTGAATTTGGATATAATTTTGCAACTGGTCATTTATCAGCTGGGGTCTCACAAGGTTCTAATTTGAACTAACATGCGCAATGTGTGGCTTATGTTCCTTTGCAGCTGACCATCCAAAATCCGATGAATACTTCTCAGACCCAAGATTAGCAGCATATGCTGTACCATACTGTCTTGTAGTCTCATGGTATCCAATTACTTGCTTGACATGTTCGCTGTGATCATGTATATTTGCAAAGACATTCAGATAAAGCTGATTGCTTACACTGCCTTTTCAACATGCAACAACGGCACTGTATCAGAGGATTATTTGCAGAAGGAAATTGAGATCTTGTGGACAGAGGTCCACCGGAAGAAAGCCTACTTTTACCTAGGGGATGAGGTATGGATTTTGGAGGTTAGGAGAAATGAGATAGAATTGGCAAGAAGTTCCATGCAAAGAATGATCAAAGACAATGGAAGTCCATGTCAGTCATGATAACTGATGCTTCATATCGTGTAATTCTATTGCAGCCATTGAATTCAAAACAATATGATTCCATTCATAGAATTGCCAGTAAAATTTATGTTCAGGCTCCTAATGCTCATGTATTAACTACTTACTATTGTGTTAAATGTTTTTTCTCTCTTAACAACTATTATAATCGCGTTTCTTCTTCCTTTAATTATTTATTAATATATTTATTTATGCTTTTCACTATGCACTCAATTCTATTCACTTAATAATCTCATGTTGTCACTGACATAAAAAATTGGCTCGAATTTTCTTAGTTTGTATATGATACATTTATGACATGCAAACATTATCTAATAGTTGGACATCGATAAAAGACTGGTTGGATCATTTGATTAGTGATTTTAATTCGAAAGCATTAGAGAGATATCATAATTTAGTCTGAGGGCTCACTAGAAGCATAAGTTTTCTCTTGATTGCTGGCAAATTACTTTGCTGGCATAGTTCATTATATCGAAGTGTTCATGACATAGGAAAAACTCTAACGAGGGCTCACATACTCGAAGAAGTAAAAGATAGCAAAAAGAACAAACATAGAGGTAGAATCGAGTTGAACTAATGCTGACACAGGGAAAAGATATTCTAGGGTTTAAAGAAACAATAATGTTCATTGAATGAAGAAATACTGATGAAAAATGGTATGAAGGCCTATTTACATACATTAGACAATCTCAACACTTGATCTAACATCATGATTTCTAATCTCGACCATTGTAGCTCATTAGTATGGAAGGAAGGTGGTACGGGATTTCTTTATTGGGGTGCCAACTGTTACGAAAAGGCAACAGTTCCTAGTGCTGAGGTAGTTGCTTGATATGTGGATAATTTGCTGTTCGAACTTCAAAATGGCAGCAATATTTTCTTCATGCTTAATTGCATTATTTTATCATTGAGCAGATAAGATTTAGACGCGGTCTTCCACCTGGTGATGGTGTTTTAAGTCTTTTCATCTTCCGAGGAACTTCAATTAGACTTGAGCGCATCCTCAGTGGGTTGCAGGTGAGGCAAAAATAAAAGCCTCTTAGAGGTGCCATTGTTTTGACCTGTCGCTTGATGGAAAGCATTTAGGCATTTATTATGTGTTTGCTCTGGTGAAAATTTGCATCTTTTTCATCCATTGAGGCATTTATCTTGTGTTTGTTGACTGAGGCTGTAGTATGATACAGAAAGATGCATTTTGGCATGATAGTTGGATCTTTGATAGGCTTGGTGCTTAACTTCTTAATATGATGTGTAACTGCATATTCTAAAAGACGCCTGTTAGTGCTTTTTTAGGACTATGAGTACTTGAAGCTCTATAGTTCGAAATACGGCAGAGAGGAAGCGCTGGCTCTCTCGGAGAAAACGGGCCTTTATCTTGGTCCAGAGCGTTACACTCTGGAACACATGCCCATCGACATGATGTGTAGCGAGATCTTCATCAACTGCCACTCGTGATTGGTTTTGCCTGGTCAAAATTTTGTTCTGTTTGCGTCTTATTCTCTGTAACTGTAATCTTGGATAATCCAGTGTAAAAGCCCAATGTGCTTATGGCAAAACTCAATAGATTTCCGCTGGGGCGATCCAATTTTTCTGAGGTACTTAGTGGTCACGTATAAGACTTTGATTATGGCCGGCTCAAAATTGGTAATATTAGCTGTATTTATGCCCTAGTGCTGAGGCATCATATTTACTTGGATGAATAGACTGTGTATAGTTCTCTTAATGCTTGTGGAGATTGCACTTGGGGTTAGATGCATTCTCAGATGCGTTAGGTGGATGTCCGGCAGAATCACTTTGTCAGAATAAGGGCTACTACCGTGACATGAATCGCTCTTAGGCAAAAAGAAGTCTATAGTGGCTGGAGATGTCTCCTGGAACTGTTCAGGCAAAACGAATGGGTTATGGGGAAAAGAACAATCTTGTGGAAAATTATCTATTGCCCCGCTGTGGATACTATCCATCTGCATTTTGTGTGGCATGTGATTTGGCATCCTGAAATTGTATTATGACCTGACTGACAGTTATCGCTTACTGAATACTTGTAATGCTTGATGGCAAGCTGACCGGTCCATGTTCTCCTTTTGGCCATCATAGGACTTGTCTCACTTCTCAGTAGCTCAAAAGATGCAATGGACATCTAAATGTTAGGGTGACAAAACAGGATACACTTTGGACATACTGTTAGTTGCTCTTGTGCACGTGACTGCAATTAACATATGCCAATTGTGGGGTTCACGTGGAACCCACCTGATCTAACGATCGTGTGAGAGGATCGACTTTGACACAGCTGTAAAACCTCACACAAAAGAGATGATAATCCTTGTTTGTGGTTTTTGTTGGACCTCCCCTAACCCTCTCTTTTCTACTTGTTTCTAGTAGTGACGAACAAGGCACAATGACCCTGACGGTCTACATCATCTTTCAGGACGACGTAGACATATTGGTCACAATTTCCTTTCAGGACTTGAGGAGGAATATATAAATGTATATTCTATAAAATATGCCTACCATGATTAATTCAATAATGGAAGCTAGATAAACAGCAATGCATGTTTCACGTGATCTCTCAATAAATTTATTGATGGTGTGTGAAGTGCCTTGCTATGGGGTGTCTTTGATTCGGAGACGCAATTTATATCCATTCAAGTTATGTTAGTTGACTTTATGTTAATTTTTGTTACGGTTGTTCGTCCATGTTATCAAAAGTCAAAATTAACTCGTTTACTTTCTCAGCAAATCCAAAACTTTATTTAAATTTTGAGAGATTACTAAAAAGTTATATCTCAATATTCATATCAATGTTTATGTATTATAACAAATCAAAATACAAGCCAATCTTTGATTTTTTTTTAAAATTTTTTCTTTTGTTTAGAACATACATAATTGACCAAAATTGTAAGTTCATTTCAACCTAACAAGATAAGCTTACTGTGTTAAACATGTTTCTCGAGAAAAGATATTCCTTTTCTTTTTTACGGATAAAAGGATGAAAATGAGGATTAGCACAAATACTTCATACTGCGACTACCATAAGTCTCTAGCAATGATCGATTTGAGTCATAAATTTGAACCCACTAGGATTGCAAAGATTTAAGGTCGACTACCCCATAATCGCAATCCGACTGGCAAAAGAAAAAAGAAAAATAAAAGTTAGAACTTATTAAGTTTCCATACAAAGATAGAGTTGTAGTAAAGATGTTTAAATTCTAATGTAAAGACATTTTATATTGACGATGTTTCTAATATATATCTTTTCTATTTTCTTAATTTTTTTATTTAAAAGAATCCACTTAGTTTGTGGATTCATAATTTTCTCAGAAATTTGTTCGGTTCCTTTGAGAAAATTTGTGGTTTGGATCTTAAGAGAGCGATGGTGCTCTCACACCCTCATTTTCCTTTTAAGCTTAGACCCAAAGAAAAGCTATCTCTATTTAAAAATTCTTCTTTTTTACATGTCAATACATGAGCAGGTGAACATTCACAATTAGCCTAGAATGCACTCAATCCTCTTTCATGGCAATCCGAGGCTCAAGACGTCAATTCCGAAAGATTTGAGATCTTGAAAACCATTTCAATTTTTGTCTTACTCCGTCTTTTGTCATTACTGTCACTCGTCCTGGATTTTACATATATGCAAATATATTCCCCTTTTAAAAATCACTCTGCCCTAGTGCAATTATCTTGCGTGGTTTACAGCATGCACTCAATCCTCTTTTATGGGCTAGGCGAGATTCTACACTTTAATTTCGAAAGATAAAAGAGTTCTTAAAAACCATTTCAATTTCTCTCTCACTACCTCTTTTGTTATCACTCTCGTTCATCCTATAATAGTATAGATTCCAACTAAGGGTGTAATTGACTTGATTCAAGTCGATATAGTGCCAAAGTTTGAGCTCGACTTGATTCATATACTCTATGCTCAAACCTCGACTTGAGCTTGATTTGGTATTAGAATCTTAGCTTGAACTTGACTCAAGTGAAAATACAAAATATGTGAATTCTGTTGGTGGATGAAGCCAAATTACTATTAAAGGCTTTTTTTTTTGTCTTTCCTATTAGTTCTGCTTTTAGGTTAAAAGCTATACCATTATATTAGCCATAGTAATACGCTAGTTGTCAAGGCGTCGAAAAAGAAAATAGAGAAGAAAGAAAAAGAGAGAAAGAAAAGTGAGTTTTATTTTATTTTTTTATGAAGCTTCTTAATCTCTATGTCCTAATTTTTAGATAAATTTATCTTTGTATTCCAAATTTCCTCAAAATCTAGTGGATTCGTAGAGTGCCTTTGCGTGTAAATGTAGCCTAGGTTTGGATGAACTTCACTACTTAAATGATCTGATGCATATATTTGAGATTTAGAAGTGATAATAAGCAATTGTTCCTTATAATACATAACCATAAATTAAATATGGACAGAAATGTACCATGTTATTTGTGTAATTTTCGATGATAAGGTGTTCCAAAAGACTTATAGTAAGCCAAAAATATTCATAGATTTTAATGCGCTTATGTTTATTTAAATTCATATAGAAATATGGTGGATTAATAAATTAAGTAGGTTTACTATATGTAGAGATACAATAGTAAATAGATTGAGAAATTCCACTATCACATGTTTAATATCGTTCTTGTATGCGTAATGATCTAAAATTTTTATCTAGTGGTTATGGTGAAATTGGATACTCTAACATATTTATTTGATTGATTTATTGCATTTAGTTTCGATATTTTTCTTTTAAGATTTTGAATTTTGAACTATTTTGAATTTTATTTTGATTCGTTAGATAAATTTTAGAGTTAGTCCATTTTGAATATTTAATTGATTTATTAATCATCAATCTCTATGGGATGATATATTTTCTTATCATTATATTACTTGTTCGATGCGTATACGTGCGTTTAAAATTTCATGAACAGTTCGATTCGATTCTTTATTATTATATTTTGCCTTAGCGGATCATTTGCTTGCGTTATTTTTCTATAATCGATTATAATCGAGTGATATATAAACTCGTGCTTAAGCTTATCATACTCAATTCCCTATATAGGGAAAAAATATAAAAAAAAAAAGTCATAAATCTAGTATACTTGTATTAATTCAGTCATAACCTTTCAATTATGTCAAAAGATTTATGTTTCAATTAGCTTAATTGTAAGAATTATGATTGAATTGACACAAGTGCAATATGTTTAATATTTTTTGGGTACTTTTCCCTACTTACATATATATGTGGGTATACCATGTGATTTTAAGGACTCTTTGATCTTTTTTTGTAATTATAAAATATTTTTTGAAAGTTGAAATAAAAACTTGCTTATGATTGATTAGTTTGGGAAGGCTATCGAGCTTCATACTAGCGAGCTCGAGCTCAACTCGGAATTAGGCGAGTCGATCTTGAGTAATCATCGAGTCGAGTTCGAGCTATTCGCATATAACTTGACTTGATTACACCCTTATTATCAAATCGGTCACACATAACACAAGCAAGACAATGTATTAAAGACCACAAGCTTTTGTTACATGGGTCATTTTTAGTTTTATATTTGGTTGGTTCTACTCTATTCTTATTCTAACTCTCACTTTCAGACTTTTGTCCTATCTCTATGCAAGGCATATGAGTCGAAATCTATACCTAAAATTAAATTATCCTCGCTTCAATCCTCTTTGAGAAGTTGAGGATTCAAACCTCCATCTCCCCCTTCTCATGGGGCTTTGAGAAATTGAGGGTTCGGGGAATCGGCAAACCCTAGTGGTTTTGTTACAAGGGTGTGTAACATGTGCCCCATTGAACATTTGTCATTTACAAAACACCATCTTTGTCTTATTATGTATAATCAATACATTGTCAATGCAAATATTTCTTCATTAGATATGACTAAAAGTGCTCTAAAAGAAATCGTTAATAAGACCTCAATATTTTATATAATTTTTTAATTGCAAAACCACGAAATTATTTGGAAAAGCGTGACGCCAAAGTTTCACCTAACCTCTAGTTAAGACCCCAGCACGCTCTCCTCCTCCGGACCATGGTGGCCAAAGAATCATTATTCAACTCCTCCTTGCGAACTTCTCGTTCTCCACCTGCTCTCCCCTCCAACTATGCCATGGCTTCTGGTTCCGGTCCTCTTGCTAATCCTCATCCTCCTCTCGAAATTCACATACTCCCATCTATATACCCCGCTAAAGCTACAGCACCACTTCACGAAGCAAGGCGTCCGGGGGCCCGGCTACCGTCCGATCCTTGGCAACACCGTGGAGATCAATCGCCTATCCACGAAGGCTCAGTCAAAGTCCATGCCGTTCGACCACAGGATCCTCCATCGGGTGGCTCCTTTCTACCACCACTGGTCCCTCAAGTATGGGAGGACTTTCGTTTATTGGTTCGGGCCGACGCCTAGGCTGGGCATCTCGGACCCGGACATGATCAAGGAGGTCCTGATGAATACGGGTGGGTCGTACGAGCAGATCAGGTTCAACCCGCAGGCCCGGGAGTTGTTCGGGCAAGGCCTTTTTGGGCTGGTGGATGAGAAGTGGGCCGTTCACCGGCGGATCGCTAACCGGGCCTTCACTATGGAGAGAGTTAAGGTGTGTATTGGAGACAACATAAATTATTAAATTGTCATCGCATACATACCATGTAATTGTTTGAGGTGATCTATGTACATAACATCTTAGTCCCGCACAACCCAATACACTGCACACTAATATGAAATGTTGCGAAAACCAAACAATCAAATAATAGAAGAAACAAAATAAGAAAATAAATCGAATTTGGATTTATGATGTTCAATTGGTGGGACTTAGTCCATGCAAAGAGCAACACACTTCACAATAGAGAGTACAACCATATTCGAACTACTCAAACAATTTCAGTATTTCCTAACTCCTAATTATACTAAATAACTTACAAAATGTTTAGTTCTTGTAATTTCTCACAAAACAATATCTCAATCTCATAAATAAATTTACAAATTTTACCACATAATTTATTGGTTTGAACACCAAAAGTTCTTTGGGGATGTAATTCATGAAGAAGACTTGCTGCTTATATAGAAAATCTTGGGATCCAACAAAGGAAGCTCCCTCAAAAAAAAAAAAAAAAAAAAGGAAAAAAGTTATTTCAGAAATTGTTCCCAAGAATAAAGAAGTAAGTTTTTCTACTTCTTGTTTCTATTCAAAATCTATTTCACGGCCATTGATCTATTTTGAGAAATAGAAAAATTAAGTGATGTTACTAAATGGATTTTTGTTCTTTTCCTATTTCAGGAAACACAAAAAAATAAAAATTGAGGATCGGAAATGTTACCAAATCGGCCCTTAAATGCTCAGTGTTTTCCAACTTCCAGTTATACCAAATAACTTATATAGTGTTTAGCTCTCATAATTCCTCATTTAACCACAAGATTGACTAGCTTGAACACCAAAAGCTCCTCTTGGATGTAATTCACGAAGAAGACCTACATCTTATATTGGAAAGAGTTCGATACAAAGTAAGAACCCATTATAAAACCCTATTCAAATTAGGAAATATACTAAAATTAGGATTTTTTTAATCGAGTTTCCTTTATGGATTTAAAGGAATATATTTTCAATTAGACAAATGAAGGTTTAAATTAAAATCGCAACTCCGACGGTTGAAGCTTTGGAGCAAGAGATTGCCCATTCTGGGGTAAAAGATGTATTGATGCAAATGTGATCCGAAAGTGATGGTTAGTAGCAGTGAGTCAACAAAGCAGAAGCTAGTTTTATGTTCTTTAAATTGCCGAACAGTCCTGGGCAATCTGTAAGACTCGCTGATTCCCATAAAAAAAGAAAAGGCAAAGATTCACGTGGAAAGTCACTGCACTGTGAGTGGTTTTCTTCATCACGTACACCGCTGGACAGACTTCACAGCATGCGCTTCCTTTCATTTTGAGTAGGGGTGGATCCCGGAGATCGTGGCGAGTGCGGCCAAGATGCTGGACACGTGGGACGAGATGCGAGGAGGAAGAGAGAAGTTCGAGGTGGAGGTGCTGAAGGAGCTCCACGGACTCTCGGCTGACGTCCTCTCGAGGACTGTCTTCGGGAGCAGCTTCGAAGAGGGCAAGCGCATATTCGCCATGCAGGAGCAGCAGCTGCACCTCTTCACTCAAGCCCACCATAACATCTACATTCCTGGCTTCAGGTCTAATTAAAATTGATCCATTTCAGGCAATAAACAAATTCCCTCTACTCGCATTCTTAGTTGTTATATATGTACAAATAGTATCTAAGGAATAGAACATATGTTGCATCGTTTCTTTTTGTTTGTAGACTTAACAGAGAAACAGGCGACTCCTCTTGTGGTTGATAGTTGATCAATCAGTCATTCTTGGTCCTATTTCTGGGAAAAGTCACGATTGAATGATGTGTCTTTTGTTCCTTTCCCCTTTTTAGAGCAGTCCTAAACTCTCTCTCTCTCTCTCTAGCTCTGCCTGGAGCCTTAATATCATATCCATGGATGATTAGACGATCACATGTTTCACTCAATAGACAGGTTCCTACCGACTAGGAAGAACAGGCAGAGATGGAGACTAGAGAAGGAAATCCGCCATGCAGTCCTGAAGGTGATCGAGAACAACTTGAAATCGAGACAGGATTTGTCCAATTTTCTAGCTCTCCTAACATCGTCCCATGAAGAAGAAAGATTAGGAGTGGAGGAAGTCATAGATGAATGCAAGACTTTCTACTTTGCAGGCAAAGGAACAACGGCCAATCTCCTCACTTGGGCGCTTCTCCTGCTGGCGAAGCACCAGGAGTGGCAGGACAAGGCCCGGGAAGAAGTGATCCACGTCTGTGGGAACACCGGGCTTCCGGCTGCAGAAAATCTGAGCGAGCTCAAGATTGTAAGTCAACCACTATTCCTCACTGGTCACATTACTACAGACAGGCCCGTTTAGTTTACTTTATTGGCTGTTTACTGTCTAATAAAGAAAAATCATCGTTGGAAACTCCATCATCAAATCCCCAGGACCAATTCAAGGATGAGATGGTGGTAATTTGATAGTCTGATATATGTGATGCAGAACTTCTGTGCACATTCAAGCAAGAAGGTTAAATTGTCTCACTTACCTACTTAAGAAGAAATTGTACATGATACGGAGACCAATCTTCCAATGTTTGTTATATTATACATTGAGGTTCAGTCCCTATTAGTTATATAGGTATTGCCTAGTGGGTCCATTTTTCGATCAGGGGCAATCTAATGCTCTAAATTCACTATTTGAATGTGCTTGCTGCAATCAACTGCCGTTTGGCTCACATAAATTTTCTTAATAACGCATTTCACCACTCCATTGGCCTAAGTTTTGAAAGTTTAGTCTGACTGAAAATTTTAACAATTTGGGTCCACTCAAACTTACATCTTTCTTCTGTCCTTTTTTCTGAGAAAATAAAACAGGTAACGATGGTATTGAATGAAACACTCAGACTGTACTCTCCTGCTGTTACGGTGACGAGGCAAACCCGTAAAGACGTGCAGCTAGGAGGCCTTCAAATTCCGGCAGGAACACAGCTCTACTTGGCCTTCAGTACTGTGCATCGTGACCCCAAGATATGGGGCGAAGACACGGATGAGTTCAACCCAACGAAATTCACGAAGCCCCGAAAGCATCTGGCCGCATTCCTCGGGTTCGGGCTTGGCCCCAGAACCTGCGTGGGCCAGAGCTTGGCCATGGTCGAGGCCAAGGTTGTTCTGGCCATGCTGGTTAGGCAATTTGCCTTCGAGGTGTCACCTTCATATGTTCATGCTCCAATGGTTGTTGTGACCCTGCAGCCTCGGTATGGGGCGCCAATCATCTTCAGGAGGACTCATCTTTGATCCTGGTTCATTTTTCTTCCTTTTGTTTGGGGACTTCGGTTTGTAACATGGTCTCATAGAATGAGGGAAGAAGTTTTTAGGGTTTTTGGATTGAAGAAACTTCGTTTTGTGTCTGTAACATAAAAATAATGTGCTGTAATTTGGTAGAGCTTTGTGACTCCTCTGTTCTAAGTCAAGCCCGTTTCTACAGGGGTTTCTAGTTTGTGCACTTTTATGTTGTCTTTATCTTCTGCCCAAGCTTTTTGGGATGTTTTATGTACTGAAGTCTATTTATTGGGCCCAATTATCTTTCTCTGGTGAAAAAATAAAAAAATTTACTTTGTGAAAAAATAAACTATTACAACTTAAAAAACTTAAAAGAATTGGATACAAGATGATTATGTAATTAGCAAAAGGTTGTTCTTACAAATTGTATCTTTGGAAGAATTGCATGGTCATAATGCAATCAAGTCTTCTTGACCAAATATCACTTGAATTTCCTATCGTTACAGTTCAATCATTACTAGCCATTTTACGTGTTATGGCCGACAATGTGTATAATGTTGGTTATTGTTCATTGTCTTTGCTGGTTATCAATAACTCTATTTCTTGCTTTGTAGAGAAGTCGTTGTGAAATGGATGGTAAGCCCATGCTTGAAGCAAGCTCAACCTGGAGCTCTCTATTGCCTCGGCTACGTCGCAACCTAAGCTCAATTGGAATATGTTAAACCATCTTTTCATCAAATAGTTTAAACTTTTAAAACAGTTGAAAGTGATAAGCTAATATTGTATCAGAGTTGAAGGTCATAAGTTCAAAATATTTCAACTTTATATGCTTCTCCGATTAAATTTCCACTTTTCTTATTAGGAAAAAAGGAAAAGATCAAATTAAGTGTGATGGAGAGTATTAAAATATTAAAATAATAAATTATATATTCATCTAATAATTTAAATTTTTAGAATAGTTGATAGTGATCTTATAAAATTTTACATACTTATTTTGAATACAGTCAATCTAAGCTTTAGGTGTTTCTCCATTGGTTCTTCGCTGTGCAATTGCCCACGACCGCGGCAGTGTTTATGTTGCCATTTACGGTTTTGGAGCAGTGGGATGTGTTGGAATTGGAGATAATTGTTGAGAGGATCACTGCCTCTCTCCTCTCTCTCTCTCTCTCTCTCTCTCTCTTTCAAGATTTCTCTCTCTCACTCCACATTTTTCTTAGCCACAACGTTTGCATCTTTAGTCAATTTCCCCGTTGGACAGGTAGCCGCGGTTGTCGAAAAAAATAAGATAGCAAGCTATCGCGTGATGATTACAAAGAGAGAATTTTGTGAGTGAAAAGTGTCAGTGAGTGAGCTCGTGAGCGCAGTAGCGGGGAAATTGAATAAAGTTGCAAACGCTGTGGCTAAGAAAAATGAGGAGTGAGAGAGAGAGGGAGATAAATCTAATCCAAAAAGAGAGGCGGTGACCTTCTCAACACTCCCCCTCACTGAATACTCTATTTTAATTTAGATATAGTAGCTATGTTAATATTACTTTCGAATTCTTCGACTATCTTTTTCCATTCCACATCTTGATGTGGATGGCTCTATTGCTCTATCTTCAGTTGCTTCTCCTATTACTTTTCATCGGACTTGTGACTTTCATTTCATACTTCAATATATTCAATCCCATCCAAAGCACTTCAACAGAGACATCTCGATCCTTTTCTCAAAGGATTTCTTCTCCTTGATCTTAGTCCACTGATCCTTTCGCCACGGGATGTAAAGTGGAGATGACCTGCTTTCCCTGGACAGACCCTGCATTTTCTCCATTAGGTGTTCCTTGTCTCTCTCAATATGACCAATTGGTGACATCATAGTGGGCTCGATTTCCTTAAGCTTCTGCAACTTCTTGAACTCACACCGGAGCTTCTCGAGCTCCCTTTCTTTTGCCTTGAGCTCCTTGTCCTTTTGCCTTGGCATTTCATCTCTTGTTTTCAACATCTTCTCCATCTTCACATTCTCAACTCTTAGCTTCTTCATTATCTCCTGCATCTCTTGTAATTCCTTCCCACGTCTGCTTGTTGGCGTTGTTAGTCGCAATTGTTGAAAAGATAAGATAGCAAGCTGTTAAGTAATGATTACAAAGAGAGACTTTTGTACCGGAAGTCGGTTGAAGCACCATCTTCACACACTATAGATAGATAGGGGGTCTCGCCCTTTAAGTGTAGAGTAGTAGAGAGTATAGTGATAGGGGTCTTGTGTAGTAAAGTGAGAGGAAGAGGGTTGTATGAGTGTTGGGCAGGGTGTTGGTGGTGTAGTGAGTGGTGTGAGCAGATTGGTGTAGGGTTTGGAGAAAAGAGCCAAAGTAGATAGTGTGTGGGTGTAAAGAGAGGAAAGGAAAAAGCAGAGTAGTGAAGGGAGCTTAGAGAGAAATCCTTTTGTGTGAGTAATGTAATAGTGTTCTTGTAATAAAAAAAGTTTTATTATAATCCCGTCATGCAATTCCACAAATGGTATTACAGTCACATCACGCAACCGAACAATAATAGCACAATCATGCCGAATCACCACGACCTCACCACCTCTTGCCTCTGTTCTTCTCTCTCTCTCTCTCTCTCTGAGATCTATTTTCACATTTGCGCTGAAGGAGGTCCAGGACCTGGGATCTGAGGTTGCAGACCTCCATTTTCGCTGATTCAGAGGCTCGGGACCTTATATCCGTGGTCACAAACCTTCGTCCTATCAAATTTGAGATGCTTTCGAGGTCACCGACCTATAAATCTGAGGTCATAGACCTGCGATCCGATGCTGGGCGACCGTAGCGGAGGTCATTGTGGAGACCAATGGTGGCTTGACAAATTAAGATGATTGGCAAGGACTCAATTATCACGTCGAATAATTCATGTGAGACTTGGTGAGGAGAATTTTATTGCATTTCATTCAAAGGTTTAAGATTGTATTGGTTCAATTGAAATATTTAGAACTTAACTTAAATCTCGA
The DNA here is from genome assembly GCA_014182895.1 of Angophora floribunda. Taxonomy (NCBI): domain Eukaryota; kingdom Viridiplantae; phylum Streptophyta; class Magnoliopsida; order Myrtales; family Myrtaceae; genus Angophora; species Angophora floribunda. The sequence continues at coordinate 448,808 of CM024710.1, forward strand.
GACTTGGCTATAATCTCATGTTTTACAATTGTATGCAACAAAATTAAGATTATTGATTTAAAGCAATTGACATGAATTTTGACTTGCCTTGGATTGCAAATGTGGAGTTTCTTTATCTAGTAATCTCAAGTTGGAACATTAGTAACAAAGACGCAAGAGAATTAAGAGAAAGGTTTAGCTGCATCTAGGCGTCAACGCTAATATGCTGTTTAGATACTTGTCCACTTAAGACAAGAAAAGCCGGATTTAATTAGAAAAAACTGAAGTTAAGACATGCTGACGTAGAGCGATACTCAAATTTAGGATAGTAGATGTGAGTTTACATGCAATGAAGAGATTGTTGAGTTGTATTATCCTATATTGGATATTTGATGTGGCATGTAGTAGTTAATAATACTAGTTAGCTCATAATTCATATGCTTAAATTTTAGTTTAAGTGAATGTGGATTTAACTAGATATACTGACGAACTCAGACTTACATTTTTTCTTGATTAGTTCTGTAGGTGAAGATATTGGATTTCTACTATGTAATCTAATGGGCTCTCCCAACACAAATAGTATCAAAGTAACAAACAATGAACTCATTACCAATGCGATTTTAGGGTACACATGAGGAAGATTTAGTGGCTTAAGCTTGCTTTAAAGTGAAAATGGGTTCAACACGCCCAACAAAAATTATATCCTCTCCAAGCTTTGTCCTAGTGTCACACCCCAAATCCTAAAAAAATTGGGGAAAGGACACAATAATCCTTCTACTTGAAGGACACAGCCTTGAATAGAAACCTACTTAAGCTTGCTATCAAAATATACGACCAATAAAAATGAGGATGTCACCTAATCTCTCTCTTTTTTGTCATATGGAGCATGATCATGGCTAGAGGTGAGCGATTCTAAATTCCATCCAAGTTTTACCTGAAACCTAAAACTTGCCTTTCAAAACATATTCCCTAATTCTTGAAATATAGAACTTACTTTGCATATGTAGGAACCTATAATTTACCCTTTTACAAATTCTAAGATCTACTCAAGTTCCACATATACTCTCAATTGTGCGATTATAACGAATCATCACCTCTAATGAATACCATTTGTTACAATCCACTAATCACAACTCAAATTTAGGCAAACAAAAATTATGAAATATTAACAAAATAAAAATCTTAGTTATGGATATTGCAAAAAATGAAAGTTCGGATTAGTAGTTTCATATTACACACTCATCATTGGACATCATGGAATATTGTAGAATTGCATGAAAATATAGAGAAGAAAAATATAAATACTTGTTTCAAGTTTCGGGTTTGATTGGAACCATTAAAGTTCACATGTGATAATTAATATTGGCTAAATAATGACCATGTGTAAGGGGAAGCTCAATTGCACCTGAACTTTTCTTGAGTCGATGACGTCCATCCTCTGAAATCATCTCCTAGTCAATATCCCAAAAGAAGTAGTTATTAAAATATTTAAATAATAAACTACACTTTCATCCGACAGCTTAAGTTTTTAAAATAATTAGTAGTGGTTCCAGAAAACCTCATAGTACTAAAGCCAGCCAGCAAAAATGGTAAAGGTAAGCATTCAAACATGGGATAGATGAGTGGTATAAGGCGTTGGTTTGGCATTTCAAGTGGCTCCTTCAATACAAAATCAGTCCCACAGTTTTGCGAATCTGTGATTGCTTGCGTGCTTTTATCATACACCAGTCCTTGGCCTGGTATATTTATTTACAAGCTGAAATCTTGATATAATCGCGGAACGTAGTTTTGCAACTAGTCATTGATCAGCCGTTTATCTTCGCACGGTTCTCATTCGAACTAACATGCATAAGGTGCGGTCATGTTCGTTTGCAGCTGATCATCCAAAATCCTACAAACACTTCTCAGACCCAGGATTAGCAGCATGCTGTCATGCAGTCGCGCTTTACACTGTTGCTTGCTTGGCATGTTCACTACGATCCTAGATACTTGCAGAGACATTCAGATGAAGCTGATTTCTCACGCCACCTTTTTAACGTGCAACAGCAGCACTGTATCAGAGGACCATTTGCAGAAGGAATTGAGATCTTGGGTTTGGATTTTCTTAGTTTGTATATGCTGCAACATGCAAACATCGTCTGATAGGTTTGGACGTCGATAGAAGACTGGTTAGATTATTTGATTCGTGATTTTAATTCTAAAGCATTGGGGGGATTATCATAATTTAGTTTAAGGACACGCTAGAAGCATAAGTTACCCTCTTGATTTGTGGCAAATTAATTTGGGGTCATAGTTCACTTGACTGGATCCTTCATGATTTAGGAATAATTCAAAAAAATGACTTCACGAGTGTCACAACTTTTGTGTGATGCTGAATTTGGTACTGTAAATTTTCAATTGATCATTTGAGTGCCGTGACTTTAAAAAAAAATATTCACTTGAATGTTACGGCAATTTCCCTTTTTGGAAAATCCAACTTGGCATTAATTTAATATAAATTGTCCTACGTATCTCACCGGGAAATGGAGTTAGCAAAAGCATGTGGAAACGATGTTGTTCTAGCCCTTTTTTACCCTAAATTGATTTGAAGATTAAACCCTAACTTAAACATGTCTATTCATTATACTTGATGGTAGGCCAATTGGTTTATGTTCTCCTTTCGTACATCATGAAACTTGCCTCGCTTCTCATTAGCTCAAAACATCTCATATTACTTAACAATGGGGTACACTCATATTACTTAACAATGGGGTTCATACACTCTTTATATATATGTGATCTTCTCTCATCTATCAACATAAGTTTTTGGTTGAAAATTTTAATGAGGTTTCATAGTCAAGTTCTACCATTTTTGAAGGAATCCAATGCTCTTAATACATATGTGATTGTTCTCCACTTATTAGTTTAAACTTTTTACTTGATTTCGCCCTAGTATATTTATGCAGATGTTCTTAGTTGCTTGAAAGTTGCATTAAACATCTAAATATTAATGTGGCAAAACAAGATAAACAAAGTTAGGAGACGCCCTTAATTTTTTTTTTTTTTTTTTTTTTTGGGTCGGTAGAAGATGCTCTTAATTGCTCTCTTGTATGTGAGTGCAATTTACATGCCCCGGTGGGGTGGATTCACAGGATCCAACTAATCTGACAATGCATGGGAGAAAAATATGAATGACTCTTACAAACTCGCAAAAAACTACAATCATTCATTTTTAGTAGCGATAGACTTTTAGGCATAAACCGCATGGACCGCAAAGAAACCTTCTCCGTTACTCTGTTCCCATTCAACCCTCACCAGCAGCGTAGCAAAAATTCAGCCCTTTTTCTTGGATAACGCGAGATTCAAGGCTTTAATTCCGAAACATAGGACTTCGTATATATGGAATTTGTCTTCTTCTCTTTTTCCCTTAGCTAGCAATACAAGATCTTGTTAACCACTTTGCCCCAGTGGCTATTGTCCCCACATGACAATGGGAAGATGGGAGTTTGAATCTCACATTTTCAAAAGGTTGGGATGGAGATGATTTAACTTTAAGTGTAAGTTCCAACTCCCATGCCTTAAAAGAGAGTAAGGCAAAAGTCTAAAAATGAGAGTTAGAATAGGAGTAAAGTAGAATTGATGAAAAAAAAAGATTTTGTTAAGAAATGTTTTAATTTTCAATTAAGATTGGAATTAAGTTGAGTCAAGTCATTACATGTTAAGCTCGACTTGTATATTGATACTAGAAATTCGAGTTGAGCTCGATCAAATATTACGATTTAAACTCGAACTTGACCCAAATAGATATTCAAAAATACTTGAATTGGACTCGACTATAACAAAGTCAAGCTCAATAAGGACAAATTCAAGCTTGACTCGATAAGATACTTGAGTGACTTGAGCTCTGCTCGGAAACTCGAAAATAGGCGAGTCGATTTGGAGTAATCATCGAGCCTATCATGACCTATTCGAGAATAAGTTGACTCCACTATACCCCCATTTCCAATTAATTACACATAATACGAGCAAGACGCGGCATTGAAAACCTCGGACTTTCTTTAAACTAACGTTGAACAAGTGACCTAATAAAGAAAATTTCTCATTTACAAAGCATGTATTTCTGTATCAATGTGAATGCAAATATTTTTTTGGGATAAGTGCAATACAAGTCCTAAAACTTGTCACAAATGTGCAATTGAGTCCTAAAACTTTAACTTGTCGACGCCGCTCGCTCTGCCGTGGAGATTCCCGCAAGTCAGGTCTTCGCACGAAGTGGCGATCGTCAAAGAAGAGAACACGAACTCGCGATGGGCATCGAACTCATGCTCTATGAACTCCAAATAACGGTGGCCATCAAACTTTAACTTGCGAGGGGACCCAAATCGCGAGAAAACTCGAGAACGTCAAATTCGATTTGGGGCTTAGGGTTCGAAGGGAAAACGAGCGTCAACACAATGACGAGTTGGGGTTAGGGTTCAGACGAATCGGGGAAGAAGAAGACATGCAATCCAGCATTTTGATGCTCACAAGTTGAGTGGAGAAGGAAGATCAGGAGGTGATGCTCAGGGGGTGGGGGAAGTGGGGGAAGGAATGAAACCATCGTGCAAAATAAAAGAAGGAAACAAAACGACTACCGTTTTGTGTGCGTGGCCATTTTTTTTAAAATTATTTGCCACGTGGGAGAGAGAAAAGATGAAAAAATGCCACATCAGCGCCACGTCAGCATCTATTTTTTTTATATTGGGTTTAAAAGGTGGCATGGAGGACCCAGGACATTATATATTCGTCTCAAAACCATGAATTTATTTGGAAAAGCAGGATATCAAGTTTGACCTTTCCTCTATTTAAAGATGCCCAACTTGCTCTACTCCACCAGGTCACGGTCGCAAAAATATCATTATCTTACTCCCATGTTCTTCAACTCCTCCTCGTGAACTTCCTCAGTCTCCACTACCCCCTTTCTCCCTCTCACCCTCTCTCTCTTTCAATCATGCTATTGCTTCTTTTTCCAGTCCTCTTGCTAATCCTCATCCTCCTCTCAAAGTTCACATACTCCAATCTATGTATCCCTCTAAAGCTACAGCGCCACTTCACAAGGCAAGGCATCCGGGGCCCTGGCTACCGTCCAGTCCTCGGCAACACTATGGAGATCAGGCGCTTGTTCGCGGAGGCTCAGTCGAAGCCCGTGCCCTTTGACCACAGGATCCTACACAGGGTGGCTCCTTTCTACCACCACTGGTCCCTCGAGTATGGTAAGACTTTCGTTTATTGGTTCGGGTCGAGGCCCAGGCTGGGCATCTCGGACCCGGGCATGATCAAGGAGGTCCTGACGAACACGGGCGGGTCGTATGAAAAGGTCGGGTTCAACCCGCAGGCCAGGTTGCTGTTCGGGCAAGGCCTTGTCGGGCTGGTGGGCGAGAAGTGGGCCGTTCACCGGCGGATCGCTAACCGGGCCTTCACTATGGAGAGAGTTAAGGTGAGTACTGGAGAGACTGTAAATGATCAAATAGTCATCGCATCTTTCTTTGTCAGACGTGATTTATGAACAAAACATCTTAGTCCTGCACAGCCCAACACACTGCACAGCAGTATGAAAGCTTTAAGATGAACATTGTATCAACTTTGATGCTTGTAGCTTTTGAAGCAAACGATTGTGCCCTTTTGTGGTAAAAGAGTTAATGATGCAAATGCAATCTAAAAGTTGATGGTAAATGGCAATAAGTAAACGAAGCAGGAGCTACTTTTATGTTCTTCAAATTGCCGTACCATTCTTAGCAATTTGGCGAATATCAACTGTTCTTCAGATTGCCTGAGAGAGCATCCACACCCAAAGGGTAATGCTCATTCTAGCAGTTTCCAGTTGTGTTATCAATGAATCTGTAAGACTTAGCTGGTTCCCATAACAAAGAAAAGGCACAGATTCTCATTCGAAATTGTCTGCCTGTGGTTCTGTTCACTGCATCAATTGCTCAACGGACTTTGCACGATGCCTTTTCTTTCATTTGGAATAGGGCTGGATCCCAGAGATCGTCGCAAGCACGGCCATGATGCTGGACACGTGGGAGGAGATGAGAGGAGGAAGAGAGAAATTCGAGGTGGAGGTGCTAAAGGAGCTGAATGGACTGTCGGCTGACATCATCTCGAGGACTGCTTTCGGAAGCAGCTTCGAAGAGGGCAAGCGCATCTTCGCCTTGCAGGAGCAGCAGGTGCACCTCTTCTCTCAAGCCATCCGAAGCATCTACATTCCTGGCTTCAGGTCTAACTTAACTTGCTCCTTTTCAATCAATTACAACATTATTACTCCCATTCTTAGTTCTTACTTCTGTACATACAGTATCAGAGGCTAGAACACATGTCACATCGTTTCTATTTGCTCGTAGACTTTGCGGTGAAACAAATAACTGCTCTCGTGGTTGATAGTAAATTGGTTACTCTTGATTCTTTTTCTGAAAAAAGACGATTCAGTGATGTGTCTTTTCTTTAATCACGAATCATTGCCTGCTCGGAATTTTCCTATCCATGGAAGATCAGACAATCACATGTTTCACTCTATACACAGGTTCCTACCGACCCAGAAGAACAGGGAGAGATGGAGACTGGAGAAGGAAACACGCAACTTGATCCGGGAGCTGATCGACAACAACTTGAGATCGAGAGAGAATTCGTCCAATCTCCTTGCTCTCCTAACATCATCATATGAAGAAGAAAGATTAGGAGTGGAGGAAGTCATAGACGAATGCAAGACTTTCTACTTTGCAGGAAAAGAAACGACGGCCACGCTCCTCACTTGGGCGCTTCTCCTTCTGGCAAAGCACCAGGAATGGCAGGACAAGGCCCGTGAAGAAGTCACCCGCATTTGCGGGAAAACCGGGTTTCCGGCTGCAGAGAATCTGAACGAGCTCAAGATCGTAAGTCAATCACTATTCCTCACTAGAGTCATGTTACTACCAATAGACCGGTCTAGCTTTCTTCATTGGTTGTTTACTGTCAAATAAAGAAAAATCGTCACTTGTAGAGCTCAGGCTAGCTTCTAAAATGGAAGAACTTTGTGTTCAAAACTCCATCATCAAATCCCCAGGACCAACACAAGGATGATATGGTGGTAACTTAATGGTCTGATGCGTGTGATGAAGAACTTCTGTGCATATCCAAGATAGATGTTTCAATTGTCTTGCTTACCCATTAAGAAGAAATTGAACATGACATGAGACTAATTTTTCTTCCTACATTTGCGCCCACAAGATATATTATACATAGAAACGGGGTCAAGATGTACCGCCTGGCAGGCTTATTCTTTAAGCGGGTCGATCTAGTGCTTTATATTCACTGCATGAACAAGCTCACTGCTATCGATTAACTTTCGCTGGCTTAAATATTTCTACAGTGGCCTAACTTATGAAAGTTTAGTCTGATTGAAAATACGGCATTTTGGGTCCACCCAAAGTTACATTGTTCTTCTGTCCTTTTTTCTTGAGAAAACTTAAAACAGGTAACGATGGTGTTGAATGAAACACTGAGACTGTACCCTCCTGTTGTGATGCTGATGAGGCAAACTTGCAAAGATGTGAAGTTAGGAGACCTTCAAATTCCAGCAGGAACACAGCTCTACTTGGCCTTGACTGCTGTGCATCATGACCCCGAGGTATGGGGCGAAGACGCAGATGAGTTCAACCCGGCGAGATTCACGGAGCCCCGGAAGCATCTGGCCTCATTCGTCCCATTCGGGCTCGGCCCCAGAATCTGCGTGGGCCAGAACTTGGCCATGGCCGAGGCCAAGGTCGTTCTGGCCATGGTGGTGAGGCAATTCGTTCTCGAGGTGTCGCCGTCTTATGTTCATGCTCCCATGCTTTTTGTGACCTTGCAGCCCCAGCATGGAGCACAGATCATCTTCAGGAGGACTGATGTTTGACTCTTGTTTCTTTTCCCTTCCTGTTCTTTCTGTACTTCTGTTTGTAACATAGTGACACATAGAACGAGGGACGACGGTCGTTGTAGTTTTTTGAATGAAAGGCAATTTATTTTGTGTCTGTTACATGAAGTAAATGTGCCGAAAGCTGTATCATAAACTCCCTCTGTTCAAAGTCAAGCGCTCTTTTTCAGCTTTTTCTAATTTGTGCACTGATTTGTCGTCTTGTGTTTTCATGTATTAAAAGTCAGATAAAAGTTCACTACCATAATTGAATACAGATGAGCAACGACCTTCACTTATACTTGGTCTGTTATAAAATCTAGAAAGATTTAACTTGTTCGAAAAATTTAAATATTTAGGTGAAGGCGTGATTTAGGATTTAAATTGTGGAATAAGTGCATTAAAAGTCATAAAATTTGTTATGAATGTTCAATTGATTTCTAAAATTCATCAAGAATTGCAATTGAATTTTAAAATTTTCGAAAAATACAATCAAATTCTAAAACTTATCAAATTAATTTAATCAAAATCTTTTTATCGATTACATTTTTATAAAATTTTAGACTTGATTGAAATTTTTGAAAATTGTAGTATTTGATTGTATTTTTATATCAACTTTTAAAGTACTCTATGTAAACTTAAGCAGAACAGACCGATAATAAGTTGGCATTCAATCACACTCCCGGTATCCGATCGGAGTACGTCACATTAATTGGCAATCGACCTACTAGTGCTGTAGATCGTATGAACGTTACCTAAACCTCATCAATGCCAAGTTTGAAAGACCTAAAAAAGAGAAAAAAAGTCAACGCACCACGTCATCAGCCCCGGGCCGGTGGGGCCCCCTCCCTCCTACTCAAGAAGAAAGAACCAGATGCTGACCCCGACCGTAACCACCTCCTTCGGATCCTCCTTTCTCATCCCCGAGCTCACGCCGGAGTTCAGAGAGAGAGAGAGAGAGACCGAGTCGCCGGCGATTCGATTCCGCTCCCTGCATTTGACCGATTTCGAACGCCGCATAATCCGCAGCTGCCGGAATCCCATGCCGTGAAGAGCAAGCCGGAATCGCCCCTGCTTCCTCCGAGCGAGGTCAACATATGGCGGTCCGCCGGGAGCTGATGCGGGACAAGGGTCAGCCTTTTCGCGGATCCCGGATCGCCGCGGCCATCGCCGTCGGGGTCCTGCTCGGCTGCGCGCTCGCCTTCCTGTACCCTCGCGGCCTCTTCGCCGCCGCTCCTCGCGCCGGAATCGCCTCGGTGTCGGATCTCCAGGTTCGGATTTCGTTTCGGCACGGACGCGCGTGTGGTCCACTGTCCTGTAGTATCGATTCTCTTTCGGATTGGGAACATGGGCGTGTGATTTTCTATGGCAATGCTGCGGATTGGCGGAGTTGACTTGCTTTGCTTCTTTTTGACTCTGGGTTTGGGACTTTGCTATCTTTGGTGTGGTCATGCATTCCTTCTTTCCATCAAAGGATTGGTTTTTGTCATTGTTTTCCTTCTGGAGGGTTGTTACTTGACTGAAAAGGAAGCTTGATTATTTAAGTTCAACTGCCTGCATACTTTCTTCCTTTGGAAGAATCATCCCTGAAATTGTTTTTGTAACTGATTCTCTAGCATCAATTATGTATATAAGGGGGAGAGAGAGAGAGAGAGAGAGAGAGAGAGAGGTCACTGCTTTGAAAAATTTAAACTGATTTCCGAAGGATAGTAACAAATTCCTGTATATATGTGTTCCAAATGATGTTCCCTGATTCTGGTTGGTCATCCTCAATCCTTGTCATATAAATTGCTCACTGGTACCGTATTGTGCGATGTGCTTGCTGCTCAGTGATTTTGGTGAAATTGTTTCAACCCACAGATCAAGCTCTGCCTCTGTGCATGATTTTTATTACACCATCTGTCCTGTGATTATAGGGACTTCTTTAGCTTCCTTCTCACATTTCAGAAAATTTTTCTTTTGGGCAGTCCGGGTCATCCTTATGTGAATCATCGGAGAGGGTCAACTCGCTGAAATCTGACATTGCATCATTATCTGAGAAGAACACGGCACTCAAGAACCAGATCAGAGTATTGAATGAGAGGCTCAGGTCAGCAGAACAAGGAAAAGATCATGCTCAGAATCAGTTCTCAGCATTGGGTGATCAGCACAAGGCTGGACCATTTGGAACAGTCAAGGGCTTGAGGACCAATCCAACTATCATGCCTGATGAATCAGTGAACCCAAGACTGGCCAAGCTGTTGGATGAAGTTGCCATAGGAAAAGAGCTTATAGTGGCACTTGCTAATGCTAATGTGAAAGAAATGTTGGAGGTCTGGTTCACCAGCATTAAAAGAGTTGGTATACCTAACTACCTAGTTGTAGCATTAGATGATGAGATTGAAAATTTTTGCAAGTTAAACGATGTTCCCGTGTACAAGAGGGACCCTGATCAAGGCATTGATGAAGTAGGGAAGACTGGAGGCAACCATGCTGTCTCTGGTTTGAAATTCCGCATTCTGAGGGAGTTTCTGCAGCTGGGTTACAGTGTCCTGCTTTCAGATGTTGATATTGTCTATTTACAAAATCCTTTTGATTATCTTTACCGGGATTCTGATGTTGAATCCATGAGTGATGGTCACAATAACTATACAGCTTACGGATATGATGATGTTTTTGATGAACTTGTCATGGGTTGGGCTCGATATGCACATACAATGAGAATATGGGTTTACAACTCTGGTTTCTTCTACATGAGACCCACGATTCCTTCAGTTGAGCTTTTAGACCGCGTGGCAGGTCGGCTATCCAGGGAGAATGCATGGGACCAAGCAGTATTCAACGAGGAGCTCTTTTTCCCGTCGCATCCTGGGTATGATGGTCTTCATGCTGCAAAGAGAACTATGGACTTCTACCTTTTCATGAACAGTAAGGTGCTCTTTAAGATGGTGAGGAAAGATGCCAAACTGAGAAAGTTGAAGCCCGTCACTGTCCATGTCAATTATCACCCTGATAAGCTTCTCGAATGAAAGCAATCGTTGAGTTCTACATCAATGGTAAGAAGGATGCACTGCAACCTTTCCCTGATGGTTCTGAATGGTAGGAAGACAAGGGGATCAGGTCCTTATTAAACCTCCAAACTCAACTCGGCTTCCCTTTTCCTAGCTTTTGATATACCGGAGAAATGTGGGTTTTGATCCAATGCCTTTTCTAAAGCAATGTGAAATTTTAGTCTGTAACTTTATCCATTTTGCTTCAATGTATTTGTTTTAAAGTAGCTGTGTGACTTTCATTCTCACTTTAATTAAGTTACAGTGTTTCTGCTCAAAAGACTACATGGACACTCTCAAAGATGTTGTTCTTTTATGCCTGAATCGCTCCTCTGTATTTGTAATTTTAATGGCAGTTTATTTTGAAACTCTGATTCTGCCTGTTCAGATGCAAGGCTTCAAGCGTGAGTAGATCATGCCGTGCATCAAGTTGATTGTACACGTGAATGTACCTATAAGAATTTTTTCCCTGAAAGTTATTTCGTTTTTCTTTTTTAATCGGTACTGATCAGATTTTCTGAACTCATGCTTCATGTGTGTCGAATATTACCTGGTGAATCGCACATTTTTGTGTGCTGGTGGTGGGTCTTTTTCATTTTCTGTCAAGGCTGAAGCCGAACTTACATCCAGTCTAATGGTAAGCAGACCAATAGGGCCTGAACTACTGCTTCAATCAGAAATTTCTTTCTACCGCGGTCAGAAGATACTCTTTGCATCCCTGAATTCACAGCTACATTGGTATCATATATGATGCAGACCAATATTGCTCTGCACAAGACAGTGTCAGGATTGAAGAACTTGAGATTGTTTCTACTTCTTTCTGTTATGTATTGTAATCTTGCAACATGTTGGTCGCTGCTCTGCTTTGATAAAATTCTTAAAACGAGGCCATGTTGCCCACGCCCTAGATGGTCCACTCCTATATACCTAAAGCAGCACATACTTCCGGTTCACAGCCACTTCCATCTTTAGGCAACCAATGAGATCAGATAGATGATAGTCCCATTCAATTCAGCTTCTCCATCCAGAAATCAGAGACGATCGACGCTACCAATTTTAGAGAGAAGTGAATTTAGTGCAAGAGCCACTTGCTAGAAGATGGTTACTCTGTACTCATGCCCTGTTTGTTTAAACTACAGTTAAACTAGAACTTCACCTGTCCTAGATGACTTGATCTTAGCAAATTCTTCTTTAGCGCCATTTCTTAGATTGTGATGAAATGATTGATGCCAAACTGTACAGATGTCAGGTATCCTCTTGTCAATTTTGCCGAGTCGCATCTCAACCCCACATTTTTACAACCATCCGATTGGCTTAATGAGTTGACCAATGAGCTCAAAGCTCATCGTGCAAGTCAAAATGTTCTCTTCCATATGAATACCGCCTACCAAAAATCAGGGAGCCAATCAGATCTGCAATCACGATTTGACAAAGAGAAATGAGCGGTTCTTGGAGAAGGAAGTTCAGTTCATTCACCTTCACAAGCATCAAGTGATTAACGTCCGCCAAGAGAATTTAACGTAAATTCACGTCCAAGAACATCAAGAAAACCCCAAAGGAAAAACATGACCCACCTAAAATGCCTTCACTTTTGTCAGCTTGCAAGTTTCCCCTTATCCACGCAAATTCTGCAGTCCCCAGCTTGTGTGGCTTCAATTCCTGCATTCCTCTCAACACCAACCTCCATCTTTGTCCTCCTCTCTTTCTGTGTTTTCCTTTTCAATTCTTCCTTCTCCCTGATGTACTGTCTATGTCTGATTTTATCAGCATTTGCCCTTGATGCTATATGCCCTGTCTCAGAATCTACAGTTCTCTCTGCAAATATGTCATTGCCCATAACTCATCGGAGTTCTGGAGAAGAGTTTCCCGCTGTTTTCTTTTTAAATTCTAGACTTCCTTGGCTTCAGTGAGTCATGGGTGGAAGCGAAAACCTGTCAGTGACTTAAATTTGGTTGGTGGGCATTTATTGAAATGGCGAAATTCTCTCACAGGGACAATGTTGTTGTAGATTATAGCAACATTAGTCCTCAAAGAGAAATACCGGGCCATGGCTTTTTGCCAAAGAGATCGTACCGGAACTCGGACATTGATTTCAACGACGTTTTTGGTGGTCCGCCAAGGAGGTCCTCGGTCCAAGAGATGAGGTACAGTCTCAGCGAAGCTGCGAATTCATATAGATATAGGGGAAGCGGCGAAGTCCCTTCGTATAGTAATCCGTGGACCGGCGAGAATGAGAAGCCGGCTTTCGGAGAGGAAAACATGAGGAGGAGGAGATTCATGAGTGAAGACTTCTTTGATGATATATTTGGGGGCAACGAATCAGCTTGTTCCACTCCGAGGAAGCATGATCGAGATGCGTTCTCATCATCCCCAGGTTCGCAGGTCATGAGCCCCGCGCGGCCTCTGCCACCGCAAGCCGGGCCCTTGCTGAGCTCATCAGTTCCGTCGCAATTCAGGTCTTAAAACTGTTCCTAGATAGAACTCCATTAATTGGATATGCTGCTACGTCTTTAGTATACCCATAAAACCGATGAAAAACTATTCATGGATCTGCTGGCGTTCAGAAAGACGGGATACATTCCGTAATGTATTGGTCAAATTTGTTTTAAACAGACTTCCTGCTATCTATTTTGTCTGTCAAATTCTTGACATAGACGGTGCGACTGGTAATGAAATGAGGGCCAATTGCCCAGTCACTAGCAGATGCAAAAGTGATTCCAGGCTGCTGATCTTATCTCAATCTGCTTTCCATTTACAGCAGAAGAAAACTTGTCTCGACAGTTTCGAGCATATTGAATAAATGGTTTACGTGTTGGTAAATTTGGAAGCACAAGAAACTGAAACGACCCAGATGTTGTGTAAACTATACAGAAATCCCTTTAGGATGTTAGATAAAACATTTTCGATTAATGCCTTGTTTTAACTAATATTGGCTTCATCTTCCAGCCTCCCCGTGACAATGAACAAACCAGTGGACTCCCCAGCACTCGGCTCCAGTTCTCTTAAATCTAGTAAGTACAAGGATGGCCCTTTAAATGGAGCAAGCCACCCACGCTCACCCAAGGTTTCTGTATTGGGATACCCAAGCCGAACGACACAAGTTCAGGATGCATCCAAGGTTGTCATTCAATCATCCTATCATCCGAGCCCTCTGTCCCATGAGTTCTCTCTTAGCGGCGATGAGATTCTGAATGCGAGCAAATCTGACAAAGTCCTCGATTCTAGTAAGGGCATGGTTCAAGATATGCCGAGCAGTGGCCAATTTCACTTCTCTATATACAAATGGGCTAGCAAAGGAATACCGCTGGCAATGCCTCTTAGACGAGCAAACAGTTTGAAATCAAAAGAGAAGGTTAAAACAGAAAGCTCGAACGGAAATGAGCAGATACACAGTCAGAATCGGACAGTAGAACTGGCATCACCATCTGCTGAGAATATTGTTTCTTTCTCTTTGAAGAGTAAAGTGCCCAATACTGCATCCTCTGGAGTCAAAAACAGCAAATTGGAAAGTGAGACCGTGAAGCAATCAAGCTTGCAAGTCAAAGCCGAAACACGTCCTGCTGCTGAAAAGCAGGCATTGATATTAGTAAACCAAAAACTATGGGCAGCTTAAGAAACAGTGCAGATGGTCACGGTGATGCCATGCCATGCGATAAAGAGGAGAAACAAAATCCCAAGCTCAGCCTCAGACAGGTTTGTGTTGTAATCTGGAGAAAGAGGAAGAACTATCCAAGCCTGAATTGAAATCTCTTCACCCTTTTCTTAGTGATAAAGATGAACAAGGTATTCTTCATTGAAAATTAAAGTTCTAATATCTTTCCATGCAATCTCGAATTCAGAATCTCTTTTTCCTGTTGCAGATAGTAATGAGGTCAAGGTAGACAGGAAGAAGGAAGCAGAATCTAAAAGTTTGAGGAGTGCTGAACAGTCTCTTGGGCAGAATGATGCTGATAAAGGAGTAAAGAAACAAGATGGTCTTCGCAGTTTGAATATCAAAGGAGTGACAAAAGTTGCATCGCAGGGATTGCCAATGGATCAACGAGATGGCATTGGTAGAAGCAAAGCAAAAGGAAAGGTCAAAGAGTTCATTAAAATCTTCAATCAGGAAGCTCCTTTGAAGCCTAAAGTTGACGTTCGACCTCAAGGTGGGAGCTTCAGATGGAGTGAGAGAGGAGGAAAAGCAGACAATCCAGCAGATCATACCAATATTGGAGTGGAACAACAAGTTAAAGTGTCCCACACAGAAACTACCAACGCAATACCTGAAACTTCCACTCATCATGTATTAATGATCCACTCCACAAATATCTTTGCAGTGCATATATGTATCCTTTCTGAAGCAAATCGCCAAGAATAGTTCATCTTCTTTTCCAGGTAAATCAGTTTCATAGACAGACCAATAGAGAACGCTCCGGGAGAAGCACTGCTAACCTTCTCTTTAGTGATGGTTCATCAGAGAAGAAGAATAGCTCAGCATCAAGTACCGGTTAGTTCTATTTATGATGGTTTAGCTTAACTCACTATAACTATGAAGAGTCTATTATTCCTTTTGATTTTGCCCGAGCATGTACAGAGGGAGGGGTTCAAATGTTTAAACAAATTGAGATGTAATAAATTTCTAATAGTTTGTCCAATTACTGTAAATTATTTAAGTGAGGCACAGTGCCTGCTATCACCCCATTCTACAGCATGAAATGAACATCTCAATCTCTAATAATGAAACTTGCAGACTGGCTTTCTGCAAAAGTTTAAAAATTTATCCATGTAGAACAACAAATTTACCTATGAGTATTTTCACTTCTCACATCCTCTTCATCTTTTAATCAGTCAACTTGATTCCCAAGGACTACATAGAGTTAACCAAAAAAAAGGAAAAGGAATTGATTGAAGCTATATTCTAATATCATTCTTATTATGCCAGAATCTGCTCCTGAGGATGCAAGACCTGCAGTTATTGAAATTGATGAGTCCTTCAGCGGGAACTTTGTGGTATTTCGTTAACTTATTCGAACAAATAACTCCCATCAATTAACAGATTAATTTAGTCGATCTTTCTTCAATCAGCTGCAAGTTAATTGATCTTAGACTGTTAGTTTAATCTGAAATTTTCTACCGCAGCTAAAAGAATTGCCCCAAGATGAAGATAAGCAAAGACAACCAAGTGAAGAACTTGATGATATCAAAGTAATGCGGGATACACATGCATGGTTTGATATAGGTAAGTTGCTTTTGAAACAAAAGCTCTGATTTTGGAATTCTATAACGCAGGTTATTGATGCTAAAATCCAGCAGTGGTCTCGTGGGAAGGAAGGAAATATACGGTCCCTTCTGTCAACTTTGCAGTATGTGAGTATCAATTGCCAACTATTTCTTGTGCCAAAAGGAAAAGTGTGAGGCTGGTTAAACTCTCCTTGTGCTGATTCTTCTTGGCTTTATGGTCGTAAGCATAATATTTCACATGCTTTTAGTATCTATATAAATTTCAGGGGTAATGACTGAAAGAGATTATTTGAAAAACACAAATTGTTGATGGAATATGACACTCTAGAGTCAGAAATGCAAAAGGTCTCATGCTGACTGATCCATTTCAGTGAACATCTAACTGTTGCTTGGCTTTGAATTTAATCCTGATCCTGAAAAGCTTTTGAGCTCATCGTGATTCAAAGTGTGACAGTTTCAAGTGACAAATGTGGAAGAAAGTTACCTTCAAGACTGCTGTGAAACTTTTGCTGCAACTATAGGTCATTCTTCCTTGGTGTTACCAGCTGAAGGACTTGGTTAATTTCCATCACAGGTTCTTTGGCTGAAGAGTGGGTGGAAGCCAGTTCCCTTGTCGACATCATTGAAGGGTCTGCAGTGAAAAGAGCATATCAGAAAGCCTTGCTTTGTCTTCATCCAGACAAATTGCAGCAGAAGGGTGCTGCTTCACATCAGAAGTACATAGCAGAGCAAGTCTTCGACATATTGCAGGTGATTTTCTTTACTCACGTGATGTGGCGTCTGTCAGTTTGTAAAATAATAGGATAGTCAGGTCACATTCTTCTAAAAAAAATGCCAAGCATGTTGAGATCACTCTACTGGGCAAAAAGACGAATCATCCGCACTATTTAATTGGTTTTTTAGGCTACATGAGAATCTCTTAGTACCTATCTTGTTGACAAGCCAATGTGTCTCGCAACTACCAACTTCTTTCTCAACTTTGAACTTGTAAGTTGACCATCAGCCAACCTGACAAGGAAATACCATTTATAGCTGTGAATTACCGAGAGGGTCAGTGTTAAGACGAGTTACTGTCTGCCCTTACTCCTTTGCCTAGTCTTCGCACAAACCCAGTGACCTGATTAGTGCAGTGTCATTCTTTTGGGGGGGGGAGGCTTCAATAGGCATTCATTGCAATAGAATGAAGAATTTCTCTAGTACTGAGGCCTTTGCTTTGCTTGTCTTCGTCCAGCTTTCATGCTGTTGCTGTTTCAGTTCTGGGTTCATTGTCTCCTGAAACTTGTTTGGCTATAGAACGTAAATCCTAGAAAATGACATTGTGGCATCGCCATGTCCATCACAAGTTTGCTAACTCTTGTCAACTTTTAACGAGGATCAACTGGAATAACACCATAGGTGTGCACTGTCTTGCTGCAGGAAGCATGGACTCACTTCAATTCACTCGGATCTGTATGAGCCATCAAAATTTGCGTACTTCTTTCTCAGCAATTGCGTACAAAGGACATGGATTGGATCTATACGAGCCATCAAAATTTGCTTACTTCGTACCCAGCAAACGCTTGCACAGGATATGAAATTGCTAGCTGTAGTAAATAGCACACCAGTTGAGGAACACAATCGATTTTAGGCCGGTTTGAGAGGCAACGTCAAGAACTATCGGTCAATAATACACTTATTTTCTGTCTTACCTCTCGTACTGCTTCTTATAGCGCACCGAGGGAGATCTTTTTCCGGTCAACAGAACCTGGAATCTGAAGCAACCCACTCTCTTGACCATGTTTTGCCCAATTTGTCCTTCAATTGTGCATCAGAAAAATCATCATGGACATGGACAGCACACATCTTCAAATAACAATCATTACGTGTTTCATACGTGGATCAAACCGGACCAACGTAAGAAAATCCAGCAACCTCCTATTTTGTTGGCATACCTAGTGGTGAGTGGTTCTAAATCCTCTATAAGTTTCACGTGGAACTCACGTATCGGAACAAGTTTCCAAATTTTGGAACTTCTAAAACTACCTTGCATACCCATGAACCTGTAACCTATTTTGGGATCTACCAAGTTCCATATTTACTTTTAATTGAATGGTTACAATAAATTATCAACTATAATGACCATCATTTACTGCAATTTACCTCTCACAACTCATATTTTGACACATGAAAATTACAAAATATTAATAAAGTAAAAATCTTTTAGATATCATCACAAATGAAACCTCATCATTGTGCGAAGATGTAAAATAAGAAAAACATAAAAATTGGTTTCAGGCATCGATTTCACCTAGAACCTGAAAACCTATATGTTGGAACAAGTTCCCAATTTTTGAAATCTAAAAACCTACCTTACATATCCTTGAACTTAAAATTGAACCAATTCTCATTAGTCCGATTCTCAAGTTTCCGGTTCTACTTAGAACCATGCTTACCCCTAGGCATACCCCCATTACTCTAGTAGTCAACATTGCATCAACGTAGGAGGCCTTGTAAGATTTAGCATGTGAATGATAATCATTCTGTTCCATAAATCAATTTCTGACAAGAATAGATTTTTCTTTTTTTATTCAAGATGAATTTATGAGTAAAAATATACATTTTGATAATGACACAAACTTTATATTATCGAAATAAAAATTAAACGCAAAATTTCTCTCTCCTAAGCGATGACCAATGGTTCCGAAGCGATGATGATGGTTCCAATGGCAACTAGCAAGGGGTTACAGCGAGATGACCAATGGTTCCGAAGCGATGATGATGGTTCCAATGGCAACTAGCAAGGGGTTACAGCGAGTGACAATGGCAACTAGCAAGGGGTTACAGCGAGTGACAATGCTAGCGATGACCGATGGTTCCGAAGCGATGATGATGGTTCCAATGGCAACTAGCAAGGGGTGACGGTGAGTGACAATGACCGATAGTTCCGATGGCAACCAGCAAGGGGTGACAGTGAGTGACAATGGCTAGCACGTGACGAGTGGATAGCCAACTAGTAGCAAAAGCGAATGATGAGAAAATATTTTAGTTTTCATTTATGTTCTTAAAATATAAAAATAGAAAATTTCACTTTTCATTTCTGTTTCAAACTTATTTCTAAACTAAAATTTTATTCTAAATGTTACTAAACGAATTTTTGTTCCAAATTTATTTTATTTTTATAACAGAAAAATAGTTATGATCAGTATTATGATGATTATCATGCGTGCCTTAGTATCCTGAGCTCACCCCCTAAAGGAATCCCTCATATATTCCCTGATCTTATATTTTTTTGAGCGGATTTGAAATCGATTGAGACACGGTTGGAGAGAAGAAAAAACCAAACCAAGCATATGCTTACGTACATGGAGAAGCGATGGCAGGGGCGAAGCCAAAGAACAAAGGCCGGCTCATAACAGGATTCGAGAACCATCAAACAGTCATGAATGGGGAATAAGAGCCCCAAGCCAAGATGGTCAGTTCACCTCTAAACAGGAATAGATAAAAGCTAGAACACCAAAAACAGATAGATTTTTCACAGGATTCTGCATATAGATTTTTCAGTGTCGAAAATAAAAGAGAGCGAATGTACAGTGTTGTGCACATCAATCAGCCTCGACTAATCAGACTTGCGGCAGCACAAGAGAGCTTCATCAACCCTGTCGATGCATAGGTGTGTAACTATGCACATTGTTAGCTCAGAGAAGGCAATGCGTCAACAGCAAGAAGTGTTTGACCAATGAACCTTAATAGCCACCGTGCCCATAGAATAACCAAATGTCAATGGCGTAACTTAATCGTCTTTCTGCAGGCGGCTACCATTGAGAGCAGCGTGGTATACGATTTGTTTTAGTATTTATTAATTACATTGGAAAATTAGAGATTAGTTTCTAATCTCTTAACAAAAATTTCTTTCAGCCAATCCACTATCTGATAGCGTCAAATTTCCCTGCAAGTGAAGAGGGAGAGCAATTTGAACCAAATAAATGAACATCACAACTGAGGGAAATAATGTCGAGAGGGGAGAACCGGAGCGGAGCGACCGAGAGACACCGAGGGGACCGAGAGACAAAAAAAAAGCAGAACCGAGGGAGAGTTGCCATGGCAGAACAGGATATTAGTGGTCCGCGTCGAGTCGGGTGGGGACGTCCTCGGTTCCGGCGATGGAGGGCGTTCATGGTCACCGGCGGCCGGCGGCGCTCGGCGTCGGTCGGACGGAACGACCGACGCCGGACGATGACCTGGCGGCCCTCTAGAAGCCGGCACGAGCTCGTCGTACGTGGAGAGAGGCCGGCGAAGAAGCTGCAGGAGCTTCGGTCGGGCGTGCATGGGGGCGTGCTGTGGAGAAGAAGACCAGAATAATAAAAGAGAAGACCAAAAAGAATAAAAAAATAAGAAAAAAGATGAAAAAAGATGATTAAAAAATAGAAAAAATAGAAAAAAAATAGAAAAGACAAAAAAGGCCAAAAAAAAATAAAAGTAGGGGAAGAGGATGGGCTTCGCCGTGGGCCTACGTCAGTTGGGTTGAGTTTGGTCATGGGCCGGTTTTCTTAGTTGGGCTAGAAAAATTAGAAATCAAAATTGGGCTTTTTTAAAGAAATTCGTGTGGGCCCTTTTGTTTTGTTTTCTTAGTGGGCTTAAGGCCGGTCCGGGTCCTTTAGCCCAACCCGGACCGGTAGGATCCGAATCGGGTCAGCAGGGCCGGGTTTCCTGACCCGGTCCGAATCATTTCCTTTAAAATTTTTTAAAAAAATCGAAAATTCAAAAAATCATAAAAAACATAAAAAAACATAAAAAATCATAAAAAAATTTAGGAATTTCAGAAAATCCATGGAAAATTCAGAAACCTGAAATTTCATAAAAAAATTTTCAAAAAAAAAAGAAAAATAAATTTTAATTAAAAAAATCAGAAAATATTAAAATATTGAAAATTCCAAAAAAATTTCAAAAATCCCAAAAACTCCAAGTTTGTTTTAGAGTTCCTTAAAAAGCTCTAAAATAATTCTTGGACCAATTTTCTCTAAAAAATGTTCGAAAATCATCGGCCTAAAATTGTGTTTAAAATTGAACAAGCCTTTACGGCTTCACCTTAGGGTTTTAATTATTCTCGAATACAATTTCTTAATGCTATGTTTATTTTCCATTGCAATTTATTTAATGTTTTCTTTAATTGTCGGTTGTTATTTTGATAATTGCGCATCCGCATGATTACCTCGCATGTTAGTGGTTAAGTCTAAAATCAATCCAAACTGTCTGACAAAAATCTTTTTGAAATGAACAAGATTAGGTACCGAAAGGGCACTAATTGGCTAATTAGTGTAATCAAGTCCCCGACCCTAGATTCTCTGGTTGCGTAGAAAGCGAGGCACGCTCCCATGCCCCGCTTGGTTTCTAGCCGACCCCAATAGGCTAGTGGCGACTCCTCATTTGAAATTTTCATGAACCCAATGTCACGCGGGGTATGGACTTGGGAGAGCCCATGTCTAATGAGGGTCATAGATCCACCATTTGGACAATACCCCTAAACCTATTTATTTGTATATTTCTTTCCCATCCGGGACGAAAAAAATAGGTCGCGACAGTGAGCACAAGGGCTGCACCAAAACAGACAATGGCCAAAATACTTCTATGAGAAAATATAAAAACACCATTTCTCTGCCTGCTCAATAAGAAAAGCCATGGTTCAAAATAATAATAATAATAATAAGAAAAGTCAGGCGTAATGGTGAAAAGTGAGTCAAGCAGCTCGCAAGTACCTTGGGCTTGGCTTGATGATTACTGAAATCTCTCGTAATTTCTGTTCGAGCTTGAGCAACTCAAGTATCTAATCTATTTGAGTTCGAGCTCACCAATGCTCCACTCTACAAGCTTGTGAGCCTAATTGAGTCTTATCTAATGTTCTATAAAAAAAAAAAGACATAAGTCGTTAAAGATACAAATTTAACCCTCATACACATAAATGCAGGAAAATTATATGTATTATGAGTTGAGCTTGAGTATTTGGGTCTACTATTTGAGTCAAGCTCAAGCCTAAATTTTAAAACTCGATCGAGTTGAGTTTCGAGCCCCCAATATACAAGTTGAGTCAAGCTCGAGCTCAGTGCTATATTGACTCGACTCAGCTTGATTACACCTCCTGCCAGGCCCAGAGATTACAAGAAAGGGAACACGAAGGTTCTATTTCTTTGTCAAATAGGTGCAAAGCATCAGCAGGATGTGGACTCTTCGTATTTGGAGACCAAATGAATTCATAAAAGAAGATGTTTAATTAACTGCTGGCTGCACCCTACTGTCACCTCTGAACATCCAACCGAAAGACAAAAACAAAAGAGAGGCCTTCAATATAAATGGCAAGTTGGAGCATAGACAAGTGGTGCTGAGCATCAGCAACACTGTGAGAAGTACTGACGGACTGTTCAGAGCTTCTATTTCTACTTTGAATACCATTTTCCAGAAAACATAATCTGATATTAGCTCAAGTATCTCCCAGCTACCAATTTGGCACAATATAAAAGCCCCAGGCTTTGACTATCTGATCAATAAAAATAAAAAAATCTAATAAAACAGATAGAGCTTGTAGGGGGAGCTTAGCTAGTCCGGATGTGAAGAGTTATTCATCTCCACTTTAGCAAATTTGAAGAGCAAAGCTAACTAGTGTTTCTTTCCTTGTACTTTAGTAAGCAAATTAGTAGATAAGGATTCTTTAAGCATGAATTTACACTTCAACAATCTCCATGGCGAGCATTCAAGGACATAATTGTTAAGCTCTCAGGCAAGAGGTTCCAAGCAACTAATTAACTAGTGAATTTTAAATTGTTAAACAATGTTCAAAAATAGGACCCTACCATTATAGCCATCAACCTTCTGATATTATCTGCATAAAGTTTTGGATCATCCTTTTCCTGCTTTGAAGGGTAGTAAAGAGGTAGATATGTTACCTCCAAGTGATTAACGAATTGACAGAGGAGAAAAAGAAGATGGCGCACCTGCAAATGATATTCTTTATTATATACTTGAAAAAACATACAAGACAATATCTCTCTAAACTTCTTGACTGTTAAGGACTTGGTGCACTGGAAAAACTAACAACTCAGCAGAGTGAAAACAACCATTAAAGCACGAATGCAGAAAAATAGCACAGTGGTTCCAATAACTGTCATTTCCAGAGAATCAAAAAACTGTTTCCTGAGTTGCTCCAAGCAAAATGGAGGACCAATTCTCATTCAAAACACACATAATCTCAGGGGCAAGGGGGAAATTTCTAGCATGTGCTTCAATATAGGAGCAGTCCCAAATATGCAGATTTATTGTAGGAAAATGCTGGCAATTCTGTCAATTTAGAGATCATCGAAGAAATTGCTATTAAAAAAAATCCACTTTATATTTACCTCAGGAAGAGGTTTTGTTGTCTCTTCTGATAAGTGATGGTGTTTATAATATATATATTTGGTAACATTCAAATTTATTGAGCCAAAAATAAAAATTGCATCAGATGCACACTGACCCCAGATATTGAGTCCCAGGCAGGACTAAACCTCTCATAAGGATATCTTAGAATCACCGGGAGCACAGGGGTATTTGACAAAAATGCACCTGTCTTGAATGGAAGAAGAAAGTCCCCATTTGTGGTTGTGCCTTCTGCAGGACATCAGGAAATTTGTTAAGCAGACGAACTGGTGTAAAAGAAAAGGGAGATCACAAGATATGAATCATCTAAGTGGTGCAGCCTTTTTTAATTGAATATCAGTAAATTTCTACAGTGTGAAACCAGATATACATAGTGATGAATCATATGCTTAGTGATCAGCAAGTTACCATGTCCCTGTCACCTCTTATTCAAGAATTTTCAAACTTAACATCAGGCATGAAAACCAAAGTTACCAAGCTAGAGAAATGACTTAGACCTATTGACCAACCATTTTAATGTGCTGGAGATAAAGCATGGTCCAGTAGACTCTTCCGGTGTAAGTGATATTTCATAATCTCAGAAAACAGAAATAGTCTTCCAACAGGAGAACTGAAGTATGTAAGTAGGTTCAAACATCTCTTCAATTGACAGATGATGGTGGAAGACTACATATGAGAGAAAAATAAAGCAAACTAGAAAAGGAATAAGATTCTGGCATTACAGATCTACAAACCTGGAAAAAGCATCACCATTGGGGCATCTTTATTCAGATGAGCTTCATGAGCTCTTCTAGCCACAATACCTGTATAAAATGGACCTGACTAATGAAGAAAACAATTCGAGGACCAATCTCTCGAAAAAAGAAACAAGGAGCTCATGCTTAAAAATCTAAAAAATCCTATCTCCGGGTGAAAATAAAGGAAAATCCTCAAAATAAAATATTTTCGTTTTTTCTGAAAGATCATGGGAGACAAAATACAACTACATGTAAAACAGCTTCAGATAAAGGGATTTTGTATCCAAAAGGACACGGTAGAACATAATGTACAATTCAAATGGTTCAGCTGCAGAGATGTTCCCAGGTGTCCATTCTCCCAGAAGTGCAGCTCCTATTCTTTCACAAAAGTTGCTTTCATTCTAGAGGATGTGGGAAAAGAAAGGATTTTTGAACTAGAAGAATGCCCATACAGGAAAGTAAGAACAGCTAAACAGCAGAAAAAAAATATTTCAAATATTTTGTATAACTATAGGATCCACCAGATGCGCTCCTGCATAAGAATATTTACTCTTTGAATATCTATTTGGTAGTATGACAAGCTCAGGACTTCTTGAAATAAACAGATTGGTCCATGGTTAATGCCACCATCCCACCTAATGAATTATTAGGATTTGCTTAAAAGACTGTCATAATTCAAAGGTTCCATGTCCTCATCGCTTCTCAATTAATTAGGTCTGAACTACAATGAAGCCCTCATGAGAGTTTGGAAGTGTATGGCATAGAAGCTTTGGGATGAAGCTGCAGTGGAAATAGAGGGTTTTCCATTCAGGTAAGGGAGTAAGCATACGAAGAATTGTTCAGATCTACAGCTAGATGCAAGTTGCAAAAGAAGAATGTATTCTCAGCAAGTCAACATTATGCTCAAAACACATCCATCTAAAATAGGGAGACCAACGATCCTCATTAATTATCATCCAAGTTCTCCCTTTGGTTCATATTCTTTCTCACATTAAATCACAAAGACCAACTTAGAGGATAAACCATAGCAATTGCTCTCTTAGACTCTTACATTATATGACTAGAGATGGATGTCGAAGGTCAAAGCTCTGCCAGTTCAGCTACCAAGAAACATACTATCCTTTCAAGCAAGTCTTCTACCTTGAATTATTCATTGGGTTGTGTCAAGAATAGCATCCAGCCTATATTTTTTTAATGATCAACAGGGAGAACCACAACAGAATCAAAAATTTTAAATATGGTCTTTATACATAGCAATGATAGCATTATAACAGAAGAAATCAAAATGCAGAAATATTAATAGCTTTTTTGCAGGCAAGACTTGTCCTAAGACCACTGTTATTATCAAGCAAATAGCAGAATCAAATAGACTCCTCCATTTTATATATTAAATCTCTTGGCAATTTAAATTGTTCTCTCTTCTTATGTGGCATTTCTATGAAGGAAAGATGTATACCTCTATCGCAATGACCAGCTGCAAAAGCTATATGGTGTTTATTCAATAAAACATTTCTTGTGAAGAACAAAATTTTAAATTTTGACAAACATAGTCAGAAGTAGTATAGGCACCTGCGACACCGCTGAAGTCTAATGCTTTTGACTCCCTCTGGACATAGATACAACCAAGGCACTTGCTGCCAAAACACGTTGCAGGAAGCTGGTATCATTGCGTTGAAATGAAAAGTGATAGATGTTATATATTGAAGGTGAAATGGCCAACTCACACATGTTCTAAGAATAAAACTGTAATACTTTTAGATGGCAAACATATGTACCTTGTTCACATCTAACGAGATATTAAGCATTCTTCTTTATTGATTATTTGGTACTACCTATATGATGTTCCAGAACATTTTCTTGCCGAAGGAAAATGCTTGATGGAATCAAGAAAAATGGATAATAAAGAATGGTAATTCATTAGTAACCTGAAGTGCACCAACCTGACAAGGCCAACAATGGGAAGTTTAGCCACTGATCTCTTCAGCAATTTCACAAAAGTAGACACTAGTGTCAGTAAAGATATCACAGGAGCAAAATATAACGTCATGTATTGACAGACCTTGGCAACAAAGCTTGGAAAAGAGGACATGTGACACAATATGTCTATGTAAGATAAGTGGTTAGATATTATTGCTCCTGGCCTCTCATTCTCCTCAAGCTGCTCTACGCCAAAATTCTGACCCATTGGAAGAGAAGGAACATGAAGAGGCAAAAGCAATAAATGTCAGTAAAATAGACTGCACAAAGTTGATTGCCTCAGAAAGAAGCTTCATTCAATCAAATTCCAATAGTTAATCAATGCAATGGATGTATGAAATGCACGAATACTTCAAAAAATGCACCATGATTTGCTTGGTTGCTGTCATGTTAATTGGACTATCAGAACTAGAAAACAATATTAGCTAAAATACTGTAAAATCAATACTTGCCAAATTCAAACGCTAAATAGACTTCCATTCATTTCAAAAGAGGGCAAGCCCCTCAAATAATATATCAAAAGGCCAGGAAAAACCCAAAAAAAGGCAATAGAAAGCACAGCAATGCAAGACATGTTGTCTGGAAGCCTTCTGTAATATATTCAGACTTATTAATTACATGTGAATTTCGTTTGACAAACTGCCTTCAACTATCCGTAAAAAAGTGCAGCTTGAAAATTCTACGTCTCTGCCCTTAATCTTAGACAGAAAATTAGAACGTTAAATGTCCAGATACAATAAATAACTCATGTGCTTAAATTTTAACAATTTTAATCTCTCCAGTTTGATATCTTGACATTAATTAAATCCACATGTATTCATACCAGGTGACATCTTCCTCGCACGATATTGCTCTCAGGTGCTGCAAACAACATAGACTGAAATTTCTAAAATTAAAATGCAAGTAGCCAGAATCACTTCCTAAATCCATAGCAATGTCAGGGCAAGATTCTCCAAACCTCAAACCATAAGCATTTACATTCCACACAGATTAACATTCATCAAAAAAAGCTTTAAAACACGAGCAAATAGTGAAACGCTTCGCCCCCACACCTCATCATCACTGGACCTGAGAATTCTGGGCCCGCAATGCCTCTCGCGAATCCAGTAAAACCCAAGCACGAAGAGCATGACTCGGGACAAGAACCTCCCGGAGCACACGATCACCGCCCGCCGCCACCCTCCGACGTGCGCGTAGTCCTCCCGGCCGTCCTCCCGGCGCGGCTCCACGCCGAGAGTGCAGACCCTGCAGATGGAGTAGTAGAACAGGGCCATGTTCACGGCGACCACTAGGCGCATGGGCACGATGGTCACCAGCGCGAGGCCTAGGAGCACCTTCTCCGCCAGAGGCGGGTCGCCGCGCCCCCTGGGGCCATACAAGTCGCGGCGGACGAACGGAGCAAACTTCTCCTCCAGCTCGTGGCGAGGCAGTTTTGCATCGATCATCGCCGCATGCTTGAGCTCGGTCTCCATTGATGGATCGGAAGCACTTAGGTTTGAAGAGCTGAGCGAGCGAGAGTCTGGAGAGTTTCGCCAGTGAAAAGTGTTTGATGAAATTCTCAGAGTTCGCCGTTCGCCCATTTCGTCGATACGATCCATGCGAAGCGCCCGCGATTCCCGAGCTGGAAGGGAGCGGAGCGAGCAAGGGACGTGGCTTGCGTGAGGAAATGATACGTGACGCCTATGACGTAGTGACTGTCCAACACCGGGACAAAACTCTCCCCACTTGTCCGAAAGGCGGGACAAAAGATTACGTAGAGAGCAGTTCTCCTGTGTTTCCGAAACGTATGTTTAATCTCAGTCGTTGATTGATGCAGGTCCCACGTAGCGCCTGTGTGATTTAATGAGGAAAGTGCAAGTTAGTGCTAACAGCCTCACTGACGGATCGAAAGTAACACCGAAGTCAAGGCTAAGTTGCATTTGATCGTCAGGACACGAATTGAGACGTAGGGACAGGAGTAAATTTGAAGATTGTTGCGTTTGAATGTATTTAAGTGACATGGATGTATTTAATTCCATCCGATGTTTGTTGCTTTTAGAATAGGGTCAATTCCATAAAAAACCCTCAACTATAGCTTTAGTCCCAAAAATACCCCAAACTTTTTTTTGTCTAAAAAAAAACCCTCAACTTTTACTTTAGTCCCAAATCTACCCTCCGTCAAAAATCACCGTCAACCCTTTGACGTGGCTTCGCCGGCGCCAGAGTCGGGCCATCGCCGGCGTCGGGCGAGGGCCGCCGGGCAGATCCGTCTCGGGAGGCCCTCGCCCGACGCCGGCGAGGGCCGCCAGATCCGGCTAAGGGTCGCCCTCGCCGGATCTGGCTTGGGCGGCCCTCGCCCGAGCCTGGGTCGCCCTCGCCGGATTTGGCGAGGGTGACCTTCGCCTGAGTCGGGCGAGGGCGCCCTCGCCTAGCGAGGCTCGGGCGGCCCTTGCCGGCGTCGGGCGAGGGCCGCCCAGGCCAGATCGGGCGAGGGTGACCCTCGCCGCGTTCGGCGAGGGCCGCCCGAGCCGGATCCGGCTCGGGCGGCCCTCGCCCGACGCCGGCGAGGGCCGCCCGACGACGGGGAGGGTAGCCGGCGTCTGGGCCGCCCTCGCCGGCCTCGTCCGACTCCGGCGACGGCCCGACTCCGGCGCCGGCGAAGCCACGTCAAAGGGGGTTGACGGTGATTTTTGACGGAGGGTAGATTTGGGACTAAAGTAAAAGTTGAGGGTTTTTTTTTAGACAAAAAGAGTTTGGGGTATTTTTTAGGACTAAAGCTATAGTTGGGGGTTTTTTATGGAATTGACCCTTTTAGAATATATGATTGGAAAAGAAATTAATCAAATTACTATAGAAAAGTAGAAAAAAATTAAGAAAAAAATCTTAAATATAATTATGGCAGTTTAATGGCGACTGTCACTTTTACGGTAGCCTCTATTGATGACGGTGGTTGCCTTTGTTGCAGCCGCCCATCACAATCAAAATGAGAGGAAAAGAGATGACGTGACCACTTGTGTTGGTTGCTTGAATGATGATGTGACCACTGTTTTGGTTAAATTTTTCAACATATGACGTATATCGATATGGAGTGTTGAGACAAATATAGAATTTTTTTTATTAAGAAGGGCAATCTTTTCAAAAACTCAATTGATTTGAATATTAATATTTGAAAGCTTTTTTAATTAACTATCGGATTGATAAGAATAATGTAGAATAACCTTTGTTCTTGTAGAAAAATTATATCTGCATAATAGACCAGTAGAATTCGTAGATGTGGGGGGCAAAATGGAAAAAAAACGTGAAATAATAACTTCATCAATTACTTTTCAAAGGGTCGGGCGAGGACAAAATTGAAAATAAAATTTTAAAAACATCAACGAATATGAATGTCTTATATAAAAACTTCAGCGGTGGCAAGACCCCTTCTTAAGGTACGTTTGTGAGAACATTTGCCCAAAACCTTTTCACAGATAAAAAAAAAAATTAGGGTTTGT
The DNA here is from genome assembly GCA_014182895.1 of Angophora floribunda. Classification (NCBI taxonomy): domain Eukaryota; kingdom Viridiplantae; phylum Streptophyta; class Magnoliopsida; order Myrtales; family Myrtaceae; genus Angophora; species Angophora floribunda. The sequence continues at coordinate 478,494 of CM024710.1, forward strand.
TAAACACTACTTGCATAATTGCAAATTGTTTTCCCGAATTGTAAGTAGTGCTTTGCATAAAGGACTTTAATTTAAAAATAAAAATTGCAATAGTGACCTTTCTCGACCGCTCAAGCGAAATTGGAAGCTCAGCGAAGCAACCCAACCAAGCTAGACCATAGGGCCTCCGACCTCATGCACTCTAGGGGACAAGTTACCGAGGTCACGTGACCCTAGAGGTGAGGCAACGCTGAGGTTGCGCAATCTAAGGAGCCAAATTTTGACAACAACGTTGTGCAAGCTTGTCGCTAAATGTAGACTATAACATCTCATCCGTAGTCACATTACCTTAAGGCAACAGGCAACAAAGTCGCATGGCCCTAGGCGATGGGTCGCTGCGGTCACATGACCTTAGGCAACATGACATCAAAGTCGTGTGGACTTAGGCAACGGGTAGCAAGGTCTTGCAACTTCACACGAGCTAGGTGACGAGTCGTCGAGGTCACCTGATCTCAGGTAACAAAACTCTAGAATCGCATAGCCTAAGTGATCACAAACCAGTGTTCGTCTAGCTCCTCCGACCCATATCCGAGAATCTCAAATTTGCAGGGAAGAGACAATGATAATGATAAGTGAATATACGAAAAATTGGTAAGGATAAAATTGGAATTAAAAAATCATTTATTCTAGCCACCAGCGTTCTGAAAATACTGAAATGCCCAATACTGATTTCCAGCAACCTTGAGAGAAAGGCCTTTAAAAACCATTTGGAAATGCATTGTATTTATCAAATGGGCTTCCAAATTTCTTCACCAAAACACCTTGGTGTATGCACAAAAGCCCCTAAAGGCAGCTCAAAGGACTTTGAGAATGTGGTTCTGATGGCACATTGGCTCATCGCTGCATATCGGTATGCGGTTGATGACGAGTGACTACAATGCTCAAGGTGTTAAGACTTTATGTTCAATTTTTTTTTTATCAGTTATATTCTATTTCTACCCTAACTCTTACTTTCATACTTTTACTCTACTTCATTGTCGAGTAGAGGAGTCGAAACACTTACTTAAAACTAAATTGTCCCCGTTACAAACCCTAAACTCGAATATCTCACATCTCCCTTATCATGTGGCAAAGGGTACTCCAGTAAATTTTACTTTAAGTTCAGCTTGGGGCTTAATATCATGCAAACGTTTTTCAAGAGGACATAATTTAGCTTCTTTTATTTGTTCAAACTGAGAACCTTTAGAAAATAAAGGATGCAAAATAATTGCGAACATGGAATCTTATTATGGCATCCTAAAGTTCTGAGCTCCATTTCTTGCCGCATATCCTCATGGCAGAACGCCGGGCGCAAACTGCGAAGCAGGATCCGCACAGAGCTCTCCCTCGCATCCTCTACACTTCGTCGTCTTCCAATCTTCACACACAGCAGCGAGCGATGCATTAGACGAACCGCCGGGACCCAAGCTCTCGATCGAGCTCTCTCTAATCTCCCGAGCCCTACGTCTCATTCTCTTCCCTTCTTCACCGCTCACCACGGCCCTCACCAACCTCTCGATCTCCTCCCTTCCCACCACCTTCCTCCCCTTCTCGACCGATGGCCTCATGGCGACCCCGAGATCTTCCGCCAGCATCGCTGCGTTCATCCTCTGCTCTGCATAGAGCGGCCAGGCTATCATCGGCACGCCTTTGGTCAAGCTCTCAAGAGACGAGTTCCAGCCGCAGTGCGATAGGAATGCTCCAATCGAGGGGTGGCTCAGTATGGCCACCTGCGCGGCCCAGGAGGGCACCACCATGCCCACCCCTCGAGTCTTCTCCAGAAAACCTTGCGGTAGATACTTGGTCGGATCGTCTTCCTTGTCGCTCCCCACATTGAAAAATGCAGCTGAGACAAAGTGTTCATGTTTCAATTAACAATGTGATGAAAAGGATGGCCAATTAATACACAGATTGAGATTAAAGGATCCCCATCTTAATGGATAAGTTAAAAAGTACTATCGATGTAGATTATATGCACCATACAAGTACGATTCAACAACAGTACAAATAACGCGGTATATGGAATACAACTTAGAAGTCTCTCACATTCCGTTGAAAAAATTGTCCAAAAAATCTCAAACCTATTGCACTTTGGTCAATCAATCATAAAATTTTCAATTTTACCAATTAAGTGCTAAATCTTTTCACAATTTACCAATGAATCGATTCAACTAATTTTACTCGGAAATAAATGATGTAGGCATTGACCATCTTCTATGGTACCGTTGATGCTAAAGTAGACCATTTTTATAAAATTTTTTAAAAAATTACGATTTTTTATTATCATTTCTCTTCTTTTTTCTTCTTTTCTTCCAAGCCCGGTGAGGATTGTTGGCCAATCCTTGCCGATTACAACTGAGTGCCAGTTGGTCCTTGTTGGTCACAAGCGAGGATTGTCAGCCCTTGCCCGTGGCCGGCAAGGGTCAGCCGACCCTCACCTATGACCAGCCAAGATCGGTCAACAACCCTTGCTAGACTTGTTAGGACAAAAAGGAAAAGAAAGAAAGAAAAATAATAAAAAAGTCAATTTTTATAAAAATTTATTCACAATGCTGGTTGTCTTTAATGGCACTATCGACATCAACATGAGTATTTCCATTTGACAAAATGTGAAAAGATTTAAGATTCAATTGACAAAATTAAAAAATTTAGGACTAAATTGACCAAGATGTAATAAGTTTAGAACTTTTGAACAATTTTTTATGCTTTATTTGATGCAAAAAATTTGAGATGTATGATATTAATTCAATTTAACTATCTAGAAAGATACGATCGGTAGTCATTAATAAAATCCCATTTTCATTTTGTTACATCATTATATTATGTCGAGATTTGCCACTTCATGTCGCATTTTGATGGGGTGAGTAATAACAAGTCACGGAATATTTCCGTCGCCGAGCACACAATATGAAGTAAAAAGAAGAAGAGAAATTGAGAGAAAATCTAACATACGGCTTCGTTCATTTTGTGGAAAATGTGACATTTTTGAAAAATATTTTCCAGGAAGTCATTTTTCAGGAAAATATAATTATTTTCCGATATTCAGGTGAAACCTGAAAATGAAGTGGAAAATATTTTCCATTATTTGATAGGGGAATATTATTTTCTAGTGGGTGGCAACCTTGAGCTCGCCCACCTCTGGCGAGCTTAAGCTCGCTTGTGGTCAATCACTAGCTATCGTCATGGCCAACGACTAGCCAAGGAAGGAGAGGAAACAAAGGAAAGGAAAAATAAAAGAACAATAAAATAATAAAAAGTCTAATTTTTTAGAAAATAAAAAATAAAAAAAGAAAGAAGTAGGGACTAATAGAGGTGTAAGTTAAAAGAGAAGTATGAAAAATTTGTTCCCCAATTTAAAAAGTGGAAAGCATTATCTTCTATTTTAGAAGACTTTTTTCCCTTCATGAAAAATATTTTCCAAAATAAATTTATTTTTCATGAAATAAACCCCAAAAAATCTCAAATTTTTTTTTCCTAAAAGTTATTTTTCACGAAATGAAGCCTTAGGCTCTATAAATGAGAAATAAAAAAAGAACTTCTTGGTTTGGATGAAGTAAACTATGTGAGCATATTGCATATTACATGCTTCGATTAGAGCAGCCATAAGGAACGCTCATGTTCTAATTGGATTTCTATCAAAATATATATATATATATATATATATATATATATATAAATACGAGTATATAGATCGAGTATTTAGACCCATACCCAGTGGTAGATCGAGTACCCATTTGTTGGGATTCTTCTTAAGCGGTAGACCGAGACCCATTCGTTAGGACTCTTCACGTTTCGACCAAACTGATCCAGGTCATAAGTCCTAGAAAGGCAGTAATTCCTTTGGTGTTTGGTAAAGGCCCCTTTGTGGGGATACGAAGAGTTAGTACCGGTCCGCATATAGAAGAAGTAAGTTCCGATTCGCTTAGTATGAATCAAGATACAACATCCATGTCTTCCTTTGATTCTCTTTCTGTCAGGGACCCAGATCTAGGTCCTATTCATAGAAAAGAAATAAAAATAGAAGATTTCAATAGATCCATTGATAATTGGGAAATACCGAAAGTCCAGCTTAAAGATATTTACAAACAATCCAAATTCAGAAGTCTTTTCAAAAAATCTGATTATATCATAGCTACTGAAGAAAGAGACATACAACTATCAGACTCTTATCAAATGGTATACCTCCTTGACCCAAAATCTATTAGGAATCATAGAGAAAAATATAATTATCTCCATATAGGCTTAGTCCAAGTAGGAGCAAAACCTCTCACAAAAGAAGGACTAAACACGGCCCTTCTCTTAGTTTTAAGAGATTCTCGTCTCTTAGACTATGAAGAATCCATATTAGGAACTATAGAAACTAGCCTCTGCAAAGGACCCATACATTTTGACTGTTACCCTAATTTCACGGTATCACTCAAAGACCCAAATATCCTAAAATCCCTCACTTTACAGATAAAAATCCATAACTATAATGTAGCCAAAGGCTATATTCCTTTAGCTACAGTTTATAGAGTACAATATAAAGCTATGGCCTCTGCCTTCGGACAAAATGCCTTCAAAAAAAGCCCAAAAGGAGAAACCATTTTCCTTCAAACTGATATCTCCAGAGCAAACACTACTATACCTAGATCCATAAATTGGGATGAAGTAACCCTACCAGAACAATGGGAATTAGAAAACAAGGTTCCCCAACAAATTGTTCAAAATTCTGAACCTACAAATATAGTACAACATCCAGAAGGAAGAGTTACTATCCAATTTCCAAGACGATCTTTTGATTTAAGATCAAACCCTACTTTTCATACAGCCACCGCTCGAACCTCAGTTGATCAACATCCCAATCTACCTAGAATAATTACCATACCACCAAGTACGTCCAGTACTCATAGAATTACCCCAAAACAAGACACCACTCCTCAAAATTTACAAACACATAGAGAAATTCCAACAGCTCCTCTTGAGCTAGAAATCAATGGTCTCGATCATAGATCAGGAATAACTAGACCTATTTACCAACAGAACGAAACTGAACCTCTTATAGAAAGAATAGATTCTCCCAATTTTTCCCAGATCGACAGTGAGTTAAATATATTAGAAAAGGACTTTGAACCAAATAGAAGCTTTCTGAACCAGGAATTTAATTCAATAAAAAATACAATCATTAGAGAATGGTTCTTCAAAACTTTTGCTGATTCGGCTCAGGAAATTAAAGAACGATATTACAAGTATTTATATAAATACGAGACCCACATATTCTTCTTCGACTGGTTTGAAGAACAATTCCTAAAACCAAAAGAAATAATGGTATTAGAACACCATTACAAATGGAAACTTGAAAATGACGACGTTATAGAATCATTACATCCACCACTTAGGAGGATCACCATCCAAGCAGGAGATAGCCAAGTTACAGCAGCACCATACAAAATTGCTGATAAAATAGAAGAATCTGTTAATATTCCCAAGATAATTGAACAAAACAATTATACCAACCAGAACCTGTCAACAATAGGAAAACAATTAGTCAGAATAGAAACCACAATCCAGAATTCTACTCCAACAAATCTTAAAATAGATTCTGCCAAACAACCCTTATTCAAAACTTTTGAATTACCAAAAAGATTTAGCCCCGAATTTACTAGAGCAATAGAACAAAGGAGACTTTCAATAAAACAAGAGCCAAAACCTATAATAGAAACTCCTATGATTCAAGGATTAATTATTAAAGACACATTTGACAAATCCAAAGCTACCATTAGCACTCTTGACAAAAACCATACCTCTGATGAAGAATCCATCAATGAGGTAAATAATTTTAATTGGCGACAACCCCAAAAATTGTACCACCAAAGAGCCACTCCTCCCGACATAGCTCTAGAAGAATCTTCTTCCCTAAGAACACAACATAAGTATTCCCCTGATGCTATTTATGAATGGAACATTGATGGCATAGCCGAATCAAATCTATTAAATATACTTAATAATATGATAATGCTTGCTAATGCCTATAAAACCCAACAAGAAGTCTCAGACCAAGCAGTTGCTAACCTTTTAATAGCTGGTTTCACTGGCCAATTAAAAGGATGGTGGGATAACTATCTTACTGAGGAACAAAAAACACAAATCCTACTAGCTTACAAAAGAGACGATTTCGGACAAATAATTTTTGATGATAATGGCCATTCCATTCCAGACGCTGTTAATACCCTCATATACTCCATTTCCCAACATTTTATAGGAGATCCATCACATCTTAGAGATAGGAATGAAGAACTCTTATCCAATATGAAATGCAAATCATTAGGAACATTCCGTGGATATAAAGATTTATTCTTACATCGTGTCTTGATTAGACCAGACTATAATCAACCTTTCTGGAAAGAGAAATTTTTAGATGGAATACCAAAACTTATAGGAGACCAAGTCCGAGACAAAATACGAGAAGATAATAATGGACAAATACCTTATGACCATCTTTCTTATGGAGAAATAATCTCACATGTCTACAAACAAGGTACCCAAATGTGTAATACCATCAAGTTACAAAAACAACTTAAAAAAAGAGAAAAAGTTAGGCGACAAAACATTAGGAGATTTCTGTGCCCAATATGACCCTTTCTATGATAGCAAGACAAAATCTAAATGCAAAGGAGATTGCCCTAAAGAAAAAGACTATAAGAATCGTAGGTCTTATCATAAAAAACCAAGATCTGATAAAAATACCAGAACACATAAAGAAAATTACAGACACAAACAACAACATAATAGTACAAAGAAAAATTATAAAGATGTCAAATGTTACTCCTGTGGTAACAAAGGCCACACTGCTAGATACTGCAGAATTAACAAAAAATTAGATGAGTTATGTCTAGAAGAAAACATGCTTCATCAATTGAAAGAGATACTTGCCAAAACTGATAATAGTTATACTTCTAGTGAGTCAACAGAAGAAGGATTACAAGCCAATGAATTAGACACATCATCCGATTCTGACTATAAAGATACTTCTCCACAACTAAACATGCTCACTAAAGAAGAAGAATTTCTCCTTAGCACGGCTAACCAAATAGAAAACCCAGAAGATAGACAAATATACCTTGACCGACTCAATTCTTCCATGAATATAGTTTCTAAAGGAAATTCTTCCTACAATCTCAAAGAAATCCTTAGCAGAAATAAAACTCAAACTATACCTATTAATATAAATGACCTCCAGAATGAAATTAAAGCACAAAAGGTGGAAATTCAAGCTTTAAAAAATGCTCAAAAGAATATGTCCAATGACATATATAGAATCCAATTAGCCATTTCAAAATCCAGGACTAGTGAACTGAAGAAACCAATACCGTGGTTTACCCGAGAAAGAGAAACAACAAACCCAGGTTTTCTAATGCTATTAACAGAAATTACATCCAGAAAATGGATAATAAATATTTCTATAAAAATTAATAATGAGTATATGATTAAAACAACTGCTCTCTTTGATACGGGAGAGCGGACCTCAATTGCATCAAAGAAGGCCTTGTCCCAACAAAATATTTTGATAAAACCTCGAGACTTTGAAATCAGCTTACGGGGATAAACTTAATATTAATTATAAATTACCAGAAGCCATAGTAATAAAAAACCAAGTTTCTTACAAAACTTCCTTCCTCCTTGTTAAAAATATGAGACAGGAAGTCATTCTAGGAACTCCATTCATTCAATTAATCCAACCTTTCACCGTTGATAATGAAGGAATTGAAACCAACTTTCTTAATAAGAAAATAAGATTCAATTTCACCACCAAACCTCAAAATCGGGTCTTAAATTCTTTACAAGAAAAGCCTATTTCAGAAATCAATTCTCTCATTAAAGATAAGGAGACGCAACTTGATTTTTTAAAAGAAGATTTAGAATTCAAAAGACTAGAAGAAAATCTTACAAAACCAAACATTAAAGAAAAAATAAATTCACTTCAATTCCAAATAGAAAAAACCATATGCTCCACCTTACCCAACGCTTTTTGGGAAAGAAAAAACCATATCATTTCACTCCCTTATGAACAAGGATTTGTTGAAACTAATATACCAACAAAAGCTCGCCCCACCCAGATGAATCATGAAGTCCTAAACTTTTGTCAAAAAGAAATTAAAGACCTCTTAGAAAAAAAACTCATAAGAAAAAGCCAGTCACCATGGAGTTGTTCTGCTTTCTATGTTAACAAGAATGCAGAATTAGAAAGAGGAGTCCCACGACTTGTTATAAATTATAAATCTCTTAACACAGCCCTCGGGTGGATAAGATACCCAATTCCCAATAAAAAGGACCTATTAAACAGACTACGTAAAGTAAAAATCTTTTCCAAATTTGATATGAAATCAGGATTTTGGCAAATACAAATTAAGGAACAAGACAAATATAAAACTGCCTTTACTGTCCCTTTTGGTCAATACGAATGGAATGTAATGCCTTTTGGCCTGAAAAATGCTCCTTCAGAATTCCAAAGAATCATGATCGATATCTTCAATCCCTATTCAGAGTTTATCATAACATACATTGATGATGTCCTGATTTTCTCTTCAGGAATAGAACAACATTTCAAGCATATTTCGACATTCATAAAAATCATGGTAAAAAGCGGTCTAGCAATTTCCCCCTCTAAAGTTTCATTATTTCAGACTAAGATAAGATTTTTAGGACATAATATCCATTCGGGAACAATATTCCCTATCGAAAGATCAATTTCGTTTGCTGATAAATTCCCATATGAAATTAAAGATAAAACCCAATTACAACGATTTCTAGGAAGTCTCAATTACGTCCTCGATTTCTTTCCCAATATTAGTATTATTTGTAAACCTTTACATCAAATATTACAAAAGAATCCTCCACCATGGACAGATGTTCATACCAATATAATTAGGACCATCAAAACACATATCAAAACCATACCAATTCTTCACTTAGCTAATCCAAATGCATTTAAAATAGTTGAAACGATGCATCGAAATAGGATATGGAGGAATACTCAAACAAACTCATAATGACAGGGAATCAATAGTTCAATTCATATCCAAACATTGGAATCCAACCCAACAAAATTACTCCACTATCAAGAAGGAAATACTTGCTATAGTCCTTTCCATTTCCAAATTCCAAGGAGATCTTTTAAACCAAAAATTCTTGTTAAGAATAGATTGCAAATCTGCTAAAGATGTTTTACAAAAAGATGTTTTAAATATTGCATCAAAACAAATCTTTGCAAGATGGCAGGCCATTCTTTCGTTTTTGATTTTGATATACAATTTATAAATGGTTCATCAAATTGCACCTTTGATTTCCTTACAAGAGAATTTTTACAGGGGATACAACCATGCCACGATCCAAGAAAAAAGACAAAGGCAAAACCATAGCAGATGAATCGTCAGTATCCAATACAAAACCCATAGCCCCCAAATCTTGGGCACAAGCCGTAGAAGAATCGGGTCTTAAACCCGAAAAAACATACTACCATCACCAGTTACCAGATAGCCAACCTATATCTGATACCTCAGCATCCATAAATTTCGCAGCACTTGCCTCAGTATTCTCAAAAGAAAATATGGATGCAATTCAAGCCTACTACCTCAATAGCCAAATAAAAGACAAACTCCTCAACCAACCACCATATACACAAACTGATAAACCCATAGTAATGACTGAGAACCCATCACCATTGGCAACCCAGAGACAGGCAGAATATCAACTCATGAAGCAGAAAAATTTGCTTAATGAAGTGGTCATCAGACCAGCAAAAACTTCCCAACAAATGACCTCTCAACAAACGAGGTCCCAATTTTTCCAAAAAGAAAAATATGCATTAATACTTACTGAGTTGAAGATGGATTTTATGACAAAAACCCTAATCAATTTGCAAAAACATATTTCCAAAAGGATGGTATTTCAAACCATATGAAATGAGCAAACCATTGGCATTTTATGAACAGATTCTGGTTGAAACTGAGTCAGCCAAATTCAACCATTTCTGTGATAAAAATGACAGCAACCATATCCTCTACTCTACTATCCAGATTCTTAGGATCATACATCCTAATGAATGGAATGGAGAAGAACCCCATACACTCAAAAATTCAACGCCGAGACTCACACAAAGCCTATTATACTTGTGTTTCATACTCATACTTGGGACTACCAGCAAGCACAGTGGAACACCTTCTATAGACAGAACAACCAAATGAAACATACATGGCTCGTATACTTCAAAGATAAATTTACCGGACAAAATCTCCCCAATTTGGTTTATCAAGCGGTGGGCATATTTTGGACCAACCGAACAAATTCTCCATCCAACACTCATTCTAGGATGGGAACTATTCAAAAAAGAATTCCATCCATCCCAACATGACATAAGATTCCCATGTTTACTTCATTATTTTGCCATATTCAGAATATCATGAGTCACCGGCTGGGAATTTGCATATTCTCACAACGAACAAATACCCATACTCATCAGACAACATAAAACAAAATGGTGGGATAAGTTCAGGTTTCAAGAATGGGGAACAGAATCCATGGTTCGAAAATGGTTGAACACCAACCAACCCCAAAAATCATCAAACCAAACTACATATCTCCAAGAAAAATCACAAATAATGGCAACCCTTGCTGCAGCTAGCACAAAAGAAGAATGCTATGCCATAATTAGTCAACTACACCATGTTGGCCAAATTGAAAGCATAGCTCAAAACTCTTCAGACAGCCAGGAAGGAAGCTATGAAGCAACTTCAACATACCATTTGGCGTCCCCATAAAACAGAAGACAAAACGGTACCAAATATTGTTTTCCTTTGTTCATACATACTCTAGACGCATTTGTTCATTTCTTGTTCACTTTTACTTTGTTCACACTTTTACTTTGTGCACTTACTCTTTTGTTTAAATAGTGAAAACACTGTAGCACGAGCACTATAAAAGTAACGCACCCATGCACAGAAAAGAGGAGGCATTTTGTGTGTAACCCTTGAGAGAGCTCTTCGAAACCCTCGAAACCCTTTCCACAGAACCTCACTCTTTCATAACCAGAAACCCTCGAAAACCCTCTTCACTCGGAAGTATTCCTCTGGTTTTGAAGTAAGTTTTCGAAATCATACCATAGTTTCTTCATATCAGATCCTGACTCGTACATAGTCGGAAGATCTGCATATCTTTTCATAACAGTTCAGTGACGGAGAGTGGATTACCGCCCCAGATCTGAAACTGTTCTTCATTTTTACTGCAGTTGATTCAATTCCTGCACTAGTACTTTACTTTCTTTAGTTTATGCACTTGTAATTTACAATTTCTTCAGATCTGTAACCCATAGTTCTATATTATCTCAATTTACCACCTATATGGTCGGTTTCTTCATATCGTGGTGTTTTGGCATACTTCTGCTATTCATACTTTATATATTCTTCGCTTTACATATTATCTTTAATGTTCGTGATTTTGCTTAGCTTAATCTTCGTTTATATCTCATTTCTTTATTTAGTAAATTTCCTTTACACCATATCCCTAACGTTCGAATTATTTTACGATATCATACAAACATTCACAGAGCTTGCAAACTTCTTCGACTATATCAGAGACATAGAACCATTAGAGTTTTTCCATACCATAAACAGGTCCCATAAAAGAAAACGATAGGGTTTAGGGTTTTCTTCTTTCATCTACAGATCTGTCATCATCTTCTATCCTAGTTTCTCTTCTACTAATAGATCCAACGATCCAAACCCCTTATGTATATATATCTTTTAGTTATTGCAAAATGCCAAAAAAGTTCTAAACTTATTGCATCAATGTCAATTTAGTTATAAATCTTTTAATCTAATATCAATTCAGTCATTTCAGTTAGTTTTGACCGGATTTTGATGACATGAACATCAATTAACTTACGTGACATAGCTAGCATTCATGTGGATAATTTTTAATAATATTTAAATATTTTGAATTTTTTTATTTTTTTCTCATTCCCTTCCTGCTTCCTCCAACCGATCATCGACCAGTTCAAAGCAAGGGCCGACGAGCATAAATAGGCATTGGCGAGGTTGTGCCTCACCCAGCCCCTAACAAGGCTCAAGCCCTCGCTAGAGGCCACGAGGGCGGCGTCACCCTCGAACTGGGCTAGGAAGACTTGAGCCCTCACCAAAGGCTGCCAAGTCAAAGGCCGCAAACTTGCAATCTCTGGCAAGGGCACTAGCCTCGCCATGGCTGGAGGAGGCTCGATCTCATTAGATTTAGCAAGGTCGGGACTCGCCCATGACCCACGAGAGCAAACCTTGCTAGCCCAGCTAACCCTGTCACATAAGCTGACCGACGTTTATGTTAATAATATCTGACCAAAATTAATTAGAATAACTAAATTGACATTAAGTTAAAAGGTTTATGACGAAATTGGCACAAATGTAATACATTTATGATTTTTCCAATATTTTTCCCTGATGAACAGGATTGATCACTCAAAGATCATATACCTAAAGACCCACTTTATAATTGGAAGGAAAATTAGACCTGTTTATTTGGCCTTTGATGCTATATCAACATTTAAAATCACCTCGAGTAATTGTTTAATTCAATCTAAAAATGATAATTCTTATTTATCGGGAAATTCTAGATATTGTCCCGTTAGCCGAAAATAAGAGCACAGTCTTACCCGCGGCAGAGGCATCGGTTGGCTTCCGTACGATCCACAAGAACCTCTGCCGGCTCATCTCCAGACCCCAAGCCATCTCCACCTGCTGCTCCCTCGTCAGCGTCCCGCTGCTTCTCAGCGACACAAACACCACCGACTCTTCCGGCTGCCCGTCCAGCCACGCGAGGCACTCCACGTCCGTCGAGCGCAGCCCTTCTCCATTGCCGTCCTCGTGCAGGAGCGGCCCGATTGCGCGGACTGGTGGGGCCGGCACCTGCCTATAAAAGGAGTCCTCCCTCAGCACCCGGAGTGCGCCCGGCTCGAGGCCCTCCCACGTGTTCAGAAAGATCCCGGCCGCCATCGGCAACCGGCTGATGTGGTAAAGTGACCACCGGTAATCCTCGTTTCTTCGGTCCTTCAACTGGTCCACCAGGTCCTCCAGTTGGACCGGTGGGCACCCAGGGACCTGGACCGGCCCAGGCAGGTCCACCAGTTCACCCGTCACCTCCCGGTCAAGCGTCGGCAGGTACAACGAGAACGCAAGCATCGTGGCCGACGTCGTGAAGAACGAGTAGGTTGGGATGCTGAGCTCGCCGGCGACATCGAATGCTTGAGTGCAGAACAAGTCTACGACTAGCGCCCTCAGGCAGCTCAGCTCGATGAGCGTGGCTTTGAGGCTCTTGAGGCTCGCTTCGACGATGTGGCATACACTGGTGAGAAAGCGGGAGTCTTCCGGGACTACGGAGGCGGTGTCGATGGCCGGAAGGCCGACCACGTGTAGGTCATGTGGGAGGCCCGGCGCATTTAGTAGCTGGTCTTGAGCTGGGTTCGGGTCGACCGTGGTGACGACGAGGAAGGTGACGCGGAAGCCGTGGCCGACGACAAGGCGTTTCGAGAACTCGAGGAGGGGGATGACGTGGCCGAGGCCTGAGTTCGCTAGGACTGCCACGTGGGGTTTGTCCTCTTGATCGGCGACGTACGACGGAATTACCGGCATGGTGTGTGGGTTTCGGGCAAATGGGGAAAGCGGGTGATGGAAAGCGGCTGCTGTGGCATTGGTTTTTTTGGAAGCGGGATTGTCTTTTTATAGACCGGATCGAATAAGCCTTCGCGGGCCTAAATTTTTTTATCTAAATTGACCAAAATATTCTAAACTTACTGCACCTTTATCTAATTCAACCTAAATTTTTTAATGGTATCAATTTTTTTTATTTGTCCCATGTTAACTTTCAACATATCTTTAGACTTTTACTTTACCTCTTCCTTACACCTAAAATTAACGTCTCAATCCCTAATCTCTTGAGAAGATGAGAAATCGAACTCTTCAACCTCCTCACATAAGAGAATGGACAACTCCTATTGATTATGGTGTCAATTGAATTCTAAATATTTTTATGTTTTATCAATTGAATCAATCTAATCAAATTTAGCGAGAACAAGTGATGTTGATATCGGTTGTTCTATATGATATGGTCAGCATTGATGTTGATAATTTTTAATAATATTTTAGTATTTAATTCAAATTTTTTATTCTTTTTATTCTTTTCATTTTTTTCTCTTTTCCTTCTTTACTTTTTCCTTTTCTCTTCTTTTCTTTTTTCCCTTGCCCAATATGGCTAGGTTGGCCCTCACCAGCCCAAGATTAGGTGTCCCTTGCTCAAGGCCCAGCTATGGCTAGGGGAAGGAAAAAAGGAAAAAAAAGAAAGAAGAGGAAGAGAAGAGGAAAAGAGAAGAAAAGAAAAAGGAAAATGAAGAATAAAAAAATTAAAAAAATATTATCAAAAATTATCAATGTCAATAACGTCTATACCACATAGGATAATTGGCGTTCACGTCAGTGTTTCTAATCAAAATTGATAGATAGACTTAATTAGCAAAACATAAAAAGGTTTAGAACTCAATTAGCATAATTTAAAAAACTTAAGATTGAATTGATATAAATGCAATAGGTCTATAACTTTTTAGCTTATTTTCCCGTATTTCTACAATTTTTTTACATTGCGCAAGAATGGTTATGTTGCACAATTAGAGGTGACATGATGAATCACACTAACATATTATCACCCTATTAATGTACTAACTTGTAACATATGTCTTTAATTGAAAACTTTCTCATATTCTTTTGAAATTTAAGGTGCGTTTGGAATAGTAATACTCTAAGAAAAAAAAAAGGAATAGCATTACATCAGCATAGCACATAGAATCATAATTTGACATAATATTTTCTGCAAGTTATTTTAATGGTTAAAGGGGTGAAACAAGCATAAATTATCTATCTGAAGAGCAAACAATTAGAGATTCAATAAGGAGTACATGAACTCATTAAAAGCAAAATAGTGAAATCTTATGAATTTAGAGTTTATAGTAATCTATAATTCACATTTTTCGAATTGCAATTCAATTGTACCCGATCATGTGATCAATTCTTTTACGCATCCCATGGCGATAATGGTGGATACGGCGTACGAGCAATTGGAAAGGCGGGAAAGATTGGTGATGAAATGGCAGAAAATCGAATCGGATGGTAATTGGACGAGAAAACTTTTAGATTTACCAATAAATCTTATCAACATTTCCTTGTTAAATGATGTGCACCTTTTCACCGAACGATTTGTCCCATTTGGGAACCCGTCGAAAAATGATTGGACAGATGATGAAAATTTCAAATCCATGGGGCCACCATCCTTTCTTGCTATCATTTTGGAAAGAAATCTTTTCTCGCTGCCATTTTTTATCGCGCTTCATTGGATCTGTGGGCCGTGGTTAAGAGTTACCTCACCAAGAAGAGAGTTTTCATTCCTAAAAGGGCCTCCATAGTATGTTCGTTTGATACACAGGGATAGTGGGCTTCGCATATGCATTTATCATTTTAACGTGTTCATATCCATATATTTTACACCCTTAATTCTCTCTGTATCTTTTCTTTAATAGACAGAGAAAGAATGCTCTCTAAATGTTTAAAATAAGAAAGCAAATTTAAATCATACTTAGAATCATCTCACTATCATTTTGGAAGGAAATCTTGGGTAAGTGAAATGAAAAAAATTGTTAAATATAATTTTATTAGCATTTCCTTATTAAATGATGTGTCCCTTCTCATCGAACGAAATGATTAGAGAATTGATAAAAATTACTCCTCCAGTTACAAACTCTTGTTTTTATTTTATTTTGAAGGTTTAAATTTAGATGGGTAAAAGTGTAATTATATGTAGAGAAATTTTCATCCCTTCAAATTTAAAAAACAAAAAAACAAATTTAGGTGAGATCCTTATTTTGACCCCAACTTTATTTTATCTCTAAAACACACCGACTTTAAGTTAGATCCCAATATTGGTTCAAACTTTATTGTCTTATAAAAAAATTAATTTTTGGTCAAAATCTAATTCTAACTTGAAATTTTTTTTCATCTCATATGGAAGCACAAAATTTCAATCGATTCCAAATTTGACCTTTGTCAAGTTTCCATTCAATGACGTCGCTAGGACCGTCACCTAAGGCTTGTCATCTTGATCAGTGATGTACGACGCAATTCCCCACATGGCCCGCGTTAGGCGTGAACAAGGTAGCAAGAGATGGAAACCGCTTGTTGTGGTTTTAATTTTTGGAAGCGTGCACATCTTTCTATATATTGGTGTAATTCTATAACTTTGTTATGTCATATAAAAATGATTGTGTTGGACAATTAGGGTGCGCATGATAACTATTTTATTTGTGTTTCTTAATTATTTTTTTATTCTAGAATTGTTTCTAGACTAAAAGCTGCTTAGTAAAACAATTTTATTTTTCCATTTCTATTTCTATAACAAATTTTTAGTCCAGAATTACATTTATAAGAGAAATGAAAAGTAAAATTTTTTTATTTCTCTATTTCTGAAATAAAAATTAAAAATTCTTTTCATCAATCATCCTCGCTACTAGATGGTTGTCCACCCGCTATCAATCGCCACTATTAGTTGCTAGTCATCGGTCACCACCATCAATCACCGACCGTGACCGCGACCGCTTGATAGGGAGAAATTTTGCGTCATTATCAAATAAATTTCTACTTCGAAAATATAAATTGTGTACCATTATCAAACGTGTACTTTTGCTGAAAAACTTATTTAAGAATATAAATAAATTTCTATTTATGTTCCAAAAATCATTTTGTGATCATAATGGTTATCAACTTCACATTCATAATGCACAGAAACTCTTGCATAATCAATCGTAGAGCATGTCCTCGACCTATGATTCTATAATTTTTAAGAGACCCGATCCCTCGTGGGCCTTTCACCGACGAGTCTGGAAAATAAAAGAATTACAATTGTCTAGAATGAGATATGTTGAATGTATGAAATTTATCGCATTTCAATCAAATAATACAATATTTCAAGGGCACTGCCCGTCTTTGGATCATAGAATCGCCCTCGAAAGTAATGTCTATTTGCGCTTCTACATCGCAGAAAACCATATAGGTAATGACACGTGTAGAGTCCAGTTGTCAACGATGGTTCCTGTAAGAGTACCAGAAACAAACCTCCTCCATAGACTTGCCCTGAGAGTAGGGAATACGAGATGTCCTTCGAGAACTTAGTAAGATCTATTAATTTTAGTGATGTCGCCAGTTTCAAATGGATACCGAAACAAGTGGGAAGAATGCATTGAATTATTGACTCCTTAAAATTTGCTGGAAAATAACCGTATCATCATTTAGTGAACAAGATTTCGTAATTTTTCTCAATGGAAATGGCGTTTATCTTCCCCTAAACACTACTTTACATCTTCTATACTTAATAAGAAATTTTTAGTAAGAACAATTCATGAAATTGATACATCAAATGATGCAGTAGGCTGTTATTTGATATTATATGGTCCATAAGGCTGTTATTCTTAAATCTATTTACTTGGTGAATAGTTTCAAAGTTAATGACACAAATGGTTTATGGATTTTGTCTTAATATGCAATATAATCCATAAACTTTTAATTTGTCCAATGTAGTAATTGAATTTTACTCCAAATTTTTAATTTGTTCGATATGATCCCTAAATTTTTTGTATATGTTTGATTAGTTCTTGCACTTTATAAAAATGTTCAATATTATTTCTGAATTTGAATTAATAGAATGATAACATTAAACATTTTCATATGAATTACATTGCATATTAAATTAAAGTTAATGAAATAATTGAGTCATTATTCCTAGTTTCAAACTCTATTTTTCATTTTTTGTCAAACCTTAGCAGCCTTCGCGGTGGAGACTTTTCCAACTTGCAACTTGACTTTTCACCAACTACTCGGTACCCGGATCCCTTGAAATCGGATCTCATTTTAACACTTGGTGGAGACAAGTGACCGAGCAGTTGCCAGCAAGAGAGGTTGGTGTCGGGTACGGGTACTCAGCAATTAGTCCTTTTTCTTTTTCTTTTTTTGGGTAGGTGGGTCATATGCAATTTGGCAATTGCTGATCCACAAAAGTGACGAAACCCAACAAGCCAGACCAAAGTTCGGATCTGGAGTTTTGACTATTATTGTGAACATGAGTAGTGTCACTTTTAGGTAGTGAGTAGTTGCCCTGAATTCAGAAATTATGCAACCGCGGCATGAATTAATATAAATTTGAATTCTTAAGTAAAATCAATATGTCATATCACTTAACCGTTTAATTTTATAAACTGGGTTTTACATGAAAACAAATGTAAAATCAGTAAAGAAGCAAGTAAAGAGCGTGTCAAAGTGAAATTGATGAGAGAGTGTGGACCTTAAATTCCTCGCCCTGACGATAAGATTTGGATTTTGGACTTGCATCGTCACCTTGATTTGGATTCAGTGGACTTCATATCAAAGGGGGAGTCTATGGAGCAACTTTCACATGCACAAGTCCTTTTTCATTTCAAGCTTCGACGTTGAGAATACTGTGGAGATGTAATTGTCTTCTTCTTCTTTTTTAATCTAATTATTAATGTGCTTAGACTAACAGTTCTATCATTCTCTTGTGAGTTGGATTTTCTTTTGTGCTTGTAACGAAAACAATTATATACAAGCATTCGCGATACGGTTTTATGAGCAGGCGTTTGCGGGTAGGGGCGGGGCGCTAACACCTTTTTCGTGCGTATCCGGCTTCTGACCAAACACGATCAATGGCGACAAAAAACGACGACCAAACGCACCTTAAACAAATTGCTGGCCACTCTGCAATAAAAGGACCTTCCAAGAAAATACAAACAAGCACACTTATCCTGTCCGTTGTGGTCGACTTGCGTCGACATACATACGTACATACATTCAAGACAAGACAACTTGAATAGTCCAGTAAACCCCGTAAAATCTATGGCATTTCCTTATTGTGATATGATTGTTAAGGAAAAAATTACCCGATCAATCTTAAGTCTATTGTACATATACTAATTTAGTCCTAAATTTTTTTAATTTTATCATAAACCTTTGGATAAAATTTCAATATAGTTATTTTGATAAACATTCACTCCAGCGAGCTTCACCTGAGGATTGCGAAGGCCGACCACCCTTGCCTAGGGCCACTGGAGCTAGACCTAGCAATGGAGACGACACCAGCAAGGCCTTGCCATTCTCTCTTCTTCTTCTTTCCAATTTTGTTTTTTAAATATTTTTTGTTTTTTTAAATATTTATTTAATAAAATTTGAAGAAAAATTAATTAAAAAAAGCTCCACAAGGAGATAGAAATTAATCTAAAAATGTTATGTCGGCATTTTCGTTTAGTCAAATTGACTATATTAAATGAAGGACTTGATTGTTCTAATATAATTTAGAACTTAATCACATTTTTTTTTTAAGTTTTAAGATTTAATTACATTTTCACTTTAAGATTTTTAGTACACATTCCCTTCAAAGAAAAAGGAAGTTTTCCATTTTTTTTTTCAGTCCTACCCTACTCCTACAACATAGGGTCTACGTTAATTAACTCTCACTCTCAAATTTTCACACTATTTCTTTATAGGGCGAATGAGTCAAAATCAACATCTAAAACTAAATTGTCTTCACCAAATCCCCTTTAGAATGTGGGAATCCAAACCCTCCACCCCCTCCATCCCATATGGGAAGGATAGCCATCGGAGACTGTGGTTAAAGTTTTGGAATTGAATGAGCTGGTTTAGTTTCGTTTCAAACCATACATTGATTTGGTAAATGCTTTTCCGATTATTTAAAGTCTTCCTACGGTTGCTAAATGTACAAGGGAGATTCGTTGGCCCTTGCCATACTCATCTCGTCTTTGCTTTCTCTCGCTTGAGTCGCCTATGCTTTCCCGTTGCACATCGACGAAACTGACTTCCAAACACGAAGATAGTCTGATGCATAATCAATGCACGGCAAAAGTCGGAAATCTTGGAGAACATTAGTTATTTATAGGGATAATTACCAAAAAAAATTATAAATTGATTATAATTATATCGATTCAATTTTGAACAATCAATTGTGTCAATTTATTTATATATTTACACAATTTTTATCAATTGAAAAGTTTAAAACGTGATGTAAATTTGGATGATTCTGCTTGATTTTTTTTGTAATTTGTAAATGCCAAAAGAAGAAGGAGGACGTGATGAAAATTTGGATGATTAGCTATTTGGATCGGATGCGGCACATCATGTTTTCCAATCCCATCAATTTACAAGTAGAGTTTTATTGGATGCATGTGCACAGGACGTTTTGCATGAATCGTGGGAATTAATCAAGTCAAAATATTCAATTTATTGAAGGAAAAGGGAAAAGAAAAGAAAAACTCTCGAATCATTTATACTCAAGTTAACGGCAAATAATCACGACTCTCGTTTACCCTTAGCCCAACCCCCCAACAAAAATCACCTTTTTTAATTGACAAAAAAGATAGAGAGAAGCGACTAGGTCAACTATCCCTCTCGGGGTTATTATAGATTGTTCGCGAAAGATTGTTTGGTTTGAAATCACAACTACTTAAACTAAAGGATCATTCACACTAAAAGATTAACAAATTTGTCAGCGTAGTTCTAGGATTCCACCAACGTGTTGGAAGTCAAAATGTCTACATGCATTAGGTAGAAACTACCCTTAGCCAGGAGCCAGCTAATTGATGTCTTACAACTTAACTCAAATACCGTGATATCGCGAAAGACAACTCTATGGCGTGTGCATATCAAACACCAAAATCATACATTACATTCACCATATCACCTATCCTTGCGATATATCCACCAATTATCACAATTCCCGACGGCTTAGGGTGTGTTTGGTTCAGTATTTGCAAGGGATTTTGAGTCCAATACAAATGCTGAAAGCCCAAAGTTACTTGGGAAAATGCAATTGTGTTTGGTAAAATTTCTTTGCAAATGAACTTTGAGTTGAACGTGTATTTGGTAAAAAAAAAACTTTCGCAATGGTCTTTAAGAGGTATTATATGTATATATATATATTTTGGAAAATTGGACTAAGCCATTTGCCGGTCCGACGAAGGGCTACAGCCGTCGGCGAGCTAGATCTGGCATCGACAACCGTCGGGCAACCTCGGTGAGGGTTGCATAGTCCCAACCGAGGGCTGCCGGAGGTCACCCGACCTCGAGCGACCCTCGGCGAGGGTCGCGCAGCCCCAACTAAGGGCCACTAGAGGTCGCCTGACCGCAGGCGACCTAGGTGACCATTGCCTAGGTCTCACGGCCGTAGGAGGCCCTCGCTTGGGTCGCGGCAAGCCTGGGTCGAGCAACCCTCACCGAGGGTCGCCCGAGGTCAAGTGACCTCAGCTGACGGCCGCCGGCGCTAGATTTGGCTCACCCTTTCTCAATTAAAAAAAAATCAAGGGCAAAATCAAAAATATGAAAAACTAGTGAGGATAGTTTTGGAAGGAAAAAAATAATTTAAGCATTCAACGCTCAAAGCTAGTCCCTACTAGTTTTAAGTTTTTAGCATTTTGAAGGCCACTTGAAAGCTGAAAGCCACTTTAAAAATTGAACCAAACGCACCCACGGCCCTTGAGGCCAATAAAATCCTCAAGGAGCACTTTTGGGCGGGCCCATCAAGCCCGTGGTTGCCCGATTGGGCTAGCTTGAAAAACAAACTCTCTGTTATGGGTGGGCTGGGCAATAAATTAGGCCGGTTCCGCAAAAGAGAGTCCCCGGGGGCTTCTTCATCACTCGGTCTTTCGCTCGACCAATCGAGCCTTTACATCCAAACTGGCCCAAGAAAACACAACCAGCAAAACTCGGACACAACTAATGGGCCAATCCAAGCAAAGCCCACACGAGAGAGAGATCACTTAAGTTTTTATATAACACATTGATATTCGTTAATGCTTTTAAAATTTTATTTTCAATATGATTGAAAAAAAGTATTTTAAATTACCAGAAAGAGGTATAAAAAAATAAAGAAAAAAGTCTTTGATTTAACTATAACGATCATGTGGCAATTGTGACTGCTATGATGGCCGCTATTAACGGTGGTGGTCGCCTTTGTTACGGCAGCCATCTTGACCAAAAAGAAAGGAAAAGGGATAACATGACCACCGGTGATGATTTGTCCCAATAATCATGCAACCACCGTTTTGGTCAAACTTATTGAGTTGTGACGTAAATAATATGGGGTGCTAGGACTATTTCTTAGTAGGGGGAATCTTTAAAATCGTTAAATATTCAAATATGTTAGAGCTTTTTTTTTTTTTTAATGAAAATCAGATTGATAAGAAAAATGTTGAATAAGCTTTGTTCATGTAGAAAAATTATATCTGCAAAATATTATAATTGCTAAATAAAGTTCTTAGATGTTGGGCCAAAAGGAAATGAAAATGTAGAAACATTACTTCACTAATTGCTTGTTCAAAAAGTTTTGCAAGTACGAAATTGAAAATAAAATTTTAAAAACATTAACGAATGTCAATATGTCATATAAAAACTTCAATGATGGCAAGACCACTTCTTAGATTGCGTTTGGGAGAGCATTAGCACAAAACCTATGCATAATGGCAAAGAACTATAAGGTTTATTAAACAATACTCGCATAAATGCTAAGAACTTGCACAAAATGTAAATAGTGTTTTGCGTAAAAGACTTTGATTTAAAAAGGTAGAAAAAAGAAAGAAAAAATTGCAACAGTGACCTTCCTAGACAGCTCGAGCAAAGTTGGAAGCTTCAGCAACATCTGTCACCGAGATCCCACGCCTCAGGCAAACCAAACTAGAGGTCCTCTGATATGGTGCACCGCGGGGGATGGGTCGCCAAGATTACATGACGCCCAAGGCGAGGAGACGGCAAGATCGCATGACCGAGAGAGAGAGAGAGAGAGCCAATTTGGGGCTTAATATTTTTTGATGTTCTTCAAGATGACGTAATTTAGCTTCTTCTTTTTTATTTAAAGTGAGGATATTAAGAAAATAAAGGATGCAAAATAATTGCAAAGTCATAGGCACAAAGATGGCTTTTTTTAAAAAAAAATTAAGGAAAGAAAAAAAGTCATAAAAAATCTTAAACTATGCCTATTATGACACATTTATCTTAAAATATTTTTGATGACACCAAAAATCTCAAATTTATATTCATGTAATATATTTATCCCAAACTTATACCAATATGGGAATTTAATTCAAACTTTTTCTTGTGGCTCCAAAAACCCTAAACGTGCATCTATGTGACACATTTACTTCTAAATTTGGGGTAAATGTATCACATAGAACAACTTTGGGGTTTTGGTGTTACAAAAAAAATTAATTTTGGATAAATATGTCGCACGAGTATAGGTTTGGGATTTTTAATATCATTAAAAAAAACTTGGAGTAGACATGTCAGACGGGTATAAGTTTGGGGTTTTTAGTTTCACAAAAAAAAATCAGGTAAATATATTACACAATTTAGGATTTTTTTATTACTTTTTTCCTTAAGAAAATAAAATCTTAATATCATCACTCTTGAACATGAAATGTTATGAAAGAGGCTATGTTCAGAACAAAATTTTAGAAATCCAATTATTCAATTTCATTGTGGTGCCTTTCTTAGACCTTTCCCTGTTGGGAATAACTCTTAACGTCCAGTTAAACCCTTACTCTAAACATAAGGTTTTCTGGCCTCAAATTTTGATGCACAAGATCGCCATGAAAGTGAGTGCAGAGCATATTACCATGATAAGATATTATCTTACCATTCTAAAGTCTCTAATGCTGAACAGAATTTTCAATAGAAAAAAGAGAAAATTATCCTTTCATGATTCGAGTACACAAGCATCCATTTTCATTGCTGAAGGCTTGACATGCGAAGTTATGAGCTTCATTTCTTGCCGGCGCATATCCTCATGGAAGAACACAATCGCGACCTAAGAGGCACGATCTGCACAGAGCTCTTGCTCTCATCCTCTGGACTTCGTCTTCCAATCTTCACCCACAGCAGCAAGCGATGCTCAAGACGACCCGCCATGGCACAAGCTCTCGACCGAGCTTATCTCTATCTCTCGAGCCTTACGTCTCATTCTCTTCCTTTCATCTCCCCTCATCACGGCCCTCACCATCCTCTCGATCTCCTTCCTTCCCATCACCTTCCTCCCCTCCTCGATCGATGGCGTAATGGCAAACCCGACGTCTTCCGCCAGCATCGCTGCACTCGTCCTCTGCTCCACGTAGAGCGGCCAGGCTATCATCGGCACGCCTTTGTTCAAGCTCTTGACGGATGAGTTCCAACCGCAGTGCGAAAGGAATGCCCTGATGGAGGGGTGGCTCAGCATGGCAACCTGGGCGGCCCAAGAGGACACCATCATGCCTACCTCTCACGTCTTCTCGAGAAAACCTTGCGGTAGATACCTCGTCGGATCGTCTTCCTCGTCCCTGCTCACTGAAAAACGCAGCTGAGACAAAGTGTTAGTGTTTCAGATACTACCAGAAACATATGAGGAGAGTTTGAAGTTACTACTGTAAAGTCTCTATTCCTATCCTATTACTACTTTCAAGCAGCACTCAATAGTGCACAAATTGAGATAGAAGGATCGTCGTCTTGATGAATTAGTTTAAGTACTATTGATGTAGATTATACGCACCAAACCATACCGGTTCGATTCAACAATCATCAGGTACAAATAATGCCGTATGTGTAATACAACCTAGACATCAACTCATGCCTTATTTGATGCATAAATTTGAGATGTATCCAGAGGTGAGGCAACGCCAAGGTTGAGCAATCTAAGGAGCCATATTTGGACTATAACATCGTGCAAGCTTGTTGCCAAATCTAGACTCTAAAATTGCATCTGCAGTCGCATTACCTTAAGGCGACAAGACGTCACAGTCGCATGGCCCTAGGCAATGGGTCACCGTGGTCGCATGACCTTAGATGACATGACGTCAAAGTTGCATGGACTTAGGCAATGGGCAGCCAAGGTCAAGCAACTTCATGTGAGCCAAGTGACAGGTTGTCAAGGTTGCTCGATCCCAGGCAACGAAACTTTGGAATCACACAACCAAGGCAACCACAAGCCAGTGTTCATCCAGCTCCTCCAAGCCATATCTAGGAATCCCAAATGTGCAGGGAAGAGACAATGATAGGTGAAAATGAAAGTGGAATACAAAAAATTGGTAAGGATAAAATTGGAATTAAAAAAATCGATTAATTCTAGCCACCGGCATTCTGAAAATGCTGAAATGCTCAATACTAATATCCAACAACCTCGAGAGAAAGGCCCTTAAAAGCCTTTTAGAAATGCATTGTATTTTTCAAATGGACTTCCAAATTTCTTCACCAAAACACCTTAGAATATCCACAAAAGTCTCTAAAGGCAACTCAAAGGAATTTGAGAATGTGGTTCTGAACACACCTTAGTTCATCGCCACATATATGGGTATGTAGTTGATGACAAGTGACTATAATGCTCAAGGTGTTAAGACTTTGTGTTGAATTTTCTTTTTAATATTTTTCTATTCTAGCTTTTACTTTTATATATTTGCTCCATCTCCTTGTAGAGTATGGGAGGCAAAATCCATACTTGAAATTAAATCAGCCCCACCATAATCCTTCTTAGAAAGTGGAGATTCAAATCCCTCACCTCTCCCTTCTCATGTAATAAAGGGTATCTTAGTAGTTTTAATTTGAGTTCAATTTGGGGCTTAATATCATGTAGATGTTTTTCAAGAGGACATAATTTAGCTCCTTTTATTTATTCAAACTGAGAATTTTTAGAGAATAAAGGATGCAAAGTAATTGCGAAATCTCGCTATTACCACTCTCAAACATGAAATCTCATTGTGGCATCCAAAAGTTATGAGCTCCATTTCTTGCCGCGCGCGAACTCCGAAGGAGGATCTGCACAGAGCTCTTCCTCGCATTCCCTACACTTCGTCGTCTTCCAATCTTCGCACACAGCAGCGAGCGATGCATTAGACGAACTGCCAGGACTCAAGCTCTCCACCGAGCTGTCTCTAATCTCTCGAGCCCTCCGTCTCATTCTCTTCCCTTCTTCACCGCTCACCACGGCCCTCACCACCCTCTCGATCTCCTCCCTTCCCACCACCTTCCTCCCCTCCTCGACCGATGGCCTCATGGCGACCCCAACGTCTTCTGCCAGCATCGCCGCATTCATCCTTTGCTCTGCATAGAGCGGCCAGGCTATCATCGGCACGCCTTTGGTTAAGCTCTCGACGGTCGAGTTCCAGCCGCAGTGTGATAGGAATGCTCCGATTGAGGGGTGGCTCAGTATGGCCACCTGCGCGGCCCAGGAGGGCACCACCATGCCTACCTCTCGAGTCTTCTCCAGAAAGCCTTGCGGGAGATACTTCGTCGGATCGTCTTCCTCGTCGCTCCCCACACTGAAAAATGCAGCTGAGACAAAAGTGCTAGTTTTGTCTTAATGGATAGTCAAGATTGAGACTAAAGGATCCTAATCATAATGGATAAGTTAAAAGGTAATGCATCGTACTGGTTCGATTCAACAATCATACAAATAACGCCATTGGTGGAATACAACCTAAACGTAAGCTCGTGCTCTATCAAAAAAATTATCCGACAAATCCTAAATCTATTATAGCATGATCAATTTAGTCATAAACTTTTCAATTTTACCAATTAAATTTTAAACATTGTCACATTTTATCAATTGAGTCCGTTCAAATAATTTTAGCCAAAAATTATTAACATACGTGAGACCGCTGACGTTGACATAAATAATTTTTTTTTATTCTATGATATTATAAATGTTTTTTTCTTTTTTTCTTCCAAGTCCACACAAGGGTCATTGGCCAACCCTTGCCAATCACGGGTGAAGGCTAGTTGAACCTCACGGGCCGCAAGCAAGGGTGGCAAACTTTGCCTAGTGGGCAATGAGGGTCATCGGCCCTTGCCCGTGGTCAATGAGGGTCAGCCGACCTTCGCTTGTGACTAGCAATGGTTGACTGTCGATTGAGCCAAACCTGGTGGGAAAAAAAAAGTTAAAGAAAGAAAGAAAAATTATAAAAAAAATTAAAACTTTGATTAAAAATTATTCACGTCAATGTCGATTATTTTACATGGCCCCATCTACATCCGTGTCAGCAATTTCTATTTAAAATTAGCCCAATGGACTCAATTGAAAAAATATGAAAATTATTTAAAACTCAATTAGTAAAATTGAAAAGCTTATGATTCAATTAGCTAAAATACAATAGATTTAAAATTTTTGGACAATTTCCCTTACTTTATTTAATGCGTGAAATTTGAGATGTATGATCTTAATTTGATTTAACTTTCTAGAAAGATACGCAAGTAGTCATTAATAAAATCCCGCACTTTATGTTGCTTTTTGATAGAGCAAGTACTAACAAGTCGAAGAATATTTCCCGTTGCCCAACACACAATTGTAAATGTGAAAAAAAAAAAGAGAAATTGAGAGAAAATCTAACATAAACGTAAGCTTCATTCATTTCATAGAAAATAATTTACAAGAAAATATTTTTTGAATTTTCCGATATTTGTTTCATAGAAAATGAACTAGTTAAGGAAAATATTTTTCATCAATGAAAACAACCCTTCTAAATTAGAAAGATTAAAAATTCAGCAACCTCTTGATTTGGATGAAGTAAACTATGTGAGCAAATTACATCCTTCGTTTAGAGCAGACTCAAGGAACACTCATGTTCTTATTGGATTTATATTGCATACAAAAATGAACATTTGCTTAAAAACCCACCTTATAATCGGAAGGGAAATTTGACATGTTTTTTTTTAACATGTAAAATCACATTGATTAATTATTTAACAAAAAATGATTAGATGATGGTCTTTAATATTCCATGAGAACAACCGAATTTATGGCATGTATGCTATCCCACACAAATGAAATTTTCAATCTCAGAATAGAAGTTAGCCACCAAATTAAACGATTAATTATAACTTATTGTAGAATCTAATTTTTCAAGAATTTGTGATTAATAATAAGTTGTTATCTTCACTGTAGTCCAAAGATTTTATGCCTTGTTCAATTTGATATAAAAATGATAATTCTTGTTCATCGGGAAATTCTAGATACCGTTGGACAAATAAGAACATAGTCCTACCCGAGGCAGAGGCATCGGTGGGCTTCCGTACGATCCACAGGAACCTCTGCTGGCTCAGCTCCAGACCCCAGGCCATCTCGACCTGCTGCTCCCTCGTCAGCGTCCCCCCGCTTCCCAGCGACACCAACACCACCGACTCTTCCGGCTGCCCATCCAGCCACGCGATGCACTCGACGGACGTCGAATGCAGCCCCTCCCCATTGCCGTCCTCGTGCACGAGCGGCCCGATCGCATGGACCGGTGGGGCCGGAACCTGCCTATAAAAGGAGTCCTCCCTCAGAGCCCGGAGTGCATCCGGCTCAAGGCCATCCCACGTGTTCAGGAAGATCCCGGCTGCCATCGGCAACCGGCTGACGCTGTAAAGTAACCACCGGTACTCCTCGTTTCTTCGGTCCTTCACCTGGTCCACCAGGTCCTCCAGTTGAACCGGCGGGCACCCAGGGACCTGGACCGGTCCAGGCAGGTCCACCAGTTCACCCGTCACCTGGCGGTCAAGTGTCGGCAGGTACAGCAAGAACGCGAGCATCATGGCCGACGTCGTGACGAACGAGTAGGTCGGGATGCTGAGCTCGCTGGCGACATCGAAGGCTTGAGTGCAGAACAAGTCTACGACTAGCGCCCTTAGGTAGCTCAGCTCGATGAGCGTGGCTTTGAGGCTCTTGTTGCTCGCTTCGACGATGCGGCTTACACTGGTGAGAAGGTGGGAGTCTTCCGGGACGACGGAGGTGGTGTCGATGGCCGGGAGGCCGACCACGTGCAGGTCATGTGGGAGGCCCGGCGCATTTAGTAGCTGGTCTTGAGCTGGGTTCGGGTCGACCGTGGTGACGACGAGGAAGGTGACGCGGAAGCCGTGGCCGACGACAAGGCGTTTCGAGAACTCGAGGAAGGGGATGACGTGGCCGAGGCCCGAGTTCGCTAGGACCGCCACGTGGGGTTTGTCCTCTTGATCGGCGACGTACGACGGAGTTCCCGGCATGGTGTGTGGGTTTGGGGCAAATGGGGGAAGCCGGTGATGGAAAGCGTCTGCTGTGGCATTGGTTTTTTTGGAAGCGGGATTGTCTTTTTATAGACCGGATCGAATAAGCCTTTGCGGGCCTAAATTTTTTTATATAAATTGACCAAAATATTCTGAACTTACTGCACCTCTATCTAATTCAACCTAAATTTTTTAACGGTATCAATTTTTTTTATTTGTCCCATGTTAACTTTCAACATATCTTTAGACTTTTACTTTATCTCTTCCTTACACCTAAAATTAATGTTTCAATCCCTAATATCTTGAGAAGATGGGAAATCAAACTCTTCAACCTCCTCCCATAAGAGAATGGACAACTCCTATTGATTATGGTGTCAATAGAATTATAAATATATTTATGTTTTATCAATTGAATCAATCTAGTCAATTTTGGCCAAAACAGGTGATGTTGATATTGGCCGTCCTATATGATCTGATCGACATTGATGTTGACAATTTTTAATAATATTTTAGTATTTAATTCGAATTTTGCATTCTTTTCATTTTTTTTCTCTTTTCCTTCTTTACTTTTTCCTTTTCTCTTCTTTTCTTTTTCCCTAACCTAATATGGCTAGGTTGGCCCTCATCGGCCCAAGATTAGGTGTCCCTTGCTCAAGGCCCAGCTATAGCTAGGGGAAGGAAAAAAGGAAAGAAAAGAAAGAAAAAAGGAAAAATGAAGAATAAATAAATTGAAAAAATATTGTCAAAAATTATCAATGTCAATAACATCTATATCACGTAGGATAATTGGCGTTCACGTCAGCGATTTCCAATCAAAATTAATCAAATAGACTCAATTAGCAAAACATAAAAATGTTTAGAACTCAATCGGCATAATTTAAAAAGCTTAAAATTAAACTGATATAAATGCAATAGGTCTATAACATTTTAGCCTATTTTCCTGTATTTCTACGATTTTTTTACATTGGGCAAGAATGGTTATGCTTCACAATTAGAGGTGACATGACGAATCACACTATATATTATCACCCTATTAATGTACTAAGTTGTAACGGATGTCTTTAAGTGAAAATTTTCTCATCTTCTTTTGAAATTTAAGGTGCGTTTGGAATAGTAATACTCTGAGAAAAAAAAAAGGAATAGCATTGCATCAGCATAGCACATAGAATCATAATTTGACATAATATTTTCTCCAAGTTATTTTAATGGTAAAAGGGGTGAAACAAGCATAAATTATCTATTCGAAGAGAAAACAATTAGAGACTCAACAAGGAGTACATGAACTCATTAAAAGCAAAATAGTGAAATCTTATGAATTTAGAGTTCATAGCAATCTATAATTCACACGTTTCGAATTGTAATTCAATTGTACCCAATCTTATTATAAACGAAAGTCACATGTGACCAATTCTTTTACGCATCCCATGGCGATAATGGTGGATACGACGTACGAGCAATTGGAAAGGCGGGAAAGATTGGCGATGAAATGGTAGAAAATCAAATCGGATGGTAATTGGACGAGAAAAATTTTAGATGTACCAATAAATCTTATCAACATTTCCTTGTTAAATGACGTGCTCCTTTTCACCAAACGATTTGTCCCATTTGGGAACCCGTCGAAAAATGATTTGACAGATGATGAAAATTTCAATTCCATGGGGCCACCATCCTTTCTTGCTATCATTTTGGAAGGAAATCTTTTCTTGCTGCCATTTTTTATCGCGCTTCATTGGATCCGTGGGTCATGGTTAAGAGTTACCTCACCAAGAAGGGAGATTTTTTTCCTACAGGGGCCTCCATAGTCTATTCATTTGATATACAAGGATGGTGGGCTTCATGGATGCATTTCTCATTTTAATACGTCGATGTCCATACGTCTTGTACCCTAAATCTCTCTATATTTTCTTTCATAGAGAGAGAAAGAATGCTCTCTAAATGTTTAAAACAAAAAAGCAAATTTAAATCATACTTAAAATCATCTCACTATCATTTTGGAAGGAAATCTTGGGTAAGTGAAATGAAAAAAAAACGTTAAATATAAATTTATTAGCATTTCCTTATTAAATGATGTGTCCCTTCTCATCGAATGAAATGATTAGAGAATTGATAAAAATTACTCCTCCACTTACAAACTCTTGTTTTTATTTTATTTTGAAGGTTTAAATTTATATGGGTAAAAGTGTAATTATATATAGAGAAATTTTCATCCCTTCAAATTTAAAAACAAAAAACAAAAAAAACAAATTTAGGTGAGATCCTTATTCTGACCCCAACTTTATTTTATTTCTAAAACACACTGATTTTAAGTTAGATCCCAATTTTGATTCCAACTTTATTGTCTTATAAAAAAATTAATTTGAAGTCAAAATCCAATGCTAACTTGAAAGTTTTTTCTCATCTCATATGAAAGCACAGAATTTCAATCGATTTCAAATTTGACCTTTGTCAAGTTTCCATTCAATGACGTGGCTAGGACCGTCACCTAAGGCTTGTCATCTTCATCGGCCATGTACGATGCAATTCCCCACATGGCCCGTGTTAGGCGTGAACAAGGTAGGGAGAGATGGAAACCGCTTGTTGTGGTTGTAATTTTTGGAAGCATGCACATCTTTCTATATATTGGTGTAATTCTATAACTTTGTTATGTCATACAGAAATGGTTGTGGTGGACAATTAGGATGCTCATGATAACTATTATATTTGTGTTTCTTAATTATTTTTTTATTCTAGACTTGTTTCTAGAATAAAAGGCTGCTTATTAAAACAATTTTATTTTTTAGTTTTATAACAAATTTTTAGTCCAAAAATAGATTTGGAAGAGAAATGAAAAGTAAAAATTTTCTATTTCTCTATTTCTGAAATAAAACTAAAAATTAAAAATTATTTTCATCAATCATCTCACTACTAGACGATTGTCTACCCGCTATCGATCGCCACTATTAGTTGCCAATCATTGGTTACCACCATCAATCACCGACCGTGACCACTCGATAGGGAGAAATTTTGTGTCATTTCAAATAAATTTCTACTTCGGAAATATAAATTGTGTACCATTATCAAATGTGCACTTTTGCTGAAAAACTTATTCAAGAATAAAAATAAATTTCTATTAATGTTTCAAAAATTATTTTCTGACTATAATGGTTATCAACTTCGCATCCATAATGCACATAAACTATTGCATAATCAATCGTAGAGGGTGTCCTCAACCTATGATTCTATAATTTTCAAGAGACCCGACCTCTCGTGGGCCTTTCACCAACAGGTCCGGAAAATAAAAGAATTACAATTGTCTAGATTGAGATATGTTGAATGTACGAAACTTATCGCATTTCAATCCAATTATACAATATTTCAAGGGCACTACGCGTCTTGGGATCATAGAATCACCCTCGAAAGTAATGTCTATTTGCGCTTCTATAAGCAGAAAACCATATAGGTAATGACACGTGTAGAGTCCAGTTATCAACGATGGTTTCTGTGATAGTGCCACAAACAAACCTCCTCCATAGACTTGCCCTGAGAGTAAGGAATACGAGATGTCCTTCGAGAACTCATTAAGATCTATTAATTTTAGTGATGTCGCCAGTTTCAATTGGATACTGAAACAAGTGGGAAGAATGCATTGAATTATTGACTCCTTAAAATTTGCTAGAAAATAACCGTATCATCATTTAGTGAACAAGATTTCGTAAAATTTCTCAATGGATATGGCGTTTATCTTCCCCTAAACACTACTTTACATCTTCTATACTTAATAAGAAATTTTTAGTAAGAACAATTCTCGAAATGATACATCAAATGATGCAGTAGGCTGTTATTTGATATTATATGGTCCATAAGGCTGTTATTCTTAAATGTATTTGCTTAGTGAATAGTTTCAAAAGTTAATAACACAAATGATTTATGGATTTTGTCTTAAACTAAAATTTTAATTTGTCAAATATAGTAATTGAACTTTATTCCAAACTTTTAATTTGTTTGATGTGATTCCTAAACTTTTTATACATGTTTAATTAATTCCTACACTTTATAAAAATATTTAATGTTATTTCTGAAATTGAATTAATAGAATGATAAATTGAACATATTAATATAATTTAGAAACTAACTAAACAAATTAAAAGTTTAAGAACTACATTGCACATTAAATCAAAGTTAATGAAATAATTGAGTCATTATTCCTAGTTTCAAACTCTCTTTTTTATCTTTTGTCAAATCTTAGCAGCCTTCGCGGTGGAGACTTTTCCAACTCGCACCTTGACTTTTCACCAACTACTCAGTACCCGGATCCCTCGAAATCGGATCTCATTTCAACACTTGCATAGCTGTTTCGAGCATTTGAGGGTGTTTAATAACGGTTCAAATTTTTACTCCGGGAACAGAAACACGTTTGGTAAAAATTTCTAATTTTTTGATTTTTTTGATTTTTTCTTTTTTTTTTTTTTCTTTTCCTTTTTTTCTCCCTTCTTTTTGTTGGTGTCGCCGGCGAGGCTCCGGCGAGCTCGCCGAGCCTCGCGCCGGCCGCCACCGACGAGGCTCGGCCTCGCCCGGATCTGCGAGGCCGAGCCTCGCCGGTGGCCGGGCGAGCCTCGCCCGGCCTCGCGTGGCCTCGCGCGGCCGGGCGAGGCTCGGCCGCAGATCCGGGCGAGGCCGAGCCTCGCGCCGGCCGCCACCGACGAGGCTCGCCCGGCCTCGCGCGGCCTGGGCGAGGCCGAGCCTCGCGCCGGCCTCGCGCGGCCGGGCGAGGCCGAGCCTCGCGCCGCCGCCACCGACGAGGCTCGGCCTCGCCCAGATCTGCGAGGCCGAGCCTCGCCGGTGGCCGGGCGAGGCTCGCCCGGCCTCGCGCCGCCTGGGCGAGGTTCGCCCGGCCTCGCGCCGCCTGGGCGAGGTTCGCCCGGCCTCGCGCGGCCTCGCGCCGCCTGGGCGAGGTTCGCCCGGCCTCGCGCGGCCTCGCGCCGCCGGGCAAGGTTCGGCCTCGCCTAGATCTGCGAGGCCGAGCCTCGCCCGGCCTCGTGCGGCCTCGCCGGTGGCCGGGCGAGGCTCCGGTGAGCTTGCCGGACCTCGCCCGGTCAGTGCAGCGAGGCGCCGGCGAGCTCGCCGGACCTCGCCCGGCGGCGGCGATGGGGCGGCGATGGGGCGGCGATGGGGTGGGAGGAGGAGGAGGAAGAGGAAGAAGAAGAAGAAGAAGAAAGAAAAGAAAAAGAAAAGAAAAAAAGTGTTTCTTAAAATTGTTCCCGGAACAAAAAAACAACTTTTTCTTGTTTCTCATTTTTTTCCAAACCTCGTTAGGGGAACAAATTTGTTCAGGGAACAAAAATTTACCAAACGCGTTTGTTCGAGAACAGATTTTTGTTCAGGAACAAAAGAAAGTAAACGAGTGTTCCCTGGAGGGTACACTAAGAGTGACCGAGCAGCTGCCAGCAAGAGGTTGGTGTCGGGTACTCAGCAATTAGTCTTTTCTTTTCTTTTTTTTTTTTTTTTTTTTTTTTTTTGGTAGGTGGGTCGTATGCAATTTGGCAATTGATGATCCACAAACGTGACGAAACCCAACGAGCCAGACCGAAGTTCGGACCTGGAGTTTTGACTATAATTGTGAACACGGGTAGTGTCACTATTAAGTAGTGAGTAGTTGCCCTGAATTCAGAAATTATGCAACTGCGGCATGAATTAATATAAATTTAAATCAATATGTCACATCACTTAATCGCTTAATTTTATAGACTGAGTTTTACACGAAAGCAAACGTGAAAACAGGAAAGAAGCAGGTAAAAGACATGCTAAAGTGAAATTACTGAGAGGGTGTGGACCTTAAATTCCTCGCCCTGACGAGAAGATATGGATTTTGGACTTGCATCGTCACCTTGATTTGGATTTGGAGGACTTCATATCAAAGGGGGAGTCTGTGGAGCAACTTTCACATGCGCAAGTCCTTTTTCATTTCAAACTTTGACGTTAAGAATACTGTGGTGATGTAATTGTCTTCTTCTTCTTTTTTTAATCTAATTCTTAATGTGCTTAGACTAACAGTTCTATCATTCTCCTGTGAGTTGGATTTTCTTTTGTGCTTGTAACGAAAACAATTATATACAAGCATTGGCGATACGATTTTATGAGCAGCTAGATACGCACGGAAAAGTGCTAACACCGATCGTGTTTGGGTTGTGGTCGACTTGCGTTGACATACATACGTACACTTATCCAAAAAATACAAAAACGCACACTTATCCTGTCTATTGTGGTCGACTTGCGTCGACATACATAAGTACATACATTCGAGATAAGACAACTTGAATAGTCCAATAAACCCCATAAAATCTGTGGCATCCCCTTGTTGTGATTTGATTGTTAAGGAAAAAATTACCCGATCAATCCTAAGTCTATTGTACATATATCAATTTAGTCCTAAACTTTTTCAATTTTATCATAACCTTTGAACAAAATTCCAATATAGTCATTTTGATCAATGTTCGCTAGAATTCGCTCATGCGGCGATCTAATCATCACCTTAGGGCCAGCGAGCTTCACCCTAGGATAGCAAAGGGCGATCACCCTTGCCTAGGGCCAATGGAGCCAGACTTGGCAACGGAGACGACACCGGCAAGGTCTTGCCATTCTCTCTTCTTCTTTTTCCAATTTTGTTTTTTAAATAATTTTTTTTGTTTTTTTTGTTTTTTAATATTTATTTAATAAAATTTGAAGAAAAATTAATTTAAAAAAAATCCACAAGGAGATAGAAATTAATCTAAAAATGTTATGTCGGCATTTCATTTAGTCAAATTGACAATATTAAACGAAGGATTTAATTGTTCTAATATGACAAATTTTAGAACTTAATCACTTTTTTTTTTAAGTTTTAAGATCTAATTACATTTTCGCTTTAAGATTTTTAGTACACATTCCCTTCAAAGAAAAAGGAAGTTTTCTAAAAAAAAATTTCGGTCCTACCCCACTCATACGTTAATTAACTCTCACTATCAGATTTTTACACTATTTCTTTACAGGGCGAATGAGTCAAAATCAACATCTAAAACTAAATCATCTCCACCCAATTCCCTTGAAAATGTGAAAATCCAAATCCTCCACCTCCTCCATCCCATATGGGAGTGGTAGCCATTGGAGACAGTGGTTAAAGTTTTGGAATTGAATGAGCTGGTTTCGTTTCATTTCAAACCATACATTGATTGATAAATGCTTTTCCAATTATTTTCAGTATTCCTACGGTTGCTAAATGTACAAGGGAGATTCGTTGACCCTTGCCATACTCATCTCGTCT
Source organism: Angophora floribunda (assembly GCA_014182895.1). Lineage (NCBI taxonomy): Eukaryota > Viridiplantae > Streptophyta > Magnoliopsida > Myrtales > Myrtaceae > Angophora > Angophora floribunda. Next base: position 514,902 of record CM024710.1, read on the forward strand.
TTGCTTTCTCTCGCTTGAGTCGCCTAAGCTTTTCCATTGCGCATCGACGAAACTGACTTCCAAGCACGAAGATAGTCTAACGCATAATTAATGCATGGCAAAAGTCGGAAATCTTGGAGAACATTAGTTATTTATAGGGATAATTACCAAAAAAAATTATAAATTGATTACAATTATATCAATTCAATTTTGAATTATTCAATTACGTCAATTTAGTCATATATATTTACACAATTTGTCAATTGAAAAGTTTAAAATTGAATTGGCACAACTCTATTTTATATTTTTTTTGTAATTTCCCTACTTTTTACGTGATGTAAATTTGGATGATTTGCATAATGAGATTTTAATCCCCTTGTATACGCCAAAAAAAAGAGAGGAGGATGACGACGATGACGAAAATGAAAGAGATTTGCATAGTTACCTATTTGGATCAGATGTGGCACATCATGTTTTCCAATCCCATCAATTTACAATTAGAGTTTTATCGGATACATTTTGCATGAATCGTGAGAATTAATCAAGTCAAAATGTTCAAATTATCGAAGGAAAAGGGAAAAGAAAAAAAAAAGCTCTTGAATCATTTATACTCAAGTTAACGGCAAATAATCATGACTCTCGTTTACCCTTAGCACCCACCTTTCTCCCTCCCCACACCCAAAATACCTTTTTTAATTGACAAAAAAGATAAAGAGAAGCGACTAGGTCAACTATCCCTCTCGGGATTATTATAGATTGTTCGCTAAAGATTGTTTGGTTTGAAACCACAACTACTTAAACTACAGGATCATTCACACTAAAAGATTAACAAGTTTGTCGCCGTAGTTCTAGGATTCCACCAACGTGTTGGAAGTCAAAATGTCTATATGCATTAGGTAGAAACTACCCTTAGCCAGGAACTAGTTAATTGATGTCTTACAACTTAACTCGAATACCGTGATATTGCAAAGGACAACTCTATGGCATGTGCATATCAAACACCAAAATCATACATTACATTCACCATGTCACCTATCCTTGCGATATATCCACCAATTATCATGATTACTGACGGCTTACACGGCCCTTGAGGCCTATAAAATCCTCAGGGAGCACTTTTGGGCGGGCTCGTCGAGCCCGTGGTTGCCCGATTGGGCTAGCTTGTAAAACAAACTCTCTGTTATGGGTGGGCTGGGCAATAAAATAGACCGGTTCTGCAAAAGAGAGTCCCCAGGGGCTTCTTCATCACTCGGCCTTTTGCTCGACCAATCGAGCCTTTACATCCAAACTGTCCCAAGAAAACATAACAAGCGAAACTCGGACACAAAGCCCACATGAGAGAGAGATCACTGAAGTTTTTATATAACACATTGATATTCGTTAATTTTTTAAAACTTTATTTTCAATATGATTGAAAAAAAAGTATTTTAAATTACCAGAAAGAGGTATAAACAAAATAAAGAAAAAAGTCTTAGATTTAACTATAACAGTCCCGTGGCAACTATGATGGCCACTATTAACGGTGGTGGTCGCCTTTGTTACGGCAGCCATCTCGACCAAAATGAGAGGAAAAGGGATAACATATGGTCGTCCCTGCTCGCTGAAAACGCAGCTGAGACAACGTGCTAGTGTTTCAGATACTACCAGAAACATATGAGGAGAGTTTGAAGTTACTACTGTAAAGTCTCTATTCCTATCCTATTACTACTTTCAAGCAGCACTCAATAGTGCACAAATTGAGATAGAAGGATCGTCGTCTTGATGAATTAGTTTAAGTACTATTGATGTAGATAGTAAGCACCAAACCATACCAGTTCGATTCAACAATCACCAAGTACAAATAATGCCGTCTGTGTAATACAACCTAGACGTCAACTCACGCCTTATTTGATGCATAAATTTTGAGATGTATCCAGAGGTGAGGCAACGCCGAGGTTAAACAATCTAAGGAGCCAGATTTGGATTACAATGTCATGCAAGCCTGTTGCTAAATCTAGACTCTAAAATTGCATCTGCAGTCACATTACCTTAAGGCGACAAGACCTCAGAGTCGCATGGCCCTAGGCGATGGGTCGCTACGATCACATGACCTTAGACAACATGACGTCAAAGTTGCGTGGACTTAGGCAAAGGGCAGCCAAGGTCAAGCAACTTCATGCGAGCCAGGTGATGGGTCGTCAAGGTCGCTCGATCCCAGGCAACGGAACTCTGGAATCACACAACCGAGGCAACCACAAGCCAGTGTTCATCTAGCTCCCCTAAGCCATTTCTGGGAATCCCAAATGTGCAAGGAAGAGACAATGATAAGTGAAAATGAAAGTGGAATACAAAAAATTGGTAAGGATAAAATTGGAATTAAAAAAATTGATTAATTCTAGCCATTGGCATTCCGAAAATGCTGAAATGCTCAATACTAATATCCAACGACCTTGAGAGAAAGGCCCTTAAAAGCCTTTTGGAAATGCATTGTATTTTTCAAATGGGCTTCCAAATTTCTTCACCAAAATACCTTAGCATATGCACAAAAGCCTCTAAAGGCAACTCAAAGGACTTTGAGAATGTGGTTCTGAACGCACCTTTAGTTCATCACCGCATATATGGGTATGCAAGTTGATGACAAGTGATTATAATGCTCGAGGTGTTAAGACTTTGCGTTGAATTTTTTTTTTTTTTTAAATTGGTTATACTATACTTCTACTCTAGCTTTCACTTTTATATTTTTGCACCATCTCCTTGTAGAATATGGGAGGCGAAACCCATACTTGAAACTAAATCAGCCCCACCATAATCCTTCTTAGAAAGTGGAGATTCAAATCCATCACCTCTTCCTTCTCATGTGATAAAGGGTATGTTAGTAGTTTTAATTTGAGTTCAATTTGGGGCTTAATATTATGTAGATGTTTTTCAAGATGACATAATTTCGCTTCTTTTATTTATTCAAACTGAGAATTTTTAGAGAATAAAGGATGCAAAGTAATTGCGAAATCTCGCTATTACCACTCTCGAACATGAAATCTTATTGTGGCATCCAAAAGTTTTGAGCTCCATTTCTTGCCGCATATCCTCATGGGAGAACGCCGGGCGCGAACTCCGAAGCAGGATCTGCACAGAGCTCTTCCTCGCATTCCCTACACTTCGTCGTCTTCCAATCTTCGCACACAGCAGCGAGCGATGCATTAGACGAACTGCCAGGACTCAAGCTCTCCACCGAGCTGTCTCTAATCTCTCGAGCCTTACGTCTCATTCTCTTCCCTTCTTCTCCCCTCATCGCGGCCCTCACCACCCTCTCGATCTCCTTCCCTTCCCACCACCTTCCTCCCCTCCTCGACCGATGGCCTCATGGCGACCCCAACGTCTTCTGCCAGCATCGCCGCATTCATCCTTTGCTCTGCATAGAGCGGCCAGGCTATCATCGGCACACCTTTGGTTAAGCTCTCGACGGACGAGTTCCAGCCGCAGTGTGATAGGAATGCTCCGATTGAGGGGTGGCTCAGTATGGCCACCTGCGCGGCCCAGGAGGACACCACCATGCCTACCTCTCGAGTCTTCTCCAGAAAGTCTTGCGGGAGATACTTCGTCGGATCGTCTTCCTCGTCTCTCCCCACACTGAAAAATGCAGCTGAGACAAAAGTGCTAGATTTGTCTTAATGGATAGTCAAGATCGAGACTAAAGGATCCTAATCTTAATGAATAAGTTAAAAGTAATGCATCGTGCACAAATAACGCCATTGGTGGAATACAACCTAAACGTAAGCTCGTGCTCTATTAGAAAAATTGTCCAAAAAATCCTAAATCCATTACAGTGTGACCAATTCACTTATAAACCTTTCAATTTTGCCAATTAAATTTTAAACATTGTCACATTTTATCAATTGAGTCCATTCAAATAATTTTAACAGCAAATCACTAACATATGTGACACTGACGTTAACGTAAATAATTTTTTTTTAATTCTATGATATTATAAAAAAAATTTCTTTTTTTCTTCCAAGCCTGCACAAGGGTCACTGGCCAACCCTTGCCAATCACAGGTGAAGGCTAGTCAAACCTCACGGGCCACAAGCAAGGGTCACAAACTTTGCCTAGTGGGCAATGAGGATCACTGGCCCTTGCTTGTGGTCAACGAGGGTCAACCGACATTCGCTTGTGACTAGTAATGGTTGACTATTGACTAAGCAGAACCTGATGGAAAAAAAAAGGTAAAGAAAGAAAGAAAAATTATAAAAAAATTTAAAAATTTTATTAAAAATTATTGACGTTAATGTCGTTACATGGCTCTATCTGCATCTACGTTAGCAATTTCCATTTAAAATTAGCCCAATTGACTCAATTGAAAAAATATGAAAAAGATTTAAGACTCAATTAGTAAAATTGAAAAATTTATGACTCAATTGGCAAAAATGCAATAGATTTAAAAATTTTGGATAATTTCCCCTGCTTTATTTGATGCGTGAAATTTGAGATGTATGATCTTAATTTGATTTAACTTTCTAGAAAGATACGACAATAGTCACTAATAAAATCCCGCACTTTATGTTGCTTTTTTGATAGGGCGAGTACTAACAAGTCGAGGAATATTTCCTGTTGCCCAACACGCAATTGTAAATGCGAAAAAAAAAAAGATGAAAAAAGAGAAATTGAGAGAAAATCCAACATAAATGTAGACTCCATTCGTTTCATGAAAAATAACTACGAGGAAAATATTTTTCGGATTTTCCAATATTTATTTAATAGAAAATGAACTAGTTAGGGAAAATATTTTTCATCAATGAAAAAAAGCCTTCAAAATTAGGAAGATTAAAAATTCAGCAACCTCTTGGTTTGGATGAAGTAAACTATGTGAGCAAATTACGTCCTTCGTTTAGAGCAACCTCAAGGAACACTCATGTTCTTATTGGATTTATATCGCATACAAAAATCAACATTTGCTTAAAAACCCACGTTATAATCGGAAGGGAAATTTGACTGTTTTTTTTAACATTTAAAATCACATTGATTAATTATTTAACAAAAAATAATTAGATTACAATCTTTCATTTTCTATGAGAATAACCGAATTTAAGGCATGTATGCTATCCCACACGCATGGCATTTCCAGTCTTAGAATAGGAGCTAGCCACCAAATTAAACAATTAATTATAAATTATTGTAAAATTCATTTTTTTAAGAATTTGTGATTATAAATTCTAAATATTGTCGAGTTAGCCGAAAATAAGAGCATAGTCTTACCCGAGGCAGAGGCATCGGTTGGCTTCCGTACGATCCACAGGAACCTCTGCTGGCTCAGCTCCAGACCCCAGGCCATCTCCACCTGCTGCTCCCTCGTCAGCGTCCCCCCGCTTCCTAGCGACACCAACACCACCGACTCTTCCGGCTGCCCGTCCAGCCACGCGAGGCACTCGACGTCCGTCGAGCACAGCCCCTCCCCATTGCCGTCCTCGTGCACGAGCGGCCCGATCGCGTGGACCGGTGGGGCCGGCACCTGCCTATAAAAGGAGTCCTCCCTCAGAGCCCGGAGTGCATCCGGCTCAAGGCCCTCCCACGTGTTCAGGAAGATCCCGGCTGCCATCGGCAACCGGCTGACGTGGTAAAGTAACCACCGGTACTCCTCGTTTCTTCGGTCCTTCACCTGGTCCACCAGGTCCTCCAGTTGGACCGGCGGGCACCCAGGGACCTGGACCGGTCCAGGCAGGTCCACCAGTTCACCCGTCACCTCCCGGTCAAGTGTCGGCAGGTACAACAAGAACGCGAGCATCATGGCCGACGTCGTGAAGAACGAGTAGGTCGGGATGCTGAGCTCGCCGGCGACATCGAATGCTTGAGTGCAGAACAAGTCTACGACTAGCGCCCTCAGGCAGCTCAGCTCGATGAGCGTGGCTTTGAGGTTCTTGAGGCTCGCTTCGACGATGCGGCATACACTGGTGAGAAGGCGGGAGTCTTCCGGGACTACGGAGGTGGTGTCGATGGCCGGAAGGCCGACCACGTGCAGGTCATGTGGGAGGCCCAGCGCATTTAGTAGCTGGTCTTGAGCTGGGTTCGGGTCGACCGTGGTGACGACGAGGAAGGTGACGCGGAAGCCGTGGCCGACGACAAGGCGTTTCGAGAACTCGAGGAGGGGGATGACGTGGCCGAGGCCCGAGTTCGCTAGGACCGCCACGTGGGGTTTGTCCTCTCGGTCGGCGGGGACGTACGACGCATTGTCCGGCATGGTGTGTGGGTTAGGAAGGGGTCGAACGGGGAAGCCGGGGATGCGAGGCGCCTGTTAGGGTGTTGGCTTTAGGAAGCGTGCATGTCTTCTTATAGACTAGATTTTTATTTTATTTTTTGTCAGAATTATAGACTAGATTGAATAAGCCTGCGTGTGAACAATTTGGTGCAGTTCCGCGACCTCTTTTTTAAAGTTGTTACTTTTATTTCACTTACATTCTCTCTTTCCACTCATAAATCTTTCGTACCAATATCAATTTAGTCATTATACGAAATTTTTAGAATAGCTAGCATAGTCTAGTAATTATTAACCATCCCACATAGGACACTACCCTATAAGCAATTTCAGCAAAAATTGATTAGAATGATTATTTTGATATATCCCACATAGATTTATAATTAAATTAATAAAATTAGATATTTTAAGAATAAATCATCATCCATGCAATATATTTAAAACTGGTTGAACAATTTTCCCCCTCAACAATCTTGGCTTTTGGATAGTACCTTTTTGACAACATTAACCTTTTTTCAACAACTCTCGCATGCTCGTTTTCCGATCCTCTTGACTCGCCCCGAATAGTCTGATGGTCCAGGAAAACCACTGAGCAAATCGGGCATCGGCATTTTTCTTTTTGTGTGATAATTTACTTCGAAATCATCGTTTGAGACATATTCTCAAAAGTTGTCTCCGAGTGGGGGAGAACCAAGCACCTTGTTCTTCTTTCTTAGAGTCCACTAATCTTATCTGATTTTATTCTTATTTCGAGGGGTCGATTCAAGATTCGACGTTGAAAAGGGTTTAACGGGGCGAAAGGTCTTGTCGCAAGATCCAACATGATATATGCAGATAAAATAATGCTAAAATTTCTCAAAATTAAATAGGCCTACATTCAAATAATAACATCTCTCGAGGTTGAGATAACTCATTAGAGAAAAACAATAATCTCGCACAGATGCTAGGCAGATCATTTAGGTGGTTTTAAGCAGAGCCAAGGTTTTGTTTATTTAGCAAAAAAATGATTTAAAAAATATTTTTCTAAAAATAATTGATTGTATTACTTAAAATAATTAATCAATGAAAAATGTTTTCATCGTCGGAAACAATTTATGCCTAAATAATACATGAACAATGAAAAAAATTTCGTTCGTTCATTTTTTTAAGCAATATAAACATCCATGTTTAGGAAAATATTTTTTAAGTTATTTATTTTTTTAAACAAATAGAGCATAAAGGAATAAAGTTTGGGGATTAAAATGGTTTTAATATGTGGCTGAGAATTCGTGTCGATTTTTCATAGCAGGACCCACTCATGAATGATCCTTCAGTGCAAGTGGCCCAAGATACATATACTTGGGATGCTTTTTTGGTCAAGTCCTATTATATTCTATATCTCTTTTACAAACCATTATGTATGCCATGTGCTATGTGTTATGCGCAGATTGTAAAACCCTATTTCCTCACTCACGCTCCCTACCTCAGTCCCCAAGAAAGTAGGGAATTGAACTTCTCACCCCCTCTAGTGAGAATGATAGTTATTGGGACAAATTAAGCGATTTATGTTTGACATGGCATTTTTAAGAGAAGGAAAGGGGGTAAATGTTGTATAGCCTGTAGACGATGAGATGGTATTGATCTATATTGTTTATAGACCGTGCAACATGGGAGAGAGCGAGTGCGCCAGTGGGCGGATTGATTCATCAACAACATAAAATTGGTGGTCGAAGTTGACCACGGCTCAATATAGTATGATTTGAACGCCAAAGGGGTTCCTAAACTAAGCTAATTTGATCTCTTTTTTTCTCTTGGGAAGAGAATGAGATCCGATTCCGTCGCATCTCGACATTTTGGAATTGAAGCTCTGCGGTGGTGGTGACCTGGTGGTACAAGGCTCCGATTTTCAAATGGAGTGTCATGAGTATGAACTCGCTCGCCCTTGGTGGATTGGGAAGGGGGGCGCTGAGGTGGGAATGGGGATCGTGTGCCTAGGACGCAGTTTGCAAGCGGCGCCAGGTGACAACTTTTCCACGACCTTAAATCCGGACATTCCACAATGATGAATGCTGAACTTAAGTAAGTTTTAAATTGGTTCATCTCGATTCACGTCCAGGCCTCGAGATCATTGGGATATAAAACATCGAGAGGGTATTCTTATGTGAGGGGTTGGACATTGACACGTTAAAGTAAGGAATTCATCGATAGAACCCTCTATTCTTGTATATCAAACGCACAAGCCGCAAAAGCCCTTGTTGGAGCACAAGCTTCCTTCCTATGGTGAGGTTATCTCTTAGATTGCGCTTAGTTCAGCATTTGCAAGGGACTTTGAGTCCAATACAAATGCTGAAAGCCCAAAGCTACTTGGGAAAATGCAACTGTGTTTGGTAAAAAAAATTTGCAAATGGACTTTGAATTGCATGTGTGTTTGGTAAAAAAAAAATTCGCAATGAGCTTTGATAGGTATAATATATGTATATATATCTTTTTCTTCTTTTTGAAAATTGAACTAAACCCTTCGCTGGACTGGTGAAGGGTTACGGCCGCCGGTGAGCCACATTTGGTGTCGGTGGCCGTCGGCTGAGGTCAGGCGACCTCCGGCGAGGGTCGCGCGACCCTGCCGAGGGCCACTGGAGGTCGCTTAACCCAGGGGCCGCGCGACCCAGGTGACCGCCGTCTAGGTCTCACGAGGGTAGCGCGACCCTCATCAGAGGTCGCCTGTGGTCGGGCAACCTCAGCCAACGACCGCCAGCACTAGATCTAGCTCGTCAGTAACCGTAGCCCTTCGCTAGTCCAAAAGGTTTTCTAGCTTGAGATTCTGATGCACAAAATTCTCGTGAAGGTAAGTGCAGAACATATTATCAAGATAATGGACGTACGGACACCAAGAGTGCCACAACTTGGCACAGAGGGACACTTAAGTGCCAAAACTTATAAACAGTATACTTAAGTGCCAAAATCGGAGCAAAATGGATCATTTAAGTGCCCACGGCGAGAAAATCCGACCAAACTGCCACGTGTCCATTTTCCGGCGAATTTATTTACTGACGGAGCGTTTTTTTCAAAACAAAAAATACACATGGCAATTTTAATATAAAAAAATTGCCACGTCAGATTAACAAAAATTTAAAAATCAATTTAAAAAAAAGGGGGAAGGGGAAACCGGCGAGGGTTGTGCAGCCCTCACCGTCACCACCCCACCATCGCCAGGAAGGGCCGGCAACAACAGCAGCAACGAGGGCTACACAGCCCTCACCAGTTCCCCCTTCCCCCCTTTTTATTAATTAATCAATTTTATAATAATATATATTTTTAATTATTTAATATTATTTAATTAATAATTTTTAAAATCCACGTCAGTGCAAAATGACGTCGTTTTGCGTTGATTTTTCGTCGATTCAATTTCCGACAAACCATGTAGGCAAAAAAATTAATAAAAAATTGCCACGTAGGATTTTCGGCAAGGTTCCGACGACTTGGCACTAAAGCAATCCATTTTTTTTAAAAAAGTGGCACTTAAGTGTACTGTTTGTAAATTTTGGCACTTAAATATCCATCCGTGCCAAGTTGTGGCACTCCCGCGGTACTTATGCCCAAGATAATGTATTATCTTTCCTTTTTAATAAGATCTCTAATACTGATCAGAAATTTGAAGAGAGAATGAGAAAATTAGCTTCTTATGGTTTAAGCACACAAACACAAGATTTTATTCCTTACCAAAAAAAAAAAAACACAAGATTTTATTGCTGAAGGCTTGACATCCAAAGTTTGGAGCTCCATTCATTGCAGCATATCCTCGTAGAACACAATCGCGAACTACGGAGCAGGATCCGCACAGAGCTCTTCCTCGCATCCTCTACACTTCGTCGTCTTCCAATCTTCACACACAGCAGCGAGCGATGCTTGAGACGACCCGCTATGACTCAAGCTTTCGACCGAGCTGTCTCTAATCTCTCGAGCCTTACGTCTCATTCTCTTCCCTTCTTCTCCCCTCATCGCGGCCCTCACCACCCTCTCGATCTCCTTCCTTCCCACCACCTTTCTCCCTCCTCAACCGACGGCCTAATAGCAACCCCGACATCTTCCACCAGCATCGCTGCATTCGTCCTCTGCTCCGCATAGAGCGGCCAAGCTATCATCGGCACACCTTTGGACAAGCTCTCGACGCATGAGTTCCAGCCGCAGTGCGATAGGAATGCTCCGATCGAGGGGTGGCTCAGTATGGCCACCTGGGCGGCCCAGGAGGACACCACCATGCCTACCTCTCGAGTCTTCTCCAGGAAACCTTGCGGTAGATGCTTGGTCGGATCGTCTTCCTCGTCCCTCCCCACATTGAAAAACGCATCTGAGACAAAGTTCTAGTGTTTCAGTCGATCGGATAATACCAGTAACTTATGAAGAAAGTTCGAAAATACTACTGTAAAGCCTCTACTCCTATAATTTTCAAACCAGCACTGCACTCCGCAGGCGCGCATATTCCAGGGTTCTTTCATGGTGAAATCGAGACGGACATGCTACCACGATGTGATGAAAAGAATGGTCGATAGATGCACAAATTGAGATAAAGGATCCTCGTCTTAATGAATTAGTTAAAGTACTATCGATGTAGATTATATGTACCATACCATACCAGTTCGATTCAACAATCACCTGGTCCAAACAACGGCGTCTATGTAATACAACCTAGACGTCAACGCACGCCTTATTTGATGCTTAAAATTTGAGATATATGATATTGATTCGATCTGACTTTCAGGCTACATACGTCCGAATTCAATAACGAAATCCTTCTGTTTCCATTTTATCACATCATTATTTTCTGTCAAAACAAGAACGTACGAACGCTCTGGCCAAGGAGTTTCATGGTCTTACCCGAGGCAGAGGCATCGGTGGGCTTCCGTACGATCCACAAGAATCTCTGCTGGCTCAGCTCCAGACCCCAGGCCATCTCCACCTGCTGCTCCCTCGTCAGCGTCCCGCCGCTTCCCAGCGACACCAACACTACTGACTCTTCCGGCTGCCCATCCAGCCACGCAAGGCACTCGACGTCTGTCGAGCCCAGCCCCTCCACATCACCGTCCTCATGCACGAGTGGCCCGATCGCATGGACCGGTGGGACCAGCACCTGCCTATAAAAGGAGTCCTCCCTCAGCACCCGGAGCAAACCCGACTCAAGGCCCTCCCACGTGTTGAGGAAGATCCCGGCTGCCATCGTCAACCGACTGACGTGGTACAGGAACCACCGGTACTCCTCGTTTTTCCGGTCCTTCACCTGGTCCAGCAGGTCCTCCGGTCGGATCGGTGGGCACCCAGGGACCCGGACCGGCCCTGGCAGGTCCACCAGTTCACCCGTCACCTCACGGTCAAGCGTCGGCAGATACAAAGAGAACGTAAGCATCTTGGCTGACATGGTGCAGAACGAGTAGGTCGGGATGCTGAGCTCGGCGGCGACATCGAAGGCTTGAGTGCAGAACAAGGCTACGACTAGCGCCCTCAGGCAGCTCAGCTCGATGAGCGTGGCTTTGAGGCTCTTGAGGCTCGCTTCGACGATGCGGCATACACTGGTGAGAAGGCGGGAGTCTTCCGGGACTACGGAGGCGGTGTCAATGGCCGGGAGGCCGACCACATGCAGGTCATGTGGGAGGCCCGGCGCATTTAGTAGCTGGTCTTGAGCTGGGTTCGGGTCGACCGTGGTGACGACGAGGAAGGTGACACGGAAGCCATGGCCGACGACAAGGCGTTTCGAGAACTCGAGGAGGGGGATGACGTGGCCGAGGCCCGAGTTCGCTAGGACCGCCACGTGGGGTTTGTCCTCTTGATCGGCGACGTACGACGGAGTTCCCGGCATGGTGTGTGGGTTTGGGGTGAATGGGGGAAGCGGGAGATGGAATGCGATTGCTGTGGTGTTGGTTCTTTGGAAGCGGTAATGTTATCTTATAGACCGGATTGAATAAGTCTATGCATGAACAAATTGACATAGTTGATTGCTCCAACAAATTGACATAGTTGATTGCTCCAAATGTTTAATTTGTTCAATATAATCCTTGAACTTTTTGGATATATTCAATTAATTCATGTACTTTATAAAAATATTCAATATTATTCCTAAACTTGAATTAATGAAACAATAATAATTAACATCTTCATATAGTTTAGAAACTAATTGAATATGTATCAAAAGTTCGTGGACCAATTTGAATAAATTAAAAGTTCAAGATTTACATTACGCGTTAAATCAAAGTTATTGAAGCAATTGAGTGACACCAGCAAGGGGCTGGTGTCGTGTACTCAGCGATTAGGCTTCTCTTTATTTTTAGGAGGCGGGTCGTATGAAAGTACGCAATTGATGATGCACGAACGGGACGAAACCCAACAAACCAGGACAAAGTTCGGACCCGGAGCACTCACTATAATTGTTAATCTGAGCAGCGTCGCTTTTAGCAGGTGAGTAGATGCCCTGAATTCATAAATTATGCAACCGCGGCATAAATTAATACAAGTTTGAATTCTCAAGTAAATTCAACCCATTACATCACTTCACGGATCAATTTTATAGACTAGATTTTACACGAAATCAAGCACGCAAACGAGAAAGAAGCAGTAAAGGGCACGCCAAAGTGGAATTACTGAGAGAGTCTGGACCTTAAAGTCATTGCCGTGACACGGAAGTTTTGGATTTTGGACTTGCATCCTCGAATTGGATTGGAGGACTTCATATCGGAGGGGAAGTCTATTGAGCAACTTTCACATGCGCAAGTCCTTTTTCATTTCAACCTTCGACTTTGAGAATACTGCAATGATGTAATGTCTTCTATGTTTTTTTTTAGTCTAATTCTAGATGTGCTTAGACTAACAATTCTATCATTCTCTCGTGAGTTGGATTTTCTTTTGTGCTTGTAACGAAAACGAGAAGCAAGGGGGACGAGCGGTAACACCTTTTCCGTGCGTATCTGGCTCCCGAACCCAAACGCCGATCAACGGCGACAAAAAACGACGAGCAAACGCATCTTAAACAAATTGCTGGCCACTCTACAATAAAACGACTTTCCAAGAAAATACAAGAAAACACACTTATCTTGTCCACTGTGGTCGACTTGCGTCGATTGTACATACATCCATCCATTCGAGACAAAACTACTTGAATAGTCTAGTAAACACCCTAAAATCTGTGGCATCCCGTTTTTGTAATTTAATCATTACAAAAAATTACCTGATCAATCCTAAGTCTATTATACATATGTCAATTTAGTCATAAACTTTTCGATTTTGTCATAAACCTTTGCACAAATTTTCAATATAATCATTCTAATCAATATTCATAAGAATTCGCTCAAGTGGTGGTCTAATCATCACTTAGGGCCAATGAGCTTCGCCCGAGGCTAGCGAAGGTTCGGGCGAAGCTCATTGGCCAACCACCCTTGCCTGGGGCCAACGGAGCTAGCCTTGGCGACAACAACGACAGCACTGGCATGGCCTTGCCATTCTCTCTTCTTCTTTTTCCAATTTTACTTTATAATAATATTTGAGTTTTTTATTTTATTTTTTAATATTTATAAAATAAGATTTGAAGAAAAATTAATAAAAAAATCCACGAGGAGATAGAAATTAATTTAAAAATGTTATGTCAACATTTTTCGTTGATCAAATTGATAATATTAAAGAAATGACTTATTACTCTAATTAGACAAGTTTTAAAATTTAATTGCATTTGTTTTAAATTTTAAGATTCAATTATACTTTTACTTTAAGATTATTAGTACACGTTCCCTTCAAAGAAATAGGAAGTTTTGGATTTTTATTTTTTTTGGTCCTACTCTATTCCTATGCTAACTAACTCTCACTCTCAAACTTTTGCTACACTTCCTTGCAAGGCGAAGGAGTTGAAACTCACACTTATAACTGAATCGTCCCCACCTTAACTCCCTTGAGAAGGTGGGGATTCGAACCCTCCATCTCCCCCTCTCTCATGTGAGAAGGATGACCACTGAAACTTGCCTCAATGATTAAAATTTTGGAATTGAATGAGCTAGTTTTGTTTCGTTTCAAAGTTGATTCGATAAAGGCCTTTCCGATTATTTTCAGTCTTCCAACTGTTGTTAAATGTACAAGTGAGATTCGTTGACCTGTGCCAAACTCATATGGACTTTGCTTTCACTCGCTTGAGTCGCCCAAGCTTTCCCATTACACATCGACGAAACTGACTTCCAGGCACAAAGATAGCCCAATGCATAATCAATGCACAGCAAAAGTCAGAAAGTCTTGGAGAACATTAGTTATTTATAGGGATAATTATCAAAAAAAAAATTCTATATTAATTACAATTATATCGATTCAATTATGAGCTATTCAGCTATGTCAATTTAATCGTATATAGTTACACAATTTGCCAATTGAAAAGTTTAAAATTAAATCAGCACAATTCTAATATTTTTTTTTTTGTAATTTCCCTGCTTTTTACGTAATGGAAATTTGGATGATGTGCTTAATGAGATTTTAATCCCCTTGTATAAGCAAAAAAAAAAAGGAAAAGGAAAATGTGAGAGAGCTGCATAGTTAGCTATTTGGATGGGATGCAGCACATCATGTTTTGCAATCTCGTCACTTTACAGGTAGAGTTTCCTCAGATGCATGTGCACAGGATGTTTTTCATGAATCATGGGATTAACCGGGTCAAAATGTTCAAATTATTGAAGGAAAAAAGAGAGATCCGACTGAAGCAATTTCCCAAGAAGGCAAGAACCTCATCCATCCGCGACCAGCCAGTCATTTCAAGTGAAATTACCAGCAAGGGAGCGCACCAGATGCTAACTATCCAGCCACAAGGCGAGTATGATCCTTAAAATTACTATGACATAATTGAAAGACTCCTGCAATCAGCACATCATCTCCCTCTTAATCAAATTCCATAGCTATTAAAAACCAAAAAAGATACCGTATCCATATAAAAAACAATTTGTTTCCACATTGTCCAACTTACTGACGTGGATCATGATCAGAACCGGAGTAAACCTCAGTCTCAACAACCATCTTCCCCAAATTGAATTTACCATTATCTTAAAGCCATGAAAGGTAGCAGAGATCTGTTGATCAAAGGCAAGAGAACTTCAAAATTTCATTTTTATTCACCCACACTAAAAAAATTTATCATGAGAGAAAAGAACTCTGGAAAATGAGAACCAGAAGCATCAAGTCATAAGATATGCCGGCAAAAAGTCCACATCAAGAGTCTTACAGAAGAATGGGGAGAGAAACAAGCTAGAACTTGTATGAACCCAGACAAGAAAGAACTTTGAAAGAAGAGCTTGTCCTATGAATTCATGCTTATGCAGCAAGAATGAACCATTACTGATCACAGACACTCCATATCGAAATTGACGAGGTAAACTATGCCCTTGACCAAACTCTGACCTGCAAAGGAAAGAGAACATCAGATTGTTCCCCTTCACTAAAAGATAATGAAAGTGAAAGACAAACTAGGAATTGATGTGCACGCAACAACAAAGAACGTCACTGATCTCAGCCACTCCATATCGAGCTTGGCCAGGTATGGTATTATTGCATCAACCAAACTTTGATCTGCGAAGGGAAGAGAACTAGATCCGATTTTTTTGATTAACTACAAAAAAACTATTTAAACCAATAATCCGAGAAGTAACAGCTCATCGGCCGAAGAACACTAAAAGTGTCACAACTTTCGTACAACGAGCCCTTCGTGAATTGTGTAAAAGTATATGACTAAATTGGTACAATTAAAAAGTTGATAATTAAATTAGCACAATTACTATAGGTTTAAGGCTTTTGGTAATTTCCCCATTATTTAAGTGAAGAAATTTGGATGATATGAATAATGAGATTTGTATCCCTTTATATATGCAAAAAAAAGGTTTAATGCCACAAAAACTCCAAACTAATACAGCTCTGATAAATTTACCCCAAACTAATTTTGTTGACAATCAAAAATCCCAAACTGATACATTTGTAATAAATTTACCCTCTGTTAATTTTTATAAAATTTGATTAATACTAAAAAACCCCAAACTAGAACGGAGGATAAAACTTCAAACCGGTCGTGTCATCTAACTTGGCAATTTGACTATGAAATTTAATGAAAATTAACGGATGATAAATTTGTCAAAGGCATACTAGTTTGGAATTTCTAGTAGTCAAAAAATGATTGGGATAAATTTATCAAAAATGTATTAATTTGAGATTTTTCGTAACATTAATTCAAAAGGTAAAGATATAAAGTATTTGGATCGGATGCAACAGATAATGTTTCCCAATCCCATTGCTCTACAAGTAGAGTTTTATTGGATGCATGTTCTCAAGGTGTTTGGCATGAATCGTAGGGATTAATCGAGTCAAAATATTTAAATTATTGAAGAAAAAAAGAGAGAGGAAAAAAAAAAAAGCTCTTCGATCCTAATCATTTATACTCGAGTTAACGGCAAAGAATCATGACTCTCGTCTACCCTTAGCCCTCGTCACCTTTTCTTATTGACAAAAAAGATCGAGAGAAGCGACTAGATCAACTTTCCCTCTTAGGGTTATTATAGATGTCTTTGCTAAAGAATATTTTGTTTGAAGCCATAACTACATTAATTAAATCACTCATACTAAAGGATTGACAAGTCCGTTGTTGCAATACCATCAAAGTGCTAAAAGTCGGAATGTCTCTCTGCATGAGGTAGAACATACCCAACTGACGAGCTGACTAATGGATGCCTCACGACTTAACTCGAATTTGTGATATCGTGAAAGATAACTCTATCACATGTGCATATCAAATATCAAAACCAAATATTGCCTTCACCATGTCACATATCCTTACGATACATCTACCAATTATCATGACTAGATTTGGCCACGGGCCCGATGGCCCACACACCCCTCGAAGGCATAAAAAGCCTCGAAGGGCGCTTTTGGGGCAGGCCCGATTGAGCCCGTGGTTGCCCTTTCTGTTACGGGTTGGCTGGGCAAATAAGTTAGACCAGTTCTGCCAACCGATGGCCTCTAATCCCGATGCTCGACCAACCTGAGCCTCACATCAAAACTGTCCTAACTTAAAACACCACCAGCAAACCTCGGACACAACTAATGGGCCAACAAAGAAAGCCCAAATGAGAATGAGAGAGAAAGAGCCCATGAAAAAAGCATGGCTCGTCCAGATGGGCCAGGTATCCTTATCTCTTATGTAGCCGTTGGCTACCCACCAGACCACCATCTTCCGACTTTTTTCCCTTTCCTCCCTTTTGAAGAGTGAGAGTATTTGAGTGTGCTTTTGTTTGTTGTCTGTTGCCGCCTCCCCCCCCTTCCTCTTCGGATCCTTTTTGTTAACGGTAAGGAAGAGCAACTTCCACACCAAGCCAACGAACCAAAACGACCCGACTGGAGTGCGACCCTTCGCCTAATTAGACGTTCCCTTCACCCCCCAATTCCCTTTCCCCTCTTTTGACCGCCACCTCCCGGTCCCGGTTCCCATAGAGAGGATCAAAAGTTCCTCTTCTGCCCTCCCATTTCCAAATCTTCTAATATCGTTCGATAAACTGAAATTTGGATATTGATAAACACCAACCTCTACTTCTCTTCTTAAATTTCGAAATTGTAATATTCCCAGTGCCACGCTAACTTATTTGAAGATTTGTATTTAATTAGAGGGTGGCTCGATATTCAAGTGCTCCGGTGATAAAATGGGATAAGTCAAAATAAATCCAATCTATAGCCTGGCACAATGCTTTTATTTGAAGTCAAGTCAGGAGCACAATTCAAAGCCACAACTTCTTAAACTTGCATAAATAGATTATTCAAATCCACCGGGCACCGATTTCGGCCAATGCGAGTAGACGTGGCTGTGAAACCATGACCATGTCGAAGCATGGCGCAGAAACTTTCTGGCATGGTGTCTTGTCCACGAATGCGAAATTTTCCATGTCCTTGTCCGCATAGGCCAATATTTCCGGTCGTTTCCCTACGATGGGTTTTTACGGAGGCACAATCTTTCTCCACGCCTTCCTAACGCATGGTCGAATAGCCATGTTAGCTCAAATCGATGGGAATTCAACATCGAGGATCTCGACTAGGAAATTCATGCAAATTCAAAGACTTGATTAGACAGATCAAAAGTTCTGTGGTTAATGGAAAAATGGAAAAAAGTGTCAAAAAAGTCCTAAACCTTTTTATATTTATGTCAATTTAGTCATAAACCTTTTATTGGTACCAATTCAGTCCTAAACCTTTTGAATTTGTGCCAATTTAGTCTTAAACATTTTATTTGTGTCAATTTAGTCATAAACTTTTTGACTTAGTATCAATTTAGTCCTAAAACTTTTAATCTAGTGCTAATTCGGTCCTTTCGACTAATTTTGATCAGATTTTGCTGACGTGAATACCAGTCGATGACGTGGCATAGCCAACAACTGACGTAAACAACGTGAATACCACCTTCCTCCCCTTCTCGACTGATGGCCTCATGGCGACCCCAACGTCTTCTGCCAGCATCGCCGCATTCATCCTTTGCTCTGCATAGAGCGGCCAGGCTATCATCGGCACGCCTTTGGTTAAGCTCTCGACGGTCGAGTTCCAGCCGCAATGCGATAGGAATGCGCCGATTGAGGGGTGGCTCAGTATGGCCACCTGCGCGGCCCAGGAGGACACCACCATGCCTACCTCTCGAGTCTTCTCTAGAAAGCCTTGCGGGAGATACTTCGTCGGATCGTCTTCCTCGTCTCTCCCCACACTGAAAAATGCAGCTGAGACAGAAGTGCTAGTTTTGTCTTAATGGATAGTCAAGATCGAGACTTAAGGATCCTAATCTTAATGAATAAGTTAAAAGTAATGCATCGTGCACAAATAACGCCATTGGTGGAATACAACCTAAACGTAAGCTCGTGCTCTATTAGAAAAATTGTCCAAAAAATCCTAAATCTATTACAGTGTGACCAATTCACTTATAAACCTTTTAATTTTGCCGATTAAATTTTAAACATTGTCACATTTTATCAATTGAGTCCATTCAAATAATTTTAATGGCAAATCACTAACATATGTGACACTACTGACGTTAACGTAAATAAATTTTTTTTTAATTCTATGATATTATAAATGTTTTTTTTCTTTTTTTCTTCCAAGTCTGCACAAGGGTCTCTGGCCAACCCTTGCCAATCACAAGTGAAGGCTAGTCGAACCTCACGGGCCGCAAGCAAAGGTCACAAACTTTGCCTAGTGGGCAATGAGGGTCACCGGCCCTTGCTTGTGGTCAACAAGGGTCAACCGACCTTCGCTTGTGACTAGCAATGGTTGACTGTCGACCGAGCAGAACCTGATGGGAAAAAAAAAAGGTAAAGAAAGAAAGAAAAATTTAAAAAAATTATTTAAAATTATCAACGTTAATGTCGGTTACATGGCTCTATCTGCATCTACGTTAGCAATTTCCATTTAAAATTAGCCCAATGGACTCAATTGAAAAAATATGAAAAAGGTTTAAGACTCAATTAGTAAAATTGAAAAATTTATGACTCAATTGGCAAAAATACAATAGATTTAAAACTTTTGGACAATTTCCCCTGCTTTATTTGATGCGTGAAATTTGAGATGTATGATCTTAATTTGATTTAACTTTCTAGAAAGATACGACAATAGTCACTAATAAATCCCGCACTTTATGTTGCTCTTTTGATAGAGCGAGTACTAACAAGTTGAGGCATATTTCCCGTTGCCCAACACGCAATTGTAAATGCGAAAAAAAAAAAGATGAAAAAAGAGAAATTGAGAGAAAATCCAACATAAACGTAAGCTCCATTCGTTTTATGAAAAATAACTTACAGGAAAATATTTTTCGAATTTTCCAATATTTGTTTAATAGAAAATGAACTAGTTAGGGAAAATATTTTTCATCAATGAAAAAAAGCCTTCTAAATTAGGAAGATTAAAAATTCAGCAACCTCTTGGTTTGGATGAAGTAAACTACGTGAGCAAATTACGTCCTTCGTTTAGAGCAACCTCAAGGAACACTCATGTTCTTATTGGATTTATATCGCATACAAAAATGAACATTTGCTTAAAAACCCACCTTATAATCGGAAGGGAAATTTGACTGTTTTTTTTTAACATTTAAAATCACATTGATTAACTATTTAACGAAAAATAATTAGATTACAATCTTTAATCTTCTACGAGAATAACCGAATTTAAGGCATGTATGCTATCCCACATGCATGGCATTTCCAGTCTTAGAATAGGAGCTAGCCACCAAATTAAACAATTAATTATAAATTATTGTAAAATCCATTTTTTTAAGAATTTGTGATTATAAATTCTAAATACTGTCGAGTTAGCCGAAAATAAGAGCATAGTCTTACCCGAGGCAGAATCGTCGGTTGGCTTCCGTACGATCCACAGGAACCTCTGCTGGCTCAGCTCCAGACCCCAGGCCATCTCCACCTGCTGCTCCCTCGTAAGCGTCCCCACGCTTCCTAGCGACACCAACACCACCGACTCTTCCGGTTGCCCGTCCAGCCACGCGAGGCACTCGACGTCCGTCGAGCACAGCCCCTCCCCATTGCCGTCCTCGTGCACGAGCGGCC
This sequence comes from Angophora floribunda, assembly GCA_014182895.1. Lineage (NCBI taxonomy): Eukaryota > Viridiplantae > Streptophyta > Magnoliopsida > Myrtales > Myrtaceae > Angophora > Angophora floribunda. The sequence continues at coordinate 535,665 of CM024710.1, forward strand.
CGATCGCGTGGACCGGTGGGGCCGGCACCTGCCTATAAAAGGAGTCCTCCCTCAGAGCCCGGAGTGCATCCGGCTCAAGGCCCTCCCACGTGTTCAGGAAGATCCCGGCTGCCATCGGCAACCGGCTGACGTGGTAAAGTAACCACCGGTACTCCTCGTTTCTTCGGTCCTTCACCTGGTCCACCAGGTCCTCCAGTTGGACCGGCGGGCACCCAGGGACCTGGACCGGTCCAGGCAGGTCCACCAGTTCACCCGTCACCTCCCGGTCAAGTGTCGGCAGGTACAACAAGAACGCGAGCATCATGGCCGACGTCGTGAAGAACGAGTAGGTCGGGATGATGAGCTCGCCGGCGACATCGAATGCTTGAGTGCAGAACAAGTATACGACTAGCGCCCTCAGGCAGCTCAGCTCGATGAGCGTGGCTTTGAGGCTCTTGAGGCTCGCTTCGACGATGCGGCATACACTGGTGAGAAGGCGGGAGTCTTCCGGGACTACGGAGGCGGTGTCGATGGCCGGAAGGCCGACCACGTGCAGGTCATGCGGGAGGCCCGGCGCATTTAGTAGCTGGTCTTGAGCTGGGTTCGGGTCGACCGTGGTGACGACGAGGAAGGTGACGCGGAAGCCGTGGCCGACGACAAGGCGTTTCGAGAACTCGAGGAGGGGGATGACGTGGCCGAGGCCCGAGTTCGCTAGGACCGCCACGTGGGGTTTGTCCTCTCGGTCGGCGGGGACGTACGACGCATTGTCCGGCATGGTGTGTGGGTTAGGAAGGGGTCGAACGGGGGAAGCCGGGGATGCGAGGCGCCTGTTAGGGTGTTGGCTTTAGGAAGCGTGCATGTCTTCTTATAGACTAGATTTTTATTTTATTTTTTGTCAGAATTATAGACTAGATTGAATAAGCCTGCGTGTGAACAATTTGGTGCAGTTCCGCGACCTCTTTTTTTAAATTTGTTACTTTTATTTCACTTACATTCTCTCTTTCCGCTCTTAAATCTTTCGTACCAATATCAATTTAATCATTATACGAAATTTTTAGAATAGCTAGCATAGTCTAGTAATTATTAACCATCCCACATAGGACACTACCCTATAAGCAATTTCAGCAAAAATTGATTAGAATGATTATTTTGATATATCCCACATAGATTTATAATTAAATTAATAAAATTAGATATTTTAAGAATAAATCATCATCCATGCAATATATTTAAGACTGGTTGAACAATTTTCCCCCTCAACAATCTTGGCTTTTGGATAGTACCTTTTTGACAACATTAACCTTTTTTCAACAACTCTCGCATGCTCGTTTTCCGATCCTCTTGACTCGCCCCGAATAGTCTGATGGTCCAGGAAAACCACTGAGCAAATCGGGCATCGGCATTTTCTTTTTGTGTGATAATTTACTTCGAAATCATCGTTTGAGACATATTCTCAAAAGTTGTCTCCGAGTGGGGAGAACCAAGCACCTTGTTCTTCTTTCTTAGAGTCCACTAATCTTATCTGATTTTATTCTTATTTCGAGGGGTCGATTCAAGATTCGACGTTGAAAAGGGTTTAATGGGGCGAAAGGTCTTGTCGCAAGATCCAACATGATATATGCAGATAAAATAATGCTAAAATTTCTCAAAATTAAATAGGCCTACATTGAAATAATAACATCTCTCGAGGTTGAGAGAACTCATTAGAGAAAAACAATAATCTCGCACAGATGCTAGGCAAATCATTTAGGTGGTTTTAAGCAGACTCTTGTTTGCTAAGGTTTTGTTTATTTAGCAAAAAAATGATTTAAAAAATATTTTTCTAAAAATAATTGATTGTATTACTTAAAATAATTAATCAATGAAAAATGTTTTCATCGTCGGAAACAATTTATGCCTAAATAATACATGAACAATGAAAAAAATTTCGTTCGTTCATTTTTTTAAGCAATATAAACATCCATGTTTAGGAAAATATTTTTTAAGTTATTTATTTTTTTAAACAAATAGAGCATAAAGGAATAAAGTTTGGGGATTAAAATGGTTTTAATATGTGGCTGAGAATTCGTGTCGATTTTTCATAGCAGGACCCACTCATGAATGATCCTTCAGTGCAAGTGGCCCAAGATACATATACTTGGGATGCTTTTTGGTCAAGTCCTATTATATTCTATATCTCTTTTACAAACCATTATGTATGCCATGTGCTATGTGTTATGCGCAGATTGTAAAACCCTATTTCCTCACTCACGCTCCCTACCTCAGTCCCCGAGAAAGTAGGGAATTGAACTTCTCACGCCCCTCTAGTGAGAATGATAGTCATTGGGACAAATTAAGCGATTTATGTTTGACATGGCATTTTTAAGAGAAGGAAAGGGGGTAAATGTTGTATAGCCTGTAGACGATGAGATGGTATTGATCTATATTGTTTATAGACCGTGCAACATGGGAGAGAGCGAGTGCGCCAATGGGCGGATTGATTCATCAACAACATAAAATTGGTGGTCGAAGTTGACCACGGCTCAATATAGTATGATTTGAACGCCAAAGGGGTTCCTAAACTAAGCTAATTTGATCTCTTTTTTTTCTCTTGGGAAGAGAATGAGATCCGATTCCGTCGCATCTCGACATTTTGGAATTGAAGCTCTGCGGTGGTGGTGACCTGGTGGTACAAGGCTCCGATTTTCAAATGGAGTGTCATGAGTATGAACTCGCTCGCCCTTGGTGGATTGGGAGAGGAGGGGGGGAATGGGGATCGTGTGCCTAGGACGCAGTTTGCACGCGGCGCCAGGTGACAACTTTTCCACGACCTTAAATCCGGACATTCCACAATGATGAATGCTGAACTTAAGTAAGTTTTAAATTGGTTCATCTCGATTCACGTCCAGGCCTCGAGATCATTGGGATATAAAACATCGAGAGGGTATTCTTACGTGAGGGGTTTGGACATTGACACGTTAAAGTAAGGAATTCATCGATAGAACCCTCTATTCTTGTATATCAAACGCACAAGCCGCAAAAGCCCTTGTTGGAGCACAAGCTTCCTTCCTATGGTGAGGTTATCTCTTAGATTGCGCTTAGTTCAGCATTTGCAAGGGACTTTGAGTCCAATACAAATGTTGAAAGCCCAAAGCTACTTGGGAAAATGCAACTGTGTTTGGTAAAAAAAAATTGCAAATGGACTTTGAATTGCATGTGTGTTTGGTAAAAAAAAATTTCGCAATGAGCTTTGATAGGTATAATATATGTATATATATCTTTTTCTTCTTTTTGAAAATTGAACTAAACCCTTCATTTGGACTGGTGAAGGGTTACGGCCGCCTTGATGAGCCGATTTGGTGTCGGTGGGCTGTCGGCCGAGGTCGGGCGACCTCCGGCGAGGGTCGTGCGACCCCGCCGAGGGCCACTGGAGGTCGCTTGACCCAGGGGCCGCGCGACCAGGTGACCGCCGCCTAGGTCTCGCGAGGGTAGCGCAACCCTCATCAAAGGTCGCCTGTGGTCGAGCGACCTCAGCCATTGACCGCCGGCGCCAGATCTAGCTCGTCAGTAACCATAGCCCTTCGCTAGTCCAAAAGGTTTTCTGGCTTGAGATTCTGATGCACAAAATTCTCGTGAAGGTAAGTGCAAAACATATTATCAAGATAATGGACGTACGGACGCCAAGAGTGCCACAACTTGGCACGGAGGGACACTTAAAGTGCCAAAACTTATAAACGAGTACACTTAAGTGCCAAAATCGGAACAAAATTGATCACTTAAGTGCCAACGGCGAGAAAATCCAACCAAACCGCCACATGTCCATTTTCCGGCGAATTTATTTACTTGACGGAACATTTTTTCAAAACAAAAAATACACATGGCAATTTTAATAAAAAAAAATTGCCACGTCGGATTAACAAAAATTTAAAAATCAATTTTAAAAAAAAAAAAAGGGGAAGGGGAAACCGGCGAGGGCTGTGCAGCCCCGCCGTAGCCACCCACCATCGCCAAGAAGGGCCAGCAACGGCGGCGGCGACGAGGGCTGCACAGCCCTCGCCGGTTCTCCCTTCCCTCTTTTTTTTTTTTTTTAATTAATTAATTTTATAATAATATATATTTTAATTATTTAATATTATTTAATTAATAATTTTTAATATCCACGTCAGCGCAAAATGACGTCGTTTTGCGTTGATTTTTCGTCGATTCAATTTCCGACGAACCACGTAGGCAAAAAAATTAATAAAAAATTATTACGTAGGATTTCGGCAAAGTTTTGACGATTTGACACCGAAGTAATCAATTTTTTTTTTAAAAGTGACACTTAAGCGTACCGTTTGTAAATTTTGGCACTTAAGTGTCCATCCGTACTAAGTTGTGGCACTCCCGCGGTACTTCTACCCAAGATAATGCATTATCTTTCCATTTTAATAAGATCTCTAATACTGATCAGAAATTTGAAGAGAGAATGAGAAAATTAGCTTCTTATGGTTTAAGCACACAAACACAAGATTTTATTCCTTACCAAAAAAAAAAAAAAAAACACAAGATTTTATTGCTGAAGGCTTGACATCCAAAGTTTGGAGCTCCATTCATTGCAGCATATCCTCGTAGAACACAATCGCGAACTACGGAGCAGGATCCGCACAGAGCTCTTCCTCGCATCCTCTACACTTCGTCGTCTTCCAATCTTCACACAGCAGCGAGCGATGCTTGAGACGACCCGCTATGACTCAAGCTTTCGACCGAGCTGTCTCTAATCTCTCGAGCCTTACGTCTCATTCTCTTCCCTTCTTCTCCCCTCATCGCGGCCCTCACCACCCTCTCGATCTCCTTCCTTCCCACCACCTTTCTCCCCTCCTCAACCGACGGCCTAATAGCAACCCCGACATCTTCCACCAGCATCGCTGCATTCGTCCTCTGCTCCGCATAGAGCGGCCAAGCTATCATCGGCACACCTTTGGACAAGCTCTCGACGCATGAGTTCCAGCCGCAGTGCGATAGGAATGCTCCGATCGAGGGGTGGCTCAGTATGGCCACCTGGGCGGCCCAGGAGGACACCACCATGCCTACCTCTCGAGTCTTCTCCAGGAAACCTTGCGGTAGATGCTTGGTCGGATCGTCTTCCTCGTCCCTCCCCACATTGAAAAACGCATCTGAGACAAAGTTCTAGTGTTTCAGTCGATCGGATAATACCAGTAACTTAATGAATTAGTTAAAGTACTATCGATGTAGATTATATGTACCATACCATACCAGTTCGATTCAACAATCACCTGGTCCAAACAACGGCGTCTGTGTAATACAACCTAGACGTCTACGCACACCTTATTTGATGCTTAAAATTTGAGATATATGATATTGATTCTATCTGACTTTCAGGCTACATACGTCCGAATTCAATAACGAAATCCTTCTGTTTCCATTTTATCACATCATTATTTTCTGTCAAAACAAGAACGTACGAACGCTCTGGCCAAGGAGTTTCACGTTCTTACCCGAGGCAGAGGCATCGGTGGGCTTCCGTACGATCCACAAGAATCTCTGCTGGCTCAGCTCCAGACCCCAGGCCATCTCCACCTGCTGCTCCCTCGTCAGCGTCCCGCCGCTTCCCAGCGACACCAACACCACTGACTCTTCCGGCTGCCCATCCAGCCACGCAAGGCACTCGACGTCTGTCGAGCCCAGCCCCTCCACATCACCGTCCTCATGCACGAGTGGCCCGATCGCATGGACCGGTGGGACCAGCACCTGCCTATAAAAGGAGTCCTCCCTCAGCACCCGGAGCAAACCCGACTCAAGGCCCTCCCACGTGTTGAGGAAGATCCCGGCTGCCATCGTCAACCGACTGACGTGGTACAGGAACCACCGGTACTCCTCGTTTTTCCGGTCCTTCACCTGGTCCAGCAGGTCCTCCGGTCGGATCGGTGGGCACCCAGGGACCCGGACCGGCCCTGGCAGGTCCACCAGTTCACCCGTCACCTCACGGTCAAGCGTCGGCAGATACAAAGAGAACGTAAGCATCTTGGCTGACATGGTGCAGAACGAGTAGGTCGGGATGCTGAGCTCGGCGGCGACATCGAAGGCTTGAGTGCAGAACAAGTCTACGACTAGCGCCCTCAGGCAGCTCAGCTCGATGAGCGTGGCTTTGAGGCTCTTGAGGCTCGCTTCGACGATGCGGCATACACTGGTGAGAAGGCGGGAGTCTTCCGGGACTACGGAGGCGGTGTCGATGGCCGGGAGGCCGACCACATGCAGGTCATGTGGGAGGCCCGGCGCATTTAGTAGCTGGTCTTGAGCTGGGTTCGGGTCGACCGTGGTGACGACGAGGAAGGTGACACGGAAGCCATGGCCGACAACAAGGCGTTTCGAGAACTCGAGGAGGGGGATGACGTGGCCGAGGCCCGAGTTTGCTAGGACCGCCACATGGGGTTTGTCCTCTTGATTGGCGACGTACGACGGAGTTCCCGGCATGGTGTGTGGGTTTGGGGTGAATGGGGGAAGCGGGAGATGGAATGCGATTGCTGTGGTGTTGGTTCTTTGGAAGCGGTAATGTTATCTTATAGACCGGATTGAATAAGTCTATGCATGAACAAATTGACATAGTTGATTGCTCCAAATGTTTAATTTGTTCAATATAATCCTTGAACTTTTTGGATATTTTCAATTAATTCATGTACTTTATAAAAATATTCAATATTATTCCTAAACTCGAATTAATGAAACAATAATAATTAACATCTTCATGTAGTTTAGAAACTAATTGAATATGTATCAAAAGTTCGTGGACCAATTTGAATAAATTAAAAGTTCAAGATTTACATTACGCGTTAAATCAAAGTTATTGAAGCAATTGAGTGATTATCGCCCGTTTCAATTTTTTTTTTTGGTCAAACCTTAGCAGCCTTGGCCGTGGAGACTTTTCCAACTTGCAACTTGACTTTTCACCCATTGCTCGGTGTAGACTGAGAGTGACCGAGCAGCCGCCAGCAAGGGGCTGGTGGGTCGTGTACTCAGCGATTAGGCTTCTCTCTTTTTTTTTAGGAGGCGGGTCGTATTAAAGTACGCAATTGATGATGCACAAACGGGACGAAACCCAACAAACCAGGACAAAGTTCGGACCCGGAGTACTCGCTATAATTGTTAATCTGAGTAGCGTCGCTTTTAGCAGGTGAGTAGATGCCCTGAATTCATAAATTATGCAACCGCGGCATAAATTAATACAAGTTTGAATTCTCAAGTAAAATCAACCCATTACATCACTTCACGGATCAATTTTATAGACTAGATTTTACACGAAATCAAGCACGCAAACGAGAAAGAAGCAGTAAAGGGCACGCCTAAGTGGAATTACTGAGAGAGTCTGGACCTTAAAGTCATTGCCGTGACACGGAAGTTTTGGATTTTGGACTTGCATCCTCGAATTGGATTGGAGGACTTCATATCGGAGGGGAAGTCTATTGTGCAACTTTCACATGCGCAAGTCTTTTTTCATTTCAACCTTCGACTTTGAGAATACCGCAACGATGTAATGTCTTCTGTGTTTTTTTTCAATCTAATTCTAGATGTGCTTAGACTAACAGTTCTATCATTCTCTCGTGAGTTGGATTTTCTTTTGTGCTTGTAACGAAAACGAGAAGCAAGGGGGGCGGGCGGTAACACCTTTTCCGTGCGTATCTGGCTCCTGAACCCAAACACCGATCAACGGCGACAAAAAACGACGAGCAAACGCATCTTAAACAAATTGCTGGCCACTCTACAATAAAACGACTTTCCAAGAAAATACAAGAAAACACACTTATCTTGTCCACTGTTGTCAACTTGCGTCGATTGTACATACATCCATCCATTCGAGACAAAACTACTTGAATAGTCTAGTAAACACCCTAAAATCTGTGGCATCCCGTTTTTGTAATTTAATCATTACAAAAAATTACCTGATCAATCCTAAGTCTATTATACATATGTCAATTTAGTCATAAACTTTTCGATTTTGTCATAAACCTTTGCACAAAATTTCAATATAATCATTCTAATCAATATTCATAAGAATTCGCTCAAGTGGTGGTCTAATCATCACTTAGGGCCAATGAGCTTCGCCCGAGGCTAGCGAAGGTTCGGGCGAAGCTCATTGGCCAACCACCCTTGCCTAGGGCCAACGGAGCTAGCCTTGGCGACAAGCAACGACAAACACGGCATGGCCTTGCCATTCTCTCTTCTTCTTTTTCCAATTTTACTTTATAATAATATTTGAGTTTTTTATTTTATTTTTTAATATTTATAAAATAAAATTTGAAGAAAAATTAATTAAAAAATCCAGAGATAGAAATTAATTTAAAAATGTTATGTCAACATTTTTCGTTGATCAAATTGATAATATTAAAGAAATGACTTATTACTCTAATTAGACAAGTTTTAAAATTTAATTGCATTTTGTTTTAAATTTTAAGATTCAATTATACTTTTACTTTAAGATTTTTAGTACACGTTCCCTTCAAAGAAATAGGAAGTTTTGGATTTTTATTTTTTTGGTCCTACTCTATTCCTATGCTAACTAACTCTCACTCTCAAACTTTTGCTACACTTCCTTGCAAGGCGAAGGAGTTGAAACTCACACTTATAATCGAATCGATCCCCACCTTAACTCCCTTGAGAAGGTGGGGATTCGAACCCTCCATCTCCCCTCTCTCATGTGAGAAGGATGACCACTGAAACTTGCCTCAATGATTAAAATTTTGGAATTGAATGAGCTAGTTTTGTTTCGTTTCAAAGTTGATTCGATAAAGGCCTTTCCGGTTATTTTCAGTCTTCCAACTGTTGTTAAATGTACAAGTGAGATTCGTTGACCTGTGGCAAACTCATATGGACTTTGCTTTCACTCGCTTGAGTCGCCCAAGCTTTCCCATTACACATCGACGAAACTGACTTCCAGGCACAAAGATAGCCCAATGCATAATCAATGCACAGCAAAAGTCAGAAAGTCTTGGAGAACATTAGTTATTTATAGGGATAATTATCAAAAAAATTCTATATTAATTATAATTATATCGATTCAATTATGAGCTATTCAATTACGTCAATTTAATCGTATATATTTACACAATTTGCCAATTGAAAAGTTTAAAATTAAATCAGCACAATTCTAATTTATATTTTTTTGTAATTTCCCTGCTTTTTACGTAATGGAAATTTGGATGATGTGCTTAATGAGATTTTTTTTTTTTGTATATGAAAAAAAAAAGAGGAAAATGTAAGAGAGCTGCATAGTTAGCTATTTGGATCGGATACACATCATGTTTTGCAATCTCATCGCTTTACAGGTAGACTTTCCTCATATGCATGTGCACAGGATGTTCTGCATGAATCATGGGATCAACCGGGTCAAAATGTTCAAATTATTGAAGGAAAAAAGAGATATCTGACCCCAAGAAGGCAAGAACCTCATCCATCCGCGACCAACCAATCATTTCAAGTGAAATTACCAGCAAGGGAGTGCTCCAAATGCTAACTATCCAGCCACAAGGCGAGTATGATCCTTAAAATTACTATGACATAATTGAAAGACTCCTGCAATCAGCACATCATCTCCCTCTTAATCAAATTCCATAGCTATTAAAAACCAAAAAAGATACCGTATCCATATAAAAAACAATTTGTTTCCACATTGTCCAACTTACTGACGTGGATCATGATCAGAACCGGAGTAAACCTCAGTCTCAACAACCATCTTCCCCAAATTGAATTTACCATTATCTTAAAGCCATGAAAGGTAGCAGAGATCTGTTGATCAAAGGCAAGAGAACTTCAAAATTTCATTTTTATTCACCCACACTAAAAAAGTTTATCATGAGAGAAAAGAACTCTGGAAAATGAGAACCAGAAGCATCAAGTCATAAGATATGCCGGCAAAAAGTCCACATCAGGAGTCTTACAGAAGAATGGGGAGAGAAACAAGCTAGAACTTGTATGAACCCAGACAAGAAAGAACTTTGAAAGAAGAGCTTGTCCTATGAATTCATGCTTATGCAGCAAGAATGAACCATTACTGATCACAGACACTCCATATCGAAATTGACGAGGTAAACTATGCCCTTGACCAAACTCTGACCTGCAAAGGAAAGAGAACATCAGATTGTTCCCCTTCACTAAAAGATAATGAAAGTGAAAGACAAACTAGGAATTGATGTGCACGCAACAACAAAGAACGTCACTGATCTCAGCCACTCCATATCGAGCTTGGCCAGGTATGGTATTATTGCATCAACCAAACTTTGATCTGCGAAGGGAAGAGAACTAGATCCGATTTTTTTGATTAACTACAAAAAAACTATTTAAACCAATAATCCGAGAAGTAACAGCTCATCGGCCGAAGAACATTAGGAATGCCACAACTTTCATACGGCGAGCCCTTCGTGAATTGTGTAAAAGTATATAACTAAATTGGTACAATTAAAAAGTTGATAATTAAATTAGTACAATTACTATAGGTTTAAGGCTTTTGGTAATTTCCCCATTATTTAAGTGAAGAAATTTGGATGATATGAATAATGAGATTTGTATCCCTTTATTTATGCAAAAAAAAGGTTTAATGCCACAAAAACTCCAAACTAATACGGCTCTGATATATTTACCCCAAACTAATTTTGTTGACAATCAAAAACCACAAACTGATACATTTGTAATAAATTTACCCTCTGTTAATTTTTATAAAATTTGATTAATACTAAAAAACCCCAAACTAGAACGGAGGATAAAACTTCAAACCGGTCATGTCATGTAACTCAGCAATTTGACTATGAAATTTAATGAAAATTAACGGATGATAAATTTGTCAAAGGCATACTAGTTTGGAATTTCTAGTAGTCAAAAAATGATTGGGATAAATTTATCAAAAATGTATTAATTTGAGATTTTTCGTAACATTAATTCAAAAGGTAAAGATCTAAAGTATTTGGATCGGATGCAGCAGATAATGTTTCCCAATCCCATTGCTCTACAAGTAGAGTTTTATTGGATGCATGTTCTCAAGGTGTTTGGCATGAATAGTAGGGATTAATCGAGTCAAAATATTTAAATTATTTTAGAAAAAAAAAGAGAGGAAAAAAAAAGCTCTTCAATCCTAATCATTTATACTCAAGTTAACGGCAAAGAATCATGACTCTCGTCTACCCTTAGCCCTCGTCACCTTTTCTTATTGACAAAAAAGATCGAGAGAAGCGACTAGATCAACTTTCCCTCTTAGGGTTATTATAGATGTCTTTGCTAAAGAATATTTTGTTTGAAGCCATAACTACATTAATTAAATCGCTCATACCAAAGGATTGACAAGTCCGTTGTTGCAATACCATCAAAGTGCTAAAAGTCGGAATGTCTCTCTGCATGAGGTAGAACATACCCAACTGACAAGCTAACTAATGGATGCCTCACGACTTAACTCGAATTTGTGATATCGTGAAAGATAACTCTATCACATGTGCATATCAAATATCAAAACCAAATATTGCCTTCACCATGTCACATATCTTTATGATACATTTCCCAATTATCACGACTAGATTCGGCCACGGGCCCAATGGCCCACACACCCCTCGAAGGCATAAAAAGCGAAGGGCGCTTTTGGGTTGGCTGGGCAAATAAGTTAAGACCAGTTCTGCCAACCGATGGCATCTAATCCCGATGCTCGACCAACCTGAGCCTCACATCAAAACTGTCCTAAATTAAAACACCACCAGCAAACCTCGGACACAACTAATGGGCCAACAAAGAAAGCCCAAATGAGAGAGAGAGAGAGCCCATGAAAAAAGCATGGCTCGTCCAGATGGGCCAGGTATCCTTATCTCTTGTAGCCGTTGGCTACCCACCAGACCACCATCTTCCGACCTTTTTCCCTTTCCTCCCTTTTGAAGAGTGAGAGTATTTGAGTGTGCTTTTGTTTGTTGTCTGTTGCCGCCCTCCCCTCCTTCCTCTTCGGATCCTTTTTGTTAACGGTAAGGAAGAGCAACTTCCACACCAAGCCAACGAACCAAAACGACCCGACTGGAGTGCGACCCTTCGCCTAATTAGACGTTCCCTTCACCCCCCAATTCCCTTTCCCCTCTTTTGACCGCCACCTCCCGGTCCCGGTTCCCATAGAGAGGATCAAAAGTTCCTCTTCTGCCCTCCCATTTTCAAATGTTCTAATATCGTTCGATAAACTGAAATTCGGATATTGATAAACACCAACCTCTACTTCTCTTCTTAAATTTCGAAATTGTAATATTCCCAATGCCACGCTAACTTATTTGAATATTTGTATTTGATTAGAGGGTGGCTCGATATTCAAGTGCTCCGGTGATAAAATGGGATAAGTCAAAATAAATCCAATCTATAGCCTGGCACAATGCTTTTATTTGAAGTCAAGTCAGGAGCACAATTCAAAGCCACAACTTCTTAAACTTGCATAAATAGATTATTCAAATCCACCGGGCACCAATTTCGGCCAATGCGAGTAGACGTGGCTGTGAAACCATGACCATGTCGAAGCATGGCGTAGAAACTTTCTGGCAATGGTGTCTTGTCCACGAATGCGAAATTTTCCATGTGCTTGTCCGCATAGGCCAATATTTCCGGTCGTTTCCCTACGATGGGTTTTTACGGAGGCACAATCTTTCTCCACGCCTTCCTAACGCATGGTCGAATAGCCATGTTAGCTCAAATCAATGGGAATCAACATCGAGGGTCTCGACTAAGAAATTCATGCAAATTCAAAGACTTGATTAGACAGATCAAAAGTTCTATGGTTAATGGAAAAATGGAGAAAAGTGTCAAAAAAGTCTTAAACATTTTTGTATTTATGCCAATTTAGTCATAAACATTTTATTGATACCAATTCAGTCTTAACCCTTTTATTTGAGTCAATTTAGTCCTAAACTTTTTGACTTAGTACCAATTTAGTCCTAAAACTTTTAATCTAGTGCTAATTTGATCATTTCGGCTAATTTTGATCGGATTTTGCTGACGTGGATACCAGTTGGTGACGTGGCACAACCAACTGCTGACGTAAACAACTTTTAATAATATTTTAATATTTTTCAATTTATTTATTTTTCTTGCATTTTTTTCCTTTTCTTTTTTTTCCCCTAAACTCCTCCCTCCAGCGGTCACCGGCTTGGCGGCTAGCCAGAGGCAAGGCCGATGAGGTCGACCTCGCCGGCCTCCGACACACCTCGTTTGCGACCGCAACGATAACGGTGAGCGAGGGCTGAACCATTGCTAAAGGCCATGAAGTCACACCTACGACAACTCGAGCCTCGCCCATGGTCGGCGAGGGCGAGCCTCCACCCACCCAGTGCAAGGTCGACCTCGACCTCATCAGCCCTAGCCTCTGGCCAGGTGCCTAGCTAGCGATCGACTAGAGGAAGGAGGAGACAAGGGAAAAATAAGAAAAATAAAATAAAATATATATAAATAAATAATTCAAAAAATATTAAATTATTATTAAAAATTGTCCACGTTAGTTGCCGATCACGTCACGTCAACGCCAATCATGCCACATTAGCTGGCCAACGTCCATGTCAACAAAATCCGACCAAAATTAGTCGGAAGGACTGAATTGGCAATAAGCTAAATGTTTTAGGATTAAATTAACACCGGGTTGAAAAGTTTATAACTAAATTGTCACCAATAAAAATTTAGAACTAAATTTACACAAATGTAAAAAGTTTAGGACTTTTTTTAATATTTTTCCCAAGAAAAATGCAATTCAAAAGACAGGAAAGCATAAATATTTTGGATGTTAAATGTTCGGCGTGTTTTATTTAATTAGAGGGAGATATATAAAAGGGGATTCTGACTTAAGCCTATGAAAGGAGAACAATCACGCGAAGTTAGGTTTCACCTCATAACTTCAATTATCGCCCCAATCATAACACTAGATTAGTTAGGATGATTGGGTCATTATTGGATTTGCACTTTGCACCTACTTACTTCAAAAATCACTTTTTCCTCTCAAAGCATGCGTGTTGAAATTTCGTTTTCAATGACGGTGTGCACAATTAATGATATTAATCAATGTATATCCTGTTTCCAAATAACTGACTGTTTATATACATCCAATATTATTTTTTCAATGATAGATAAGTTAATAGCGAGCCATGTTTCTGAGATTTTTTTTATGGAGAAAAAGGGTTTTTGATAAATACTGTCGTGGAAGATTGTTACTCAACCAAATAAAGAGAATTATAAAAGCATTATAAAAGCAATAGACTAGTTTTTCATGACATGCGTCATCGATATATGTTCGTGATTTCCTGGGAAATGTTTCCAAAATGAAAAGGCGAAAGAGAACGAGGGTAGCGTCGCAATTTCGTCGAACGAAGGGCGGCAAAATGGGAATTGCGAAAGAGTACTCCCCATGCATTTCCGAAGGCCTGGGGACCGGAGGTGACCGGCACGCGGGCAACGGCAACCGGCTGCTCCCGGTGCGGCTGCTCCAAACGAGTTTTAAAAATCGCCAGAAGAAGGACACGCTCAGCTCGCTCGCTCGTTCCTCGGTCGTTTCTGTGCCGTTCCAGCTGCTCCGTCTCCTTCGCCTCTCTCGCTCTGTCTCTCTCAAGCTTTCTTCTCCTGCCTCCTCTGTCTCTCTCTCCCTCTCTGTCTTGCCCATTAAGACCTGAACTCTCTTCAAATTCCTCAATTACTGTGCAACACTAGGCTGACGAGCGACCCGCTTCCCGCAAATTCGAAATTTTAAGCTCGGCAACCGCCGAGTGCGGTGCTCGAGCCAGAGCTCGAAGGAAGTCGCGTCCTGTGAAGTTTTTCCTTCGCCATCCTTGGCAATGCCTGTTCCCGCTAAGCTCCGGCCCATGGCGAAGCCCGTGGCCGAGCCGCGAGCCGTCCTTGGCCCCGGCGGAAACAGAGTCGCGGCCGTCGCTGAAGATCCGAAGCGCCGGAGCGAGCCGCAGAAGCAGAGGAAGCCGGCGGCTGCGGAGGTGCCGCCTTTGGCTGTGAGGAGCGGCGCCTCCGTGGACAGCACGTCCTCCTCGAAGCTCGAGCTCGAGCGGAGCTTCCTCCGTGAAGAAGATGGCAAAGTGCAGGAGGACCGTGAAGGGCGTAGTAGGAGCAAGGGCGGCGAGGCCAGTGTCCCCCGGTGCTGAGGATGGCGGCGTTCCTGGTCCGTTGAAACGGTGCGACTGGATCACCGCGAATTCAGGTGAGGAACTTCGTTAGCATTTTATCTGTCATATGTTATTTCACTATGAGCTCAATTCTGCTAATGGAAGTGGCTGTCCTCGAGGGTTTTTATTTACTGTGTGCTCAATAAGAGGCAGAATAGCAGAATTCTCTGCTCTAATACGAATGTAATCTTTGTAGCGTGTTCAGAACGCGAATAACTTTGTATTTGCACCTTTGTATTGTTATGGTGGCGGTGAGGTGGCTATTTCAGTTAATTCGGGATTCCGGCTTTCTTGGCAGATCCTCTGTATACTTCCTTCCATGATGCGGAATGGGGTGTTCCTGTTCATGACGATAGGAAGCTCTTTGAGCTGCTGGTCTTTTCACAGGCATTGGCAGAATTGAGTTGGTCCATGATTCTACAGCTGAGAGAAGTATTCAGGTTGCTTTCTTTGTCAGATTTCTGCTCCTCTTAAGTTAGTTCAGGTCGTTTCATACGCATCTGAGGATTTTGTCCTTGGAACATTGGCAGGAAGTTGTTTGCCAATTTCGACCCATCATGCGTTGCTCGTTTTGATGAGAAGAAGATGCTCTGTGTGAAAGTAAATGGGAAACCATTGCTCTCTGAACCAAAGCTTCGTGCAGTTATAGAGAATGCCAAACAGACCATCAAGGTAACACCTTCTCTAAGCATATAATAAGAACATTTGGAAATATGCTCGCCCAATACGAGTCGTATGAAATTTCATTTATGATATCTCATGGAGTAATATCTGATACGGGCACAAATTTTTTTGGGTAAACAATCGACATTACTGTTATTTTCGACTCTCGTTTGGATAAACATGCTATTAAACTGAAAGTGAAGAAGCTCTTCGAATGGCCTTACAGCTCCAGAATGGGTAACTGAATAAGCGTCACATTGAGGCGAACCACCGATCCGGTCCAATGGCTAAGATAACAAGTACGATGCTACTGAGAAGATCATTGAATGAATGTTGTTTAAAATGCAGATTCAGGAGGAGTTTGGTTCCTTCAGTAACTACATTTGGGGTTTTGTGAATCACAAGCCTATCAGAAACGGATTCCGTTATGCTCGTCAGGTACCTGTGAAGACGCCAAGAGCAGAGGTCATTAGCAAGAACATGATGCAGAGAGGCTTCTGTTCCATCGGCCCGATTGTCATCTACTCATTCATGCAGGTCGCAGGAATGGCTAATGATCACCTATTGACATGCTTCAGGTACAGAGAATGCAATGCAATTGCAGATACCAAGACGGATTTTAAGCCTAAGACAGAGGAGACAGAAGTAAAACACGAAGGTTCAGGGAGCCCGTGCCCATCTTAAAGCCAAAACTCTCTTGAGCAAAAACTTACCTCCTAACCGATGACATAATTTCAGAGTGACATTACATTCTAGATATGGGAAATGGATAGGGCGTTGATCCGGTCAAGCATTTGCAAATTAATGATGTTTAGTATGGCTGTTCTTCTCTATCCGCTTGTATAATATTGGGTGTATTAAGAAGTTGATGACATTACGTTATGAGGAATGCCTTGTTGATGTAAGGTTGTGAAAAATTTATCCACTTTGCCATCTTTTTTCAGCACTTCCATGCCTCCATACCCTATGAAAGTACTGGGCTCTCCTTAGCCTTCGTGAATGCGGTTTGGCGCAAGGCCAATCCATTGATCCCAAGGCCGTTTCAGTTTCGGCGATGCACCAAAGAGGGAGGAGATGAAGGTAAGGAAGGCGAAGCAGCACACGCCGAGAACCGTTAGGACTAGTGTAGAAAGGACTGTCGTGAAAATTCCAGACAAAAGCTCCTTCTCGGCTGATGATTGAACAACAGTTGAATCCGACGACTCGAGGGTTTTTCATGAATTAGTCAATGGAAAGCTTCTCCATGAGAAATGGGAGAATCACGTGGAAAATATCTTTGAGACTGAACCATCAGAACTCCCTCAGCAACCAAGGGAAAAAAGGGCTAATCTCAGATCCATTTAGATTTGGTTTAGTTGGACCAAAACACAGATCACAGATGATATTTTCACGGTCAAGATCTATTCGTATGTACCATATGCGTCTGGAAAACTCTAAACAAGACATTAATGAAGAGTATGAAAAGAATGAAAATGAACAAATTTCAGATAAAATGAAAATTTTGGCAACCGGAACCACATATTTGGGCATGTTTACAAAATGACAAGTACCATGACATGGAGCTGAACGAACTACAAGCTAATGTAAGAACCTATTGAGTTTTGCAGCTTTGATCTTAACACTTCCATCAGTAGTCTTCCCACATATATGGTTGGTCGTCGAGCTTCAAGTTCTGTTCTTCGCACTCCCAAGAGTGAGCTCAAGATCATCCAATCCGACCTCGTGAATCCTCTCCCCTTCCCATGGCTTCACCTGTCCTCTCATGAATTCAAAATCGGACCCTCTTTCCTGCTCTTTACCGGCATCTTCAAGGGACTTCTGTGGTATAGTGGGTTTCACAAGATTGTAGGTCGGAGAAGTCGGAATTTGAGGCGGCGCAAATCTCTGGAAGTTGATCCATTGGCCAGAATCCACAGTCGAAGTATCAGATTCATCGCACTCCGGTATAGTAGCTGGAGGTAAACGACGGTTGCGGGTTGGGCTTGCTGGGGCAGAGGTGGCGAATATAGGGTAATTGAAAGCGGCCATCGACTGCTTGGCGATGGTCTCCCAGTTAGGGACAGGCTTCGGATTTCTAGAAGTTGGTGATGAGAGCGGAGGGGTGACAGGGGCGCTGTTGGAGATGCGGAGGGGAGGAAGAGATGAAGGAATGGCATTACGGAGATAGGGAAGGAGGTTGGAGGCGGCATTATTTTCAATCCGAGTAGGGCTGGGAAAGGACGAAGACGAGGGGCTGACTTGATAGGACGGGATCGGGCTCGGGAAGGACGAAGAAAGCGGGCTAGGGTTTTGCGAAGAGTACGGCGTGGCTCGATACGAGCTTCCCGGTATGTCGATCGGGGGCAGCCTGCATCCCTGTAGAGAACATTGCAAACCAAAGCACGGTATGTAACTTAGCGAGGATAATTACAGCAGAAATAACCGAATCAACATCTCCGAAATGCTGCAGCAATCAACAGTGAAGCAATAAAGAGCAACAAAGATGCAAAATTAAACGTTCTATACGCCAAAGACTGTTTTCTCCACGTAAACATCAAAGCAGATGAACAAGGTCTCCGCATTCTAAGTTCCAATGCTACAGAGTAAAGGTTCATAAGTGAGATCCGTCGGTCTTCTTGCACGAAAACCTCACAGGAGTTCATGTAGGAAGAACAATGACACACCGAAGTAGGACTCACTTGACCAAGTTGAACCTCAAAAATTTCTTCTTCTGGAAATTCCAATTTACTACTACTGGTTTTCTCGCCCGTTGTCCCTCGCAGAAAAACTTGCCAGAAAGTAAGATCGAAACCAGCGTGCACATATCGCCAATTCACTCGACGGATCAATCGGGAAAAATCATGGGTCAAAACCCATCAATCTCTTGGGAAGGAACTGAAGATCGAAATCCGGAAAGCACGCTCCTTCCAACTTCACGACCCAAAAAAAACCCAAGAAAGCTCCTCCGCAAAACTAGCAAAACGAAACCCTCAGAGAAAGATCCGGTCAAACTCAAACTAGCGCAGTTCATCAGCTCCCGTCCGGCCAAAAACAGCTCATTTGCACACCGAATCGCGCACAGATCTAAATCGCCAGCACCAAACACACGCGCACACACTTCAAAGAAAGAAAGAAGAAAGAAAACAGGGATCCTTCCTTTTTTCTTTTTTTTCGGGTTCCTAATTCCGGTTACCTTGCGATAGGTGGTGCCGTCTTCCTCGACGACCCACCCGGCCTCGGCGCACAGGGCCTTGAGCACTTCGTTGTTGTCGCAGTGCTTGGGCAGGTTGAAGTTCCCCTGAGCCCGGAGGCCCGTATAAATCTTGGCGGCGACGGCCCGCCGCCGCCGCTCCCGCCGCCGGTTGTTCTCCCTCTCCCGCCAAGAGGGCTTCCTCCTGGACGTCACCGACGACGTGGCGCCGTCCGACGTCATCTCCAGCTTGACCCACCACCACCCGCACGCACCGGGAAGAAGAAAAAAGAGGGACAGTAGCTCGGTCTTTGCGGGAGGTGTTTCCGGTAGTGGGTAGGGACTAGGAAATGGGGAGGGTCGCTGTCGTTCGGGAAGCAGTGGATTTATAGGGGGACGGAGGAGGGAGGGAGGGAGGAGGACAGTGATCGGTCTGCTCACGAGGTGGGCGCTTCTCCTTCGCTGGAAAATGTGTATGTGTAAGAATCTCTCTCTCTCTCTCTCTCTCTCTCTCTCTGCGCGAGTGTGCGTGAGAGAAAGAGAGAGAGAGAGAGAGAGAGAAATGACTATTGAATTGGGGGGCATGATACAGTCCCTCGCGGGTTCACTGAACTCTGCCAAATGCATGAACTTTATGGGGGGAAAAAAAAGAAAAGAAAGAGGAATATTGGTGTATTTAAAGTTTGTAAACGTGGTAATATTCTGTATGTTTGGATTATAATTATAAAGCGATAGGGTTTTTTTTTTCTGGATTTGATTTTTTTATTCTCTTTTTTTCTTATCTAGTTAGTTTGAATCTTATCGCTCAAAACACTTCTAGCCTTTGTGATGTTCAGTTTAAGGCAAGAAAATTTTGCTTGTAAACTTCTTTATTCATATATTCTTGGGGTATACAAAACGCATTACCTAGACCAAATCAGCCAGTTTGATTTGATTTTTCGAAAGTGTCAATCCGATTCCCTAATTCTTAAAAGTAGAACTAGTGTTTGGGTGATCCGATTCTAGGGAACCACACTAGACTGCACCAAACCGACTAAAAATGTTATTTTTTGTTTTTTTATTTTTGAAAAATTAGTAAAATATGAACTAAATACTATCTTGATCATGTTCCAAGTAGTGGGGGAAAAAGTAAAGTAATCGGTTTTATTGGACCAAATTGGAACCAAGCCAGACCGGACCATCAGTCGGGTTCCCGATCCTAAAACCAATCAATTTGGTCCCTAGTTCTAAATTTTGTGAACCAAGAATGGATCACCCCTAATATATTTCAACAAAAAACAAAAACCCAAAACCTTGAATCCATACATGCAAAGTTAACCAAATTTTAATTAATATTATAAACATAAATAGAGAGAAACAACATATGCCATTTATTTGTAATCACTAATTGGTGATCTTGAACCCCTATCCACGTTACAAGAAGCTCTCTAGTTTTCTAACAATATGGTTATGGATATAATATGTTTCTATTAAGGGTTAATACCGTCAAAAGAATTAGATTATGCCAACTATATATACCCCAAATCTTTTTAGTGTCACTAAGAATCCTAAATTTATTTATTATGATATAAATACCTCAATTTTTTTTATGTCATAAAAAATTCAAACTTATAATAACATAATAAATATACACTGGCACGTCACACGAGCATAAACTTGGGTTTTTTTATGATAGAGAAAAAAGTTAGGATTCTTGGTGACGTAATAAAAGATTTGGAGCATTTATGCCACAATTAAGATAATAGGAGATTTTTTTTTTTTTTGGAAATTTCCCTTCTTACTTTGTATGCGTTGTTAAAAAAGTCACGGGGTTAATGCAAATAACAAGTCAAACAAGCGTATCAATGCTTTTTCCGAAAATCGAAAAAGGTGATTTTCAACGTACAAAAATTGTTCTTTCGGTTTTCGAAAAGCATGCTTATTACATCTAGAACTACAAGTAACAAAATCCTTTTTCTTCCACCTTTTCTTTAAAATGTTTGATTTTGGACTTTAATCAAAATGACGATGTTATGTGCTCTTGAGATATTTATTAAATATATATTATCACTTGTGAGTATCATAGAAATGATTGATGTACTAAAAATTGTAACATTCTTTATATATTGATTAACAAGTATTTTTAACAAAGTGCTTTCTCAAGTAATTTTCTTTTTTATAATTCAGGGACATAGGTTTGGAGATTTGACTATATGAAGGATCATCAAGGGCAGTGTGTGCACAGTTAGTTGAATTCAAACGGATGAGTTTTGCTTCTTAAATAAGAAATCCTTTGACATTTTAACCACTCGTGTCAATTCTAAGGGTTCCATCACATAATTATTATGGAGAAAAATGGTGACTATTTAGTACATCAAGTTTTTCATGAAAACAATGCATTGAAAAATCAAACACCTTTTCTTGTTAAAATTTTTCTCAGAGTTAATATCACAGAAAAATTCAAATAATATCTAGTACGAAACAAATATCCTGAATTTTTTTATGTCATTAATAAATAAAAAAAAGAAGGACCTAGGTATAGCCTCATATTTCCACTTGAGGGGAGTCAATGGGGATAGGCGTGTGTGGGTCAGTGGCTCCGGCATGCATTTGGGGTGCGGGCGCTGGCACGTAAGACATGATAACGGAGCAAGAATACCATGCGGACGGTCGTGATAAGCGAAACGGCCTAATTATTATTAGTGTGTGGGACCATAAACGACAGATGTTTAGCACGGGTCCAGGTCCTCTCTTTCACAATTCTCTTGCGGTCATCCTCATCGTCACCTAATCGAGCAGGTAGGAACTGCCCTTTCGCAAAAAATTTCAAGAAATTATCGTTTATATCATATACTGACTTTAAGCATGCATATGAAAAAATGCTTTTCGTAGTGGCCATCGAATTGTAAGTCGAATTTTACATAATCAGTGCCATTCCATCCAGCGTCAAAAACTCAAAATAGGGTTTTGTTGGCCAAACTACAAATGGATTTGTACAAGATAATTTCGACAAAAGGTCGGCCAATGGTTTGATTAAGATGTGACTACGAACCTAGCTAGTACCATGTTGTAATGGTTTCCCTCTTCCGTCCGCAACAATGCGACATCTCTCGACATCTCATCTCCATCCGGGATCGTCCCGCCTCAAAATCATTTCGACGGTCAAAGTCGCAACAGTGCGTTCAATGCAATGTGCGAGAAAAGTCAATTCCACGTCCTCCCTTACTTTGCCTTTTTCTCCACCACGTCGGGGGAATTCCATTGGACGCGAACCCAAGACGAGGTTTGGGCACTTTCCGGGAGACAATCCGTCCAAATTCTGATTAGAATAAGGTTGAAGAGTCTCTTACTTTGAGAAGAACAAGCCAGGGAAAAGGCCTTAGGAAGAACACCGAGGCTAAATCGTTGGAATCATGACGACCATGACGTGACCAACAAAGCGTCCCGCCGAGGGCCCGCTTTTTAAAAGCTCGTTCGCAGTCTTTTGCCTTGCAGAATATTTAAAATCGATTTCGCAAACTAATTATAAATAGTCGGTGCGTTTTAACTTCGGATGGCCCGTCTTATATCATCATATTAAAGGTGTTTCGTTATAATATATTGCTCCGGGAATGGTTCGACATGGTACAGAATTGAAGGACTTCCGAGGTAAAGATCGGACTTTGAACGGAGAGCGACAGTGCAGAGCCGTGCTTTGGACGGTTCGAACAGGCCCGTGAACAAAAGGATGGCGATGTCTGGATGCGATGTGACAGCCAGACAGGAATGGAGATTGGAAATTAGACCGAGGCAAAGCTATGTTTTGCTTTCACACGGATTACCATCGGATTCAAGTAATGACCCACGGTTCAAGTCTACGAACAAAGGATCTACACGTAAATCGCCGAGGCACATCAGAGTCAATCCAATAGGAATCGTCGCGGTCACCCAAGATGTTCGCGAGTCCCATAAACCTTAGGATAAATTGAAGTCGCATACTTGCTAATGTCTTGACCTGCGTGTCTCGGTGACCTGAGTTTTCAGGAGAAAAAATGTGGAGCTACTATGGCGAAACGACCGAGTATCATGCCATGACTTAAAGCCCGAATTGCGGACATGAAACCACAAATTACTCATCAAGTTTATGATGTCGGTGATCCATCCAACAACATGACTGACGCCGGCCCTAATCTAATGGTACCTAATCAATTCTTATGATATATAAAGACATATCACACAATACAAGCACAAGTATCATTCCCACTCACAACAAGAATTTTCCTTGAAGTGGTTTATATAACTCGCTGGATACTTTGCAAGGGCTATCCAAGGTCAAACAATTGCTAAGTCCATCTACTGTTTCAAGTTTTCATATCGAGTGGGGAATTGGGTGAGTGTATTTGAAGATCTGAATAAGACTCGGAGTTTGTTTATAAGACATGGATAAACTACGAAAAATGTAACGAAACCTGTCGAAAACGCCGTTGCCGGGGAAATGGGGATACTCACCACTATAAAAAACGTAATTTATATATTTATCTTAAAATAGATCTGTAGATACTGCCGGGGATCGAACCCGGGTCTCCCGCGTGACAGGCGGGGATACTCACCACTATACTACAACGACTTTGATGCAGACGTTCGGCTATATTAATTATATATTTTTATTTAAGATCAATGACAAAAGTAAAAGGAAAGTCGCCGTTGCCGGGGATCGAACCCGGGTCTCCCGCGTGACAGGCGGGGATACTCACCACTATACTACAACGACATTGACGTTTTTCCTGCTCTCAATTTTTCTATAAATTCCTGATTTTCAAAAAATGCGATAACATTATCTATTCTCACATACTATTTTAGAATAACGTAAGTCTCTGTTTGACAAGAAGCTCATATGGATTTTTTGCTTGACCGAAGAGTGATATATACCTACGCTTATGAATACTCAACAGTCATCTTCAAACGATGTGCCACAAAGCCCACGCTCTGCTGCTAATTCAACTTAATGCAACACATTCAGCGGAAGGCGCCTATCTGAGATCAGGGAAGGAGTTTGTTAGCTGGTGTTCCATCTCTTTTCAGACCGGTTAAAAGGTTTCATCCATGGCCGGCATATGTTTAACGCTAATATGACATAGCCATGGAGCACACGGGCTCTCTGAGGTCACAGATTGTCAAGGTGATCATTCTCAATCTGAAATTGCAATCACAGGACAGAGGGCACAAAATCAGAACAGATAGCGAGAAACTCCGACACAGAATCAACACTATGATGTGAATGTCACAAGGTCCCAAGCCAAACTTGAGAAAAAGCAGATTAAACTCTCCTTTTGAAATAATAGTAGTGCCGGGATGAAGAGATTCCCAAATGACAGATCACTACCAGCAAAACAAATGAAAAGTTCCTCCCTCTCTCTATAGCATCAGCATCAACTAGTGTACTCTGTTTCTCTTGCAACAGTAATCATAAAATGGCCCTAGCGAACTACTCAATACATAGGAAATAGAAACAGATTCATAATCTACTCGAGCTACAAAATTTTGTCACTTTTAACAGTCATAATTACAAAATTGGGCCATAACAGAACACTTGCCATTGAGCTGATTGGTAGCCATTTGTCAAAACGACCTTGGCTCCAGATGATTTTAATAATACGACTGAACCAAAATATCTAGGGAGCACAAACCCCCTGCACATACTCCCATAATTTGTCAATCTGTCAGCCAATGTGTGCTCGGCCAACACAGGGCTGGTTGACAGGTGGCAGCCCCAGTGTTGCTAACTCCTCCAGCTGCTTATCATCTCTTTGGTCCATCCAACTCCTCTAAGTTCTATCTGGCGAATACTAGGAAAATGGTGAATTTCAGGTAGTGATAAAATCCATCTGTAGTTTACCGAAATCCCTTGAAGGGAACTTACAGCAAGCGAGAGGGATGATTTCTTCCCCGTGGTTGCTAAAAATGTTGCAAATAAAGCCCACATCAGATATCATCTGCATCTCTCTTTTGAAAATATCTTAGCTCTTGAAAGTGCAGTGGCTCATTCCCCCAAGAAAACCAACCAGCCCTCATGTCTCTAGCAAATAATTCAACACATCGTGCTGGCTTGGTCCCTGGAATGTACTCGAGAACCAGCTCTGGCACAGAAGATGCAAAAAGTAATGTTATGATTACATCAATTGCATGATAGGAAATGCTCTTGCTCAACTATATTAAAATAAAAATTCATATGTTGTACTTAAATAAGAAGATTAATTACCACAAGATGTATTTCTAAATGAATCTGAATAGCCAATTAAACACAGATATGCAAGGGGTACCTTCAAGTGGGGGCTTCCTTGAGTAATCACCAGGCACACTTATCAGTACTCTTTTATCTTGAATATTACTTAATCTTGACAGATCTCTGGGATCCATATCCTAGAAAGAACCGAGAGAACAAAGTAAACAGATAATTCAAGACAAATAATCCAATCTATACATGATAAGCAGCAATAGGGTGCCAAGTCTTACCTCCTTGTCACAGAAGCCCAAGAGAATGCATTCATATGGCCTATGATGGAATAGGTCCAAGTCACAAATCATAGATCCGTCTGACTTCACCTGAGGTGGTTAAGCACCAACTCAGCATCAAGAAACGATAGACAGATCTTATGTGAGAGAGAGAGAGAGAGAGAGAGAGAGAGAGAGAGAGAGATTCGTTCACCTTTAACCAGTAAAAAGTTGCTAAATATTTGACTCCCCATGCAGGAAATAGCTCTTTCTCAACGAAATTACGGAGCTTCTCCCTGTTAGTAACCCACAAGGCAACAAGGGCTCCTTCTCTATGAGCAAGTTGCTGAACAGGGAGGGATAAGAAATATTTGTTAGGCAAAGTTGGATATCTGTATTCAAGAGAGAGAAAATCAGTGAACCAATTAATCAATATCTACATAGACTAAACTCAGAATTATACTCCGACCAGGAAAAAAAAAGAAAAAGGAAAAACATAGCCCCCCGCACCAAGATAAGTTCATTATGCATTTAACCAATAACACTGTCGTTGGCTGCTGCAGTTAGAAATACAAATTAATTTCCTTACAATTTATTTTTGAATATCAAATATCAACAACATATTGCAAAGGCTCAAACCAAAAAGCTTCAAGTCACATAAAGTGTGATTAGCACCTCAACTTCTGCTGGGCACTTCCATTTTCCCATGGTGGATCTATCACTATAAAATGGAAACAAGCATCGCCCTCAACTGCATCAATTAGCAGACATTCAGCCACTGTTAGATTGAAATGTAAAATAAAATAACAAGCATAGTTCCTAATAGGCTCAACAAATAAGTTTCATTGTCACCATTATATTGCATCTTCGTACTTGATAATTTTGACAATTGCATCTCTATGCATATTTTGACATGCTCAATGCACAACAACATATAACAAAAGCAAGCATGCCATTACCTGGAACCATTTTGTGAATCTGCTGCAGGTCGGACTTCAATTATTACATGCCGAAACAGAGAAGGAAGGGTTAGGTTGTCAGAAAAACTAAAATTTACTTTTCAGATATGAAGTGCTCAACAAAACGTTATTGCACTTCCCAAAGTGGAGTAAGAACTTGAGAAGCAACGTACCATGTAGAAGCAACTTTCTCTAGGAATGACATATTGACTGCCAAGGAACTCAGCCTCCAGATCATCCCTTGTTCTGTTATGAACTAAGTTATCGAATACAGGAATCACTTTTTGCTCTTTGCTGTGAACAATCAAGGGACCTGAGAAAACACCACACTTCTTATGGTCATCACCATTTGCTAACAGTAGTTCATGTTTAACTATGGAGCAAAGAAACAAACAAAGCAAATCTCCCAAATAAGAGTGGATTGACTAAGGTCTTTTGTCTTCTCCAGATATATGGAAAGCATGATTAGATGAAGAACAAATGGGGAGGTAGAGGTAGAAGTAGTGACTGACATAAAGCATACTTTATGGTTCCCAATTAAGAATCAATCCGCATTACCGAAAAGCATCTCAACATTGGAAAGCTGAGACAGAGATATGGATCAGCAGCGGACTCTTTAAGTCATTAACATGACAATTGATGTCGGGATCCCTTTTAAAATGACCACACAGAAACATATAACAGTCAACAGAATTCAGGTAATAGAAAATTATTCGAGGCACAACTGTCCAAAATGCAGGACCATTCGCTTGATTCAATTCAATCCACATGAATTGGCAACGATTGGTTCATGAATCTCAACTGTGACTCAAGCAAAAAAGCTTCAACTTCACCGATATAACGTATAAGACTAATGTCCTACCCTTCTCTTCCCCAAGCATAGCTAGCATTTCCCACAACATATCATTCTTCCATAATTACCCACACACCAACAATCAGGGATTTAGAAATATGAAGCAGACCTCCATCTCCGGTCGACTTTTCTTGGGAGAAGTTGAGTGTTATCTCATACAAAGGAGCTTGCCAGAGCCTCCCGAATTCGATGAACGACGGCGGAACACCAGGCGACATCGATTTTCGATCTTCCGCGGCGGCAACTTCACCCTTCATCTTCAACATGAAAGACCTTAGCTCAGTAGCCCCAAGTAAAGATTCATGCGCCTTAACCAAAAATGGCCTCGCCTCCTGCTATGAACACAACAAGAGAGGACAAAAGAAGAAGAAGAAGAAGAAGAAGATTCCAAACAACAGTTTAATCCCCCTCATTCGAAAACCTCGCGAAATTCCCAAATTCATCACTCCACAACACTCGCCTGGTGACGCTGAGCGGCGACCCGCTCGCGTTCGTTGAGGACGAGAGGCTTCTTCGCCCTGCGCTTCCGCTTCCTCCCGTCCACGCCGCCGCGAGCAGCTTCGGAGGGTCCGGGCTCGAAGAAACGGGAGTAGTAGGCGGAAGGGGAGACGCTGAACCGCGCGAGGGAACGGTTCAGGACGCGAACGGGGTCGACGAAGACCGCGCCCGAGCCCTCGAATCTGTAAACGCCGGATTCCAGGAACAGTGAGAGGGTCCGGCGAGACTCCGATCCGTCGCCGCCCATCGCCGGAGAACGCGCCGGGCCGGGCCAATGCTGGGGAAGCAAAAGATTCGAGGATGAGGAGGCCGCGGGCCCCGCCCCCCCGGGGGGGAGAAAGGGGAAGGTGTCCGTGGCGGGTCGGGTCTCAACCCGTACCCGGTGGAATTCGGGTTTTTTAAAAAAGGCCCATGGGTCACCTTCTTCGGTCGGGGTGCGGTCAAGCGGATGACGCATCGCGTGCGCAAGGGCTGAAAAGACGGGGAACGAAATCGCCGTGGCATTCTTTGAACTTTCTATCTATCGGGACGCGGACGGGGGCGTCCTTAGCACGCAAGCGATTCCTGTGAAACCGCTACGCAGAAATCAGGGGGCCTGTTTGCCCGTGTTGATTTGATAGACTCGTCGTTTGCGGTTGGTTTTTCTTTTTCCTTCTTTTCATAATTTTAATTATTATTTATATTAAAAATTAAATTTGAGCCAAAACAATACCTTTTTGGGTTATCTCGTTTATTTTAGCCACACCAGCGTTAAGTGAGAGAAAAAGTAATAAAAAATATCACGTCGATAATTTTCATCAATTAAATTAGACAGAATTAATAGAAGAACTTAATTGTAGCAATTTGAAAAATTTTAGAACTTAATACACTTGTTGAAAAATTTTAGGACTCCATTGCATTTTTATGATTAGTTTTAAAATTTCTAGCAAATTTATCATCCATATATAAATCTTGATATTCTTGATGAGGTTTTGCATAATAGGAAACGTTGGATAATAGTTCTTGCGTGTAGGTTAAACATGGCATTATTTATCATGACCATGTTATAGTTGTTAGGGATTAATTTCCATTAATATTTCATGTAAGTTGCATCTAGGGTTCATTCATGTTTAATCTTATCTCATGTAAAATAATATTCATTATGCATGTTGGATAGTGTTTAGTTTATGCTCAATAGTTTAGAAAACACATGTTATTTTATTGGGAAAATGTCACCAAAAGTTCTAAATTATGCCATCTATGATAATTTTATGCTGAATTTTTTTTGTGTCACCAAAAACTCCAAACTATGTCACTTGTGACAATTTCACCTCGAACTATATCACTTGTGATAATTTTACTCTGAATTTTTTTTTGTACCACCAAAAACCCTAAACTATGCTATTTAGAACAAATTTACCCCAAAGTTTTTTGGGCTAAAGGGCATTTTCATCATTTTATTTTTCTATTTTTTTTCTCTTAACAGAAGGAAGTCGGTGAGGCCGCCCTTGCCGGTGCCCTCGCCGGCGAGCCACCCACGCTTGCGGCCCTCAGCGCCCTCATCGAACCGCCAAAGCCTCGCCCAACTCCAACGCCAGCGAGGGCGGCCTCGCTGGCTTCCCTTAGCCAAGAGAAAAAAAAAGGAAAAAAAAAAAAAAATTGACGAAAATTTCCTTCAATTAAAAAAGTTTGGGGTAAATTTGTCACATGTGGCATAGTTTGGGGTTTTTGATGACACCAAAAAAATTTAGGGTAAAATTATCACAAGTGGTATAGTTTGGGGTTTTTTGTGACATGAAAAAAAGTTTAGGATAAAATTGTCACAAATAATATAGTTTAGGATTTTTGGTGACATTTTCCCTATTTTATTTGAAGAATTTTGCCCATCATACATTGCATCTAGGCTACATTTAACTAGTCATTGCACTAGTGCATTAGTTCATGTTTATTTTTATATAGTTTAGTATACACATCATTTAGCATTTAGGAGTTTATATTAGGCTATTCATGTATGTTATAATTGAATTGAATTAATCTTATTTCATGAATGTTTGTTTAGTCGCATGCATACTCATGGTCTTAATCAAGAAAATAAATAAATAAATAATAGTTTGATGTCTCTTTTAGGTGATTGTGGCATTAATTCGTGTTATGTGTAGATTCCTATCATTCATTAGCCCACATTTATGCGTGTCATTTAGTAAATCAAGTCATGCATATCATTAAACAATTTAAGTTATGTTCGTCATTTAATGCACATGTAGATTTCGGCCATATAATTGTTTTAGGAGGTAATTTCGAATTTATCATGTTAATTAAATGTAGAAAAACCAAAAGATTAAATTAAATTGCATATTACATATTTTTTGCATTGTGGCGATAAGAATGCGTTGGTTAGATTATTCATGTCTAGTCGTTCATGTCCTAGGCGCGTCATCCAGGCCATGCATATATTGTATCATTGCTTCTTTTATCCTTTGATTCTTATGCTGCGTTTGGGAACAACATTTCCCTCTAAAACCCTTCGACAAATGTTAAGGCATTTGGCAAGTTCTTTTTTAGAAAGTTTTAGAAAAATGCATTACATTTTCAAAATCCTCTAAAATCTTTTAGACAAGTCATGAGCTTCAAGTCTTAACATTTTGAAATGTCGATACACTTTTTTTTTTTCAACTTTGCCCTCACTAAACTTTCATTATTTCAGAAATGCCCTCACCTCATATGATATCGAGGGCAAAGGGCTCAAGTTGTTGGCGAGCTAAATCTAGCACAAACAACCCTTGCCCGAGGTTGCACGACCTCGGGCGAGGGCCACTCATGCATGATCGATCCCCTTACATATTTATGGGTTAGGTTAAACAAATTGATTAAAAATAAAAGAAGATCGCATGCAAATGTTTTCATAAAAAACAAAAAAGATATTGAAATGACACTAGAGTTAATCTAACGTGATCGAGTGCTCGAATTCAAAATCTCTAATTCGTAAAAGTAAGGGTTTTTAATCAATTTATAAGGGATTAGTAGTGGCTCCAAAATAATATGAATTGATGGAGGGTGCATGCTAAGCGTATGCATCGCCTTGTCAAAGGAACCATTCGTGCTTGATTAGTAATCGGCTAGCTTTCTATTGGTGGTCCAGGTTGGATTGCGCAAATTTCGTATACTCTGCATAATGCATGATGAGTTTGGGTGAGATTGCTAAATGTATTTGACGAAACGAAAATGTTTGATGAGTTTGAGGGAAAATAAGATTAGGATAGAATAATTCACCACCACGGTATAAACGTATATTCCACCGGTAAAGATAAAAGAACTTTGAGGTTCCCACCTATGAATTGAATTAAAAATCAAAGGAATTGTTCACTTGACAGAAATTTTTATATATAATCAACTCAAAACTCTGAATTCTTAAAACTGAGGATGCACCTCTTACTTGTACAGGGACTAGGACACTAAACTAGGAAATAGTAAACTAGGAAACATCAAGTTAGGAAACATCCAACTTGGAAATACCAAACTAAGAAACATCAACTTAGGAAATTTTAAATTAGGGAACATCATATATGGAAATGTTAAACTAGGAAACATCATATTAGGAAACATCAAACTAAGAAGTACTAAACTAGGAAATATCAAATTAGGAGACCAACTTGAACTAAGTAACATACTCATATATGGAAACATACTTAATTAAAAAATAGCCCTCTAACTTTCGATTCAGTTGAAATAGCCTTTATTCTTCAATTTTCTATATTGGACACTTTCTCCTTACGAGACCCATGAAATCATGTTGGGGCCAAAATCTCCTTTGTTTGCATAAACATCAAATGGTTTTTTTAGTGGAATTTGATGCTCCTGCATCACTGAGCTTGCAAACTCGTGAAAGAAAAATAGGCTTAATCGCCCCTAGGCTACCTGTGAGTAACTAAAGCTATCACTTTATAGTGTCCTAATTGATGTGTATATTTGGTAAGACAAGCATGAGCGAATATTTCAGAACATATACCAAATCGAATTTGGATCGTCTAATATGGTGAGACCACACGAAAGTCACTATCTTCAACAACTCAAATTCCGTTGTGTACATAATGTACTCCTATAATAATTTGTCAATGGGCATCGGTAGTCTCTCTTCGAGGGTCAATTGGTGGCCTCCATTTTGACGAATCTTCTACGCTCACGTGGTCGTCACTTCTAGATGAGCATCGACTTTCCCTTTTCGATTGTTACCTTTTTCACTAAGTACAATCGACATGACAAAGTTGATTTTGAGATGAAAGTTTCGATTTTTATCAATGGCCCTACTTATGGTAATTAAGAAAGTAAAGGGCAAACCGGCTCAAATGTCATCTAGAATAACCATGCACCACGTGCTGTCCCTAACGCTAAAGTCGCAGGAAAAAAGATTCCCGTTAGCCAGAGGAGCCACGACTTTTGGTGTCGGCAGACACGCCACCCTGGGAGATGAGATAGAGACAAGGGAAGGAAAGCCACAAACGAGGAAGCAAAGAAGGCATTGCCTACATGCGATACCTACTTTAATATAAAGTGAATTGACCGATTGACGAAAGGAGCCATACTTTAATATATTTATCAGCACGAATACTGCGCTCGATATTTTAATGCCAATACTCTTTGCAAATTTGGGACTAGGTTAAACGAATCGAAAATCCAAAGACTTGATTTGGGAAAAAAAAAAAAGACACGAGATCAAAACTTAATACCCAATTTCACATATTTCAAAATTCGGGCTCGAGGAAGCTTGGTTTTAACTTGTTCGATAAGCTTTTCTATAGGTAGCATTAGTAGGTAAACACAAGACCGGTAACATAATGCGGAGTGAAAGTTAATAAGTTTGTTCTACAAGTGAAAATAACAATGTTACTAAATTAAGAAATTATCATTGATCAAACTTTCTCGAAAGAGCCATTGAATAATGTTCTTTACCAATTTGTCGAGGATAGATCACATGCCAAATCAAAATAGATCCATTCGGGTCACATTGTCAAAACATGCTGGTCAAGCTAATATAATCAAATATTTTAAATCATCACTTCTCTTTTGTGTTACACTAATCCAAATTTAAATATATATTTTTCTTAATGTATCTTTTGACTAAGATGCAACATCAGACGTGATATAAGAAACGCTATCTTATCATCAAGCGAGCGAATTTCCTTCTTTTAAATTAGAATTCACACTAGTCAATTCAAACTGCCCAGCTCCCCAGCCAAAAGTCATGTCCCACCATTTTCGCCTTCCTAAATTTTCAAAGAACCAAAAAAATGCGACTGTGTCAATATGGCTAGTCCAACAGGGCCACTGAAACTTCGGAGAAACCACTGAGCAAGCAGCTGGGTGAGTGGGGGCCCACTAATGACATCAGCAGTGGGACAACCCCTTGATGTTCTTTCCACGTGTCGGGATCTTACTGGACGGATTACGATGATGTCTCTGACCGGTGGCCGTGGACCATCGCCATCCAAGTCGAGCCAGTTGGTGAGGAGGGGGTGTGGGCCCCGATGATTGGTCCCCCCACGTTGATTTTCGCGATGTGGCGCACGAATGAACGGCTTGCTAGGGACGCTTGCCGATTGACCAATCATGTGGTTAACAAACTTTTACCTCTTTTATTTTTTTTTAAATTAAATTTTCCGACGGACATACTTTAAATCTTTTTAATCCGAAAACGTTCGAGACTTTAGCAATTCGTAAATGCTCATATGTAAATTTACATGCGATATTTTTATTATTTTTTTAATTTTGGATTATATACTAAGTTTTGATGAGAAAAAGCTTTATTCAATCATAAACAAACGGACATTTCATCTAGGATTATTTTACATGTTTGAATTGGACTTTTCTTAATTTGGAAACTCTTGAATATTCACAATATTCAAGTATTGATGCTAAAATTCACATGTGACTACTCTTTTTTTTTTGGGGTACTTTTACAAGTAAAGAATAATTTTTTATTTTATTTAAATTCAAAAAAGCAAGTCTAGTGAGATGTATAATTGAGTATTTAAAATATACTCACTTGATTTATCATTTTCCAATTACAATGCATCTTTTGCATGGAAATAGGAAATAATGCATCAAATAATCATAATCAAAGCACAAGACTTAAATTGCAAATTTCATTTAAATTTAATAGCCAACTGAAATTTACATTCCTGAAATTTCATCACATTATAAGATAATTGACTAAATCAATCTGAATATTCATGTGACCAGTATATGAAGAAGAGCCAAATGCCAAAAAGATGTAGGAGCTCGTATCTCCAAATACAACTATTCACATTTTTTGGAGGACTCGAAAAAATGCATGATTTTTCTTTCGAGGAATACAACTACTCATGATTAAGTTTTCCATCTATGACGGCTTTCTATTTAGGCCCGCTCATTTTTCTTTCGGCGAGAAATCAAAAAAATGATGTTGTCCCGGGTGCGGGTCGACGTGGTTGCTCGCCTGCGATGACACGTCGGCTTGATTAGTTTCCGCCTTTAGCATAATTAACCATGGTTGAGTTCCGGATTAAAAATAGGGGAAAAGAAAAAAACCATGGTTGAGTTGGTCTTCACTAGTGGGGGCAGCATGCCTATAAATACGTTCAGACCGCTCCTCATATCTGTTTGAGTAAAGACTAAGGAATTTCCGAGTCGTGGCTTGTTCTTCTTCTCCTTCTTCCTTCGTCGTCGTCGTCGTCGTCGTCATCTCCTCCAGGTTAGAGGAATCCGGCCTGATCCAATTCCCCTTTAACGCTATTCCTTAGCTTTCGTTTCGACTTCGACGCATCTGTTCCGCTCGATCGGTTCGCCTTTCTGCCGTGGTCTCTAGTCTATTATTATAAGGTGGATAGTTTCCGAGCTCGGCATCAGCAGAAGCTCCCGTTTTTCATGGCCATGGCAGTTGATTTTGTTCGACTAGTTAGTTCTGTCTTTCTTTCGTCCAGGCTCGAATGGAGCTGATGCCTGCTGTTTTTGTTCAGTAGCTTTGCATCACGTCTCTGAATCACTCTGTCTGGGTCTACGGATGTTGTAGCTCGTCGTCGTCGATATTCGCATTCATTTGCGTGTCGATCCGTGTATCTTGCAAGCTAAAGAATGTATTCGATAATTTGTTGACAGCATTCAATTGCCTTATAAATCATTTTTTAGTCCGATCTCTCCCGGGTGCCGGTCGAGACAGCTGCATCTGATTCTGCTCTAAAATTCTTGTTCAAGTGGGTCCTAGAATTGAAAACTCAGGTTGTGTCGGGTCCGGGTTGACAGAATTATCAAAGAAAACGGTTGAATATTTACCGCTTTTTGGGCAATCCGCTGCATTGCTTTTTCTCCTTTGTTCTCTGCTATGATTTGGAGGACTCGAAGTAGAATAACGTTTCTGCAGGCTAATGGATTAGTCTCGGACTTCTCG
Organism: Angophora floribunda; assembly: GCA_014182895.1. Taxonomy (NCBI): domain Eukaryota; kingdom Viridiplantae; phylum Streptophyta; class Magnoliopsida; order Myrtales; family Myrtaceae; genus Angophora; species Angophora floribunda. Next base: position 570,766 of record CM024710.1, read on the forward strand.
TCCGTGGTTTTGATGGCCGTATTTTGTTACCATCTTTGACTTTCCGTTTGTGCTTGGTTCAGGAAGAAGTTTGTTCGCTGAAAGGTTTCGTCTTTCTCCGATATCGCTCGAGATGTGTCCTCCAGCAGTCGTCCCTCTGTTCGATATAAATAAATTCCGTTCAACTGAAGAGCTCTTCGCGTTCATGTTTTGCATGGCTCCTGCAGACTTTGTTCCGGCAAATGTGATAACAAATGTGAACCCCTTCGGGTGTCTGCCTGAAACCTTGTCAGGTGATCTGCTCCTCAAACTCCTCTTTACGTGCCAGTGTGCTGCTAAAAGATTGCACATGTCGACTAACATTACTTGCCTTAATTAATCTTAGCAGAAAATAAGTGGTACTTCATGAACTCAATGGAGAACAAAGGGGCAGAAGGCGGATTCTGGAAGCCTAGAGGAGAACCCTGCGAGATATTTGATGATGATTGCATCAATGGTTGGAAAGCAATTCATGAATTCCATGAAGGACAAGGCCCGCATGTTGAAAAAACTAATTGGTTGATGCTGGAGTACCGTATGACTTCGAAGGTGTCCAGAGAAGCTCTTTTGGCAAAGGTATTACCCGAATTTGACATTGTCTATGCTAATTCACCGATGCATTTTTCCTTCCTTCCCGGGGCATCTACTGCCAGTCAACGGCCAGTTTGGGTTGGATTTTGTGCAGGATGCTAAATCGCTCTGCAAAGTCTTCTGCAGTAGCAGCTCGCCACCATCTGATAGTGAAATGCTGCAAAATGTTGCGGGTACTGAGTTCCATGGAGAAAACGACCTTTACTCGCTGCCTCCAGATTATTTCAACATACATACTGAGCAACGTGGAACAAACCAGTTACAGGTGCGACTTACAGACTTCTTTGTGGTTGCTCAGTTCTTCCTACATTCATGAATAAAATTGGATCGATTAGTGACGTCTAGTTAAAATTGGAATATATATAAATTTACTATTTTTAATGACGTACGGTTCTGAATTTTTGAGGGGCTGAAGCATCAAAATAAGCGCATTAGGTTCACTAACTGAATATTTGTTCAATTGATTAGAAAGTGTAAACTTACCGGATCAATCTGAGAAGAACAGAGAAGTTCTGAGATAACGATAGTTGTGTTTCAATTGCCAAGTGATCTCGTGAAAGTTGTGGTTGAGAATATCAGTAACTACCATTTATGCGCCTTGGATCAGTTGGCTCATATTAAAGGAATGGTCGTCACTATTGACATATGCTTGTAAATGATTGTTTCCATAACTTTCTCGTGATTGGATGTCTGGACTCTGAAATAAGGATTTGTTGCTAATCTGCCTCCTCGTGCTTGGTTACATGGACGCTAGTCACTGCTTGCCTCCAGAATGTTGCTGTCTACTGGCTCATCAAGATTTTTATCTGTTGTAGGTTGACACCACTTCCTTCAATATTATGCGACGTGTAAGCAGTTTCGTTCTTAGTCATCCTGTTGAAAATCTGCCTGAGTTGGATCATATTGATCCTGGCGACTACTTAGAATTGCTGGACCTTGGCATTCCACAATCGCCTTCTTCCTCTTGGGATAATTCAAGCTGTGTGACCAGGTCGTCAGATGAAATATTTGATTATCTGGACGCAATGCTGGACTTAGAAGCTGAAATTGGAGATTATGGAGAGCATAAGGATGTTGGTTGCAACCGTAGTGTCTGTGATTCCTCAAAACCAGATGACATTGTTGTCCAAACAGCAATTTCAGGTATCTTCTTTGGCCTCCTTGCATCTGGTTTTCAATAGAGAGGAGCTACTTCTGGTTCTATCTCATCTGATCATTGATGTTACTTGTTATTATGGTGACAATCACCTTCAAGGCCCGCACATTTTATGTCTGCATCATCTGAGAAAGGAGAACACGTTTTGTAGTTCATGGGAACATATGTGATTGATTGGCTACAGCTAAGAATGTAGCCTGATTGGTAATTGATATCACTGACCAGCTTAACTGACTTCATTATTGCCTAAGTTCTAGTCATTGCAGTGAAATTTGCCTGTCTGATCTAGAAAGTTCAGTAATTGTGTGGTTTAAGGTCCTATGATGTCAGAATCCCTATGTGTATAATTTTATAATTTCAATTCATTTAGGCTGCTGATTACAATTAAATTTATTTGATCAAAAGATGTACTTCTTTTCCCCCTTTTAAGCCATTGTTCTGTTCATCCTAAACCTTACCAAATCTACAAGATTTCATTCAGATCACCATTTAGTGAAGGGTCCTGAATAGCTGGTGCTAACTTACAGGATTGCCTATCGAAGAGAGATCTTCAAAGAATGCCAGAGATGGCAAAGCAGTCAATAGGGAGAGCAGTCCACCATTGACTTTAGTTTCTCGGAGCAGCGAACTGTTGGACAGTAGCCAGACACCATCTGCTGATGGAAAAAACAAGACAGATGGAAGGTTGAAAAAGCCCAAGAGGAAGTACCTTCCAACATCCAGTCCTCAGAGTAGCGATGGGTCAAACAGCAGCCGAATTCCTTCACCTGGTCCTGGCGGAAAAACAAAGACTGATGGAAAATTGAAGAAGCTGCGGAAGAAGTACCTATGCTTCATGCCATTCTAGTCCCATCTCTTCAGTGTTCACAGTCACAGATGGGCATGCAGTCAAAAGGCAAAGTTTTGATGAAGTAGGTCGGCAATCCCGCCGCCTTTTGCTGATGTTGTTTGGCTACATCCTACTTATTGTGGGGTGGATTCTTGTACATACATTATGCTGTTGATGGAATAATCGCGGGTACATTGAGGTGGCAGCTACTACCCGTGACAGTTTAGTAGATTATGGCATTGGGGGGATATATTTTATTCATTCAATGCGGGAGAAAGATCTGTGTTTTTTAAGTCTAGCTTGATTTCAAGTACCTGCAGATGAAGTAAAAAAAAAAAAAAAACGAGACAAAGGTATGCTATCTGGATCTGTTTGGTTTGCATATGTTAATACTATATAGTGTTTCCCCTGTTTGTTTGCGAGTTGAGAACTTTTAGTACATAAACATCAGTCGGATCCTGCATCATCAGGCAAAACGTTTTTATGGTTCAGCTCATGAACGAAGATATGGTGATGAGCTCTGAGCTTATGATGGCCCAGACTGAACTCTCGATTTGATACCTCCCCATTGTTCGTGAAATAGTAGGGATGTGCATTCAATGCTACCTAAGGAATTCGAGCAACTGTCACATAAATGAATGCATATGACTTGTTTCCTCTCCCTTTTCTTTCTAGATCCTTTCGATTCGTCGGATTAACATTCTCGACAAGGTCAAGCGACACCTAATAAGGGTTATAAGATTCTGATAGGTGACGATTATAGTTGCATAATCCCACCTGCCGATCACCAAGGTCGCTTGCCCGCTGCTATGGATCGCCAGGTCCTAACGCAGAAAATTTGGCTCTGGCGACACAATCCAAACATCGGTCTTTGTAGTCGGCAGACCCCTGAAGGCCGATGGCTAAAGATCGCATGATGCCAACGGTGTCTTACCTCCTGTCCGTTTGTTTTTATTTTCTGGAAATTTCATTTTCCTTAATTTTATGATATTTATCTTATCTTTTAACTGTTTTTACTTTTTAAATGCCATTAATATGTTTGGAGAAAAGTACTAAAAAAATCATAAACCTATCGCGTTGATATCAATTCAATCATAAGCTTTTTAATTATAGCAATTTAGTCATAAAATTTTTCATATTGGTATTAATTTAATCCATTCGGCCAATTTAGGTCGAAAATTGCTTGATGAAACATTAACATTAACTAACATAACACAAGACCGATGTGGACATTTTTATAAAGTTTTAATATTTTTTTGAATTTTTTAAATAATTTTTGATTTTTTTCTTCTCCCTTTCTCTTCCTCCTCTTTTCGATGGCCGTTGGCCACTGACCATCGGCCACAACCATGGTCGGCAAGGGCTGGACCTCGCCTGTGTGAAGAGAAAGGGGAAGGGGAAAAAATTCAATAAATTAATTAAAAATTCAATAAAATATTAAAATAAAATTAAAAATGTTCACGTCAACACTAACCGCACCACGTCAACCAGCTAACGTCTATATTAGAAATTTCCAGCCTAAATTGATTGGATGGATTTTATTGATATCAATATGAAAATATTTATGACTTAATAAAAATGTTAACTGATTTAGAACCAATATTAATAAGTTTAAGACTTTTCCTGTATTTTCGCATATAATGTTGATGGAATGACCTACTTTAATAAAATATATGTTTTTAGAGATCTAATCATACGGAGAAAAGACTGAATAAATAATTTACAAAGTTAAAGGATTTGCTGTATTTTTCCCTCGTTGATACTTGAATTTCGTGGATACATTTTTTTTTTTTTGAAGAAAATGATTCACAAATAAGGGATTATAATATCGATAGGTTGGGCCTAACCATTTAAGCAACAAAATCGATGATTTCTTAAGTTTTTTTATTTTTGAGCCTCTATAAATATTTATGTTCTCTCTCTTTCCTCTAACAAAACCCCAAAATAAATAAATAAATAAAAGTTTCAGGTGGAGAAAGAAACGTGGCCGATCTGCGGCGCTCTTTTGCTCGAGGGAAAAACGCGAAACCGTACCGCGACTGGAACATCGGCCCTTCCCCTGCTTCAAAGTCGAAGATTTCGAGCGAGTCAAATCGGTCAAATCGCGTTTTAGAACTCAACCGGTGCCGATTTAAGCGGCCGGGCGGTCGCCGGAGATTCCGCGGTAGACTTGATCGCCAATCGTAGCCGTCGTTTCGCTTTCGTCGATCAGGTATCGTTCAGTGCTCTAATCGGTTGTGCATTGACGAAGTTAGGATCGAGATGTTTTCTTCTCGGCTTAGGTTTAATTTTGGTGGTGATTCGAGATTACCCTGTGCATTACGAACAGCCTTAATCAACTTAGCATGAGATCGATACCAAATCTGAATCCATTAACGCGTTTCGTCATCTTTCAGCCGAAGGCATATAACCTGTTCGGTAAAATGTTTCTGAGAGATGACATTTGAACCGAAATAGCAATGTTCTCTGTAAGATCAAACCGGCTTCGCGTGAGTTTATATCATTGATTTCATGCACTCTGGAATCAATTTCGTATGCATCTGGTTTCGAGTTCGAGTTCATCACACTCCGCTTCACTTTCCCCGCGTTGAACGCACATGACCCGTTTCAAGTTCATTACATTCCGGAAGCTTGTGAGATGAATCATTCCGGGCTTTTCTAAGTGTAGTTAGATTTGGGCTGAAATGAGGTCATTGAGATTGGGCTTGGTCAGTGTCTTTTAGAATTGGGCTTAGTTTCCTGATTCGAGCTCACGTGAACAACCTGACGGTGTTCGGCTTCGGGCCAGAATCTTGTACATTTGCCCAGGCCCAAGAGACCATTGTGTAGGCCATACCTGGCCCGGGCCCGACCCGAGTCCCCCCCAATTTTTCTGAAATAAAGTATAACAAAGTTCGAAATAATAGAAAATTAGAAAATGGTTAGCAACGTAGGCCTTGATTAGTTTGTTAGATTTTTAGTGTAAGCATCAGATTAGAATTAGTTTAGTTTCACTTAGTTAGTGTATATATAGTTTAGCGTTTTAATGGACATTTTAGTTTAGCTTAGTTTTAGAAGGTTAATCCTTTAGGAAAATAATTGAATTCAATTTGATTGTAGTAAGTGGGGGTTGCTATCCTGGGGATTAATGACAAGGCCATGTATATCTTTTGCCCGGCTTGTATTGGGTTTTCATTTTTGCCTTTACCTCCAAGCCATTTCGATTTTTGGGTATTTCTTTATTGCACCACTTTTCAATAGTTTGATCGTTAATTTCTTTTCTAGAATAGAATAGGATTAGTTTAGAAATGTAATGAAGCATACAAGAGCGTGTGTAGGCTAGAGATACCGAAAGGGCGCCAATAAAAACATTAGCATAAACAAGTCCCTGGCCCTACCTTGCTCAGTTTCTAGTTGACCCAAAATGCTATTGGCCAATCTTCACGTTGAATTCTAATAGGTTATGAAATGAAATGAACAAAAGAAATCAAAAGGAAGTTAATTGTATTTAAATGAAAAATCCCAACGTCACATGAGGTTGCTAGGTAAGGGTTTGTGAGACCTCACGCTGATTGAGGACTGTTGGTCCATTTTGGCATTACCTCTAAACCATTCCCAAAGCCTTGAACCCTTTGGGGAGGTCATGACATCCGTAAAATTTGTTCTATACCCTTAAAACAACAAAATAGCCCCAAGATGGGAGGCAAGTCTTCCTCTTCCTTAAGCTAATAGAGGGTTTCAATTTGAATCGGTTTCTTCCTGCTCTTACTTTGCCCTCTTCTTCTTCTTCTTCTCAACAACAAAATGCCACTTCCGGCAATCCAAGTTGCCGGCTATCGTCCATTTGGAGTGTGAACTCAAGATTGCGAATCACAGGCTAACGAGCATGTTAGAGATATTTAGATATCGTCCAGAGATATTTAGGGTATTTCCTTTGAATCTCCGTATCTATTTTTATTATGCATATTTGATCTGATATCTTTAGATCATCATCCTTTCAAGCCAATAAATAGGTTTCATGTACTCTTTTCTATTAACAGTGAACTATATAGAATATCCCTCTTTCACTCTATTATTATTTACACAGTATCAGAGCAGTCACCCATTGTCACCGAAAAGAAGGGCCAGATCGCTGGCGTCATCCAACATCACCTAGTCCCATCCAGCTCAAATCTGGCATCATCTGATGTCACGTGATTTCATTTATCCTAGTTCCAGTTTTGACTAGCCAAGGTATAACATCGATCGAGCTTCTCAGTCCTATAGGATGGGAAAACTTCGGGACATCAATTGATTTTATCCAGTTCTCTATTCTTATGTCTGGACGGTTGATTCGATTGGTTGCTAGTGCTATGACAATCTTGTTAGGCTTTTAGTATGAAGTGGTTTATTGATGTGATATTTCTCAAGTGTGATGGATTTTTGAACCATTGAGGTTGAGTTATTTGAAGGAAAATATTGTGGTAGTTTTCTTATTATTATTGGAGAATGGATGATCCTGAGAAGAACAGTAGTATGATGACTGAGGTGATTTCCTTTTCTTCTAATCAAATTACTGACAATAAGCTTAAGGGTATTGCCAACTTTCAACAATGGAAGAAAATTGTGAAGCTAGCTTTGACAGGTAGAAATCAACATATACACTTGACTGGGCCTAAGCCCAGTGATGATGCAACTTGGGATGTTGTTGATGAATGTATTCTTGGTCAGATGCGGAACTCTATGGAGAGTAATATTGTTGATTCAGTAACTCATATTGACACAGTCAAAGAACTGTGGGAGTATTTGGGTGTATTGTATTCTGGCCAGAACAACCTTTCATGGACTTATGAGTTATTGCGGGAGTTTTATCAAGCTGAGAGAAAGGGGCGTTCCATTACACAGTACTCTGCTGATTTTAAGAAGATGTACGAGGAGTTGAATGCTCTTCTTCCTATTTCAGCTAATGTTCAACAAATGCAACTTCAGAGAGAACAATTGGCTGTAATGGGATTCTTACGAGGTCTTGGTTCAGACTATGAAGCCATTAGGTCTCGGATTCTTGAAAGAGAGACTACTGCATCACTCACCGATACATTTGCTCAAGTCCTTCAGGTATCACGTGAGTCTTCTCAGGTCACCACATCTATGGTAGATAATTCAGCTCTTATGTCCCAATCTCAAACTACTGGTGGTGGTAGGACCAATGGAGGAAACCGTGGAGGACATAATGGCTGTGGAGACCATGGTGGTGGCCAAGGCACAGGAACAAGGAGGGGCCAAGGTCAACAGCAGCTTTATGGACAGTCTCACATTTCTATAGATAGCTCAGGGGCTATTCGGACTTGTTTTTACTGTGGCAAACCCGGTCACATCCAGAAATTTTGCTATAAGTTACATGAGAGACCAAGGCAGCAACAACAGTTTGCAAGTGCTACATCTAATACTGAATCTTCTTCTCTGCCAGAGTCTTCTAAAGTTCAAAAAGTGGTTATGTCTGATGAAGAATTTGCTCGGTACAAACAGTTTCAGATTTCACAGTATGCTTCTTCTAATGTTACTCCAGTACAAACAGGTAATGCTACTAAATGCCTTTTAGCTGCTTCTCATCCTTGGATCATTAATTCAGGGGCCTCCGATCATATGTCAGGTCTTTTAGGTATATTTCCTCTCTTCATCATCATCCACTATTATCCTAGCTAATGGTTCATTTACTCATGTTAATGGAGTTGTTACAGTTCATCTCATTCCTTCATTGCCATTGTCCTCAGTGCTTTATCTCCTACAATTTCCATTTAACCTCATGTCTGTTAGTAAATTAACCAAAAACTTTCAGTGATATTCTACCATGATTCTTGTATATTTCAGGATTTGGTTACGAAGAGGACGATTGGTAGAGGATGTGAGGCAGGGGGCTGTATGTGCTTGAAGATGTTTCATCCATTGCATGCTCTAGTGTTGCTTCCTTACATCAGATCTATTGTCGTCTTGGTCATCCTCCGTTGCACGGTCTTCAGAAGTTAGATTCTAGTTTTCGGTCTCTTTCTAGGTTAGAGTGATGTCAACTTGGCAAAATTGCATAGATCAGTTGCTTGCCTCGAGTCATTAAACGAGTGAAGTCTTCTTTTTTGTTAGTTCATTCAAATATTTGGTGTCCTTGTCATGTAGTTTCCAATTTGGGTTTTACATACTTTGTTACTTTTGTTGATGACTATTCTAGAGTCACTTGGCTTTATCTAATGAAAAATCATTCAGAATTGTTTTCTGTTTGTGCCTTTATTTATGAAAGTCATATTTAGTTGGTGTAAATGTTAAAGTTTTACGTTCTAATAACACTAAGAAGTAGTTTTCTGCACATTTTTCTGATCTTATGACTCTAACATGTTATATCCATGAATCTTCATATTGTGATACACCCTAAAAAAATTGTCTAGCTGAAAGAAAGAATAGGCACTTATTGGAAGTCACCAGGTCCATGTTGTGAGATAAAGGTCCCCAAAACCTTTTGGTCTGAAGCTTTTGTTTATTGTATCTCTGGAGTGAACATGCTTGAAGTTGAATCAGCACTCATCAGATTTGCTGCCTTGATAATTGCATGGATTTGTTGGCACAGAGTTCGAAAGGCAATGGTGATTGATTATTCGGAGAAGATTGAAGCAATTGCTGCTAAGTTATCGGCTCCTTTGTTGTGGGCACATGACAGTTTAAATTTTTGTGCTGGGTTTTTTTATGACAGATGAGATTACTGCTGGTTTCCTGCATGTCTCTTGGACATGTTTGGTTCAGTCCATAGAGTTATATCACCTTTCTTCTTCCTGCAATTGCTGAAAATTGTTAAAAGTTGCTATCTGCACTTTTGTCTCCTTGATTGCTTTAAGTGCAAGTCTATAAGCTGAAAATAAATGGATGGATTAAATCTGCTTGTCCCCTTCCAGATATGAACCTGGGTTTTGCAGTTCTCTTCATTTCATGGTTCTAGCAGCATCTGTTTGTGCTGTTGTGGATGGAACATATTCTTCGAAGGCATAGGAACCCCTCAGAATGAGTTATACCTTTCAAGCATTTGGCATACAGAACCAGAACAGTTCTGTGTTAGTCAGAGCTTTGACAGTCCTCTATTTTCTTATGGATAAAGTCAATGCCCCTTAGTACCTTGTGAGCTAGTTTTGTTTGATCATGTAGGAATATAAAATCATCATGATTGTTTTATCATCAGACAACTTTAGTCTGGGGTTTTTCCCATGCCCAAAGTTACTGATGAGTTCATGCATTGCTTCATGTCCATTTTGAAAATGTTTTCATCCCCAAACACCTGATTATAGGGGCAGTGCGAGATCTTAGAGAGTGGAACCCTATAAGTGGGGAAAAAACTTGGTCGTTATTTGTCATCATCATGAAATAAAGGCTGGAATGTGAAGGATCTGACAATCTGATGGTGTATAAAGATATGTTGAAATGATACACACTGAACAAAAATACAACAGTAAAAAGTAGAGTAAAATTTCAAGACCCTGATGTCATGTAAAGTTGAAGATATGCTGTAAGACAAGTGTATGGCTCTTATATGGTACAAATAAGGTCAAATCACTTTTACCTTTCTTGGGCTTAAAAGTTGAGTGTGATTTAGTTCGTGGGTTAAGATGCCCTGCTTAAGTGTGTCTAAGCTTCTTTTTTCTCCAAGCTAGTTTCCATCTTCCACACTGAACCCTCAGCTTACTTTGTAGATACTGCTTGAAAAATTTGACCAATACTTCAGTGTTAAGATTGTCCTTCTTTAAGTATATTTAAGCAGGTACTGTGATTGGACCTTTTCCTTTTCAACAAAAAGCTTCAAGAGGATCTGACGGATGAAATGGTTGGTTTGGCAAGGCAACTGAAAAAGAGTAGCCTCTTGATGAGTCAGTCCCTGCAAAATACAGAAAAAGTAAATCTTGATACCATGTTAGGAGTCTTTTATCTTAATTCTTTTCGTAATGGCCACCCCAGGATGTAACTTGAGGAATCTACTTCCATCTTGCAAGCCTGTTGCAAAACAGCTGCTTTAATCATGTCATTTCCCTGGGCAGTGGCTATTCCATCTAACTCAACAATGTATTTAGTCTGACAAGTTGCATTGCAGACACTTGGTTCAACGGAGAAAGGTGTTGAGCACAGCTTGGCAAGCATGAATCGGGTTAATGTTCAAGCAACGGAGATGTATTCAGAAAGCTTCAAGACTATTTGCTTTACTTGGCTTCTGATCTTCACAATGACATGTATCTTTAATATGGTTGTGCTTTGGATTCGTGTCACTTAAGTCAGTCCTACTTCAAGTTTTGTCAGTTGAGCTATAGTACTCCTGTCCTGTGATGTTCTTGAAGATGTAACAGTGTAAATATGTGTAGCTTAAACGTTCTTTGTTAATTGACTTGTGATTGAGCTCTTTTAAAGTTCTTCAGACTGAGATAAACAGTGCTTATGATGCTCACATTTCTGATTCACTCAAGAGGTAATGATGGACAGACCACTTTCGATATATTCAAAAGAGTATCCTCGTTGGCGCAGTTTTAGTGTGGCCATTTTTTCTTCAGTTTTTGTAGAGGGGAAGTACGTCCATACTGAAAACCCCTATGCTAAACCTGACAAGTTGCAAGAAGCACTAAGAGAGCTGTGCAGGGTGGGAATGTCCTAGCAGAAGTAAATGCTGCTTGGGCACAAGGAACCTGTGCTCATGCAAAGAACACGGACAGAGTTACTAGGTATCGTTTGAGTTCTAGATGAATCGATTCACTTCTGAAAAGTAGCGTGCTCCTGATATGGGACTGTTCGCGGTGGCGACGGTGCTCTGTGGATTACCATGATCTCGCAAAAACCAAAGAGAGAGAATTACAAGATCATTAGTATAGGCACCATGATCATGGTTCAGCCAGGAGCTTTGAAACTACGGCGAATGCTCATTCATTTCCACGTACAACAAAAAAGTAGAAAGACCAAAGATCCGACAGAGTATAAACGACTCTCCACGTGTTCCATAACCGTAGCATCACGTCACAGCCACAACGACAACTGAGGATGCTTTGTGAATTTACATTCTTCTCTCAAGCATTGTCATTTATCCTATTTCAGCAGACGATAGCGTTATGTCAAAAGGAATTATTACAATAACATACGAGAAGGGTTCAGAAGACAGTAGCCAAGGAGAAACAAAAGTGCTAGTGGCCAGGGTGAAAAGGCAAAGACGTCTAAAGATACCAGCTTTCAATCGGGTGAGAGGTGACATCCTCCTAACTCTAGGCCTCTAGTTTCGAACAAGGAAAGACGGACTGCATAAATTTTTCTTCAACCACCATGCATCTTCTTAAGAACTTGAAAAGGTATAATAGCTGCTCAAAGCTCGTCGAAGTTTTATATACGCAGAGGCCATGGGCTCCTCCTCTAGAGCCAGAACATGAAAAAGTTCTTGCAAGTATCTGGACCAAAAGAGTCGTTCCTTATCTCCAACCACAAAGTCGGTTTTATGTTGTGCTCATGCCCGACAAATGCAGCTGCTTTCGCTTCTTTACATGATGCAGTGCAGTTCTCCTGTCGTCTTGAGCTTCTTCACAATCTGGCTGCAATGCGAAGGCTAATTCATTAGTATCTTTGCACACTAAAGCCAGAAGAATAACGATGATCAGCAGCATACCTTACGGGATAATGCTCTAGCGAACTAGCAATGGCACTATCAGGTTCTCTGAAGTTTTAACTGTGCTCTACCGCAGGGTGATCCATGCCTGCATAAATTCAACTCTCCACAAGGGAAAAAACAATTGAATTGTTGGTACGACAAACTTCTAGCAAGAGAGTTAAAAATAATGAACATAGAACAGAATCGAGTGAACACAATAACTAACACATGATGCATGATAATGACTTTGTTCTGTTCAACAGGTAACATATTAGAGAAAATAAAATCACCTACAAACATAGCGAATTCGCATGCCTCCATGAGTTGAGGTAGTCATCCCCTTGAGGTCATGTAAAGGACATGAGAAGACAATTCTGACCACGGAAAAAGAGACCTGTTCCAGCTAATGTCCCGATGAGTTCTTTCATTACATTTTGCTAGTACTCATGCATCCTTCTCTCCTTGGAGAATCATGTTTTTGCACACGCCTGGGCTATATTCTTCTAAATTAGATCCTTCAATTGGATCCCTTCTGCATCCACAATTTAGTATATTCAATTTCCATCCACTTGTTGTTCATATTAAAAAACAGATAACTCAGTAGAAACTCCTTATAGCCAAGTTACATAGAGGTAGCTGAACAGTTGGCTATGATCATTGATATTGATAAAAAAATTTCAATACCTCTCATATGTGAACATCGAAGCAAATGATCTGTAATAAGATCTGCAGCTTAATGAAAAAGCTATAAAGAAAAGGGAGACCACATGATAAATTGGCATCCTCAACATAGAAAACAGAAAACAACATAAAGGGGCAGATCCACATGGGAAGTACAAGCATCGCCAAAGGTGAAAATGTCGATGAAGGGAACTATTGCAAACAATATATATGCTTACAATGGCAAAGTAGAGTGACAACGTCATGCACTTGGCAACACATTAATAGATACTAGAAAACTTTCACCAAGATTGTTTTTGGGAAAATAATCTTCTAGTATCTAATACATCATATTAGTATTACTATGTAAGCATATTTAATAGATAATTGAGATTTGAGGATGCAGTGGATGGTTAGTGAGACTTGGTTTTTAATATTGTCTAAGTATCTAAACTTGATATCAAAGTGGTGTTTTTGAGTACCCAACGACTCTAACCAATTTAAAAAAAATTAGAAAATCAATTAAAATTTCAAAGTATATCACATTATCATTTCACTATCATCACTCAATCACTTTAATGTATATAGAATTTATAAGATTATTTTTAAGTTTCATTATTAGTGGAGACTGTTTCTTAAACTCAACTCAAGACCCTTGTTTGCGAAAAAAAAAGCGTAATGTCTTTTCCCAATCTAATTTGGACATTTAGGTTTAAATCTAATTTTAGCTTTTAAAAATCAAAGTTTAGAAGACTAAAACTGGAACCACCAGCAACGAAGGCTAATTCAAGACGCTTGTTTGCGGAAAAAAAAGGGTAATGTCTTCTCCCAACCTGAATTGGTCATTTAGGTTTAAATTCAATTTTAGCTTTTAAAAAATCAAAATTTAGAAGACTAAAACTGGAAACCACTGGCAACGAAGGCGAGGTCAAGTAAACCTCTACCCACACAAAGATTAATGAAACAATAGGTTGATAGAATGAATTAATAAAACGAGAGCATTTGATTGCACTAATTAAAATTAGAGGATGAAATCCCAAAAAAAAAATCAAAATTTCCAGTGCCAAAGAGCAAAAAGAAATTAATCTTGAATTTATGGCATCTCGTAAGTCACTTCCATTTTTCAATCACTACACCTTTACCAGCTCCTGTTGGTATGGGTCATCTCTTCTTCCTTATTCGAAGAAGAGAAAAGCCATTTTTTTTATTTTTTTATTTCACATCAGCGGATACATTGTAATTAGTTATTGAACATGAGTATAAAACATATGCTGCATCAATGATTGACATGGTGCTTTACAACAATCGAATATTTTCTCATTGTCTTACCGAGTCATCTAACTCGTTCAAACTTGTTCACATAGCTAGTTATAGCCAAGCCCCTCCTAATGAGTCCTTTAGATAAGGATATGGATGGGCACCTATTACTGACCAAAAGCAAGACCTTAGCTAGGCACCTCCTAATCATGACCCCTTTCTTAAATTCCAAACAAGTGAGAACAGATTTTGCTGCATTGGATTCCGATACATGAACGTCACATCTCATTTCTCGAGGTCCAATTATACTTCTTCTTCGATTTAGGAGGGCCACCGACAAATCTGGTCACTTCTCGAGGATCGATAGTTTAGTTGCTTCAAGATGATAAGGAGGGCATTGCTGCATGCCACGACCGTCCCGAGGCTTGATAATGAGGCTTTGCTTAAGGTTGATTGGTGCATTTCAGGTTCTTTAATTTTCCCCACAATTTATATAATGTTTTGATTTTTGGGTGTTACTTTTATTATTTACATAGGGTGCATGATACCTTCACATGTCATGTTAGTGGCTTATGTTAAGAAATTGATAAAGATACTCCACGCATTTATTTTTATAAAGAAAAAAAGTACCAAAAGGACATTCGAGTAAATTTAACGTAATTAAGTTCTTATATTTAGAATCTCTAGTTCACAAAAAAAAGATAGACTCCATTATCTTACTTGAGTTTCTAATAGACCCATAATATATTAGTGCCCACTCCAAAATACACTAAATTACATAATTCAAAAAGAGCCTAAGTTTCTGTCGATAGGACTTTGGAGGGCCCATACTAAATGTATGTGTCACCTCGTAAAAGGAATTGTTCGTGCTTGTTTAGTAATATGTTAGCTTTTTCTCTATGGTTTACCTTAGGAGGTCACAATATGTTTGACCTTAAGTTTCTTGTACTTGGAATAATGTGTAGAGAGTTTGGGTGAGACTGTCGAACAAGTTTGACAAAATCAAAATGTTTGATGAGTTTGGGTCAAAATAAGGTTGGGATAGAAAAGTTCATCACTAAGGAATAAAAGCATACTACATCAGTGAAGAATAAAGAATTTTAAGGTTTATTATTAACAAATTGAATAAAGAATCAAAATAATTGCTCACTTGAGTGGAGGTTTTATGTATTGTTGACTAAGAATTTGAGTTCTTAAAATTGCGAACACACCTCTTATTTATAGAGGGATAAGAGGTATGAGGACACTAAACTAGAAAACTTTAAACTAGGAAAGATTAAGTTAGGAAACATCAAATTAGGAAATGCTAAATTAGGAAACATTAAGTTGGGAAACATGAAACTAGGAAATATTGAACTGGGAAACATTAAATTAGGAAATATTAAATTGGTAAACATCAAACTAGGAAATACTAAACTAGGAAACATCAAACTAAGAAACACTTAATTAGGAAGCCAACTTGAACTAGATAACCTACTCATATAAAGAAGGGATAACGATATAAATAGTTCATGAACTTTAACCCAATATACAATTTGCTCCATGAACTTTTGATTTTTTCAATGTAGTCCTTAAACTTTAATCCGATGTGCAATGTAATCCCTGAATTTTTAATTCGTTCGATGTAGTTTCCGAACTTTTGGCACATATTCAATCCAATCTCTGAACTATATAAAAATATTTAATTCAGTTTATAATCTTAAACAGTTTCATACAGTTTAAAGACTGGATTGAACATGTATTAAAGTTAAAAAACTATATTGAACAGATTAAAAGTTCATGGCTCACATTGCACATTGAGTTAAAATTAAAAAATCATATTGAACAAATCAAAAGTTTAGGGACTAAATTGCTTATTAGGCCAAAATTCATTGACTGTTTGTGTCAATTTCCCTATAAAGAAACATAGTTAATTAGAAAATAACCCTCTAACCTTTGATTCAGTTAAAGGAGGCTATACTTTTTTAGTTTCTATGTGCCATATTTTTTTTAGGGAAAAAGTTACAAAAAAATCCCAAACTATATCATTTGTAACATATTTACTTCAAAAAAAAAATTAATCCCAAAAATTCCAAAAATCCTAAACTTATATTTATGTAACACATTTACTCCAAAAAAAAAAATGTTTATGTGACACCAAAAATCTCAATTTTTTTTCTGCAATGCCAAATGTTTTGGATAAATGTATTACACAAAAAAATTTAAGATAAATTTGTTATATAAATACAAATTTAGGGTTTTTGATGGCTTTTATCCTATATTTTATGACCAATGACAAAAGAAACCATATTATAATAAAACCATATTTCTCAGCACTAACATTTCTCTCGACATTTCAATGTCCAGACCATTTCGCGTCCCCCGGGAACCCACCTTCAAATCCTTCCCCTGCCCTTTTCGGACAAAAACGCGACCTCCGAAACCAGATTCATAGCTGGAAGGGCATGATCGGAATACTTATGCAAGTTCAATGACTTCAATAAGCAAATAAAAAGTTCAAAAACTTGATTAAAAAACCGCACAAAGTCAAAGACTAAATGTACGATTTCACAGATCAGGAGGTTCACGCCCAAGTAGGCTTAGTCCGAACCAATCTAATAAGCATGTCTATAGGTAACGTTAGGTAAACACGAGACTGGTAATCTACGTGGAAATAATATTAGTAAATCAAGAAATCTAACCATTAAGGATTGTCTCAATAGCCATCCTTTTTAATGGTAAGGGGAAGGTGGGGAGTTTCATTTCTCCACCTTCTTAAAGGGATTAGGATAATGACATTTAATTTCATGTGTGGATTTCAACTTCCTTAATTTGTAAAAAAAGTAAAAAAAAATTTTAGAGTGAGTTGAAAATTAGAGCATAATAGAACAAAAAAAAAAAAATTAAGAAATCTTCATCGATCAAACTTTCTCAAAAGAGCCATAGAGCGATGTTTGCTACCAACTCAACAAGAACAAGTCGTGTACAAAACCAAGATAAATTCACCTGATTGCATTGCCAAAATTTGTTAGTCAAATTGATTTAATCAAATGTCTTAAATTATAACATTTCAGTTCTGCTATATTAATCCAATTTTAAACAGCAACAAATCCCAAATCATTCTTTTGACCAAGATATAATATCGACATAACATCATAAACAACACATTATCACCAACATAACGAATTTCGTCTTTCATCTAATTCACACTAGTCAATTCAAGTTGTGGTCTTCAGCCATGTTCGTCCTCCTAAATTGCCCAAAGAAATAATGCGAATTCATCCCCAGCAAGTCCAATTAGCCAGTGAAACTTCGAAGAAACGACAGGCGCGAGAAGCTGGGTTCCACGTGACACTAGCACAAGGACAACCTCTTACACTTTTCCACATGTCGAGCTCTTACCGGATGGATTACGATGATTTCTCTGACTAATCAGTCACTGCTTCAGTTGCTTAGACAATGAATCAACGACATTTTAGGGATGCTTGCCGACACCCGACCAATCGGGGTTGATATATTTTTGGCTTTGATTTATACTTAAGCTAGATTCCAAGATTGACATTTTAAATCTTTTCAATCCAATATGTACTCGAAATTATTGACATGTAAATTCACATATAATATTTATTTATTTATTTAAGTTTTGAGTATCCTTCTAAATTTTGATGGAAAAAGCAAAAAGCTAATTCAATCCTAAATAAAGGGTTCATCCGTAATGTGACTATTTACCTCTTTTTGGGTCAAATGCTATTTACTTCATCACTTTTTGATTAATCTAAATTTCGCAGCTTATGTATTATGACTTTTTTTAAAAAAAAAAATTGGAAACTCTTGAACTTTCACAATAATCAAATATTAACACTTCAGTTTCATATATGATCTTTTTGTAGTTTTGTAAAATCTGAATAATGTATTAATTTTTTTCAGGAAAGTAAAAAATACCTTTTGATTTTATTTAAATCCAAACAAGCAAACCTTTGAGTATTTAAAACATAATCCTCACTCAATCTAGTAAACTTCTCATTTATATTTTTATTAGTCGAAAAAATTATCAAATTCTAATTAAAATGCATCATTTACATGGAAATAAGAATTAAATGCATTAAATAATTAAAATCTAAGTTTAGCAATTAAATTGCAAATTTCATCAAAATTTAACAAACTGCGGACTGATAATTGATGGCTTAGGTCAATAACAAACAGAAACTAAGTAGAAACATTTTTAAAATGTACATCGCATTATAAAATGATAGAATGATTGCATTTGGATAGTCACGTGACCAATATATGAAGAGGATCCAAATGCCAAAAGGAGTGCATGAGCTTGTACCGCACAACAAACATATCTTCTAATAAGGATATCTATGCTTTTTTAGAAGATTCAAAAAATGCGCGTTGTTTTATCAAAGTATCCATAATTAAATTTTCCATTATAATGCTTTCTATATAAGGCTGTTCATTTCTTTTTCAGTGAATAATAAGAGTTATTGATTCCTAAAATCTACTAAACATCATTGTTTTGGGTGCGAGTCGATGTCGTTTCTCGTCTACAATGACACATCAACTGGATTAGTTTCCGCTTTTATCATAATTAACCATGGTTGAGTTCTGGATTCCAAAAAAGGAAAATGAAAAACCTCGGTTGAGTTTGGTTCACTGTTTTTCACTCGAGAAGCAGCCTATAAATACGCATCCAACCCGCTCATTCTCCTCTGTGGAGTAAAGGCCAAGGAATTTTGAGTCGTAGCTGGTTCGTTCTTCTTCTTCGTCCATCTCCTCCAGGTTTAGGAATTCCTCGACGCTATTTTGTAGCTTTCATTTCGACTTCGATGCAGCTGTTTAGCTCGATTGGTTCGCCTTTCTGCTGTTGTCTCTAGTCTATTATTATACGGCGGATAAGTTTCCAGAGTTCAGCATCAGTAAAAGTTCCCATGCTTAATGGCCATGGCAGTAGATTTTATTCAACTAGTTAGTTCGTCTTTCTTTCGTTCGGACTTAAATGGAGCTGATCCCCTGTTTTTATTAAATAGCTTTGCATCAAATTTCTGGATCATTCGGTCAGAGTCTAAGATGTTATAGCTCATCATCGATATTCACGTTCATTTGCACATTAATTGTCCGGTCTCTGCCGGGTGCCAGTTGAGACAAACACATCTGATCCTGCTCTAAAATTCTTGTTTGAGAAGGTGCTAGAAATGAAAACTCGGGTTGTGTCAGGTCTTGTTTGAGAGAAATATCAAAGAAAACGGTTGTATGTTCACCGCTTTTTCGCTATCTGCTACATTGTTTTTTCTCCTTAGTCCTTTGCAATGATTTGGAGGACTCGAAGTAGAATAACGTCTCTGCAGGCTAATGGATTAGTCTCTGGCTCTCGTCCGTGGTTTTGATGACCGTAACTTGTTACCGTCATTGACTTTCCATTTGTGCTGGGTTCAGGAAGAAGCTTGTTCGCTGAGCAGTTTCTCCTTTCTCCGACATTGCTCGAGATGTGTCCTCCAGCTGTCGCCCCTCTGTTCGATATAAGACAATGTCCATTCAACTGAGGAGCTCTTTGCGTTCATGTTTTGCATGGCTCGTGCAGACTTTGTTCCGGCAAATGTGATAACAGATGTTAACCCTTTCACTTGTCTGCCTGAAACTTTGCCAGGTGATCTGCTCCTCAAAACTCCTCTTTACGTGCCAGTGTGCTGTTAAAAGATTGCACATGTTGACTAACATTACTTGCCATAAGTAGAAAATGTGTGGTACTTCATGAACCCAATGGAGAGCAAGGGGGCAGACGGTGGATTCTGGAAACCTAGAGGAGAACCCCGTGAGATATTTGGTGATGATTCCATCAATGGTTGGGAAGCAACTCATGAATTCTACAAAGGACAAGGCCCGCATGTCGAAAAAACTAATTGGCTGATGCTGGAGTACTATATAACTTCGAAGGTGTCAGGAGAAGCTCTTTCGGCAAAGGTATTACCCAAATTCCATGTTTTCTACATTAATTCACTGATGCAGTTTTCCTGTCCTCCCCAATCATACTGCCAGTCAACGACCACTTCGGTTTGGATTTTGTGCAGGATGCAAAATCGCTCTGCAAAGTCTTCCGCAGTGGCAGCTTGCCACTATCTGACAGTGAAATGCTGCAAAATGTTGCGGGTACTGAGTTCCGTAGGGAAAACTACGTTTACTCGCTGCCTCCAGATAATTTCAACATACCCACTGAGCAATATGTAACAAACCAGATGCAGGTGCGCCTTAGGGACTTCTTTGCAGTTGCTCAGTTCTTCGTACATTCATGAATAAAATTAGATCGATTGGCAACATCTAGTTAACATTGGAAAAATATAAATTTACTACTTTGAATGACTTACGGTTGTGAATTTTCAAGATGCTGAAGCATCAAAATAAGCTTATTATGTTCACAAACTGAACATTTGTTCAATTGATCAGAGAATGTAAACTTACCGCATCAATCTGAGAAAAACAGAGAAGTTCTGAGACAACAATAGTTGTGTTTCAAATACCAAGTGATCTCGTGAAAGTTGTGGTTGAGATTATCAGTAACAACCATTATGTGCCTTGGATCAGATGGCTCATATTATAGTAAAAGAACAGTCTTCTCTATTGAAATATGCTTGTAAATGATCTTTTCCATAAATTTCTCATGATTGGATGTCCGGACTATGAAAATGAGGATTTCTTGCTTTTGTAATAATCTGCATCCTCGTGCTTGGTTACATGGACGCTAGTCACTGCTGTTGTCTCCAGAATGTTGCTATCTCCTGACTCATCAAGACTTTTATCTGTTGTAGGTTGACACCACTTCCTGCAATCTTCTGCAATGTGTGAGCAGTTTCCGTCTTCGTCAGCCTGTCGAAAATCTGCCTGAGTTGGATGATTTTGGTCCTGATGACTACTTTTCATTGCTGGACCTTGACTTTACACAATCGCCATCTTCCCCTTCAGAAAATTCAAGCTGCGTGACCATGTTGTCAGAGGAATGCTTTAATTTCCGGGATGCAATGCTGGACTTAGAAGCTGAAAGTGGAGATCATGTAGAGCACGAGGATGCTGATTGCTACCTTAGTATCTCTGATTTTTCAAAACCAGATGACATTGTTGTCCAAGCAGCGATTTCAGGTATCTTCTTTGGCCTCCTTGCCTCTGGTTTTCAATAAAGAGGAGCTACAGCTGGTTCTATATCAACTGATCATTGATGTTGCTCGTTTCTATGGTGACAATCACCTTCAATGCCTGCACATTTTGTCTGCATCGTATGAGAAGGAAAATCTTTTAGTTCATGGGAACGTATGTGATTGATTAGCTATAGCTAAGATTGTAGCCAGCCTAATTGGTAGTTAATATCACTGACCAGCTTAACTGACACCAGTATGGCTAAGTTCTATTCATTGCATTGAAATTTGCCTGTCTGATCAAAAACTTCAGTGATTGTGCGGTTTAAGGTCCTACGCTATTAGAATGCTTATATATATGATTTTGTAATTTCGATGCATTTAGACTGCTAATCACAAGTAAATTAATTTGATCAAAAGATCTACTTCTTTTCCCCCTTTTAAGCCATTGTTTTGTCCATACTAAACTTTGCCAAACCAGTAAAAGATTTCATTCAGATCACCATTTAGTGAAGGGTTCTGAATAGCTGGTGCTAACTTACAGGATTGCCCATCGAAGAGAGATCTTCAGAGAATGCCCGAGATGGCAAAGCAGTGGATAGCAGCCCGCCATGTACTCTAGATTCTCAGAGCAGCAGCGGATCAAACAGCAGCCAAGCACTTTCGCCTGGTCCTGATGGAAGAACGGAGGCTGATGGTACATCGGAGAGACTCCAGAAGAAGTGCATGTGCTTCATGCCATTCTAGTCCCATATCTTCAGTACTCACAGTCACCGATGGGCATGCAGTCGAGAGGCAAACTTTTGATGAAGTAGGTCGGCAATCCTGCCGCCTGTGCTGATGTAGTTCGGATACATTCTACTTGTTGTAGTGTGGATTCTAGTACAAACATTATGCTATTTGACGGAATAATCGCGGGTACATTGAGGTGGCATCTACCACCCGAGACTATGTATTAGATTATGGCCTATGGCGAAAGGATTTTATTTAATTATTGCAGGAGACGGGAACGGTTTTTTTAAGCCTAGCTTTATCTCAAGTACTTGCAGGTGAAATAAATGAACATATAAGACAAAGGAATGCCATCTGGATCTGTTTGTTTTTGCATATTCTAATAGAATAACAGTAGTGTTTCCCCAGTTTGTTTGCGACTTGGGATCTTTTAGTACATAAAATATCAGCTGGATGCTGTATCATCAGGCAGAACCTCTATGGTTCAGCTCATCAACGAAGATTCTGCGGAAAGCTCTGGGCTTATGATGGCCCGACTGGACTGTCTCTGGACCTTGAGTGGCGCATCCGGTTGGGCCCCCTCGGCTCAACTGGAGACGATCCTGAACAAAGCTTTGCACTGGTTTTCAGCAGATACATCGGTTGAAGAACAAACGCTACAGGGAATTCGGCACAAGTTATGTTCGCAACATGATGCAACAACATCACAATTATAATCACATGGAGCAACTTCTCGATTCAATACCCTAGATAGCCCGTGAGATAATAAGATGTACATTCGACATATCACCACTTGAAAAATTCGAATGTCGGATCACATAAATGAAATGCATAAGATTTGTTTCCACTCCTTTGTTCTCTCTAGACCCCATTTGATTCGAGGGATCGATCATCATCATTCCAACGAGACTTGGCAATCGAAACGCAATAATTGAAGTGGCGATAGTGCGAACACAGAGTTCCCGGCGATAGCGGCTGAAAAAGTCCTCTAAAGTCAAACTCCTGCTCACTCTACTGCTCCTCTCCTGCACTCAATAAATATTATATCCTATATATGTTTTTTAATTATTGCAATAAATATTATAATACTATATATGTTTTTAATTATTGCGATTTGCATGCATTATTTTTAGCGTGTCTTCGCGGCTCATAAATATATAGGATAAGTCAGGGAGACGCGGGCCCCGCTCCGCTGCTCCGTCGAGCTACACCGTACGGATCCCACGAGCTCGATCAAGCGGCGGGCAGTCGTCGATCGGGCCGGCTCGTCCGCGCGATGGACGGTCACAGATGGAGCGGAGGATGGCGGGTGCAGGAACGCCCTCCTGCACCCACTTCCCGTCTCCCTCTAGAACTTTACGAGGAAAGAGAGAGGGGGGAGGGGACGAATGATTCCACTACGTTTTTGTCGTGTCGCCTGTCTTTGCTTTTCGCGTGTCGAGGCGTTCGAAAAGATGAGCCTACCCCTTCCGAAGACCAAGTTTATTTTTCCACCCGGCGGATCATTACACATGCTCCGTGAACATGCCTTCGGAGGATTTTCTTCTTCTTCTTCTTCTTCTTCTTTTATATTTTCTTTTTATCTCTCTCTCTCTCTATCTCTCTCTCTTTCTTTTTTATCTTTTGAGATTTTTTTTTTCCACTCTTTTAAGGATTTTGCTTTTCCACCGCGCAAACCCAACCTCCGTGTGGTCCACGACATGATCCGACGGGAACTGGGGAGGTTCGCCAACGGCTGGCGTTCGCCCGAGCGCGCATGGCGGGAAAATCGCCCGCTGAAATCTTTCCCGCCCTTTTGAGTGGTAGTGGTGGTGGTGGTGGTGGTGGTGGTGGTGATGGTGGGTGGTTACACAGCAGCTGATGTGCTCTCGAGAAAGGGACCGCAAGACCGGATGCAGAAACGTCGTCAAATTGATTGATTTTTCCGGCATTCGAATGACAGGAAACTAATCGATTAATAGAAAACGCTTTCTAATTGAATTGAAGACAACGAGCTTATACCGGAGGAAAACGACTTCCTCTTAATGAAAAGAAAGAGGTCGCTTTCCCTTCGTCAACAAACGAAAGAAAACTAATACAAAATACACCTTCCTTCGTCGTGAAGTTTTTTCTAGGCGTGTTTGCTTGAGTGGAAGAATTTCCCACGAATTAATTTTCTGAATTTTCACACGTTTAGTTTGCCTGAAAATGATCACTCAGCTAGAAAGCCATTTATAATTAAAGAAAATATGCACGCTTAAAGCTACGAAAATGAATTCTCTAATTTGAAAAATGGGATAACATTTTCCAAAACAAACGCATCCTAAATGAGTTCCATCTCATTCGAGAATCGAGTGCATTAAGAAAATGAACTTGATTCGATGCTAATTTGTCTCTATGGGTTCCTTCAAGATATGTTGCGTTCGCTTCTTATCCGCTCTTCTATTATTTTATATGAAATGGAGCACATTAATGTCCCGTGCATTATGTTCGAAATTGATTTTGAATAATATAGTTAATTGAATTTCAATTGTTATACTCCAATGCACTAAACTCTGAACTCGCTTAATTATCGATGTCATTCGTGGTTTGATTAATTTAGTTTTCTCCCGTTTTCTACAATCTTTCGAGGCAGCTAAGGGTAAACATGAGATGAAAATTTACTTTTACTCCCGATATTTCTTTGTTGCAGGAAAGAAGTGAAAGTTGACGAGGGTATTGGATAATTTTGAGGATAAATATGCACCGCCCTCAAAAGTTTAGGTTGGTTTTATGTAATTTGACCTTCCTTTAATTTTCTCGCCTGCTTTAGTTGTGAAATTACGGAAACAGCCACCCGCGCTGCCACGTCGGAGGTTGCCAGTCCTGGTTAACACTAGTTCGGTCGATATAAGCTTTAACCAAGCGATTGGATGTCTATAATCTGTCCGACAAAGTTGTAGGTCCGTATTAATTTCCAACCTTACTTTCACTTTTTTGACTTTGCCGTTGCTCAAAAAATAGACGGAAAATATTATATATTAATGTTCCTTTCATTTCTTTTTTTCACAATAAATATATTTGTTTGGTCAGATAACTTAATCGTCGCATTCACATCATTACCATTTAATAACATTGAAAATTGAACTAATACTGTATATATGGTCCGAAATAAAAACATATATTTACAAGCTAGGCTTTATGCTCTTCTTGAGTCGATTTATCCTTACAATTTGAAAATAGCTAAATCACTTGCGTGTCATTAACTAAGACATCGCAAGATTATTTGGTTCAAACACATCATATTTGATAGAGCAAGCTTTTGGACCATGCTATCATATGATGTGTTTTGTTTGCTTTCAAATGATGCACCAAATTTTTTACTCAATTAATGATCATGAATACATAAACAATCTTATCTTGCTCTCGCGTTGAAATCACTAACGCCGAAGCCTAGGTCTACTTAGGTCGGCCTTAGTTCCTTGGCGATGGGGCCTAGGTCAGCAAAGTTGAGCCTAAGACCTTGGCACCTGCTCATGAGTACCTAATTTTTGGGCTCAAATCATAGACACCTTACCCAAATCCATCGAGATCAAGCTTAGATGCACAAACGCATTGCTCGAGTCTCTCAAGGCTAAGATTGGACCTTGTTCTCATGCCTAGGACATAGTGACCATGTCGAATTACCTAACTACCTTGCTCAAGTCATTGACGCTCAAGTTAGGTTCACTAAGGGCGAACTCAATTCCTCAATAGCCGAGCCTAAGTCCATAAGGGCTACACCCAAGACCCTTGAGGCTAGGTCCAAGACTCCAGCACCTATGCTCGAGTTCCCAATGGCCATGCTAAAACAACCAACTCCAATGCCCAAGCTACCAAGGTATGGGCTCAAGTCCATAGAGATCGGTATGGGTCTCCATTAGACATGCCCGAGTACCTTGCTTTCTCATCTAGGTTATTGGCACTTGACCTTGGGTCTACTAAGATCGGGCCCAATTCCTCAATGGTCAACTAGGATCCATAAAAGCGAGGTCGAGGTCCATTAAGATTGGGCCTTAGACCATTGTGCCTATGCTTAGGTCTCAAGCAATTGTACTTAGGTAGCTTGTAGGCATGCCCAAGTATTTGGCTCCCAATCCTAAGTCACCAGTGTTTGGATTTAGGTCCCCACCCAACCATACTTATGTACCCTACTCCTACATCCAAGCCACTTGCACTTGGGCCTAAGTCCATAAAGGTCAAGCTCGGTTCCTAATTGGTTGAGCCTAAGTCAAAGAAGGTTGGGCTTAGCTCCATCGAGGCACCAAGGCCAAGACCACATGCTTGTTCCGAGGCACTCGACTCTTGCACCAAAGTCACCAATGCTTGAGTCTAGGTTCATTGAGGTTGGGCCTGGGACACCGATCTCCGTACCAAGCTTCCTTGGAGCCATGCCCAAGGACTCAACTTCTACACCCAAGTCACTAGCACTTGAGGTCAGGTCTTCGGGCGCTTGTGCTCGAGTTCTAATGGTTGGGCCCAAGAAACCCCAACTTCTAGGACATGGACCTCGCACAATTGAGCCCCATTTCCTTGTGGTTGGGTTCAAGACTTGACAATCAAACCCTGAGTACCCTAAGGCTAGACCCAAGGCCTAAGCATCAAGTATAGGTTTTATAAGATTTAAAAAAATAGTTTACAATCTATGAATGTATTTATGTCATGGAAATTTAATTCAATACAATCTCATAACATATAATAGGAGGAATCTTATGGAAAATACAAAATTTCTAAAAAATATGACAAATCAAGTTATTTGAGCATGTCTCCCATTATTTGTCTGGTTGCAACAAGTTTGAGAGGATAAAACTCCACTGGTGCATAACTCATTGCTCCAACAATTTTTTGGGGTGATTTTTCTTAACCATCCACACATCCTCAGCTCTCTTATCATATGAATAGTGCATGTTTTTTCAGGAAAAGTAAAATTAACTTTTTTTCAACGACGGAAAATAAAGTTTATGTTCATATTTTAATCAATATCGAAAAATTGTTATTTTTCTAAAAAATGCCTATTTATATATATTTTTTGGAAATAAACAGAGTCTAGATATAAAAACGCGTCCCTTTAAATAAGAATGCCCATGTCCATCTCATCGCGGCACATTTATTATTGTCTCTCCTCTTTTATCGGTAAGACGGGCATAATTGGAAAAAAAAGAACATTAAGGCTTCCAGCTAAGAGGAATCCACATTCGACAAGGGCAGTCTCGTCATTTCGGTTACCCCACAACACCAGTCAACCAGTCAAACCCATAAAGCGCCCTCACTCTCTCTCTCTCTCTCTCTCGCCCTGTTTATGAAAACCGCTAGTGGTAATTAGGCAAATGCTGCGACAACAGTTGTTTGTTGAGGAAGGGGTTGCATTATTGGACGACAACCTCCGCTCTGACGTGGCCTCCTTCCATTCGTCCGTTTCTGGTCTTCGGGATTGACAGCAACACCACTCTCTCTCTCCTCTCTCCTCTGTCCGTCTGTCTCTCTCTCTCTCTCGGTGCTTTTCTCTCGAAAAAGAAACACACTCTTTCTACTGAATTCCTTCTCTCTCTCTCTCTCTCTCTCTCTCTCTCTCTCTCGCTTCTTGCATTCCGAGTTCGAGCTCAGCAATGCTCGATCTTATTGGCTAAGCCTGCTCGTTTCTCCGCTTCGGATTATTTTTATTTTTTATTTTATTTAATCATTCTGGTCTGGCGTTGCTCGGAGGATCGGCCGAGAGAGAGAGCGCTTCGAGTATAGCAGCGAAGATGATGGAAGCAATGGAGAGCTCGATCAATGGCGGGTTCTCGCACCTGCAGAGCTACGGCGACAGCAGCGAGGAGGAGCTCTCCGTTCTGCCGCGCCACACCAAGGTCGTCGTCACCGGGAACAACCGCACCAAGTCCGTCCTCGTCGGTCTCCAGGGAGTGGTGAAGAAGGCCGTCGGCCTCGGCGGGTGGCATTGGCTGGTAATTCTCTCTGCTTCGCTCTGGCTCTTTTTTCTCTGGGTAAAATGCGGATTGATCGGGATCGAGGTCGATCGGTACAATGTGGCGCGGCTCCCGCATTTGAGCGATTCTTGGAATTTAGGTTTTCTTCCTTTGCACCGTGTCGGAGAATTGTGGCGGATTAGCGCGTTGCGTCGATGTGTCGGGGTTCGAGAATGCGCGTTGACTTGATTTGAAGGTGGAACAGATTTGGGGACATGATCGTGAATGGCACATGCCGGTCTGCGTCAATGCCTGCACATTTTAGTGATTTGATGAACTTGAATATTACTTTTCAGCGTCCAAATGTCGGATGGAAGTTCTGGATATTGAGTGTTCATTGCTACGCTGGCCAAAAGAAAAAAGAAAAAAGGAGTGTTCATTACTAGAATAAGTGAGAATTTTGAGCATGTGAATATCTGGGTATAATCTTATTTGAAATCGGATCGTGAATGGGCCCTTTTCGATTCATTTACTTAGGGGGAATTCCAGAATGTATTAAATCTGAAGGTTTAATCTTCTTCTTCTTTTTAATGTGGTATTGGTATAGATTGCTTAATGCTAAGTTTCTTTCAGTTTAGTTTTTCGATGCGTTGGCAATGGAGTAAGATGTTTGTTCTTTTTCTAATTGTACACTCTGAAATCGATCCGGAGAAAATGATTAAGCCTCTTATCTTTTTTGTTTTTTGTTTTCTTAAGGGAGAAGATCTGCAGGATCTTTGCTTTTTAATTCTGGGGGCAGAAGGAATAAATAATGAGCTGAATTTAGGAAAGCTTAAAAAGTGTGGGCCTTCCTAGATTTTCAAATAACTAAAATTAATTCTTCCGAGAGATAATGGAGCTTCCTCTAATGTTATTCTACAACGTGTCTTCTGATCTTTTAGGTTTCTCGGCCAATAGAGCAGCGTAGAGTTTCTCTTACGTTCTTGATTAATTTCCAGGTTCTAACGAATGGCATAGAAGTCAAGCTACAGAGGAATGCCCTCAGCGTGATTGAAGCTCCTACTGGTAATGAGGAAGATGATGACCTGGATTATGAGAATGGGCATTGGAATGCATCGGATATGAGTGAGTTCCTAAAGTCATCTATTTCGGGACCTGTGCTTCCTTTTGTCACTTGTTCACTTTTTGTTGTGCCACTGGAGATTCCTAAAATGAAGTAATGAGTTACAGGAGTTTCTTGAGTTTTGCTTGTAGCTGGAACTTGTCAAATCCAAGAAAAGAATCAGTGATTAGCCTTTTTGGTGCTATATAACCTGCTGCTTCAAGGAAGATCCCTCCAAAGCAGCTTAAGTTAGAACCAAATATGTCTGATACTTCAACTTGCTGCAACATTAGCTGTTTAGCTAAGCAATTGTTTAATTTAATTAGCAGCACCAGATGTCCATTCGATCGATCTTGGTTATCCTAATTCGGTCCTGTTCAATTAGACCCATGATGAAATATTCTCTGGTATGGAGGTTTGAAAGACCGGTTTTTCATATGGAAAGTGGTAGAGAACATAGGATCCACTTTGCCTTTCACCTTTCGTCTTTTGCTTTTACTATTGCTGAAAGCTCCCTTATTTCACTTTATTTTTTTGATATGCCCCACAACCCTTTATGATTGTGCTTGTGCTGCTCTTGTTCTAGCATCCGATGACACTCAAAAGTCCCACAGATCAAGGCATCGAGTGCACAAATCATCTGGATCATACCACAAGACCATGAGCAGGACTCATTCTTGTGATTCACAATCTAAGGGATCAATTTCTACCCGTGGGTCCACGGTACGATCTCCAATGCCTTGCATTTGCATCGTCTCTTGTTTGTATCCTCCAGCCTTTCAAAGCAATAACTTTATATTGCATTTGGTATTCTCCACTAGTCGTTGTTTAATGATTATCTCTTTTCCCTATTCTTCTCACCCACTGTCCAGAAAGTTGACCTCAGCAAATTGGAGATGGCCGCTTTATGGAGATATTTGCGCCACTTCAATCTCGTGAGACTTTTTCTATTCTTTTCCTTTCCCTTTGTCTATGGGAATTTTCTTTTTTATTGCGGAAAAGTCTGTAAGCGTTTGACTTTCACTGTCTTGCTAACTAACATCCCATCCTCCTTTTCCAGGTGGATGCTGTACCCAACCCATCAAAAGAGCAACTCATTGATGTTGTTCAAAGACATTTCATGTCTCAGGTATACTTAATTCTTTCATGCATTGGACTGTATATGTAATTGCAGCATGACCCTAAGCTCTACGAACTGAAGGCTATTTGGATATAAATGCCCTGCTGCCATTGCAAAAGGGACTAAATAGATGAATAAATTTGATCACTAGAAATCTTTAGAACCTTTGTTCTCTAGTTCCGTGGTCATGGAAAAACTTAGGATTGATGATGATGCCATTTTTCTCTCCAAATTACTAATTCTTTCGTGCGTCTTTTCCATGGTGTGCAGGAAATGGACGAGTTGCAGGTTATTGTGGGGTTCGTTCAGGCCGCAAAGAAACTGAAGACTGTCTGCAAGTGACTGGGAGAGGATTGCAAGATCCTAGTCTAACGTATTCATGCTAACTGAGAGCTATTTACAGGACTCCTCTTCCCTTTGTGCAGCGAATTTCTGTAATATATATGTATCAGTCTGTGGACCGTCTTTCCCTGCCTTGCTTAGTTATGGACTATATCTAAGTTATAGAGGGTACTTTTTGGTAGTATAGAGACCGTGATGTAGATATATGGTGAACAATAACTAGACGACTTACAATTTTACGTCTATGTGCACGACTGGAAGAACTATTGCTGACGAGGGAAGTGGTGGTATCTTTGGCAATGTATATATGCGATCTGTATTTTATCTAATTCTTTTGATTTCGACTGGCTAGCCAGGCTGTCTGCCAAAATACCTCTTCGAATTCCTAATCTCTTAAATTGACATCGTCTGGCTGTGGAACTGCAAGCTCTGCTCTTAAGTATGCAATGAGCCTGTGACGATGAGCGACTTATGAAGCAGGGGATCTTCTTGTAGCTTGTAGAATTTATCAATTCATTGCAGGACCAGGATGCATGATTTTTACGGGACGATTATTTATGCTCAATGTTACTGGTTTGATTTCGGAGGGAGGAAGAACAGCTTTCTTGATGGCAACGGTAATAGGAAATTGAGGTAACGTTGAGAAGCATTTCTTTCTAGATGCAAGGACGGGCTGTATGTCTCATGTTAAGACAAACAGGATAATTTGTATTTGAAAGTGATCGGCAGCATGCGTTTGTCCTTGCACAGTTTCATTTTTTGGAGATTGCAGTAGCTGAACGAATGGCAGGTCAAATTGGATTAAAGCTGACTCCAAGGTGATTTGAAAGCTGTCAAGCCATGAATTTGAATCCAAAGCTTACTTTGAGGTGATTTGAAACCCGTCAAGTCATGAGTTCGAATCTCCCGATCATTCCTCGATCTCAAGAAAACCCGATTTGTATGAGGTAGAAGTACATTTTGTGCACTAAATTTAGATCAACTCTGACTTCATCTTAAACTTATATTAATTTGCGTGACGACGATGAATTCGCTCAAATGAACAGTAGTTATGACTCAAATCGAATATTTCAATTGTGGCATGGAAATTTTGTGATCAGGGGATTACTGGCTTTGATCCTCCCTTCTCGCCCTATTTATTTTATTTATAAACAAATAAAAAATAAAAAATAAAAAGGAAAAGGAGGACAGACCAAAATGACCAAGACAAGGATACCTACTCAATAGAAAGTCAAAAGTAGTCAGCCACATTAATCATAGCAAAATGGAGCTGCAAGTCAAGCACTCAGGATTAAAAAAAGAAAAGAGGAAATGTCAGCCGGTTAGGTGGGCCGTGCGTTAATGCATGCGCTGCGCACCTATAGCCTTCATATGAACTCTAAAAAAACGGAAATCTCTTAATCGAATACATTCAATAATTCATAAGTTACATTTTTTTAATTCGTTCAACTGATCTCCTTATTCAAATTCTCATAGACAATTTACCCACATCACTTACTTTTAATAATTTAAGATAGCCATTTGATTTTGCCCAGCAATACTCGAGTGACGACCACCTAATCTCCAATATCCTATATAAATGGGTCGTTCAGTGCGAATGCTCCATGGGCAAATGCGAGTAAGCCAAAATAGGTGAATCATCGGTCTGTTGGGTTGGTGACTCGTACGTCATGAGGACCCCTTTAGCCTCAGTTTATCTCCTGCTCTTCATTTGCTCTCTCATGCTCCTTAACTCGCAACCCCTTTGCCCGGCCCAATCTCCGTGCTGCCCCCTCCTCTATAGCCACCATCGTCGCCACCCCATTCCCTCAACCCCTTCATTGCCGTCGAAGCCTAAGCCGCCTCCACATTTTCATGCACATGTACCGCCGCCTCCCCCGGCGTGGTTCTACTTCTACTCTCCGCCGCCTCCTAGCCCACCTCACTTGTAGCTCACGACAGCCGAGCCATCTGCAGCACGCGAGCAGTCTGGCTCTGTGATTTGTTTCAAGGGTTTGAGTGTTTTTTTTTTTTTTATATCGAAATGAAACGCTGAGGCTTGGCTTGTGATGGCATGATACAAAGAAGTTGAATTTGCTCTAGCTTCTATGACGAGGATCGTTTTGATGGTGTTCTCAGCCAATGTAAAATGGCAATACTTCTATATTATGGACGGCAATCTCTCTCTCTCTCTCTCTCTCTAGATTCAAGCGAGAAAGTTCAACAAAGATTGGGTGCTCTCTCCTTGTCGTTGCCTTGGCTCCTTATTGGGCTTTCTATGGATAAAAGGCCCACATGTATTATTGGGCCTCAATCGAGTATACAGCATAGTCGGGCCCAGCTTATGTAAAGGGTAGGGCCTGCACTTTATTTGCGGCTCCTTTTAGTGAGGGGAAGCATGAGATGAGATGTTACTACAATTTCACCTATGCCTTCGCAGAAATTTGTCTTTTACATGTCGGCGTTTTACTGTCCCGGTTGGATTCAATTCAAACGAAGTTTTTTTCCACTGCTCCTTCAAATCCAAAGCTTTTATTTTATTTTATTATTGTTCCTTTTTCCCCCTTTCATCCTCTCATAAAGTTTAAAACCTAACCTCTCCATTTATAGATCCAATCCGTAAACCAACCATGGTCACACTAGATCGACCACCCGAGGGAATACTTTTTCATATAACATATTATGCTCGAAATTTTTCAGAACCATCAGATTTACTCTTGCATTAGAGTCTCCAAGAAGGCAAACGTAGAATGAACAATTCACTATTCTTTCACTAATCAAAGACATATATTCATTATTTAGAAAAAGAAAGCAAGAAAAGGATAGAGTTAGTTATTGCATGGACCGAAGGTTTTAGAGGGAGGTAGATAGTTACCTTTTTTTTTTAATAACCTCTATACCTTTTTTCTCTAGCCAAGTTTACATTTTTATCTTTGAAATTAAATTGCACTACAATACTATGGCAATATGTGGAAGAGGGATAAATGGGAAAACAAAAAGTGAGCTATGAGATAAGCCTCTCTTTCAACTTAAATACAAAGATCATCACATTTGTTTCGTCGAATCAAATGAAGTAACCCTAATTTTTGGTCAGACCAGTTGATTGAGAATTACGTAACGCAAAGTCATTAATCCCTTCTAGTAGCACTACTTTAAAGCTATTCAATAAAGCTTGAATAATGTTCCCGGCAATCTCAATGACCTAAATCTTCTACTTACTGTCAACCACTCCTTTTGGCCCTTGTCGCGTGCTGTTTATTTTGACCTCTTATTATTGCTAAATTCCAAGACGCACTTCCCTTTTATCACTGCAAAATTGCCGCTATGCTACGAAAAGCTTTAAAAATACACGACGAAAGAATCAACCTTTCCTTGGTCAAAGATTCACAGAAGATGCCCCCAACTTGGGTGTTTTTATTACTGTTATTATTATAATAATATTGTTATTGCAGTACTTTTTCAATTACCTGATTTTTAATCCGTTCAACCCACAACGAGAGAAATTGTTGTCTAAGTAATAGGCCGACGTCATTAAGGGTTCATTTATTTTGTAGAAAATAAATGATTTGAAAGATATTTTTCAAGAAATAATTACTTATATTACTTGTAAAAATGAATGAATGTAAAATGTTTTTATTATCCATAAACATGTTTAAAATTAAATTGTTTTCCTTAATCAAAACATTTTTATCAAATGTTATATCAAGCGATACAAAATATCATTTTTAAGATAATATTTTTTAAATTACTTATTTTTCACAAAACAAATGGAACATAAGTCCAATGTTTAAGTCTTGAAGCCATTGTTATAGATCTCCCTTTTTTGGGTAATTTTCATTATTTGCTGGCTTTATTGTCAATAAAATTGGCTAATAGGACTGAAAAAAGATGGCCTTTTTAGCTCAGGTAAATAATGATCGTTAAAGTGAACTGACAATGAGGGAAGGAGCGGGTCAATTTTAAAGAATTATCAGCATTATGTGACACTTTTTTTCGCCCGGAAAAATAAACTAGGAACTGGTTCACAATCACATCACATCTTGCCGGTGCTCGTATCAGTGTGAAATCCATTTTTTAGCTATGCTTTAATACTATTTTGGGCCAAAATTCTCTTGTTAATTAGGTCATCATTTAAAAAAAAAATTAGGTCATCACTGGGGTCATGGCTAGGCGATGAAAATGTACTATGGTCAAAGAAATATACTTTTTCTCTTGTGGCCATATATCGACTATCATAATGTAATACTTAATAATTCTAACTTTAGCCTCCTTTTTGGCCGCACTTTTCCTTCAACTTTGGCAAATGGGTCGCTAACCTCCAAACATTATTTCCATTTTAAATAGGACAGTGCTATTTCCATACTCTATTTAATATAATTTACTCAATTTTCACCAAAAGCCAAAATTTCTCTTAATCATTAAATTGCAATATAATGTGTTAGCCTCGAGTTTATTTACTTTCTTTTTGTTGCAATTCTTTTTATTTATATATAGTATCTAGTTACTATAATTAAGAATTTCAAATGTTTAGTTTCTATTTATTATAAGTATCTCATGTATATTAAAGGCACTATGATTTTTCCATTGTTAATATTTACTTCCATACAAATTAGTTTTGTAAAAAAGAAAAATTTTCATGAAATTCAGTTCTTTTCTACATTATCAAGTAAATTTATGGATAACTAGTCAAGTTAAAGAAAAATTTAACATAGACAATTTATCAACAAATTACATATTTATGGATCTCACTCTTGTTGTGCATAACGCCATCAAACCCCTTCTTATTGGTTTTCTTTTGCATACATATACATAAAATGAGATGATTGGATGAAGAAAAAAAAACCCTTCTTTGAAGATTTTTTACAAAATAAACTCACAATTAAATCCTCCAATATAGGCCTTTAAAAGACGAAGTTTTAAAACATTGCATCAAATAAGAATTTTTTTTTCTTAGAAATGCCAGTGAAATCTTATTATTTTAAATTGACAAAAATTTATACCATTCATGAAGTGTTCATGGAAAAATATTAAGATGTCACCTTGTGCATAATGTTTTTAGTGTATTTCTTGATATTGTAATAATGTTTTACATGCTCTATGTAAAAGTATTTCATCAATAGTATGCAAAAATATATATTTTTTAATATAGTAAATAAAGAGACTTGATATATATTTTAAAATAATGAAATTAAAAAAGAAAAATTTCACCAAGAAAGTGAGCTTTTGAATAAAATGAGCAAATAGTATTAAGTTGTTATAAGAAAAATGATGAAGTGAGACTTCTAAATTTTTTTATTATATCAAAGAATTTGTCCTTTTTCCTTATAATTGGCGAGATACTTTTACATGGATTAGTTGTTATAAGACTACACAAAAAAAAAAAAAAATTCATGCACATATATAGCCAACAAGATGAGGTTGTTGACAATAAACATTGTCACCTTCTAAAAGTGGCTTGCGCTCTCAAGTATCAAGCCTCGATTTCAAAAACGTTTTGGAAAGATTGTATGGTCATGAACAGCTTAGATGTTGTCTCAGGTTCTTAGTGGATGAACCCCTTCAAATTACTTTTTGAGAAGTGTCGAGACATTAATCATCTATGGGTCTTTGGTTGATTGTACTATATTACTAGTGTGGGCCCTCGGAAAAAATGGGTCCCCATACCTTTTGATGCATCTTCACGGGGCATCCTACTCTTAAGAAAGGGTACTATGTCTTCAATCCATCCACAAGCCGGTTCTCTAGAAGTAGAAATGTTATTTTCCATGAAGACGTATTTCCTTTTTAAGATCAAGTGTCTTCACCTCGATAGTTTAACTCGATGTTTGATTCTCGTCTATTCTCATTTGAGGAAAATTTATCTTCAACCCCACAGTTAAGCGCACCTTAGAGCCTCCGGTTTCCTCTTCATTGATCGAGAATACTCCAGATTCTCCATCAATTTCAAGTCATTAGATTAAGCCTCCACTAACGCCATCCAAAGAGATTTATATTCCTTCATCGTCAACGGCTCCTCTGACCATTATCTCTGATGAGTCTCTCGCCTTTTCTCTTGAGCATAACATACCTGCTATACCTCGACAGTGGGGCACCAGGGTGTGGGGCCATAGAGAGGTTCGGGCTCAAGTACTAGCATCGTAGAACCAACCTCAATGGACTCGAACTCAAAACTCAAGCATTGGGATCCAGACATGAGTTTGAGGGTCCCAAGCTAGGCTTCCATGGACCAAGGCGTAGGTGTCAAGAACTTGGGTCATAATCATTGGGGTCTCGGAACTAGCCTTTGTGGACCCAGGTCAAGGCACCAAGTAGCAGAAAAATGGTCCTAGGGTTCTAGGCTTGACCTCTATGGACCCGGAGCATGGCCACCGGTGTCCCAAACCCCACTTTTGTTGACTCAAGCCAAGGCACCTAGGTTTTGGACCCAAGCTTGGCCTTGATGGACCAACCCTAGCCTCTAGACTTAGTCCACTGTGAAGGGCCTGATTACAAGTGTTGGGGTTCTCATGCCTAAATGTAGAGTTTCAACTCTAATCACTAATATTTAGTCATATTTTGAAAATTGATTTTCTCTTTAGAAATGATTTATGCTCTTTCAAAAGAGGAAATCATTTTCTTGAAGTTAAGTATATGTTTTATGTGAATTAGGAAAATATTTTCGATTGATTGATTTCCCTAAGCTATCCAAATGCTGGAAAATGACAAAAATGTTTTTCCCAAAAATGTTTTTGATGAAACAAATGGAGAGAATAAAGAATAAAACGTATTTGTTTATATATTATAATTTATATAATCTACCACAACATTTCTTGGATAATATCTTTGATTATTTATCATGTGTATTAATTCCACACTACCGGGGAATTTCCGTCTAGCAAAATATAATATTATTAGATGTCATGTAGTTTAGATTTTGCTATAAACCGATTCTTTAATCGCATAGGGAATGCTTAGTAACTCGAGTAAATTCTGCGTGGAAATCAAGCACAAGTTCAGTTTCCTAGGTTGCAAAGTGCAAACGGTTTTATATTTGAGTTATATGCTAAAGGCTCCAATCAATTTCACTTGATGCATGAAATTAGCGTGGTGCATCATGATCCGAGAATTTATCCATCTAAGGTCAAGTTCGACCATATTCCCTGTGAATCAAATTCAAAGTGAATACCATAGCGTCCACATCGTGGGATATGAATCTACTGACCCATTTCGGCCAAGCATATCTCAGCGAATGTGAGAGAAGTTCCAAAATGAATAATTGATGGGGGCTCTCTCTTCTCGTGGCACCGAAAGAGGCGGGAATAGAAGTTTGGATCCTCATAGATTGAATCTTTACGTGACATTGTCACTGAAAATGGGATCGGAAAAGAAGCAAAGATGCCTTTAAATCTAATGTGGTCATGCATTGCATCACTTGTAAGCTAAATATAGTTGGGGGTATCATTCTTGATGCTCTCCCTACTTCCTCTTTTCATATTGGTTGCTTTCTTCCCCACCTTGTAGAGCAAATGTCAAAGCACGATCTCGATCTCGATCTGGATCGACCCGATTTCCCTTGGCTTCCACTTGGGTACGTAATATGTTCCGAGTTCGATTCATCGGGAGGATTCTATGGCGTGGCGAATCCTGGGCCTTCTTCTCTCGATATTGCGGGTCCCCACCATCATCGCCGTCGTTGCGGAATCAGTGGATGTCGAGTGGGAAGAATCTCGGAGAGCCACTGGAGTCATACGAAGGCATCGAAACCTCAGACTTTGGCTCTCCCGTAGGGTCGCAGCTTTGCTGTTGAATCCAAACCGGAAGCTGATTCTCGGTTCCCAATGTCGTCTTTACTTCTGTTTCTTGCTTTTGCCTTCTCAAAATGGTGGCTATCCTACAGAACTAGAATGTGTTCAGATTGACTTCAGTTCTATTTTTGCTTCCGCATGTGTAATTTTTCAGGATATTACTCTAAAATATATGCGTATATACTCGCATCTCCCAGCTTAATAGTTTTACGGTTTTCTATCATGTCCATTTTCGGTTGAAACCAAAAGACATAAGTAGAAGGTCAGGGAGCTTCTTATTCCAACTTCTAATAGTTGTTTGTGTAGTATCTTACTAATCTCCATGTGCGACATTTCAAATGTTTAAATCGTTAGAAAATGAGAAGATGTTAACTTTATATATCATATAATAAGCCTTAATTCATGAAGGTTCTTGATTTCCGACTAGATTATAGTACCAAAATGGCATGTTTAATGTGTTAAATATCCCATATCACTTGCACACAAGATTTAGGGTGCCGTTGTTTCGAGAAAAACTTACACAATGAAGGAAAATGTTTTACATAGAAATCATTTTCAAGAATTTTATTTTCCCATTTTCAGGTTACGGAATTCGTTTTCCCTAATTTAAGTATGCATATTTTATAACTGTAAATGGTTTTTTGATAATTAATTATTTTCGACAAACCGAATAGGTGAAAGTGCAGAAAACTCATTCGTGAAATTTTTTTCCTCTTAAACAAACACACCTTATATGCTCTTTACACATATTGTCTCCCTATTCTTATAAGTTTAAACTTTTAAGCTAAACCTTTTAACATGGTATCAAAGTCGGGTTCCGCCCCGAATTTATTTCTCATGTGAGGCTCCCATTTCTTTTAGGTTGGACTTCTTTAACACCACTCGAATCCAAACGGTTCGCATTGTCTTCACGAGTCCTGTCAATTTCTCGAGGCATGGTGGACATTCCGTTTCAGTGTATCAGATTTGGATTCCACTAAACACATGATGATATGCAGCCCCCCACACACGACAGGGCTTCAAAAGGTTCCGAGGATTGTGCTTTTCTCGGTCGAGGGCTAGTGGTGTTATATGTGGACGAAACGGTGGTGGGCGATTCTTCACTCAAAATAATGAAAACTCAAGTGTAGGGAATCGTCATTGTATAGTTCGTGTATGAATCATGAGGCAATAAGGAAGCTTATATTCATGGCGGGCCCAACATTGTTCTGTCTCTTCCGTGTATGCATGAGTAGGATAACTTGCATGTGGTTGTAAGCATTAGTCGAGTTTAAAGATTCGAATATCCTGTTTTGAATATCTTGTTTTATCGATGTGAAAATGAAAGATTTCCCATTTGATTGAAGGAAAGCCATGAAGAATGAAACCGGGAGATTTCTAAAGAATTATTCACTAATTGCTTGGTCCCATGAATTTTCAAGCGCTTAGGCGGTTAATATTTGTGTCTTGACCCCCCCCAAAAAAAAAAAAAAAAAGATACTAATTCGAATATGAGGTTCCTTAATTTTTATAGGTATGCATGCTTGTTTAGGATTTCTATAGGCAAAAATGCGTAATTTTTTTTTTCTACCGAAATTTGATAAATTATTCGAATTTTTAGAAGAAGTTACAAAATATTATATGTGCATCTAATGTCTATGTCGGTACACGTGGAGATTTTTACCCGTGAAATGTCAAACTTATGAGCCTGAGATTTAGAAAAAAAATACAAAATAAAAGTATAAGTCATTTCAAACATAAGTAGAAAAGCGTGATGGGTTCTTTCATATCGAAGATAAAACTAGAAAGATGAGATCCGCAGAGATTAATGGACAAATTGCGGGTTAATGACTAAGATTATCCTCAAAGGCTTACTAAATTGCATCATTTTCTGCCATCCATTTGAGCAAGTTTCTCTCTTTTTTTTCTTTTTTATATTAAGAGGGCATTTCAATTTATTCATTGAAAAATGAACGAATTCCCACATCAACTTGGGATATCTGTCAACTATAATTAAATTTAAAAAATAAATCCCGACAGATAATTTATAAAGAATATGGCTACACATGTCACGATTGATGGCAATATAACTCATTCTCTCTGGCCAATTGCCTGCCATTTTCGCTTTAATGTCAGCCAACACAGCATGCATGAGATGCTCTATGTACATTAAGTGAGCACTAGTGGATTTTTTTTAGCTTCACTTGTAACTTAATGGGGAAGTTTTTCCACGGCAAGCCTGGAAATAACGTGGTCGTACATTCTAATCATCAGGCTGATAAAAGAAGTTTTGGAAGATTCATGTTAATTGATCCTTTAATAATGAAGATTACTTGGCTTTATTCTCGATGGATGATTATGTCAACCCACATTTGTTCGCCAATACCCAGAAAGTTGCTTAATTTGCAATGCTCAGCACTCCCTTTTTACCCCTAAAGTAAAACCATTGCCATCATCTCTTTCACTGTGCATTATTATACTCCCAAGCGGTGGTGCAAACAATGACACGATTTAAAAATTCCTTCGCCATTGTAAGTTAGGGAATTCATTTTCCTAACCTAAAGAATGTATAATCTCAATGGATGATTATGTGAATTCACATTTGTTGCCAATACCCAGCAAGTTGCTTAATTTACAATGTTTACAAGTCCCTTTCTAACTCTAAAGTAAAATCATCGTCATCACGTCTTTCACCGTGCATTATTCTGCTCCCAAGTGATGGTACAAATAATGGTGCTATTCAAAAATGCTTGTGCCATTTTAGGTTAAAGAATTAAATTTCCTAACTTTAAGAATCTATAATTACTTTAACTTGGAAATAGTTTTCCCATTGACTCCATTGATTAGTCATTTTCAGAAAAAAAAAATGCATGAGGGTTCAGAAAATTAATTCGCAAAAAATTCTTATGCTCAAATAAACACGTCCACATTCCGACAAAAAAAAAACACATCCATAGACATGTTTCGGGTTTTTAGTTCATATTAGAAAAAAGTTTCATGCAAACCCTCCTGATTACCATGCTTTATCAGTGCTAAACGTGAAAAAGGCTAGTTTTTCATTGTGCGATCCTTATAAGACCGATCGACGGATAAATTTGGCGAGTCGTGACTTTAATTATGATTTATTATTGTGCCGAAGTGCTACTTTTTTCCAAAGACTTTTAGTGGCTGAGGTGGCTAATATATATATATATACAGTGGGCTTATGTAGATTCATATTCGAGAAAGCAAGACCTTTATTACACCGTTCCATCGAGAACTTTCATTTTTATTAAGATAATTCTATTAAGAACATTCCTGATGCGGTCAACTTCATTTAATCATTAAAGGTTTTAATATTTGTAATGACTGGGTACGTTTGTCTTGCAAAAATAATTTATCTAAAATAATTTTCCAAAAAATGATTGCCTCTATCACTTACAAAAATGAATGAACAAAAATTAATTTTAATCGAAATATTTAGATGTAAATTGTTATTGATAATGAAAATATTTTTTATTGACTAGTTATTTTAGTATTGTAAAATGACAAGTGAAAAAATGATTATTTAGGCATTTGCTAACTGTCATAATTAAGTAATGTCTTAAAATCTTTTCATAACAACACAAATGTGCATACGATCCGGTCCTTTTTTCCTGAATATATATAGCTAATATACATATTCAAATTACCTTGTGTCCTCAAATATGTTGAAACCCTCTTGGCAAATTATCTAGTTTAGCATTTGACATGATTAGTTCTCAACTTAGAATTGGGAATCCACCTATGACTTTGGAGAACCGAACTAATTGATTTTGAAATTGCCATTTTTGGTTTGGGAACCGGTCCACTATTTGTTTTGTGTAAAAAATCAAACTACTATAATAAAATATTTTAAAATTACACTATTTCAATATTTAAACATATGTTTGTCAAGTCGTTACATTCTTACTTGTCCATGTTGAAAACCGTGGTTTGATTGTCCAACAGTGCAAAAGTACTTTTTTTTCCCTAAAAAAGGCTTCAAACCAGTTTAGATTAGTTCAACCTGAAAATCAGATTGGTTGAATTGATTTGGAATCAGCTGCGGAGTAGAATTGGCAGTTTTGGCCTAGAGAAAATTGAATCAATCTTAGGCCGTTTTAGGTTTATGGAATTGGGAACCGAACCGGTTATCCTAGTAATGGCCTTGAATTGGTCATTCCAGGCCTATTCATCATAACCAGTCTACACACCTATTTGGTATTGCATGATCTATAACTCGTTGCTTCCCCACTGATTTTTTAGAAGAAAAAACTCATCAATTTGTCCGTTTCTTCAGAACTTCAGTACGTCGATAGTTTTTGTTTTGGCCAACCATATACTTGTATAATGGATAAGGAGGATTTTGAAGGGTAAAAAGTACAGAATTCGAGATGTTTTTCAATGAATTATTATTAGATGGTAAACGTTTTTGGAGAAAAATAAAAACAGTTTTTCATTCAATTTCGTCGTCATTACATCCGTTCGATAGCGAAACGATGGAATGGTGCATGCCATGGCGAATTTCCACTGACAGAGACCCCCAACTATGGGAAGTAACGTGAGCCATTATTGGACTTTCATTTGTGCTTTTGTCCCTTCCGGCAGATATCTCGACGGATGATGCAATAAAGAAAGTGTGTGGATAAACCGAGTCCACAGCACGTGACATGTTAATGTAATGTCTTCAAAATATAAAATGAAACGTACCGTTATCTACATTTATATTTTTTAGAACAAATAAGCATCGGCCGACGTCCTATTTGTGTTTGAAAGGGCGTTAAATGCAAAGCATATTGCATAGTCCCCAACAGCATAAAATATTAATAATCTTCATAACCTAAGATATTTGATGGAATAGGTTGTGTGATTAACTCGATTAGTAGAGTATCATAAGACTATAAATAATGCTTGACTTGCTAGTGTCCGCCTATTAGATTTGATTACTAAGTGATGTGGCCGTTTTTTTATTGGTTGCTGAAAGGTGATCACTAATTTAATGACCACTTGTGGAGTACTGTATCACTTAGTAAACCAATTTAGTAGACTAGCAAATCTAGCATTGTTTTAATACTGCTTTTGTTGTTTAGACAATTATTTCTTGGAACAAATTAGGGGGAGAACACAAGCATGGTTATCTTTCGGTTTCCTAGACATCACCATAATGGTCACATACACTTATATGCTTTATCTATAACTATTTAATATCACTCGTGACTCAAAAATTCGAAGTTGATGACAAAGTTTACTCTTGCATACCATGATTCCATCGGACTCCTAGGGCTCCATGATCTATTCACTGAAAGCTAGATATGCATTTGTATCAACCTAGACTTATAGTCTCACCTCGCCCATGAAGAAACAAAATGAAAGATAGATTTTTACGAGCAATGCAGATCTACCTCGAGCCCAACTAGGTGAGGCCCTATGATAGGCTCTTGTCCAAGGATATCCAAAGATGCCTTTGGACACTTGACTCATGTCGAGCTTGGACTAACCCATGAGCCATTATATCCATGGTGAGATTTAATACACATTATCTACTTTCACTAGTAACATCAATTTCGTGATTGAATCGTTATTGATGGTGGGAGTCTAAATAACTAATCGTCGGATCGGAATGCATGAGACAACTTTTACTAGACTACCTCTGACATCATACTACGGTCTCTGTCGGTGTCTCTGGCCGGGGCTTGCACGCCACTAGACCCAACAATCCATCCATGGAATCCTGTCTGGTCCAAAATCTGCATGGCACAAACGCAACCGCTCGATCCGATGAACAAGTGCGCGAGGTGCCATGGTGATTCCAATGTGGACCTCCACCAAATATATTATTGATTTTGGATTTTTCCTTTTCTTTCTTTTAATTATTTTTGCAACTTTTCTGAGTGGGGAGGTTCTTGCACAGGTATGCTCGCACGTGAGACAATGGGGGTAGTAGACTTCCCACCACCCCCACCC
This sequence comes from Angophora floribunda, assembly GCA_014182895.1. NCBI lineage: Eukaryota > Viridiplantae > Streptophyta > Magnoliopsida > Myrtales > Myrtaceae > Angophora > Angophora floribunda. The sequence continues at coordinate 614,889 of CM024710.1, forward strand.
ACTAAAAGAGTCTCGCGAATCTCTCTGAGTTACAATCCCAAATGGAATCCACCACCATTCCAAATTGATTCCCCCACATTTCCCCAAATTGTTGGGGGATTCTTGCTTTAAAAGTTCTACGTTGTGTCTGCAAGCAAGAATCTCTAGCTAAAATTCTCATTCTTGGATTGATTCTTAGCCATCGAAGCTTCATGATCCTTTTGGTAGGATTATGTCAAAAGTTAGTTTAAATGGTGAAAATTTCCCTTACATTTATAAAGGGCTACCGGTCTCTTCCACGATGAATGTGGCCATGGATTAGAGTAGCAACAACTCATATATTTCATGTGATTAATTAATCTAAATTTGTTGGAAACTCGTGTCCTTATAGTAGAGTTGGGCGGTCTCCACCCTCTCTTACCTAAAAACTAGTTCAAAAAGGTCAAGTTTCCTCTACACTCATAAACTCAACCACTGGCCCCTTTTACAATCGATACAGAATACCTCAATAGAATTTGGGTTTTAACAAAACAAGAGTTGAAAAATCGGGCGGTGGCTCAGATATGGAATCGTTCAAGCCAATTATGAAAAGTTCGTACGTGCCGGTGCTTCGGATTGAAAGTGTTTATTCTTTTGTTCTAGCTATGCGACAGTCCAATTTCATATAATAATAAAAGAAAATGGTAGGGCTTTGCTTGCGTCGAGGTCCCTAGCTTTCGCGTAGAGGCAAGGTATATAGGAATCAGAACCCACTTTGATTTAAGAATCCCAAATCCAACACTATGATTATCCAATTTTTCACTTTATGGCTGGAAGGAGATATCTAAGTTAGGTTTTGAAAATCAAGCAGGGTGTCCGTGAACGATTGGCCGACGGTTCCAACATCAGAGAAAATAATTGTTCTAATGTCCAATGCGGTTCAACTTTCATCTTTGTAAGTCAAATCTTAATTTCAAATGGTCATATTAAATTTTATCTCTCACTTTTTAGCCTTTCTTTCACTTGTTTATGAGACGAGGTTGCATGTTAGGTGATAATCGACTGAATTCAAGTTCATTGGTGATGTGAATCTAGGTCTTGAGCAAAGCATGATGATTTAAAAATTGTGTTTAAAAAATCACACGAGCCAAGGCCATTAGAGAATAAGAAAAAATTATCTTTACTCCATCCTTAAGAAAAAGAGAGATGTGTGTGGAATCTCGTAATATTCATCATAACAAGAAATTATCTACTTAACATGATAAAATATGTATCAATACACAAGCATGTAGCTTAGTTAGGTGGAGCACCACGTTTGCACATGCACCAAGAGTAAGAAAATTGACATAACGACAAATTTTATGAGGGCTCCATCGTAGGATTCAAACCTTATATTAGCCTAATTGAAATTCAATATGAAAAAAAAATCCATATATATGGGTTCGTTGGATTTGTGGTGATATAAAAAATCCATGTATGTTCTCGATAAAACCTCAAAATAAACGGCATGATGCTTGATTGCCTTGTGACTTATGGTGATATCGCCGCACGATATTCATTTGCTCTGTGGTATACTTGTGGGATGACAATTTTATAAAGGTTATTGTTTTCTGGTGAAAGAGGAGTGTTGATCACAGCATATTAAAATGTAAACCTTAATTAGGTGACTAATCCACATTAAATAAGCGTAGTTCATCGACATGCAATCAGGTCCTTTAACTTGATTTATGTAATCAAGAGCTTTAATCATTAACCTTATTGATATATGCTTTGGGCGACGTATAGGTGCTGTCCTTTTATTATTTGAAAATGAGGAATATGATGAAAAGAATTTATAATCGTATTTGAATATCTTTTGTAAACGCATTAGAAGTGAAAAAAATAAGAGAGAAAGAGAATTTTGTAAACGCATTAGAAGTGAAAAAATAAGAGCCTCCCGGTTTCTTTCACTGCTTGTCGGCGGGGGTTACCAAAAAAAAAAAAAGAGAATTAAAATAAAAAACTAGATTGATCAAAATGGATCATAATCCTATTTCTTAATACATATTTGAAGATCCAAGTTGTTATATGGTAACAAATGGTTTTAGAATAATAAAATCCAAAAAAATATGGGAGTCAAATGAGTCATTCTATTTTCACGACTCTTTTTCCATACTCTCTCACCCTCACTCGATCTCATGATCGCTTACTCACTCAACGTTTTGACCTTATTTTAGGTATGAAGTTCCTTTAGATTGTGTTAAATATAAAAGCATTTTAGTAATATTAATCAAGTCGGTTATTAATCAGGTCAAGAATGGGTTAATAACTTTGTATTGCATGAAATTTGATCAAAATAGTTTAAATGGATTGGACCACTTTTGACCAGATCTGATCCATCCATTTGATAGGTTCGAAAATGGAGGCATCTTTCCTCCCTCCTCTCATTGGTGCAATCGGACATGTTAACTTGGAAAGCAACGAATCAGGAGTTCCTGTGCCGAGCAAAACGAGGTGGTGTCCGCACCGGTTTGGCTTTCATGTCGTGGTCGGAGATTCACCTGATCCCCTCCCTCTCCTCTCCCTCTGTTAATTTCCGTGACGCATCGATTATGCTTTTCTTTTCTTTTCTTTTAATTTTTTTTTGGGTGCGATCGGCTTTATAATTGCTTTCAGCTCCGTCGGCATCATCTGGGTGACATCGGCTTAAAGGCGATGGTGGTGGAGGCTGATTCGCACGCATATGATCCATTAAATTTTAGTTTAGTCGATGAAAAGAATCATTGCATCAATCGTCAATTTACTATGCCTGAGTGCTTTTTTGAGCACTGCTAAAGCAAAAAATGGTCCTGTTAAAAGGTTCTCTTGATCATCAATTTCACGTGATCTAAGATCTCAACACTATGAAATGTGGATATTCTTATGTCGATTTGTCCATGGGCAAAGCAATCTAGAGTCGGCCCGGGAAATCGAGCCTAACCTTGATTAACATAATGGTAATTTTAGGGGGAAAACATGGTTAAGGCATTTATAGATTTAATAACCTCATCGAATAGAGTCAATTATCAAGTAAAGCTATCGTGTCAACTATAAAATTAAGAACCGAGTCGATACAAGGCCGATTCCTAGTCTTTTATCTAGGAACCTACCTTGTTTTCATGTGAACTTATTTGGGACTGGGTCCTGTAAGACCAGTTCAGTTCGATTCGATTCGATTCGATTGTCAAATTGGACAGACTGGATTGGCCATCCCCATTCGTGGCTGATTATGCGCATGACTGTTTCAAAAAGGAGACGGTGAGCGGAGGCACTTTTCTGGGCCACGGCTTAGGCATGGCCACTGCTTGCGTATGTGGACGAGGTCTTTTGGGGTTTGCTTGTACCTTGGGATAAGTAACTGTGCATCCTCGGAAAACGGAAAAAAAAAAAAAAAAATGTCATTCGGCGAACTTTGGGCACGCCTACTACAAATTCCTGTATGAGTCAGATGAGGGTCGTAATCTCTGGTCGTATCGTGCATTTAGGGTGTATCTATTTCCCAAAAAATAAAAGATCTAAAAAAATTTTTCTAAAAATAATTTATATTAATTATAAAAATGAACGGACAAAAAAAAAATTTAGTATTGGTTGCGAAAAAGATTTAGACATAAATTATCGTCAATAATGAAATGATTTTCATTGACTAATTATTTTAAGTGTTCAAGTGATAATTTTTAGAAAAATATATTCTAAGTTATTTATTTTTTGTGAAACAAATAGAGTAATAGTAGTGTAATTTCTAATACCTAGAATCCATCATTTCTAGGTTGAATTATTCTTCTTTTCCTTTTCATTTTCGGCATTTAAGGTCGTCAATACCTAAAATTCATTATTTAAATTTTCAACGCTTATTTTTCCAATTTCATTAAAGAAACAAAAGCCAAACTACTTAAGGTGTGTTTGTTTCTGTGAGAGAATTCTTCTCGAATTAATTTTTTGGATTTTCACACATTTGGTTTATTGAAAATAATCGATCAATGAAAATCATTTAGAGCCAATAAAAAAATATATATGTTTAAATTATGAAGATGAATTCCCTAGTCTTGAAAAGGGAAAAATATTTTCCTAAAATAATGATTTCCTAAAAAGTATTTTCTTTATCACAAAATTTTTCTTGAAACAAATACACCCTAAATGCTATAATGAAAATAAACATTTTTTGAACAATAGATGAAAATCGAGTAAAATTTCACTTACCTTCAGTAGGTTTTGAACAACAAGATGATAAGATTTTATACATTACACATTTTCTTATCGACCAAATTAGAACCTCTTCCTTTGATATATAAATTGGTTTTTTAAAAGTCGAATCAATGTGTGGAATGCACGTACACTCGTTTGATGAAAATGGAAAACTAAGTACTTCAAACTGTGAAACGAGTGCTCCTAATCTTTAGTGCTAAAAATGGAAAAAAATGACTTAGCTAATTTTTTGAAGGGACGAAGTATAATATAATTTTATTACTCATAATATGATTATGAACAACATTGATAGGTTTTCTGTTCAGTAATTTAAGTAACCCAACCTCCGTAGTTGGTGCACTTTGATTGAAAGTATTAAGAGGTTTTCAGCTCTGAAATTAGGATTGAAACTCATAAATTGTGTGCAACTTACTCTGAGTTGGAACCACCGACATTGCCCAAGGCATGGATTTAACCATTTCATTATACTTGCAAGCTACGCCACGAACTTCCACATAGTCGGGTATCCATGCCCCTCCTAGATTATTGGGAAAATATCAATCCCTTCTTTAGGAAACCATTTAAGTGATTTTTTTTTACTAAATGAATCTTTTTAAGCCAAAACAAATTGCACTACCAAGCGAGGTTAATCGTATTTAGTGTCCAATTCTATAATTTCATCACATTCTTTTTTTTTTTTTTTTTTTGGTTTGATTTTCAGCCCCAGTGATTTAATCTTCCATAAAGTTAATTTATCACTTGAGAAAAGCAAATAGAGAGCATGCCCCTAACTTTGGTGAATAGAGAACATTAAATTGGCCTGATGATAAGGCCCATAAAACGCAAAAATGCAACCAATCCCCTTTTCCCAATACATTGGACTGTCGCATCAGCCAATTGTCTACATTTAAATCGCCAAACGAATGATTTTTTTGTCGGTTGATGGTTTATGTCTTGAAAGAACCCTCATTTCACAGAAAAATAAATAATTCTAAAGTATTTTATTAAAAATATCGTTTATATCATTTATAATAGTTAATCAACATTATGTGTAAGTATTTTTCATACATGATGAAAATATTTTTTGTCAATTTATTTTTATAAGACGTTGTAAGTGATTTATCGCGATTTGGCTTGTTCTCAAATTTAGTGAGGTAAAGGGAGATGGGCAATGCAAGAAATCAGGACTCAAAAGGAAGAAAAGACCTTGCCATTATGAAACTATGCAAGAAACATTGTCGCATACGTTCACCCTTTTCCATGTAGAAATGCTCCTTTAAAGGAAATGGTTGTCGTGCACCTTTTCAATAATGAAACCAAACGATTCAATATCCTCCTTCAATAGTCAATAGTCGGTTACCAAGACCTCACAAAATATGTTAACTAGATACCTTTCTCTTATGATACAAACATTGTTGAATCCTGGTCACAAGTTATCATGACTACTTTGGTGTCAGACTCTAATTCAAGCATGTCAAATATGTCTACTTGGAATGGTTTTGGTTTGATAGTGCCATACCGTGACTTTATACTATTAAGTTATAAGTCATAATTTTTAAAGTCGTAGAATCTAGAAGAAAGCATGGACTAGGCGGGCCAAGTCTCGAAGCATTTTTTGGCTTGGATCAAACTAACTAGTCTTGGCCTAGCCCAAATTCTTTACCAAAGTGTTTTCGAGCATAAGTAATGTGTTTTCTATAATTGATATTTTTATACTTCAATTAAGATTTTTAAAAATCTAACCTTGTCTGAGTTGGTTTGGACTTTCGAATTGTCAGTTTTTATTCTCACCCCCGGCAAAATCTCCCAAAACTAGACAAGACAATGTCCTAAAAACCCGCTTAAGTTGCTTTAATTGTGAGAATTAATAAATACAATGTAAAAATCATCTTTCTTTTATAATTGTAACATTTATAGAAGAGCTATACAAAACATGTACATTGTACAAACTTAGCCATTTAGAAGAAATCTCACAAACCCATGACATAGTCTCAATCGACACTAGTAGCATGCCCTGTATTTTGACTAGAACCCCACGATCCTCTTATGAGCATTTTGACCACTTGACGAGCCCCTCGCTCTTGGTATATAAGTAAACCTAACCGGTGTTGCTCTAGCTATCAATGTGAAGCCACCCTTCTCAATATGAACTACATGAGCTCAGATTTTGTTACCTCTTCGATCTCAACATATGTCACAAGGTACATTCTAAATGAATAGTGACCAAATATAAAGTGAGATGCTAGCTGCAATGGAAGGAATCGAAGGAAGGAGGGTTATATTTTGCTTTAGCTCTCGTTTCCTCCTATTCCTTAGATTCCGCATCGTTAATTGCCGCAAATCATCCCAGAGAAATTCCCTTTGAGATCTGCTTCCGTAATTTGCACACTCGAAATTCCAATTCCTTTTTCTTTTTCTTTTTTTTCTTTTTTAATCTTATTAGCTTAATTGAGAAATTCTCCTCTACTTTCGGACCACTATAAATACCAAGCCTCACTTCCCCAACCTTTGCGCAAGACATTCCTCTGTCCCCCGGACACCTCTCTCTGTCTATCTAGCTCCGATGGCGTTTCGAAAAGCTCTAGCGAAGCGATTCTTGGATTCTCCCAGACCAACGTCGCCGGCTGCGGCGGCGGCAGCGGCTCTACCCTCACTCCAAGCCATACCTCCCCCTCCAACGGCCGCCACCGCCTCCTTCCACCGCGAGTACCTCACGTCGCCGGGGGCCCCCGAGAAGGGCCTCTTCCGGCGGTTCCTCCAGCGGCGCGCGATCAACCACGCCGCCGGGGCGAGGCTGCCGGAGTTCCTCTCCATCCCGGTCGGGGACAAGCTCCGCGAGAAGCTCCGGAGCCTCGACGGCATCGCCGGAGGGGAGCGCCTCCGGCTCGGCGGGCTCTCGCCGCCGCCGGTCGCGCTAGATCCGCTCGCCGGGGTGTCGGTGGGGGACGCGAGGAAGCTGCTGAGGCTGTCGCGGGTGGAGATGATCAAGGCGAAGCTGAGGCAGATCGACGCGAGCTCGATTTCGTACGAGGAGTTCGTGGGTATCTGTGACCAGGCGTGCGGACCCGGGTGCGAGGACGAAGGTGCCGAGTTCGCCAAGGCGTTGGACAAGTCCGGAAACGTCATCGTCTTCGGCAATGTCGTGTACCTCAGACCTGAGCAGGTATATACATCATCCCCTTTTTCCATTTCCCCTGTGAATCCATATCCACCATAGATGAACTCCAAACTCCACGAAACAAACGCAGAAAACAGAGGAGACCGATGATGCTGTTGCATCAACAGCAAAGGATCCTGTCCCAAAATGTTAAAATTCTTGATAAGTATGCTTTGATGAAGACAATTACCATCAATGGCATTGCCATCTTGGGCTTATGCAATGAGTTATCCATTAGTGCCTATTTGGGCAGAAAAGATATGACCTTTCTTTGAGTTTCCTTCCTTAAAATTTGCATCCTCGCCCACGCATTTAAGGAGGTAGTACTGAGTGCCTATTTGGGCAGCAAATATGACCTTTCTCTGAGTTTCCTTCCTTAAATTTGCATCCTCGCCCACGCATTTAAGGAGGTAGTAAGACCCGGGCGGGACACCGCGCCGAGCCCCGCCTCTGGCCCGTCATATCCTATCGCCTTTGCTGGCTTAGCTCCACCCTTAATTGGCATAACCCATTAGTAAAACGAGAGCTGAGATTGAGATTTTATCTTCCATTCTTGCATCTAGCAACTGATCTAATAAGTTGCAATGGATTGTTCACTAATTGCAGCTGGTTAAGTCGATGGAGTCGGTGCTCCACCAATCCGTGGCCAGGCCCAACGACCCAAGGAGGAGGGAGCTGGAGCAGATGGAGAAGCACAAGGCCCAGATCGACGACAAGGCCCGGGCCCAGGTGAAGGGCGAGCTGTACGGCGGGCTGGGCTTCCTGGTGGCCCAAACGCTCGTCCTCATGAGGCTCACGTTCTGGGAGCTGACCTGGGACGTCATGGAGCCCATCTGCTTCTTCCTCACCAACCTCCACGTCGCCCTCGCCTACGGCTTCTTCCTCCGGACCTCCACCGAGCCGTCCTTCGAAGGGTACTTCCAGCGTCGGTTCAAGACCAAGCAGCAGAAGCTCATGAAGATTCACAATTTCGACGCGGACAGGTACCACGAGCTCCGCCGAGCATTTTACCCGGATGAGTCCCGATCCTGGCAAGAAAGAGCGTGAGAGCTTTTAGAAACAAATTTCTCAGGCTCCCGAAACGGCAAACGGAACTAACCATTTGTGGCTAAAATTATAAGGTAGCCAGGATTTTTAAAAAGAAGAGAGAGTTGAGACATGAGTAGCTAGTTTTTTCGGGCCGGGATCGGTCCATTTTTCTTGGAGTTTTTATCCAATTGAAGGTTTGAGGGGAATACTACCGACGACAAGCATCAGCTGACACAACTTTTCCAGTGCAGCCTGAGTAATTCTCGTGGGGGAATTCGAATCCAGTTTGTTCGAGAACAAACGATCAGGGTCACAACTCAGAGGACCATGACTCTCTTGGTATTTTAGAGATGTCTCTCTTTACTTTGTACAAAAGAGGCTATTCGAACAGATATCGCACGAGATGTTTTCAGGCTACTTTCCTTCTTTCTAATGACTGATCGCCAATGAAGTTTCTTATACGTGCAATCCTGTCGTTAACCAGTCAATTTTCAATAGCATGGACAGCCGAGTGCTCAGATCACTGGAATAGTGTTCATCTAAAGAGAGGTTTTATGTAAGAAACGTGAAAAAGCACAAGAAGATGAGTAACTTTATAACTAAGAAGTTGCGTTGCCCCTTTATGATGAGGATGACTCTCGTACTCTTAAGTCGATTTTATCGCCCGTGCCTTTAGCTAAGTTTTTTTTTTTTTTTGGGGGGGGTTCACGAAAGATGACCATCAAATTTGTATTAAAGAGATGATAAATACACCAAGTGAGAATATGAACACAACAAATCCCAAAAGGTTTGAGGTAGGTTAAAAACCCAATTAAGTGGAAGAGTGTCATGGACTTGGGCTTTTCCGTGACTTTGTTCTTTTACTTTGATAAGCAAATTGTTGCATTCTTTGATCAGCGCGTGGATTTCCCGACAGACGTGACTTGGGCCTTGAAGCATTCGAACTAAAAAGAGGTTGTCCAACTCCAACTCTTATTATCTCTTCTAAGCCACGTGAGTTCAACCACTTCAAAGCCTCCTAAGAGAGCTAGGGTTGCGGCATGGAGGGGAGATCGAATGCTTCAAAATATTTCATTTCTTCCTATGGAAGTTGAGGCAATGCTCCATTGTCATCCTACATTCACCAAATCGATGGTTTAGGAACTCTTTGTTGCCAAGGTGATGTGGCGATGCCTAGGTCCAATTCCCTCAATTTTTGTCGATGCAAATTCTTTCTTGCTCATTATCAACTCACCTAAGCCATCCAGCATCAAGAAAATCTAAGGGTTGACCTAAGCTATCCAGTATCAAGAAAATTTAAGTGTGCTTGGTAACTTTTCTGTTTTTAGAAATAAACTTTTTTTTTCTATTCTTGAAATAATTTCTAAGTAAAAGAACGTGTTTGGTAACTGTACAAAATTTCTATTATCTGAATAGAAAAAGAATAAGAATGCGTTTGATATAACTTATAAAATTTTTTTGTGACGTAAAATTTTTGAAAATTTTCTTGTATTTTTTTTCCTTTCTTCTTCTTTTGGCAGCAAGCAACCTGCGAGTGGCAGCAACTACTTAGAAGAGGAAGAAAAAAGAAGAAGATCTTTCTAAAATTGTTCCTAAGAATGAGAAGCAGTTTTTTTTTATTTTTTGTTTTTGTTTCAAATTTATTCCTCAAAACAATTTTCTATTCCGAGAAATAGAAATATTAACTGACGTTACCAAATTGATTTATATTCTTTTTCTATTTTGGATAACAAAATAATAGAAAATTTGAAATGTTACCAAATGGAGCCTAATAAACTAAGAAAAAGGAAACGTTCTTGGTTTCACCACAAAGAGAGTTGATGGAACCAACATATCAACATTCTCCTCTGTGAATTGAATTTAGAGTAGATGGGTTTTGTAGATATATCCAAATTCGACCATGCAAAAGTCCATGAGAATTAAGCAATAGATAAAAAAGGAGTTAGAAAATGGGGAAAATGATCTAAAAAGTCCTAACTTATTACAAATATACTAATTTAGTTATAAACTTTTTTATTTTTATTGATTAAATCCTAAAATTTTTATATTTGTGTCAACTTATTCCATTTAGCTAATTTTGGTCGGAAATAGCTGACATTGACATTGATTGTCCTAAGTAACACAAGCAACGTTGATCTTGACAAAATCTAATAATATTTTAATTTTTTTTGAAATTTTTATTTAATTTTTCCCCCTTTACTCCCTGTTTTTCTAGACAGTCACTAGACCTGGAAACTGGCTAGAGGTGAGGGCTAGTGAGGCTTGCCCTCCCTAGCCATCAAGGGTTGAAATGACCTTCAGATCATCTTCTGTCTTTTGCAAGAGATGTTGCCAGAATTTGAGGCACTCGTCATACTTGTGAGATCATAATTGAAAGAGTGCTTCCTTGGCCAGTGGGGCGATGATCGATAGAGCGCCCTCGTCCTCCACCGATGGAGTCATAGCAACTGCGACGGTAGCAAGTGAGGATGGTACCATGGACAAATCTCGCGATTCCATTTCCAAATTGACCAATGGGAAGAATGTAATTCTAGCAATGCACCTGCTTGGATCAATAGGGGCATGAAAAAAACCCCTAACTTTCGCAGAGGAACCGAGAATTTGATGTGGAAGAAATCAGGGCACAATTCAAGGTCGTAATGGGCATTGAGGCTCTCGGAAACCCTAGAGGTTTTTTAAAATCAATCACTAGGGTTGGCAAGGTCGACCTCTCCTCTAGCCAATTGCCCAAATTTGGCAATTGGCTAGAGTTTGAAGGGAAGGGAAAAAAAAAAAAAAAAAAAAAGGAAAAATAATAAATAAATAAATCGAAAAAAAAAATTCAAAATTTGTCCACTTTAGCTTTGGCTATGCAACATAATACAATCAATGTCTATGTTAACAATTTATGACTAAAATGAGTCGGCTGGAAATTTGCACAAATGCAAAAGATTTAGGACTTAATTGACAAAACAAAAAAGATTTAGGATTGAATTGACACAATTACAATAAATTTAGAACTCTTTTGATAATTTTCCCTTAAAATATGTGATTGGTTTGAGCAGTGACCATTCTTCATTGATTTTTATGGTTTCTCGAAGCTCATTTGGTTATTCCAGGTATTTGCACACACAAAATGACCAATTTTGAATATTATGAACAAGTAATAAATTAGTTGGTGAGAACAAAATTTGGCATTTGAACATAATTATTAATAACTTGAAGGAATTGACAAAAAGTGGAGATGACAATGTCTGATGCAATTGTCAAAGAAGTACTATCAACGTAGTGGAATAAAGCAATTGCCAAGATAATGAAGTTTAAGAAATCCTCAAGGTAGTAGAGTCAATGTAACTATTCGATAACCATTTGAATGTCCCTTTGAAACCTTTGTTTGTGGACTTTATTGATAACCGTCGGTTGTATACTTTAAATAGCTACATTGTCATAAAAAGGGCACCTCATGCTCGAACAAACAAACAAGTTATCTTAAAATTTCTATATAATAGTTGTAGTTTCTAGATTCATGATATCAATTGAATTCTAATGTATATCTTTGTTGTATATCGTGTGCCTTATCGTCAATTAAATTTTGGCATTGCATTTTTACATTCTCATGCTTTGTCGTGAATTAAATTCTAATATGGTTTATGTACATTTGGTTCAATTTGAAGTGATTACATCATCATATTTTGTCATCAATTAAACTCTGACACAATCTGTACGAGTTCAATTCCGTTTGAGGTGAAGTTATCAATTCGTTTGTCTACATGTGATATTTCACGTTTGGAGTCATCACAAAAACATGTCTCCTTAAATCGAAGAATGACTATCAATGAAAGATATTTTTTTCCGAGAAAAGGACCAATCAATTTAAGTTTATACAACGGGGAGCTCAACATGGCCGATGCATCACGGGCCTCTCTAATGCAGTTCATCTCAGTCCAACACGAATCCACGTTATTGAGTAGGGCCGAGGTAGGCTACTGTTCAATGAACAAGTGCTTTTTTTTCTTGGGCCGCATGCCTGCATCCAAGTAGGGGTGTCAGTGGTTCGGTTCGGTTCGGTTTTTCGGTTTTTCGGTTTTTCTTGACTTTTTTCAGCAATTTTGATTTAGCACGAGAGATATGGATATTTCCAGATTTGGCCAATGGTAATTTCTTGATTTGAGGAAAGTGCAGAATCCATCAAGCATGCAATTTACTTATGGATCCATTCTCTTGCCTTGCTGGACAAAGGCAAACCAGGTGAGGAAGCTTGCTTCTGTAGGGCAAGTTGCTTCTTCAATTCAGCTTCCTCCTTCTCTCTCCGACGCTGATCTTTCTTGGCTTCTTCCTGCTTTTTAAGCTGTTTCTTCAACTCGATCTCTTCTTTTTCATAACGCTTCTCTTCCTTCTCTGCCTCCTCTTGTGAGTGCTTCAATTCCCAGATTTCTTTTTCCAAGACTTACTTCGATTCGCAGGTTTTGGTTCATTGGTTTAGGGGGTCACCTTCGCTGCTGCCGCCGCTGAGATCTGAATAGCCTCTTTGCCGCAGATATTCATCGATCACGCCTTTCCCCACTTCTTGCCCGATAATGTTCTGAGCAGAAATTTCAAAACACAAAGTTGAAACCAATTCACAGCCAATTAAATTGTCTGCTCACGAGAAATTTATACCATTTGCTCGAAGAACAAATCCTTCATAAACTAATCGGCAATCCACTGCAACATACCCAGTCTCTTCCTACAAATTAAAACAAGAAAGCCCAAGATTTCTGAAGTGGTTTTCAGATGAAAAGTGAGAATTTTTAGGACGATGATCCACCTTGACTCCTCTACCCAGATAAAATTTCATCGAGAGATCAAAAAGCGAGAAACCCAATTCACAACAGCATCGCACCATCGCGGGTAACCGGAAAGAGACGCGGAGAACACGAGAAAGACGAGAGATTTTACGTCGAGGTACTCCTTGGCGTCGGAGGGTTGAGCGAGGTTGCAGTAGGAGACGAGGCCCGTGATCACCCTCGTCCAAGTCTAGACCCGACTCCGCTCGCTTGCAGAGATCCAGCAGCGCCTTCTCCAGAACAGGTGAAATCTGGGAATTGAGGTGCTCTCCTCGAGGCAGCAGGCCATTGCCCCGTTGGCAGACCCGCACTCCGCCGAGCTCGGGTCTAGGGCAAGCTCCCGCCTCTCCATCATCTCGCGACAGTACGCGAGAACCCCCTGGATTTCGGCCTCGAGGGAGGCGATTCGGTCGCGCCGCTCGTCGGTGCCGAGGCTCTTGAACAAGGAACGAGAAGAAGAGGAATTCCCTCTTTTGCGCTTCAGAGCCCCCCGCGAGCGTGAGGCCGACGCCGGCCCGCTCCCGCCGCCCCCGGCGTCCGCCATTTTTCACCGGAGATGCAGAGAGAGAGAGAGAGAGAGAGAGGAGGAGAGGGCGAATGCCGCCGGCGAGAATCGTAGGGTTTCAAGAGGCGCCGATCTGCGGTGGAGGGGAACGCCGACCGAATTCACTCCTCCTTCACCGGAGCATCGAAAGCGAAGAAGAAAAGTTGCGCGTCATTTCCGCTTTTTGTCTTGCACCTTAGAAACCGGTTCAATTCGGTTAACCGTTTGGTTCGGTTAACCGAATTGGATAGGTTCTAAAATAGAAGATATAATTTGATTTTTTCGGTTAACCGAACCGAACCGAAAACGCATGAAATTTCGGTTCGGTTCGGTTTTCGGTTCGATTACTGACACCCCTAATCCCAGGGCCTATTTCTTCCCGTTGATCGAGTTGAAGATTCTTGACAGATAGAACCGCGCGTTGCGGCGCATTCTTTGGGAAATTCTGTAGATTTCGGAACCGCCCCGATGAATCTCGTTCGTGCAGCCGTGCTCTCTCTGTTTTTTTGCCCTTCCTTTTAAGCGTTGATCTAGCGGAAATTGAGAGTAGTTCTGCAAATGCCAGCAAGGAAAGCAAAAAGGGCACATTAGTACGAAACACCTTCCTCAGCTTTCACTGGAAAATCACGTCGCATTTTTCAGACCCGGCAAAGAGGTGAAAAACAACCAGAGTCAGAAGCACGCATTCAGTGAAGAGACGTCTTTTAACAGCCGTCTACATCTCCACGTCATGATTAAAGTTTGATCTTCGATGGCAATCCGTATCTTCAATCGATCTTAGCCAACGGAAAGCCCCGATCTTCAGCAGATCAAAGTGGGATAAATGCAACTTGTCAAACACCACAAATTTTTGCTAAGCCGAAAGCCCATTAAGGAAGGTGGACCAAACGCAGCCGATGTCCTCTCTTAGGTTCAATGTGTTCAGTCAGTCTAGGCTCAACCAATTACCGGGCAACTCCACAACCAGCCACGTCACATGTTCCATCGCCGGTGTTGCCATGCTCAACTACACGCAGCCAGCCCTTTGTCGCCGCCGGTCCATGGCTCAAGAGACAATGCTAGACTGAAGAAGGAGGACGTCGCTCTGCATATTCCCCTGATTTTTTCCACTGTTGCTCTACTCCTCTTTCTTTGCGCTGGTGATTTCTTTACACATTTCACCCGATTCCAGATCAGATTTTTTTTTAAGGACACGTGTGGATCTACGCTTTTAGGGGGTGCGCCCCATAAATTAAAATTCATGGTTCGAGCGGCCGGTGAAATTACTGCACGACATTACTAGGCTCTTATTTCCTAATTAATGAATACCTCCTAAGAAATGGCAAGCTAGAAATTTGAACGTCAGTTACCAAAAGAGAGATTTCAAACAGAGAGAGGAGGCCTTGGGGACCGTCCGACGCTTTCACGTCATTCCGTTGCTGGCCATACCCATACGTATCTTCCAATCTCTCCTTTTGACACGCAAGCTCGCTGGCCGAATCAAACCCACTAAAATAGACTCAGGATTTCTCGTTACAACTTGTTAGTATACTTTAGAAAAATAATGGCAATGGGGACAAAACAAAGAAGCAACGCTACCAAAAAAAATTAAAAATTTACATCTTCCTCGTCGAATCATCATGCCAACGTCGTTTGATTTACATCTTCGCTCTGAGCAAAAGAAGATATGGTGAAGAAAGGAAGGAAGGAAAATTGGGGACCGGCCCCTTTTGTTCTGCACAAAATTACAATGGAGAACCAAACAGAATTCCTATGAAACTAATTGAAGAAAACCAAGAATTAGGCCTCCGGAAAGGCCGAGGCAGTTACCAGATGCGCCCCAAAAAAATGAGATCACGATCCCGACGAGCGAGAGAGGCCGAACACGAACCGATCAATGATCTTTCTCTCTCGCGGCCTTCGTCTCCTGGCCAGAAGGACCCTCTTGCGCCGCCGCCGCCGCCGCCCCCGTCGACCCGTCCTCTTGCTCCGCCACGGTGCCGACCTTCCGGTACTTCAGCTGCACCTTGACGTAGAACTTCAACACCAAGAAGAGGATGGCACCGTTGAGGACCGAATTGAAGACCCAGGCTCCGATCCCGTTGCACCCGCCTTTCAAGAAATGCAAGAAGAGGACGCCGAAATGGCAAATCAGGTTGTAGCCCAGCAGCACCACCTGGCAGTTGGCGACGAAGGGGAACCGGGCGCCGGGGAGGCCGATCGCGGTCCAGAAACGGTAGCCGTAGACGACGGCGTAGAGGAGGGTGGTGGAGAGGATGGCGAGGACCTGGAAGGACTGCGAGAACTCGAGCCAGAGGAAGGACATGCAGAGGAGGATGGACTGGTTGAAGAGCTGGAAGAAGGTGAGGCGGCGGCGGCGGAGGACGGTGAGGAAGGTGCGGAGGAGGTGGAGGAAGCGGGAGAGGTAGAAGGCGTATGACCAGAAGAAGACGCGACCGGAGGGGCGGGTGCCGAGGGGGAAACAGAGGAGCCACTGGATGGGGGTGGTGCGGGAGCGCCGCCACAGCCACCGGGTGTCGCGGATCTCGGCGTGGGCGGAGAGCAGCATGCCGGCGAAGACGACGGCGGAGGCGGAGGCGACGGCGAGGCTGTGGAGGGCGGGGAGGGGACCGAGGGGGACGGGGCGGCGGCGGGGGAGGAGGAGGAGGAGGAGGAGGAGATGGAGGGCGGAGGCGGCGGCGACGTAGGCGGCGACGGCGGCGAGGAGGAAGGACCAGGTGGAGCCCCAGAGGTGGTGGCTCCACCGGAAGTTGACGATGGAAGGGTGCTCGGACAGGTAGTACTTCAGGGCCCCCGACATTGGCAGCAGCCGCATCCCCATTTTCTCATCTGCGGAAAAATCTGAGATCCCCCCGCCCCAGTACACGCGATTGAATCGGATTGACGGTGAGACAGAGAGAGATGTGCGGATTTACAGTTGGAGAAATCGCTGGAACTTGAGGTGGTGGGATCGATCGAAACAGAGGAAGGTCAGCGAGCTTATAAAGAGAGAGAGAGAGAAAGAAAGGAGAGATTTTTAATTTTTATATACGCGTTGGAGAGAGTCAAAGACTGGAGATTCAGCTCCAGTCCGGTCTTCCTTTTCCTCGTTCCACATCTCATTTTTACCAACTTCTTATTTTTTTGGGTTCTTTTGCTTTTCTTTTTCTTTTTTGATGCCGTGGATTTTTTAAAAATTCTCTGGAAAATTCTCATTGGCCACTTGAATGAGTGATGGCCAAGGAGGCACATCTATTTTCTTAGGTTTAAAAAATATGGGGGAATAAAGACCGACAAAAACTTGGGGAACAGGGAGCTTTCTAGGGGTTCTCAGGTGTACTATATTGCCGTAATTAAGTATATATAAACGTATGTCGTAATGCGTGATGGATCCATTCAATGTCACTCGTCGAATGATTTGCAATACGAATATGAATGATAAATTTGACCGAGAGGAGGCCGTCGTGATTATTATTCAAACGTATGTCGTAATACATGATGAATTAATTCTAGGTGATTTGTTGAATGATATGCTATATAAATATGGAAAAATAAATTTACCTAAAAGGAGGCCATCTTATGGCTCCATTGAGATTTTTGGAAAATTAGGGCATTCTGCATTCAACAAGAAAAGACGAGATGCATTTCATCTTACCAAATAATTTGACTTGTAAAGGATTTGAGAATGGAAAATTCATCGAGTAATTGGATGGAAAGATATCTAATATAGTCATGATGTAATCAATTATGTTGCTTTAACTTGCCAGCTGTATTTGATAAGAATGTCACAATACACCATATTGCATTTTTGGCCATTTGTTAAAAAAAATTTTCCTTTCCATCTTTAAAGTAGTCGGTGGTTAGGGTTTTAGAACTCGTAAATAAGTCCCTGATAAAATACAATGAACAAACATAAATACTCTAGAAATTCCGCCTGAGATTGCATAATCTAAAACTAGAAAACCAGTTAATAAAATGGTTGGGATAACATTATCCTTCTTTAACATAATTCACTTCTTTATTTATCTAATTTACAATTTACATCTATTTTATAAACTATCATTGCAACTTGCACAATATCTTATAACTAAAGGACTTGGCTAATAAGTCGATGCAAGATATTGTGCAAAACACTTGTTAACTTAATATGAACACTTATGAGTTTTATCTTATCATTTCAGGTACGAACGACTACTATATTGGACTATTTGACAGTAGCCACATCAAAAAATGTGATGTGGAGTATTCTGTCTCCACCTAAGATCTTCCTTATTCCTAAGTATATCTTTGTCTTTCCACCTAAGTGGAACATCTCAAAATAATTTTTTTTTACGTTTCAAAATTTAAACGAAATACCTATATCTCTTTTATTGGACCCAAAAGGGTGAGGCGGAGAAACTACACTGATTTCTTTTTATTTCTTTTTTTTGCCAATAGAAAGTACACTGATTTACGAGGAGCAGAAGAAGATAAAAATAAGAAATGACAACGACAACTTCTGGAACCATAAAGATTTACAAGGAACTACATTGAAGTATAATTCTAACCCCTTATTGGCAAAAAAAAAAAAGAGAAAAAAAATCAACAACCACTGAGGAATTCTTTATTGGAAATGGGTCGGGGGCGAGAATCTGACGAGCGTCTGGAAAGGGACGCGAACGGAACATGACAGAAATGTCCGAAAGAACATAGGCTCGCGCAGCATAAAAGTAAATGGCAGGCGAACATATGATGTGATCACATGAGGTGATGGACCAGTTTAAAAAACTAGGTGGCGGCTCTTCCAAAGTTGACACCATCATCTGTCCGTGTCGCTTCAATTGAAGAAAAGACGGAATCACGTCAAGGATTAGGGAAGGACCCGTGAATGAGACGATTCATGTAAATCGCTTGGCTAGGGTTTGCTGTAGACTTAGCAGTTCGGTTTATTTGCCTTTTATACACTTGAAAGGATGGCCGTAACGCGGACATTACATACCAATTGATGATCCGCACGATATGTTCGAAACGAAGCTGTCTATGTATTTAGGATCGTAGACAATCTACGATTCAGTTACGGCACAAGATCAAATGAGGTATCCATGCTTCAACGTAAGCTCCTTGTACACCTTAAATTTGTCGTCGTCGCCTATGGCTTTCGTGTACAAGTTTGATGGTATCTTTTGATGGGTTTTGGCCTAGAAGGCTGCTAAGGACACTTTTTAGGTAATTGAGATAAGTAAAAATGAGAATTGCCGATACAATTACCTCTCTCGTTGTATGCACATGCGTGATTAAAGTTTTGAAAAATGCGATTTCTTTTTACAAGTACTTATGAATCTCTCATTTTCATAATTGTATCACCGTGTACTCGTTTGATTATGAATATAATTTTAAGGTATGTTTGTTTCGGAAAAAAATTCACAATAAAAAAACCTTTTTGGGACGTCAATTCAAATTAGAAAATTTATTTTCCAAATTTGATGGATGCGTAAATGATTTTCTACTAGACATGAAAAAAGTTCATAAAACTAATTTGCAAAAAATTCTTTTATTGAAATAAACATACCCTAGGAAGGCAATTTCTAGGAGATCAACTTTTTAGGAAATTTTGTTCTCTTTTTAGGTTGGGAAATTCATCTTCCTAACTTTATGCATGCATATTTCCTTTGAATATAGATGTTTTTCTATTAACCAGATTCATTTTCAGCAAACCAAACACGTGAAAGTTTAAAAAATTAATTCGCAAAAAATTCTTTCGCTCAAATAGACACACCTTCAATTTGGTTACAGTTAAAGGAGAGCAGGGACAATTTCTGGATTTCATGATGGGAGAACCTCTTCTCTCATATTTTTTCTTATTTTCATAATCTAGACTACGCGTGACATTGACTTATGCTTTCCCACTTCCTCATCAAGCAAGTCTTCTCGACTCGCGGCTCCATTAAAATAAAGTTTGAAGTTCGACCAAATGAAGAGACGACCGCGTGTTCTCTAGAAGGATTCCCCACCGAAACCTAAACCGCAAACCACACGCGGCCAAAAGAATCTTTGAAGAGTTCCTGGGCATACGAAACGACTTCGAGGACTCCCAGAAACACTTCCCTTTCTCCAGCCAATACGACGATTCGGTTCGCGATGTGACTCGAAGCTTGTCCTCTTTGGGGTCAAGAATGCAGATAGGTATGCAATCGAGGAAAAATGTGCTGGACCCCAAGTGACATTCTCGGCTTTGATGGTCATCCGTGATCTCGATCCTGTCTTCTAGAAAATTGACTCTAAGGAGAAGCTCACCTACGTGATAGAACCTTTGGAAGTGCGAAATGTGTTGGATCCACGAACTCAATCTCGATGTGTTGAAACTAGCCACAAGACGCCAAGTGATATCATATGCTTTGACGTGCATATCCATCACGAAGCTTTCTAGAGAATTGACTCTAACAAGAAGCTCACCTACGTAATTAAACCTTAAGAATTGTGAATGAAAGATTGCTCCCCTCTAAGGTAGCTCTATGAGAAAAATGCATGGTATATCAAACTAGTTTAATTGTCCGTTCCCGGTTCTGTTACATTGTTTAATAAAGTTCTATGGTAAACCAATATTGATATCTAGCATCGTTCGATTCTTTAAGTTCTATGTATTCTTTATTTATAGTTTTAATCCCTAAATACTTTTTGTTTTGATTCCATGATGATGAATCGCAGAGGGTCAAATTCATTCGTTTTCGGAATCTTGGATAAATTTGCAGCCCTCGTGGTTCTTGAAACCCCTAACGAGGGGCGCTCATTCGCCTTTTCCTAGATTTTTTTTGGTTCTAGAAATCCCTCGGACCCCACCTTTGCTCATTCTTTAGGTTTGTCTTGTTGTGCAAGGCTCTCTTAGGTTTGACTAATGCGATGTTCCAAAGAGTGTTCCTCAAATTCAAAAACGCACGCAACCAGGTTTCAAAAGCAATTTGAAGCTCTAACACATTCATCAAACTTAAATTCAAGAGAGAATTACTGAACCGTCAAATCCGACAAATAATGCGATATATTTCATACATTAATCTCTAGGATCCTAGGCTTCAATGGATTTACTAATGTAGGTTACACGATTTAATATTTGACATTTGTGGCTGCATAAAATTAGGGATAGACCTAGACAGGTTACACAACTATAATTTGTCTCGTGAGCTTGTATATGACTTCATTTATAAAAAATATTGACATAGGAGGTCTTTAAACTTTTCTCAAAACCTTAGGTTTAGATATTTACTTTGTTCAAGTGGGTACTTTCGTGAAAAGAAAATTAAAAAAATAAATACCGACATGGCCGTTGAATACCACGCCGGCTCTTACGTGGCAATTAAAACCTCAAAAGTTTAAGAAACGGAAAGCATAATAAAATAATAATAATAACTTCAGCTGGACCGCCGAAAAAGGTATAGAGATGGCAATGGTGCTGCGGCGGAGCCGCCAGCGCATAGATGTGGCAGACAGGCCGGGCCGGCCATGCAACGTAACAAGCCCTTCTGTTTTTGAAATTCTTTTGGCCCAAAGGGCCGAGCCCTTTTCAATATTTGGGCCTAAATGGTCATTGGGCCCAAAACCCAGTTAGCGTGGCTGGTCTTGAAATGCTAAACAAATTGGGTCGACACAGTAATCATCATTAGAATGGTTTTAGAATTTTCCTTTCCCGTATTGAAATCGTTACAAGCATCGACAAGCCCGGGGCCATACTTGCCACATTGATAACGTAATTACAATTACTCGTCTACTTCCTTACATTTGAGGTGTCGACGTAGGCCAAAAGAAAAGAACATGACTATGAGGTTTCGCTTTCAGACGGATTGGTTCGTGTCTTTCTGGTCCTGAGAGCATGTGGTCATGATGGTTTGCTCCGATGGGGCGATCAATCTGATAGTTTTGTCAGTCTCTGTAAGATTGGCACTCTTCTGCAGTGCTTGAGCGGCGGGGCACGGCATTGTCATCCTCCGTCCCAGATCCTAGTGTCCGGTCCATGGAAAACGTGGGCTTAGGGTTGTGGGGAAATTCTCTTCTTGGGGCATGGTTTCCTGGCTTTTCCTCGGCTGGAAACCGTCTTTCTGGAGATGATTAGAGGCCCGAGTGGTCCCTGGATTCCAGAAGCCTACACCAGCACATGGAATTGCTTCTAACCGTAACGTGCGAACACAAGATCTTTCTCATCGCGTAGTCGCTACTTTGCCCCTTTCTCGAGCCACGTCCCTTTCCTCTCCAGCAATTCGTAGCTTGGGTCTGTTTCGGGAAGATGACCGTCGATTCGAAAACCTTCGTTTTTACCAGGAAGTTGCGTCGCGTCTGATGTAATGCTGCCGTGGTCTTTGGGCTGCTATTTGCCGATGCCCTCCTCTTCAATGGACGACTTGTTGAGTCGGTATTGCAATCGAGAGTTACCAATTGACTCTCTATTTATTATAAATCGTGCATTTTTTTCTGTCGATTTAATATGGATTTCCATATGCCTACAATAATGTAGATGTGGTCCGCCTTTATTTTTTGAAAGATCTGATGGGCCTCCGAATATTCTTTTAAAGGGCGCTTTGAATTTTCCTAGGACTTTATATAAATCCTCAGCCAACCAGATACTTTGTGCCTCGGAAGTTCACTCAAGAAACTTATTATTTTGATCATTTACCGTCATTCTTATTTCCTATTAAAAAAACGCAAAGAGCACCTCTTTGTATTCCGCATATCTATTGATTTGAAAGCCTGAAATCATTCCAAAGTAAGAATATGTACAGCATCGGATGATAGAAAATTTCTACTATTGGATTTATAATTTAATGATTCTTTCTTGTGGTTGATTGAGATATTCTAAATAGACTTGCCAAAATGGGTTTTAAACCCATTTATTAACTCGAATTTGTTGGAATAGATCTTACATGAGCCACCTCGAATTTAAATGGACTAAGACATAATGAGTTCTAAAATGAATAGCCCAAAATAAATTTGTTTAAATGGGTTTGAACCCATTTAATAAAAAAAAATGGCTCAAATTGTCTTCTCCCTCCTTCTTCGATTCCTCCAACCTAGCCCCGAACGCTTTCAGCTTGCTCCTCAGTCTCTTGTTTGACGCTTCGAGCTCTTCGATTCGCTTCACCGACGACTTGCCAATCTTGGCGTTCTTGGAGCATGTCATGGCCTCGTGCTCGAGCAGAGCTGGGTCTTGAGGCGCAATTCGGGCTTGCGGAGGTCCCCGACGAAGCGGAGCAGCTTGGAGATGTCTGGCGGGCGAAGCTGGACAATATGCAAAGGAGTGCAGGAAGTGGGCCGCTTAAGGAGCAGCCAAATGTCGCCTTCTAGGTTGATCTCTTTGGCCAAGCTTGGTGACGACAAAGGCTAGTAACATAGCTCTCTCTCTCGCGGATGGATGAGGACAGATATGTATTGAGTGGTCTTGAGCCTCTTTCATTCCAAAAGCTAGTTCAAAAAATGAAACTTTCTCTCATACTTATAAATTGATTACCACTCCATTACATAACCAATGTGGAACAATTTCAATAATCTCCTCGTCACACATCAGGCTTAGGTTGGAGGCACAACAACCCATGACTCTTCTGTATGACCTTTTTTTTCTTTTTTTTTTTCAAGACTTGTTGGTAAATCTAGGTTCTGAGACCAATATTGGGTGGTGTTGAACCTCTCTCGTCTCAAAAGCTAGTTTTAAGGGTTGAGAGAGAGAGCGTTGGCTAGAGTTCTGGAGGAGATGGGAAAAGAAACTGGTTTGGTGTTCAAGTCGGAGCGTTGGTCAGGGGGCTGCAGAGGATGGCGGTGAGAAGTGGGATTTCACTGGGAGGGACTTTCACGTACCCAATGTTCCAGGCAAGGTCGAGGTTTTGTCTAGTAAAGGAAAATGACATTCTTACAAATGAAGGGGATGGTGGCTGGGGTGCTACCGCGTTTCAGGGTGGTGCTAGCGGTGGAGGAAGGGGCGCAGCCGGTATTCATTTTGTATCTAGCTCGATGAAAACCTATTTGGTGAGATTTTTTTCATTATTTTTAATATATTTTGAATTTGCTGAATGTTTAATTGGTATAGTTAAAAAATGCAAGTTATGTGGGTAGGTTTTGATTAGATTTGAGTTGGACTGGGTATGACCCATCTAAATTGTTCATAAAATAAATGAGCCAATAAAGGTTAAATAAGTGAATTCGGGTCAAG
The DNA here is from genome assembly GCA_014182895.1 of Angophora floribunda. Classification (NCBI taxonomy): domain Eukaryota; kingdom Viridiplantae; phylum Streptophyta; class Magnoliopsida; order Myrtales; family Myrtaceae; genus Angophora; species Angophora floribunda. The sequence goes on from CM024710.1 coordinate 638,726, forward strand.
CCCATTTGTGACCCACCCAAAGCCGACCTCCCTTGACCCAACTCAACCTAACTTGATCCGACTCGACCCGCTCATTTGTCACCTCTAACTCTAATATGCAAAACAAGAGTCAATTACACCTTGGGTTGATGATGACAATTTCTAATTGTTGATTTTTGATTCTCAATCTCATTTCAAAATAGTCTTTCCTAATAAGCAAGCACTTCATGCATCCCTGTCAAGTTGGTTAAGATTAATATCGAATCTTGCTTCTTCACAAAGATTAATCAGGACCAATTTAAAATCCCATTGAAAAAAATATTTATTAAGATAAATTTAGAGGACTTCGACATGAGAATGTTTCTATTATGATATGATGCAGGTGATATATTAGCTTGATCCTCTAAGGGCCTATTTGTTAATACTCCCAAGAACAATTGATTTTATTCTTTTATTCCTAGAAATATATTTGAAATAGAAATTCATTTGGTAAATTTTTTATTCCCGGGAATAGATTTGGAAATAAAATTAAGAATAAAAATAAAGTTAATTCTTGCTCTCGGGAACAATTTCAAGAATTAATTTTCATTCTCTTCTCTTCTTTCCCTTTCTTTTTCTTCTTCTTCCTCCTCCTAGCCCACTGTCGCCCCATTGCCTCCCATTGCTACCCTTCGACTACCATTGATGAGTGGCTGATGGCTCACCTGGCCATTGGCAAAGCTTAGACCTGTTAAACAGGTGGGGGTTGGGTTTGGGTCGGGTCATAAATGGTCCGACCCAAATTGACCCATTAACCCATTTATGACCCATTTAAGATATTATAAAATTTTTGACCCATACCCAACCCAACCCAACCCATACCCAATCCATACCCGACCCGACCTATATTGTTAAAACATTTATCTATCTAACTAAACTTAGGAAAATTTATTCTTATAATCTTTTTTAAATATTTTAAACTTATTCAAGTTCATTAACAACCCATGTATCTTAGTATTTTTAATTTTTAAACCCATTATGGATACACCTGTCAAAATAGGTGTATAACCCGTTTATGACCCATTTAAATATTAAATGGGTCATAAATTGGTTATACTAAAAGAAAGTCTGACCCATTTTGACAGGTATAACAAAGCTCGACCTTACATATCTTGGGTGAGGCTGAGCCGATGGCTAGGCGAGCCTCGCCCAGTTCGAACCTAGCGAGGCCTAGCCTTCGCCGACTAGTGAGGTCGAGCCTTGCTGGTGAGGCTCAACCTTGCCTAGATCTGGGGAGGCAAGCCTCGCCTAGCCACTAGTGAGGCTCAGCCTCGCCTAGCTGGCGCAAGGCTAACCTCGCGCCGTGTGGGTGAGGTTGAGCCTTGTTTGTAGCTTGGCGAGGCTCACCTCGCTCAAATCTACAAGGCTGAGCCTTGCTAAGGCCAGGTAAGCTTGTCGGATCCCACTCTGGCTTAGCGAGGCTTCAATAAGGTCGTCGAACCTCACCTGGCTGTTCGTCATCCACCAACGCCGGCAATGATTGGCCATAAAAGAAGGAAGAACAAGAGAAAAGGGATAAAAGAGAAATATAAGAAAATTATAAAAAAAGTATTGAAAAAATTTAAGAGTCTTACCAAACACATTTTTATTCTGAGAATAAAAAAATTGGACAGTTACCAAACGCCTTGAAATACTCAGAAATTGCTTCTGGGAATACAATAAAAAAGAATCATTTTTTATTAGAAATTATTTTTGGGAACCGAATGATTACCAAATAGGCCATAAAATACTATAACAGCTAAGTTTTAAAAAAGAAGCACTTTATGTGCAAGAATAAGCGAATGCAAATGTATAAATTTTAAAAAAAAAAAAAAACACTAAAAGTGAAATTTAAGTATAGAATGCAATTTAGAAGTTTCTTGGCAACTACGTGGGAGACGCTCCTCAAAAGTCAAAGTCATATTTCTACCCAATTAGGCTAATAAAAAGAGAAAATAATTCCGAGATCAACTTCAATAAATTATAAACAGCCAACTGAAAGTCACCCTCGAGATCCGAATCAATACTTTTAAATAATTTTTTCCAATCTATTTCACAGCGTTGAAACTTTGACCCTCCCTCCAAAATTTTCCGTATGGTACCAACTTCGGTGGGCATGTACTTTCGTTTCAGCCTTTTCTACCGCAAATAGGAAAGGGGACCATGGCGTTGTCGTCTTGCTCGCCAGGACATAAAGAAGGACAACGTGCACTTCATTTAAGCTTGACTTTAATGGTTCCTTCATGTCCCACGCGCATTAAGGTTCGTGGGTCGGATGTCGGTGACCCTCGGAACCTGTCAATCTCCGCATCGATCTTGACATTAGCTCGTCCTGGAGATCTATTTAGCTAGATCTGTAGATACGCTTAAAGAAAAGGGATGTAGGAGTCAAATGGGTTGCTGGGATTGTGGAGAAATGATCTTCCAGGCAATTGAGGGTTGTTGATAGACCATAGGCATGTACATTGCCACCGTCAGACAATGTTTTACATTTTTTGTTTTGTTCCGTAGAAATTTGAAAAATCTACATTTGACACGATGCTTTAAAATACAAAAAATTAGAATGGTCTTTCAAGATATGCAAGGCTTGGCATTAGTAGATCTTCAATTAAAAGAGCTGTCAAAATCTCAAAAGAACATTGGAATGTGCCGGCATATTTTTACTTTCATCATAGACGTCCAATTCGGCATCTCACATATCGATTAGATTAATTAGAAAAGTGATTGGTTGATTGAGGATTCTAAACTTTTGTAATTTCCAAAGTAAATTGATTGAATCTCTCTCACCTTGAGTTGGCCGCTAGAATTGAGTTTGTCAACCTTTTCTTTGCCAAGTAGCTTTATACGAAAGGAAAAGTAAATACTTACATGAACTTGTTGGCGACATAGAATCCTTGTTTCACAAACAATAACCTTGCCCAAGATTCAGAGAACTTTAAGTAGATACTCCCAAGAACCATTTCATCTTCTATCCTATCAAACTAATTGCTGGATTATAAATCGCTAATTGGATGACATTGTTTACATGAACAATAAAGAAACGCATAACATTTTAAACTCCGTCATCGACTAGATGGATGTACGGGGCGATCTTCTTTGAAATATATTTTCTTTCTTACGTTGTAAACGAACTTTCACATGCATGATCAACAGCAATATGATACTCAGGGGACTCCAGTTTTTCACGTTTATAGTAATTTTTCGAGACAATTTCTGCCTCTTTTGCCCTCTTCTGAAGTTGAAGATTTCACATCAACATCGACCATGCATTTGTCCGTTTGAAAGAAGGTTCCGCCGAGCCTCGTTTCATCAGTCCTTCCTTTACAAGTCTCTGCACCACGAGACAAGCGTGGCATTATTTTGACTCGAAAAGCAGCACGAGTATCATTCCGTTCATGCACACCCCGAATTTCTCAGAAAACAACTGGGGTTGGTGCAATTAATCTTTTCTTGAATCCCAAGGGAACAGCCCTCATGTGGAGCGTCCGTCTTTACATCGAGGCTGCTTTGGAAAGAGAGGCCCGACCGCGAAAGCAGGTATACGGGTTGACAGCAGGGGAGCACCTGTTGCGAGATTGAAAAGAACCTTCCTCGAGTTAGGTTGAGTTTGATGGGCTTTCTTTCATCAGTAAGGCTTGAACTACAGCAGAAACTTCGGTGAAATGACCTTTGCCGAGGGCAAAGTCAGGAACTGCCGAGAGTCAATGGTACTGGTAGCGTGCTGTGTCTGGATCGTTCGGTGAATGATTGAACGGAGAGGAGGCAATAGCATGTGAGAGGAAGCAATGGCGCTGAGGGGGAGTACCGACAAAAACATTTGGTTGATGTCTTGACCTAATTCTCTCTTTTCCTTTTTTGAGATTCACTCGTGTAAAAATTGGGGTTCTTTTTTTTTTCTTTTGACAGAAGCCGTGTTGTAGGTGCGACGCATGCAACTCCCATATGTCACATCATTCATACTTATTACCAAAGACACGTTATAACGAGACGGGTTTGGCACCATTTATTAAGTAGAAAATGAATTTATTTTCAAATTATTTTTTCTATAAATAATAATTTGAAATAATTAATTAATGAAAAATATTCTTATTGACAACAATAATTTGTATATGAACATATTTGTGTATTGTAATAACATTTTTCATTCATTCACTTTTGTGAACGATATAAGGTAATTATTTTTTTAAAAATAATTTTTCAATCATTCATTTTTCATGAAATAAATGAAGTAAAGTGTTGCCTTTAAGTATGTCACCTAAAATTATTTATTACTAGCGGTTACATAAATTTTGGAAAAATTGCATGATGTTTTGTTCAATGTGTAATCAAATCTTAAACTTCAATCAAGTCCTAAACATCCTTAATCTAGTGCAATCAAATTCTCCGACCGACCTCTTACAAAATTCACGGACATGTCATTCTTAAATATCTTGGAGATGACTGTTCAAGAAGTCCTATACGGTGATGAATTTGATTATGAATTTTTCAATTATACTAATTTAATTATAAATTTTTTTGAAGATTTATTTATTTAGTCATGACCCTTTCATTATGCCAATTTAATTACTAATTTCGACTAATTCCTTTCGACTGTTTTTCAAGAACATTGATTATGCGCGATGCACCACCTTCTGCCTAATCACGCAATACCCATAAAATTCGGTAGCACTAACCACAGACTTGCTCAAGGCAGGATTACTCTCCCAACTCATCCTCGTGAGTAAATCCAGGATCGTGAAACGATATGCATATTCATTCTTAAAAAGAAGGAATTTGAAGATAAAAGCAATCGGATACACCGTGCTAACAAGAACATTCGATGCTCAAAGGGGTCGTTTTCCATGGAAGATGGCACGCTAGCTTTCGCAAGGGTGGGTTGAGCTCTCTGGGTTTTATAAAACGAGGGAAGTCAGCTCAGGTTCGAGAGATGCCTTCGATCAACAAACTCCACCTATCCCACCGGAAGGCGACGGTTCAACTCATGAGGAGGAGGAGGAATGCGTAGAGAGAAAGAGGAGAGAGAGAGATGGGACATCAACGTCCCTTGAATTCTCATTAAGGTTTATTCCACGAAGCAATTTGCTTAGAAGGGTCATTAACGCTTTTTGCTTGCAAAAGGAAATGCTTTTTGAAAAGTTTCCCCGAATGATTGAAAGCTAAGTCTGCCCCCTGCCCCACCTCCCCCCAAATTTGCCCTCTCCCTAATTTACCCATCAATCCGACCAATTAAAAAAAACAAAAATTTACCCATCGAACCTTTTTTTTAAAGGAAATTAAGACCTTACGCTTTTTTTTTCCATTTTAAATTAAAATTTTGAATTAGGACAACAGCAGATCCTAAAGCTGAACAAACGCCCCTTTTTGGAAAAGTTCTTGACCGACCTCCCTCTCCCCCTCTTTGCTGCCTCTCTGGCTAGCCCATCCAGCTAAACTAAAGCTGACCCCTTATTCCCATTCCCTTCTCTACTTCTTTTATTAAAATTCTCCCCCCTTCCACCTTTTCCTTTTTCCTTTCGAAATAAAAAAAGGGAAATCGAATTTAATAAGTAAAAAGATAACGCCGAAACCGTGTTTCAATCTTCAGACATCGTTTAAAAACTCTCTCTCTCTCTCTCTCTCTCTCTCTCCCTCTCTGTCCATCTCTCTCTCTCTTTACTCGATACAAAAACAGAGTTCCAATAAACCAGAAGAGGTCACCACCTCCCTCGAACCTCAGCTTTCCCAAATCCTACCGATCTACTCTTATGCCTCTGCCTAGTAATAAAGCTCTTCTCTTCTTCTCGCCCTCCCTTTCCCTCCTCCTCCTCCTCCTCCTCCTCCTCTTCTCCATATCCACCGCCGTCGCCAATGGCGGCGGCGGCGCCACTGCTCCCACCATTGACCCCGGTCAATTCAAAGAAGCCCCCGAATTCTACAACTCCCCTGCCTGCCCTTCCCTCCTCAACGCCTCCAGCGACGGCAACGGCGATGACGAGGGCGACGGCAGTGGCGACGGCGAAGACGACGTGATCTGCTCGGAGACGGCGGTCCACGTGGCGATGACCCTGGACGCCGCCTACATCCGGGGCTCCATGGCCGCCATCCTCTCCGTCCTCCAGCACTCCTCCTGCCCTCAGAACGTGATCTTCCACTTCGTCTACTCGGCCGCCACCTCCGACGCGTCCCTCCTCCGCGCCACCGTGTCCTCCTCCTTCCCCTACCTCCGCTTCCAGCTCCACCCCTTCGACGCCTCCTCCGTCTCCGGGCTCATCTCCACCTCCATCCGCTCCGCCCTCGACTGCCCCCTCAACTACGCCCGCTCCTACCTCGCCAACCTCCTCCCCCTCTGCGTCCGCCGCGTCGTCTACCTCGACTCCGACCTCGTCCTCGTCGACGACATCGCCTCCCTCGCCGCCACCCCCTCGACCCCGGCTCTGCCGTCCTCGCCGCCCCGGAGTACTGCAACGCCAACTTCACCTCCTACTTCACCCCCACTTTCTGGTCCAGCCCCTCCCTCCCCCTTGCCTTCGCGGGCCGCCGCCGCCAGCCCTGCTACTTCAACACTGGCGTAATGGTCATCGACCTCGACCGGTGGCGCGCCGGCGGGTACACGGCCAAGATCGAGGAGTGGATGGAGCTCCAGAAGCGGATGCGGATCTACGAGCTCGGGTCGCTCCCGCCGTTCCTGCTGGTGTTCGCCGGGGAGATCGCGCCGGTGGACCACCGCTGGAACCAGCACGGCCTCGGGGGCGACAACTTCCGGGGGCTGTGCCGGGACTTGCACCCCGGCCCGGTCAGTCTCCTGCATTGGAGCGGCAAAGGGAAGCCCTGGGTGCGGCTCGACGCCAACCGGCCGTGCCCGCTGGACGCCCTGTGGGCTCCTTACGACCTCCAGCGCACTCCCTTCTCATTGGACTCCTGATCCAGAACAGGAAAGCCCGACATTCCCGCCGGCGCCGAAGCGCAAACTCGAGCCCGGTCGACGACGGCGGCATCGCCGGAGTTTGTGTAGATAACACGTGCGCACTCTCGCCGGAGATGCAGGTGGGTGTGTAATTCTATAATTTTTGAGACACTACTACAAGCTGGTGGATGGATGGATCGACAGCGGCGTCACTTGATCGGCATCCTTGTAGTTTGATTAACGATTAAATATGTCGGAAAAAAATATGAAATTTCACTTGTAACAATAATAAGAGGGAGATCCAGAAAAATTTCTGGGATCTTTTCGATATTATTCTTTTTATTTGGAAAATTTTGTTTTCCACGCTCCGGCTGAGATTTGTCATCATCATGTACATGTACCTAAGCCTGTATAGCAAGAATTGTAGGGCTATTTTGAGGTGGATCCATGAACACAAGTCGATTTTCTTTCTATCGGTTAATAAATAAAGATCTTTCTGTAGTTTCCCTTTTCTTGAAATGACATCTTATGTCCAATATATCTACCTTTCAAAACCATATCTTTGCTATCCAACTATATTTCTAACTTTTTAAAAATTCATTTTTATTCCCGATGACGTCGTCGCTGTTGCAGGCTATTTAGATCGGAGGAAGATGAAGAGCCCGCGTCGATCAGAGCAAATGGAGCGAATTATTTAAGGGGGAAACTTTAATATAACGACCGGTATCCAATATTCTTTTCTTGTGGCTGTTAATGCGATCATAATACATATATATCGTGTGCATTTATTTATAATGCGATATCGAGATTGCATTCCTAAAGTGAAAATTTCGACTGATGATATTTCTTGGAAAAGCCACCCTTCAATTAATCATAGCAGTGTTTGCCAACTTATTTTTCCAAGTTGGCAAGCCATGATGTTTCCTTTTCATTATTCACAATGTCCTCGAATCAATTATAGCCATGGGTTCCCCTCATTATTTATGGTCCTTGTGCGTGTCCATTAGTCCGATCCCATTTCTTTTTTTCTTTTTTTTTGGTCGAACTGATCCCATTTCAATAAAGTGCTTTTACATGATTATTCCCTCGAAATTTCCCGCGAAACTTGAAGGTACGCGCATCCTAAGATCCGATGCTTCTCCGAAATTGATTACCACTAATTTTAATCATTGTAATTTCTGTGTCTATATGCTCTTATGAAGACATGGGTGTGTGTGAATTGAGTAGCTGTGGTCGTGGTTTCGACTAATTAATGAAAAATAAGGGAAATAAAAAAAGAAGAAAATCCATGAATGGGTCAAGAAAGATAGGTCAAACATGCCAGTCTGTCCCCGGGGGGGCTTTCTAAATTCGAGTGTCGGTGGAGTGAGGAGAGAGCAAGGAAGGGAAGAAGGAGGGGGCAGCCATGTTACCCCCACATTGGTTGCTCTCTTATTGGGGACACGTGGCGCCCGCTCATAGGCCGAGCCTCTCCTTCGTAGTGGCGGGGGCACATGGCGGTCCGGATTTAAAATGGACGTCGCCCTGCTACGTGGACCCTACTCTTTTTTTCTTTTCTTTTTTCTCTGACTTCCTAAATACTGTTTGTCTGGAATATGTGACTTTTCGAAATTGCGCTGAGCCGGCCAAGATCTGAACAAGAGGAGCCGCTGCTTCAATTTCGAATGCGAAAATTTTATAGCAGCACGATCGAGCTAAAAAGAAATTAATTCAATTCTCTCTCTCTCTCTCTCTCTATTAATTTGTAAGTGCATTCAATTATATGTGTATTTATTGAGGTCATCTAGAATGCAAAAGAAGATTATCCGTCAGAAGGAAATGTCTAGTTCAAATCAACTTTAAAAAAAGAAAATGCAGTGACAGTTAGTAGTCACGCGTCGACTGAAAGATGGAATAAGGGCTTGAGGGGGGCGATTTTTACTTTTGTTTTTCTTCTTCTTCTTTTATGTTTTTAAAATTTGTAAAATGGCATTTCCACTTTTGTGGAATATGAAAGACAAGAAACTTTTCGAGATATGATGTGCGACCGAGACTAGTGATCGTGGTTACTTTAGGGCGGGATTGTTCTTTCTCTTTTTAAAAGTATACGCGTTTTTTCATTTTCCTATAATAAATAAATGAATTAATGTCCAAATTTCAAAAGATCATAGAAAATTATGTGCAAATCTATGTGTCATTAAATAAAAAATCATGACCCTATAATCCGATGCTCGTGTTTAGGTCTCGGTGCCTAGATCTCCCGAGCCCAAGCCCATATACACTTAGGCCCAGGGCCCCGAGTCCATCGAGGCTGAACTAATACCTTAGGTGCTAGTGTTCGAATCCCTCGCACTTGAGCCCAAGTCCATTGAGGCCTTAATCGGGACCTTAGTGCCTATGTTTGGGTTCATTGAGGCCCAAGCCTAAGCATCAAGAATTCAAACACGGGCATAGAGGGGGTTTGGAGCTCTGGCATGGTGACCTGAGCACGGGCATCGGAGTCTTGGGCTTGAACTTTATGGACCTAACTAAGCCTAGCTTTTGTGGATACTAAGAACCCATGCCCAGCCGTCGAGGCCCCAGACATGGCACTAGCACTAGCGTCTTGGACCTAACCTTAATGGACTAAGGCTAAATTGTAAGGGGGGCCAAGCACTAGGTCCCTACCCCAACCTCTATGGACTTGTGCTCAACTTTTGTGGACCATGGCATGTGTGCTAGGGATTTGAGCACACCAAGGCCTCAAGGCCAAGCCTCTATGGACTTGGGATTGCTACCTGTGCTCTTGTTTGGGATCCACGTGCTTGTGCCCAGGTCTGTGGCGCTCGGTTCAAGGTTCATTGAGGATGAACCTAGGATCCTAATGCCCGTGCTTGATTCTCTGGTTACTTGTGCATAGGTTATTAACAATTGAATAATATAATGTATTCAGAAAAAATCAAATTAGATTTTCTTTTCCTAACAACGGAAAATATTTTTCAATTTATTTTTAAAGTTTTAGTCAAACATTAAGAAATATTTTTTTTTTTCTGGAAAATGACTCGTTGAAAAATATTTTTTTAGAAATGTAAAATTTTTCGTAAAACAAACGGAGCCAACGTAGGTCATAACTTGATCTAAGCCCATGCGCAAAACTTGATTGGCATAGGATGGATGCTATGGGCTTTTTGGTTTGGGTCTCTAGCAACCACTTGGAGACCCATGATACATGGGCTTAAACCGATGATCCTCCATTTCTTAGGTTGATTTGAAGTTAGGAACTAAGATGAGTATTTACATAGGAACTGTCGAAATGCTCCGCTGTATTATTGATAGGATGAGCATATGCTCATATCTTTTCACCTAATGTGCCCCTAACTTCTTTGTCATTCGTACTTCTTTTGGAGGGTCTAATGGAAATTTGGCATTCTTTTCCATTCCAACATCGATCTTATATGCTTAATCCCATCCTACCGCTTTATTTCGTTCCATTTCGTTTCTTCATACAGATTGTGCCATTTTGAATTTACTCGATTTATAATCTAAGTGAGTGATGCTATAGATGTAAAGAGGGGCTTAAAAAAACAGATTAATGGAGTGTACAACAAGCTTTTTGGGTCCAACCAGCTAGAGTGTAACTTGTCTTTGGGTTGCTGCCATTATTCGATTTTGATTTGCCTTTAAACTACTTTAAGCCAGGATGAAGATGTTGAAATTAGGATCGAAGAAACCACACCATGATGGTCAATGCACTTGACGATATTGCCTATCTGCGGTTGATTGCTCGATTTTGCTGCATAATCATGTTAAAATCATGGAGAAGCTTTGCTTGCTTTTAGATCAAGGCATTCTCGCCGGTCCTAAATCGATCACTTCGTGTTAGCGTCGCGAATTCCTTCCGGTGATGATGTTTCCACACGATGATCGACTCTATGGGTGGGTAGAATCCTCGTATTTCAAGAGCGCAAAAAGGACATCATTCCTTGAAGAAGGAGCTTTTAAAATAAGGCTTAAGCAATGCTGACAATAAGGTTAACCCCCTTCTACTGATTCGATGTGCAAAAGTTGATGAAGAGACATAATACTTCTTTTCCTTTTAATAAGGTATCCTTCTCTTCGAAGCAAACTGCTTTTTTTTTTTTTTTCTTCTAAATCATCAAGTTGAACATCGACACTAGACTTATAGAGACTAGATATTATAGTTATCTTTCTCTTTATAAAAGCATAACGCGTTTTTTTTCTTCACTTTTCTATAAAATAAGAAGTAATATCCAAAATTTCAAAAGACCATAAACAAAAAATTTATATGTGAATGTAAAGTACTTTCTCAAAATAAAGTATGTGACTTGGGATTGCTTGATCCAGTGGACTTAAGTCATGCTACCAAAGGTCATACATCCTTCCAAAGGTGGGATTCTTGTCCCACGCGGTAGATCTCCCTCCTCTTACAATCTATTTGTTTTGTGAAAAACATTTTTTAGAAAAATATTTAACAAAAAATATTTTCCTAGTCAACGGAAACCTATAGTTATATTTGGGAAAATGATTTTATTTTCAAAAAATCGGAAATCATTTTCCAAATTATGACTAGACAATTATGTTTGGATTACAAACTCTACGCTTAAGCATGGAAATCTTAACACTAATTCCCACGTCCCCGACACCAATACTTAGATCTGTTGAGGCCGAGCCTAAGGCTGCAATGCCCATGCTCAATCCCTAGCCCCTTGTGATCGGGTTCACAAAAGCCATGCCTAGGTCGCTAGCGCTCAGGTTAGGGTCCCAGGTGCCCAAATCCCCTACGCTCAAGTCCAAGACCATCGTGTTTGAGCCTGGGTCCTCGGCCCCCATGATAGAGTCCATCAAAGCCAAGCTTGGATCTACCAAGGCCAGACTTATCCGTTGCCATGATGGTAAGCATATGATGATATTGCAAACTAGACTTGTCCATAGCCTATATGCGATTGATCACACTCGATTTGCAGCATAATCATGTTGAAATTATGGAGAAACTTTAGTTGCTTTTAGATCACGGCATTCTCACGAGTGTAAATTGATCGCCTCGCGTCGGGTATCACCGAATTCCTTCCGAGGATAGCATTTCTCATTTCAATGATCGATTCGATGGGTAGAATCCTTGTACTTCAAGAGCGCAAAAAAGGCATAATGCCGGGAGGCAAGAGGCTTTCAAATGAAAGTTCAGCAATGCTAACAATAAGGTCAACCCCCTTGTAATGATTCGATGTGCAAAAGTTGAAGAAGAGATCTAATCTTCTTTTTCTTTTTCATTTTTTTTATGGGTTCTCATTTGAGATTTTTGGGTAGATCGCTTTCTCCATTAAATCTGCTTACCTTCTCATTAAGTCTGCTTACCTTCTCCTGGAAGCAAACTGCGTTCAACATCAACATTGTCGGTTTGCTTTACACTAATTTTCACCGATACTTTATAGCTCATTTTCGGCAACGTCTAAAGGAGGTAGAATGAAAGAAGATAGCGGCTGCTAGGAGTGTCAAAAAGGCCCACGCCGACCCACCCGACCTGGCTCGGACCGACCCGACCCTAAACTTAAGGTATTTTTGGGTCGGGTCAAAATATTATCTAAATATGGAGCCAGTATCATTTAGACCCGATCCGGTATTTATACTCAAAATATTATCTTAGTATGTTTAATAAATAGCATAATGTTCTACAATTTTTGCGCTAAATAGGAAATTGAAACCAAACTTGTAAAAAATCATGCTTTGGTCTGATCCGATCCGACCCAATTTTTTTTTTCTCGGGTCTAATGTGTTTCGGGTAGGGTCGAGTTAGAGGATGACCCTTTACAATTGGGGTGGGTCGGGTAACATCAAGACCCGATCCGACCCGACCCATTGACACCTCTAGCGGCCGCCATCGGCCAGCTCTCCCATTTACCCGGAACTGGCTTAGGTCATATGATAATCTAAATTTGCATCGTCTATTAGATTACGATAGGGCAAAATAATTTATGATCCGATGGATCTATAATTATAGATATGATAGAATGAATAACTCATACTTGGAAGGGAAGGACGTGAAATCATGCCAGGAATCACGTTAAAATATCCAACTTATTCAAAAGATGAAGTTAATTATCATATAAAATGATTACGCATGTACATATAAAATTCATTACAGACATTATTTGAGCAAAGCGGGACATGCCCTAGCAAATAACAATGCTCGGGAAAGAATGTGTGGCTTCCGGACTTTCAAATGGATTTATCACAAATCACTTTACATTTCAAAATGCGATTGATTCAAAACCGAATATTCACCCATCTTACATTTATACATGAAGGCAAAGCAAATGATAATCCAACCCCAGTTTTACTAGCTTTTATAACGTATATAATAAGTGTGTGAATCCGATATATTATGACTATTGTTAGATCAATGTGATCTCACGTGTGATGAGACCCACCAAAATGGAGAGTTCCGGCACATGTGGAGACAAGTCATGTAATTTCTTTTTTATTTGGTTTTTCCTGCAAAGTAAAAAAAAAAAAAAATTAAGAGGAGGAATTTTCCGGTCACTTTCATGGTAAATACCGAGCAGAATCCGCTTAGTGGCTTTTCCATTAAAATCTCAAAGTCTTCCTGAAAGTCTAGCCTAGGAAATTGCACGGCAACTTCACACGAAACGGCTCTTCATCTTCGCTATCTCTGAGCAATGAGTGGTCTCTCCGTCTCCATTCGTCATCCACTCGAGTCATCCATGGCGACGGCATCATTCTTCGCTCTGCATGTATAAAAATCGCTCGATCCATGCCGCTCTAACTTGCCAGAACTCGAACCTCTGTACGTAATACCATGGCCGTCGCTTTAGTCCTCAAGCCCTCGAAGTGGCTCGTCAGCAGGAGTCTCAAGCTCCTGAAGCTCCCCGGTCATTTTCACTCGAAACCAAAATCTCCATTATCGCCACCCACGAGCGCATCTCGGGATATCATCATCGGCGAGCACAAGTATTTGCAAGCGTTCAAGCGCTTCGACCGCGATGGAGACGGGAAGATGTCGGGCGAGGAGCTCAGCTCTTACTTCGCGTCCATCGGCGAGTCCTTAACCCCCAATGACGCTAGGAAGGCGATGGCCGACTTTGACTCGGACGGCGACGGTCTGCTCGAGTTCGAGGACTTCGTCCGTATGATGGAACACGATGGCGGTGGGGAGACGGACGACGACCTCAAGAGGGTGTTCGAGATTTTCGAGGCTGACGGAGGTCGCGGGGGCATCACGGCACAAGGGCTTCAGCGGGTGCTGTCGAGGCTTGGGGAGAGAGAACCTTCATACGAAGAGTGCGTGAGCATGATACAGGCTTTCGATCTCGATGGGAATGGAGTGGTTGATTTCCAGGAATTTCAACGCATGATGACTTCGAACTGATGTCAAGACGACGAAAGGGAGGTGTGAGCATAGTTCCTTCGTTAAAGTTGGAATATGTGAATCAGGTCGGTGGAAACTCAATCAGGTTCCAAATTTCAAAATATGCAGGTAGGTTTCAAGTTCAAAATATTGAGAAGACTATTTTGAGGAACCTGGAAACTAAGACCTCCAATAAGTTTGTGTTTTTCCTGATATGTCTTTGTGCAATCTTGCGATATTCCATGGCATTTCGATGATTAGTGTATAACCTGAAATCACTAGTCTGTGTTTTCATTTTATGATTGAGACTTTTACTTTTGGTTAATATTTCGTATTTTCATGAGTTTAAATATAAGTTGTGATCAATGAATTGTAATAGTAAGTAGTGGAACGTGTTCCGACATATAAGTTTTAGGTGAAACTTGTATGGAACTTGAAATTGTCCCTAATGAGAGGGCTGTGGAGTTTCTTGTGAAAATAGTTTCATGGACAAGTGAATGGATCGAGTGCATGCTTTTTTCTATATTATTCGGACAAAACAGACTCGAGAAATCTTTTCAACTTGATTAAAATTTTCGTGGATGCATGTAAGTTGATCTGCTCAAGCTAGACCTGATCAATGAGCTGGTTGATCTCTATATCGGGCTTAAAAGTCGTTGCTTAGGACCGCTCATGATTTCAAACATATTAAGCTTTCTTCGTAAAATGATCATGCTTGGGTCGACCTATGTGGACAGGTTTCAAACCAAGAAGGAGATTGTTTTACCGGGGCATGCTGAAATTATGTTTCTAACCTTATAAGCTTAGGCATACCTATGGCAGGTTGCCCGCCTCGTAATTATGTCTAGTTTACGTTCATTAGTAAGAATCCGCTCACAAGTGGTAATTGTAATCTCTTGAAAGCGCCTTAAGTGATACTCGAGACATTTTAATTTGAATGCGAAATCTGTGGCATCTAAAGCAGACGGTCAATTGCTCGGTCAACCCTTCATATTATTTTTCGCACTCGATATGATATTTCGTTCCCTTCAGCTTCTTTGAAGTTTCTTTGAGTCTTCGTTACCTTTGAGTGACCATTCGTATCTTTGGGCTTCACTCTCGGACCTCAATAAGAATACCCCATAAAGGGCCGCAAAAAGATCGAATCAAAATTTGGTGAGCGCTTAATTTATATATGATTGATTATTCTCTCTCTTTATTATAGCATTTGTTGGGCTTTGGCCCGTATTTAGGAGATGAACTACATAAGATAGCCCAGACGAGCGAATTTCAAACCTGTTAACATATCCTGTTGAATCAACTTTCACTCAAAAACTATCAGACCACACCGCTCATTGGATCATAAAGCTCTCCACATTGCTACACCAAACAATGAAAGCCCAGTACTTGCACTTGGGGAAAAAGATTAAAGGAATCTAAGTTCAAGCCCGTTAATATATATAATTTGGCTCATCTTTACTTAAAAATTTAAATTAATAAGTTATGGGGTCAACTAATATATTAACTGCTCCATATCACATCAATTATCTGATACGAGACTCTTCTTTTGACATAACTAACTTATGCATATTAACGGAATCGATGCTCCATTTTACACAAATACGACGCCAAACCAGACTGCACAGTCCTCGGCCCGACCGGCATGTGGCCTTTTTCTTCAGTCAGGCGGCTTGACCGCGGTTGCTGAAGGAGACGCAGCGGCCGGGCACTGTTTCTGCTCATCTTCAACACCCAGGGAACCCATCTAAAAACAGTAACACAAAAGGACGGCCTGTGCGTATACAGTGGGGGTCCGTCTTCTTGCGCTTGTGGCTATATGTCCCTCTACGTATGACGCGTCCTTTATTCCCTTCCCGGTACGTTCCTCGACGCAACATGACACCAACTAAACCGTCGGTGTTAATCGCGAATGCCTCGGAAGAAAATGGCTGGCGGCAGGAAACGCAATCATCAGCTCAAACTCGTTCGGACATGCATGCTCGTTTGATTTATGATTTGTTTGTTTCGCAAAATCCCCATTTTTAGATATATATCGTCGTTGATTATCGAAACATTTTTTTGTTGATCGATTATTCCAAACGATATAATCGATTATTTTTAAGAAAAATAAATGGACCGTTTAATTTATGATTCTCTAGCTGGCTGGAGACTTGACTCATTGGCCTACCAGAATTGTTTGACCAGGTCTGTTCTTGCTTCATTGGTCTCAAAGGATAACAGATCTTGTTCTCCTCTGTCCTGCGAAGCCAAGATAGTAATTCCAGGATATGTGAGGGGTGCTCACTACGAGACGAGACAAAAAATCAATCTTACATGATGATTCAATATGGCCACTTGATGTTCCTGTACCACACCCATCTTTGACCGCCATTCTTCAAATTATAGCCTGCAAATTCTCCCGTACTCGGGCTTCACGCGGCTTCAAAATTTCTCGCTTTTATTTTTATAATTCAGGATCACGACCATAACATACCGAATAAATTAACTGATAGATAACTACGGCTCCCCATGTGAATTTGAGTTTCCCGAGGGGATGAACCGAATCCACAACCGCGTCTATTATTTTTATTACTATGATTATTATTAATGTGGAGTATGCTTAACTTTAGGTCGAACAAAATTGGGTAGGTAGGGGCGGTGGCATAGTATGGAACAAGTTCCATTCCCGGACCAGCATTTTCAATACGAAATTATGGGTCCACATTGTATTAAGATTTTTAAATTTACGTGGGGTGTCAAGAATCTTTTAAGTTATTAAAAAAATAAATCCGTTTTAATGCATGAACTCAGTCAATAAATACTCCACAAACTGTTCTGTAGTCTACCCATTCAAACGGAGATTTTATTGCATAATTATATTGAATGGGATCGCACTGATTTTCATTCGTTTGTGGATCAAATCAAACCGATAGCAATGTCACAGTTGATTTTTTTTTTATACTAAAGTTTTTATTTATATCGCTTCACGCGGTATGCGCAATGCAGGCATTGTCACGAACCTTGAAGCTTTCGACCACAAAAAAAAAAAAAAAAAAACTGAAGCTCTTGTCAGTGACCATGCATCACCAGATTGTCTTCAGTTGCTTCATGCTCAGTCTCTTGGCTTCTGTCAATGGCCAGCAGAAGTACTCGGGGAATTCGGTCCTCGACTGCAATGGTGACGACCGGGGCGGGCCGTCCCCGGCCTTCCTCTACTCCTGCAACGGCAACTGGCGGGCTTGCCGGGCTTTCCTTATCTTCAAGTCCCGGCCTCCCTACGATTCCGTCCCCACCATTTCGACCCTCCTGTCCTCGGACCTGGAGGAGGTGGCGAGGATCAACAACGTCACGAGGCTCACAGTGTTCCCCGCCAACAAGGAGGTGATCGTCCCCGTGAACTGCTCCTGCTCGGGGCAGTACTACCGAGCGATCTCTGCATTTCCCATCGCCGGCGGTAACCACACCTATTTCACCGTGGCGAACGATACCTACCAGGGGCTCTCCACGTGCGATGCTCTCAAGCGAGCGAATCCACAGGGTGAGTTCGAGCTGGAGGCGGCGGGCGAGTTGCGAGTGCCTCTTCGGTGTGCTTGTCCTACCGGGAATCAAACTGTCAACGGCGTCAGGTACTTGCTGACCTACTCGATCAACTGGAAGGATACCATCACTGGTATCGGCGAGAGGTTCAACGCTAGCGCTGAGGCCATACTCACGGAAAACGGATTTTCAGGAGCGAACCCCACTATTTTCCCCTTCACGACGATTCTAGTTCCTCTGGTAGCCGTGCCTTCGAGCTCGCACGCCAAAGTAACGCACCACGAGCAGCCATCTTTGCCTCCCCCTGCTCATGTCTCTTCAAGAAGGGAACCCAACAAAGGACTGTATTTGGGGGTCGGAGTCGCGGCAGCTGGTCTCCTGGTGATCGTTTTTGCCGCATTTGCCTGTTTTCTGTGGCCTAAGAAGATCAAGGAGGCGGTTCCCCAGTACCAAGGGAAGGCGAGTAGGAAATTGGCCTCACCAGTTGATCTCCGCTTCGAAATCGCCAGCTTGGAGGAAATCCTGAAAGTCTTTGTGTTCGAGGAAATAAAGAAGGCCACGCAGAACTTCAGCTCTCGGAACAGAATCCAAGGTTCTGTTTTCCGCGGCGCCTTCGGCCAGGAGACCCTGGCGGTCAAAAGGGTGAGCCGAGACGTGTCCAACGAGGTGAACATACTGAAGAAGATCAACCATTTCAATCTGATCCGGCTCCGGGGTTTCTGCGAATTCGATGGCTGCTACTACCTGGTTTTCGAGTACATGAGTTACGGGTCCCTAAGGGGGTGGCTTTCCTCCAGTAAAAGCTCCAGGAAAACTCGGAGCTGGAGCCACAGGATCAACATCGCCATGGATGTTGCCAACGGACTTCACTATCTCCATAGCTTCACCAAGCCCGCCTACGTGCACAAGGACATCAACAGCAGCAACATACTGCTGAACAGAGATCTCAGGGCCAAGATTGCTAATTTTGGTCTCGCCCGCGTCGCGATAAGGGAAACTTCAAGCGCTTCCCTGACCACACACCATGGCAGGGCCCAAGGTTACATACCGCCAGAGTATGTCAAGGCGGGTCTAGTCACTTCAAAGACCGATGTCTATGGTTTTGGAGTGATGCTCTTGGAACTGATCACGGGGAAGGATGCGGTCATTTTGCAAGACAGAAGGGAAGTCCTGCTCTCGGCCTCGGTTGCTTCCGTGATGGAAAGAGACGATGCAGAAACTGAGATCCTTCGAAGCTTCATCGATCCTAGACTCGAACGTAGCGGAAGAGTTTTAGCTATGCGGATGGTTAGATTAAGTCTGACCTGCTTGGCGCATGAGCCTACGAGGAGGCCCGGCATGGAGGAAATAGTGGTGACGCTGTTGAAAATCCAGGCGGATCTAAAGGCCCTGGAAATTCAACCAACGTACTCGAAGCTTGGAAGAATGTTGTAATTCACAGTATAGAGATGGAGTAGAACTTTTCGTTGATTTCCATAGATGATGTTGTATACAGTTTATGCCACAATTCTTTACCATAAGAGGAACCACGAGATATCTATGAGAAAAATGATTGACCCTCTTGATTGTATACTGGACCGGATCGCGTTACTTGAACTATCAGGAAACATCATCAGAGCAGAGGATCAAAGCAAATGGCTCAACATCGTCCTGGGAAAGAGGGAAAGAGAGACAAAAGGAACAGCTCATTTCAGATCGAGACAGCGACTGCTGAATTGTACCTGTGTTTATTCATATCGCTTACAATTCGAGATGTCATTAAGCCATGCAACAACAATGATCAAATGGAAATTTACAGATCTCATAGGAAGCTGATGCTACATGAATTCGAAATTATTTTCAGCATGAAAGGCCAGGCCTTTTCATTTAAGAAGGAAAACAGGAAAAGAATGTGAGAATGTTTTTGGTTGATCAGTATGGGAAGTTGCCTTTCATTCGGATGTGGTCGAGTGTCCTTGGCAGACCGTACTTATGCACAGCCTGTAGACCAGCCCTAAGTCCATCACCGTACACAGGGGAAGCGTCCGACTCTATCTGGTGTTTAAAGAACTCCCCTAGCTTTCTTGAGAACTGAGATATTGCACCTTTCTTAGCTGCTGCTCTGGAAGCAGATGAAATTGAGGAGGTTGACGCGAACTCATGGCTCGATATAGACATCAGTTGTGTATGCAACCACATGTGAGCTAGCACTTGACAAATCCCTTCTTCGACATCTTGACGAAGAGTCGGG
Source organism: Angophora floribunda (assembly GCA_014182895.1). Taxonomy (NCBI): domain Eukaryota; kingdom Viridiplantae; phylum Streptophyta; class Magnoliopsida; order Myrtales; family Myrtaceae; genus Angophora; species Angophora floribunda. Next base: position 658,694 of record CM024710.1, read on the forward strand.
TAACCTTCAAAACCATCCAGGTATATCAGCAGCTTGAAAAGGAGCACCCAACCACAGATAGAACATTAATGAATTGATATAACCCGAGGAGAATTGAGAAACCGCTCCTAATACATGAAGCCACTACTTGACATCACAAGTTTTAGGGAAAAAAATCCGAAGGATCAGCATAACCTTAGTAATTGAGGAATATAGAAAGCACATTGACGAAACTTCCATCTACTTTTCTGAAGATTCAACTAAAAAAATATACTGAAAAGAACCTTTTAGTCGCAACCAAGCATGCATCATTTCATGAGCCAGTATGGATCCAGTCAGCAACCTGCATAATGTTCCATTCAACATTTCAATAGCAAGTAAGCTAACCACTATCAAAGTCTGCGAAAGTAATACAAGCCGGAAGAGAAGTCAAAAATCTTGGTCCAACTCAAAAGATTATTTTTTGGATAAAAAAACTCTTTCCATAATTTGCATAAGAAGTATCTAAGATGTCATTTGTTTTATTAAGTGATTCATGTTCGGTCTTCTTCTTTTGGAGCTTTTCACGAGATTTCAATTCATCATAGAATCAGATCAATGGATAGCATACCTTGGAAGGCCATACAAGACTAGAACTGCAGTCACTTCACATCGACGGGTCAGTGGCTCTGTTATTGTGCCTGCTCTTCGACGTCCCCTGGCTCCTGGCTGTCTTGAATTCTGGTTCATGAAGGGCTAATGTAGACTTCAACTTGCAATTAATCTCAAACTATGATGGGCATGCGCACTGTGCATGATCACCACCCACACGCATGTATGATGCCTGAACCTGAACCTACCCACCCACAAACACATCACATACAAACAGAGAGAGGGGATCTAAAATCTTTACCGTGCCGATTGTTTGTTCTTCAGAGAGGCACAGTCCTCTTGTCTCGGGCATATGATGATGGCCCTGAACCAAGAAAAAAAAAAGATTCAGTGCAAAAAGCAATAACATGATCGATACAACTCAGTTTATGACAATCTAAGGTCATCTGTGTTGGAGGTAACATGAATTATGATTCAACTTACTAATCGAAAGCTCTACTGACAATATTGTTCAGAGTAGACAATGGGGGATGGATCACAGATGGAGTCGGCCAGAACAACCAGTAAATTATTAAACTTCAGAAGGCACAACTTTAACAAATAATGATAAGCAAACAAGCAATGTAAAATTAATTCTTGTCACAAATTGTCATGCACAGATTATTCTAGGACAAATTCTCAGAACCACTTTACATTCATGATCCCGCAAAAACTCAGAAGTCAAACTAGTTTACTTCAATCGTTGACGTCAACACCATATTGAATCAAATTAATTATTGAGAGTTGCATGAAAATTCCAACAAATAAGTGAATGCGATAAACAAAGATCGTCAGCAGTGCAGGTCATAGTTATCTACAATTTCCCACCACCAGAGGAGCTCTAATGATAATTTAGAGCTGTTTGACTTACATGTTTATCTCCCTCCCTCGCTTCATTTAGTGCTTGTCTCTCAACCAAAAGTAATGGAACTTCCTGCTCCACTTTCATGTTTAGAGCTTCATAAAATTCTTGGATACCAACATACAGTGGTTGACATTCATTTGTGTCCATCACTGCTGAGTCGAAACACTCGAGACAGAGCTTTCGACCATCTTTAAGAGCAACATATCTGGTCTCTCGTGGCTGCATATGAATGACAAGAAAATGCTTAATCCTCATGACATTAGTTTACGGCAAATTCATTGCTGGTTTTAAGCACACAAAAGTAGTTTAATCATACTGACCTCCATTCGCTCACAACTGCAGCATCGCGGAGTCCCATCATGTTCATGAGAAGGGCAGTATTTCTGACTCCAAAAGGGATGCGCCCGGTACTCAATAAGACCGGCAATGTTTGTAGGGATCTGTCAAGAGATTTCCAAAACAAGCACAGTGAAAAAGTGGAGTTTCTAAAAGAACCAAAGAAAAATGTGGAGAGCTTTCTGCTTCTCCAAACCAAATACTGGGCACTTTATCCCCCAAAGATCAATCAATGGCACTTACAGATGTTAAAATACAAAATTCTTCTAAGCATCATTCTGATGAGTATTTCTTTTCTTTTCTTTTTCTTCGATGAATAGGAAGTTAAATATCGAAGCACCATGAAGAGTCATAACTAGTGCTTGAGGCTTGGAGGACCATGATGACTCCACTCAATCATAGCCCATTGCTAAGTATTTCAATTAACATATGAAAGGATTAAGGGCAAAATTATTGACAAATAATGGCAGCAAAAGAATTTAGTAACCAGCATTTCTCGTAAATGCAACATGACAGGCTGGTATGAAAATTCTTAAAGCAGATATTTCCATTATCTATGAATTAAAGTGCAAAAACTGCATAAATGCCAAATGCAAAACAGGTACTGATCGTCTTACATTTAAATTTTAAATCACAAGACTCCATGAGAATATCTGATTACTTACTATACTACATGCTCTGACAATCCAAATCTTATCAACACGGACTAGATTGTCAATAATTTGTCATACATTTCGCACTCAGAAAAGGTTGGGCATGAACATCCTCGGTTAACAGTTCAAACTGAATTTCTGAAACAGTTTCCTCAGAAACTGAAACAACTAAAATAGCCCTGTGGAGTAACTGCCGTAGAACACACTTGAGCTTGCATTGCCCAAGCAAATGGAGTAAACAATCAAGAGCTTTAGTTCTACTATCCCATGACTTACAAAATGGCTGCAGACATCACACTTTGGGTGGTAGTGCTCCTTGTAGCAAGATTTATGGTATGGATAATTGCCCGACAAAGAGAACTGCATAAAAATGCTAAATCAGCCTGTCTACAACTCAAGTAACACTGCCAATAAGAAAGAATGGATTCCTAGAATAGAAATTATTGAACAATTCGCTGCAGTAATTTAAATGCGTAGTACCTCATGTTCAGAAATTGGTAGGGTGCAAGCATGGCAGCGGAAGCATTCAGGATGCCAAACAGCACCCATACAGTTCAAAAACCGTCCTAGACCAATCTCTGTATTGCATCCAGCACAGATCCTGTAGAAGAGAAAGTGCATATCACTCACACTTTTGATGAATGCATGGTGCTTGAAGCGAGACAACTGTCAGAAAGAGAAAGCTAAAAACCCCATAAAGAGATTAACCAGCAGATGTGACACCAATAGTTTCACTAGGATGCAAGGCATTTATAAGATTTTATTGAGTTAGAAGATGACAACTGCTCTAGAGCTTTGAAGGGTATGTTCTGAAATCACAACAAAATCCAAGTTTCTTCTGATTTTAGAGTACAACTTAGAGACAAGAGAAGATATTACGTCCTCAGTTCTCTCTTTACGCCATCGCTAATCAATAAAGCTATAGCATGTACCCGACTCTGAGAGGTGAAGTTTCACTGCTGAAGAGACTGAAATTTGCGACATCTGAGCAATGTCACAAGGCATAGGGATTACATAACAATTATCCAAAAGAATGCACACGAGATCTTATTTTGGAAGAGGTTTCTTGGTTGCTAAAGTAATAATAAACTTCTAGGTGAAAATAACTGAGCAAATCAGTTTGCTAGAGGCGGATACAGATAAACTGGATCAGATTATTTGGACCATATTGGCTTATTATGGAAACAAATTCTGTAACCTGGAGCAATCGAGACCATTGTTTTCTGCTGAAAATGCTGGAAGTTTCATGTCAAATTAAGTTCACTGGTCAGTCAAATAAGCAGGATAAAACTCCACGAATTTTTCTTCTGAAACCAAAGTTTACCAACATAGATGTCTATTTTCTGCTGAAATTTCACTTAGTTGTTCAAATTTCTAGTGTTTACGCTAAAACAATTTGAATAGAAATTTCTTTGATAAAATCAGTTTGTGGACTTATCCTGTCTCCCTTTGTTAATTAAGAAATAAGCATGTCTAAGCTTGAGTCATTTTTGAATTGGTATCTAACAAATCACTAAACAAGTTAAATATAAAATATTTTCAAAATGATTTTCTAAGAGGATCTAGTTTGCTTTAAGATACTCTACAGCTTCACAAGCAACAAATGCAGTCAAATGCCAAATATGACAATATGCAGCTATGGTAAGTCTACGAGAAAGGCTCTGAAGAAGTGAATCTGTTACTTACACTGACCTCAGAAATTATAAACAATCAGACCACGTTTTATTGTCTCCCACATACCTGTAGCCCGTCTGATAGTACATTGGCAAAGAGTGATATGCATGTCCGTTGCCATATTGTGGAGGAGAATATCCATTTCCGTATGAGGGAGGACAATAGCCATTTTCATGTGGGGAAGGAGCACTTTCATCTTCATGCTGAGGTGAACTTTCAAAGTTCAAGCTTTCTTCAATAGCTCTGGCAAGTTGTTCATCTTCTTTCAACTGAGATTCATTATCTATCCAACAATTTGAGAAACTATGTCGAATTCTAGCATGGTCCATTTGAGAATGCACACATCAAATAAGACACTTCCAGGTATTTAGCTGAGAAACTTAAAATTTCATGGAAGAGCATGCCGTATCATCAAATTCACATATGGCATAACTTTATGTGTGTTAATAGAGTATAAGATGCACATATGTTGCCATATTTGCAGTGGCTACTAAATATAAATTTGCTATTCTAGAGCCGAATTGGACGGCATGTAGATGCTTAATCCTCCATCAAAATTGAGCTTGAATTTATCACCCAGAAACACTCAGACTACAATTCTCAAAATGATGTCTCCATGGTGGTCTCTCAGTCCTAAGGTGAACAAACTTCAGTGCACTACCTGCATATGAGCCTCCAGCCCCCAATTACCATTGGATGTCATATGATATAACCGTGCATGTAAGTTAGGCTCATATTAACGCTGAGCAACCAATACCTGCTCCAAAACTAAGCCAGGTTTTACTGTTTCAATGCAACATTTTCATAATCAAAGCATTAGATAAAACATATCATGTTGACCTGTCCATTTTTTCTTAAGTTCTACAATAAATTCAACATAGTTTTGCCATCTGTACCAGCTAGCCATGGGGGATTATACAATCTCATCATTCATATTATCACATTAATTCATCATACTCATCCTGTACTTTACCACCATAAAATCAAAGCATCGATTTTTAGCACATTCTGTGACCCAAAGCATCTATTACAAGCATTATTGTGATTGAAGTAGTTAGCTGTATCACTCACCAATAAAATTTGCTCTGTTGTGATTTTGTTCTAATAGGGATAACGCAATGGCATGATTGACATCTTCATCATCATAGTCCGACAAGATATCCTACATTTGATTCAACAAGAAATTCTATCAGAAGGATAAGTGAGTGAACTCGGTCAAATAACTCAGAAAGTTTTGATCGAGGCAGATTTATCAGGCACCATAGGCAAGGAACTATGTACTTTGACTAAGATCTAGTGGCAGAAGAAACGAAAAAGCATGCATTTCAGAGCAGAGATATCATCTATATTACTTGTTGCACTTCCCACCATTAACGTAAGTTTAGCAGATTCCATCTTCAGGGACAAAGCAAAAGGTGGAGATGAGATTACCCCTGAAGTGGAAGAAGCATCATAAGAAGGATCCTTCCCGTAATTATCATCATAATGCCCTTCCGAAATATCGTGACTCGAGCCTTTAAAGATTTTGCTGAACCAACCCATAAGGCTAAATGTTATCTGCACATAGTTGGGAAAGCTTTTACCTGCAAAGACATCATGGACTTTCTGTTAGGTGAGGTCTACAACAGAACTATGCTCCAGATGCTCTCAACATCTGTCTTATCTAATTCCATCGCATTCAATGTACTCATAGAACCTCACGTTTAACAGCCATAGTCATTCAATCAAAGTTGATATAGTTTTCCTCCATCGTTCCATGAATGCAATCCATACCTTAGCAAACAGCCGACATATATTTCGCAACTAACTCTGAGCTCAACAACCTAATGGAGGTACAACAATTGGAAAGCAAACCATCTACTCCTGATCTTCAATATGATCAGAAGCCTATTTTTTAAGAAGCAGTATGTTCTAACACACAACCTTTCGACTGTGTTTGCCAATTTCTCATAAGCATGCTCAAATTGAACAAGAAAAGGATTTAGCTATTAGGCAAAGAGCACGTAGAAAAACAAAAGATAAAGCAAGTGATCAGCCCACCAGTCATACTTGAGAGCTTATGAGCTGCGAATCAGAGTGACAAAGGAAGCGCTCGAACAATTTAAGTTGACACATCAAAGTCAAATATATGTAAACATGGATGAGGAACCAAGATTCTTCCAGCTCAACATGTCAATGAAAATCATGACAGTACAACGTTCAACTTCTGATAAAAGTAACAACATTTCTTTAAAAAAAAAAAAAAACGCGTAGTGGAGGAGTGACTCACCTCAAACAAATCGCAGAGCCTGCAACAAAAAACGGCCAAAGCGGTCGAGACCCAGATCAGATAACATCACAATTCTACGAAAAAGCAACGGCGATCCTCGCATAGACGACACCCTTTCCACCTCTCTTTTCTTCCCTTTCCGTCTCTTCGCCCAAACGACAACCTTTACAAGAAAGAAATGGAGAAGACACGCAATGCACTTGCTTGCAATCTTTCAACAACTACAAATTAGAGCAGAAAAAATCCGTCCCGAATAACAGGCGGAGCGACAGCATTTTCCAAATCGAGTGCGCAACCGCGAGAAACAGCAACGAAATCGAAGTATAACCCAAAATGCCAAAAAGTCAAATTCGGAGAAACCGCAAGCTCTCCTCCTGCAGGTTTTGTCCAGGTTTTGTCCCGACCCAGAAAGATCTGACAACGTATGATGCGTCAAAAAAATAAAAATAAACAAAAACAAAACACCCCGGTCGAGACTTTCAAATTATTTCCATCAAAGGTTTGCAAGGTGTCGAACATATAGTTAATGCGGTTTGAAAAACAAAACAAACGGGAAAAAGTAAAGAGAGAACGACTCTGACAGGATGGTCTCCGTGGGGTCCCGAAAGAAAGGAAAAAAGGAAGGCGGCCAAAGCAAAGGCCTCGAGGCCCCTCACGACAGAGGGAGGACGCAGCATCCGCAAGTCTTCTTTTCTTCGAATTTTTTAAGGCCTTGCCGTGGCAGGTGGGGCGGGGGTGGCAAGCTGTTGTGCCATGCCATGTCCAACTTTGTTCCGGAAAACGGGTTAACCATCTTCGAGTAGGTGAAGCTCTGTGGCCGGTGGGAGAAGTGGAGAAGCCGTGGGGTTACGGTGAAAAGTGCTTGGAAAAAACAATAGTTTCATTTCGTAATCAAGCACTTCCCACTAAAGCACGAAGATCTTTCACGCAATCGAACTTTTTGCAATTTTGGTAGCTCGCGTTGTCCATCGCATCGCTTTTCCTTGTCTATTGTCGTGTTGGATTTCTTGTCCTTTGGAGTTCTCTTGAATTCAACCTTATAATAATTCGTGGTCCATCCAGTCAATTTTGCAATCGGATTACCGAGCTTTGATTTCAATCACGCTCAATGAATTGAATTTTGCTCCACATAAATCCACTAATTATGGATAGTGATCGAGTCTTTTTTATTTTATGACATCAAGTCAACATTTCTATCCTAACATGACGGTGGCAGTGATAGTTGTGGCGGCAATCTCAATGATGTGATGTCGATCGCTTTTGTCAGGTACTCAATTTGACAAGATTACTTCAACTAGTGATATACAATCCATTCCAATTTCAGGCAATTTTAGCCATATTGATAATAAATCAGGCTCTCCAATTTGTCCCATGTTGGGCAATCCACTTCTGAAAAATTTATCCTCTTGCCCTCGTTTGTCAAAAGGAGCCGATCTGGTGATCTTGTAATCCGACAAATCGTTCAAAATCATGATGGCTTATCCAACATTGCTCCACTTCTAAAAACAGTAAGTACCAACACAACTCTTCAATTACTCACAAATAATTCATAGGACATGAAAATTAATTTAGAGAAAATATGACATAAATATATCAATTTAAATTCGGGTTAAATGTTGTACTGCTATGTGAATTTGGGATTTTTGTTGTTGCATGAACCCTTTATTTTTTTTGACAAAATTCCTTTGGAAGGCTTTGTTTGGGAAGGAGGAGGGGAAAATGGGAAGTGGGTTCAAAAATTGGAAAAAAAAATTGCAAATTTCCACTAGAGGGAAGAGAGGCAAAATTATAAAAAGTTTTGTTCTGTTATATCTTCCGGGCAGTGATGGCAAAGGTGAAGCGGAGGTCGCAATGGTAGTTGCGGTGGAGTCATGGGCTATAGCAGCAAATGTGGAGCAGAAAATAGTTGGGACGTGATTATGGGGAGTGAAATTTGATTATAAAAGTGCAATTAAATTCTAGAATTTTCACAAATTACAATTAAATTTTAGAACTTGTCAAAAGAGTATAATCAAATTTTTTCATTAACTCCATCCAATTTGATATTCTAAATTTTGAAAGTTTAAAAATTTAATTACGCTTCTTAAAAATTTTACAATTCAATTATATCTTTGTCATGAATTTTAGATTTTTCGGCTCTTAATTAATTGTCTCTTGCGAGGAACATTTCATTTATTAGCTTTCGCGAAAACCCGTACGAGGATTTCGTCTTTGAATTCCGCGAAGTACGCTAACTGAGGGAAGACAGCTAATTGGTCCTTTCGTGAAGATGAGGGAAAAAGCACGTGGGACATGAGAAGCGAGAGAGAGAGAGAGAGAGGCTGGTACGGTGGTACCAACTAATGCGAAAGAATTTAAGGCTCCGTTCGCGATCTTTTACATTGTTTATAAATATGACATGATAAAAATATTTTCACCATCTATAAAAAATATTTAAATATAAATTTTTTCAATAATGAAAAAAAAAAATTATTGACTAATATTAAAATTATACGAAAAATCATTTAAAAAATATTGTCTAAATTATTTATTTTTGTGAAATCAAATGAAACCTAATAATGAACAAATCTAGCTAAATAATTTTGAAATAACTTATGTTAAGATCAAAAGGTAGTTGTGAGTATCACTTTTTGCTTATGCAAGCTACTAATTGCATGACACGAGTATGATACGTGGGACATAAGTAATCCAATTTCTACAAGCATAGTAGACCTAACAAAATTTCCTAGAACAACTGTTATATTTAAATTGATTTCTTTTCAAGTTTGAGACAACTTTTGAGTCAATGCAAAAGCCTTGTAAACATAAGATGTTTGGAACAGCAACTAATCACCTAATCAAGCATGATTATCTTCCTTCTTTTTGAGATATATTTTATGAGTAACACTTAAAATCGACTAATGTTTTTTTTCATATCTCTACTAGTTATTATGCGTGATCACTAAATTGAACTTCCCATAATTAAAGTTGCATGGTAATCTTACATGACATTAGCATTGCATAGCTCTGTCTAATACTGTGTACGGATTGTGCTACCCTCACCTGGACTAAGAGGGTTGTCCTTCGGCAACAACCCATCCATTCAATTTCTATCATGCCCTCCTCTCTCTCTCTCTCTCAGAAATTCAGGCAAATTTCCATCGAAGTGCCACAATTTAAAAAGTTATAAACTTCAGAACAATTAGTAATTAATTTAATAAAAAAGAAGTGCTTGAAAGACCTCCCTTCCCAACCATACTTAGCGGTTAAGCAATACATCTTCTTTCCTTTCTAACTGTACTGCTTGTGAATGAGGAACTCTTTAAAGCAAGACAATGGATGCTTATTAGCCTAGGGCTCCGCAAAAGGTAGCTACAATTTGTTATATTAAGAAAAGAGGAGTGAAAGGCAGGCGAAGCTACAAGAGATAGGCAGGCCATCCATCCCCGAATGGAAAAGAGCCCTGGGCATATGAGAAGAATTGCCTCTGGCATTTGGAGTAATGTACGTATCCATGGTGGGGATTTTGTTGATTGCTTTCTTTATGTGTTTGAGAAATTGGAGATGGAAGAGCTGGAGCTATGGAGAGCGTAATAGTTTTTTTTATTTAGTTATTGGCTCATGGGAACGCTGTAGTTCATAAGGAGAAGGGGTAGATGTGTTAGAACGAGGAAGTCAAGCATCGAAGTCAATGTGTTAAGCGTACGGTGGAAGTAGAATGATTGGAGCTTCCTAGTGCTTAGGCTAGTACCTGTAGGCTTCGTCCTCCTCTTACTTATTGGAAGATGACCTGGACCAGAAAGCTTTAATGGCGGGGGTAGAAAGGAAGTCAGTATGAATAGGAGAAGGCCTAGAATAGCCAAGCAAAATGGGTGCTTTTAAGTGGTCCAATCAATCCAATGCGTAATGTCCGGCGAAACATGGGGACATGAATGCAAAGTGCACTATGATATCGAGTTGGGAAAATAACACAGTGGTTATTTGATTTTGACCCAATATATAATGTTTTCTTTAAACTTCCATTTTATTCAATGTGGTATTTTAATTTTAGCTTGATACACAATGTTATCTTTGAATTTTTAATTTATTTGATGTGATTCATATTTTTTTTTATATATTTAATTCAATCAAGAAATTATATGAAAATATTCAATGTTATTATTCTATTAATTCAAATTAATAGAATTTGTTGACTTGGCTAGCAATCGAGTACGTTTGAATGGTGGACAAAAATAACGTGACATGTGAATTATCCACATAAGATACTCCACTCAAATTAGAATATAATAATCTTTTTTATTTTTTAAATTTGGAAAAAAATAATTGTCCATATTGACATGGATTATTATATTTTGTTTTGAGTTGAATATCTTATGTGGATAATCTTTATGTGACATCCTTTTTTTGTCATTGGTCAGGTTTACCGGATTAAAAGTCAAATTAACAAAATTTTATTAATGGAATGACAATATTGTATATTTTTCTTATAGTTAGACACTAAATTAAACATGTACAAAAAATTTATAGATCATATTGAATAAATTCATAATTTAAAATTAAAGTTTAGGGACCCCTTATGTAATCAAGCAAAACTTGTCCTCTCGTTGCGTGTACTGTTTGGTGTCACGTGGCAAGTATGAGTCCAATCCCAAAGCCAACTTCAAATTTGCTCTTTTTCTGCGGAAGACTTTATCGTGTTTTGCCCCTCTCATCTTGATTTGAAGACATCTACAATCAGTCATTACCACGTGTCAAACCCAAAATGATAAGCGGTGCGATTCACTCAATCCATTTGATTAGTCGGCAAGTCCTGACGACACGTCATTACAAAGCCAACTCTCCGAGAAAAGCCAGGGCGCTGCCACGACTCGGTACTCACTCGGCATGTTGACTCGGAAGAGCTCCGCCATCTCCCTGGCGAGATCGAGCCGATCGCAGTTGGGTTCGGGACCATTTCTATAATCAAGCAAAACGGATGAGTTTCTTGTTCCAAGTCGGGCCCAGTCGGGAACAAGAAACCCATCCGTTTTGCTTTGATTATAGAAATGGTCCCGAACCCAACTGCGATCAGCTTTGCCATCTCCCCGGCAAGATCGAGCCGATCGCGGCATGTTGAACCCAACTGTGATTATGATGTTGACTCGGAACCTCACCTTATCGCTGCCCGCCTCCGTCCAGATTCAGGAACCAGTCCTGCATTTGGCGCCAAGGAACATTACGCTAGTGCCTCAGCAAATTAACTTCACATACGGGTTTTTCTATCCATGGCAACTTTTTCTCAGATTTGAGAACCCATACGCTCCATGCACGTATTTGAATATATCCCCAGGACGATGCGGACACCAGACCTACTCTCAAACGCATCCCTACCCACTACCCATCACACCATCACACACCAATTCCAAACCTACCCGACTTGGAACAAGAAAACTCATTCGTCTTCGCAACAATTTTCCAAGATATGGATAGGGTGTCAGCAAGTTCTTTGTTGATCTCACTGTGGAGGGTCCCGATCCAAATGGTACAATCATTCTTCCGAAAGTTTTCCTTTTCGTATCCCGCGGTTCTTCCTCGCTTTCCTGGCTGAATATAAAGTCTGAGAGTGGAGACGACGTCCATGGACACTCTGTCTCTCGAGAACGAGCCGAACCCACGGGTGGTGAGAGGCAATGGCCACAGACGTGCCCCTTCTCGGAGAGGACAGCAACAGGAACGACAATGGCGTCGGAGGGGAGAAGAGAGCAAGCGTCTTCAGGCAGTTTGGGAGTGAGTCCGGGAAGCTATGGAAGATCGCCGGCCCTGCCATCTTCACCTCTATAACGCAGTACTCGCTCGGCGCGCTGACTCAGACCTTCATCGGCCAGGTCAGCGAGATCGACCTCGCTGCCGTCTCTGTTGGGAACTCTGTTGTTGGCGGCTTCGCGTTTGGCGTCATGGTTGATATCCCTGTGTTCGATATATGTACATGTTTTGATTTCTCAGCATCATTGTGTGAGAATAATGACTTGTTCGTTTCTTCTTTTCTTAATGTTTTGAATTTGGTCGGACGTAGTTGGGGATGGGGAGTGCACTGGAGACGCTGTGCGGGCAAGCGTTTGGAGCGGGACGGATCAGGATGTTGGGGGTGTACATGCAGAGATCATGGGTCATTTTGCTGATCACGGCTTGCATTTTGGTCCCCGTCTACGTCTTCGCTCCTCCCATTCTTGAGCTCATTGGTGAAACTGCCGAGATCTCTGAAGCTGCCGGTTAGTCTCTTCGTCAACGTTCATCTTTTTCCCTCCTCGAATGATTTTCCGTAGCATCCTGAATCCGACAACAAAGAGATAATTCATAAAAACTCTTTTCAATGTTAGAAACTAGACAGGAGTCGTCACGAGTTGTGGCGATTTTGCAATTCGTAGAGTTGCATTATAGATAGTATACATATAATCTTCCCTAAAAAGGGTGACAGGCTTCTAGGAGCTTGGTTAAACTGTGGTTGTACTCGGAGCTCTGTTGTCTGTGCATCAAGAAGTTGCAGTTGGAGTTCAGCATTACATTTCTCAAATTAATTTATTTTTAAAAATTTGTCCTACTTTGTTAATCGGACGTCCTTGCCTCGGTGCAGGTCAGTTCGCGTTGTGGATGCTCCCGCAGCTGTTCGCTTATGCTCTCAATTTCCCAATACAAAAGTTTCTGCAAGCACAAAGAAAAGTTTTGGTGATGGCTTGGATCTCGGCGATTGTCCTGGTGCTACATGCGATATCCAGCTGGTTTGTGATTCTGAAACTTGGTGGTGGCATAGTCGGAGCGGCGATCACTCTTGACACATCGTGGTGGCTCATCATCATCGCCCAGCTGCTGTACATTTTCATCACCAAGTCGGACGGCGCTTGGAGCGGGTTCTCCTGGCTTGCGTTTGCAGACTTGTGGGGATTCGTGAAGCTTTCCTTGGCTTCTGCTGTGATGTTATGGTATGCTAATTCCTAAGTATGCTCGTCGATGGGTGTTCGATTGTCTCAAAAGTGTGGAATTGATGGTGCTTGAAATTGGATTGCAGCTTGGAGCTGTGGTACTTCATGGTGTTGTTGGTGATCGCTGGACGTCTGCCGAACCCTCTGATACCTGTCGATGCCATCTCTATATGGTAGGTCATCATTTCCCCCTTTCTGGTAATACTTTCAGCAGCGCATTCTATCTGGATGAATTAGGTAATAAGTAGAATTCGATGCGAACAGCATGAACATAAACGGATGGGACATCATGATCGCAGTTGGGTTCAATGCCGCAATAAGGTGAGGTTCTTACTTCCTTTCCCTCTGTCCCCTGAACCAGATTTCGGCTAATTTGTTGTGTTGATCGTTAAGTACCGAGTACTTGCTCACGAAATGTAGTAGTACATCGCGACTCGAAAATGTGTTTCATTAGATATTCGAGAATCAACCATGATTTTCTTCACCAGTGTGAGAGTTTCAAATGAGCTAGGAGCCGGCAATGCTCAAGCTGCAAAATTTGCAGTGATGGTTGTTTCGGTCACATCCGTGACAATTGGAGTTATTGCCATGGTCGTGGTGTTTGTCACCAGGGATTACTTTCCTTATCTCTTCACAAGCAGTGAGGCTGTTGCCGCTGAAACGACGAAACTCGCCTTCTTACTGGGATTCACAGTACTCCTGAACAGTCTACAACCGGTCTTATCAGGTAAGCACTTGCACACGAAAACATCATACATCGATTTTCAACCTTATTCTATATTGACAGGGCAAAGCACGGGTAAATATGCAATCATTATCCACATGTTTCATATTTATCTTGAATAACGTACTTCAACTTCTCGTACTTCTTTTGTGTCGTTAAGGTGTTGCTGTTGGCGCCGGATGGCAATCCATCGTTGCATACATCAATATTGGATGCTACTATATCATTGGATTGCCAGCCGGCATCCTCCTTGGCTTCAAATTCGGTTTTGGGGCGATGGTGAGTCTGCTTGATCGATTAAATTGAACTATTAGGATGTGCATGGAACAAAATCAGCTCTCGTGTCATCTGAGATATTACAAAGCAGGACATCTAAGTACAACTTTTTTGGTGACCAGAGACAATTACCGCATTTTCACAGGGCAGCCAGTGTCCGATGTCTGTGTTACATAGTATCTGTTTTCCGATTTTAATTCAAGAAAATGAGAACGTTCGGGCTTTGGTCTGTGGCTACTAACATGACAGCTCCTCAAGGATAGCAAGAAGAGAGTTGAATGAAACTTACTCTCATTTCAACTCACATTCCATCTTTGATTCTTTCCCGCAAAACCCGCCTTCACCTTTGCGATTTGCAGGGGATTTGGTCGGGAATGATTGGAGGCACCTGTCTGCAAACCATCATCCTAGTAATTATCACTTCCATTACCAACTGGAACCGAGAAGTAAGTTCCCTTTCCTTTTCAACATAAGCACTACACATCGTTAACTCATCGTCCGTCCATTGCCTTCGATCCTCTTCTGTTTTGTACTCTGAGCATCTTCTACAAGCTCTGTAACTCACAGTTTATTGCATTGCGCCTCATCGAATTTCAGGCTGAGGAAGCAGGGAGTCGCATGAGGAAATGGGGAGGATCAGCTGAGGAGCATTGAGACATCGGAGCCATCAGGTGAAATCAGAAGCTCGTGATGCCAATGCCATGGATGCCGCCTTGCAGTGGCCGAAGTACCATGATAATCAATTATTGCTGATGCAATTTAGAGTCGTTTCTCTCGGAAACCATACTTTAGCACCAAGAAGCACAAAATAAAAACTTTAGGGATCGATAACAGATTCTTTGACATAGCAACTTTCTGCTTTAATGCGACCATTTCTCGTATGTTACACAAGATGCAGCCTGACGACATTGCTTTGCTTTTCTCATGTTTCAAGTGCTCTTTCATTGCCTAACATCTAAGCTGATGCTCATGGGCCACCGGCAGTTGCTGGACCAAGCAGTCGATATTGTTTCCTAGTACCTAGTCATGCTTTGGTCTCTTCTCCTCTGCAATTTTTACCCAACTGGTCTTGTCTTAAATGAAACTGGCACATGTATACCCGCGACCCATGTATGTAAAAACTTTCCCAGAATCGTTTTATCACGAATTATTTGAATCAATGATTAATAGATAGAAATTATGAATTTACACTATATACAAAAAAAAGAAAAATCGCACGATAATATATAGAAAGATAAAAATAATTCAAGTTTTGTAATTGTGTAGGAAGGTTAGTATTTCATGATGGGAAAACCTCAAATTCTAAGTTTGAAACTTGTGAGGAATACTGCATTATCAACTTACTTAATTGCCTGTGGGTTTAGTATTTGTAAAATGTGTAGTTAAGGATATTTTGTAGACAAACGATTGAGAAACATTAAAAATAGTTGGCCCAAAAGGAGAACACTTACAAGAGGAGATCTTTCTTACTGCTTATAATAGAACAGCTGACGAGGCGGATTAATCATCATATGAATGAGCTTTCCACATTTTCTCTTACTAATGTCAAGGGTTCAAAGATTAGACTCCTAAAGTAAGCACCCATGAAATTGTGTGAAAATAAATAAGGCATGTTCAAGCAGCTAACTCCTCAAAATTGTTTGGCAATATCGAAAAGATTATTGGAAGTCCATAATTTAGATACGTCTCATGACCCGAGTCAACCAGGTGCCACAAGCTTGGCACGAGCCTGACCTAGAGCTGGACATGAATGATTAAAGAGCAAGTAAAGTCTAAATACATTCTCTTGAAATTGTGGCTGGTTGATGCATTAGGGCTAACCAAAGTATGTTTGGAGGAGGAGAATGAACCTTACTAAATATAATACCTTGTATTAGGAAGCATCTAGAAAGCATTTCCAATTATCCTTTGAACTCTTGAATTAGGGAAGATTTCATATAGGGATTGTTTTCTCAAAAGAGAACTCATAGTAGATATTGTCTCAATTAATGTCCTAAAGTCGTCAATTTAGTCTCAATTAAGAATCTAACTTTACCAACTAACCAAATCTTGTCCATGTTTGGGGGCATTCTCGTCCAAATATTTTTTCTTTTCTTTCTCTCTTTGTTTCATCTTCTCCAACGCAGCGATCAAGTTCCAAAACTGGTCGTTGCAAGCTCGTGGAGTTATACTTTCATTGCAAAACCAACTTTAAGAGTTTTCTCCTCTCATTGACGGCCTTCTGGTTGATCTTCTCAAAGGCCTCTTCTTCAGTCAAAAGCATCTGCACCGTCACGGCAGTTAGCTTCCCTTCCTTGGATTCCCTCTGCAAAGCAAAGATAAACCCAGAAAAAAACCTTTTGACCTGCTTCTCCGAAAGTCTAGGACTGACAAAGTAGACGGCCGGGAGAACAATAGGCCCCAAACCAAATGAGACGAATGCGTTAGCCATGTACTCATCATTCCTTGGCATTGCCTTGGTTCTTCTCCATTTCGCCTCGCTCCATGTCGACTCGAGCAAATTTGACCAGTGCAATGAAGATTAAGCTGGGGACTTGTGATATATCCAAAAAAGAGAAGCGAGTGACATTTCTCCCGGATAAGTGCAGATTTGTTCGGATCGTGCATATAAGACATCTTAGGACGACTAGGATGAGGCAAGATGATCGAGAGAAATGATCTCACTATTTTAATCACATGACCAGTCACGTCTCTTTCTTGCCATGTGACCGCTTCATGGCCGATTTAGAAGTAGGGGAGGAAAAGCTAGCCTGGTCATTTGACGAGAGATGATGTCAAAGATGAAGGCAAGGCAGATCAAAGAGGCATGAGGAAGATGATAAAAGAAAAGGAAAGAAAACAAAACAAAACATGAAAAAAATGAAACAAAGGGAGAAAGAAAAAAAAAAAAAAGAAAATATATATTTGGACGAGAATGCCCTTGAACATGGACAGTATTTGGTTAGTTGGTGGATCAAGGCCCTTAATTGAGATTAAATTAACGACTTTAAACCCTTATTTGAAATTTTCCCTTTAAAAAATTTGATTAGTGCAGTGTTCTTTTCTCCCAAACCTATGTGCAGGAGTGATCTTGCAGCTCTATTCTCTTGGGCGATCGCGTGAGGTCCTTGAGTCCTTAGTCGAGCAAAGCGGCGACGAACTTGATCGTCTTGTCTAAGATTGAGACACAAGGGGAAGGGGAAGGGGAAGGGGAAGTACAAGCAAAGAAGCGGGCGACACGACCAGAAAACGTAATCGCGTGAGGAATGTGGGCTGCACCTAGGACTGTTAATTTACCTTAGGGCTAATAATTTTACTGTGAAGTTCGTAATATGAGAATGCTACGACTTGGCAATTGACTAATAATAAGTTTAAATTGCCTCAAGCTCTAATCACTGATGATAGCAACAGTTAGCAATTGTCCTCAACCTCAACTAGGGTAATATAACCGTCACACTATGTAAAAAAACAATTAGTGATCTTTCTTTAGAGGGAGCAATTTACCTTATATCATCATCATAAGTATCTGTCTAGAATTTTGGTCAGATTTCCGTCAAAGTGCCACAGTTTCAAATGGAGGTTTATTTATTTTTTAAATATAAAAATTGTCCACTAAATTTATATTGCATGAAAGCACTTTAGCAATACCATTTTTTTAAATTATATAAAATAAGCTTTCTTAGGTTTACTTAAGTGGGTCGGGTATGAGTTGGGAATAAGTCAATCGAAACTGGGTCAAGAATTTTGCATTATAACAAATGAATCATAAATAGATTAAATGAGTCAATTTAAGTTAGACCATACCCAACCTAAATCCGATTTGACTCATCTATTTGACAGGTCCTAATGAATTCGAGTGATGTCACATGTAGGTGCATGGTGAGTCCCTTACTAGAGTGTTTTCTCATGCAGATCCCAAATTGTCAATCCATTATTTATCTATTTAGCACAAGGAAAATTAACCTCTTAAGTAAAAAAGTTAATCTTAATTTTCTTTTCAGTTTCCTATCATAAAAAATTGATTATGTAGATCTGGTTAAACTTGCAACTATCATGTGAAGAACTTTTAGTATCCATGCAATCAATCTCATCTTTATCTTTATGTCATTGCTTTGATTTTATTATTCTCTAATTTCAAATAACTTCTACAAAAACTATAGTGGCTTCATGGGCCACGCAATTAAGTTTTAATTTGTATGATTAATAATTTAAAAGTTTCGTACGAAAACATTAATTGTTCTATTGAATTCTATAATTATCTTTAACAATAATTCTTTACAGTAAACTAAAATTTCTTATTTTTGACCACAGCACCAAGATCAGCCATTATAAATATTATTTCTGTAATAAATCTATTATTTTGTCTATTTTGGTATTGATAATTAGTTGATCCTTTTAGATAATTTTGAATTCGAGTTTAATATGGAAGCAAATGGCTATGAAAAAGCATAAACGGAAGAGGGTATACAGGGGAGCTAAAGAAAAGATAGAACTTCAGCTGCTACTTTATGTATTTGGCCTGAAAAAGACGTGGCACCATCATTTCAAAAATTGAGGTTTTCGACTGAAAAAAAGAATTAGTTACAATGACAAAATAAATAAAAGCTTAAGAACTCATGAGACCATTGCCCCTAACATTTTTAGATGTCATAATTATATATATTTTATTGTATGGATAATAGATAAATATTATCAAATTTCTAATCACGTGAAGGTGCCAAGTCCCTTACTAAAGAGTTTTTTAAAATTTCACAAACAAAGTCAAACTACTTTAACCACATACTGAAAATGGTTACATCACAAAAAAAAACATTTGAGAATTGTTAATTCTCTAAATTTGAAGCATATTATAATATTGAGAATCAATAAATTTTTGTTATAATAACATAAAAATCGATATTATTATAACAGATTTAATTTCATATTATGTAAGAATATATAAAGTTATGAAAAAATCTCTTTAGGAAGAGACAACTAATTTCACATGAAAAAGTAAAGTCAATTAGAACTACAATTTAATATTAATTACCCCAGTATAATAAAGTAAGAGAAATGAGTATAATATAACAACGCATCGTATATAGTCTACAGAAACATTATTTCGAAGGTATGTACGATTTGTATTTCGAACTCAAAAATTCGAAATACCCCTCAAGAAAAAGACGACCGTTGCTTTGACCCAAGAGAAAAACAAAAAGACGACCGTTACAAGCGATCTCCTTCCTATTATAACCCAATCGTCCTCCTTCCTTTGCTCGCATAGGAACTATAATTACACCATTGATTCACCGAGCCGGTCACTCTCTCTCGTTCTCTCTCGCGTGACGGGCCTCTGCAAAATCCTCTCCGGAGAAGATGGGTATCTTCTTTCGTCTCTGTTTCTGATGGATTGTTTGATGGGTCCGATCGCTTTCTCGGTCTAATTCGGTTTGATGCGAAGCGCATCTGGTTGCAGAAACTCTTGTGCTTGCAGAGACCCGTGAGGGTTTTGCGCTTGGCCTCTTTGGGACGATGCCGATGGGTCATCGGAATTATTTGGTTTAAGCACGTCCTTTGATCATCTATCAATCTTGCATTGTTTTGTTACACGGCCTATTCTGAAACATTTTGTTATTCCGTGGATTGGCAGTGTCCTTTTTTCGTCTTGATTCGTATATATCTTCGTTTGAGGATGTCCTTGTTGGAAGTGTTTGGTTTAGCTCCTCCTTCGATTGTGTATGGATTTATCAAACGATTGGTTGTTATTTGGTGAATTTGCAGTGGGTTCTTTTCCCCTTGGAGCGAACTCTTTGTCTGAGGATGTTTTCGAAGGAGGGTGGACCTTTTGTCTGAAGTTTGGGCTTTTTGGAGGGACCGAGAAACCTGCTTTGCCTTCTTTTTTTCGTTTGTCTTTTTGGTTGATATGATGAGCTAGTGGTAGTCTCTGATCATATCTTAGACAGGCAATGAACAGAAATTTGATAACCTTATGGGAAATTATCGGTTTTTTATTGAAAGTTTCTTCAGTTTTTTTTTTAAATCTTTGGGAGATGATCATGGTCTTGTTCCAATACTTTTACTGGTTGTGATTTTGCTGGGCTTAAGAAGTGATCTGTTGCATTATCTTTGTGACGTCGAGTTGATGATCTCTGACAATCAGATAAAGCTACCGCTTTTCAAGACAGTTACTTGTTTTGAATGGATTCTCATTCCTTCGAAAGTCAGAGTTTGGTTGATGTATGAACTGTCATGGTTCTTTCTATGCAACGTGTATGCTCACTTCGAATCATTGCGGTTGAAAATCTATAGCTGGTGGTCCTTCCCAGAAATAGTCGTCATCCTTCACTCTTGCGCTGCGTCTTTGATTGTGCGTGCATCCTTCTTCTTTTCTTTCCGTTTGTCATATTTTGTATGTTTTATGGTGGAGCCAATTGACTTAGCTGACCATATTCCTGCAGGGGACAAAACTTGGTTTGAGATTTTGACACATTTGGTAAGCATGGATGGAGTTCAGTTTTCTTCTTTTTGTAAGTTTCTATTTGCTGCAACTGGGAATAAACCTTCTCATTTACCCTTTTGATTCTTATCATATTTTGATCAGATGACTGACATCTACGTTATTTCTGTTTTATTTTATCGATGACAAACATCACACTTGCTCAAGCAGGAAGTTTCTACTTTTCCTTCCGATTTCTTATGATATTTCAGTATTTGGACGGTGATATTAATTCGTACATATAACCTATTTTACACATCAAGCATAGCTGTTGAATCTATTTATAAATAAGATCACCATTTGCAACATCATATCTTTGTTGTGGATGATTTGTCTGCCATATCACTCATGGTTCTGAATGCATCTTTTTCTCAACCGCTATACAAGCGTTCATTATTCTTCTAATTGAAATTGTCAAACAGTTTCGTTTGATTTGTTATACTGGCTTTGAAGGCACGGATTTTGTAGTCTCTGGGCAGTCTATCGCGTGAACAGATCACACAATTCAATCCTGACTTTGCTTCCGATTATAAATACTGGAAATCTAGTGCTACTTTCTCCTTATGTCCTCATCTTTCAGTATTTGCAGCGAATCTCTGGTTGTGGATGTGTTCCCTTCTCTCATAGCTCCTAGATTGCGTTCTTGATCGTTCATTTGTTTATTTTTCTTAATTAATAATTTTTTTTTGGTCTGATTTTTAAAAGTATCCATCTGTTTGTAGAAATCCAATTTCTTTAGTCTGCTGGCAGAGCTTTCGATGGTTCTGGATTGCCTGTCTTGGGAGTCTACCATGTTTATGAGCATTCTTAGGGCTTCCTGTCATTTGGTTGTTTATTGATGATGAATAGAAAGTGGTGAGTTGGTTAATAAGGTGTTTTTTGAAGGACTAATGGCCTATTTTGCTTCTTTTTATGTTGATGAACTAGACTCTGATCATATTCAGGAGGGGCAATTAAATTGACATTTTGAATCCTTCTGGGCACTTGCTGGTATTTCTATCTTTGGTTAGCAGGGGGACATCGTGTAGTTCTAATTCTCTTATGTGTCCATTTTGCCAGATTTCAGAGGTGGTGATTTACGTTTTTTCTGTGGGGCTATTTTGTTTGAAATTGGATAAGCTACTACCTCTTGGGTTGTAGGCAGTTATTAATTTGAGTTAAATTTGTTCTCCAGTTCTATTGTTTCCCAGTTAATGTGTGTTGGTCAGTGCCTCATTCTGTTTCCTTCGCAATAGAGTTTCTTCAATATGCTGGTAAATTATGGAGTTACGTGTGTGCATTATAGAGATAAGTGTATGCAGGATTTATTGGTTTTGCTCACGATTACCAGTTTGCTTAGATCCGTTTCACGCAATTAAAGTGTTTTCTTTTGTTCCAGTACTATTGATGGGAATAGAGTTTCTTTCGCAATAGAGTTTCTTCAATATGCTGGTAAATTATGGAGTTACGTGTGTGCATTATAGAGATAAGTGTATGCAGGATTTATTGGTTTTGCTCACGATTACCAGTTTGCTTAGATCCGTTTCACGCAATTAAAGTGTTTTCTTTTGTTCCAGTACTATTGATGGGAACATTTTCATAAAATGAGGCGATGTTGTATTCTTTAGGCGTGATGGGTTTTTTAAGTTGGATTGTAGGTGCCACCTTAATGGCCTAATATCCGTACATTATGGGTTTTTACTTGGTTATAGGGATTGTCAAGACTTACTTCTACCAGCCAGAACCTAGCTTTATTTTCTGGCAAGCTGATGGCATCTTCAATCCTTCTTCTGTTGTTTCTATTTCCTTCTTGTTGATGAGTTTATTGCTTTATCATCTAATTTTAGTAGCACGTGACTTGTTGCAGATACTTAAAACTCTTTTGTTTTGCATTGCATCTTTGGGACTCTCCTACGGTCATGGACCTCATTAGGGTTTACAGTTTTATGCTCCCCATTGATTATCTATTGATTGATCGATCATAGTTATAGTACTATGATTATTAATTGATGGATCATCAATCATTGTTACTGATTGATTATCCATTGATCAATCGTTGGGACTCTCCTGCATTCTTGGACTTTGTTAGGGTTTAAAGTTTTATGCTCCCTTTGATTATCTATTGATTGATCAATTTATCATTGTTATAGTACAAGCTGAATCTGAATTTTAGTGTTCAGCGGAATGGCAGCACCTTCTTTTCTCTCGGAGCAATCTTTTTGTCTAGAGCAATGGTGATTTATGATAAGGTTGGTCAATCGTTCCACATGATGATACATTTGAGTTTCGCTTGAGGATTGACAATTTCTTGGCTGTCATTTTTGTGGACTAGCAATGCCCTTCCTGCTCCATAGGCACTTAATGGCTCGATCGAAAGAGATGCAAAAATTGTTAAAAAATAGTTGGAAAGACTACAAGCCAATAAATAGGATGAAGATGATAATAACACAATCGTTTAGTCCTGATCCTCTCACAGGATGGAGTCTTGCCAGACTTGACAAGGGGTGCTCTGCCGCGAGCTGATGATTGTCTGAAATTAGATGAGCTCTGTCATCTCTCGAGGCGAGTTATGGGTATGAATGAAATTTGTTCTCCAGTCCCATAATTTTTCGATTGATGCGAACACCAATTCTCGTTCCTTCGGAGGATGGAGTTTAGCTCATGTATGATCTGTGATGGTTCTTTCTTTGCAAGGTGTACGTGCCTCAACAGATCAATATCTAATCGGGATCCGCTTGCCCGTCTCTCCTTCCTAGAAATAGTCCCTCCCTTGTGTAATCTTTCAGTCTCATCTTGCGTCCATGATTGTGCATGCGTTTCTTTCCAATTGACAGCCTCTGCAAAGTACTCTTCAGTGGAGACATCATTCCCAAAGCGTGCTCTTGATCCTTTCTTCTTTTCTTTTTTGTTTCTTGATTAATTGTTAAATGGGTCTAATTCTATTTACGATATGTTATTTTCCGAAGGTCATTCCTCGCCTTTCCGGGACTCTGCCATGTTATGGGTATCGTTACGGTTTGTGCTCCTCTGGTAGGTGATAGATTTATCATTGATGGATCTTTCTGTTTAATTGTATTATTAGCTGATTCTGGTATTCTCTATTCCATGAATTTGGCAGCGGCTTCTTTCTTCTTGGAGCGATCCTGTTTGTCTGAGACAAATGGACACAATGCAACTGGTCAGTTTGTTCATAGAATATGACGTTTGGGCTTTTTGGAGGACCAATGATCTAATCTTGATTTGTTTCGTCAAGATGATGATCTAGAAGTCTCTGTCTTTACTCTTTAGGACAAGAGATGGACTGAAATTTTGACAACCCTCTGGGCATCTTTTACAGGTAGAAAGTTTTGCTGGATTTGACAGTTGGTAATCTGTTGCATTTTCGGTGGGGCTGAGGGATAGTTGTTTGAAATTGGAGTTCCTATTGATTTGAATGAACTTGTCCTTCACTTTTGTTAATCCCAAAGATCAGATCTGGTTCTCTTCCTTTCGCAGATCAGAGTTTGGTCCGGGCAGTATTTTATGTGGCCGAGTTCGATATGGAGTGTCTGTGATCACAGTGATGTTCTTCCTTGCTGCATAAGCATCAATTCCGTATTTGTCTTCCACTTATGTTATCTTCTTTTTAAGATCAAATGTTCTCTTTCCTTTGTAGGTTGGAGTTTGGTTGAGGCAATAGTTTACCTCGTCAATTTCAATATGGAGCATCTGGGATCAGCAATGGTTCTTTCTTGCTGCGTAAGCAGCATTTCATAGGACAAGCTCTTCTTTCAGAGTTCTTTCTTGTCTGGAAAGGTCCACACAAGTTCTAGCTTGTTTCTTTTCATTTTTATCTGTGTTCTGCTTTCACTAATTGGATCTCTTTGATGACATCTTCTCGGCTCTTGCTGGTTTTGATTGAAATTTGTTCTTCAGCTTCTTTTAATCTTGGGAGGGACGGCCTTATACAGACTAGTTCTCAACCAGATTGGAGTTTTGCCGGACTTATGGAGTGGTGGTCTATTGGGTTTTTCCCCGAGGCTGAGTTGACGATTGTTTGAAATTGGATAAGCTACCGCTTATTGATTGAATAATTGTTCTCCAGTTTTGTTATTTTCCGGTTAAGGTGAAACAATCAGTGTCTAGTTCTCCTTCCCTTGCAGGTCAGAGTTTGGTTGATATAATATTTCACCATGTGAAGGCCGAATGATCTGTGATGGTTCTTTCTATGCAAGGGGGTATGCATCAACTGATCACACAATCCAGTCCGGACTGTGCTTCGGATAACTGTCCCTACCTTGTGTCCACATCTTCTTGGCTCTTGCTGGTTTTGATTGAAATTTGTTCTTCAGCTTTTTTTGATCTTTGGAAGGGACGGCCTTATACAGACTAGTTCTCAAATTCTGTTACAGATTGGAGTTTTGCCAGACTTATGGAGTGGTGGTCTATTGGGTTTTTCCCGAAGGCTGAGTTGACGATTGTTTGAAATTGGATAAGCTACCATTGATTGAATAATTGTTCTCCAGTTTTGTTATTTTCCGGTTAAGGTGAAACAATTAGTGTCTAGTTCTCCTTCCCTCGCAGGTCAGAGTTTGGTCAATATAATACTTCACCATGTGAAGGCAGAATGATCTGTGATGGTTCTTTCTATGCAAGGGGGTATGCATCAACTGATCACACAATCCAGTCCGGACTGTGCTTCGGATAACCGTCCCGCCCTTGTGTCCACATCCTTCAAAGTTGTCCTGTGTCTTTGGTTGTGCATGTGTTCCTCTCTCTCATTGCTGAGGCATCAATGTCAAAAGGCAATCACCTTTGTTTTTGCTTCTTGATTGATTGTTGATTAGCTGATTTTTGAAACGATCTGTCTGGTTGCAAAAACTTGATTTTCTGAATGCTGAACAGAGTTTTGCGAAGGTTTTGGGTCACCTCTCTTGGACTTGCCATGGTTATGGGGATAATTAGGGTGTATGCTCCTTTGATCGTTTATTGATTCATCAAATTGATGGATTTAATTGTTTTACTAGCTGATTTTGGATTTCCTGATTCAGTTTCATTGGCAGTGGTTTTTCCCCCTTGGAGTGATCTCTTCATTTGAGGATGCTGTTCCCTCGCAGGCCAGAGTTTGGTCGATGCAAAGACTTTACCATGTGAAGTGTCTTTGATCTGTGATGTGGTTCTTCCTATGCAAGGGGTGCATCAACACATCAGACAATCCAATCTGGACTCTGCTTCAGATTAATAGAATTGAAATTCTGGAGCCGGAGTCTCTTTCCTCCAGATAACTGTCCCTCCCTTGTGTCCTCTTCCTTCAATGTCGTCCTGCTTCTCTGGTTGTGCATGTGTTCCTCTTTCTCATAGCTATTGCTTTACTTACTCTACAAAATTGTCTTCAAAGGAGATATCAATGTCAAAAAAATTACGTTCTTGATCCTTCTTTCGTTTTTTGCTTCTTGATTGTTTGTTGATTAGCTGATTGCTTTCACAGTCTGATTTTTTAAAAGATCTGTCTGGTTGCAGAAGCTTAATTTTTTGAATGCTGAACACAGTTTTCCACTGGGTCACCACTTTTGGACTTTGCCATGGTTATGGGCATTAATAGGGTTTACGCTCCTTTATTGATTCATTAATTAATAGTTTAAATTGTTTTACTGGCTGATTTTGAATTTCCCAATTCAGTTTTATTGTCAGTGGCTTCTTTGCTCTTGGAGCGATCTCTTCATCAGAGGATGCTGTCTAAGGACACGATAGATAAGAAGAAACGAGTCTGTTGGTTACATGAAATAATATATTTCTTGGAGGACTAAATGGCCTATTCTGCAGTTCTTGTTTGGTTGAGTTAATTGGTTGAGTTGATGAACTAGGGCTTTGATCATCTTCAGGAGGGCGATGAGATTGAAACCTTCTGGACACTTACTGCTTTTGATTGAAGTTTGTTCTAGTTTGTCATCTTTGGGGAGTGGAGAGATGATTATTGTGTGGTTCTAATCTTTTACGGGCTGAAGTTTTGCCAGATTAATGAGGTGGGTGACCTATTGCGTTTTTACTATGGGGCTGAGTTATCTGAAAATTGGTTAAGCTACCCCTTCTTGGATTCTAGACAGTTATTAGTTTGAATAAAGTTTTTTCTCTTGTTCTGTTGTTTTCCAGATATGAGAAGAGTTAGTTATTAATGCAGTACGTTTACCTTATCAAGTTTGATGTGGAGTTTCTTCACTGCATAAGCGTTATTTCATTGGAAGTGCTTTTTACTATGGCCTTTCTATGTGGGTATTTTGTTGTTTTTGGAAGATTGATGATTGTTGCTCCCTTCCATTGTAGGTATTGTTTATGGGTCTGGCAAGCTCTTGGGGTCCACATGATTGCACGAAAATCATGCACGTAGTTTATGTAGGATTTGGTTGTCATTATGTATTTATGGTACGTTCTTGTAGCTCACAGAGTGTGAGCTACAAGAACAACGGATGATGCCTTATTCAAAGTTTTTTAACTTAGTGATGGTAGCTGGTATGATTCCATTTGACATAGCTATTAATTCTATCTTCAAATCCTTTTTTTTTCCCTGTTGTCTTTTTGGTCATCCTTTTATGTCTTCCTATGCCCCTGCTTTGTCTCTCTCTTTCTCTGTTCAGGTTTGAAGAATAAGGACATTTAGAAAGTCTCTTATGGTTTCTGTTTTGTGGATTTTTTGGATTTGATTTGGTTGCCTATTCAGTTTTCTAGGATGCCTGTTCTGGAAGATTCTGTGGCATCCTGTGGATTTTTGCATTCGGCAATTTTTTTTCAAGTTATATGGGGAGTCATAACACATAAGATTAATGGTAGAGTTCTGTTGCTTGTTATCCTATTTAATATTGTCCTTGTCTTACTTTTGTCTTTTTCTTCTTTGTTGATGTGTGTTTAAGATTTTTGTGCTCTTAGTGAGGCTTCTCTGGCTGCAGTATTGTCCTGTGATTAGCAAGCTGGTAATCATTGGTCGAATTCCTTTCTCTCTCACTGTTCTGTTCTTTTGCATTCCTATTGTACGACTAAATGGCTTTTATTTTTTAACTTTTGATTTGGATTAATTTTGCAAAACAAATATTTTCAATTTTTTTTAATGCAAAATACTTAAAACTTTCAAGCAGAATCTTTAGGACAAGCGATGGACTGAAATTATGACAACCTTCTAAAGTTATTTACAGATTTTAAGTTACTATGGGCCAATAGTAATGTTACGTTATTCCTAAATTTTTTAAAACAAAATAGTATTTCTTTTTATCTGCAAATTTTCGAAAAGAAAGCCACAAGAAGAAGTCTGCACACGTGGTCGAAGATGATTCGCAGGGAGCGTCCATCCCGCTTCTTCACGCGGAAGTAGACCGAGGATGCCGCGTGCGTCTCACGCAACGGTCGGAATTGGCCCGCTCCTCTCTCTCCTAAGTTGAAACGCCAGCAGATCACGGCCGTCCAATCACAGGACCCTGCTTCGGATTTTTTATATTATCAACGGTCGACCCGAAGTCGGTGATACTTCCCTATAAATAACCTTCCTCTCCTCTCTCGTCCTCCTCACGCGTTTGGGGTTCTGGTGGCCCGCTCCTCTCTCTCCTCTCTTCCCATGGCCTCTGATGGCCGATATAATCGAGAGGAGTGGCGATCTCGATTTAGCGTTCTCCGTCGGCCCTTCTTCTTCTGTTTCAGTTTCTTTGATTGATTGATTGGTTATTGATGGGGGCCGATTGCTTTTCTCGGTCTGATTTTGTGAAGCTGGTTGCAGAGACCCAACGCCCCTGTTGCGCGGAGATTCTTGAGGGTTTCGCTTCGCCTAGATGCCTATGGTTTATCGGTATTATTCCGTTTACGCCTTGTCCTTTTGATCGTTCAGGGATTCATCGATCGAATGATTGATTGTGTGGATTCTCGTCATTCGGTGAATTGGCAGTGTGGCTTCTTGCTTTTCCTTTTGGATCATAATCTATTGAGGCCTGAGGATGTCGCTTTGGATGTCGTTTTGGGAAGTGTTTGGTTTAGCTCCTCATCCTCTGATCCTTTGTTGATACATTGACCGATCGGTCTTTCCGTGCAATTGTTTTACGAGGTGCTTCTGGGATTTTGTTATTTGGGGAATTCGCAGTGGCTTGCAGTATAGGTTCTTTTCCAAAATAATATTTGTTTTTCGCACTTTTCTTTTTTAAGTAAGATTGGCCTTTTGCTGAAACTTTACCAAATGTTATTTATTTCGCTTACAAACATGTTTTCGGATGGTTTATCAATGGATTGATCTTTTCCAAAATAATATTTGTTTTTCACACTTTTCTTTTTAAGTAAGATTGGCCTTTTGCTGAAACTTTACCAAATGTTATTTATTTCACTTACAAACATGTTTTCGGATGGTTTATCAATGGATTGATCTTTCCATTAAATTGTTTGACAAGATGATTCTGGATTTCAGTGGATTGGCAGTTACATCTACTCTTGGAGCAATCTCTGAATGTGAGCATGTCGGCTACGGAGGACAAATAATACATAGAAGCTGGTTAGTTTACATTAAATAAGGTGTTTGGGATTCTTGGAGGAGTGGTGATCTATTATGCAGTCTTGTTTACTTAAGTTCTGAAGTAATATTTGATCACATCTTTAGGACTGGGGATGGACTGAAATTTTGGAGATCTCTACACTTTTTGTAGTTTTGATTGAAGTTTGTCTTCAGTTAATTATCTTTGGGGAGCAGTGAGATAATTATTGTCAAGTTCTAATTCTTCCACAGGTTGAAATTTTTCCAGTTTTGAGAAGTGGTGATATATTGGGTTCTTCTGTGGGGCTGAGTTGATGATTGCTTGAAATTGGACATGCAACTGGTTTGTGGATACTAGGCAGTTATTGGTTTCAATGAAGTTTGGCCTCCACTTCTTTCCTCTTAGATCGTATCTCCTGACATCTGAGGATGCCGTCACATGAAGTGTTTAGTTTAGCTCCTGCTTTGATCCTTTATTGATACATTGCTCGATTGATCTTCCTGCACAATTGTTTTACGAGCTGCTTCTAGATTTTGTTATTTGGTGAATTCGCAGTGGCTTCTTTCCCCTCAGAGCAAAACTGCTTGTCTGAGGATTTCAAGGACATTGAATGTTATGATGACATTGGTCAGTTTACTTCATAAAAACTCAGATGTTGGGGCCTTTTGGAGGACTGATGATCCTTTTGGTGTCTTCTCTTTGGTTGAGATGAGTATGACATTTTAGAACGGTGGTTTTGATGGGAATTTGTCCTTCAGTTTTTTGATCTTGGGGAGTCGATTACTGTGTGGTCCTCTGATTCTCTCACAGGTTGGAGTCTTGCCAGACTTGACAAGTGGTAATCTGCCGCGAGCTGATCATTGTCTGAAATTGGATAAGTTCTATGGTTTCAGTTTGAATGAAATTTGTTCCCCAGTCCCATAATTTTCCAATTAATGGGAAAACCGTTTCTCATTCCTTTTGAGTGGTCGATGTATGATCTGTGATGGTTCTTTCTTTGCAAGGTGTGAGTGCCCCAACTGATCACTATTCAATCCAGATCCGCCTCGTCTTAATTTTGTTGAATTTCGAAAGCGGGTGTCTCCTTCCAAGAAATGGTCCCTCCCTCGTGTCCTCATCCTTAAGTCTCATCGGGCATCTATGATTGTGCATGCATTGCTCACTCAGCTGGCCCCCTTTGTGAAGTACTCTTCAGAGGAGACATCATTCCTGAAACGCGCCCTTGATCCTTTTTCTTTTCTTTTCGCTTCTTGATTGATTGTTAAATTGGTCTGATTTTGTTCATGCAATGTTATTTCTGAAGGTTACTTCTTGCCTCTCTGGGACTGTGCCATGTTGGGGGCATCATTAGGGTTTGCGCTCCTCTCATTGTTGATTGATTGGTTTATCATTGATTGACCTTTCCAAGTTTAATTATATTATAAGCTAATTCTGGTATTCGCTATTCCGTGAATTGGCAGTGGCTCATTTCTTCTTGGAGCGATCATTTTGTGAGGACGTTGTAGGTAATGAAAATATGACAGTTTGGAGTCTTGCCAGACTTGACAAGTGGTAATCTGCCTCGAGCTGATGATTGTCTGAAATTGGATAAGTTCTATGGTTTCAGTTTGAATGAAATTTGTTCCCCAGTCCCATAATTTTCCAATTAATGGGAAAACCGTTTCTCATTCCTTTTGAGTGGTCGATGTATGATCTGTGATGGTTCTTTCTTTGCAAGGTGTGAGTGCCCCAACTGATCACTATTCAATCCAGATCCGCCTCGTCTTAATTTTGTTGAATTTCGAAAGCGGGTGTCTCCTTCCAAGAAATGGTCCCTCCCCCGTGTCCTCATCCTTAAGTCTCATCGGGCATCTATGATTGTGCATGCATTGCTCACTCAGCTGACCCCCTTTGTGAAGTACTCTTCAGAGGAGACATCGTTCCTGAAACGCGCCCTTGATCCTTTTTCTTTTCTTTTCGCTTCTTGATTGATTGTTAAATTGGTCTGATTCTGTTCATGCAATGTTATTTCTGAAGGTTACTTCTTGCCTCTCTGGGACTGTGCCATGTTGGGGGCATCATTAGGGTTTGCGCTCCTCTCATTGTTGATTGATTGATTTATCATTGATTGATCTTTCCAAGTTTAATTATATTATAAGCTAATTCTGGTATTCACTATTCCGTGAATTGGCAGTGGCTCATTTCTTCTTGGAGCGATCATTTTGTGAGGACGTTGTAGGTAATGAAAATATGACAGTTTGGAGTCTTGCCAGACTTGACAAGTGGTAATCTGCCGCAAGCTGATGATTGTCTGGAATTGGATAAGTTCTATGGTTTCAGTTTGAATGAAATTTGTTCCCCAGTCCCATAATTTTCCTATTAATGCGAAAGCCGATTCTCATTCCTTTGGAGTGGTCGATGTATGATCTGTGATGGTTCTTTCTTTGCAAGGAGTGCGTGCCCCAACTGATCACTATTCAATTCAGATCCACCTCGTCTTAATTTTATTGAATTTCGAAAGCGGGTGTCTCCTTCCAAGAAATGGTCCCTCCCCCGTGTCCTCATCCTTCAGTCTCATCGGGCATCTATGATTGTGCATGCATTGCTCACTCAGCTGACCCCCTTTGTGAAGTACTCTTCAGAGGAGACATAGTTCCTGAAACGCGCCCTTGATCCTTTTTCTTTTCTTTTTGCTTCTTGATTGATTGTTAAATCGGTCTGATTCTGTTTATGCAATGTTATTTCTGAAGGTTAACTTCTTGCCTCTTTGGGACTCTGCCATGTTGGGGGCATTATTAGGGTTTGCGCTCCTCTCATTGTTGATTGATTGATCTTTCCAAGTTTAATTATATTATAAGCTGATTCTAGTATTCACTATTCCGTGAATTGGCAGTGGCTCATTTCTTCTTGGAGCGATCATTTTGTGAGGATGTTGTAGGTAATGAAAATATGACAGTTGGGCTTTTTGGAGGACTAATGATCTATCCATCTTGCATCGTTTGTGGTTGAGCTGATCTAGAAGTCTTTGTCTTCAGGATAAATGATTGATTTAAATTTTGGCAACCTTATTGGCTTCTTTTACGGGTTGAAACTTTTAGTGGACTTTGACAATTGTATTTTCTGTGGGCTGAGTTGATAATTGTTTGAAATTGGATGAGCTGTTACTTCTTGGACTTTAGGCAGTTATTGGTTTAAATAAACATGTCCTTACATCTATTTTTTTTCTCTAGTTAATCAAAAAGATCAGATCTAGTTCTGTTCCCTTTTCAGATCAGAGTTTGGTCGAGGCAATAATATCATACCTGGCCTAGCTTGATATGGAGTGGCTGAGATCAGTGATATTCTTTCTTGTTGCGTGCACATCAATTCCTAATTTGTCTTCCACCTGTGTAATCTTTCAGTTAAGGGGAACAATCAAATGTTCTCTTTCCTTTGCAGGTCAGAGTTTGGTCAAGGCATATTTACCTCGTCAATTTCGATATGGAGTGTATGTGATCAGTAATGGTTCATTCTTGCTGCATAAGCATGACTTCATAGGACAAGCTTTTCTTTCAGAGTTCTTTCTTGTCTGGGTCCATACAAGTTCTAGTTTGTTTCTCTCCACATTCTTCTGTAAGACTCCTGATGTGGACTTTTGGCTGGTATATCTTACGACTTGATGTTTCTCGTTCTCAGTTTCCAGAGATCTTTTCTCTTATGATCAAAATTTTTGTATGGGTGAATAAATTTTGAAGTTCCCTTGCCTTTGATCAATAGATCTCTGCTACCTTCCACAGTTTTAAGATAATGGTAAATTCAATTTGGTGAAGATGGTTGTTGAGACTGAGGTTTTCTCCGGTTCTGATCATGATCCAAATCAGTAAGTTGGACAATGTGGAAACAAATTGTTTTTTATATGGATACAGTATCTTTTTTGGTTTTTAATAGCTATGGAATTGATTAGGACGGAGATGATGTGCTGATTGCAGGAGTCTTTCAATTATGTCTAGTAATTTTAAGGATCGTACTCACCTTGTGGCTGGATAGTTAGCATTTGGTGCACTCCCTTGCTGGTAATTTCACTCAAAATGGCTGGCTGGTCACAGATAAATGAGGTTCTTGGCTTCTTGGGAAATTGCTTCTGTCGGATATGAGATCGGTGTAAAATTCTTCTCTGTTATTCAGTTGTTATTGCCTCGATTCCTCTGTAATGTATATAAGATATTCACCTAATGGAGATTTTTCATAAAGCCCGTCTTTACGCGCCACAACATATCACTGTCCGGTATCCAATCCAGATCCGCATCTTATTTTTATCGAAGTTCGAAGGCCGGTGTCTCCTTCCTAGTAATATTCCCTGCCTTGTGTCCTCATCCTGCAGTCTCATCTTGCGTTGCGTACCCCTCTCAGCTGTACAGCCTCTGTGAAGTTCAGATGAGACATCGTTCCAGAAATGCGTTCTTGATCCTCTTCTTGACTGATGGTTAAATGGGTCTGTTTCTGTTTATTTTGCAAAGGTTACGCCTGGCCTCTCTAGGATGATGCTGCCATCATGCCATGTTGTGGGCATCCTCAGGGTTTGCGCTTCTCTAATTGTTGAATTATTCGTCATTGATTGGTCTCTCCAACCTCTCTGAAGTTCAGATGAGACATCGTTCCAGAAATGCGTTCTTGATCCTCTTCTTGACTGATGGTTAAATGGGTCTGTTTCTGTTTATTTTGCAAAGGTTATGCCTGGCCTCTCTAGGACGCTGCCATCATGCCATGTTGTGGGCATCCTTAGGGTTTGCGCTTCTCTAATTGTTGAATTATTCGTCATTGATTGGTCTCTCCAAGTTTAAATGTATTATGAGCTAATTCCGGTATTCACTATTCCGAGAATTGGCAGTGGCTCTTGCTTGGAGCAATCATTTTTTTCTAAGGACTTGTGGGAGGAGGATGAATACAATGCAACTGGTCAGTTGGTTACCTATAATACGACATTTCGGCTTTTTGGAGGAGGACTAATGATCTATGTCTCACTGTTTGGTTGATAATCACATAGCTATTTCTTCAGGACAAACGATGGACTGTAATCTTGACAACCTTGTTGGCTTCTTTTACAGTTTGAAAGTTTTACTGGATTTGACAGCAGGTGATCTGTTGTGTTTCCGTGGGGCAGAGTTGATAATCGTTTGAAATTGGTTGAGCTCCTGGTTCTTGGATTTTGGGCAGCTATTGGTTTGAATGGAACTTGTCCTTTAATTCTGTTATGTCTTAGTTAATCCGAAAGATCAGATCTAGTTCTCTTCCCTTTGCAGATCAGAGTATGGTCGAGGCAATATTTTACGTGGCCACGTTCAATTTCTAATTTGTCTTCCACTTCTGTTATCTTCTAGTCAAGGTGATTATCATCTAGTTGAGGTGGGGAACAATCAGATGTTCTCTTTCCTTTGCAGGTTATAGTTTGGTTAAGGCAATACCTTAGCTCGTCAAATTCGGATGGAGTGTCTGTGATCAGTAAGGCTCTTTCTCGCTGCATAATAATTAATTCATTGGACAAGCTCTTCTGTCAGAGTTCTTTCTTGTCTGGAAAGGTCTACACAATCTGTGTGCTACAATCACTAATTGGATCTCTGATAAATCTTGGAGATATGATATGTAAGATGTATGCATCATGCTCTTCTTCCCTGTGGGGGAAATTGCTCCTGGCATTATCTAGTTTGCTTCACTTTCCTTTTTACATGTCTTGTATTTTCTTTTGCTAAACAAGAGGTCATTTCGTGTTCTTCTGTGCAAGAGGTTGTTAGAGTAGGTTGGATTCAGTCAATAGCCATAAATGTCAAAAAAATTGTAGGTTTTCTTTGGTTATTGGGACCATGAAGGCTTATTGCCGACAGAACCGGTTTTACTTGAGGGTATACCGGTAGTATCTTATTTTGAAATGACCTTCTGATATCTATCACAATTTGCATTCTTAATCTTTCTTATTTTGTTTCTATTTGTTAACGGATGATGATAGCTGATTCCAGTTGTTCTTTGGCAGATTAGAGCCTACTTTCTCTTAGGGGGATTGAAACTTTTGATTTGTATTGGAAACTTTTGATTTGTGTATGTCTTGCCTTTTTCTTTGATGGAAGTCTATCCTGCATGTTACTTATCTTGGACTTTTTTCCTGTCAATGTACTTTATTGCACATTCATTTAGAAATGTCCCTTGGATATGCATTTTTTTTGACTTGGTGTATCTGCTTGATTTTGTGTCAATAATCTGGATGGTAATTTCCTATGCTGAGATGTTATTTTGGTGTGACCTATTGCCCCTTTTTTCTCTACATTATTTGAAACACGCAGACAAAAAATATATATTTTTCCCACTTTTTTTTGCCGTAAATTCTTTTTTTTTTTGTCAGGTTTGTTTTGTGTTTATATTTGATGAGATCGATGTTGTCTGGATGGTAATTTTGTATGCTGAGATGTTATTTTGGTGTGACCTATTGCCCCTTTTTTCTCTACGTTATTTGGAACTTGCAGACAAAAATATTTGTTTTCTTCCCACTGTTTTTGGCGGTAACATTTACCTTCTGCCAAAACTTTGCCAAAAGTATAATATGTAATGTTTTTACTTATAAAGTGATGTTGTGGGATGGTTCATCAATAGATTGATCTTTCCATTTAATTGTTTATCAAGATGATTATGGATTGGCAGTTGCATCTTTCCTCTTGGAGTCATCTCTTCTTCTAAGCATGTCGTCTAAGGATGATAAATACATAGAAGCTGGTCAGTTTACATAGAATAAGGTACTTGGGCTTCTTGGAGGGGTGGTGATCTATTATGCAGTCTTTGTTTGCTTGAGTTCTGAAGCAGTCTCTGATCACATCTTCTAGACAGGCGATGGATTTGAAGATTTCTAGGCTTTTGTATCTTTGATTTTAGTTTGTCTTCAGTTGATTATCTTCGGGGAGCAGTGAGATAAAAATTCTCGACTTCTAATTCCTCTACAGATTGAAGTATTGTTGGGTTTGAGAAGTGGTGATCTATTGCATTCTTCTGAAGGGCTGAGTTGATGATTGTTTGAAATTGGACAAACAGCTGCTTTGTGGATTCTAGGCAGTTATTGGTTTGAACGAAGTTTGTTTTCTGTTCTGCTTTTTCCGTTTATGGTGAGATGATTAGGGCCTAGCTCTCTCTTCCTTTGATGCAAGCCTCTTCTGGTTTGATGTGCGCTGTCTACAAGCTGTAATGGTTCTTTCTACATTTCATTTAAGAAGCTCTTCTTTTGTCGAGCTTCTATTTGGAAAATGAATAATCATTAACTATCTTCTATTGTAGGGATTGTTTATGATTCTGGAAAGCTTAAGACCCACAAAGTCCTGGCTTGTTTCTATTTATCCTTGCAATGCGTGCTGCAATCACTAAATTGATTGCTGGTAAATCATGGAGATATTGCAAGTGCAATTTATTTGCCACGCCTTTTTTATATCCCAAATGCTAGCTTCACTCAATTTAGTTAGCTTATGCTTACATTCTATACAGTTGAGGCGTTTTCTTTTGATACAGAACCCTCGGTGGAACTTTTTTGTATACCAGGTGATTTTTATGCTTTGGGTGGTTGTTGAGGACTGGTCATGGACATCCTTAGTGTTTAGCTCCTTCTTTGATCATCGACCACCTTTGGTGGAACTTTTTCGTTTACCAGGTGATTTCTATGCTTTTGGTGGTTGTTGAGGACTGGTCATGGACATACTTAGTGTTTAGCTCCTTCTTTGATCATCTATTGATGGATTGATCAATCCTTTTTGTTGTTTTAGAGCTGTTTCTGGATTTATAATTCTGTAGCTTCTTTTCTTGTGGAGATCTCTTTGATTGAGGATGTTAACTAAGGAATGGTATATATGATGAGCTTGGTCAATCATTACTTAGAATGACTGAGCTTTTCTTGAGTGCAATGATTTGGTTGGGTTGGTTTATGGGCAGTGTCCTTGATCATCTTCAGGACCGGGTGAACTGATTTTTAGATAAGGTCTTGCTGTGTAGGCATTTGGGTTTTTATTGAGTATCATTCGTCAGTCAATTCCCTTAGAGTGGAAAGATGATCATTGTCTTTGTTCCTATACCTTTATTGGTTTGGAGTTTTGCCAGATTTTATAAGTGATGATCTATTGCCTTTTCTGTGTGGCTGAGTTGATGAATAGCGGAGTCCTGGCTTTGTTTGAAATCGGATGAGCTCCTACTTCTTTGATTTTGATTCTTTTGATGTCCTCATTGTATATGTGTATATGGATCAATCCCTAGTCAATTGATATTTTGTTCATGCTTTTATGATTGGTGTGTGAGAATGAGTGTGACTTGGAGGGTTTGAAGTTCGACATAAGATCTCTGATTGTCATTGGATGGCCTCTCAAAAGGAGAGTACTAAGTCTCGTTAGTTGCAATAGGATATCTGTATGGGTTTGCTTAGCTGACATTTTCCACTGCTGTAATACTTTCTGATACAGTGATTGTCGGGGACATTTCACAAATGAGGTGTTTTGTAGGTGAGATTGGTTGCTTTTAGTTTGTAGTGGCACCTTGTGGGGCTAATTTCTGAATATTTTATGTTCTTGTTGATTCATGGGACTATGAAGACTGTTCCGCCAGGACCTAAGTTATACTTTGCTGCAAATTGTTACCATCTCATTCTGAAAAGATGCACTGGTCCTGTGTGTTTGCCTTTTAGCTTTTAATAATATACACAATGTAGCTTCCTTTCATGTTTCATATGCACTAGGTCTCTCTCTTCTCATGTTTCATGATTGGCATATGTGATCAGGCCTCACATGGGGATGTTGACAGAACAGCCATCTAGACATAACTCCATTGGCATTGCTTGCACTCTGAGTGGTTCTCTCCTTTGCGCTGATTCTCTTGTTTCTTATCCATCACAAAGCTGTGTTGTGTCTTGTATGCTGTCAGCACACATGGCTGCTCTGGCTGGGAGGAGCAGACACTCAGTGCTTGGTTGGCATGTTTGTCAAATTTTGTATTTATTTTTAGATGGATGAGAACTTAAGGGGCGGATGACGATCCTGGATAATCTTTGGTTTGAGGTTTTAACATATCTGGTGAGCAGGGACCCCCTTCTGATCTCTTATGGTACCTTAATGTATGACTGGGTGAACTTCTACTTCGTGCAAATGATCTAATTAACAATCAAGCATAGCTGTTGAAGCTCTTTAGGGCTTTGAATTTATAGATGTCCTATTGCAGTGTGATCCTTTGCCAATGATGATCTGTCGACCAGATATTCTAATTCATGGTTCTACTGTATCTCTTTCTTATTGGCTCTACAATGGTTGTTTGAAGTCATCTTTCTTGTAATTGGAGATACTAAAAGTTCGTCTTATGATTGGTTTCATTTGCTATGGTATTTTCTGAGGGCATGAATTTTGAAGCATCTGGCTGGGTCTATTTCTTGAACAATGGTGGCAAAAGCTCTGATTATACAGAAAGGTTTATCAAAGTTATTAAGGTTCAAGTCTCCCTCTGATCATATCTACCAATTTTATGGCTTCTAATGCTAGAGGGGACTGTTCAGTCGTTGATGGGTGCTTGTTCCAGTTTAGAGCGATCCTACTAAGGACCGTGTGACGATGCTTATTGAGCAGAACTGTTAGAGAATCCTGGGTCTTGAGTTGGGGGAGGGAGGAGGTTATTATTTAATGCAATTATGTTTAGTTGAGATATTGCTTTTGTGTTGAAATCAAAAGTTACTTGGCCACAAGCTCGCATGATCCCTCTAGATGGATTCATCCTCATTCTCTTCGGAACTCTTTACTTTATTGTCTTTGTTTTCTGAGGAAGCTGGCTCTAGTTTGTACTATATTTGCAAGGATGCTCTTGAATATGCTTGTGGCATGGGTGGATGTCTTGGATGTTTTTGCCAACTTTTATAAGCTCCCTTCAAATGAGATGGTGCACTGGACATGTTGCTTTCAGTGGGATTCACGTGTTGTATGAGCTATACCTGATGTTGAACTTGAGAGGAAAGACTTACCGTTTTGAAGACTTGTAAAGAAATTGTAATTGAGTCTTCCTGCAGCACCTGTGGATTCTGCTTGTATTTTTGGTCATTTCAGCATATTTCTGTTAATGACCCAAGAAAAAAAACGTATTTCTGTCTATTATCAGTTGCTCACCATGTGGAGCAAACTGTGCAACTTTTATCGTGGCACAAGTAAGACAGCTGTGACTGGCAAAAAATGAAGTGTGATTTGTGCAGATAGCACTTGGTTATCATTTAGGTCGGTGTTTTGAGTACTTCTAAAGAAAATGAGCCTTCCTGCCGCCTGTATGGATCTGCTTGTATTTTTGGACTGTTCAACATATTTCTGTCTATTGTCAGTTGCTCACTTTGTTGAGCAAATCGTGCAACTTTCATCAAGTAAGACAGTTAACAAAAATTCAAGCATGAATTGTGCTGATAGCACTTAATATCATTTTGGTAAGAATGCGATGTGCCAACTCTTGGAAGTGATGTCCTTGGCTCATGATCTGTACTTCATGGAGACTTAAAAATGTTGACACTTTCGAAATGAGGGGCGGGGTTTTAGTTGTGACTAGGGAATTCATTTGTGGCATCTGATTGTGGATGTTCCTGATCAAGTTTCCTAATTGAATGAGTGGTTTGCTAATTAGTAATCGTGGGCAATATTGAATTAGGTAAGGTGGCAAGTCGAAGTTCGGTGGTCTTTTGAATATTTTAATCGCAATTTATTTAAGAATAAAAAGTTATTCAAAGCCAGCCCCAATTTCTACAACCAGAGCACCATGGCAACTCAGGACATGTGGTTAAAGATGACTCGTCAGGACCGTCCCTCCTAATTTTCTTACGGGGTGCATGTCAAGTGAAGTTCGGAATTGGCAGCCTACAGCCTTTCATTATTTTAACCCGTCTACAGATCACAACCATCCAATCGCGTCACTGCGTCGGATTTATTATTTTTGAGGATGGACCAAAGTCGGTGGATCCTTCCCTGTTAAAATCACCGACCTTCCCTAACGGTTTCTGGTTCATGCTCGCTTTCCCCTATTTTCTCTCCCTTGGCTTCTGCGAATATTATCTACAGAGGGGAGTAGCAATACCGATTAAGTGCTCTTCGTCGACCATCCCTCCTTCCCTCTTGTTTCCGTTTCTTGATTGATTGTTGATGGGGTCGATTGCTTTCTGGGTCTGATTTTGTGAAGCATCCGGTTGCAGAAATCCGGTGTTGCGGATATTCTTGAGGGTTTGGCTTGGCCTACAATTATCAGAATTATCTTGTGGTCTGTGTGTTATTTTTCGACCAACTTAATTTGGATTCTTGTTATACGGTGAATTGGCAGCCAGGCTTCTTTCCTCTCTTGGATCATATCTCCTTTGGGTCTGAGGCTGCCATCACAGGAAGTGTTTGGTTTAGCTCGTCCTTTGACCCTTTATTACGAGCTGCTTGTGGATTTTGTTATTTGGTGCCTTTGCAGTGGCTTCTTTCCCCTTGGAGCAAAGCTGTTTGTCTGAGAATGTCGAGGATGATGAATATGATGACACCACTCTGCTTGTTTAAATATGGGGCGTTCTTTAATCTATGATGGTTCTTTATAGTTGGATACTAGAGGAATGGTTTGACTGGACAGCATTATTATTTCTTTGGCACTTTTATCTGAGTATTAACTTGTTGTTGGAAGGTCAATAATTGTCTGACTTTCTTATGTCGCAGGAGCTGTTCACAAGTCTGGAAAGCTTGAGGTCCACGTTAGTTTTGGCTTGCTTCTCTTCATCCTTATCTCAAATGTGAACTGCAACAACAAATTGAATTGCTTTCGGAAATCATGCAACTAATTTATGCAGGATTTATTTCTCATGGTACCCTTAAAGTAGACTCCTGGCAAATCAAAATTTGGTTAGCGCTTATGACTTTGGATTTTTTTCTTTTGTCAACTGATTTTGGATAGGAGTCGTTTTTTTGCAGATTAGAGCCTTTCTCCACATGATTGGATGGAAAACTTTTGATTTGTATGTCTTACC
This sequence comes from Angophora floribunda, assembly GCA_014182895.1. Lineage (NCBI taxonomy): Eukaryota > Viridiplantae > Streptophyta > Magnoliopsida > Myrtales > Myrtaceae > Angophora > Angophora floribunda. Next base: position 699,925 of record CM024710.1, read on the forward strand.
TTTTTTTCGTCAATGGATAGATCCTGCATGTTATTTATCACTGACATTTTCCTTTCAACATACTTTGTTGCGCATTAACTCGGAGATGTTATCTTTGTGTGACCTATTGCCCCTTTTTTCTCTAGTTATTTGGAACTTGCAGGATAGGTTCTTTTTGAATTTTGTTTTTGTTTCACATTGTTTTTTCCAATTACATTGACCTTTTGCCAAAACTTTACCAAATGTATGGTATTTAGTGTTATAAAGCAATGCTGTTGAATGGTTCATCAATAGATTGATCTTTTCATTAAATTGTCTATCAAGATGATTCTGGATTTTGGTGGGTTGGCAGTTGCATCTTTCCTCTTGGAGCGATCTTTTTCCATCTGAGCATGTCGTCTAAGGATGATAAATACATAGAAGCTTCATTGAATAAGCTGTTTGGGCTTGTTGGGGAGGAGTGGTGATCTATTATGCAGTCTTGTTTTCTTCAGTTCAGAAGAATTTGATCACATCTTCAGGACAGGCGTTGGGCTGAAATTTTGATGATCTCTAGGCATTTTCTAGTCTGATTTAAGTTTGTCTTCAGTTGATTATCTTTGGGGAGCAATGAGATAAGTATCATCAAGTTCTATTCTTCTACAGGTTGAAGTTTTGCTGGGTTTGAGAGGCGGTGATATATGGTGTTCTTCTGTGGGGCTGAGTTTTATGATTGTTTGAAATTGGACAACCAACTGCTCGGTGGATTCTAGGCAGTTATTGGTTTGAATGAAGTTTGTTCTCCGCTTCTGCTTTTTTGTGGTTATGGGGAGATGATTAGGGCCTAGTTCTCTTTCCTTCGATGCAAACCTCTTCTGGTTCAATTTGACTGTCTTTAATCTTTGATATTTCTTTCTAGATTTCATTTAATAAGCTCTTCTTTCTTTAAGATTATATTGGCTTTTGTTGTATCTGAAAGATGAATAATGGTTGACTATCTTCCATTGTGGCGATTGTTAATGAGTCCTGAAAGCTTGAGGCCCACTAAATTCTGGCTTGTTTCTCTTGATTCTTGTGAGGCATGCTACAATCACTAAATCGATTGATGGTAAATCATGCTGATATTGCATGTGCAATTTATTCTTGCCTTTTCTTTTTTCCCTAATACTAGCTTCACACAATACCTAGTTAGGCTTTAGCGTTTTTTCCTATATAATTGATGTGCTTTCTTTTGGTACAGATCCTTTGGTGGAACTTTTTCGTTTGGCCAGTGATTTATTTACTTTTAGGTGGTTGTTGAGGAGTGATCATGGACATTGTCAGTGTTTGTGCTTCTACTTTGATCCTTTATTGAAATCCATCCTTCTGTTGTTTCAGAGCTGTTTCTGAATTTATAATCCCGTGGATAGGTAGGAGCTTCTTTTCTCACGGCACAATCTCTTTGATCAAAGATGTTGTCTAAGGAATGGTACATATGATGAGGTTAGTCAATTATTACTCAGAATAACCGCGCTTTTCTTGAGTTGGATGATCTATTCACATCTATCTTGGTTTGCGTTGGTGGAAGGGTTTTTGTTGAATTTCATTCATCAGTTCATTCTCTTGGAGTGGAAAGATGATAATTGTCTCTGTTCTAATTCCTTCATAGGTTGGAGTTTTGCCAGATTTTAGAAGTGATGATCTATCGCCTTTTCTGTGCGGCTGAGTTGATGAATTGCGTAGTCGGGGCTTTGTTTGAAATTGAATAAGCTCCCACTCCTTTGATTTTGGTTCTTTGATGTCCTCACTCTCTTTGTATATGGATCAGTCCCTAATCAATTGATATACTGGCCGTGCTTTTATGATAGAAGGTGCAAGAACTAGCTTGACTATGCCTTGAGGGTTTGGAGTTCAACGAAAGATCTCTGGTTGTTATTGGATGGCCTCTCTGTTGGACATACTTGCAAGATGGACATACTTGCAGGAAAAGAGTACTAAGTCTCCTTAGCTGCAACAAGATATCTGTATGGGTTTGCTTAGCCTGTATTTTCCGCTGCTGTGATTCTTTCTTTGGGTACAGTAACTTTGTTGGGGGGACATTATACAAATGAGGTGATTTTGCTGGTGAGATGCGTTGTTTTTAATTTGTGCTGGCTCCTTGAGGGGGCCTAATTTCTGTATATTATAGGTTCTTGTTGATCCATGGCCCTATGAAGACTTTCCTGTCAGGACCTATGATATACTTCGTTGGAAACTGTTAGCATCTCATTTTGTAAAGATGAACTGGTACTGTGCTTTAGCCTTTAGCTTCCTAATTACACGCACCACATAGATTCCTATCACAACTAGAAGGTCGCTTTCTTCTTGTGTTTCATTATTGGCATATGATGGGGATGTTGACAGGACAGCTGTCTAGACATAACTTCCCGTGGCATTGCTCGAACTCTCATCAGTTCTCTCCTTTTTGCTGATTCTCTTGCTTCTTATCCTCTAAAAAGCCGTATATTTATGTGTATGCTGTCTGCAGACATGGCTGGTCAGGCTGGGAGGATTAGATAGTAGTCGCTTGCCTGGCTTGTTTGTCAAATTCTGCAGTTGTTTTTAGATGGGTGAAACTGAAGGGGCAGATGATAATCTTGCAGTGAATAAGCTTTGGTTTGAGGTTTTTACATATCTGGTGAGCATGGACTTCAGTCTACTTCCCCTTCTGATCTGTTATGATACCCTAATGTACAATGGGCAAAGTTCTGATTGCCAATAGCAAATGTGATCCCTTGCCTATGGTTATCTGTTCTCCCGATATTCTAATTCATGGTTTTATTATATCTCTTTCTCTTCGGCTCCGCAAGGGTTGTTCGGAGTCATCTTCCTTCTAATTGGAAATATTAAACAGTCGCCTTCTGATCAGTTTCATTTGGTTTGGTATTTGCTTGGAAGGCATGAATTTTTTGAAGGATCTGGCCAAGTCTATTTCTAGAACAATGTTGGTGAAGGCTCTGATTTGATAGAGAAAGGTCAATGAACCTTATTAAGATTCAAGTCTCCTTCTGATTATATCAACTAATTTAGTGGCTTTGATGCGATGCGGATTTATCCATTCATCGACGGGTGCTTGTTCCAGTTTAGAGCAATCTTGCTAAGGACCTTGTGAGGATGCTAATTGATCAAATCTATTAGAGAATCCAAGTTCTTGAGTTGGGGTAAGGGTAAGTAATATTGACTTTTCAAACCAGCAAATTGTACATAGGGGGAGAAATCGGTACCAACCTTCACTCAACGGGACGACATGTCACTGGAGTGGTGGGGTACCCATTTCACCAAAAAAGAAAATGAAACTGAACTACCATAAAAGGAACTAGGTGGCCACATCCGGACCTTCATCTTGGACATCACCAAAAATTCGAGGGTGGATCCCCCGGCATTGCTGCAATCTCCTGTTTCTTGGGGAGTCTTCAAAGCGATGTTGTTTCTTACTGCATAAGCATCAATTTCTAATTTGTTTTCACTTCTTTTATCATCTAGTTAAGGTGGAACGGTCAGATGTTCTCTTTTCTTCGCAGGTAATTTCGAGAGGGAGTGTGTGATCAGTGATGGTTCTTTCTTGCTGCATAAGCATCAATTCATAGGACAAGCTCTTCTTTCAGAGTCCTTTCTTGTCTGGATAGGTCCACACACTAGCTCCTTTCTCTTCATTCTCATCTGTGTGCTACACTCCCTAATTGGATCTCTGTTAAATCATGGGATATCATATGTAAGATGCTTGCGTTAAGCTCTTCTTCCCTGACCTGGAGCTGGGTCAAGGCAATGACTAGCTTGTTTTGCCTTTTTTTAACACAACTTCTGTGTTTTCTTTTGGTACAGAACACGAGGTCATTTCGTGTTATTTCTGTGCAAGAGGTTGTTTGAGTTGGTTGGACTCAGTCAATGGCCATGTTAATGTCTAAATTGTAGGTTTTCTTTGGTTATTGGGACTCTGGAAGCTTATTGCTGATGGAATCATTTTTACTTAATGGCCTATTCGTAGCATGTAATTTTGAAATGATGTACTTCAGATATCTATCACAATTTGCATTATTGATTTTTCTTATCTTGTTTCTATTTCTTAACGGATGATGAGCTGATTACTTTCTCGGTCTAATTTCAGAAAAGTCTGGCTTGTTGCAGAAGCTTAATTCATTCTGTTTCCTGTTGCCTCTTTGGGACTTCGCCACGGCCATGGACATCATTAGGGTTTACTCTTCTCTTTGACCATTTAATAATTGATTGGTCGTTTGTTCTATTAAGATTTTTGATGAGCAGATGCTGGATCTGTTATTTAGGGGATTGGGAGTAACTTCGTCTCTGATGGACCGATCTCTTCTTCCGAGGATGTTGCGTAAAGAATAGTAAATATGATAAGTTTGGTCAGTTGCATTCAATAAAGCGTTCTAGCTTATTCTGGGACTGACACGACTCTTTTGCAGTCTAATGTTGGGTTGGTGGACTTGGAATACTGGGTGATGAACTGAAACTTTTAATAATTTCCTGCATGGACACTTATGTTTCTTTTCTAAAATTTATTCTTTCTTTAAACATCTTTGGGTAGTGGCAAGAACCGAGAAGATAATCATCTAGTTCTATTTGACTTTGGTTGAAGGTTTGCTGAATTGGGAATTGCTGATCCATTGCCTATTCTGCAAGACTGAGAGGATGAGTTGTGGAGACAGGGTTTTGTTTAAAACGGGATAAGCTCTCATTTATTGGATTCTGGACAGTAAATGGTTCTGTCATTATTCTTTAGTTCCTTTTTTTTAGCAAGAGGATGGTGGATAAGCTCTCATTTATTGAATTCTGGACAGTAAATGGTTCCGTTATTATTCTTTAGTTCCTTTTTTTTAGCAAGAGGATCACCATCCAGTTCTCTTTCTTTTGTAGGAAATTGGTTAAAGTAAAGACTTTACCTCAAACTTCAACATGGTGTGTTCTTTTGATCTATGACGGTGCTTTATAGCTGGATACTAGAGGAATGGTTTCATTGGGCAAGATCCTTAGTTATTTGGTACTTTTATCTGTAAAGCTTGAGGTCCACATTAGTAAGTTCAATTTTATTTGTATTGTTGGTAACAACTAAGATGATATAGCTGATACCAGCTGTTCTTCGGCAGATTAGCGCCCACTCTCTTTGGGATGGATGGAATACTTTTGATTTATGTCACAACTTTTTCTTTGATGGAACTTTCTGGAATTGTCCAGCATGTTATTTATTATGGACTTTTTCCTTTCAACATACTTTGTCGCTCGTTCATTTGGAAATACTTTTTTTGCATATGCATTCGTTTTGATTTGGCATGTATGTCTGCTTGAATTTTGTGTCGATAGATGTTAAATCTGGTTTATATGAACAATTTTTTGTCAGGTTTCTTTTGTGTTTATATTTGATGAGACTGATGGTGGCTGGATGGTAATTTCCTATGCCAAGATGTTATTTTGGTGTGACTTATTGCCCCTTTTTCTCTATATTATTTGAACTTGTGGGGTAGAATCATTTCCAAAACAATATTCGTTTTTCACACTGTTTTCTGCGGCAACATTTACCTTTTGCCAAAACTTTACCAAAAGTATAGTATGTAATGTTTTCACTTATAAAGCGATGTTGTTAGTTGGTTCATCAATAGATTCGTCTTTTCCATTAAATTGTTTATCAAGATGATTATGGATTTCAGTGGAGTGGCAGTTGTTCCTCTTGGAGCAATCTGTTTATCTGATTATGTCGTCTCAGGATGGTAAATATATAGAAGCTGGTCAGTTTACATAGAATAGGGTGGTTGGGCTTCTTGGAGGAGTTGTAATCTATTATGCAGTCTTTGTTTGCTTGAGTTCTGAAGTAGTCTCTGATTACATCTTCAGGATGGATGCTGGAATGAAATTTTGAAGATTTCTGGGCATTTTGTAGTTTTGATTTAAGTTTGTCTTTGTTGATTATCTTTGGGGAGCGGTGAGATAGTAATTGTTGAGTTCTAATTCTTCTACAGATTGAAGTTTTGCTGGGTTTAAGAAGTGGTGATCTATTGCGTTCTTCTGTGGGGCTGAGTTGATTTGTTTAAATTGGACAAACATCTGCTTCGTGGATTCTAGGCAGTTACTGGTTTGACTGAATTTTGTTTCCGGCTTCTGCTTTTTTCCAGTTATGGTGAGATGATTAGGGCTGGTTCTCTTTCCTTTGTTGCAAGCCTCCTCTGGTTCGATGGGGGCTGTCTTCAATTTGTGATTGTTCTTTCTGGTTTTCATTTGACAACCTCTTCTTTCTTTGAGTTTCTGTTGGTTTTGTTGTTTTTGGAAGATGAATAGTCATTGACTATCTTCCATTGTAGGTTATGTTTATGCGTCTGGAAAGCTTGAGATCCACTAAGTTCTGGCTTGTTTCCATTGGTTCGTGCAACGGTTGCTGCGATACTAAATGGATTGCTGGTAAATCATAGAGATATTGCAAGTGCAATTTATTCATCTAGGTTTTTTGTTTTTTCTGAATATTAGGGTCCCACAATTTAGTTAACATGGCTTTCATTGTATACAATTGATCTGTTTTATTTTGGTACAGAACCTTTGCTGGAACATTTTCATTTACCAGGTGATTTCTATGCTTTAGGTGGTTGTGGAAGAGTGGTCTTGGACAACTTTTTCATTTACGAGGTGATTTCTAAGCTTTAGGTGGTTGTGGAAGAGTGGTCTTGGACAACTTTTTCATTTACGAGGTGATTTCTAAGCTTTAGGTGGTTGTGGAAGAGTGGTCTTGGACATTCTTACTATTTTCACTCCTCCTTTGATCATTTATTGATGGATCGATCCATCCTTTTGTTGTTTAGAGCTGTTTGTGGATTTATAATCCAGCAGATTGGTTGTAGCTTCTTTTCTTGCATAGCCCAGTCCCATTAGCTATAAAGTCTCTGATCGTAAAGTCAAGTTGGTGCTGAGCATAGATAGGCATGTGGGCCAAAGAAAAGAGGAACTGAGGGGACTTTGATCGAGGATGTTGTCTAAGGAATGGTCTTGATGTGGGGACTTTGAGCTTTTCTTGAGTTCCGTGATTTGTTGTCTAAGTCTAAAGAATGGTACATATGATGTGGTTGGTCAATTATCACTTACAATGACTGAGCTTTTCTTGAGTTCCGTGATTTGTTCACATCTATCTTTGGTGGGAGACCGGGGACTTTGATCGAGGATGTTGTCTAAAGAATGGTACATATGATGTGGTTGGTCAATTATCACTTACAATGACTGAGCTTTTCTTGAGTTCGACGATTTGTTCACATCTATCTTTGGTCTGGTTGGTTTATCGGCAGTGTCCTTGATCATCTTCAGGACTGGGTAAAGAACTGACATTTTGATAAACTCCTGCTGCGGACTTTCAGCTGCATATCTTAGGACTTGATGCTTCTGGTTCTCATTTTTCAGAGTTTTTTTTCTCTTCTGAACGAAAGATTCTGGTGCCGGTGAATAAGAATGAAATTTTGAAGTTCCCTTGCCATTGATCCACACGTCACTACATCCTTTCACCAGTTTCCAAGATAATTGTGATTTCAATTTTGTTTATGTATGATCTATGATGGTTCTTTCTTTGCAATGTGTATGCGCCATGACAGATCAATATCCAATCTCCATCTGCTTCGTCTTATTTTTATTGAAGTTCGAAAGCCAGTGTCTCCTTTTAGAAATAGTCCCTCCCTCATGTCCTCATCCTTCAGTCTCATTGGGCATCTATGATTGTGCTTGCATTCCTCACTCAGCTGACACCCTCTGCAAACCACTCTTCAGAGGAGATGTCGTTCCCGAAATGCACTATTGAAAGTCAAATCGTCCGATTCTGTTTGTGCTATGTTTTTCTCAGAAGGTCATGGCTCGCCTCCCTGGGACTGTGCCATGTTGTGGGCATTGTTAGGGTTTGCAATCCTCTGATTGTTGATTGATTCATTATTGATTAATCTTTTCAAGTTCGATTATATTATGAGCTGATTCTGGTATTCACTATTCCGTGAGTTGGCAGTGGCTTCTTTCTTCTTGGGCGATTGTTTTCTCTGAAGATGGTGTTTGAGAGGATGATGAATACAAAGAAACTGGTCAGTTGGTTACATAGAATATGACATTTGGGCTTTTTGGAGGACTAATGATCTAATCTTGCGCTGTTTGGTTGAGCTGATGATCTAGAAGTCTTCATCTTTAGGACATGCGATGGAATGAAATTATGACAACCTTCTAAAGTTATGTTACAGATTTTAAGTTTTACTGCATTTGACAGCTGATGATCTGTCACGTTTTCTGCGGGGCTTAGTTGATAAGTGTTTGAAAGTGGATGAGCTCCTGCTTCTTGGATTTTAGGCGGCCATTGGTTTGAATGGAACTTGTCCTTTACTTCTTTTGTCTTCTAGTTAATCCGAAAGAGCAAATCTAGTTCTCTTCCCTTTGCAGATTAGATTTTGATCAGGCAATTCTTGACGTGGCCAAGTTTGATATGGAGTGTCTGAGACTAGTGATGTTCTTTCTTGCTGCATATGCATTAATTCCTAATTTGTCTTCTGCTTCTGTTATTTTCTAGTTAAGGGGAACAATCAGATGTTCTCTTTCCTTCGCAGGTCGGAGTTAAGTCGAATTGATACTTTACCTTGTCTATATCGATATAGTGTTTGTGTACAGTAATGGTTTGTTCTTGCTGCATGAGCATTGATTCATAGGACAAGCTACTCTTTCAGAGTTCTTTCTTGTCTGGAAAGGTCCACACAAGTTCTAGCTTCTTTCTTTTCATTTTTATCTGTGTGCTATGATCACTAATTGGAAGTGATTCTCTCTGGTAAATCATGAAGATAGCATATGTAAAAGTTCTATGTCATGCTCTGTCTATCCTGGAATTGGCTCCAGGCATTACATAGTTTTGTGTTTTCTTTTGGTACTGAACAAGAGGTGATTTCTCATACTCTTTAGGTGCAAGAGGTTGTTTGAGTTGGTTGGACTTTGTAAATGGCCATATAAATGTCTGCTTTGTAGGTTCTCTTTGGTTATTGGGACTGTGAAGGCTTATTGCTGACAGAAAGATTTTAACTCAGTGCATACTGGTAGCATCTTATTTGGAATGCGATGTACTTTAGATATCTATTGTGATTCGCATTATTAATCATTCTTATTTTGTTTCTATTTCTTAATGGTTGATGAGCTGATTTTTCTTTCTAATTTCTGAAGCATCTGGCTTGTTGCAGAAGCTTAATCTCTTCTGTTCCCGTTTTTGAAAAGGAAATATTTGTTTTTCACTGTTTTTTTGGGGTCACATTGACCTTTTGCCAAAATTTTACCATGTATAGTATTTAGTGTTTTCATTTATAAAGCGATGTGGTTGGATGGTTCATCAATGGATTGATCTTTTCATTCAATTGTTTAACAAGATGATTCTGGATTTCGGTGGATTGGCGGTTGACATTGAATAAGGTGTTTGGGCTTCTTGGAGAGGAGTGGTGATCTATAATGCAGTCTTGTTTGCTTAAGTTCAGAAGTAGTCTTTGTTCACTTCTTTAGGACGAGCAATGGCTGAAATTTTGGAGATTTCTAGGCATTTTGTAGTTTGATGTAAATGTGTCCTTAGTTGATTATTATCACGTTCAAATTCTTCTACAGATTGAAGTTTTTGCCGGGTTTGAGAAGTGGTGATCTATTGCATTCTTTTGTGGGGCTGAGTTGATGATTGTTTGAAATTGGACAATCAACTGCTTGGTGGATTCTAGACAGTTATTGGTTTGAATGGAGTTTGTTCGCTACTTCTGCTTTTTTATGGTTATGGGGAGATGATTAGGGCCTAGTTCTCTTTCCTTTGATGCCAATCTCTTCTGGTTTGATGCGGACTGTCTTCAATGTCTGTTAGTTCTTTCTAGATTTCTTTTAACAAGCTCTTCTTTGAGATTAGATTGGCTTTTGTTGTATTTGGAAGATGAATAGCCATTGACTATCTTCCATTGTAGGGATTGTTAATTTGTCTTTCTAAATTCTTGCTTGTTTCTCTTCATTCTTGTAATGGATGTTGACTGATGGTAAATCATGCAGATATTGCATGTGCAATTGATTCTTGCCTTCATTCTCCTGAATTCCAGCTTCACACAATACCTAGTTAGGCTTAGGCTTTCATTCTATACAAATAACGTGTTTTCTTTTGGTACAGAACCTTTGGTGGAAGTTTTTCTTTTGTCATGTGATTTCTAGCTTTTAGGTGGTTCCCGAGGAGTGGTCATGGACATTGTTAGTGTTTATGCTCCCACTTTGATCATTTTTTTATGGATGGTCCCCTCCTGTTGTTTTAGAGCTGTTTCTGGATTTATAGTCTAGTGGATAGGTAGTAGCTTACTTTCTCACAGACCGATCTCTTTGATTGAAGATGTTGTCTAACGAATGGTACAGATGATGAGGTTGTTTCTTTAGATACAATAACTTTGATGGGGGGACATTTTACAGATGAGGTGATTCTGTTAGTGAGATGGGTCTTTTTTAGTTTGCACTGCCTCCTTGAGAGCCTAATTTCTGCACATTTTAGGTTCTTATTGATCCATGGGACTTGATGACTTTTCTGTCAGGATCTATGACATACTTCGTTGTAGACTGTTAGCATCTCATTTTGAAATGAACTTTTGCCGTGCTTTTGCCTTTTTTGCTTCCAAATAACAGACACCTCATCAAGTTTGATGTGGAGTGTCTTCGACCTGTGATGGTTCTTTCTTGCTGCATAAGCATTATGTCATTATGACAGTCTTTTTCTTTGGCACTTTTATATGGGTATTATTTGGTTTGAGGTTTCAACGTATTTGATGTGAGCATTCAATTATTTCCTTTTTATGAAGCTTTTATTTTCCTACAACTGAAAAAGGCTCTCATGTTTCGCCTTTTGTTTCTTGTAAGTTCTTTAATCGGGTGTTTTGTTTCTTATAAGTGAGTTCCATGGGACTTGATGACTTTTTGTCAGGATTTATGACATGCTTTTGCCTTTTTTGCTTCCAAATAATAGACACCTCATCAAGTTTGATGTGGAGTGTCTTTGACCTGTGATGGTTCTTTTTTGCTGCATAAGCATTATTTCATTGTGACAGCCTTTTTCTTTGACACATTATATGGGTATTATTTGGTTTGAGGTTTCAATGTATTTGGTTTGAGCATTCAATTATTTTCTTTTTATGAAGCTTTTATTTTCCTGCAATTGGAAAAGACTCTCATTTTTCGCCTTTTGTTTCTTGTAAGTTCTTTTTTTTTTCCAAGTCAAATTTCTTATAAGTTCTTTGATCGGGTGTTTTGTTTCTTATAAGTAAGATCCATGGGACTTGATGACTTTTCTGTCAGGATCTATGACATACTTCGTTGTAGAATGTTAGCATATCATTCTGAAATGATGAACTTGTGCCGTATTTTTGCCTTTTTTGGTTCCAAATAATAGACACCTCATCAAGTTTGATGTGGGGTGTCTTCGACCTGGGATGGTTCTTTCTTGCTACATAAGCATTATTTCATTGTGACAGCCTTTTTCTTTGGCACATTTACATGGGTATTATTTGGTTTGAGGTTTCAATGTATTTGGTATGAGCATTAAATTATTTCCTTTTTATGAAGCTTTTATTTTCCTGCAACTAGAAAAGGCTCTCATGTTTCGCCTTTTGTTTCTTGTAAGTTCTTTTTTTTTTCCAAGTTAAATTTCTTATAAGTTCTTTGATCGGGTGTTTTGTTTCTTAAAAGTAAGATTCATGGGACTTGATGACTTTTCTGTCAGGATCTATGACATACTTTGTTGTAGACTGTTAGCATTTCATTATGAAATGATGAACTTGTGCCATGCTTTTGCATTTTTTGCTTCCAAATAACACACCTCATCAAGTTTGATGCGGGGTGTCTTTGACCTGTGATGGTTCTTTCTTGCTGCATAAGCATTATTTCATTGTGACAGCCTTTTTCTTTGGCACTTTTATATGGGTATTATTTGGTTTGAGGTTTCAAGGTATTTGGTGTGAGCATTCAATTATTTCCTTTTTATGAAGCTTTTATTTTCCTGCAACTGAAAAAGGCTCTCATGTTTCGCTTTTTGTTTCTTGTAAGTTCTCTTTTTTCCAAAGTCAAATTTCTTATAAGTTCTTTGATCCGGTGTTTTGTTTCTTATAAGTAAGACCCATGGGACTTGATGACTTTTCTGTTAGGATCTATGACATACTTCGTTGTAGACTGTTAGCATCTCATTCTGAAATGATTAACTTGTGCCGTGCTTTTGCCTTTTTTGCTTCCAAATAACAGACACCTCATCAAGTTTGATATGGAGTGTCTTCGACCTGTGGTGGTTCTTTCTTACTGCATAAGCATTATTTCATTGTGACAACCTTTTTCTTTGGCACATTTATATGGGTATATTTGGTTTGAGGTTTCAACGTATTTGGTGTGAGCATTCAATTATTTCCTTTTTAAGTAGGTTTTATTTTCCTGCAACTGGAAAAAGCTCTCATGTTTCGCCTTTTGTTTCTTGTAAGTTTTTTTTTTTTTCCAAGTCAAATTTTTTATAAGTTCTTTGATCGGGTGTTTTGTTTCTTATAGGTAAGATCCATGGGACTTGATCACTTTTCTGTCAAGATCTATACTTTGTTGTAGATTGTTAACATCTCATTCTGAAATCCAAATAACAAACACCTCATCAAGTTTGATATGGGGTGTCTTCGACCTTTGATGGTTCTTTCTTGTTGCATAAGCATTATTTTATTGTGATAGCCTTTTTCTTTGGCACTTTTATATGTGTATTATTTGGTTTGAGGTTTCAACATATTTGGTATGTGCATTCAATTATTTCCTTTTATGAAGCTTTTATTTTCCTGCAACTGGAAAATGCTCTCATGTTTCGCCTTTTGTTACTTGTAATTTCTTTTTTTTTTCCAAGTCAAATTTCTTGTAACTTCTTCGATCGGGTGTTGTGTTTCTTATAAGTAAGATCCATGGGACTTGATGACTTTTCTGTCAGGATCTATGACATACTTCGTTGTAGACAGTTAGCATCTCATTCTGAAATCATGAACTTGTGCCATGCTTTTGCCTTTTTTGCTTCCAAATAACAGACACCTCATCAAGTTTGATATGGAGTGTCTTCGACCTATGATGGTTCTTTCTTGCTGCATAAGCATGATTTCATTGTGACAACCTTTTTCTTTGACACTTTTATATGGGTATTATTTGGTTTGAGGTTTCAACGTATTTGGTGTGAACATTCAATTATTTCCTTTTTATGAAGCTTTTATTTTCTTGCAATTGGAAATGGTTCTCATGTTTCGCCTTTTGTTTCTTGTAAGTTTTTTTTTTTTCTAAGTCAAATTTCTTATAAGTTCTTTCATCGAGTGCCTTGTTTCTTATAAGTTTCCTTGATTGGGTGTCAAAATTTTAAGTCATTTGTATTCTATTTTGTTGATAAAGAACATGACACTTGGTGCAAGTGGAAAAGTTTTGTAGTAAGTTGTTTCTTTTCCTTCTGATTTTTGTCGTACTTTTATATTTGGATTTGTGTTTTTAATTTATATATAATGTACCACATTCATTAAGCGTATCTATTAAATGAGATTCTAGTTGTTTTCGTATCTTGCCATACATTTTTTCATATAGTTTTCTAGGGTGATACTAAGCCATTCATTGAGCGAAGTCTATTCTTTGCAAACATTTCTTCTGGGTGGTTTTGTTACCTTTTCCCCATTTTGGATCTAGTCAAGGAGTTGCGATCGCAGCTGAATGAGATGATCAACACTCGGGGTGAGCATCAGCCCAACCCTACCAGTTTTGGTCCAATTCCCATGGGGATTGGATCGATCCTCGGTCCTAGGAGTTTCGGGTTGGTCCAATCTAGACCAATCCTAACTTTATATATTATATATCTAATATTTTTTTATTGTAAATTGTAAACCCTAACTCAAATAGCGTGCTCCTCCATTATTCTTGTTCTCTTCTTAGTATTTAATTTGCTAAGTAAAATCGAAATTCACTCGTGAGCAATATTATCCCGCTCGTCACTTGACACTCACCCTGCTCACCTCTAGCAACTCACCACTCGACACTCACCTTGCTTACCGTGCTCACCTCGCTTGTCACTTGCGCCGCTCACCTCTTTTCACTAATCTCACTCATTGTTGAGTAAATCAGAAAGAAATAAAGCCTATTTAGAAATTCTTTTCGCTCGTGAGCAATGTTTGTCTTGTGGCTCTATAAGCAATGTGAATCGTTTTTATGATTTCTTGCTTTTAGCAAGTGAAATTTTTATTGTTGCCTTATTTTAAATTTGTTAAATATGTATTGGCATTTATAGTTTGGTTAAAACTATTGATGAATATGTAATTTGAAATAGTAGTTTTGGCTTTTCAAAAATGCAAAAAAAAATGAAAAATAATTATCGGTTGGTCCCGAGTCAACCCTAGAACCGAACCGAATCCATTGGGTTGGTCTGATCCTTATTTCTAAAAATTGAGGATCAATATTGTGCGTGTTAGTCCTAGAGTCGAGGTGGATCGGCCCAATCCGGACCATGCTCACCCCTACATCACAACTGGTATTTAATGATTTTCACTTGTCTTGATTCCTTTTTCTTGTTTTGGTGTGTGGACAGTGATTACCCTTTTCCAATTTTTTCGATTGATTTTATCAATGAGGTGAATGTTGTAGCATTCTCTCTAGTTAATGGCCTTGTTTGGTTCAACTTTGCCAAGAGGCTTGAAGCCCCGAAAGCCCCTTGGCCAAATGCAAACCCGTTTGGTTCGTTTTTTGGAAGATTTTGGCCAAATACAATTGCATCTCCAAAGGATTCTAAAAGCCTTTAGTCCAAGAGAGGTCCGGAATCATTTTGAGAAGTTGCGTCTTCTAAATGCAAGTGGCATTGTTCACAAATTACTGTTCATCTTCTCCGGGGAGCTGATGAGGCCGAAGACCATTGACTAAGCTGTCCCCGACGCCGGCGACCGCCGCACAAGGTCACGCGACCCAAGCAATGGTCACTTGCGCGACCTAGGCGAGGACCCAGGCAACATTGCCAGGTCGCGCGACGAAGGCGGTGTTCGCCTAGGTTGCACGCCTAAGCGACTGTCGTCGTTGGCTAGGTCGCATGCCCAGGCGACCGTTGTTGTTGTAACATCCTGGGTTCGCCACTGTACACATATTGTCCGCTTTGGGCCGAGGCCCGCACGGTTTTAAAACGCGTATGTACAAGTAGAGAACCCATATGCTTATAAGCCTAGGCCAGGGACTCGTCCCAGGCGATGTGGGACAAGAAACATATTCCCTCCTCCCTTGCGCACGTCCGAGGACCGAGGCGCGGACGCACCGCCATCCCTCCTCCTCACGCACCGTCACTCGGGCTGTCACATTCTCCCCCCCTTTGGGCACAGCGTCCTCGCTGTGGTCCCACATGTGGTCGGAAGTCGGCTTTGTACCACCTGTAACATCCTGGGTTCGCTACTGTATTATCCGCTTTGGGCCGATGCCTGCACGGTTTTAAAAAGCGTATGTACAAGTAGAGAACCCATATGCTTATATGCCTAGTCCAGACTCCTCCCCAGCGATGTGGGACAAGAGACATATTCCCTCCTCCCTTGCGTGCGTCCGAGGACCGAGGCGCGGACGCACCGCCATCCCTCCTCCTCGCGCACCGTCACTCGGGCCGTCATAGTTGTCGCCAGGGTTCGCGCGACCCAAGCGACGGCGACGGCAATGGCTGACCATTGCCTAAGGTTGCCGACCTCAAGCGATGTCTGGCGGCCTGATCTGGCCGACGGATGGTGGCTGGTTGTCGCCGGTGAATAGATTAAAAAAAATTACAATTTTTTTATTAAAAAAGAAATTTAGTCAAAGTGCTTTACAAAATGTAATATTTGCAAACGGCATTTAGGTCAAAGTTGCTTCGCACTACAATGAAATTTTTCGTTTTATCAAATGGTATTTGTATTTTGGAAAACCCCTTTCAACTAAAAATACTCGTATTTTCCGAATAGCATTTGGCCAAAGTCGAACCAAACTGGCCCAACTTAGTGGCAGCTTCCCTATCAATTGCAGTAGCATATAATTCTTGTTCTCTTTATCTTTAAGATTTTTGCGGTTGGTATTATCATCTTCATCCTGTTCATTGGCTTGGAGTCTTTCCAACTAATTTTTTGACAATTTTTGCATGTCTTTCTATCGAATCCACATCTTTCCCTTTTTTTGTGAGTTAATTTTTTTGCAATGGCTTTAGCATGTAGACCATCAAATTAATATTGCGAGCCCTTTTTTTCGTAGGCAACTTCACTTGCATGGCTTATATTCTAAACCTTTTTATGTCTTACTATTAAAACTTTCCATGGCTTATATTCTAAACCTTTTTATGTCTTACTATTAAAACTTTCCATATTGTTTCTTCATACATTTTTTATCATCATGGTCATTAAGCCTTGTTCCTTAAGTTCCTGTCCATATGGATTCCCTTGGAGGGCATGCTTTTCAATTGGGAAGCAGTGTTAATGGAAGTGGATCACTACTGTGTAGTATCTTTTATCATTTCTCACGATTAAGTTGATTACGGATGCTAATTGCATAATCTTCTCCCACAAAGGATGATAGTGTCTTGGAAAAATATTTGCAATCAGGATGATTATACGCTCTCAACGAGAATGACTGATGATCGAGCCCACTTGATCTCTAAATGCTATCTATGCGTTTTGGTTCCATTTGTGGCTAGATTAAGTTTTTTTAATTTTTTAAGGACATCCTGTAATTTATCCTTTTTCTTATATTGTTGCTGCCTCCATGGCGTGATCTACTTTGATGGAATGTCTCGGTAAAATATGTGCTGCATCATTAGGATACCTGAAGCAACATACTGTCTTACTTGGATAGCCGTTTATTTCGAAAGTCAACGTGAATGTCAATACCGCCTTACAGTGTGACGCGTTAATGTGTGACAATCCACGCTGTTTGATATCTAATTTCATTACCGCCTTACGATGTGACACATCAACGTGTGACGATCAACGCCATGTGATTTCTAATTTCATATTTTGTTTGACTCTGGCTCGGATGACTGTTGTCATTCCCCAAAGTTGGTGTCTCTTTATAAGTAGTCGTCCACGTTGTCTGATATCTAATTTCCAATTCCGTTTGACTCTATTTTAGATGTCCGTTGTGATTCCCCCTCTTGGTGTCTCCTTCATAAATAGCCTCTTCCGGTCCCTTTCTCTGGCTCCTGTCTCACATCTCTAGGTCTTCTCATTCTCTTTTTCACATCCTCCCGTTCGCTTTGTCTGGAATTTGGTCTTTTAGTTTGATGTAAGATTTATGATGGTTCTTTTGAATGGGATGGACTAGAGGTATTATACCTGCAAGGGATAGAATTTGGTTTTGAGATTTCGCACATTTGGTGAGTTATCTTCTGTTTTAAGCTTTCTATTTTCTTCGATGGAAGTGGAATCAACATGCCCATTTTGCCTTTTGTATTGTATTATATCTATCGGTGTTCGAACTTCTATGTCAATTGTACTCTAATTTGTTGATGAAGAACATGACGCTGCAAGTGGAAAAGTCTAGCAGTAAGTTTCACATTTTCCACCTTTTCCTTTTGATTTTTTATCATACTGTAATCTTTAGATGGTTATTTTAGTTTGTATATATAATTTAGTTTATACATCAAGCATAGCTATTGAAGTTTTTTTTTTGTATATATAATTTCGCGTGCATATTTTGGTAATTTATTATTATTTTTTTGTGCCGATGGTTTAGGTTAAGATGAAATGACAAAACAAAAGGAGAAATAAGAATTTTGTCATATAGTTATCTTTAACTCAAATTAAAGATCTGTATAAGTTGCAACCAGCGTACATGATTTCTCAATTTAATGTCAAATGCTCAAAAATCTTCGCATGAATAGACAGACCATGATCATCCCAAATGAGCGTATGGACTTTGGTGGTGAAGTAGATGAATGAATTTATATATAATGAAGAGTTGAATTACAAGGGATCATATTTTTATTTCAAGGCAGTATTTCTTTTGCAATATGAAGGATAACAAACTTCAATTGAAACTATTACCATGTTTAGAACCCAAAATGAAATATAAGTGAAATTATCTCGGATCTAAAAAAACACAATAAACTCTCGATTTATTAAAGATAAGCTCATGGTTTGATACTAAACTTGTTTATAAGTCATTAATTTAATAGTTATGGATTTATAAATTGGATGATTTGATAATATATAAAGACAGGAGAAACGGTCATGGGGAGAAAAAAATCAAGCTAACAGCATCACCTTTTCTTTCCTTGCTATCAATACATTCATATGGTTGAATTATCCCTTTTCATTCCTATTACAAGCCGAATGAGAGCTCTAAATTTTATATAAACCTTTTGATCCTATTAGAAAAAGATCCAACCGTCCAAATATTCCGCTGGATTCCTTATCAAATTTCGATTTCACCCTTAAAGAAAGAAAGCCCATCTAGTTTTATTATCAAAGGGAGGATACCTAAGGGTAAATAAACTAAGCAAATATTTAGTTGAAAGGACAATAATTATCAATAGTTATTAAAATGAATTTTTTTTATTAGTGAATCTCATTTGGGATAGATTTGATATAGTTAGGAAACGTGTGGATTTATTTGGATAATCTCGAAAGGTAGGGATAAAATTTGAAAGAGGAGAAAGATAAGCATGAATTTGTATTGATTATTTGTTTTAATAACAAAAATGAGGGCTATATCATTGAAATCCGATGCACACTTCACGATCCCCTTTATGGAAAGAAGGCACATTCCTTAAAGAGGGTTAGGTTCAAATCGAAAGAAAGCGGAGCAAGTTAACCCAACCTTCTCGATGAAGGTGTACAAAATTGCACTCAAAGTGATCCATATAAAGATTCGCACCTTGCCCATTTCACCCTCACAATTTTGAGATCAATACAGAGTGAAGGGCCAACTCATCTTTGCGACATTCCTTGACATTCAATCTTTATATAGTGTTATAAACCCAATTTGAGAATTCTTGCCTTTTAGCATAGGGTACATGCATCTCCAATTTGAAAATATGGACCGTCATCCAATTACTAAGTTCCTACGTTCCACCTAAGAAAGACTAGCCGCACTCGCTTTACAATTTCTAAAACAGCAATGTTTCGGATTTTAAATAGTCATCAGATAAAGAAAATTGTCCTTAGGATATTAAGAAAAGGACAAATTCCAATAAAAAGGCACAGCCTTAGAATAAATTCAATGCCACCTTACAAACAATTAATAAAAAGTACAAGGTTTTACACCTAGAAAAATTAAACACTATCCAAAAAAGCATAACCTTCAACATTCAAGTTACTTCTTCCAAACTTTTTAAAGAAGGAATAACGTACTACCGTGGAAACAAGTCGTAATGAATTGTTGTTAAAAATCCCAAATGGCAGCTAAGAGGCAATTTGTGACATGCAAGGTTGCCGGGTCATTGCATGCGAGTACATAAAATTATTGAAGCCTCCGATCAAAAGTAAATTTAATAACAATTGCCCAATTTAGACTTTAAGTGAAAGAGGTACCTTTTATATTCACGTTGCCCATTGTTGGTACCAAAAATTGTCAATGCTATCATTCAGAATCTTAACAGAGGGGAATGGCAATGAGTTTCTTCTTTTCACTTAGGGCCAAATGACTTTTATTTTTTTACTTTTGATTTGGATTAATTTTGCAAAGCAAATATTTTCACTTTTGTTTAACACGAAATACTTGAAAACTTCGCATAGAATCTTATGTGATATTTTTCATAATCCCTTGAGGAAATGCAATTGATAGTTCTTCTACAATTGACATTTTTGTAATTTGTAAAATGTCAACGTGAGTCTTGATTAGACTTTTTTTTTTCTTATCTCCTTTTTTCAATCATGGAGTGTGGGACTGCTATCACGGATGATAAAGTGCATGTATCATATTATGACCAATTCGATATTTTCATGTGGTGACATGTACCAAATCGGCAACATGAAAAAAAAAATTCATGCACATATAAACCCTCACCGGTGTTCATCGCCCACCCCACCACCAGCCTTTGCCTTTGTCTCCTCATACCATCCTATCAACATCAACAACATCCTCGCTGTTGTGCCTTTCTAATTTGGTGACCATGGCCACCACAAGCTCGAGTAGCGAGCCACTGGGAATGCTACTTACTCGAGCTTGAGTAGTGAGTAGAGCGACATTCGTAGATAGCAGACATAATTCTTTTCCCATAAGAAAACTCATTTTGGTAATGTTGGCAGCCTCAAATCAAAGAAATCATAATGGAATGGTTCATGGACAATGAGTGTCACCTCTAAGAAGTTAGACCCGTCAAATGAGTAGATCGGATCGAAAATAGTTCGATCCATATTAATCTATTTAACCCATTTTGACTCATATTTATGTAGAGTAAATTTAGTGACCTATATCAATCACGATCTATACACGATCCCCCCATATTGCTAAAATCCAATAATATTTTAAGAAAACTAACACCCATTTTAAGTGCTATTTTAATTAAATAAAAATTTCAAATTAAATTAAAAAGAAAATTAGATAATTAAAAATAGTAAATAAAATAAAAATGTAAAAATCCAATAAATCCAAACACTTTATTAGTAAAAAGTAGATGACGGTTTCCAGCTAAATTAAAGTAACGATATAATTTCCAAATAAAAATAGATCGGCTAGTGTTACTAAATTAAAAAAGCAAATTAAATAATTAAAAATAGTAAATAAAATAAAAATGTAAAAATGCTATAATTCAAATACTTTTTTAGTAAAAAGTAGATGACGGTTTCCAGCTAAATTAAAGTAGCTGGACTGATATGATTTTCAAGTAAAAATAGATCGGTTAGTGTTACCCTTAAATTTTTTAAAACAAAATAGTATTTCTTTTTATCTGCAAATTTTCGAAAAGAAAGCCGCAAGAAGAAGTCTGCACACGGGGTCGAAGATGATGCGCAGGGAGCGTCCATCCCGATTCTTCACGCGGAAGTAGACCGAGAATGCCGCGTGCGTCTCACGCAACGGTCGGAATTGGCCAGCTGACCGACTTTCCTAAGTTGAACCGCCAGTGCCAGCAGATCACGACCGTCCAATCACAGGACCCTGCTTCGGATTTTTTATATTATCAACGGTCGACCCGAAGTCGGTGATACTTCCCTATAAATAACCTTCCTCTCTTCTCTGGTCGTCCTCACGCGTTTGGGGTTCTGGTGGCCCGCCCCTCTCTCCGCTCTTCCCATGGCCTCTGAGGAGTGGCGATCTCGATTTAGCGTTCTCCGTCGGCCCTTCTTCTTTTGTTTCGGTTTCTTTGATTGATTGGTTATTGATGGGCACCGATTGATTTTCTCGGTCTGATTTTGTGAAGCTGGTTGCAGAGACCCAACGCCCCTGTTGCACGGAGATTCTTGAGGGTTTCGCTTCGCCTAGATGCCTATGGTTTATCAGTATTTTTCTCGGTCTGATTTTTGATCGTTTAGGGATTCATCGATGGATTGATTGATTGTGTGGATTCTCGTCATTCGGTGGATTGGCAGTGTGGCTTCTTGCCGTTTGGATCATAATCTATTGAGGCCTGAGGATGTCGCTTTGGATGTCGTTTTGGGAAGTGTTTGGTTTAGCTCCTCATCCTCTGATCCTTTATTGATACATTGACCGATCTGTCTTTCCGTGCAATTGTTTAACGAGATGCTTCTGGGATTTTGATATTTGGCGAATTCGCAGTGGCTTCTTTCACCTCAGAGCAAAACTTTTTGTCTGAAGATGTCAAGGACGATGAATACGGTGTCAGCTTGTTTCATAAAACATGGGTGTTTGGGCTTCTGGAGGACTGCTGATCCTTTTGCCATCTTTTCTTTGGTTGAGATGATGATCACATTTTAGACCTGTGATAGACTGAAATTTTACTGGTTTCAACGAGAATTTGTTTTTAAGTATTTTGATCTTGGGGAGTTGATTATCGTCTGGTCCTGATTCTCTCACAGGTTGGCATCTTGCCGGACTTGACAAGTGGTGATCTGTCGTGATCTTTATGATTGTCGGAAATTGGATAAGTTCTATGGTTTCAGTTTGAATGAAATTTGTTCCCCAATCCCATAATTTTCCAATTAATGAGAAAACCGTTGTCATTCCTTTGGAATGGTGGATG
Source organism: Angophora floribunda (assembly GCA_014182895.1). Taxonomy (NCBI): domain Eukaryota; kingdom Viridiplantae; phylum Streptophyta; class Magnoliopsida; order Myrtales; family Myrtaceae; genus Angophora; species Angophora floribunda. The sequence goes on from CM024710.1 coordinate 722,021, forward strand.
TATGATCTGTGATGGTTCTATCTTTGCAAGGTGTGTGTGCCCCAACTGATCACTATTCAATCAAGAACCGCTTCATCTTATTGAATTTTGAAAGCTGGTGTCCTCATCCTTCAGTCTCATCAGGCATCTATGATTGTGCATGCGTTCCTCACTCAGCTGACCCTGTTTGCGAAGTACTCTTCAGAGGAGACATCGTTCTGGAAACACGCACTTGATCCTTCTTCTTTTCTTTGTCTCTTAATTGATTGTTTAATTGGCCTGATTTTGTTTATGCTATGTCATTTTCCGAAGGTGACGCCTCGCCTCCTTAGGACTCTGCCATGTTGTGGGCATCGTTAGGGTTTGCCCTCCTCTGATCATTGATTGATTGATCATTGACTGATCTTTCCAAGTTCAATTGTATATGAGCTGATTTTGGTATTCACTATTCGTGAATTGGCAGTGGCTTCAGTCTCATCGGGCATCTATGATTGTGCATGCATTCCTCACTCAGCTGACCCCCTTTGTGAAGTACTCTTCAGAGGAGACATCATTCCTGACCCCCCTTTGTTAAGTACTCTTCAGAGGAGACATCATTCCTGAAACGTGCCCTTGATCCTTTTTCTTTTCTTTTTGCTTCTTGATTGATTGTTAAATCAGTCTGATTCTGTTCATGCAATGTTATTTCTGAAGGTTACTTCTTGCCTCTGTGGGACTGCCATGTTGGGGGCATCATTAGGGTTTGCGCTCCTCTCATTGTTGATTGATTGATTTATCATTGATTGATCTTTCCAAGTTTAATTATATTATAAGCTGATTCTGGTATTCACTATTCCCTGAATTGGCAGTGGCTCATTTCTTCTTGGAGCGATCATTTTGTGAGGATGTTGTAGGTAATGAAAATATGACAGTTGGGCTTTTTGGAGGACTAAATGATCTATATGTCTTGCATCGTTTGTGGTTGAGCTGATCTAGAAGTCTTTGTCTTCAGGATAAATGATTGATTTAAATTTTGGCAACCTTATTGGCTTCTTTTACAGGCTGAAAGTTTTGGTGGACTTTGAAAATTGCATTTTTGTGGGCTGAGTTGATAATTATTTGAAATTGGATGAGCTGTTACTTCTTGGACTTTAGGCAGTTATTGGTTTAAATAAACTTGTCCTTATGTCTGTTTTTTTTTTCTAGTTAATCAAAAAGATCAGATCTAGTTTTGTTCCCTTTGCGGATCAGAGTTTGGTCGAGGCAATTATATGATACCTTGCCAAGCTTGATATGGAGTGGCTGAGATCAGTGATGTTTTTTCTTGTTGCGTGCACATCAATTCGTAACTCGTCTTCCACCTCTGTAATCTTTCTGTTAAGGGGAACAATCAGATGTTTTCTTTCCTTTGCAGGTTAGAGTTTGGTCAAGGCATAGTTTACCTCATCAATTTCGATATGGAGTGTCTGTGATCAGTAATGGTTCATTCTTGCTGCATAAGCATCAATTCATAGGACAAGCTTTTCTTTCAGAGTTCTTTCTTGTCTGGGTCCACACAAGTTCTAGCTTGTTTCTCTCCCAATTCTTCTGTAAGACTCCTGATGTGGACTTTTGGCTGGTATATCTGACGACTTGATGTTTCTCGTTCTCAGTTTCTAGAGTTCTTTTCTCTAATGATCAAAAATTTTAGTGTGGGTGAATGAAAAAGAAATTTTGAAGTTCCCTGCCTTTGATCAATAGATCTCTGCTACCTTTCACGGCTTTAAGATAATGGTAAATTCAATTTGGTGAAGATGGTTGTTGAGACTGAGGTTTTCTCCAGTTCTGATCATGATCCATATCAGTAAGTTGGACAATGTGGAAACAAATTGTTTTTTATATGGATACAGTATCTTTTTTGGTTTTTAATAGCTATGGAATTGATTAAGACGGAGATGATGTGCTGATTGCAGGAGTCTTGCAATTATGTCATAGTAATTTTAAGGATCATACTCACCTTGTGTCTGGATAGTTAGCATTTGGTGCACTCCCTTGCTGGTAATTTCGCTCAAAATGACTGGCTGGTCACCGATGGATGAGGTTCTTGCCTTCTTGGGAAATTGCTTCAGTTGGATATCAGATCGGTTAAAATTCTTCTCTGTTATTCAGTTGTTATCGCCTTGATTCCTCTGTAATGTATATAAGATATTCACCCGATGCAGATTTTTCATAAAGCCCGTCTTTACGCACCACAACAGATCACTGTCCGGTATCCAATCCAGATCCGCATCTTATTTTTATCCAAGTTCAAAGGCCAGTGTCTCCCTTGTAGTAATAGTCCCTCCCTTGTGTCCTCATCCTGCAGTCTCATCTTGCATTGCGTACCCCTCTCAGCTGATAGCCTCTGTGAAGTTCAGATGAGACATCATTCCTGAAATGCGTTCTTGATCCTCTTCTTGACTGATTGTTAAATCGGTCTGGTTCTGTTTATTTTGCGAAGGTTATGCCTGGCCTCTCTAGGACGCTGCCATCATGCCATGTTGTGGGCATCCTTAGGGTTTGCGCTTCTCTAATTGTTGATTGATTTGTCATTGGTTGGTCTTTCCAAGTTTAATTGTATTACGAGCTAATTCCGATATTCACTATTCCAAGAATTGGCAGTGGCTCTTGCTTGGAGCAATCATTTTTTTCTATGGATTTGTCTGAGGAGGATGAATACAATGCAACTGGTCAGTTGGTTACCTATAATACAACATTTCGGCTTTTTGGAGGACTACTGATCTATCTTGCACTGTTTGGTTGATAATCACATGGAGGCCTATTTCTTCAGGACAAATGATGGACTGTAATCTGGACAACCTTCTAGGCTTCTTTTACAGTTTGAAAGTTTTACTGGATTCGATAGCAGGTGATCTGTTGCGTATCCATGGGGCTGAGTTGATAATCGTTTGAAATTGGTTGAGCTCCTGGTTCTTGGATTTTGGGCGGCTATTGGTTTGAATGGAACTTGTCCTTTAATTCTGTTTTGTCTTAGTTAATCCGAAAGATCAGATCTAGTTCTCTTCCCTTTGCAGATCAGAGTATGGTCGAGGCAATATTTTACGTGGCCAAGTTCAATATGGAGTCTATGATCAGTGACGTTCGTTTTTGCTGCATAAGCATCAATTTCTAATTTGTCTTCCACTTCTGTTATCTTCTAGTCAAGGTGATTATCATCTAGTTGAGGTGGGGAACAATCAGATGTTCTCTTTCCTTTGCAGGTTATAGTTTGGTCAAGGCAATACCTTAGCTCGTCAAATTCGGATGGAGTGTCTGTGATCAGTAAGGCTCTTTCTTGCTGCATAATAATTAATTCATTGGACAAGCTCTTCTGTCAGATTTCTTTTTTGTCTGGAAAGGTCTACACAATCTGTGTGCTACAATCACTAATTGGATCTCTGATAAATCTTGGAGATATGATATGTAAGATGTATGCATCATGCTCTTCTTCCCCGTGGGGGAAATTGCTCCTGGCATTACCTAAGTTTGCTTCACTTTCCTTTTTACACGTCTTGTATTTTCTTTTGCTAAACAAGAGGTCATTTTGTGTTCTTTCTGTGCAAGAGGTTGTTAGAGTAGGTTGGTTCAGTCAATGGCCATATAAATGTCAAAAAAATTGTAGGTTTTCTTTGGTTATTGGGACGGAGAAGGCTTATTGCCGGCAGAATTGGTTTTACTTGAGGGTATACTGGTAGTATCTTATTTTGAAATGACCTACTTCTGATATCTCTCACAATTTGCATTCTTAATCTCGGACTTTTTTCCTGTCAATGTACTTTATTGCACATTCATTTAGATTTGTCCCTTGCATATGCATTTTTTCTGACTTGGTGTATCTGCTTGATTTTTGTGTCAATAATCTGGATGGTAATTTCCTATGCTGAGATGTTATTTTGGTGTGACCTATTGCCCCTTTTTTCTCTACGTTATTTGGAACATGCAGACAAAAAATATTTGTTTTTCCCACTGTTTTTTGCAGTAATTTTTTTTTGTCAGGTTTCTTTTGTGTTTATATCTGATGAGATCGATGTTGCCTGGATAGTAATTTATTATGCTGAGATGTTATTTTGGTTTGACCTATTGCCTCTTTTTTCTCCACGTTATTTGGATGTGCGCTGTCTTCAAGCTGTAATGGTTCTTTCTACATTTCATTTAACATGCTCTTCTTTTGTCGAGCTTCTATTTGGAAAATGAATAATCATTGACTAGCCTCTATTGTAGGGTTTGTTTATGATTCTGGAAAGCTTAAGAGCCACAAAGTCCTGGCTTGTTTCTATTTGTCCTTGCAATGCGTGCCGCAATCACTAAATTGATTGCTGGTAAATCATGGAGATATTGCAAGTGTAATTTATTTGCCTTGCGTTTTGCATTTTCCAAATGCTAGCTTCACTCAATTTAGTTAGCTTATGCTTACATTCTATACAGTTGAGGTGTTTTCTTTTGTTACAGAACCGTTGGTGGAACTTTTTCGTTTACCAGGTGATTTCTATGCTTTGGGTGGTTGTTGAGGACTGGTCATGGACATCGTTAGTGTTTAGCTCCTTCTTTGATCATCTACCACCTTTGGTAGAACTTTTCTGTTTACCAGGTGATTTCTTTGCTTTAGGTGGTTGTTGAGGACTGGTCATGGACATCCTTAGTGTTTAGCTCCTTCTTTGATCATCTATTGATGGATTGATCAATCCTTTTTGTTGCTTTAGAGGGATTTATAATTCTGTGGCTTGTTTTCTGGCGGAGAGATCTCTTTGATTGAGGATGTTAACTAAGGAATGGTATATATGATGAGCTTGGTCAATCATTACTTAGAATGACTGAGCTTTTCTTGAGTGCAACGATTTGGTTGGGTTGGTTTATGGGCAGTGTCCTTGATCATCTTCAGGACCGGGTGAAGAACTTATTTTTAGATAAGGTCTTGCTGTGTAGGCATTTGGGGTTTTGTTTAATATCATTCCTCAGTCGATTCGCTTAGATTGGAAAGATGATCATTGTCTTTGTTCCTATTCCTTTATAGGTTTGGAGTTTTGCCAGATTTTATAAGTGATGATCCATTGCCTTTTCTGTGTGGCTGAGTTGATGAATAGCGGAGTCCTGGCTTTGTTTGAAATCGGATGATCTCCCACTTCTTTGATTTTGGTTCTTTTGATGTCCTCACTCTATATGTGTATATGGATCAATCCCTAATCAATTGATATTTTGTTCATGTTTTTATGATTGGTGTGTGAGAATGAGTGACTTGGACGGTTTGGAGTTCGATGTAAGATCTCTGATTGTCATTGGATGGACTCTCAAAAGGAGAGTACTGAGTCTCCTTAGTTGCAATAGGATATCTGTATGGGTTTGCTTAGCCAACATTTTCCACTGCTGTAATACTTTCTGATACAGTGATTGTCGGGGACATTTCATAAATGAGGTGTTTTGTAGGTGAGATTGGTTGCTTTTAGTTTGTAGTGCCACCTTGTGGGCCTAATTGCTGAATATTTTATGTTCTCGTTGATCCATGGGACTATGAAGATTGTTCTGCCAGGACCTAAGTTATACTTTGCTGCAAATTGTTACCATCTCATTCTGAAAAGATGAACTGGTCCAGTGCGTTTGCCTTTTAGCTTTTAATAATATACACAATGTAGCTTCCTTTCATAACTAGGTCTCTCTCTTCTCATTTTTCATGATTGGCATATGTGATCAGGCCTCACATGGGGATGTTGACAGGACAGCCATCTAGACATAACTCCCTTGGCATTGCTTGCACTCTGACTGGTTCTCTCCTTTGCGCTGATTCTCTTGTTTCTTATCCATCACAAAGCTGTGTTGTGTCTTGTATGCTGTCAGCAAACATGGCTGCTCTGGCTGGGAGGAGCAGTCACTCAGTGCTTGGTTGGCATGTTTGTCAAATTTTGTATTTATTTTTAGATGGATGAGAACTTAAGGGGTGGAGCAGACACTTAGAATCCTGGCTCTTGAGTTGGGGGAGGGAGGAGGTTATTATTTAATGCAATTATGTTTAGTTGAGATATTGCTTTTGTGTTGAAATCAAAAGTTACTTGACCACAAGCTCGCATGATCCCTCTAGATGGATTCATCCTCATTCTCTTCGGAACTCTTACTCTATTGTCTTTGTTTTCTGAGGAAGCTGGCTCTAGTTTGTACAATATTTGCAAGGATGCTCTGGAATATGCTTGTGGGTAAGCATGGGTGGATGTCTTGGATGTTTTTGCCAACTTTTATAAGCTCCCTTTGAATGAGATGGTGCACTGGACATGTTGCTTTCGGTGGGATTCGCATGTTGTATGAGCTATACCTGATGTTGAACTTGAGAGGAAAGACTTACCGTTTTGAAGACATGTAAAGAAATTGTAATTGAGTCTTCCTGCAGCACCTGTGGATTCTGCTTGTATTTTTGGTCATTTCAGCATATTTCTGTTAATGACCCAAGAAAAAAAAAACGTATTTCTGTCTATTATCAGTTGCTCACCATGTGGAGCATACTGTGCGACTTTTATCGTGGCACAAGTAAGACAGCTGTGACTGGCAAAAAATAAAGTGTGATTTGTGCAGATAGCACTTGGTTATCATTTAGGTCGGTGTTTTGAGTACTTCTAAAGAAAATGAGCCTTCCTGCCGCATGTATGTATCTGCTTGTATTTTTGGACTGTTCAACATATTTCTGTCTATTGTCAGTTGCTCACTTTGTTGAGCAAATCGTGCAACTTTCATCAAGTAAGACAGTTGTTGTTGACAAAAATTCAAGCATGAATTGTGCCAGATAGCACTTAATATAATTTTGGTCAGAATGCGATATGCTGACTCTTGGAAGTGATGTCCTTGGCTCATGATCTGTGCTTCATTGAGACTTCAAAATGTTGACGCTTTCGAAATGAGCGGCAGGGGTTTTGTTGTGACCAGGGAATTCATTTGTGGCATCTGATTGTGGATGTTCCTGATTATGTTTGCTAATTAGATGAGTGGTTTGCTAATTAATAATCGTGGGCAATATTGAATTAGGTAAGGTGGCAAGTCGAAGTTAGGTGGTCTTTTGTATATTTTAACCGCAAATTATTTCAGAATAAAAAATTATTCAAAGCCAGCCCCAATTTCTAGAACCAGAGCACCATGGGACATGTGGTTAAAGATGACTCGTCAGGACCGTCCCTCCTAATTTTCTCACGGCGTGCATCTCAAGTGAAGTTCGGAATTGGCAGCCCACCGCCTTTCCTTATTTTAACCCGTCAACAGATCACAACCATCCAATCGCGTCACTGCGTCGGATTTATTATTTTTGACGATGGACCCAAAGTCGGTGGATCCTTCCCGGTAAAAATCACCGAGATCCTTCCCTGTAAAAATCACCGACCTTCCCTAACGGTTTCTGGTTCCTGCTGGCTTTCCCCTCTTCTCTCTCCCATGGGGTCGATTGCTTTCTGGGTCTGATTTTGTGAAGCATCTGGTTGGAGAAATCCGGTGTTGCGGATATTCTTGAGGGTTTGGCTTGGCCTACAATTATCAGAATTCTCTTGTGGTTTTTGTGTTATTTTTCGACCAACTTAATTTGGATTCTTGTTATACGGTGAATTGGCAGCCGGGCTTCTTTCCTCTCTTGGATTATATCACCTTCGCGTCCGAGGATGCCATCGCAGGAAGTGTTTGGTTTAGCTCGTCCTTTGACCCTTTATTACGAGCCGCTTCTGGATTTTGTTATTTGGTGCCTTCGCAGTGGCTTCCTTCCCCTTGGAGAAAAACTGTTTGTCTGAGGATGTTGAGGATGATGAATATGAGGACACCACTCTGCTTGTTTAAATATGGGGCGTTCTTTAATCTATGATGGTTCTTTATAGTTGGATACTAGAGGAATGGTTTGACTGGGCAACATTATTAATTCTTTGGCACTTTTATCTGAGTATTAAGTTGTCGTTGGAAGGTCAATAATTGTCTGACTTTCTTATGTTGTAGGAGCTGTTCACAAGTCTGGAAAGCTTGAGGTCCACGTTAGTTTTGGCTTGCTTCTCTTCATCCTTATCTCAAATGTGAACTGCAACAACAAATTGAATTGCTTTCGGAAACATGCAACTAATTTATGCAGGATTTATTTCTCACGATACTGTTAAAGTAGACTCCTGGCAAATCAAAATTTGGTTAGCACTTATGACTTTGGATTTTTTTCTTTTGTCTACTGATTTTGGGTAGGAGTCGTTTTTTTGCAGATTAGAGCCTTTTTCCACATGATTGGATGGAAAACTTTTGATTTGTACGTCTTACCTATTTTTCGTCGATGGATAGATCCTGCATGTTATTTATCACTGACTTTTTCCTTTCAACATACTTTGTTGCACATTAACTCGGAGATGTTATCTTTGTGTGACCTATTGCCCCTTTTTTCTCTAGTTATTTGGAACTTGCAGGATAGGTTCTTTTTGAAATTTTTTTTTGTTTCACACTGTTTTTTCCAATTACATTGACCTTTTGCCAAAACTTTACCAAATGTATGGTATTTGGTGTAAAGTAATGCTGTTGAATGGTTCATCAATAGATTGATCTTTTCATTAAATTGTCTATCAAGATGATTCCGGATTTTTGTGGGTTGGCAGTTGCATCTTTCCTCTTGGAGCAATCTTTTTCCATTTGAGCATGTCGTCTAAGGATGATAAATACATAGAAGCTTCATTGAATAAGTTGTTTGGGCTTGTTGGGGAGGAGTGGTGATCTATTATGCAGTCTTGTTTTCTTCAGTTCAGAAGAATTTGATCACATCTTCAGGACAGGTGTTGGGCTGAAATTTTGATGATTTCTAGGCATTTTCTAGTGTGATTTAAGTTTGTCTTCAGTTGATTATCTTTGGGGAGCAATGAGATAAGTATCATCAAGTTCTATTCTTCTACAGGTTGAAGTTTTGCCGGGTTTGAGAGGCAGTGATATATGGTGTTCTTCTGTGGGGCTGAGTTTTATGATTGTTTGAAATTGGACAACCAACTACTTGGTGGATTCTAGGCAGTTATTGGTTTGAATGAAGTTTGTTCTCCGCTTCTGCTTTTTTGTGGTTATGGGGAGATGATTAGGGCCTAGCTCTCTTTCCTTCGATGCAAACCTCTTCTGGTTCAATTTGACTATCTTTAATCTTTGATATTTCTTTCTAGATTTCATTTAAAAAGCTCTTCTTTCTTTAAGACTATATTGGCTTTTGTTGTATCTGAAAGATGAATAATGGTTGACTATCTTCCATTGTGGCGATTGTTAATGAGTCTTGAAAGCTTGAGTTCCACTAAATTCTGGCTTGTTTTTCTTCATTCTTGTGAGGCATGTTACAATCACTAAATCGATTGATGGTAAATCATGCCGATATTGCATGTGCAATTTATTCTTGCCTTTTCTTTTTTCCCTAATACTAGCTTCATACAATACCTAGTTAGGCTTAGGCGTTTTTTCCTATATAATTGATGTGCTTTCTTTTGGTAGAGATCCTTTGGTGGAATTTTTTCGTTTGGCCAGTGATTTATATACTTTTAGGTGGTTGTTGAGGAGTGATCATGGACATTGTCAGTGTTTGTGCTTCTACTTTGATCCTTTATTGAAATCCATCCTTCTGTTGTTTCAGAGCTGTTTCTGTTATAATCCCGTGGATAGGTAGTAGCTTCTTTTCTCACTGCGCACTCTCTTTGATCAAAGATGTTGTCTAAGGAATGGTACATATGATGAGGTTGGTCAATTATTACTCAGAATAACTGTGCTTTTCTTGAGTTGGATGATCTTTTCACATGTATCTTGGTTTGCGTTGGTGGAAGGGTTTTTGTTGAATTTCATTCATCAGTTCATTCTCTTGGAGTGGAAAGATGATAATTGTCTCTGTTCTAATTCCTTCATAGGTTTGAGTTTTGCCAGATTTTAGAAGTGATGATTTATCGCCTTTTCCGTGCAGCTGAGTTGATGAATTGCGTAGTCGGGGCTTTGTTTGAAATTGAATAAGCTCCCACTCCTTTGATTTTGGTTCTTTGATGTCCTCACTCTCTTTGTATATGGATCAGTCCCTAATCAATTGATATACTGGCCGTGCTTTTATGATAGAAGGTGCAAGAACTAGCTTGACTATGCTTTGAGGGTTTGGAGTTCAACGAAAGATCTCTGGTTGTTATTGGATGGCCTCTCTGTTGGACATACTTGCATGAAAAGAGTACAAAGTCTCCTTAGCCGCAATAAGATATCTGTATGGGTTTGCTTAGCCTGTATTTTCCGCTGCTGTGATTCTTTCTGTGTACAGTAACTTTGTTGGGGGGACATTATACAGATGAGGTGATTTTGCTGGTGAGATGCGTTGTTTTTAATTTGTGCTGCCTCTTGAGGGGGCCTAATTTCTGTATATTATAGGTTCTCGTTGATCCATGGCCCTATTAAGACTTTCCTTTCAGGACCTATGATATACTTCGTTGGAAACTGTTAGCATCTTATTTTGTAAAGATGAACTGGTACTATGCTTTTGCCTATAGCTTCCTAATTACACGCACCACATAGATTCCTATCACGACTAGAAGGTTGCTTTCTTCTTGTGTTTCATTATTGGCATATGATGGGGATGTTGACAGGACAGCTGTCTAGACATAACTTCCCGTGGCATTGCTCGAACTCTCATCAGTTCTCTCCTTTTTGCTGATTCTCTTGCTTCTTATCCTCTAAAAAGCCGTATTTTTATGTGTATGCTGTCTGCAGACATGGCTGGTCAGGCTGGGAGGATTAGATAGTAGTTGCTTGCTTGGCATGTTTGTCAAATTCTGCAGTTGTTTCTAGATGGGTGAAACTGAAGGGGCAGATGATAATCTTGCAGTGAATAAACTTTGGTTTGAGGTTTTTACATATCTGGTGAGCATGGACTTCAGTCTACTTCCCCTTCTGATCTGTTATGATACCCTAATGTACGATGGGCAAACTTCTGATTGCCAATAGCAGTGTGATCCCTTGCCTATGGTTATCTGTTCTCCCAATATGCTATTTCATGGTTTTATTATATCTCTTTCTCTTTGGCTCCGCAAGGGTTGTTCGGAGTCATCTTCCTTCTAAATGGAAATATTAAACAGTTGCCTTCTGATCAGTTTCATTTGGTTTGGTATTTGCTTTGAAGGCATGAATTTTTTGAAGGATCTGGCCAGGTCTATTTCCAGAACAATGTTGGTGAAGGCTCTGATTTGATAGAGAAAGGTCAATGAACCTTATTAATATTCAAGTCACCTTCTGATTATATCAACTAATTTAGTGGCTTTGATGTGATGCGGATATCCATTCATCGACGGGTGCTTGTTCCAGTTTAGAGCGATCTTGCTAAGGACCGTGTGAGGATGCTAATTAATCAAATCTATTAGAGAATCCAAGCTCTTGAGTTGGGGAATGTTTAGTTGAGCTACTGAGTTGTTGTTTTTCTTAGTGGATCAGGGTGATGAACGATGTCTGGATCTTTCTATAGGGATTGTCTGTAGCTGCATTAATTGCGCAAAGATCTGGTTTATGATATTTTCAGTTTTTAGGATGCAATGAATGTCTAGTTCACTTCCTGTTGTATGTTGGAGTCATTTTGTGGCAAATTATGCTGGATTCGACCTGGTTCATGTTGTATTGGATTGACCCATTTAATGAACCTTTAGGGGAATGATTTGACTTGGCAAGCTTTTTCGTTTTGCTTCTCATCGGGATATTGTTGGTATAAATGGTTTATTTTGGGTTCCAGTTCAAGTCTCTCTCTTCGATGATGCTGTGCTCTCATCTTCAGTTGCGAACTTCACTGGATAAAACTAAATTACTTCGATCGTGTCTTGTGTCCAAGGCAGGCTGGTTGTTGTTTAGCTCGGTCATTTGGGGCATTCACCTTTTGATTCTTCTGGCTGTATTTTTGGTTTAAATGGTTTTTTTTGGGCGCCAGTTCAATTCTCTCTCTTCAATGATGTTATGCTTTTATCAACCACAACTGAGTCCTATTTCAACGCTAAGCCTAGTGCCTTTGCTTGGTCATTTTGTGGCACACATCGATGGGAGCTCGAATTATCAAATGCTTCTATCATATACACTTGAGATGGGAAACTGATTGCAGATATTTACTCACATCATTGCAGATTATCTGTTTCAAGTTTCGATTAGTTTGGTGCAGTCCGTAGAAGCTCTCTCTCAGATTCTCTTTATATTTAATCTCCAGTTGATATAAAATTTGCCTGACCAATTAGTCTTATATTGCCTGTGTTTAACAATCAGGAATTACTTGCCACGAGCTCACTCGATCCCTCTACATGGATTCACCCCTCATTTTCTCCGAAACTCATGTTTTATTATTATCATTTTTCTGAGGAATCTGGCTCTAGTTTGTAAAACCTAAGCCATGCCATGACCATAGCAGCTTCAGGACATGTGGTCAAAGATTACTCTTCACAAGCATCCCTCCTAATTCATTTACGGTGTGCGTCTCAAGCAACAGTTGGAATTGGCAGCCCACCGACTTCCCTGAATTAACCTGTCAGCAGATCACAATTGTCCTATCTCAACTCTCCTTAGGATTTGTTATTATCAATGGTCAATCAGCAGTCGGTGTATTCTTCCCTGTGAGTAACTGTCCTTTTCCCCTCTCGTCCTCATTATATCGTTCGCTCTTGTCATGTGTTTCCATATCTGCTCATGGTCCCCTCCTCTCTCTCTCCGCATGGCCTTTGCAAACATCATCTATAGAGAGAAGTAGCAATCCCAATCAAGCGCTCTTCATTAACCATCCCTTCTCCATTTGTTTCTATTTCTTGATTTATTGTTATGTGGCCGATCGCTTTCTCGGTCTGATCTTGTGAAGTGTCTGGCTGTAGAGACCCCCCTGTTGCGGAGATTTTCGAGGGTTTCGCTTGGCCTACAATGTCTATGGTCATCTGATTTATTTGGTTTACGCCTCGTCCTCCATTGATCTTTCCTTTACTGTTTTGGTAGCTTATTCTGGATATGTGTTATTCAGTGAATTGGCGATGTGGCTTCTTTCTACTTGAATAATATGATCCGTTTGCTGAATAATACGATCCTTTTGCTGTCCTTTTTCTGTTTGAGACAATGGACTAGTGGTCTTTGATCACATCTTATACCTGCCGATAGACTGAAATTTACTGGTTTTGATGGGAATTTGTTCTTCAGTTTGGTGTTTCTTTTTTTTTTTTTTTTCCTTTTCCTTTTTCTTTTAATACTTGGGGAGTTGATTATTGTATAGTCCTAGTTCTCTCACAGGTTGGAGTTTTGCTAGACTTGACGAGTTGTCTTCTGCCGCAAGCTAATGATGGTCTGAAATTGGAAAAGCTCTATTGTCTCTCGATGCAGTTATCAGCTAGAATGAAATTTATTTACCATTCCTAAAATTCTGTTGATGCGAAAAGTGATTCTCATTCCTTCAGAGGTCAGTGTTTGGTCAATGTTTGATCTATGATGGTTCTTTCTTTGCAAGTTGTACGCGCCACAATGGATCACCATCCAATCCAAATCATTTCTCTTATTTATATTGAAGTTCGAAAGCGGGTGTCTCCTTCCTAGAAATAGTCCCTCCCTCGTGTCCTCATCCTTCAGTCTCATTGGATGTCTATGATTGTGCATGCATTCATCACTCAGTTTGTCCCCTTTGCAATGTAGTCTTGAGAGGAGACATCAATCCCGAAAGGCGCACTTGGACCTTCTTTTTTTCTTTGTTTCACAGTTGATTGTTAAATTGGCCTGATTTTGTTTATGTTATGTCTTTTTCCAAAGGTCACGCCTTGCCTCCGCAGGACTCTGCCATGTTGTGGGCATTGTTAGGGTTTGCACTCCTCTGATCATTGATTGATTCATCATTGACTGATCTTTCCTAGTTCAATTGTATTGTGAGTTGATTCTAATATTCACTATTCCGTGAATTGGCAGTGGCTTCTTTCTTCATGGAGCAATCGTTTTCTCTGAAGCTGATGTTTGAGAGGACAATGAATACAATGCAACTGGTCAGTTTGTTACGTAGAATAAGACATTTGGGCTTTTTGGAGGACTAAATCTAATTTTTGCACTGTTTGGTTTAGCTGATGATCTAGGAGTCTTCTTTAGGACAAGCAATGGACTGAAATTTTGACAACCTTATAGGCTTCTTTTACAGGTTCAAAGTTTTACTGGACTTGACAGTTGGTGATCTGTTGCATTTTCTGTGGGGCTAAGTTGATAATTTTCGAAATTGGATGAGCTCGTGCTTCTCTGATTTTAGGCAGTCATTGGTTTGAATGGAACTTGTCCTTTACTTGTGTTATTTTCTAGTTAATTCGAAAGATCAGATCTAGTTTCCTTCCCTTTGCAGATCAGAGTTTGGTTGAGGCAATACTTTACCTGGCCAAGTTCAATATGGAGTGTCTGGGATCAGTGATGTTCTTTCTTTCTGCATAAGCATCAATTCTTAATCTGTCTTCTGCTTCCCTTATCTTCTGGTTAAGGGGAAAGATCAGATGTTCTCTTTCCTTGGCTGGTCAGAGTTCGGTTGAGGCAATAGTTTACCTTGTCAATTTTGATATGGAGTGGCTGTGATCAGTAATGGTTCATTCTTGCTGCATAAGCATCAATTCATGGGACATAAGCTCTTCTTTAAGAATTCTAACTTGTTTAAATGGGTCCACACAAGTTCTGGCTTGTTTCTCTTCATTCTTATCTGTGTGCCAGGATCACTAATTGGATCTCTCTGGTAAATCACGGAGATAGCATATGTAAGAGTTATCCGTCATGTTCTTTTTCTATGCTGAACTGGCTCTAGGCATTACCTAGTTTGCTTCACCTTTTTTCTTACACTGCTTCTGTGTTTTCTTTTGGTATAGAACAAGCAGTGATTTCTCGTGTTCTTTTGGGGTGAGAGGTCGTTTGAGTTGGGTGGACTCTGTTATTGGCCAAATAAATGTCTGCTTTGTAGGGTTTTTCTTTGGTTATTGGGACTGTGAAGGCTTATTACTGACAGAATTGGTGTTACTTCAACGCAACTGGTAGCATCTAATTCTGAAATGATGTACTTCAGATATCTGTGACGATTTGCATTCTTAATCTGTCTTATTTTATTCTATTTCTTAATGGATGATGAGCCGATTACTTTCTCGGTCTAATTTCAGAATTTCTGGCTTGTTGCAGATGCTTAATCGGTTCTGTTTCCTGTTGCCTCTTCAGGACTTTGCCATGGTCATGGATGTCATTAGGGTTTATTCTCCTCATCTGACCATTTAATAATTGATTGGTCAGTCATTCTGTTTAGATTTTTTATGAGCAGATGCTAGATCCGGTATTTAGTGGATTGGAAGTACCTTCTTCTCTGATGGACCGATCTCTACTTCTGAGGATGTCATGTAAGGAGCAGTAAATGTGATTAGTTTGATCAATTGGTTCATAGAATAAAGCGTTCGAGCTTTTTTTTGGATTGATCATTTCTTTGCAGTATAATGTTGGGTTGGTGGACTAGAAGTGCCGGGTGATGAACTGAAATTTTTAATAATTTCTGGATAAACACTTATGTTTCCTTTTTAAATTGATTGTTTCAGTGATTATCTTTGAGTAGTGGCAAGAAAAGTGATGAATATCATCTAGTTTTAATTGGTTTAGGTTGAAGGCCTGTTGAATTTGAGAAGCACTGGTTCATTGCCTTTTTTGCAAGGGTGGGACCAAGTTTTGTTTGAAATTGGATAAGCTCTCATTTATTGGATTCTGGACAGTAAATTTTATTAAAGCAAGGGTATCCTATTCAGTTCTTTTTATTTTGTTGGTCAGAAATTGGTGAAGCAAAGACTTCTTTCCTAAATATGGGGCGTTCTTTAATCTATGATGGTTCTTTATAGTTGGATATTAGAGGAATCGTTTGATCAGACAAGATCCTTAATTCTTTGGCACTTTTATCTGAGTATTAAGTTGTTTTTGGAAGGTCAATAATTGTCAACTGTCTTCTGTTGTAGGAGTTCTTTACAGGTCTGGAAAGCTTGAGGTCCGTGTTAGTTTTGGGTTGCTTCTCTTCTTTCTTATCTCATATGTGAATTGCAATTACTAATTGAATCGCTTTTGGAAATCATGCGAAAATTTTATGCTGGATGTATTTGTCATGGTGTTTTTGAAGTAGACTCTAGGCAAATCTAACTTTGGTTGGCACTTATGACTTATGATTTTTTTTTTCATTTGTCAATTGATTTCGAATGGCCTTCTAAATATTGTAGGAAAATAGCTGATACCAGTTGTTCTTTGGCAGATTAGAGCCTTTCTCCACGTGATTGGATGGAAAACTTTTTATTTGTACGTCTTAGCTTTTTCATTGAAT
Organism: Angophora floribunda; assembly: GCA_014182895.1. Lineage (NCBI taxonomy): Eukaryota > Viridiplantae > Streptophyta > Magnoliopsida > Myrtales > Myrtaceae > Angophora > Angophora floribunda. The sequence continues at coordinate 738,279 of CM024710.1, forward strand.
AGAACTATCCTGCATTTATTTATCACTGGCTTTTTCCTTTCAATATCTACTTGAATTTTGTGTCAATTTGTTAAATTTTGTTTATTTGAAATTTTTTGCTAGGTTTCTTTTGTGCTTATATTGGATGAGATTAATGACTTGTTTAGATGGCAATTTCTTATGCTGAGATGTCTCTATGTTATTTGGAACTTGCAGATAGGTTCTTTTCCAAAATAATGTTTCTTTTCTGCACTGTTTTTTTGCAGTAATATTGACCTTTTCCCAAAACTTTACCAAATGTTATGTATTTCACTTACAAGCAATGTTTTTGGATAGTTTATCAATGGATTGATCTTTCCATTAAATTGTTTGACAAGATGATTCTGGATGTTGTTGGATTGGCAGTTACATCTGTCCTCTTGGAGCGATCTCTTCATCTGAGCATGTCGGCTAAGGATTATAAATAATACATAGAAGCTGATTTTTTGCTAGGTTACTTTTGTGCTTATATTAGACGAGATCAATGACTTGTTTAGATGGCAATTTCTAATGCTGATATTTGGAACTTGCAGATAGGTTCTTTTCCAAAATAATGTTTCTTTTCTGCACTGTTTTTTTGCAGTAACTTTGACCTTTTCCAAAACTTTACCAAATGTTATGTATTTCACTTACAAGGAATGTTTTTGGATAGTTTGTCAATGGACTGATCTTTCCATTGAATTTTTGTTTAACAGTATGATTCTGGATGTCAGTGGATTGGTAGTTACATCTGTCCTCTGGGAGCAATCTCTTCATCTGAGGATGTTCGCTAAGGATTATAAATAAGACATAGAAGCTGGTCTGTTCACATAGAATAAGGTGTTTGGGTTTCTTGGAGGAGTGGTGAACTGTTATGCAGTCTTGTTTGCTTGAGTTCTGAAGTAATCTTTGATCACATCTTTAGGACAAGGGATAGACTGAAACTTTGGAGGTCTCTACATATTTTGTAGTTTTGATTTAAGTTTGTGTTCGGTTAATTATTTTTGGGGATCAGTGAGATAATTATCAAATTCTAATTCCTCTACTAGTTGAAATTTTTCTGGTTTTGAGAAGCGGTGATATATTGAGTTCTTCTGTGGGGCTGAGTTGGTGATTGCTTGAAATTGAACAAGCAACTGATTCATGGATTCTAGGCAGTTATCAGTTTGAATGAAGTTTGGTCTCTTTTCCTCTTGGATCATATCTCGACATCTGAGGATGCCGCCATGGGAAGTGTTTAGTTTAGCTCCTCCTTTGACCCTTTATTGATACATTGACGGATCGATTTTTCTGTACAACTGTTTTACGAGCTGCTTCTGGATTTTGTTATGTGGTGAATTCGCAGTGGCTTCTTTCCCCTCAGAACGAAACTACTTGTCTGAGGATGTCTAGGGTGATGAATACTATGATGACATTGGTTGGTCAGTTTTTCCGATAAAAACTTGGATATTGGGGCTTTTTGGAGGACTGATGATCCTTTTGTGACCTTTGATCACATCTTAGACTGAAATTTACTGGTTTTGAGGGGAATTTTTCTTCGGTTATTTGATCTTGGGTACTTGATTATCAGTTGGAGCCTTTCCAGACTTGACAAGTGGTGATCTGCCGTGGGTGATTGTCTGAAATGGGATAAGCTTTGTTTCTTGAGGCAGTTATCGGTTTGAATGAAATTTGTTCTCCAGTCCCATAATTTCCTGATTAAAGCGAAAACCGATTTTCATTCATTGAGAGGTCAGTGTTCAGTCCATGAATGATATGTGATGGTTCTTTTTTTGTGAGGTGTACGCGCATCACTACCCCCAATCCAGATCCGCTTCGTCTTATTTTTATTGAAGCTCGAAGGCCAGTGTCTCCTTCCTTGTGTCCTCATCCTTCAGTCTCATCTTGCGTCTATGATTGTTCCTGCATTCCTCTCTCAGTTGACAGCCTCAGCAAAGTACTCTTTAAAGGAGACATTGTTCCCGAAATGCGCTGTTGATACTACTTCTTTTCTTTCTCTCTTTTGATTGTCAAACTGGTCCGATTCTGTTTATGCTATGTTTTCCCGGGACTGCAATGTTGTGGGCACGGCGTTGATTGTATCATCAATTAATTGATAATTCCAGGTTCAACCGTATTATGAGCTGATTCTGGTATTCACTATTCCGTGAATTAGCCACTTGATTGTCAAACTGGTCCGATTCTGTTTATGCTATGTTTTTCTCCCAAGGTCACGCTTCACCTCCCCGGGACTGCAATGTTGTGGGCATTGTTACGGTTTTCCCTCCTCGGATCGTTGATTGTATCATCAATTAATTGATAATTCCAGGTTCAACCGTATTATGAGCTGATTCTGGTATTCACTATTCCGTGAATTGGCAGTGGCTTCTTTCTTCTTGGAGCAAGCAATTTCTCTGAGGACGATGTCTGAGAGGACAATGAAGACAACGCAACTGGTCAGTTGGTTACATGGAATATGACATTTGGTGTTTTTGGAGGACCAATGATCTAATCTTGCACTGTTTGGTTGAGCTGATGATCTAGAAGTCTTTGTCTTTAGAATGAGTGATGGACTGAAATTCTTTTACAACCTTCTAGGCTTCTCTTACAGGTTGAAAGTTTTATTGGACTGTGAGGCTGAGTCGATAATTGTTCGAAAGTGGATGAGCTCCTGCTTCTTGGATTTTAGGCAGTCATTGGTTTGAATGGAACTTGTCCTTTACTTATTTTAATTTTCTACTTAATCTGAAAGATCAGATCTAGTTCTCTTCCCTTTGCAGATCAGAGTATGGTCAGGCAATACTTTACTTGGCCAAGTTTGATATGGAGTGTCATCAGCGATGTTGTTTCATCAATTTCTAATTTGTTTCCACTTCTTTTATCATCTAGTTAAGGTGGAACGGTCAGATGTTCTCTTTCCTTCGCAGGTCATAGTTTGGTCAAGGCTATACTTTACCTTGTCAATTTCGAGAGGGAGTGTGTGATCAGTGATGGTTCTTTCTTACTGCATAAGCATCAATTCATAGGACAAGCTCTTCTTTCAGAGTCCTTTCTTGTCTGGATAGGTCCACACACTAGCTCCTTTCTCTTCATTCTCGTCCGTGTGCTGCACTCACTAATTGGATCTCTGTTAAATCATGGAGATTTCATATGTAAGATGCATGCGTTAAGCTCTTCTTCCCTGACCTGGAACTGGGTCAAGGCAAACACAACTTCTGTGTTTTCTTTTGGTACAGAACACGAGGTCATTTTGTGTTCTTTCCGTGCAAGAGGTTGTTTGAGTTGGTTGGACTCAGTCAATGGCCATGTAAATGTCTAAATTGTAGGTTTTCTTTGGTTATTGGGACTCTAGAGGGTTATTGCTGATAGAATCGTTTTTACTTAATGGCCTATTGGTAGCATATAATTTTGAAATGATGTACTTCAGATATCTATCGCAATTTGCATTATTGATTTTTCTTATCTTGTTTCTATTTCTTAACGGATGATGAGCTGATTACTTTCTCGGTCTAATTTCAGAAACATCTGGCTTGTTGCAGAAGCTTAATTCGTTCTGTTTCCTGTTGCCTCTTTGGGACTTTGCCACGGTCCTGGATATCATTAGGGTTTACTCTTCTCTTTGACCATTTAATAATTGATTGGTCGTTTGTTCTATTAAGATTTTTGATGAGCAGATGCTGGATCTGTTATTTAGGGGATTGGGAGTAACTTCTTCTCTGATGGACCGATCTCTTCTTCCGAGGATGTTGTGTAAAGAACAGTAAATATGATAAGTTTGGTCAATTGTTGCATACAATAAAGCGTTCTAGCTTATTCTGGGATTGACATGACTCTTTTGCAGTCTGATGTTGGGTTGGTGGACTTGGAATACTGGGTGATGAACTGAAACTTTTAATAATTTCCTACATGGACACTTATGTTTCTTTTCTAAAATTTGTTCTTTCTTTAATCATCTTTGGGTAGTGGCAAGAACAGAGAAGATAATCATCTAGTTTTATTTGCCTTTGGTTGAAGGTTTGCTGAATTGCGAATTGCTGATCCATTGCCTTTTCTGCATGACTGAGAGGATGAGTTGTGGAGACAGGGTTTTGTTTAAAACTGGTTAAGCTCTCATTTATTGGATTCTGGACAGTAAATGGTTCCGTTATTATTCTTTAGTTCCTCTTTTTTTAGCAAGAGGATGGTGGATAAACTCTCATTTATTGGATTCTGGACAGTAAATGGTTCTGTTATTATTCTTTAGTTCCTTTATTTATCAAGAGGATGGTGGATAAGCTCTCATTTATTGGATTCTGGACAGTAAATGGTTCCGTTATTATTCTTTAGTTCCTTTTTTTTAGCAAGAGGATCACCATCCAGTTCTCTCTTTTGTAGGAAATTGGTTAAAGGAAAGACTTTACCTCTAACTTCAACATGGTGTGTTCTTTTGATCTATGACGATCCTTAGTTATTTGGTACTTTTATCTGTAAAGCTTGAGGTCCACATTAGAAAGTTAAATTTTATTTGTTTTGTTGGTATCAACTAAGATGATATAGCTGATACCAGCTGTTCTTCGGCAGATTAGCGCCCACTTTCTCTTTGGGATTGCATGGAAATCTTTTGATTTATGTCACAACTTTTCTTTGATGGAACTGTCTGGAATTGTCCTGCATGTTATATTATGGACTTTTTCCTTTCAACGTACTTTGTCGCACATTCATTTGGAAATACTTTTTTTGCATATGCATTCATTATGATTTGGCATGTATGTCTACTTGAATTTTGTGTCGATAGATGTTAAATTTGGTTTATACGAACAATTTTTTGTCAGGTTTCTTTTGTGTTTATATTTGATGACACTGATGTTGTCTGGATGGTAATTTCCTATGCCAAGATGTTATTCTGAACCAGTCAGGCCTTATGGATGCAAACTAGGGACTCCCACTCTCTGTGCATCATTTTTCTTTTGTGGTGTTCTTTTCGATTTCTTCAAAAATTGGATTGACCTGTACAAATAATTTTCAGCAGTAGAACCAACTTTGGCGTCAAGGGGTGGAATCCCATTTATATTGGATGGACCAATAGTATCGTCTTCTCATGTTTTGCTGTTAATGAAATAGAGGTCTATCGTCTTCTCATGTTTTGCTGTTAATGAAATAGTGGTCTATCGTCTTCTCATGTTTTGCTGTTAATGGAATAGAGGTCGAGACTTGTTTGATTGGGTTGTTATGATGTTTGGCAGAGTCTCTTTGTCTCGGTGATGATCTTTGATCCGGATGATTACAGTTTGCAGCCATTGAAATGGTGGGGTTGCGCTTGCTTTATTCACGCACGAATTGAATACTGTGTCTGTACTTTTTCTTCACTTCTCCACCAACATCTACTGGATAATGGACCCCATGTCATGAATTATTGATCCATTGGAAGCAACGTTGACAAGATGTCTGTTGAGTTATGGAAGTGAAAAAAATGCTTTGTGGAATTTGTTGGGTGAAGTTCGAATGTCATTTAAAAGGGAATTCTATGGCGGCTCCTTTCTTTGCTTTAGCTCTTAGGTCTTTATGGAACTAAGACTTTACATGAGATGCGCGCATGGCATGTGTAGTCATCTATTGTCAGTTTCCTAGTTTGATTGCTGTGTGCAGGGTGACTTCAGGTCTGATGAACACGAGAAGAGACATCAGAAAGTGCTTATTTGTCCCCATCTAGCTTATGGTTTGGGTTGATTATAATGTTGGTCATATTTATTCCCACATTTGGTCTTCTAGACTGCCTTTTTTGGAAGATTCCTTGATGTGCCTAAGAATTTATTTTTTTCTGGAGATGATTTTCAAGTCCTTGTCTTATATTTGTCAATTTGCCTTTGTCTGTGGTACAAGCATACTAAGTACGTGCTTGATCCCAATAAAGAACTTTTCACAAGGGACGTGGATGTGTTTGAAACCAGAATGGGTCCTGTTCTACCTTGTATTGAAAATGTGGGCATCCCACCAATAACTGGAAAGGCTATGTTGCACAGTTGAGGCTTCTCTGCTTGCAGTTGTGTTGGGGTTTAGCAAGCTGCTCATCCTGGGCATTAGTACTAGATAGTGCACCAATATCAATTCCTTTGCATAATGCTTTTCTCTACAATGCTCTGATTTGCAATGGTTTTTTGTTCTGAAGATTTTTACTTTCGACCATCGGAGGGGATATCTCTGGTAAGACTCCTGCTGCGGACTTTCAGCTGCATATGTTAGGACTTGATGCTTCTGGCTCTCATTTTTCAGAGTCTTTTTTCTCTTCTGAATGAAAGATTCTGGTGCCGGTGAATAAGAACGACATTTTGAAGTTCCCTTGCCATTGATCCACACATCACCACATCCTTTCACCGGTTTCCAAGATAATTGTGATTTCAATTTGGTTGATGTATGATCTATGATGGTTCTTTCTTTGCAAGGTGTATGCGCCACAACAGATCAATATCCAATCCACATCCGCATCGTCTTATTTTTATTGAAGTTCGAAAGCCGGTGTCTCCTTTCAGAAATAGTCCCTCCCTCATGTCCTCATCCTTCAGTCTCATTGGGCGTCTATGATTGTGCTTGTGTTCCTCACTCAGCTGACACCCTCTGCAAACTACTCTTCAGAGGAGATGTCGTTCCCGAAATGCACTCTTGATCCTTCTTTTTTTCTTTTTGTCTCTTCATTCAAAGTCAAATCATCCGATTCTGTTTGTGCTATGTTTTTCTCAGAAGGTCATGGCTAGTCTCCCTGGGGCTCTGCCATGTTGTGGGCATTGTTAGGGTTTGCGATCCTCTGGTCGTTGATTGATTCATTATTGATTGATCTTTTCAAGTTCGATTATATTATGAGCTGATTCTGGTATTCACTATTCCGTGAGTTGGCAGTGGCTTCCTTCTTCTTGGAGCGATGGTTTTCTCTGAAGATGATGTCTGAGAGGACGATGAATACAAAGCAACTGGTCAGTTGGTTACATAGAATATGACATTTGGGCTTTTTGGAGGACTGATGATCTAGAAGTCTTCGTCTTTAGGACAAGCGATGGACTAAAATTACGACGACCTTCTAAAGTTATTTACAGATTTTAAGTTACTATGGGCCAATAGTAATGTTACGTTATTCCTAAATTTTTTAAAACAAAATAGTATTTCTTTTTATCTGCAAATTTTCGAAAAGAAAGCCGCAAGAAGAAGTCAGTACACGTGTCAAAGATGATTCGGAGGGAGCGTCCATCCCGATCCACGCGGAAGTAGATCGAGGATGCCGCGTGCGTCTCACGAAACGGTCGGAATTGGCCAGTTGATCGACTTTCCTAAGTTGAATCGCCAGCAGATCACAGCCGTCCAATCACATGGCCCTGCTTCGGATTTCTTTTATTATCAACGGTCGAACCGAAGTCGGTGATACTTCCTTATAAATAACCTTCCTCTCTTCTCTCGTCCACCTCACGCGTTTGGGGTTCTGGTGGCCCGCTCCTCTCTCCTCTCTCTCCTCTCTTCGCATGGCCTCTGATGGCCGATATAATCGAGAGGAGTGGCGATCTCGATTTAGCGTTCTCCGTCGGCCCTTCTTCTTTTGTTTCGGTTTCTTTGATTGATTGATTGATTATTGATGGGGGCCGATTGCTTTTCTCGGTTTGATTTTGTGAAGCTGGTTGCAGAGACCCAAGGCCCCTGTTGCGCAGAGATTCTTGAGGGTTTCGCTTCGCCTGGATGCTTATGGTTTATCGGTATTATTCCGTTTACGCCTTGTCCTTTTGATCGTTTAGGGATTCATCGATCGAACGATTAATTGTGTGGATTCTCGTCATTCGGTGGATTGGCAGTGTGGCTTCTTGCCTTTCGGATCATAATCTATTGAGGCCTGAGGATGTCGCTTTGGATGTCGTTTTGGGAAGTGTTTGGTTTAGCTCCTCATCCTCTGATCCTTTATTGATACATTGACCGATCGGTCTTTCCGTGCAATTGTTTTACGAGGTGCTTCTGGGATTTTGTTATTTGGGGAATTCGCAGTGGCTTCTTTCCCCTCAGAGCAAAACTGTTTGTCTGAAGATGTCAAGGACGATGAATACGGTGTCAGCTTGTTTCATAAAACATGGGTGTTTGGGCTTCTGGAGGACTGCTGATCCTTTTGCCATCTTTTCTTTGGTTGAGATGATGATCCTTTTACTGGTTTCAACGAGAATTTGTTTTTTAGTATTTTGATCTTGGGGAGTTGATTATCGTCTGGTCCTGATTCTCTCACAGGTTGGCATCTTGCCGGACTTGACAAGTGATGATCTGTCGCGATCTTTGTGATTGTCGGAAATTGGATAAGTTCTATGGTTTCGGTTTGAATGAAATTTGTTCCCCAGTCCCATAATTTTCCAATTAATGGGAAAACCGTTTCTCATTCATTTTGAGTGGTCGATGTATGATCTGTGATGGTTCTTTCTTTGCAAGGTGTGCGTGCCCCAACTGATCACTATTCAATCCAGATCCGCCTCGTCTTAATTTTATTGAATTTCGAAAGCTGGTGTCTCCTTCCAAGAAATGGTCCCTCCCTCGTGTCCTCATCTTTAAGTCTTCATCGGGCATTTATGATTGTGCATGCATTCCTCACTCAGCTGACCCCCTTTGTAAAGTACTTTTCAGAGGAGACATCGTTCCTGAAACGCGCCCTTGATCCTTTTTCTTTTCTCTTTGCTTCTTGATTGATTGTTAAATCGGTCTGATTCTGTTCATGCAATGTTATTTCTGAAGGTTACTTCTTGCCTCTCTGGGACTGTGCCATGTTGGGGGCATCATTAGGGTTTGCGCTCCTCTCATTGTTGATTGATTGATTTATCATTGATTGATCTTTCCAAGTTTAATTATATTATAAGCTAATTCTGGTATTCACTATTCCGTGAATTGGCAGTGGCTCATTTCTTCTTGGAGCGATCATTTTGTGAGGACGTTGTAGGTAATGAAAATATGACAGTTTGGAGTCTTGCCAGACTTGACAAGTGGTAATCTGCCGCGAGCTGATGATTGTCTGGAATTGGATAAGTTCTATGGTTTCAGTTTGAATGAAATTTGTTCCCCAGTCCCATAATTTTCCTATTAATGCGAAAGCCGATTCTCATTCCTTTGGAGTGGTCGATGTATGATCTGTGATGGTTCTTTCTTTGCAAGGAGTGCATGCCCCAACTGATCACTATTCAATCCAGATCCGCCTCGTCTTAATTTTATTGAATTTTGAAAGCCAGTGTCTCCTTCCAAGAAATGGTCCCTCCCCCGTGTCCTCATCCTTCAGTCTCATCGGGCATCTATGATTGTGCATGCATTGCTCACTCAGCTGACCCCCTTTGTGAAGTACTCTTCAGAGGAGACATCATTCCTGAAACGTGCCCTTGATCCTTTTTCTTTTCTTTTTGCTTCTTGATTGATTGTTAAATCAGTCTGATTCTGTTCATGCAATGTTATTTCTGAAGGTTACTTCTTGCCTCTCTGGGACTGCCATGTTGGGGGCATCATTAGGGTTTGCGCTCCTCTCATTGTTGATTGATTGATTTATCATTGATTGATCTTTCCAAGTTTAATTATATTATAAGCTGATTCTGGTATTCACTATTCCCTGAATTGGCAGTGGCTCATTTCTTCTTGGAGCGATCATTTTGTGAGGATGTTGTAGGTAATGAAAATGACAGTTGGGCTTTTTGGAGGACTAAATGATCTATATGTCTTGCATCGTTTGTGGTTGAGCTGATCTAGAAGTCTTTGTCTTCAGGATAAATGATTGATTTAAATTTTGGCAACCTTATTGGCTTCTTTTACAGGCTGAAAGTTTTGGTGGACTTTGACAATTGCATTTTTTGTGGGCTGAGTTGATAATTATTTGAAATTGGATGAGCTGTTACTTCTTGGACTTTAGGCAGTTATTGGTTTAAATAAACTTGTCCTTATGTCTGTTTTTTTTTTCTAGTTAATCAAAAAGATCAGATCTAGTTCTGTTCCCTTTTCAGATCAGAGTTTGGTCGAGGCAATAATATCATACCTGGCCTAGCTTGATATGGAGTGGCTGAGATCAGTGATGTTCTTTCTTGTTGCATGCACATCAATTCCTAATTTGTCTTCCACCTGTGTAATATTTCAGTTAAGGGGAACGATCAGATGTTCTCTTTCCTTTACAGGTCAGAGTTTGGTCACGGCATAGTTTACCTCGTCAATTTCGATATGGAGTGTATGTGATCAGTAATGGTTCATTCTTGCTGCATAAGCATGACTTCATAGGACAAGCTTTTCTTTCGGAGTTCTTTCTTGTCTGGGTCCACACAAGTTCTAGTTTGTTTCTCTCCACATTCTTCTGTAAGACTCTTGATGTGGACTTTTGGCTGGGATATCTTACGACTTGATGACTTCATAGGACAAGCTTTTCTTTCAGAGTTCTTTCTTGTCTGGGTCCACACAAGTTCTAGTTTGTTTCTCTCCACATTCTTCTGTAAGACTCTTGATGTGGACTTTTGGCTGGGATATCTTACGACTTGATGTTTCTCGTTCTCTGTTTCCAGAGATCTTTTCTCTTATGATCAAAATTTTTTGTACGGGTGAATAAATTTTGAAGTTCCCTTGCCTTTGATCAATAGATCTCTGCTACCTTTCACGGCTTTAAGATAATGGTAAATTCAATTTGGTGAAGATGGTTGTTGAGACTGAGGTTTTCTCCAGTTCTGATCATGATCCACATCAGTAAGTTGGACAATGTGGAAACAAATTGTTTTTTATATGGATACAGTATCTTTTTTGGTTTTTAATAGCTATGGAATTGATTAAGACGGAGATGATGTGCTGATTGCAGGAGTCTTTCAATTATGTCATAGTAATTTTACGGATCATACTCACCTTGTGGCTGGATAGTTAGCATTTGGTGCACTCCCTTGCTGGTAATTTCACTCAAAATGACTGGCTGGTCGCAGATGGATGAGGTTCTTGGCTTCTTGGGAAATTGCTTCAGTCGGATATGAGATCAGTTTAAATTCTTCTCTGTTATTCAGTTGTTATCGCCTTGATTCCTCTGTAATGTATATAAGATATTCACCTGATGGAGATTTTTCATAAAGCCCGTCTTTACGTGCCTCAACAGATCACTGTCCGGTATCCAATCCAGATCCGCGTCTTATTTTTATTGAAGTTCGAAGGCCAGTATCTCCTTCCTAGTAATAGTCCCTCCCTTGTGTCCTCATCCTGCAGTCTCATCTTGCATTGCGTACCCCTCTCAGCTGACAGCCTCTGTGAAGTTCAGATGAGACATTGTTCCAGAAATGCATTCTTGATCCTCTTCTTGACTGATGGTTAAATGGGTCTGTTTTTGTTTATTTTGGGAAGGTTACGCCTGGCCTCTCTAGGACGCTGCCATCATGCCATGTTGTGGGCATCCTTAGGGTTTGCGCTTCTCAAATTGTTGATTGATTCGTCATTGATTGGTCTCTCCAAGTTTAATTGTATTATGAGCTAATTCCGGTATTCACTTATCTTCTTGACTGATGGTTAGATGGGTCTGTTTCTGTTTATTTTGGGAAGGTTACGCCTGGCCTCTCTAGGACGCTGCCATCATGCCATGTTGTGGGCATCCTTAGGGTTTGCGCTTCTCTAATTGTTGATTGATTCGTCATTGATTGGTCTCTCCAAGTTTAATTGTATTATGAGCTAATTCCGGTATTCACTTATCCGAGAATTGGCAGTGGCTCTTGCTTGGAGCAATCATTTTTTTCTAAGGATTTGTCTGAGGAGGATGAATACAATGCAACTGGTCAGTTGGTTACCTATAATACGACATTTCAGCTTTTTGGAGGACTAATGATCTATCTTGCACTGTTTGGTTGACAATCACATAGAAGCCTATTTCTTCAGGACAAACGATGGACTGTAATCTGGACAACCTTCTAGGCTTCTTTTGCAGTTTGAAAGTTTTACTGGATTCGACAGCAGGTGATCTGTTGCATTTCCGTGGGGCTGAGTTTATAATTGTTTGAAATTGGTTGAGCTCCTGGTTCTTGGATTTTGGGCGGCTATTGGTTTGAATGGAACTTGTCCTTTACTTCTGTTTTGTCTTAGTTAATCCGAAAGATCAGATCTAGTTCTCTTCCCTTTGCAGATCAGAGTATGGTCGAGGCAATATTTTACGTGGCCAAGTTCAATATGGAGTCTATGATCAGTGACATTCGTTTTTGCTGCATAAGCATCAATTTCTAATTTGTCTTCCACTTCTGTTATATTCTAGTCAAGGTGATTATCATATAGTTGAGGTGGGGAACAATCAGATGTTCTCTTTCCTTTGCAGGTTATAGTTTGGTCAAGGTAATACCTTAGCTCGTCAAATTCGGATGGAGTGTCTGTGATCAGTAAGGCTCTTTCTCGCTGCATAATAATTAATTCATTGGACAAGCTCTTCTATCAGAGTTCTTTCTTGTCTGGAAAGGTCTACACAATCTGTGTGCTACATTCACTAATTGGATCTCTAACACATCTTGGAGATATCATATGTAAGATATCATGCTCTTCTTCCCTGTGGGGGAAATTGCTCCCAGCATTATCTAGTTTGCTTTGCTTTCCTTTTTACACGTCTTGTATTTTCTTTTGCTAAGCAAGAGGTCATTTCTTGTTCTTTCTGTGCAAGAGGTTAGAGTCGGTTGTATTCAGTCAATGGCCATATAAATGTTAAAAAAATTGCAGGTTTTCTTTGGTTATTGGGACCGTGAAGGCTTATTGCCGAAGAATCGGTTTTACTTGAGGGTATACTGGTAGTATCTTATTTTGAAATGACCTACTTCTAATATCTATCACAATTTGCATTCTTAATCTTTCTTATTTTGTTTCTATTTGTTAACGGATGATGATAGCTTATTCCAGTTGTTCTTTGGCAGATTAGAGCCTACTTTCTCTTAGGGATTGGATTGGAAATTTTTTATTTGTATGTCTTAGCTTTTTCCCTACTTTCTCTTAGTGATTGGATTGGAAACTTTTGATTTGTGTATGTCTTGCCTTTTTCTTTGATGGAAGTCTATCCTGCATGTTACTTATCTTGGACTTTTTTCCTGTCAATGCACTTTATTGGACATTCATTTAGAAATGTCCCTTGGATATGCAATTTTTTTTGACTTGGTGTATCTGCTTGATTTTGTGTCAATAATCTGGATGGTAATTTCCTATGCTGAGATGTTATTTTGGTGTGTGACCTATTGCCCCTTTTTTCTCTACATTATTTGGAACACGCAGACAAAAAATATATATTTTTCCCACTGTTTTTTGCGGTAAATTATTTTTTTTTGTCAGGTTTGTTTTGTGTTTATATTTGATGAGATTGATGTTGTCTGGATGGTAATTTTGTATGCTGAGATGTTATTTTGGTGTGACCTATTGCCTCTTTTTTCTCTTACGTTATTTGGAACTTGCAGACAAAAAATATTTGTTTTCTTCCCACTGTTTTTGGCGGTAACATTTACCTTCTGCCAAAACTTTGCCAAAAGTATAATATGTAATGTTTTTACTTATAAAGTGATGTTGTGGGATGGTTCATCAATAGATTGATCTTTCCATTTAATTGTTTATCAAGATGATTATGGATTACGGTGGATTGGCAGTTGCATCTTTCCTCTTGGAGTCATCTCTTCTTCTAAGCATGTCATCTAAGGATGATTAATACATAGAAGCTGGTCAGTTTACATAGAAAAAGGTACTTGGGCTTCTTGGAGGGGTGGTGATCTATTATGCAGTCTTTGTTTGCTTGAGTTCTGAAGCAGTCTCTGATCACATCTTCTGGACAGGCGATGGATTTGAAGATTTCTAGGCTTTTGTATCTTTGATTTTAGTTTGTCTTCAGTTGATTATCTTCGGGGAGCAGTGAGATAAAAATTCTCGACTTCTAATTCCTCTACAGATTGAAGTATTGTTGGGTTTGAGAAGTGGTGATCTATTGCGTTCTTCTGAAGGGCTGAGTTGATGATTGTTTGAAATTGGACAAACAGCTGCTTTGTGGATTCTAGGCAGTTATTGGTTTGAATGAAGTTTGTTTTTCTGTTCTTCTTTTTCCGTTTATGGTGAGATGATTAGGGCCTAGCTCTCTCTTCCTTTGATGCAAGCCTCTTCTGGTTTGATGTGCGCTGTCTCCAAGCTGTAATGGTTCTTTCTACATTTCATTTAAGAAGCTCTTCTTTTGTCGAGCTTCTATTTGGAAAATGAATAATCATTGACTATCTTCTATTGTAGGGATTGTTTATGATTCTGGAAAGCTTAAGACCCACAATGGCTTGTTTCTATTTATCCTTGCAATGCGTGCTGCAATTACTAAATTGATTGCTGGTAAATCATGGAGATATTGCAAGTGCAATTTATTTGCCTCGCTTTTTTTATATTCCAAATGCTAGCTTCACTCAATTTAGTTAGCTTATGCTTACATTCTATACAGTTGAGGTGTTTTCTTTGGATACAGAACCCTTGGTGGAACTTTTTTGTTTACCAGGTGATTTCTATGCTTTGGGTGGTTGTTGAGGACTGGTCATGGACATACTTAGTGTTTAGCTCCTTCTTTGATCATCGACCACTTTTGGTGGAAGTTTTTCGTTTACCATGTGATTTCTATGCTTTTGGTGGTTGTTGAGGACTGGTCATGGACATACTTAGTGTTTAGCTCCTTCTTTGATCATCTATTGATGGATTGATCAATCCTTTTTGTTGCTTTAGAGCTGTTTCTGGATTTATAATTCTGTGGCTTGTTTTCTGGCGGAGAGATCTCTTTGATTGAGGATGTTAACTAAGGAATGGTATATATGATGAGCTTGGTCAATCATTACTTAGAACGACTGAGCTTTTCTTGAGTGCAACGATTTGGTTGGGTTGGTTTATGGGCAGTGTCCTTGATCATCTTCAGGACCGGGTGAAGAACTTATTTTTAGATAAGCTCTTGCTGTGTAGGCATTTGGGGTTTTGTTTAATATCATTCCTCAGTCGATTCCCTTAGAGTGGAAAGATGATCATTGTCTTTGTTCCTATTCCTTTATAGGTTTGGAGTTTTGCCAGATTTTATAAGTGACGATCCATTGCCTTTTCCGTGTGGCTGAGTTGATGAATAGTGGAGTCCTGGCTTTGTTTGAAATCGGATGAGCTCGTACTTCTTTGATTTTGGTTCTTTTGATGTCCTCATTCTATATGTGTATATGGATCAATCCCTAATCAATTGGTTTTTTTGTTCATGCTTTTATGATTGGTGTGTGAGAATGAGTGTGACTTGGAGGGTTTGAAGTTCGACATAAGATCTCTGATTGTCATTGGATGGCCTCTCAAAAGGAGAGTACTAAGTCTCGTTATTTGCAATAGGATATCTGTATAGGTTTGCTTAGCCAACATTTTCCACAGCTGTAATACTTTCTGATACAGTGATTGTTGGGGACATTTCACAAATGAGGTGTTTTGTAGGTCAGATTGGTTGCTTTTAGTTTGTAGTGGCACCTTGTGGGGCTAATTTCTGAATATTTTATGTTCTTGTTGATCCATGGTACTACAAAGACTGTTCTACCAGGACCTAAGTTAATACTTTGCTGCAAATTGTTACCATCTCATTCTGAAAAGATGAACTGGTCCTGTGCGTTTGCCTTTTAGCTTTTAATAATATACACAATGTAGCTTCCTTTCATAACTAGGTCTCTCTCCTCATGTTTCATGATTGGCATATGTGATCAGGCCTCACATGGGGATGTTGACTAGACAGCCATCTAGACATAACTCCCTTGGCATTGCTTGCACTCTGACCGGTTCTCTCCTTTGCGCTGATTCTCTTGTTTCTTATCCGTCACAGAGCTGTGTTGTGTCTTGTATGCTGTCAGCAAACATGGCTGCTCTGGCTGGGAGGAGCAGACACTCAGTGCCTGGTTGGCATGTTTGTCAAATTTTGTATTTATTTTTAGATGGATGAGAACTTAAGGGGCAGATGACGATCCTGCATAATCTTTGGTTTGAGGTTTTAACATATCTGTTGAGCATGGAACCCCTTCTGATCTCTTATGGTACCTTAATGTATGACCGGGTGAACTTCTACTTCGTGCAAATGATCTACTTAACAATCAAGCATAGCTGTTGAAGCTCTTTAGGGCTTTGAATTTATAGATGTCCTATTGCAGTGTGATCCTTTGCCAATGATGATCTGTCGACGAGATATTCTAATTCATGGTTCTACTGTATCTCTTTCTTATTGGCTCTACAATGGTTGTTTGAAGTCATCTTTCTTGTAATTGGAGATACTAAAAGTTCGTCTTATGATTGGTTTCATTTGCTATGGTATTTTCTGAGGGCATGAATTTTGAAGCATCTGGCTGGGTCTATTTCTTGAACAATGGTGGCAAAAGCTCTGATTATACAGAAAGGTTTATCAAAGTTATTAAGGTTCAAGCCTCCCTCTGATCATTTCTACCAATTTTGTGGCTTCTAATGCTAGAGGGGACTGTTCAGTCGTTGATGGGTGCTTGTTCCTGTTTAGAGCGATCCCACTAAGGACCGTGTGACGATGCTTATTGATCAGAACTGTTAGAGAATCCTGGGTCTTGAGTTGGGGGAGGGAGGAGGTTATTATTTAATGCAATTATGTTTAGTTGAGATATTGCTTTTGTGTTGAAATCAAAAATTACTTGGCCACAAGCTCGCATGATCCCTCTAGATGGATTCATCCTCATTCTCTTCGGAACTCTTACTCTATTGTCGTTGTTTTCTGAGGAAGCTGGCTCTAGTTTGTACAATATTTGCAAGGATGCTCTGGAATATGCTTGTGGGTAAGCATGGGTGGATGTCTTGGATGTTTTTGCCAACTTTTATAAGCTCCCTTTGAATGAGATGGTGCACTGGCCATGTTGCTTTCGGTGGGATTCGCGTGTTGTTTGAGCTATACCTGATGTTGAACTTGAGAGGAAAGACTTACCGTTTTGAAGACATGTAAAGAAATTGTAATTGAGTCTTCCTGCAGCACCTGTGGATTTGCTTGTATTTTTGGTCATTTCAGCATATTTCTGTTAATGACCCAAGAAAAAAAAACTTATTTCTGTCTATTATCAGTTGCTCACCATGTGGAGCATACTGTGCGACTTTTATCGTGGCACTTGGTTATCATTTAGGTCGGTGTTTTGAGTACTTCTAAAGAAAATGAGCCTTCCTGCCGCATGTATGTATCTGCTTGTATTTTTGGACTGTTCAACATATTTCTGTCTATTGTCAGTTGCTCACTTTGTTGAGCAAATCGTGCAACTTTCATCAAGTAAGACAGTAGTTAACAAAAATTCAAGCATGAATTGTGCCGATAGCACTTTATATAATTTTGGTCAGAATGCGATGTGCTGACTCTTGGAAGTGATGTCCTTGGCTCATGATTTGTGCTTCATCGAGACTTCAAAATGTTGACGCTTTCAAAATGATCGGCGGGGGTTTAGTTGTGACCTGGGAATTCATTTGTGGCATCTGATTGTGGGTGTTCCTGATCAAGTTTCCTAATTAGTAATCCTGGGCAATATTGAATTGGGTAAGGTGGCAAGTCGAAGTTAGGTGGCCTTTTGAATATTTTATCCGCAATTTATTTAAGAATAAAAAATTATTCAAAGCCAGCCCCAATTTCTAGAGCCAGAGCACCATGGCAACTGAGGACATATGTGGTTAAAGATGACTCGTCAGGACCGTCCCTCCTAATTTTCTTACGGCGTGCATCTCAAGTGAAGTTCGGAATTGGCAGCCCGCCGCCTTTCCTTATTTTAACCCGTGAACAGATCACAACCATCCAATCGCGTCACTGTGTCGGATTTATTATTTTTGACGATGGACCTAAAGTCGGTGGATCCTTCCCTGTAAAAATCACCGACCTTCCCTAACGGTTTCTGGTTCCTGCTGGCTTTCCCCTCCTCTCTCCCATGGGGTCGATTGCTTTCTGGGTCTGATTTTGTGAAGCATCTGGTTGCGGAAATCCGGTGTTGCGGATATTCTTGAGGGTTTGGCTTGGCCTACAATTATCAAATTATCTTGTGGTCTTTGTGTTATTTTTCGACCAACTTAATTTGGATTCTTGTTATACGGTGAATTGGCAGCCGGGCTTCTTTCCTCTCTTGGATCATATCTCCTTCGCGTCTGAGGATGCCATCGCAGGAAGTGTTTGGTTTAGCTCGTCCTTTGACCCTTTATTACGAGCCGCTTCTGGATTTTGTTATTTGGTGCCTTCGCAGTGGCTTCTTTCCCCTTGGAGCAAAACTGTTTGTCTGAGGATGTCGAGGATGATGAATATGATGACACCACTCTGCTTGTTTAAATATGGGGCGTTCTTTAATCTATGATGGTTCTTTATAGTTGGATACTAGAGGAATGGTTTGACTGGACAACATTATTATTTCTTTGGCACTTTTATCGGAGTATTAAGTTGTTGTTGGAAGGTCAATAATTGTCTGACTTTCTTATGTTGTAGGAGCTGTTAACAAGTCTGGAAAGCTTGAGGTCCACGTCAGTTTTGGCTTGCTTCTCTTCATCCTTATCTCAAATGTGAACTGCAACAACAAATTGAATTGCTTTCAGAAACATGCAACTAATTTATGCAGGATTTATTTCTCATGGTACTCTTAAAGTAGACTCCTGGCAAATCAAAATTTGGTTAGCACTTATGACTTTGGATTTTTTTCTTTTGTCAACTGATTTTGGATAGGAGTCATTTTTTTGCAGATTAGAGCCTTTCTCCACATGATTGGATGGGAAACTTTTGATTTGTACGTCTTACCTATTTTTCGTCGATGGATAGATCCTGCATGTTATTTATCACTGACTTTTTCCTTTCAGCATAGTTTGTTGCACATTAACTCGGAGATGTTATCTTTGTGTGGCCTATTGCCCCTTTTTTCTCTAGTTATTTGGAACTTGCAGGATAGGTTCTTTTTGGAATTTTTTTTTGTTTCACACTGTTTTTTCCAATTACATTGACCTTTTGCCAAAACTTTACCAAATGTATGGTATTTAGTGTTATAAAGCAATGCTGCTGAATGGTTCATCAATAGGTTGATCTTTTCATTAAATTGTCTATCAAGATGATTCCAGATTTTGGTGGGTTGGCAGTTGCATCTTTCCTCTTGGAGCGATCTTTTTCCATTTGAGCATGTCGTCTAAGGATGATAAATACATAGAAGCTTCACTGAATAAGTTGTTTGGGCTTGTTGGGGAGGAGTGGTGATCTATTATGCAGTCTTGTTTTCTTCAGTTCAGAAGAAGTTGATCACATCTTCAGGACAGGCGTTGGGCCGAAATTTTGATGATTTCTAGGCATTTTCTAGTGTGATTTAAGTTTGTCTTCAGTTGATTATCTTTGGGGAGCAATGAGATAAGTATCATCAAGTTCTATTCTTCTACAGGTTGAAGTTTTGCCGGGTTTGAGAGGCGGTGATATATGGTGTTCTTCTGTGGGGCTGAGTTTTATGATTGTTTGAAATTGGACAACCAACTGCTTGGTGGATTCTAGGCAGTTATTGGTTTGAATGAAGTTTGTTCTCTGCTTCTGCTTTTTTGTGGTTATGGGGAGATGATTAGGGCCTAGCTCTCTTTCCTTCAATGCAAACCTCTTCTGGTTCAATTTGACTGTCTTTAATCTTTGATATTTCTTTCTAGATTTCATTTAATAAGCTCTTCTTTCTTTAAGACTATATTGGCTTTTGTTGTATCTGAAAGATGAATAATGGTTGACTATCTTCCATTGTGGCGATTGTTAATGAGTCTTGAAAGCTTGAGGCCCACTAAATTCTGGCTAGTTTCTCTTCATTCTTGTGAGGCATGCTACAATCACTAAATCGATTGATGGTAAATCATGCCGATATTGCATGTGCAATTTATTCTTGCCTTTTCTTTTTTCCCTAATACTAGCTTCACACAATACCTAGTTAGGCTTAGGCGTTTTTTCCTATATAATTGATGTGCTTTCTTTTGGTACAGATCCTTTGGTGGAACTTTTTCGTTTGGCCAGTGATTTATATACTTTTAGGTGGTTGTTGAGGAGTGATCATGGACATTGTCAGTGTTTGTGCTTCTACTTTGATCCTTTATTGAAATCCATCCTTCTGTTGTTTCAGAGCTGTTTCTGAATTTATAATCCCGTGGATAGGTAGTAGCTTCTTTTCTCACAGCGCAATCTCTTTGATCAAAGATGTTGTCTAAGGAATGGTACATATGATGAGGTTGGTCAATTATTACTCAGAATAACCGTGCTTTTCTTGAGTTGGATGATCTTTTTTTACATGTATCTTGGTTTGCGTTGGTGGAAGGGTTTTTGTTGAATTTCATTCATCAGTTCATTCTCTTGGAGTGGAAAGATGATAATTGTCTCTGTTCTAATTCCTTCATAGGTTGGAGTTTTGCGAGATTTTAGAAGTGATGATCTATCGCCTTTTCTGTGCAGCTGAGTTGATGAATTGCGTAGTCGGGGCTTTGTTTGAAATTGAATAAGCTCCCACTCCTTTGATTTTGGTTCTTTGATGTCCTCACTCTCTTTGTATATGGATCAGTCCCTAATCAATTGATATACTGGCCGTGCTTTTATGATAGAAGGTGCAAGAACTAGCTTGACTATGCTTTGAGGGTTTGAAGTTCAACGAAAGATCTCTGGTTGTTATTGGATGGCCTCTCTGTTGGACATACTTGCAAGAAAAGAGTACTAAGTCTCCTTAGCTGCAATAAGATATCTGTATGAGTTTGCTTAGGCTGTATTTTCCGCTGCTGTGATTCTTTCTTTGGGTACAGTAACTTTGTTGGGGGGACATTATACAAATGAGGTGATTTTGCTGGTGAGATGTGTTGTTTTTAATTTGTGCTGCCTCCTTGAGGGGGGCCTAATTTCTGTATATTATAGGTTCTCGTTGATCCAAGGCCCTATGAAGACTTTCCTGTCAGGACCTATGGTATACTTCGTTGTATACTGTTAGCATCTCATTTTGCAAAGATGAACTGGTACTGTGCTTTTGCCTTTAGCTTCCTAATTACATGCACCACATAGATTCCTATCACGACTAGAAGGTTGCTTTCTTCTTGTGTTTCATTATTGGCATATGATGGGGATGTTGACAGGACAGCTGTCTAGACATAACTTCCCGTGGCATTGCTCGCACTCTCATCAGTTCTCTCCTTTTTGCTGATTCTCTTGCTTCTTATCCTCTAAAAAGCCGTATTTTTATGTGTATGCTGTCTGCAGACATGGCTGGTCAGGGTGGGAGGATTATATAGTAGTCACTTGCTTGGCTTGTTTGTCAAATTCTGCAGTTGTTTCTAGATGGATGAAACTGAAGGGGCAGACGATAATCTTGCAGTGAGTAAGCTTTGGTTTGAGGTTTTTACATATCTGGTGAGCATGGACTTCAGTCTACTTCCCCTTCTGATCTGTTATGATACCCTAATGTACGATGGGCAAACTTCTGATTGCCAATAGCAGTGTGATCCCTTGCCTATGGTTATCTGTTCTCCCGATATTCTAATTCATGGTTTTATTATATCTCTTTCTCTTCGGTTCCGCAAGGGTTGTTCGGAGTCATCTTCCTTCTAATTGGAAATATTAAACAGTCGCCTTCTGATCAGTTTCATTTGGTTTGGTATTTGCTTTGAAGGCATGAATTTTTTGAAGGATCTGGCCGGGTCTATTTCCAGAACAATGTTGGTGAAGGCTCTGATTTGATAGAGAAAGGTCAATGAACCTTATTAAGATTCAAGTCTCCTTCTGATTATATCAACTAATTTAGTGGCTTTGATGCGATGCGGATTTATCCATTCATCGCTGGGTGCTTGTTCCAGTTTAGAGCGATCTTGCTAAGGACCGTGTGAGGATGCTAATTGATCAAATCTATTAGAGAATGCAAGTTCTTGAGTTGGGGAATGTTTAGTTGAGCTACTGAGTTGTTTTTCTTAGTGGATCAGGGTGATGAATGATGTCTGGATCTTTCTATAGGGATTGTCTGTAGCTGCTTTAATTGCGCAGAGATCTGGTTTATGATATTTTCAGTTTTTAGGATGCAATGAATGTCTAGTTCACTTCCTGTTGTATGTTGGAGTCATTTTGTTGCAAATTATGCTGAATTTGACCTGGTTCATGTTGTATTGGATTGACCCATTTAACGAACCTTTAGGGGAATGATTTGACTTGGCAAGCTTTTTCGTTTTGCTTCTCATCGGGATATTGTTGGTATAAATGGTTTATTTTGGGTTCCAGTCCAAGTCTCTCTCTTTGATGATGCCATGCTCTCATCTTCAGTTGCGAACTTCACTGGATAAAACTAAATTGCTACGATCGTGTCTTGTGTCCGAGGCTGGCTGGTTGTTGTTTAGCTCGGTCATTTGGGGCATTCACTTTTTGCTTCTTCTGGCTGTATTTTTGGTATAAATAATTTGTTTTGTGCACCAGTTCAATTCTCTCTCTTCAATGATGTTATGCTTTTATCAACCACAACTGAGTCCTGTTTCAACGCTAAGCCTAGTGCCTTTGCTTGGTCATTTTGTGGCACACATCGATGGGAGCTCGAATTATCAAATCCTTCTATCATATACTTGTGAGATGGGAAACCTATTGCAGATATTTACGCACATCATTGCAAATTATCTGTTTCGAGTTTCGATTAGTTTGGTGCAGTCCGTAGAAGCTCTCTCGAGTTCTCTTTATATTCAATCTCCAGTTGATATAAAATTTGCTTAACAAATTAGTCTTATATTGCTTGTGTTTAACAATCAGGAATTACTTGCCACGAGCTCACTCGATCCCTCTACATGGATTCAGCCCTCATTCTCTCCGAAGCTCATGTTTTATTATTATCATTTTCTGAGGAATCTGGCTCTAGTTTGTAAAACTTGAGCTATGCTGCGACCATAGAAGCTTCAGGACATGTGGTCAAAGATTGCTCATCACAAGCATCCCTCCTAATTGTTTTATGGTGTGCGTCTCAAGCAACAGTCAGAATTGGCAGCCCACGGACTTCCCTGAATTAACCTGTCAGCAGATCACAATTGTCCAATCACAACTCTCCTTAGGATTTATTATTATCAATGGTCAATCTACAGTCGGTGTATTCTTCCCTGTGAGTAACTGTCCTTTTCCCCTATCATCCTCATTATATAGTTCGCTCTTGTCACATGTTTCTGTATCTGCTCATGTTCCCCTCTTCTCTCTCTCCACATGGCCTCTGTAAACATTGTCTATAGAGAGATGTAGCGATCCCAATCAAGCGCTCTTCATTAACCATCCCTTCTCCTTTTTTTTCTATTTCTTGATTTATTGTTATGGGGCCGATCGCTTTCTCGGTCTGATCTTGTGAAGTGTCTGGCTGCAGAGACCCCTTGTTGCGGAGATTTTCGAGTGTTTCGCTCGGCCTACAATGCCTATGGTCATCTGAATTATTCGGTTTACGCCTCTTCCTCCATTGATCCTTCCTTTACTGTTTTGGTAGTGTATTCTGGATTTCTGTTATTCAGTGAATTGGCAATGTGGCTTCTTTCCTCTTGAATCATCTCTTTCGTTTGAGGATGTCGTTGTGGGAAGGGTTCAGCTGCTCCTCTAATCTTTTATTGATCTATTGACCGATCCATCCATTGATCCGTTTAATTGTTTTACGAGCTGCTTCTGGGTATTGTTATTTGGTGAAATTTGCAGTGGCTTCTCTCCCCTTGGAACCCAACAGTTTGTCTGAAGAAGTCAGGGACGAGGAATACGACGACACCAGTCAACTTGTTTAGGTGTGGGCTTTTTGGAGAGCTGATGATCCTTTTGCTGTCCTTTTTCTGTTTGAGACAATGGATTAGTAGTCTTTGGTCACATCTTTTAGACCTGCCGATATACTGAAATTTACTGGTTTTGATGGGAATTTGTTCTTCAGTTTGGTGTTTCTTTCTTTCTTTTTTTTTCCTTTTCCTTTTATTTTTTAATACTTGGGGAGTTTGGCCAAATAAATGTCTGCCTTGTAGGGTTTTTCTTTGGTTATTGGGACTGTAAAGGCTTATTACTGATAGAATTGGTGTTACTTCAACACAACCGGTAGCATCTAATTCTGAAATGATGTACTTCGGATATCTGTGAGGATTTGCATTCTTAATCTTTTTTATTTTATTTCTATTTCTTAATGGATGATGAGCCGATTCCTTTCTCGGTCTAATTTCAGAAATGTCTGGCTTGTTGCAGAAGCTTAATTGGTTCTGTTTCCTGTTGCCTCTTCGGGACTTTGCCATGGTCGTGGACGTCATTAGGGTTTATTCTCCTCATCTGACCATTTAATAATTGATTGGTCGGTCATTCTGTTTAGATTTTTCATGAGCAGATTCTTGATATGGTATTTAGAGGATTGGAAGTACCTTCTTTCTCTGATGGACTGATCGCTGCTTCTGAGGATGTCATGTAAGGAGCGGTAAATGTGATGAGTTTGATCAATTGTTGCATAGAATAAAGCATTTGAGCTTTTTTTGGGACTGATCATTTCTTTGCAGTATAATGTTGGGTTGGTGGACTAGAAGTACCAGGTGATGAACTGAAATTTTTAATAATTTCTGGATAAACACTTATGTTTCCTTTTTAAATTCATTCTTTCATGGATTATCTTTGAGTAGTGGCAAGAAAAGAGATGATAATCATCTAGTTCTAATTGCTTAAGGCCTGTTGAATATGAGAAGTGGTGATTCATTGCCTTTTTTGCAAGGGTGGGACCAAGTTTTGTTTGAAATTGGATAAGCTCTCATTTATTGGATTCTGGACAGTAAATTTTATTAAAGCAGGGGTATCCTATTCAGTTCTTTTTATTTTGTTGGTCAGAAATTAGTGAAGCAAAGACTTCTTTCCTAAATATGGGGCGTTCCTTAATCTATGATGGTTCTTTATAGTTGGATATTAGAGGAATCATTTGATCAGACAAGATCCTTAATTCTTTGGCACTTTTATCTGAGTATTAAGTATTTTTTGGAAGGTCAATAATTGTCAACTGTCTTCTATTGTAGGAGTTGTTTACAGGTCTGGAAAGCTTGAGGTCTGTGTTAGTTTTGGGTTGCTTCTCTTCTTTCTTATCTCATATGTGAATTGCAATTACTAATTGAATCGCTTTTTGAAATCATGCAAATATTTTATGCAGGATGTATTTGTCATGGTGTTTTTGTAGTAGACTCTAGGCAAATCTAACTTTGGTTGGCACTTATAACTTTTGATTTTTTTTCTTTTGTCATTTGATTTTGGATGGCCTTCTGAATACTGTAGGACGATAGCTGATACCAGTTGTGCTTTGGCAGATTAGAGCCTTTCTCCACGTGATTTGATGGAAAACTTTTGATTTGTACGTCTTCGCTTTTTCTTTTAATAGAACTATCCTACATGTTATTTATCACTGAATTTTTCCTTTCAACATCTACTTGAATTTTGTGTCGATTTGTTAAATTTTGTTTGTTTGAGATTTTTTGCTTGGTTTCTTTTGTGCTTATATTGGATGAGATTAATGACTTGTTTAGATGGCAATTTCTTATGCTGAGATGTCTCTATGTTATTTGGAACTTGCAGATAGGCTCTTTTCCAAAATAATGTTTCTTTTTGCACTGTTTTTTTGCAGTAACATTGACCTTTTCCAAAAACTTAACCAAATGTTATGTATTTCACTTACAAGCAATGTTTTTGGATAATTTATCAATGGATTGATCTTTCCATTGAATTGTTTAACAAGATGATTCTGGATGTCAGTGGATTGGCAGTTACATCTGTCCTCTGGGAGCGATCTCTTGATCTGAGCATGTCAGCTAAGGATTATAAATAACACATAGAAGCTGGTCAGTTCACATAGAATAAGGTGTTTGGGTTTCTTGGAGGAGTGGTGAACTGTTATGCAGTCTTGTTTGCTTGAGTTCCGAAGTAATCTTTGATCATATCTTTAGGACAGGGGATGGACTGAAACATTGGAGGTCTCTACATATTTTGTAGTTTTGATTTAAGTTTGTCTTCGGTTAATTATTTTTGGGGATCAGTGAGATGATTATCAAATTCTAATTCCTCTACAAGTTGAAATTTTTCCGGTTTTGAGAAGCGGTGATATATTGAGTTCTTCTGTGGGGCTGAGTTGGTGATTGCTTGAAATTGAACAAGCAACCGATTCATGGATTCTAGGCAGTTATCAGTTTGAATGAAGTTTGGTCTCTTTTCCTCTTGGATCATATCTCTTGACATCTGAGGATGCCGCCACGGGGAGTGTTTAGTTTAGCTCCTCCTTTGACCCTTTATTGATACATTGACCAATCGATCTTTCCGTCCAATTGTTTTATGAGCTGCTTCTGGATTTTGTTATTTGGTGAATTCGCAGTGGCTTTTTTCCCCTCAGAGCGAAACTGCTTGTCTGAGGATGTCTAGGATGATGAAATCTATGATGACATTGGTTGGTCAGTTTTTTTCATAATAACTTGGATATTGGGGCTTTTTGGAGGACTGATGATCCTTTTGCCGCCTTTGATCACGTCTTAGACTGAAATTTACTGGTTTTGATGGGAATTTTTCTTCGGTTATTTGATCTTGGGTACTTGATTATCGTCTAGTCCTGATTCTCTCACAGGTTGGAGTTTTGCCAGACTTGACAAGTGGTGATCTGCCGCGGATGATTGTCTGAAATGGGATAAGCTTTGTTTCTTGAGGCAGTTATCAGTTTGAATGAAATTTGTTCTCCTGTCCCATAATTTCCTGATTAAATCGAAAAAAGATTTTCATTCATTGAGAGGTCAGTGTCCGGTCCATGTATGATATGTGATGGTTCTTTTTTTGTGAGGTGTACGCGCATCACTACCCCCAATCCAGATCCACTTCGTCTTATTTTTATTGAAGCTCGAAGGCCAGTGTCTCCTTCCTTGTGTCCTCATCCTTCAGTCTCATCTTGCGTCTATGATTGTTCCTGCATTCCTCTCTCAGTTGACAGCCTCAGCAAAGTACTCTTCAAAGGAGACATCGTTCCCAAAATGCACTGTTGATACTAATTCTTTTCTTTTTCTCTCTTTTGATTGTCAAACCGGTCTGATTCTGTTTATGCTATGTTTTTCTCCCAAGGTCACGCTTCACCTCCCTGGGACTGCAATGTTGTGGGCATTGTTAGGGTTTGCCCTCCTCTGATGGTTGATTGTATCATCAATTAATTGATAATTCCAGGTTCAACCGTATTATGAGCTGATTCTGCTATTCACTATTCCATGAATTGGCAGTGGCTTCTTTCTTCTTGGAGCGATCAATTTCTCTTAGGACGATGTCTGAGAGGACAATGAAGACAATGCAACTGGTCCGTTGGTTACATGGAATATGACATTTGGTGTTTTTGGAGGACCAATGACCTTCAAGGCTTCTCTTACAGGTTGAAAGTTCTATGGAACTGTGGGGCTGTGTTGATAATTGTTTGAAAGTGGATGAACTCCTGCTTCTTGGATTTTCGGCAGTCATTGGTTTGAATGGAACTTGTCCTTTACTTCTTTTAATTTTGTAGTTAATCTGAAAGATCAGATCTAGTTCTCTTCCCTTTGCAGATCAGAGTTCGGTCGGGGCAATACTTTACTTGGCCAAGTTTGATATGGAGTGTCTAATTTGTTTCCACTTCTTTTATCGTCTAGTTAAGGTGGAACAGTCAGATGTTCTCTTTCCTTCGCAGGTCATAGTTCGGTTGAGGCTATACTTTACCTCGTCAATTTCGAGAGGGAGTGTGTGATCAGTGATGGTTCTTTCTTGCTGCATAAGCATCAATTCATAGCACAAGCTCTTCTTTCGGAGTCCTTTCTTGTCTGGATAGGTCCACACACTAGCTCCTTTCTCGTCATTCTCATCTGTGTGCTACACTCCCTAATTGGATCTTCGTTAAATCATGGAGATATCATATGTAAGATGCTTGCATTAAGCTCTTCTTCCCTGACCTGGAGCTGGGTCAAGGCAATAACTAGCTTGTTTTGCCTTTTTTTAACACAACTTCTGTGTTTTCTTTTGGTACAGAACACGAGGTCATTTCGTGTTATTTCCGTGCAAGAGGTTGTTTGAGTTGGTTGGACTCAGTCAATGGCCATGTTAATGTCTAAATTGTAGGTTTTCTTTGGTTATTGGGACTCTGGAGGCTTATTGCTGATGGAATCGTTTTTACATAATGGCCTATTGGTAGCATCTAATTTTGAAATGATGTACTTTAGATATCTATTGCAATTTGCATTATTGATTTTTCTTATCTTATTTCTATTTCTTAACAGATGATGAGCTGATTACTTTCTCGATCTAATTTCAGAAAAGTCTGGCTTGTTGCAGAAGCTTAATTCGTTCTGTTTCCTGTTGCCTCTTTGGGACTTCGCCACGGTCATGGACATCATTAGGGTTTACTCTTCTCTTTGACCATTTAATAATTGATTGGTCGTTTGTTCTATTAAGATTTTTCATGAGCAGATGCTGGATCTGTTATTTAGGGGATTGGGAGTAACTTCTTCTCTGATGGACCGATCTCTTCTTCCGAGGATGTTGTGTAAAGAACAGTAAATATGATAAGTTTGGTCAGTTGCATACAATAAAGCGTTCTAGCTTATTTTGGGACTGACACGACTCTTTTGAAGTCTAATGTTGGGTTGGTGGACTTGGAATACTGGGTGATGAACTGAAACTTTAATAATTTCCTGCATGGACACTTATGTTTCTTTTCTAAAATTTATTCTTTCTTTAATCATCTTTGGGTAGTGGCAAGAACCAAGAAGATAATCATCTAGTTCTATTTGACTTTGGTTGAAGGTTTGCTGAATTGGGAATTGCTGATCCATTGCCTATTCTGCAAGACTGAGAGGATGAGTTGTGGAGACAGGGTTTTGTTTAAAACGGGATAAGCTCTCATTTATTGGATTCTGGGCAGTAAATGGTTCCGTTATTATTCTTTAGTTCTTTTTTTTTAGCAAGAGCATGGTGGATAAGCTCTCATTTATTGGATTCTGGACAGTAAATGGTTCCGTTATTATTCTTTAGTTCCTTTTTTTAAGCAAGAGGATCACCATCCAGTTCTCTTTCTTCTGTAGGAAATTGGTTAAAGCAAAGACTTTACCTCTAACTTCAACATGGTGTGTTCTTTTGATCTATGACGGTGCTTTATAGCTGGATACTAGAGGAATGGTTTCATTGGACAAGATCCTTAGTTATTTGGTACTTTTATCTGTAAAGCTTGAGGTCCACAATAGTAAGTTCAATTTTATTTGTTTTGTTGGTAACAACTAAGATGAGATAGCTGATACCAGCTGTTCTTCGGCAAATTAGCGCCCACTTTCTCTTTGGGATGGATGGAATACTTTTGATTTAAGTCACAACTTTTTCTTTGATGGAACTGTCTGGAATTGTCCAGCATGTTATTTATTATGGACTTTTTCCTTTCAACGTACTTTGTCGCACATTCATTTGGAAATACATTTTTTGCATAAGCATTAGTTTTGATTTGGCATGTATGTCTGCTTGAATTTTGTGTCGATAGATGTTAAATCTGGTTTATATGAACAATTTTTTGTCAGGTTTTTTTTGTGTTTATATTTGATGAGACTGATGTTGGCTGGATGGTAATTTCCTACGCCAAGATCTTATTTTGGTGTGAGTTATTGCCCCTTTTTCTCTATATTATTTGAACTTGCGGGGTAGAATCCTTTTCGAAACAATATTCGTTTTTCACACTGTTTTCTGCGGCAACATTTACCTTTTGCCAAAACTTTACCAAAAGTATAGTATGTAATGTTTTCACTTATAAAGCGATGTTGTTAGTTGGTTCATCAATAGATTGGTCTTTTCCATTAATTTGTTTATCAAGATGATTATGGATTTCAGTGGAGTGGCAGTTGTTCCTCTTGGAGCAATCTGTTTATCTGATCATGTCGTCTTAAGATGGTAAATATATAGAAGCTGGTCGGTTTACATAGAATAAGGTGGTTGGGCTTCTTGGAGGAGTTGTAATCTATTATGCAGTCTTTGTTTGCTTGAGTTCTGAAGTAGTCTCTGATTACATCTTCAGGATGGATGCTGAATTGAAATTTTGAAGATTTCTGGGCATTTTGTAGTTTTGATTTAAGTTTGTCTTTGTTGATTATCTTTGGGGAGCGGTGAGATAGTAATCATTGAGTTCTAATTCCTCTACAGATTGAAGTTTTGCTGGGTTTAAGAAGTGGTGATCTATTGTGTTCTTCTGTGGGGCTGAGTTGATGATTTGTTTAAATTGGACAAACATTTGCTTCGTGGATTCTAGGCAGTTACTTGTTTGACTGAAGTTTGTTTCCGGCTTCTGCTTTTTTCCAGTTATGGTGAGATGATTAGGGCCCGGTTCTCTTTCCTTCGTTGCAAGCCTCCTCTGGTTCGATGGGGGCTGTCTTCAATTTGTGATTGTTCTTTCTGGTTTTCATTTGACAACCTCTTCTTTCTTTGAGTTTTTGTTGGTTTTGTTGTTTTTGGAAGATGAATAGTCATTGACTATCTTCCATTGTAGGTTATGTTTATGTGTCTGGAAAGCTTGAGATCCACTAAGTTCTGGCTTGTTTCCATTTGTTCGTGCAACGCTTGCTGCGATACTAAATGGATTGCTGGTAAATCATGGAGATATTGCAAGTGCAATTTATTCATCTAGGTTTTTTTTTTTTTTTCCTGAATATTAGGGTCGCACAATTTAGTTAACATGGCTTTCATTGTATACAATTGATCTGTTTTATTTTGGTACAGAACCTTTGCTGGAACATTTTCATTTACCAGGTGATTTCTATGCTTTAGGTGGTTGTGGAAGAGTGGTCTTGGACAACTTTTTCATGTACCTGGTGATTTCTAAGCTTTAGGTGGTTGTGGAAGTGTGGTCTTGGACATTCTTACTGTTTTCACTCCTCCTTTGATCATTTATTGATGGATCGATCCATCCTTTTGTTGTTTAGAGCTGTTTGTGGATTTATAATCCAGCAGATTGGTTGTAGCTTCTTTTCTCGCATAGCCCAGTCCCATTAGCTATAAAGTCTCTGATTGTAAAGTCAAGTTGGTGCTGAGCATAGATAGGCATGTGGGCCAAAGAAAAAGAGGAACTACCCCGGTCTTGAGGGGACTTTGATCGAGGATGTTGTCTAAGGAATGGTACATATGATGTGGTTGGTCAATTATCACTTACAATGACTGAGCTTTTCTTGAGTCCGGCGATTTGTTCACATCTATCTTTGGTCGGAGACCGGGGACTTTGATCGAGGATGTTGTCTAAAGAATGGTACATATGATGTGGTTGGTCAATTATCACTTACAATGACTGAGCTTTTCTTGAGTTCGACGATTTGTTCACATCTATCTTTGGTCGGGTTGGTGTATCGGCAGTGTCCTTGATCATCTTCAGGACTGGGTGAAGTACTGACATTTTGATAAACTCCTGCTGCGGACTTTCCGCTGCATATCTTAGGACTTGATGCTTCTGGTTCTCATTTTTCAGAGTTTTTTTTTCTCTTCTGAACGAAAGATTCTGATGCCGGTGAATAAGAACGAAATTTTGAAGTTCCCTTCCCATTGATCCACACATCACTACATCCTTTCACCGGTTTCCAAGATAATTGTGATTTCAATTTTGTTTATGTATGATCTATGATGGTTCTTTCTTTGCAATGTGTATGCGCCACAACAGATCAATATACAATCCACATCTGCTTCGTCTTATTTTTATTGAAGTTCGAAAGCCGGTGTCTCCTTTTAGAAATAGTCCCTCCCTCATGTCCTCATCCTTCAGTCTTATTGGGCGTCTATGATTGTGCTTGCGTTCCTCACTCAGCTGACACCCTCTGCAAACTACTCTTCAGAGGAGATGTCGTTCCCGAAATGCACTCTTGATCCTTCTTCTTTTCTTTTTGTCTCTTCATTGAAAGTCAAATCGTCTGATTCTGTTTGTGCTATGTTTTTCTCAGAAGGTCATGGCTCACCTCCCTGGGACTCTGCCATGTTGTGGGCATTGTTAGGGTTTGCAATCCTCTGATTGTTGATTGATTCATTATTGATTAATCTTTTCAAGTTCGATTATATTATGAGCTGATTCTGGTATTCACTATTCCGTGAGTTGGCAGTGGCTTCTTTCTTCTTGGAGCGATTGTTTTCTCTGAAGATGATGTCTGAGAGGATGATGAATACAAGAAACTGGTCAGTTGGTTACATAGAATATAATTTGGGCTTTTTGGAGGACTAATGATCTAATCTTGCGCAGTTTGGTTGAGCTGATGATCTAGAAGTCTTCATCTTTAGGACAAGCGATGGACTGAAATTATGACAACCTTCTAAAGTTATTTTACAGATTTTAAGTTTTACTGGATTTGACAGCTGATGATCTGTCACGTTTTCTGTGGGGCTTAGTTGATAAGTGTTTGAAAGTGGATGAGCTCCTGCTTCTTGGATTTTAGGCGGCCATTGGTTTGAATGGAACTTGTCCTTTACTTCTTTTGTCTTCTAGTTAATCCGAAAGAGCAAATCTAGTTCTCTTCCCTTTGCAGATTAGATTTTGGTCAGGCAATTCTTGACATGGCCAAGTTTGATATGGAGTGTCTGAGACTAGTGATGTTCTTTCTTGCTGCATATGCATTAATTCCTAATTTGTCTTCCGCTTTTGTTATTTTCTTGTTAAGGGGAATGATCAGATGTTCTCTTTCCTTCGCAGGTCGGAGTTAAGTCGAATTGATACTTTACCTTGTCTATATCGATATAGTGTTTGTGTACAGTAATGGTTTGTTCTTGCTGCATGAGCGTTGATTCATAGGACAAGCTCCTCTTTTAGAGTTCTTTCTTGTCTAGAAAGGTCCACACAAGTTCTAGCTTCTTTCTCTTCATTTTTATCTGTGTGCTATGATCACTAATTGGAAGTGATTCTCTCTGGTAAATCATGAAGATAGCATATGTAAAAGTTCAATGTCATGCTCTATGTCTATCCTGGAACTGGCTCCAGGCATTACATAGTTTTGTGTTTTCTTTTGGTACTGAACAAGACGTGATTTCTCATGCTCTTTAGGTGCAAGAGGTTGTTTGAGTTGGTTGGACTTTGTAAATGACCATATAAATGTGTGCTTTGTAGGTTCTCTTTGGTTGTTGGGACTGTGAAGGCTTATTGCTGACAGAAAGATTTTAACTCAGTGCATACTGGTAGTATCTTATTTGGATGTACTTTAGATATCTATTGTGATTCGCATTATTAGTCATTCTTATTTTGTTTCTATTTCTTAATGGTTGATGAGCTGATTTTTCTTGATCTAATTTCTGAAGCATCTGGCTTGTTGCAGAAGCTTAATCTCTTCCGTTCCCATTTTTGAAAAAGAAATATTTGTTTTTCACACTGTTTTTTTGGGGTCACATTGACCTTTTGCCAAAATTTTACCATGTATAGTATTTAGTGTTTTCATTTATAAAGCTATGTCGTTGGATGGTTCATCAATCGATTGATCTTTTCATTCAATTGTTTAACAAGATTTTGGATTTCGGTGGATTGGTGGTTGACATTGAATAAGGTGTTTGGGCTTCTTGGAGAGGAGTGGTGATCTATAATGCAGTCTTGTTTGCTTAAGTTCGGAAGTAGTCTTTCTTCACATCTATAGGACGAGCGATGGCTGAAATTTTGAAGATTTCTAGGCATTTTGTAGTTTGATGTAAGTTTGTCCTCAGTTGATTATTATCACGTTCAAATTCTTCTACAGATTGAAGTTTTTGCCAGGTTTGAGAAGTGGTGATCTATTGCATTCTTCTGTGGGGCTGAGTTGATGATTGTTTGAAATTGGACAAGCAACTGCTTGGTGGATTCTAGACAGTTATTGGTTTGAATGGAGTTTGTTCGCTACTTCTGTTTTTTTATGGTTATGGGGAGATGATTAGGGCCTAGTTCTCTTCCCTTTGATGCCAATCTCTTCTGGTTTGATGCGTACTGTCTTCAATCTCTGTTAGTTCTTTCTAGATTTCTTTTAACAAGCTCTTCTTTGAGATTAGATTGGCTTTTGTTGTATTTGGAAGATGAATAGCCATTGACCATCTTCCATTGTAGGGGTTGTTAATTTGTCTTGAAAGCTTGAGGTCCTCTAAATTCTTGCTTGTTTCTCTTCATTCTTGTAGTGGATGTTGACTGATGGTAAATGATGCAGATATTGCATGTGCAATTGATTCTTGCCTTCATTCTCCTGAATTCCAGCTTCACACGATACCTAGTTAGGCTTAAGCTTTCATTCTATACAAATAACGTGTTTTCTTTTGGTACAGAACCTTTGGTGGAAGTTTTTCTTTTGTCATGTGATTTCTAGCTTTTAGGTGGTTCCCGAGGAGTGGTAATGGACATTGTTAGTGTTTATGCTCCCACTTTGATCATTTATTTATGGATGGTCCCCTCCTGTTGTTTAAGGGCTGTTTCTGGATTTATAGTCTAGTGGATAGGTAGTAGCTTACTTTCTGACAGACCGATCTCTTTGATTGTAGATGTTCTCTAACGAATGGTGTACATATGATGAGGTTGTTTCTTTAGATACAGTAACTTTGATGGGGTGACATTTTACAGATGAGGTGATTCTGTCAGTGAGATGGGTCTTTTTTTAGTTTGCACTGCCTCCTTGAGAGCCTAATTTCTGCACATTTTAGGTTCTTATTGATCCATGGGACTTGATGACTTTTCTGTCGGGATCTATGACATACTTCGTTGTAGACTGTTAGCATCTCATTCTGAAATGATGAACTTGTGCCGTCCTTTTGCCTTTTTAACTTCCAAATAACAGACACCTCATCAAGTTTGATGTGGAGTGTCTTCGACCTTGATGGTTTTTTCTTGCTGCATGAGCATTATTTCATCATGACAGCCTTTTCCTTTAGCACTTTTATATGGGTATTATTTGGTTTGAGGTTTCAACACATTTGGTGTGAGCATTCAATTATTTCCTTTTTATGAAGCTTTTATTTTCCTGCAACTGGAAAAGGCTCTCATGTTTCGCCTTTTATTTCTTGTAAGTTCTTTTTTTTTTCCAAGTCAAATTTCTTATAAGTTCTTTAATCGGGTGTTTTGTTTTTTATAAGTAAGATCCATGGGACTTGATGACTTTTCTGTCAGGATCTATGACATACTTCGTTGTAGACTGTTAGCATCTCATTCTGAAATGATGAACTTGTGCCGTTCTTTTGCCTTTTTTGGTTCCAAATAACAGACACCTCATCAAGTTTGATGTGGAGTGTCTTCGACCTGTGATGGTTCTTTCTTGCTGAATAAGCATTGTTTCATTGTGACAGCCTTTTTTTTGGCACTATTATATGGGTATTATTTGGTTTGAGGTTTCAACGTATTTGGTGTGAGCATTCAATTATTTCCTTTTTAAGAAGGTTTTATTTTCCTGCAACTGGAAAAGGCTTTCATGTTTCACCTTTTGTTTCTTGTAAGTTCTTTTTTTTTCCAAGTCAAATTTCTTATAAGTTCTTTGATCGGGTGTTTTGTTTCTTATAAGTAAGATCCATGGGACTTGATGACTTTTCTGTCAGGATCTATGACATACTTCGTTGTAGACTGTTAGCATCTCATTCTGAAATGATGAACTTGTGCCGTGCTTTTGCCTTTTTTGCTTCCAAATAACACACCTCATCAAGTTTGATGTGGAGTGTCTTTGACCTTTGATGGTTCTTTCTTGCTGCATAAGCATTGTTTCATTGTGACGGCCTTTTTCTTTGGCACATTTATATGGGTATTATTTAACTTGAGGTTTCAACGTATTTGGTGTGAGCATTCAATTATTTCCTTTTTAAGAAGGTTTTATTTTCCTGTAACTGGAAAAGGCTCTCATGTTTTGTCTTTTGTTTTTTGTAAGTTCTTTTTTTTTACAAGTCAAATTTCTTATAAGTTCTTTGATCAGGTGTTTTGTTTCTTATAAGAAAGATCCATGGGACTTGATGACTTTTCTCTTAGGATCTATGACATACTTCGTTGTAGACTGTTAGCATCTCATTCTGAAATGATGAACTTGTGCCGTGCTTTTGCCTTTTTTGCTTCCAAATAACAGACACCTCATCAAGTTTGATGTGGAGTGTCTTCGACCTATGATGGTTCTTTCTTGCTGCATAAGCATTGTTTCATTGTGACAGCCTTCTTCTTTGGCACTTTTATATGGGTATTATTTGGTTTTGAGGTTTCAACGTATTTGGTGTGTGCCTTTAATTATTTCCTTTTTATGAAGCTTTTATTTTCCTGCAACTGGAAAATGCTCTCATGTTTCGGCTTTTGTTTATTGTAAGTTCTTTTTTTTTACAAGTCAAATTTCTTATAAGTTCTTTGATCGGGTGTTTTGTTTCTTATAAGTAAGATCCATGGGACTTGATGACTTTTCTGTCAGGATCTATGACATACTTCGTTGTAGACTGTTAGCATCTCATTCTGAAATGATGAACTTGTGCTGTGCTTTTGCCTTTTTTGCTTCCAAATAACACACCTCATCAAGTTTGATGTGGGGTGTTTTCGACCTTTAATGATTCTTTCTTGCTGTATAAGCATTATTTCATTGTGACAACCTTTTTCTTTGGCACATTTATATGTGTATTATTTGGTTTGAGGTTTCAAGGTATTTGGTGTGAGCATTCAATTATTTCCTTTTTATGAAGCTTTTATTTTCCTGCAACTGAAAAAGGCTCATGTTTCGCCTTTTGTTTCTTGTAAGTTCTTTTTTTTTCCAAGTCAAATTTCTTATAAGTTCTTTGATCGGGTGTTTTGTTTCTTATACGTAAGATCCATGGGACTTGATGACTTTTCTGTCAGGATCTATGACATACTTCATTGTAGACTGTTAGCATCTCATTCTGAAATAATGAACTTGTGATGTGGTTTTGCCTTTTTTGCTTCCAAATAACACACCTCATCAAGTTTGATGTGGGGTGTTTTCGACCTTTGATGATTCTTTCTTGCTGTATAAGCATTATTTCATTGTGACAACCTTTTTCTTTGGCACATTTATATGTGTATTATTTGGTTTGAGGTTTCAACGTATTTGGTGTGAGCATTCAATTATTTCCTTTTTATGAAGTTTTTATTTTCCTACAACTGGAAAAGGCTCTCATGTTTCGCCTTTTGTTTCTTGTAAGTTCTTTTTTTTTCCAAGTCAAATTTCTTATAAGTTCTTTGATCGGATGTTTTGTTTCTTATAAGTAAGATGCATGGGACTTGATGACTTTTCTGTCAGGATCTATGACATACTTCGTTGTAGAGTGTTAGCATCTCATTCTGAAATGATGAACTTGTGACGTGCTTTTGCCTTTTTTGCTTCCAAATAACAGACACCTCATCAAGTTTGATGTGGAGTGTCTTCGACCTATGATGGTTCTTTTTTACTGCATAAGTATTATTTCATTGTGACAACCTTTTTCTTTGGCACATTTATATGGGTAGTATTTGGTTTGAGGTTTCATCGTATTTGGTGTGAGCATCAATTATTTCCTTTTTAAGAAGGTTTTATTTTCCTGCAACTAGAAAAAGCTCTCATGTTTCGCCTTTTGTTTCTTGTATTTTTTTTTTCCAAGTCAAATTTTTTATAAGTTATTTGATCGGGTGTTTTGTTTCTTATCAGTAGGTCCATGGGACTTGATGACTTTTCCGTCAAGATCTATACTTTGTTGTAGACTGTTAACATCTCATTCTGAAATGATGAACTCATGCCATGCTTTTGCCTTTTTTGCTTCCAAATAACAGACACCTCATCAAGTTTGATGTGGGGTGTCTTCGACCTTTGATGGTTCTTTCTTGCTGCATAAGCATTATTTTATTGTGACAGCCTTTTTCCTTGGCACTTTTATATGGGTATTATTTGGTTTTGATGTTTCAACGTATTTGGTTTGTGCATTTAATTATTTCCTTTTTATGAAGCTTTTATTTTCCTGCAACTGGAAAATGCTCTCATGTTTCGTCTTTTGTTTCTTGTAATTTCTTATAAGTTCTTTGATCGGGTGTTGTGTTTCTTATAAGTAAGATCCATGGGACGTGATGACTTTTCTCTTAGGATCTATGACATACTTCGTTGTAGACTGTTAGCATCTCATTCTGAAATGATGAACTTGTGCCGTGCTTTTGCCTTTTTTGCTTCCAAATAACGGATAACTCATCAAGTTTGATGTGGAGTGTCTTCGACCTGTGATGGTTCTTTCTTACTGCATAAGCATTGTTTCATTGTGACAGCCTTTTTATTGGCACATTTATATGGATATTATTTTGTTTGAGGTTTCAACGTATTTGGTGTGAGCATTCAATTATTTCCTTTTTATGAAGCTTTTATTTTCCTGCAACTGGAAAAGACTCATGTTTTGCCTTTTGTTTCTTGTAAGTTCTTTTTTTTTTTTTTTCCAAGTCATATTTCTTATAAGTTCTTTGATCGGGTGTTTTGTTTTTTATAATTAAGATCCATGGGACTTGATGACTTTTCTGTCAGGATCTATGACATACTTCGTTGTAGACAGTTAGCATCCCATTCTGAAATGATGAACTTGTGCTGTGGTTTTGCCTTTTTTGCTTCCAAATAACAGACACCTCGTCAAGTTTGATATGGAGTGTCTTCGACTTGTGATGGTTCTTTCTTGATGCATAAGCATGATTTCATTGTGACAGCCTTTTTCTTTGACACTTTTATATGGGTATTATTCGGTTTGAGGTTTCAACGTATTTGGTGTGAACATTCAATTATTTCCTTTTTATGAAGCTTTTATTTTCTTGCAACTGGAAAAGGTTCTCATGTTTCGCCTTTTGTTTCTTGTATGTTCTTTTTTTTTTCCAAGTCAAATTTCTTATAAGTTCTTTCATTGGGTGCCTTGATTCTTATAAGTTTCCTTGATTGGGTGTCAAAATTTTAAGTCATTTGTATTCTATTTTGTTGATAAAGAACATGACACTTGGTGCAAGTGGAAAAGTTTTGTAGTAAGTTTTCACTTTTCCTTCTGATTTTTGTTGTACTTTTATATTTGGATTTGTGATTTTACTTTATATATAATGTACCACATTCATCAACCGTATCTATTAAATGAGATTCTAGTTGTTTTGGTATCTTGCCATACATTTTTTCATATAGTTTTCTAGGGTGATACTAAGCCATTCATTTCTTCTGGGTGGTTTTGTTACCTTTTCCCCATTTTGGATCTGGTCAAGGAGTTGCGATCGCAGCTGAATGAGATGATCATCACTAGGGGTGAGCATCAACCCAACCTTGCCAGTTTTGGTCCAGTTCCCAAGGGGATTGGATCGGTCCTCGGTCCTAGGAGTTTCGGGTTGATCCAATCCAGACCAATCATAACTTTATATATTATATATCTAATATTTTTTTATTCTAAATTGTAAACCCTAACTCAAATGGCATGCTCCTCCAGTATTCTTGTTCTCTTCTTTCTTCTTTTTCTTCTTAGTATTTAATTTTCCATGTAAAATCGAAATTCACTCGTGAGCAATCTTACCTTGCTCGTCACTTGACACTCACCTTGCTCACCTCTGGCAACTCATCACTCGACGCTCGCCTTGTTTACCGTACTCACCTCGCTTGTCACTTGCGCCGCTCACCTCTTTTCACTAACCTCACTCATCGTTGAGTAAATCAGAAAGAAATAAAGCCTAATTAGGTATCCTTTTCGCTCGTGAGCAATGCTTGCATTGCGGCTCTATAAGCAATGTGAATCATTTTTATGATTTCTTGCTTTTAGCAAGTGAAATTTTTATTGTTGCCTTATTTTAAATTTGTTAAATATGTATTGGCATTTATAGTTTAGTTAAAACTATTGATGAATATGTAATTTGAAATAGTAGTTTTGGCTTTTCAAAAATACAAAAAAAAATGAAAAAAAATTATCGGTTGGTCCCAAGTCAACCCTAGAACCAAACCGAATCCATTGGGTTGGTCCGGTCCTTGTTTCTAAAAATTGAGGATCAATATCGTGCGTTTTAGTTTTAGAGTCGAGGTGGATCGGCCCAATCTGGACCATGCTCACCCCTACATCACAACTAGTATTTAATGATTTTCACTTGTCTTGATTCCTTTTTCTTGTTTTGGTGTGTGGACAGTGATTACCCTTTTCCAATTTTTTCGACCGATTTTATCAATGAGGTGAATGTTGTAGCATTCTCTCTAGTCAATGGCCCTTTTTGGTTCAGCTTTGCCAAGGGGCTTTAAGCCCCGAAAGCCCCTTGGCCAAATGCAAACCCGTTTAGTTCGTTTTTTGGAAGATTTTGGTCAAATACAATTGCATCTCCAAAGGATTTTAAAAGCCTTTAGTCCAAGAGGGTCCGGAATCACTTTGAGAAGTTGCATCTTCCAAATGCAAGTGGCATTGTTCACAAATTACTATTCATCTTCTCCGAGGAGCTGATGAGGCCGAAGACTATTGACCAAACCGTCCCCGACACCGGCAACCACCGCACAAGGTCGCGCGACCCAGGCGATGGTCACTTGCGTGACCTAGGCGGCGACCCGAGCAACGTCGCCTAGGTCGCGCGACGGAGGCAACATCGCCTGCGTTGCACGACGGAGGTGATGTTTGCCTAGGTCGCACGCCTAAGCGACTATCGCCATCGGTTGGATCGCGTGCCCAGGCAACCGTCGTTGTCGCCAGGGTTCGCGCGACCCAAGCGACAGCGATGGCGACGGCTGACCACTACCTAAGGTTGCCAACCTTAGGCAATGTCCGGCGGCCTGATCTAGCCGACGGATGGTGGCTGGTTGCCGCAGGTGAATAGATTAAAAAAAATTACAATTTTTTTATTAAAAAAGAAATTTAGTCAAAGTGTTTGCCAAACGGCATTAAGGCCAAAGTTACTTCGCACTACAATGAAAATTTTCAATTTATTAAACGATATTTGCATTTCGAAAAACCCCTTTCAACCAAAAAATACTCGTATTTTCCGAAGGGCATTTGGCCAAAGCCAAACCAAATGGGCCCAACTTAGTGGCAGCTTCCCTATCGATTGCAGTAGCATATAATTCTTTTTCTCTTTATCTTTAAGATTTTTGCAGTTGTTATTATAATCTTCATGCTGTTCATTGGCTTGGAGTCTTTCCAACTATTTTTTTGACAATTTTTGCATGTCTTTCTATCGAATCCACATCTTTCCCCTTTTTTTTGTGAGTTAAATTTTTTGCAATGGCTTTAGCATGTAGACCATCATATTAATATTGCGAGCCCTTTTTTTCGTAGGCAACTTCACTTGCATGGCTTATATTCTAATCCTTTTTATGTCTTACTATTAAAACTTTCCATATTGTTTCTTCATATTTTTTTTATCATCAAGGTCATTAAGTCTTGTTCCTTAAGTTCCTGTCCATATGGATTCCCTTGGAGGGCATGCTTTTCAACTAGGAAGCAGTGTTAATGGAAGTGCATCACTACTGTGTAGTATCTTTTATCATTTCTCATGATTAAGTTGATTACGGATGCCAATTGCATAATCTTCTCCCACAAAGGATGATAGTGTCTTGGAAAAATATTTGCAATCAGGATGATTGTGCGCCCTCAACGAGAATGACTGATGATCGAGCCCACTTGATCTCTAAATGCTATCTATGCATTTTGGTTCCATTTGTGGCTAGATTAAGTTTTTTTAATTTTTTAAGGACATCCTGTAATTTATCCTTTTTCTTCTACTGTTTGCCTCCATGGCGTGATCTCCTTTTATGGAATGTCTCAGTAAAATGTGCTACGTCATTAGGATACCTGAAGCAACAAATTGTGTCTTACTTGGACAACCGTTTATTTCGAAAGTCAACGTGAATGTCAATACCACCTTACAATGTGACGCGTTAATGTGTGACAATCCATGTCGTTTGATATCTAATTTCATTACCGCCTTACGATGTGACACATCAACGTGTGACGACCCATGCCATCTGATTTGAAATTTCATATTCTGTTTGACTCTGGTTCGGATGTCCATTGTCATTCCCCAAAGTTGGTCTCTTTATAAGTAGCCATCCACGCTGTCTAATATCTAATTTCCAATTATGTTTGACTCTGTTTCAGATGTCCGTTGTGATTCCCCCTCTCGGTGTCTCCTTCATAAATAGCCTCTTCTGTTCCCTTTCTTTGACTCTTGTCTTACATCTCTAGGTCTTCTCATTCTCTTTCTCACATCCTCTCGTTCGCTTTGTCTGGAATTTGGTCTTTTAGTTTGATGTAAGATTTATGATGGTTCTTTTGAATGGGATGGACTAGAGGTATTATACCTGTAGGGGATAGAATTTGGTTTTGAGTTTTTCGCACATTTGGTGAGTTATCTTCTATTTTAAGCTTTCTATTTTCTTCAGGTGGAATCAACATGCCCATTTTGCCTTTTGTATTGTATAATATCTATCGGTGTTCAAACTTTTATGTCAATTGTACTCTAATTTGTTGATGAAGAACATGACGCTGCAAGTGGAAAAGTCTAGCAGTAAATTTCACCTTTTCCACATTTTCCTTCTATTTTTTATCATACTGTAATCTTTAGATGGTTATTTTAGTTTGTATATATAATTTAGTTTATACATCAAACATAGCTATTGAAGTTTTTTTTTTGTATATATAATTTCACGTGCATATTTTGGTAATTTATTATTATTTTTTTGTGCCAATGGTTTAGGTTAAGATGAAATGACAAAATAGAAAGAGAAATAAGAATTTTGTCATATGATAATCTTTAACTCAAATTAAAGATCTGTATAAGTTGTAACCAGTATACATGATTTCTCTATTTAATGTCAAATGCTCAAAAATCTTCGCATGAATAGACAGACCATGATCATCCCAAATGATGTATGGACTTTGGTGGTGAAGTAGATGAATGAATTTATATATAATGAAGAGTTGAATTACTATAATTGTTTTACAAAGGGATCATATTTTTATTTCAAGGCAGTATTTCTATCGCAATATGAAGGATAACAAACTTCAATTGAAACTATTACCATGTTTAGAACCCAAAATGAAATATAAGTGAAATTATATCGGATCTAAAAAAACACAATAAACTCTCGATTTATTAAAGATAAGCTCATGGTTTGATACTTATTTAGTACTTGTTTATAAATCATTAATTTAATAGTTATGGATTTATAAACTGAATGATTTGATAATATATAAAGACGAGAAACGGTCATAGGAGAAAAAAATCAAGCTAACAGCATCACCTTTTCTTTCCTTGCCATCAATACATTCACATGGTTGAATTATCTCTTTTCATTCCTATTACAAGCCGAATGAGAGCATAAATCCAAATCTTCCAAAGAGCTCTAAATTTTATATAAACCTTTTGATCCTATTAGAAAAAGATCCAACCATCCAAATATTCCGCTGGATTCCTTATCAAATTTCGATTTCACCCTTAAAGAAAGAAAGCGCATCTATTTTTATTATCAAAGGGAGGATACCTAAGGGTAAATAATCTAAGCAAATATTTAGTTGAAAGGACAATAATTATCAATAGTTATTAAAATGATTTTTTTTTATTGGCAAATCTCATTTGGGATAGATTTGATATAATTAGGAAACATGTGGATTTATTTGGATAACCTCGAAAGGCAGGGATAAAATTTGAAAGAGGAGAAAGATAAGCACGAATTTGTATTGATTATTTGTTTTAATAACAAAAACGAGGGTTATATCATTGAAATCCGATGCACACTTCAAGATCCCCTTTATGGAAAGAAGGCACATTCCTTAAAGAGGGTTAGGTTCAAATCGAAAGAAAGCGGAGCAAGTTAACCCAACCTTCTCGATGAAGGTGTACAAAATTGCACTCAAAGTGATCCATATAAAGATTCGCAACTTGCCCATTTCACCCTCCCAATTTTGAGATCAATACAGAGTGAAGGGCCAACTCATCTTTGCGACATTCCTTGACATTCAATTTTTATATAGTGTTATAAACCCAATTTGAGAATTCTTGCCTTTTAGCATCGGGTACATGCATCTCCAATTTGAAAATATGGACCATCATCCAATTACTAAGTTCCTATGTTCCACCTAAGAAAGACTAGCCGCACCCGCTTTACAATTTCTAAAACAGCAATGTTTCGGATTTTAAATAGTCATCGGATAAAGAAAATTGTCCTTAGGATATTAAGAAAAGGACAAATTCCAATAAAAAGGCACAGCCTTAGAATAAATTCAATGCCACCTTACAAACAATCAATAAAAAGTACAAGGTTTTACACCTAGAAAAATTAAACACTACCCAAAAA
This sequence comes from Angophora floribunda, assembly GCA_014182895.1. Classification (NCBI taxonomy): domain Eukaryota; kingdom Viridiplantae; phylum Streptophyta; class Magnoliopsida; order Myrtales; family Myrtaceae; genus Angophora; species Angophora floribunda. Next base: position 782,397 of record CM024710.1, read on the forward strand.
AACATGACCTTCAACATTCAAGTTACTTCTTCCACCAAACTTTTTAAAGAAGGAATAACGTACTACCGTGGAAACAAGTCGTAATGAATCATTGTTAAAAATCCCAAATGGCAGTTAAGAGGCAATTTGTGACATGCAAGGTTGCCGGGTCATTGCATGCGAGTACATAAAATTATTGAAGCCTCGGATCAAAAATAAATTTAATGACAATTGTCCAATTTAGACTTTAAGTGAAAGAAGTACCTTTTATATTCACGTTGCCCATTGTTGGTACCAAAAATTGTCAATGCTATCATTCAGAATCTTAATAGAGGGGAATGGTGGTGAGTTTCTTCTTTTCACTTACGACTAAATGGCTTTTATTTTTTAACTTTTGATTTGGATTAATTTTGCAAACAAATATTTTAATTTTTTTAATGCAAAATACTTGAAACTTTCAAGTAGAATCTTACGTGATATTTTTCATAATCCCTTGAGTAAATGCAATTGATAGTTCTTGTAAATTGTACGAGAATTTAAATCTATCTCATTATTTTTTTATGAAGTCATTTTGTAATATGTAAGATGTTAACATTAGTCTTGATTAGACTCTTTTTTTTCCTCTTTTCTCTTTTTTTTCAAACATGAGTCCATCGGACTGCTAACATGGATAATAAAGTGCATGTATCATATAATGACCAGCTCCATATTTTCATGTTGGGACATAATACCAAATCGGCAACATGAAAAAATTCATGCACATATAAATCCTCCCATGTGTCCATCGCCCATTCCACCACCAGCCTTTGTCTCCTCAAACCATCCTATCGACATCAACCGTCCCTCGCCATTGCACCGTTCTAATTTGGCGACCATGGCCACCACAAACTTAAGTAGCGAGCCATCGGGAATACTAATTGCTCGAGCAAGAGTAGTGAGCAGGGAGATATATGTAGAAAAATAATTTCTTTTTTTTCCATAAGAAAAGCTCATTTTGGTAATTTTGGCAGCCTCAAATCAAAGGGAGCATAATGGAATGGCTCAAGGACGATGGGTATTACTTCTAAAAAGTTGGACCCATTAAATGGGTGAGTCAAATCAAAAATAGCCATCGATCTATTTAACCAGTTTTGACTTATATTCATATAGTGCAAATTTAGTAACCCATATTCGATTCATTCTATATATGATTCAATTTGTATTGTTAATACTTATTAATATTTTAGGAAAACTCACATCCACTTTAAGCTTTGCTAATTAGATAATAAACAAATTAAATATTAAAAATAGTAAATAAAAAATGTAAAAATCTTATAAATTGAAATGCTTTTTTAGTAAAAAGTAGAATGGCTTCCAACTAAATTAAAGTAGCTGGACCGATCTAATTTTCAAATAAAAGTACTTGGCTAATAGTAATGTTACGTTATTCCTAAATTTTTTAAAACAAAAAAATATTTCTTTTTATTTGCAAATTTTCAAAAAGAAAGCCGCAAGAAGAATTCAGCCTAGGATGCCATCAATTCATTCACGTGGTTGAATTATCCCTTTTCATTCCTATCACAATACAAATGAGAGCATAAATCCAAATCTTCCAAAGAGCTCTCAATTTTATCCAAACCTAGGATCAAAAGATACAACCGTCCTAACATTCTGCTAGATTCCTTATTAAATTTCGATTTCACCCTTAAAGAAAGAAAGCTCATCTAGTTTTATTATCAAAGGGAGGATATCTAAGGGTAAATAATCTAAGCATATATGTAGTTGAAAGGACAATAATTATCAATAGTTATTAAAATGAATTTTTATTTTTTAGTGAATCTCCTTTGGGATAGATTTGATATAATTAGGAAAGATGGGGATTTATTTTGATAACCTTGAAAGGTAGGGATTAAATTGAAAGAGGAGAAAAGATATGCACAAATTTGTATTGATAATTTGTTTTAATAACGAAAATGAGGGCTATCATTGAAATATGATGCGCACTTCACGATCCTCTTTATGGAAAGAAGGCAGATTCCCTAAAGAGGATTAGGTGCAAATCAAAAGAAAGAGGAGTAGGTTAATCCAACCTTCTCAATGAAGGTGTATAAAATTGCACTTGAAGTGATCCATATAAAGATTTGCACCTTACCCATTTCACCCTCGCAATTTTGAGATCAATATGGAGTGAAGGGCCAACTCATCTTTGTGACATTCCTTGACATTCGTTCTTTATGGATAGGTACAGGCATCTCCAATTTGAAAATATGGACCATGATCCCATTACTAAGTTCCTATGTTCCACATAAGAAAGACTAGCTGCACCCGCATTACAATTTCTAAAACAACAATTTTTTCAGATTTTAAATAGTCATCTGACAAAGAAAATTGTCCTTGGGACATTAACAAAAGGACAAATTCCAATGAAAGACACAGGCTTATGTACTTAGAATAAGTTCAATACCACCTTACAAACAATTAATAAAAAGTACAAGGTTTTACACCTAAAAAAATTAAACACTATTTGAAAAAATGTAATCTTCAACATTCAAGTTACTTCTTCCAAACTTTTTAAAGTGGGAACAACATACTACCATGAAAATAAGTCGTAATGAATTATTGTTAAAAATCCCAAGTGGCGGTTAAGAGGTAATTTGCGACATGCAAGGTTGCCAAGTCATTGCATGTGAATACATTAAATTATTGAAGCCTCATATCAAAAGTAAATTTAATGACAATTGCCCAATCTAGACCTTAGCTTAAGTGAAAGAAGTACCTTTTATATTCACATTGCCCATTGTTGGTACCAAAAATTGTCAATGCTATCATTCAGAATCTTAACAGAGGGGAATGGCAATGAGTTTCTTCTTTTCACTTAGGGCCAAATGACTTTTATTTTTTAACTTTTGATTTGGATTAATTTTGCAAAACAAATATTTTCAATTTTTTTTGTTTAACACGAAATACTTAGGAAAACTTCACATAGAATCTTCGCAGGGAGCGTCCATCCCGCTTCTTCACGCGGAAGTAGACCGAGGATGCCGCGTGCGTCTCACGCAACGGTCGGAATTGGCCAGCAGACGTAGACCGAGGATGCCGCGTGCGTCTCACGCAACGGTCGGAATTGGCCCGCTCCTCTCTCTCCTAAGTTGAAACGCCAGCAGATCACGGCCGTCCAATCACAGGACCCTGCTTCGGATTTTTTATATTATCAACGGTCGACCCGAAGTCGGTGATACTTCCCTATAAATAACCTTCCTCTCTTCTCTCGTCGTCCTCACGCGTTTGTGGTTCTGGTGGCCCGCTCCTCTCTCTCCTCTCTTCCCATGGCCTCTGATGGCCGATATAATCGAGAGGAGTGGCGATCTCGATTTAGCGTTCTCCGTCAGCCCTTCTTCTTTTGTTTCAGTTTCTTTGATTGATTGATTGATTATTGATGGGGCTTTTCTCGGTCTGATTTTGTGAAGCTGGTTGCAGAGACCCAACGCCCCTGTTGCGCGGAGATCCTTGGGGGTTTCGCTTCGCCTAAATGCCTATGGTTTATCGGTATTTTTCTCGGTCTGATTTTTGATCGTTTAGGGATTCATCGATGGATTGATTGATTGTGTGGATTCTCGTCATTCGGTGGATTGGCAGTGTGGCTTCTTGCCGTTTGGATAATAATCTATTGAGGCCTGAGGATGTCGCTTTGGATGTCGTTTTGGGAAGTGTTTGGTTTAGCTCCTCATCCTCTGATCCTTTATTGATACATTGACCGATCTGTCTTTCCGTGCAATTGTTTAACGAGATGCTTCTGGGATTTTGATATTTGGCGAATTCACAGTTGCTTCTTTCCCCTCAGAGCAAAACTGTTTGTCTGAAGATGCCAAGGACGATGAATACGGTGTCGGCTTGTTTCATAAAACATGGGTGTTTGGGCTTTTGGAGGACTGCTGATCCTTTTGCCATCTTTTCTTTGGTTGAGATGATGATCACATTTTAGACCGGTGATAGACTGAAATTTTACTGGTTTCAACGAGAATTTGTTCTTTAGTATTTTGATCTTGGGGAGTTGATTATCATCTGGTCCTGATTCTCTCACAGGTTGGCATCTTGCCGGACTTGACAAGTGGTGATCTGTCGCGATCTTTGTGATTGTCGGAAATTGGATAAGTTCTATGGTTTCAGTTTGAATGAAATTTGTTCCCCAGTCCCATAATTTTCCAATTAATGAGAACACCGTTGTCATTCCTTTGGAATGGTGGATGTATGATCTGTGATGGTTCTATCTTTGCGTGTGTGTGCCCCAACTGTTCGCTATTCAATCAAGAACCGCTTCATCTTATTGAATTTTGAAAGCTGGTGTCCTCATCCTTCAGTCTCATCGGGCATCTATGATTGTGCATGCGTTCCTCACTCAGCTGACCCCCTTTGCGAAGCACTCTTCAGAGGAGACATCGTTCCTGAAACGCGCCCTTGATACCTTTTCTTTTTGCTTCTTGATTGATTGTTAAATCGGTCTGATTCTGTTCATGCAATGTTATTTCTGATCTTTCCAAGTTCAATTGTTACTTTTGGCCTCAGTGGCTTCAGTCTCATTGGGCATCTATGATTGTGCATGCATTGCTCACTCAGCTGACCCCCATTTTTTGAAGTACTCTTCAGAGGAGACATATACCTGAAACGCGCCCTTGATCCTTTTTCTTTTCTTTTTCTTCTTGATTGATTGTTAAATCAGTCTGATTCTGTTTATGCAATGTTATTTCTGAAGGTTGACTTCTTGCCTCTTGGGACTCTGCCATGTTGGGGGCATTATTAGGGTTTGCGCTCCTCTCATTTGATTGATTGATTGATCTTTCCAAGTTTAATTATATTATAAGCTGATTCTGGTATTCACTATTCCCTGAATTGGCAGTGGCTCATTTCTTCTTGGAGCGATCATTTTGTGAGGATGTTGTAGGTAATGAAAATATGACAGTTGGGCTTTTTGGAGGACTAATGATCTATCCCTCTTGCATTGTTTGTGGTTGAGCTGATCTAGGAAGTCTTTTGTCTTCAGGATAAATGATTGATTTAAATTTTGGCAACTTTATTGGCTTCTTTTACGGGTTGAAAGTTTTAGTGGACTTTGACAATTGCATTTTCTGTGGGCTGAGTTGATAATTGTTTGAAATTAGATGAGCTGTTACTTCTTGGACTTTAGGTAGTTATTGGTTTAAATAAACATGTCCTTACGTCTGTTTTTTTTTCTAGTTAATGAAAAAGATCAGATCAGAGTTTGGTCGAGGCAATAATATCATACCTGGCCTAGCTCGATATGGAGTGGCTGAGATCAGTGATGTTCTTTCTTGTTGCGTGCACATCAATTCTAATTTGTCTTCCACCTCTGTAATCTTTCAGTTAAGGGGAACAATCAGATGTTTTCTTTCCTTTGCAGGTCAGAGTTTGGTCAAGGCATATTTACCTCGTCAATTTCGATATGGAGTGTATGTGATCAGTAATGGTTCATTCTTGCTGCATAAGCATGACTTCATAGGACAAGCTTTTCTTTCAGAGTTCTTTCTTGTCTGGGTCCACACAAGTTCTAGTTTGTTTCTCTCCACATTCTTCTGTAAGACTCCTGATGTGGACTTTTGGCTGGTATATCTTACGACTTGATGTTTCTCGTTCTCAGTTTCCAGAGATCTTTTCTCTTATGATCAAAAATTTTTGTATGGGTGAATAAATTTTGAAGTTCCCTTGCCTTTGATCAATAGATCTCTGCTACCTTTCACAGCTTTAAGATAATGGTAAATTCAATTTGGTGAAGATGGTTGTTGAGACTGAGGTTTTCTCTGGTTCTGATCATGATCCAAATCAGTAAGTTGGACAATGTGGAAACAAATTGTTTTTTATATGGATACAGTATCTTTTTTGGTTTTTAATAGCTATGGAATTGATTAGGACGGAGATGATGTGCTGATTGCAGGAGTCTTTCAATTATGTCTAGTAATTTTAAGGATCGTACTCACCTTGTGGCTGGATAGTTAGCATTTGGTGCACTCCCTTGCTGGTAATTTCACCCAAAATGGCTGGCTGGTCACAGATAAATGAGGTTCTTGGCTTCTTGGGAAATTGCTTCTGTCGGATATGCACTCCCTTGATTCCTCTGTAATGTATATAAGATATTCACCTAATGGAGATTTTTCATAAAGCCCGTCTTTACGCGCCACAACAGATCACTGTCCAGTATCCAATCCAGATCCGCATCTTATTTTTATCGAAGTTCAAAGGCCAGTGTCTCCTTCCTAGTAATATTCCCTGCCTTGTGTCCTCATCCTGCAGTCTCATCTTGCGTTGCGTACCCCTCTCAGCTGACAGCCTCTGTGAAGTTCAGATGAGACATCTTTCCAGAAATGCGTTCTTGATCCTCTTCTTGACTGATGGTTAAATGGGTCTGTTTCTGTTTATTTTGCAAAGGTTACGCCTGGCCTCTTTAGGATGATGCTGCCATCATGCCATGTTGTGGGCATCCTCAGGGTTTGCGCTTCTCTAATTGTTGAATTATTCATCATTGATTGGTCTCTCCAACCTCTCTGAAGTTCAGATGAGACATCGTTCCAGAAATGCGTTCTTGATCCTCTTATTGACTGATGGTTAAATGGGTCTGTTTCTGTTTATTTTGCAAAGGTTATGCCTGGCCTCTCTAGGATGCTGCCATCATGCCATGTTGTGGGCATCCTTAGGGTTTGCGCTTCTCTAATTGTTGAATTATTTGTCATTGATTGGTCTCTCCAAGTTTAAATGTATTATGAGCTAATTCCGGTATTCACTATTCCGAGAATTGGCAGTGGCTCTTGCTTGGAGCAATCATTTTTTTCTAAGGATTTGTGGGAGGAGGATGAATACAATGCAACTGGTCAGTTGGTTACCTATAATACGACATTTGGGCTTTTTGGGGAACTAATGATCTATCTTGCACTGTTTGGTTGATCATCACATACAAGCCTCTTTCTTCAGGACAAATGATGGGCTGTGATCTTGACAACCTTCTAGGCTTCTTTTACAGTTTGAAAGTTTTACTGGATTTGATAGCAGGTGATCTGTTGTGTTTCCGTGGGGCTGAGTTGATAATCATTTGAAATTGGATGAGCTCCTGGTTCTTGGATTTTGGGCGGCTATTGGTTTTGAATGGAACTTGTCCTTTACTTCTGTTATGTCTTAGTTAATCCGAAAGATCAGATCTAGTTCTCTTCCCTTTGCAGATCAGAGTTTGGTCGAGGCAAATTGTTACCATCTCATTCTGAAAAGTTGAACTGGTCCTGTGCTAGGTTCCTTTCATAACTAGGTCTCTCTCTTCTCATGTTTCATGATTGGCATATGTGATCAGGCCTGACATGGGGATGTTGACAGGACATCCATCTAGACATAACTCCCTTGGCATTGCATGCACTCTGACTGGTTCTCTCCTTTGTGCTGATTCTCTTGTTTCTTATCCATCACAAAGCTGTGTTGTGTCTTGTATGCTGTCAGCAGACATGGCTGCTCTGGCTGGGAGGAGCAGACACTCAGTGCTTGGTTGGCATGTTTGTCAAATTTTGTAGTTATTTTTAGATGGATGAGAACTTAAGGGGTGAACATGGACCCCCTTCTGATCTCTTATGGTACCTTAATGTATGACTGGGTGAACTTCTACTTCGTGCAAATGATCTAATTAACAATCAAGCATAGCTGTTGAAGCTCTTTAGGGCTTTGAATTTAGAGATATCCAATTGCAGTGTGATCCTTTGCCAATGATGATCTGTCGACCTGATATTCTAATTCATGCTTCTACTGTATCTCTTTCTTATTGGCTCTACAATGGTTGTTTGAAGTCATCTTTCTTGTAATTGGAGATACTAAAAGTTTGTCTTATGATTGGTTTCATTTGCTATGTTTTTATCTGAGGGCATGAATTTTGAAGCATCTGGCTGGGTCTATTTCCTGAACAATGGTGGCGAAAGCTCTGATTATACAGAAAGGTTTATCAAAGTTATTAAGGTTCAAGCCTCCCTTTGATCATATCAACCAATTTTGTGGCTTCTAATGCTATAGAGGACTGTTCAGTCGTTGATGGGCGCTTGTTCAAGTTTATACAGAAAGGTTTATCAAAGTTATTAAGGTTCACTTTGATCATATCAACCAATTTTGTGGTTTATCATAGGGGAAGTTGATGGGTGCTTGTTCAAGTTTATACAGAAAGGTTTATCAAAGTTATTAAGGTTCAAGCCTCCCTTTGATCATATCAACCAATTTTGTGGCTTCTAATGCTGTAGGGGACTGTTCAGTCGTTGATGGGCGCTTGTTCAAGTTTAGAGCGATCCCACTAAGGACCGTGTGACGATGCTTATTGATCAGAACTGTTAGAGAATCCTGGGTCTTGAGTTGGGGGAGGGAGGAGGTTATTATTTAATGCAATTATGTTGAGATATTGCTTTTGTGTTGAAATCAAAAGTTACTTGGCCACAAGTTCGCATGATCCCTCTAGATGGATTCATACCTCATTCTCTTCGGAACTCTTACTCTATTATCTTTGTTTTCTGAGGAAGCTCGCTCTAGTTTGTACTATATTTGCAAGGATGCTCTGGAATATGCTTGTGGGTAAGCATGGGTGGATGTCTTGGATGTTTTTGCCAAATTTTATGAGCTCGCTTTGAATGAGATGGTGCACTGGACATGTTGCTTTCAGTGGGATTCACGTGTTGTATGAGCTATACCTGATGTTGAACTCGAGAGGAAAGACTTACCGTTTTGAAGACATCTAAAGAAATTGAAATTGAGTCTTCCTGCAGCACATGTGGATTCTGCTTGTATTTTTGGTCTTTTCAACATATTTCTGTTAATGACCCAAGAAAAAAAATACTTATTTCTGTCTATCATCGGTTGCTCACCATGTGGAGCAAATTGTGCAACTTTTATCGTGAAACAAGTAAGACAGCTGTGACTGGCAAAAAATAAAGTATGATTTGTACTTGGTTATCATTTAGGTCGGTGTTTTTATTTCAAAAGAAAATGGGCCTTCCTGCAGCATGTATGGATCTGCTTGTATTTTTGAATTGTTCATCATATTTCTGTCTATTGTCAGTAGCTCACTTTGTTGAGCAAATCGTGCAACTTTCATCAAGACAGTTGTTAACGAAAATTCAAGCATGAATTTGCAGATAGCACTTAATATCATTTTGGTCAGAATGCGATGTGCTGACTCTTGGAAGTGATGTCCTTGGCTCGTGATCTGTACTTCATGGAGACTTCAAAATGTTGACGATTTCGAAATGAGCGCGGGGGTTTAGTTGTGACTAGGGAATTCATTTGTGGCATCTGATTGTGGGTGTTCCTGATCAAGTTTCCTAATTGGATGAGTGGTTTGCTAATTAGTAATCGTGGGCAATATTGAATTAGGTGAGGTAGCAAGTCGAAGTTAGGTGGTCTTTTTAATATTTTAACCGCAATTTATTTAAGAATAAAAAATTATTTAAAGCCAGCCCCAATTTCTAAAACCAGAGCACCCTGGCAACTCAGGACATATGTGGTTAAAGATGACTCGTCAGGACCGTCCCTCCTAATTTTCTTACGGTGCGCATCTCAAGTGAAGTTCAGAATTGGCAGCCCACAGCCTTTCCTTATTTTAACCCGTCAACAGATCACAACCATCCAATCGCGTCACTGCATCAGATTTATTATTTTTGAGGATGGACCCAAAGTCGGTGAGTAAAAATCACCGACCTTCCCTAACGGTTTCTGGTTCCTACTCGCTTTCCCCTCTTCTCTCTCCCATGGGGTCGATTGCTTTCTGGGTCTGATTTTGTGAAGCGTCTAGTTGCAGAAATCCCCTGTTGCGGATATTCTCGAGGGTTTGGCTTGGCTTGGCCTACAATTATCAAAAAAGCGTCTGATTTTTTGGTTGAAGGCCATTTTCATCAAATTATCTAGTGGTCTTTGTGTTATTTTTCGACCAACTTAATTTGGATTCTTGTTATACGGTGAATTGGCAGCCGGGCTTCTTTCCTCTCTTGGATCATATCTCCTTCGCGTCTGAGGATGCCATTGCAGGAAGTGTTTGGTTTAGCTTGTCCTTTGACCCTTTATTGTGAGCCGCTTGTGGATTTGTTATTTGGTGCATTCGCAGTGGCTTCTTTCCCTTGGAGCAAAACTGTTTGTCTGAGGATGTCAAGGATGATGAATATGATGACACCACTCTGCTTGTTTAAATATGGAGCGTTCTTTAATCTATGATGGTTCTTTATAGTTAGATATTAGAGGAATGGTTTGACTGGGCAACATTATTAATTCTTTGGCACTTTTATCCGAGTATTAAGTTGTCGTTGGAAGGTCAATAATTGTCTGACTTTCTTATGTTGTAGGAGCTGTTTACAAGTCTGGAAAGCTTGAGGTCCACATTAGTTTTGGCTTGCTTCTCTTCATCCTTATCTCAAATGTGAACTGCAACCACAAATTGAATTGCTTTCAGAAATCGTGCAAATAATTTATGCAGGATTTATTTCTCATGATACTCTTAAAGTAGACTCTTGGCAAATCAAAATTTGGTTAACACTTATGACTTTGGATTTTTTTATTTTGTCAACTGATTTTGGATAGCAGTCATTTTTTTCGCATATTAGAGCCTTTCTCCTCATGATTGGATGGAAAATTTTTGATTTGTATGTCTTACCTATTTTTCATCAATGGATAGATCCTACATGTTATTCATCACTGTCTTTTTCCTTTCAACATACTTTGTTGCACATTCACTCCGAGATGTTATCTTTGTGTGACCTATTATCCCTTTTTTCTCTAGTTATTTGGAACTTGCAGGATAGGTTCTTTTTGAATTTTTTTTTTGTTTCACACTGTTTTTTCCAATTACATTAACCTTTTGCCAAAACTTTAATGTATGGTATTTAGTGTTTTCACATATAAAGCAATGCTGTTGAATGGTTCATCAATAGATTGATCTTTTCATTAAATTGTCTATCAAAATGATTCCGGATTTCGGTGGGTTGGCAGTTGCTTCTTTCCTCTTGGAGCGATCTTTTTCCATCTGAGCATGTCGTCTACGGATGATAACTACATAGAAGCTTCATTGAATAAGTTGTTTGGGCTTCTTGGGGAGGAGTGGTGATCTATTATGCAGTCTTGTTTGCTTCAGTTTATAAGTAGTATTTGATCACATCTTCAGGACAAGCGATGGCTGAAATTTTGAAGATTTCTAGGCATTTTCTAGTCTGATTTAAGTTTGTCTTCAGTTGATTATCTCTGGGGAGCAATGAGATAAGTATCATCAAGTTCTATTCTTCCACAGGTTGAAGTTTTGCCGGTTTTGAGAGGTGGTGATATATGGTGTTCTTCTGTGGGGCTGAGTTCATGATTGTTTGAAATTGGACAACCAACTGCTTGGCAGATTCTAGGCAGTTATTGGTTTGAATGAAGTCTGTTCTCTGCTTCTGCTTTTTTCTGGTTTTGGGGAGATGATTAGGGCCTAGTTCTCTTTCCTTCGATGCAAACCTCTTCTGGTTCAATGTGGACTGTCTTTAATCTGTGATATTTCTTTCTAGATTTCATTTAATAAGCTCTTCTTTATTTAAGATTATATTGGGTTTTGTTGTATTTGAAAGATGAATAATAATTGACTATCTTCCATTGTAACGATTGTTAATGAGTCTTGAAAGCTTGAAGCCCACTAAATTCTGGCTTGTTTCTATTCATTCCTGTAAGGCATGCTACAATCACTAAATCGATTGATGGTAAATCATGCCGATATCGCATGTGCAATTTATTCTTGCCTTTTCTTTTTTCCCTAATACTAGCTTCCCACAATACCTAGTTAGGCTTAGGCGTTTTTTCCTATATAATTGATGTGCTTTCTTTTGGTACAGATCCTTTGGTGGAACTTTTTTGTTTGGCCAGTGATTTATATACTTTTAGGTGGTTGTTGAGGAGTGATCATGGACATTGTTAGTGTTCATGCTTCTACTTTGATCCTTTATTGAAATCCATCCTCCTGTTGTTTCAGAGCTGTTTCTGAATTTATAATCCCGTGGATAGGTAGTAGCTTCTTTTCTCACGGCGCAATCTCTTTGATCGAAGATGTTGTCTAAGGAATGGTACGCATGATGAGGTTGGTCAATTATTACCCAGAATAACTGCGCTTTTCTTGAGTTCAATGATCTATTCACATCTATCTAGGTTTGCGTTGGTGGAAGGGTTTTTGTTGAATTTCATTCATCAGTTCATTCTCTTGGAGTGGAAAGATGATAATTGTCTCAGTTCTAATTCCTTCATAGGTTGGAGTTTAGCGAGATTTTAGAAGTGATGATCTATCGCCTTTTCTGTGCGGCTCAGTGGATGAATTGCGTAGTCCGGGCTTTGTTTGAAATTGAATAAGCTCCCACTCCTTTGATTTTGGTTCTTTGATGTCCTCACTCTCTTTGTATATGGATCAATCCCTAATCAATTGATATACTGGCCGTGCTTTTATGATAGAAGGTGCAAGAACTAGCTTGACTATGCTTTGAAAGTTTGGAGTTCAACGAAAGATCTCTGGTTGTTATTGGATGGCCTCTTTGTTGGACATACTTGCAAGAAGAGAGTACCAAGTCTCCTTAGCTGCAATAAGATATCTGTATGGGTTTGCTTAGCCTGTATTTTCCGCTGCTGTGATTCTTTCTTTGGGTACAGTAACTTTGTTTGGGGGACATTATACAAATGAGGTGATTTTGCTGGTGAGATGTGTTGTTTTTAATTTGTGCTGCCTCCTTGAGAGGGCCTAATTTCTGTATATTATAGGTTCTCGTTGATCCATGGCCCTGTGAAGACTTTCCTGTCAGGACCTATGATATACTTCGCTGGAAACTATTAGCATCTCATTTTGTAAAGATGAACTGGTACTGTGCTTTTGCCTTTGGCTTCCTAATTACACACACCACATAGATTCCTATCATGACTAGAAGGTCGCTTTCTTCTTGTGTTTCATTATTGGCATATGATGGGCATGTGGACAGGACAGCCGTCTAGACATAACTTCCTGTGGCATTTCTTGCATTCTCATCAGTTCTCTCCTTTTTGCTGATTCTCTTGCTTCTTATCCACTAAAAAGCCATATTTTTATGTGTATATGCTGTCTACAGACATGGCTGGGAGGATTAGATAGTAGTCGCTTGCTTGGCATGTTTGTCAAATTCTGTAGTTGTTTTTAGATGGGTGAAACTGAAGGGGCAGATGATAATCTTGCAGTAAATAAGCTTTGGTTTGAGGTTTTTACATATCTGGTGAGCATGGACTTCAGTCTACTTCCCCTTCTGATCTGTTATGATACCCTAATGTACGATGGGCAAACTTCTGATTGCCAATAGCAGTGTGATCCCTTGCCTATGGTTGTCTGTTCACCAGATATTCTAATACATGGTTTTATTATATCTCTTTCTCTTTGGCTCCGCAAGGGTTCTTCAGTGTCATCTTCCTTCTAATTGGAAATATTAAACAGTCGCCTTATGATCAGTTTCATTTGCTTTGGTATTTGCTTTGAAGGCATGAATTTTTTGAAGGATCTGGCCTGGTCTATTTCCAGAACAATGTTGGCGAAGGCTCTGATTTTATAAAGAAAGGTCAATGAACCTTATTAAGGTTCAAGTCTCCTTCTGATTATATCAATTAATTTAGTGGCTTTGATGTGATGCGGATTTATCCATTCATCAACAGGTGCTTGTTCCAGTTTAGACCGATCTTGCCAAGGACCGTGTGAGGATGCTAATTGATCAAATCTATTAGAGGATCCAACTTCTTGAGTTGGGGAATGTTTAGTTGAGCTACTGAGTTGTTTTTCTTCTTAGTGGGTCAGGGTGATGAACGATGTCTGGATCTTTCTATAGGGATCGTCTGTAGCTGCATTAATTGCGCGAAGATCTGGTTTATGATATTTTCATTTTTTAGGATGCCATGAATGTCTAGTTCACTTCCTGTTGTATGTTGGAGTCATTTTGTTGCAAATTATGCTGAATTCGACCTGGTTCATGTTGTATTGGATTGACCCATTTAACAAACCTTTAGGGGAATGATTTCACTTGGCAAGGTTTTTTCGTTTTGCTTCTCATCGGGATATTGTTGGTATAAATGGTTTATTTTGGGTTCCAGTTCAAGTCTCTCTCTTCCATGATGCCGTGCTCTCATCTCCAGTTGCGAACTTCACTGGATTAAACTAAATTACTACAATCGTGTCTTGTGTCCAAGGCTGGCTGGTGGTTGTTTAGCTTGGTCATTTGGGGCATTCACTTTTTGCTTCTTCTGGCTGTATTTTTGGTATAAATGGTTTGTTTTGGGCGCCAATTCAATTCTCTCTCTTCAATGATGTTATGCTTTTATCAACCACAACTGAGCCCTATTTCAACGCTAAGCCTAGTGCCTTTGCCCGGTCATTTTGTGGCACACATCGATCAAATGCTTCTATCATATACTTGTGAGATGGGAAACTGATTGCAGATATATACTCACATTGCAGATATTTACTCACATCATTGCAGATTATCTGTTTCTAGCTTCGATTAGTTTGGTGCAGTCCGTAGAAGCTCTCTCTTGGATTCTCTTTATATTCAATCTCCAGTTGATATAAAATTTCCCTGACAAATTAGTCTTATACTGCTTGTGTTTAACAATCAGGAATTACTTGCCACGAGCTCATTCGATCCCTCTACATGGATTCACCCCTCATTCTCTCTGAAACTCGTGTTTTATTATTATCATTTTCTGAGGAATCTGGCTCTAGTTTGTAAAACCTGAGCTATGCCGCGACCATAGCAGCTTCAGGACATGTGGTCAAAGATTACTCATCACAAGCATCCCTCCTAATTCTTTTATCGCGTGCATCTCAAGCAACAGTCGGAATTGGCAGCCCACCCACTTCCCTGAATTAACCTGTCAGCAGATCACAATTGTCCAATCACAACTCTCCTTAGGATTTATTATTATCAATGCTCAATCTGCAGTCGGTGTATTCTTCCCTGTGAGTAATTGTCCTTTTCCCCTCTCGTCCTCATTATATAGTTTGCCCTCTTCACGTGTTTCCATATCTGCTCATGTTCCCCTCTTCTCTCTCTCCGCATGGCCTCTGCAAACATCGTCTATAGAGAGAAGTAGCAATCCCAATCAAGCGCTATTCATTAACCATCCCTTCTCCTTTTGTTTCTATTTCTTGATTTATTGTTATTGGGCCAATCGCTTTCTCGGTCTGATCTTGTGAAGTGTCTGGCTGCAGAGACCCCCTGTTGTGGAGATTTTTGAGGGTTTCGCTTGGCCTACAATGCCTATGGTCATCTGAATTATTCGGTTTACGCCTCTTCCTCCATTGATCTATCCTTTACTGTTTTGGTAGCTTATTCTGGATTTCTATTATTCAGTGAATTAGCGATGTGGCTTCTTTCCTCTTGAATCATCTCTTTTGTATGAGGATGTCTGTGGGAAGTGTTCAGCTGCTCCTCTAATCTTTTATTGATCTATTGACCGATCAATCGATCGATCCATTTAATTGTTTTACAAGCTGCTTCTGGATATTGTTATTTGGTGAAATTTGCAGTGGCTTCTCTCCCCTTGGAGGCAAACTGTTTATCTGAAGATGTCCGGGACAATGAATACGACGACACTGGTCAGCTTGTTTAGGTGTGGGCTTTTTGGAGAACTGATGATCCTTTTGCTGTCCTTTTTCTGTTTGAGACAATGGACTAGTAGTCTTTGATCACATCTTAGACCGGCCGATAGACTGAAATTTACTGGTTTTGATGGGAATTTGTTCTTCAGTTTGGTGTTTCTTTTTTTCTTTTTTTTCCTTTTCCTTTTATTTTTTAATTCTGGGGGAGTTGATTATCGTCTAGTCCTAATTCTCTAACAGGTTGCAGTTTTGTTAGACTTGACGAGTTGTCTTCTGCTGCAAGCTAATGATGGTCTGAAATTGGATAAGCTCTATTGTCTCTCGAGGCAGTTATCAGCTTGAATGAAATTTGTTTACCAGTCCTAAAATTTTCCGTTGATGCGAAAACTGATTCTCATTCCTTCAGAGGTCAGTGTTTGGTCAATGTTTGATCTATGATGGTTCTTTCTTTGAAAGTTGTACGCGCCACAATGGATCACTATCCAATCCAAATCATTTCTCTTATTTATATTGAAGTTCGAAAGGGGTGTCTCTTTCCTAGAAATAGTCCCTCCCTCGTGTCCTCATCCTTCAGTCTCATTGGGCGTCTATGATTGTGCATGCGTTGCTCACTCCGTTGACCCCCTTTGCAATGCACTTTTCAGAGGAGACATCGATCCCGAAATGCACACTTGGACCTTCCTCTTTTCTTTGTCTCACAGTTGATTGTTAAATTGGCCTGATTTGTTTATGTGATGTCTTTTGCCGAAGGTCACGCCTTGCCTCCGCAGGACTCTGCCATGTTCTGGGCATTGTTAGGGTTTGCACTCCTCTGATCATTGATTGATTCATCATTGACTGATCTTTCCTAGTTCAATTGTATTGTGAGCTGATTCTGGTATTCACTATTCTGTGAATTGGCAGTGGCTTCTTTCTTCTTGGAGCGATCGTTTTCTCTGAAGATGATGTCTGAGAGGACAATGAATACAATGCAACTGGTCAGTTGGCTAAGTAGAATAAGACATTTGGGCTTTTTGGAGGACTAATGATCTAATTTTTGCACTGTGTGGTTTAGCTGATGATCTAGGAGTCTTCTTTGGGACAAGCAATGGACTGAAATTTTGACAACCTTCTGGGCTTCTTTTACAGGTTCAAAGTTTTACTGGACTTGACAGTTAGTGATCTGTTGCGTTTTCTGTGGGGCTAAGTTGATAATTTTTGAAATTAGATGAGCTCGTGCTTCTCGGATTTTAGGCAGTCATTGGTTTGAATGGAACTTGTTCTTTACTTATGTTATTTTCTAGTTAATTCAAAAGATCAGATCTAGTTTCCTCCCCTTCGCTGATCAGAGTTTGGTCGAGGCAATACTTTACCAGGCCAAGTTCAATATGGAGTGTCTGGGATCAGTGATGTTCTTTCTTGCTGCATATGCATCAATTCCTAATCTGTCTTCTGCTTCCCTTATCTTCTGGTTAAGGGGAAAGATCAGATGTTCTCTTTCCTTGGCAGGTCAGAGTTCGGTTGAGGCAATAGTTTACCTTGTCAATTTTGATATGGAGTGGCTGTGATCAGTAATGGTTCATTCTTGCTGCATAAGCATCAATTCATGGGACATAAGCTCTTCTTTCAGAATTCTAACTTGTTTAAAAAGGTCCACACAAGTTCTAGCTTGTTTCTCTTCATTCTTATCTGTGTGCCAGGATCACTAATTGGATCTCTCTGGTAAATCAGGGAGATAGCATACGTAAGAGTTATTTGTCATGTTCTTTTTCTATCCTGGAACTAGCTCCAGGCATTACCTAGTTTGCTTCACCTTTTTTCTTACACTGCTTCTGTGTTTTCTTTTGGTATAGAACAAGCAGTGATTTCTCGTATTCTTTTGGGGTGAGAGGTCGTTTGAGTTGGTTGGACTCTGTTATTGGCCAAATAAATGTCTGCCTTGTAGGGTTTTTCTTTGGTTATTGGGACTGTGAAGGCTTATTACTGACAGAATTGGTGTTACTTCAGCACAACCGGTAGCATCTAATTCTGAAATGATGTACTTCAGATATCTGTGATGATTTTCATTCTTAATCTTTCTTATTTTATTTCTATTTCTTAATGGATGATGAGCCGATTACTTTCTCGATCTAATTTCAGAAATGTCTGGCTTGTTGCAGAAGCTTAATTGGTTCTGTTTCCTGTTGCCTCTTCGGGACTTTGCCATGGTCATGGACATCATTAGGGTTTATTCTCCTCATCTGACCATTTAATAATTGATTGGTCGGTCATTCTGTTTAGATTTTTTATGAGCAGATTCTAGATCTGGTATTTAGTGGATTGGAAGTACCTTCTTCTCTGATGGACCGATCTCTATTTCTGAGGATTTCATGTAAGAAGCGGTAAATGTGATGAGTTTGATCAATTGTTGCATAGAATAAAGCATTATAATGTTGGGTTGGTGGACTAGAAGTACCGGGTGATGAACTGAAATTTTTAATAATTTGTGGATAAACACTTATGTTTCCTTTTTAAATTCATTCTTTCATTGATTATCTTTAAGTAGTGGCAAGAAAAGAGATGATAATCATGTAGTTCTAATTGGTTTAGGTTGAAGGCCTGTTGAATTTGGGAAGCGCTGATTCATTGCCTTTTTTGCAAGGCTGGGACCAAGTTTTGTTTGAAATTGGATAAGCTCTCATTTATTGGATTCTGGACAGTAAATTTTATTGAAGCAAGGGTATCCTATTCAGTTCTTTTTATTTTGTTGGTCAGAAATTGGTGAAGCAAAGACTTCTTTCCTAAATATGGGGCGTTCTTTAATCTATGACGGTTCTTTATAGTTGGATATTAGAGGAATCGTTTGATCAGGCAAGATCCTTAATTCTTTGGCACTTTTATCCGAGTATTAAGTTGTTTTTGGAAGGTCAATAATTGTCAACTGTCTTCTGCTGTAGGAGTTGTTTACAGGTCTGGAAAGCTTGAGGTCCGTGTTAGTTTTGGGTTGCTTCTCTTCTTTCTTATCGCATATGTGAATTGCAATTACTAATTGAATCACTTTTGGAAATCATGCAAATATTTTATGCAGGATGTATTTGTCATGGTGTTTTTGTAGTAGACTCTAGGAAAATCTAACTTTGGTTGGCACTTATGACTTGATTTTTTTTTCTTTTGTCAATTGATTTTGGATGGCCTTCTGAATATTGTAGGACGATAGCTGATACCAGTTGTTCTTTGGCAGATTAGTGTCTTTCTCCACATGATTGGATGGAAAACTTTTGATTTGTCCGTCTTAGCTTTTTCTTTGAATAGAACTATCATGCATGTTATTTATCACTGAATTTTTCCTTTCCACATCTACTTGAATTTTGTGTCAATTTGTTAAATTTTGTTTATTTGAGATTTTTTGCTAGGTTTCTTTTGTGTTTATATTGGATGAGATTACTGACTTGTTTAGATGGCAATTTCTTATGCTGAGATGTCTCTATGTTATTTGGAACTTGCAGATAGGTTAGGTTCTTTTCCAAAATAATGTTTCTTTTCTACGCTGTTTTTTCCCGGTAACATCGACCTTTTCCAAAAATTTACCAAATGTTACGTATTTCACTTACAAGCAATGTTTTTGGATAGTTTATCAATGGATTGATCTTTCCATTAAATTGTTTGACAAGATGATTCTGGATGTCGTTGGATTGGCAGTTACATCTATCCTCTTGGAGTGATCTCTTAATCTGAGCATGTCGGCTAAGGATTATAAACAATACATAGAAGCTGATTTTTTTCTAGGTTACTTTTGTGCATATATTAGATGAGATCAATGACTTGGTTAGATGGCAATTTCTTATGCTGAGATGTCTCTATGTTATTTGAAACTTGCAGATAGGTTCTTTTCCAAAATAATGTTTCTTTTTTGCACTGGTTTTTTGCGGTCGCATTGACCTTTTCCAAAAACTTTACCAAATGTTATGTATTTCACTGACAAGCATTTTTTTTTTGGATAGTTTATCAATGGGTTGATCTTTCCATTGAATTGTTTAACAAGATGATTCTGGATGTCAGTGGATTGGCAGCTACATCTGTCCTCTGGGAGCGATCTCTTCATCTGAGCATGTCGGCTAAGGATTATAAATAAGACATAGAACTGTTATGCAGTCTTTTTTGCTTGAGTTCTGAAGTAATCTTTGATCACATCTTTAGGACAGGGGATGGACAGAAACTTTGGAGGTCTCTACATATTTTGTAGTTTTGATTTAAGTTTGTCTTCGGTTAATTATTTTTGGGGATTAGTGAGATAATTATCAAATTTTAATTCCTCTACAAGTTGAAATTTTTCTGGTTTTGAGAAGTGGTGATCTATTGAGTTCTTCTGTGGGGCTGAGTTGGTGATTGCTTGAAATTGAACAAGCAACCGATTCATGGATTCTAGGCAGTTATCAGTTTGAATGAAGTTTGGTCTCTTTTCCTCTTGGATCATATCTCTTGACATCTGAGGATGCCGCCATGGGAAGTGTTTAGTTTAGCTCCTCCTTTGACCCTTTATTGATACATTGACTGATCGATCTTTCCGTACAATTGTTTTTCGAGCTGCTTCTGGATTTTTTTATTTGGTGAATTTGCAGTGGCTTCTTTCCCCTTAGAGCGAAACTGCTTGTCTCAGGATGTCTAGGATGATGAATACTAGATGACATTGGTTGGTCAGTTTTTTCGTAAAAACTTGGATATTTGGGCTTTTTGGAGGACTGATGATCCTTTTGCTGCCTTTGATCACATCTTAGACTGAAATTCACTGGTTTTGATGGGAATTTTTCTTCGGTTATATGATCTTGGGTACTTGATTATCGTCTAGTCCTGATTCTCTCACAGGTTGGAATCTTGCCAGACCTGACTAGTGGTGATCTGCTGCAGATGATTGTCTGAAATGGGATAAGCTTTGTTTCTTAAGGCTGTTATCGGTTTGAATGAAATTTGTTCTCCAGTCCCTTAATTTCCTGATTACAGCGAAAACCGATTTTCATTCATTGAGAGGTCAGTGTTTGGTCCATGTATGATATGTGATGGTTCTTTTTTTGTGAGGTGTACGCACATCACTACCCCCAATCCAGATCCGCTTCATCTTCTTTTTATTGAAGCTCGAAGGCCAGTGTCTCTTTCCTTGTGTCCTCATCCTGCAGTCTCATCTTGTGTCTATGATTGTTCCTGCATTCCTCTCCCAGTTGACAGCCTCAGCAAAGTACTCTTCAAATGAGACATTGTTCCCGAAATGTGCTCTTGATACTAGTTCTTTTCTTTTTTCTCTTTTGATTGTCAAACCGGTCTGATTCTGTTTATGCTATGTTTTTCTCCCAAGGTCACGCTTCACCTCCCTGGGACTGTAATGTTGTGGGCATTGTTAGGGTTTGCCCTCCTCTGGTCATTGATTGTATCATCAATTAATTGATAATTCCAGGTTCAACCGTATTATGAGCTGATTCTGGTATTCACTATTCCGTGAATTGGCAGTGGCTTCTTTCTTCTTGGAGCAATCAATTTCTATGAGGACAATGTCTGGGAGGACAATGAAGACAATGCAACTGGTCAGTTGGTTACATGGATTATGACATTTGGTGTTTTTGGAGGACCAATGATCTAATCTTGCACTGTTTGGTTGAGCTGATGATCTAGAAGCCTTTGTCTTTAGGACAAGCAATGGACTGAAGTTTTTTTACAACCTTCTAGGCTTCTCTTACAGGTGGAAAGTTTTATTGGACTGTGGGGCTGAGTTGATAATTGTTCGAAAGTGGATGAGCTCCTGCTTCTTAGATTTTAGGCAGTCATTGGTTTGAATGGAACTTGTCCTTTACTTATTTTAATTTTCTAGTTAATCTGAAAGATCAGATCTAGTTCTCTTCCCTTTGCAGATCAGACTTTGGTTGGGGCAATACTTTACTTGGCCAAGTTTCATGTGGAGTGTCATCAGTGATGTTGTTTCTTGCTGCATAAGCATCAATTTCTAATTTGTTTCCACTTCTTTTATCGTCTAGTTCAGGTGGAACAATCAGATGTTCTGTTTCCTTCGCAGGTCATAGTTTGGCAGAGGCTATACTTCACCTTGTCAATTTCAAGAGGGAGTGTGTGATCAGTGATTGCTGCATAAGCATCAATTCATAGGACAAGCTCTTCTTTCAGAGTCCTTTCTTGTTTGGATAGGTTCACACACTAGCTCATTTCTCTTCATTCTCATCCATGTGCTACACTCACTAATTGGATCTCTGTTAAATCATGGAGATATCATATATAAGATGCATGCGTTAAGCTCTTCTTCCCTGACCTGGAACTGGGTTGAGGCAATGACTAGCTTGTTTTGCCTTTTATTAACACGACTTCTGTGTTTTCTTTAGGTACAGAACATGAGGTCATTTCGTGTTATTTCCATGCAAGAGGTTTTTTGAGTCGGTTGGACTCAGTCAATGGCCATGTAAAATGTCTAAATTGTAGGTTTTCTTTGGTTAATTGGACTCTGGAGGCTTATTGCTGATAGAATCGTTTTTACTTAATGGCCTATTGGTAGCATCTAATTTTGAAATGATGTACTTCAGATATCTATCGCAATTTGCATTATTATTGATTTTTCTTATCTTGTTTCTATTTCTTAACAGATGATGAGCTGATTACTTTCTCGGTCTAATTTCAGAAACATCTGGCTTGTTGCAGAAGCTTAATTCGTTCTGTTTCCTGTTGCCTCTTTGGGACTTTGCCACGGTCATGGACATCGTTAGGGTTTACTCTTCTCTTTGACCATTTAATAATTGATTAGTTGTTTGTTCTATTAAGATTTTTTATGAGCAGATGCTGGATCTGTTATTTAGGGGATTGGGAGTAACTTCTTCTCTGATGGACCGATCTCTTCTTCCGAGGATGTTGTGTAAAGAACAGTAAATATGATAAGTTTGGTTGGTTGTTGCATACAATAAAGCGTTCTAGCTTATTCTGGGACTGACACGACTCTTTTGCAGTCTAATGTTGGGTTGGTGGACTTGAATACTGGGTGATGAATTGAAACTTTTAATAATTTCTTGCATGGACACTTATGTTTCTTTTCTAAAATTTATTCTTTCTTTAATCATCTTTGGGTAGTGGGAAGAACCAAGAAGATAATCATCCAGTTCTATTTGCCTTTGGTTGAAGGTTTGCTGAATTGGGAATTGCTGATCCATTGCCTTTTCTGCAAGACTGGGAGGATGAGTTGTGGAGACGGGGTTTTGTTTAAAACTGGATAAGCTCTCATTTATTGGATTCTGGACAGTAAATGGTTCCGTTATTATTCTTTAGTTCCTTTTTTTTGGCAAGAGGATGGTGGATAAGCTCTCATTTATTGGATTCTGGACAGTAGTTTTCTTTGTGGATTGGAGGGATGAATGGTTCCGTTATTATTTTTAGTTCCTTTTTTTTAGCAAGAGGATCACCATCCAGTTCTCTTTCTTTTGTAGGAAATTGGTTAAAGCAAAGACTTTACCTCTAAATTCTACATGGTGTGTTCTTTTGATCTATGAGGGTGCTTTATAGCTGGATATTAGAGGAATGGTTTCCTTCGACAAGATCCTTAGTTATTTGGTACTTTTATCTGTAAAGCTTGAGTCCACATTAGTAAGTTCAATTTTATTTGTTTTGTTGGTATCAACTAAGATGATATAGCTGATAAGCTCTTTAGGGCGGCTGTTCTTCGGCAGATTAGCGCCCACTTTCTTCTTTGGGATTGCATGGAAAACTTTTGATTTATGTCACAACTTTTTCTTTGATGGAACTGTCTGGAATTGTCCTGCATGTTATTTATTATGGACTTTTTCCTTTTAACATACTTTGTCGCACGTTCATTTGGAAATACATTTTTTGCATATGCATTCGTTATGATTTGGCATGAATGTCTGCTTGAATTTTGTGTCGATTGATGTTAAATCTGGTTTATATGAACAATTTTTTGTCAGGATTCTTTTGTGTTTATATTTGATGAGACTGATGTTGTCTGGATGGTTTGGTGTGACTTATTGCCCCTTTTTCTCTATATTTTTTGAACTTGCAGGGTAGAATCATTTCCAAAACAATATTCGTTTTTCACACTGTTTTCTGCGGCAACATTTACCTTTTGCCAAAACTTTACTAAAAGTATAGTATGTGATGTTTTCACTTATAAAGCGATGTTGTTAGTTGGTTCACCAGTAGATTGATCTTTTCCATTAAATTGTTTATCAAGATGATTATGGATTTCAGTGGAGTGGCGGTTGTTCCTCTTGGAGCGATCTGTTCATCTGATCATGTCGTCTCAGGATGGTAAGTACATACTTATAAATCTTTTCCAAAACAGCATTCGTTTTTCACACTGATTTTTGCGGTGACATTTACCTTTTGCCAAAACTTTACCAAAAGTATAGTATGTAATGTTTTCACTTATAAAGCGATGTTGTTAGTTGGTTCATCAATAGATTGATCTTTTCCATTAAATTGTTTATCAAGATGATTATGGATTTCAGTGGAGTGGCAGTTGTTCCTCTTGGAGCAATCTGTTTATCTGATCATGGGACTATGAAGACTTTTCTGCCAAGACCTAAGTTATACTTGGTTGCAAACTATTAGCATCTCATTCTGAAAGATGAACTGGTATTGCGCTTTTGCCTCTTGCTTTTAATAACGTACACCACATAGGTTCCTTTTAAAACTAGAAGGTTTCTTTTTTCTTGAGTTTCATAATTGGCATGTGTAATCATGCCTTCACATGGGGATGTTGACAGGACAGCCATCTAGATATAACTTGCTTGGTGTTGCTTGCATTCTGACTGGTTCACTCCTTTCTGCTGATTCTCTTGTTTCTTATCCATCACAAAGCTGTGTTGTTTCGTGTATCCTGTCATGCTGTCATGATTCTCTTGTTTCTTTTCCATTTTATCTGATTTCGATGCTTTGTTTTGCCAGTTTAATCTTTTGGTATGTTTTTCAGTTAACTGGTTATACCAAATTTCAACAATAGGAGCACTCTTTTATCTTAGAGAACCTTGCTTTCATTTCTTATATTCATTAATCCTTCCTATTGCTTTTTGTTAAAAATTTTCATGTTGGTTCTTCAGGCATTTTCATTATTGTGAACTCTTTGCTCCGACAAAGATTGGATACGTTGCCATTTCTTTCTTGCAGAAGCCATCTTTGATTTCTCCTGACAATTATAGGTTTTCCATACCTATCGGAAATAGTTTCGTTCTTGTGATACGTATAATGCAATTGTCACACTGCAGTGCCTTTAGTTAAAGTGATGCAAATGTCTTAGGTTGACATGGTATCCTAGCTTGTTCCAGGACCTAGGGACTTTGACTAGGTCAAATGTCTTCAGTCTGTGTTTTAAATCAAGATTCTTTTACCACTATCAGATGTCACTTTTAGTATGTCATCACACTGCAATGGTGTTTCTCAAAATGTGGACCCAGTTATGTGCTCTATCAGTATCACAGCTGAAACTCTGATCTGGAAGGCTATTCACTCTGAAAGTTGGGTGGCTACCTTGTTGGAAGAATTTGAAGAGAAGTGGCCGTGTCTTATATCTCATTGGTGTTTAATATTGTCCATTTTGGCTCATTGATATGCACTTTTTGTGCTCTTTTCTGCTGGTATAGATTCTTCACTGTGAACATTAAACTAACAACTGGACATATTATACCGGGATGGAGTTTCTGAACCAGTCAAGCCTTCAGGATGCAAACTAGGGACTGCCATTCTCTGTGCATCATTTTTTTTTTGTGGTGTTCTTTTCAATTTCTTCAAAAATTGGATTGACCTGTACAGATCATTTTCAGCAGTAGAACCAACTTTGGCGTCAAGGGGGGTGGAATCCCTTTTATATTGGATGGACCGATAGTATCATGTTCTCATGTTTTGCTGTTAATGAAATAGAGGTCTATCATCTTCTCATGTATTGCTGTTAATGAAATAGAGGTCAAGACTTGTTTGATTGGGTTGTTATGATGTTTGGCAGAGTCTCTTTGTCTCGGTGATGATCTTTGCTCGGGATGATTACAGTTTGCAGCCATTGAAATGGTGGGGTTGCGCTTGCTTTATTCATGCACGAATTGAATGCTGTGTCTGTACTTTTTCCTCACTTCTCCACCAACATCTACTGGATAATGGACCCCATGTCATGAATTGTTGATCCATTGGAAGCAACATTGACAAGATGTCTGTTGATTTATGGAAATGAAAAAAATGCTTTGTGGAAGTTGTTGGGTGAAGTTCGGATGTCATTTAAAAGGGAATTCTATGGCGGCTCCTTTCTTCACTTTGGCTCTTAGGTCTTTATGGAACTAAGACTTTACATGAGATGCGGCGCATGGCTTGGGTAGTCATCTATTTTCAGTTTCCTAGTTTGATTGCTGTGTGCCAGGTGACTTCAGGTCTGATGAACATGAGAAGAGACATCAGAAAGTCCTTATTTGTCCCCATCTGGCTTCTGGTTTGGGTTGATTATAATGTTGGTCATATTTATTCCCACATTTGGTCTTCTAGACTGCCTTTTGGAAGATTCCTTGATGTGCCTAAGAATTTATTTTTTTCTGGCGATGATTTTCAAATCCAATGTGGAGGCTTTTGTAATAGCCCATGGGACACATGGAACATGAGATGAATTGCTTGTTCACATATCCAGTGTTATCCTTGTCTAATATTTGTCAATTTGCCTTTGTCTGTGGTACAAGCATACTTGGTATGTGCTTGATCCCAATAAAGAACTTTTCACAAGGGACGTGGATGTGTTTGAAACCAGAATGGGTCCTCTTCTACCATGTATTGAAAATGTGGCCATCCCACTAATAACTGGAAAGGCTATGTTGCGCAGTTGAGGCTTCTCTGCTTGCAGTTGTGTTGGGGTTTAGCAAGCTGGCTCATCATGGGCACTAGTACTAGATAGTGCACCAGTATCAATTCCTTTGCATAATGCTTTTCTCTACAATGCTCTGATTGCAATGGTTTTTTGTTCTGAAGATTTTTACTTTCGACCATCGGAGGGGATATCTCTGGTAAGACTCCTGCTGTGGACTTTCAGCTGCATATGTTAGGACTTGATGCTTCTGGTTCTCATTTTTCAGAGTGTTTTTTTTCTCTTCTGAATGAAAGATTCTGGTGCCGGTGAATAAGAACGAAATTTTGAAGTTCCCTTGCCATTGATCCACACGTCACTACATCCTTTCACCAGTTTCCAAGATAATTGTGATTTCAATTTGGTTGATGTATGATCTATGATGGTTCTTTCTTTGCAAGGTGTATGCGCCACAACAGACCAATATCCAATCCATGTCTGCTTCATCTTATCTTTATTGAAGTTCAAAAGCCGGTGTCTCCTTTCAGAAATAGTCCCTCCCTCATGTCCTCATCCTTCGGTCTCATTGGGCATCTATGATTGTGCTTGCGTTCGTCACTCAGCTGACACCCTCTGCAAACTACTCTTCGGAGGAGACATCGTTCCCGAAATGCGCTCTTGATTTTTTCTTCTTTTCTTTTTGTCTCTTCATTGATAGTCAAATCGTCTGATTCTGTTTGTGCTATGTTTTTCTCAGAAGGTCATGGCTCGCCTCCCTAGGACTCTGCCATGTTGTGGACGTTGTTAGGGTTTGCGATCCTCCGATCGTTGATTGATTCATTATTGATTGATCTTTCCAAGTTCGATTGTATTATGAGCTGATTCTAGTATTCACTATTCCGTGAGTTGGCAGTGGCTTCTTTCTTCTTGGAGTGATTGTTTTCTCTGAAGATGATGTCTGAGAGGACGATGAATACAAAGCAACTGGTCAGTTGGTTAAATAGAATATGACATTTGGGCTTTTTGGAGGACTAATGATCTAATCTCATATTGTTTGGTTGAGCTGATGATCTAGAAGTCTTCATCTTTAGGACAAGCGATGGACTGAAATTTTGACAACCTTCTAAAGTTCTTTTACAGATTGTAAGTTCTACTGGATTTGACAGCTGATGATCTGTCACATTTTCTGTGGGACTGAGTTGATAAGTGTTTGAAAGTGGATGAGCTCCTGTTTCTTGGATTTTAGGCAGTCATTGGTTTGAATGGAACTTGTCCTTTACTTCTTTTGTCTTCTAGTTAATTCGAAAGATCAAATCTAGTTCTCTTCCCTTCGCAGATCAGATTTTGGTCAGGCAATTCTTGACATGGCCAAGTTTGATATGGAGTGTCTGAGATTAGTGATGTTCTTTCTTGCTGCATATGCATTAATTCCTAATTTGTCTTACGCTTCTGTTATCTTCTAGTTAAGGGGAACGATCAGATGTTCTCTTTCCTTCGCAGGTCTGAGTTCAGTCGAATCAATACTTTAACTTGTCTATTTCGATATAGTGTTTGTGTACAGTAATGGTTTGTTCTTGCTGCATGAGCATTGATTCATAGGACAAGCTCCTCTTTCAGAGTTCTTTCTTGTCTGGAAAGGTCCACACAAGTTCTAGCTTATGTCTCTTCATCCTTATCTGTGTGCTATGATCACTAATTAAAAGTGATTCTCTCTGGTAAATTATGAAGATAGCATATGTAAAAGTACTATGTCGTGCTCTATTTCTATCCTGGAACTGGCTCCAGGTATTACATAGTTTGTTTCACCTTTCTTTTTACACGACTTTTGTGTTTTCTTTTGGTACAGAACAAGAGGTGATTTCTCATGCTCTTTAGGTGCAAGAGGTTGTTTGAGTTGGTTGGACTTTGTAAATGGCCATATAAATGTCTGCTTCGTAGGTTCTCTTTGGTTATTGGGACTGTGAAGGCTTATTGCTGACAGAATTGGTTTTAACTCAGTGCATACTGGTAGCATCTTATTTGGAATGTGATGTACTTTAGATATCTATTGTGATTCACATTATTAATCATTCTTATTTTGTTTCTATTTCTTAATGGTTGATGAGCTGATTTTTCTTGATCTAATTTCTGAAGCATCTGGCTTGTTGCAGAAGCTTAATCTCTTCTGTTCCTGTTTTGAAAAAGAAATATTTGTTTTTCACACTGTTTTTTTGGGGTCACATTGACCTTTTGCCAAAATTTTACCATGTATAGTATTTAGTGTTTTCATATATAAAGCGATGTCGTTGGATGGTTCATCAATAGATTGATCTTTTCATTAAATTGTTTAACAAGATGATTCTGGATTTTGGTGGATTGGCAGTTTACATTGAATAAGGTGTTTGGGCTTCTTGGAGAGGAGTGGTGATCTATAATGCAGTCTTGTTTGCTTAAGTTCCGAAGTAGTCTTTGTTCACATCTTTAGGACGAGCAACAGGCTGAAATGTTGAAGATTTCTAGGCATTTTGTAGTTTGATTTAAGTTTGTCCTCAGTTGATTATTATCAAGTTCAAATTCTTCTACAGATTGAAGTTTTGCCAGGTTTGAGAAGTGGTGATCTATTGCGTTCTTCTGTGGGGCTGAGTTGATGATTGTTTGAAATTGGACAAGCTATCGCTTGGTGGATTCTAGACAGTTATTGGTTTGAATGGAGTTTGTTCTCCACTTCTGCTTTTTATGATTATGGGGAGATGATTAGGGCCTAGTTCTCTTTCCTTTGATGCAAATCTCTTCTGGTTTGATGCGGACTGTCTCCAATCTGTGTTAGTTCTTTCTAGATTTCATTTAACAAGCTCTTCTTTGAGATTATATTGGCTTTTGTTGTATTTGGAAGATGAATAGCCATTGACTATCTTCCATTGTAGGGATTGTTAATGAGTCTTGAAAGCTTGAGGTCCTCTAAATTCTAGCTTGTTTCTCTTCATTCTTGTAATGATGCTACAATCAATAAATTGACTGATGGTAAATCATGCAGATATTGCATGTGCGATTGATTCTTGCCTTCATTCTCCTGAATTCCAGCTTCACACAATACCTAGTTAGGCTTAGGCTTTCATTCTATACAAATAACGTGTTTTCTTTTGGTACAGAACCTTTGGTGGAACTTTTGCTTTTGTCATGTGATTTCTAGCTTTTAGGTGGTTCCCGAGGAGTGGTCATGGACATTGTTAGTGTTTATGCTCCCACTTTGATCATTTATTGATGGATGGTCCCCTCCTCCTATTGTTTTAGAGCTGTTTCTGGATTTATAGTGTAGTGGATTGGTAGTCGCTTATTTTCTCGTGGAGCAATCTCTTTGATTGAGAATGTTGTCTAACGAATGTTACATATGATGAGGTTGCTTCTTCAGATACAGTAATTTTGATGGGGGAACATTTTACAGATGAGGTGATTTTGTTAGTGAGATGGGTCTTTTTTTAGTTTTGCACTGCCTCCTTGAGAGCCTAATATCTGCACATTTTAGGTTCTTATTGATCCGTGGGACTTGATGACTTTTCTGTCAGAATCTATGACATACTTTGTTGTTGATGACTTTTCTGTCAGGATCTATGACATACTTTGCTGTAGACTGTTAGCATCTCATTCTGAAAAGATGAAACTGGTGCCGTGCTATTAATAAATAGATCTCCAATTGCCGTGTGATCCTTTGTCAATGATGATCTGCCGTCCAGATATTCTAATTCATGGGTTCAATGTATCTTTCTCATCAGCTCTCCAAGGGCTGTTCGCCATCTTCCTTTTAATTGGAGATATTTAATGTTGCCTTATGATCCGTTTCATCTGCTTTGGCATTTGCTTTGAAGGCATGAATTTTGAAGGGTCTGGCTCAGTCTATTTCCAGAACAATGTTGGCAAAGGCTGATTTTATACAGAAAGGTTAACAACCTTACGAAGGTTCGAGTCTCCTTCTACTATATCAACTGCTTTAGTGGCTTCCCTGCGATACGGATTTATTCAATGAATCTTCACTGGATATTTTATTGATTTATTCAATGAATCTTCACTGGATATTTTATTAGATTGAGTATCCAATAGTAATTTAGTTATATCTCAGTCCTCCAAAAAGCCGTAATGGAATAAATCTCAAATCTTTTAAAGAGTTCTTAACTTTATCGTAACATTTTTAATCCTATCGAAAAAAAAAATCCAACTGCTCAAACTTGTTTCAAATGTATTCCAAGCCTCCTGTCAAAGCTAATATTCCATTAGATTTCTTCTCAAATTTCAATTTGAAAGCTTATCCAATTTTATTGTCCAAGTTAAAATCTGACATATATAAGTGGACAGATAATATTTATTAGGCTTCACATTGGTCATTATTATCAGTTAAAAAAATTTCAAAATTTTTTATATGAAAGAAAAAATGAAAAATCCAGGCCCTCTAGAAATTACTGTATCAATTGCAATGCTATAGATCTTATGCGCACATCACAATTTTGAGATCAATTCGGGGTGGAGGGCCAACTAATTTTTGTAACGGTCTTCGATTTTCTCTCTTTCAACATTTTGACCATTGTTTAGTCCAGAATATTTAAAATTTTTAAGTAGAGTCTTACTAGTCTTTTTCATAATTCCTATAGTAAATACAATTGATAGGTCTTGTATAATCGCACGGGAATATAAATTATCCCACAACTATTTTGTTTTAACCAATTTCGTAATTTGTAAAATATTCACGTTAGTACTTATTAGTTTTTTTCTCTTATCAGCCTATTTTTCCTTAACATGGATCAGTGGGTCGCTGATAGGGACGATCAAGTGCACGTGTCGTGTCGTGACCAGCTAAGATATTTTGATGTGATGGCGATAAAGTAGAAGGCCGGATTCGATTAATCTATGGACCGGTAGTAAAGTCTATCTTTTTATTTATAAATTTCGGATGGGAAAGCCGCAAGGAGTCAGGACACGTGGTCAAAAATGATTCGTAACGAGCGGGCCATCCTAATTCTTTACGCAATGCGGCGCGTTCATATCAAGCAACGGTCGGAATTGGCAGCCTACCGACTTTCCTGAATTAAACCGCTAGCAGATCACAGCCGTCCAATCACGACTCCCTACTTTGGGATTTATTTATTCATCAATGGTCGATCCGAAGGCGGTGGATCCTTCCCCTATAAATTAAGCGTCCTTTTTACCCCTCACGTCCTCATTACGCGTTTCTGGTTCTGCTCGCCTTCCCCTCTTCTTCTCTCTCACCATGGGCGTCTGGCGGTCCCCGATTAAGCGTTCTTCATGGACCGTTACTTCTTCTCTTGTTTCGGTTTCTTTGATTGATTGGGTTGTCGTTGATGATGGGGTTGCGATTGTTTTCTTGGTGTAATTTCGTGAAGCATCGTCTGCTTGCAGAGAACCCAACACGCCTGTTGCGCGGAGATTCTTGAGGGTTTCGCTTGGCCTGTTTGGGACGATGCCTGTGGTCATCGGAATTCTTAAGTTTATGCCTCGTCCTCGATCGATCTTTCCGTTATACGGTTTGACCAGCTAATTCTGGATTCTCGTCATACGGTGAATTGGCAAGGTGGCTTCTTTCCCCCCTTTTGGATCGTATCTCTGTTTCTTCTGAGGATGTCGTCGCTGCGGGAAGTGTTTGGTTTGGCGCTCCTCGTTTGACCCTTTATTGATACGATGACCGATCAATCTTTCCGTACAGTTGTTTTAAGAGCTGTTTCTGGATTTGTTATTTGGTGAATTCGCAGTTGGCTACTTTTCCCCTCAGAGCGAAACTGTCTGTGTGAGGACGTCAAGGATGATGAATACGATGCCAGCTTGTTTCGGACTTTTTGGAGGACTGGTGATCAAAAGATGATCCTTTTGCTGTCTTTTTCTTGGTTGAGATAAAGAAAGTAGTCTTTCAGGCTATGGACTGAATTTTGCTGGTCTTGATTGGAATTTTTCCTTAGGTATTTTTTTTAATCTTTGGGGGTTGATTATCGTCTAGTCCTGATCCTCTCACAGGTTGGAGTTTTGCTAGACTCGACAAGTGGTGATCTGCCGCGAGCAGATGATTGAAGTCTGAAATTGGATAAGCTCTATCGATCCTCGAGACATTTATCTGTTTGAATGAAATTTGTTTCTCCAGTCCCGTAATTTTCTGATTAATGCAAAACCCGATTCTCATTCCTCCAGAGGTCAGTGTTTGATTGATGTATGATCTGTGATGGTTCTTTCTTTGCAAGGTGTACAAGACCCAACAGATCACTATCCAATCCGGATCCACTTGCTGGTGTCTCCTTCCTAGAAATAGTCCCTCCTTTGTGTCCTCATCCTTCATGCCATCTTGCTTCAATGACTGTGCATGCGTTCCTCACTCGGCTGACAGCCTCTGTGAAACACCTTCCCAAAAACGTGTTCTCGATCCTTCTTCTTTTCTTTTTGTTTTCTTGATTGATTTTAAAATCAGTCTGATCCTGTTTATGCTATGTTATTTTCCAAAGGTTACGCCTGGCCTTTCTGGGACTCTGCCATGGTGTGGGCATCATTAGGGTTTGCACTCTTCTGATCGTTGATTGATTCATCATTCATTGATCTTTTCATGTTCAATTGTATTATGAGCTGATTCCGGTGTTCACTATTCCGTGAATTGGCAGTGGTTTCTTTCTTCTTGGAGCAATACTGTCTGAAGATGTTTCCTGAGGACAATGAATACAATGCAACTGGTCAGCTGATTACATAGAATAAGACATGTGGGCTTTTTGGAGGACTAATGATCTAAACTTGCACTGTTTGGTTGAGCTGATGATCTAGAAGTCTTTGTCTTTAGGACAAGCGATGGACTGAAATTTTGACAACCTTCTAGGCTTCTTTTACAGGTTGAAAGTTTTACTGGATTTGGCAGTTGGTGATCTGTCTCGTTTCTGTGGGGCTAAGTTGATAATTGTTTGAAAGTGGATGAGCTCCTGCTTCCCGGATTTTAGGCAGCATTGGTTTGAATGGAACTTGTGCTTTCCTTGCGTTATTTTATAGTTAATCCAAAAGATCAGATCTAGTTCTCTTCCCTTTGCAGATCAGAGTTTGGTCAAGGCAATACTTTACCTGGCCAAGTTCGATATGGAGTGTCTGAGATTCTTTCTTGCTGCATACTTATCAATTTCTAATCTTTCTTCCTCTTCCCTTATCTTCTAGTTAAGGGGAACAATCAGATGTCTCTTTAGTTCACAGGTCAGAGTTTGGTCGGGGCAATACTTTACCTCAATTCATAGGACAAGCTCTTCTTTCAGAGTTCTTTCTTGTCTGGAAAGGTCCACATGAGTTCTATCTTGTTTCTCTTCATTCTTACATGTGTGCTATGATCGCTAATTGGATCTCTTGCAAATCATGTAGGCTTTTATGTAAGATTACTGTCATGCTCTTTTTCCCTATCTTGGAACTAGCTCCAGGCATTACCTAGTTTTCTTCACCTTGCTTTTACACGACTTCTGTGTTTTCTTTTAGTACAGAACAAGAGGTCATTTCGTGTTCTTTCCATGCAAGAGGTTGTTTGAGTTGGTTGGACTCAGTCAATGGCCATAAATAGATCTCTTAATTGTAGGTTTTCTTCGGTTATTGGGACTGTGAAGGCTTATTGCTTACAGAATCGGTTTTACTTCAGGGCATACTGGTAGCATCTTATTTTGAAACGATGTGCTTCAGATATCTATAACATTTTGCGTTCTTAATTTTTCGTATTTTGTTTCTATTCCTTAGCGGATGATGAACCGATTACTTTCTTGGTCTAATTTCAGAAGCATCTGGCTTGTTGCAGACACTTAATTCGTTCTGTTTCCTGTTGCCTCTTTGGGACTTTACTGCGGTGACATCATTAGGGTTTACTCTCCTCGTTTGACCATTTAATAATTGATTGGTCATTCATTCTATTAAGATTTTGTACGAGCAGATTCTGGATCAGTATTTAGTGGATTGGGAGTAACTTCTTCTCTGATGGACTAATCTCTTCTTCCGAGGATGTTGTGTAAAGAACGGTAAATATGATGAGTTTGGTCAATTGTTGCATAAAATAAAGCATTCTAGCTTTTTCTGGGACTGACATGACCCTTTTGCAGTTTAATGTTGGGTTGGTGGACTAGGAGTGGTCATGAACTAAGTTTTTAATATTTCCTGCATGGACACTTGTACATCTTTTCTAAAATTTATACTTTCTTTAATCATTTTTGGGTAGTGGCAAGAACCAAGATGATAATCATCTAGCTCTAATTGCATTAGGTCGAAGGTTTGCTGAATTTGAGAAGTGCTGATCCATTGCCTTTTCTGCAAGGCTGAGGGGATGAATTGTGGAGACCAGGTTTTGATTGAAATCGGATAAGCTCTCATTTGGATACTGGACAGTAATTGGTTCCGATATTATTGACTCAAGTTTCTTTATTTTTTTAATAGCAAGAGGATTCCCATTCAGTTCTCTTTCTTTTGTAGGTCAGTAATTGGTGAAGCAACGACCTTACCTCTTACTTGAATATGGTGTGTTCTTTCATCTATGATGGTGCTTTATAATTGGATAGTAGAGGAATGGTTTGTTTGCACAAGACCCTTAATTCTTTGGCACTTTTGTCTGGAAAGCTTGAGGTCCACATTAGTTTTGGCTTGCTTCCTCTTCATTCTTATCTCATATGGGAACTGTAATCACTAATTGAATTGCTTTGGGAAATCATGCAAATACATCATGGCTCTCTTATAGTAGACTCTTGGAAAATCTAAATTTTGTTGGCACTTATGACTTTCAATTTTATTTCTTTTGTTAATTGATTTTGTAAGATGATAGCTGATACCAGTTGTTCTTTGGCAGATTAGAGCCTACTTTCTCTTCGGGATTGGATGGAAAACTTTGATTTGTATGTCTTATCTTTTTCTTTGTTGAAACTATCCTGCATGTTATTTATCATGGACATTTTCTGTTCAACTTACTTTGTCACATATTCATTAGGAAATATGTTTCTTGCATATGCATTTGTTTTGACTTGGTGTGTATGTCTGCTTGAATTTTGTGTCAATAGATGTTATATCTGGTTTATTTGAAAAAAAATTTGTGAGGTTTCTTTTGTGTTTATATTTGATGAGATTGATATTGTCTTGATGGTAATTTCCTACGCTGAAAAGTGATTTTGGTGTGACCTATTGCCCCTTTTTTGTCTATGTTATTTGAACTTGCAGGATAGGTTCTTTTCCAAAAAAATAGTTTTTTTTTTCACTGTTTTTTGGGGTAACATTTACCTTTTGCTAAAACTTTACCAAAAGTTAAGTATGTAATGTTTTCACTTATAAAGCGATATTGTTGGATGGTTCATCATTAGATTGATCTTTCCATTAGATTGTTTATCAAGATGATTATGGATTTCGGTGGATGGGCAGTCACATCTTTCCTCTTGAAGCGATCTCTTCATCTAAGCATGTTGTCGAAGCGTGATAAATATATAAAAGCTGGTCAGGTGCTTGGGCTTCTTGGAGGAGTGGTGATCTACTATGCAGTCTTTGTTTGCTTGAGTTCTGAAGTAGTTCTGATCACATCTGCAGGAAGGGCGATGGACTAAAAATTTTGAAGATTTCTAGGCATTTTGAAGTTTTGATTTGAGTTTGTCTTCAGTTGATGGGACAGCTGTCTAGACGTAACTTTCCTTGGCTGCTTGCACTCTGACCAATTCTCTCCTTTCTGCTGATTCTCTTGTTTCGTATCCACTACAAAGCCATGTTGTTACGTGTATGCTGTCCACAGAGACGGCTGGTCAGGCTGGGAGGATCAGACTCTAGGTGCTTGGTTGGCATGTTTGCCATATTTTGTAGTTATTTTTAGATGGGTGAAACTGAAGGGGCAGATGATAATCCTGCAGTGAATAAGCTTTGGTTTTGATGTTTGTGCACATCTGGTGAGCATGGACTTCAGTTTATATGATACCCTAAAGTACAATGGGTGAACTTCTACTTCATATATATAATCTAATTTAATCAAGCATAGCTGTTGAAGCTCCTTAGGGCAATGAATTTATAGATCTTCAATTGCAATGCGATCCTTTGCCAATGATGATCTGTCATCCAGATATTCTACTCCATGGTTCTACTACTTTCTCATCGGCTCTACAAGGGTTGTTGGGAGTCATCTTCCTTCTAATTGGAGATATTAAATGGTTGCCTTTTGATTGGTCTCGTTTGCTTTGGTATCTGCTTTGAAGGCATGAATTTTGAAGGGATCCAGCTGGGTCTATTTCCAGAACAATGTTGCTGAAGGCTCTGATTTTATACAGAAAGGTTAATTAGCCCTTATTAAGGTTCAAGTCTCCTTCTGATTATATCAACTAATTCAGTGGCTTCCGTGTGATACGGATTTATTCATTCTCAATGGGTGCTTGTTCCAGTTTAGAGTGATCTCACTGAGTCTGGATCTTAGTGGAATGATGAACGATGTCTGGATCTTTCTATAGGGATTGTCTGTTAACTGAATGAACTCTGCAAAGATCTGGTTTATGATATTTTCATTCTCAAGGATGCGATGACCGTCTAGTTCTCTTCCTATTGTATTGGAGTCTTTTTGTTGCAAATTATGCTGAATTTGACCTGGTTCATGTTGTAGTGTATTTTGACCCATCTTAATTAACTTTTAGGGGAATGATTTGACTCGGCAAGCTTTTACCTTTTGCTTCTCATGGGGGTATTTTTGGTATAAATGGTTTATTTTGGGCGCCAGTTCAAGTCTCTCTCTTCAATGATGTCGTGCTCTCATCTTCCATTGCGAACTTCACTGGATAAAACTAAATTACTATGATTGAGTCGTGTCCAAGGCTAAGTTTTGCTGTTGCTTAGCTTGGTCATTTGGAGCTTTTTCTTTTTGCTTCTTCTGGGTGTATTTTGGCTATAAATGGTTTATTTTGGTCACCGGTTCAATTCTTCTCTCTCTCTGCTGACTCTCATCTTTTTCTGTGACCTTCACTGGATAAAACTACAACTGTCCTATTTCAATGTTAAGCCTAGTTCCTTTGCTTGGTCATTTGGTGGCACACATTGATGGCAGTTTGACTTATCAGATGCTTTTATCTTATGCTTGTGATATGGGAGATTGATTGCAGATATTCACTAACATCATGGCAGATTATCCATTTCTACTTTCAATTGGTTTGGTGCAGTCTGTAGGAGCTCTCTCCCGATTCTCTTTATATTGAATCTCCGCTTGATATAAATTTGCCTGACAAATTGGTTTTATATCTGCTTGTGTGTTGAAATCGGGAGTTACTTGGCCATGAGCTCGCTTGATCCCTCTACATATTCACCCATCATTCTCTCTGAAACTCATTATCATTTTCTGGGGAAGCTGGATTTAATTTGTAAAACAAGAGACATGCTGCGACCATTAACTCAGGACAAATGGTTAAAGAAGACTGGTTATAAGCGTCTGTCACAATTCTTTTTGTGGCGTGTGCATCTCAAGCAACAGTTGGAATTGGTAGCCCGCCACCTTTCCTTAATTAACCCGTTAGCTGATCAGAACCCTCCAATCACAACTCTGCTTCGGATTTATTATTATCAACAGTCAACCCAAAGTCGGTGGATCCTTCCCTACAAATAAACGTCCTTTCCCCTCTCCTTCTAATTATATCTTCACTCTTGTCACACCTTTCTGGTTCTGCTTGCGTTCCCCTCTTCTCTCTCCCCATGGTCTCTGCAAATGTCGTCTACAGAGAGGAGTAGCAATCCCAATTAAGCACTCTTCATGGATCATCCCTACTTCTTTTTTTGTTTCCATTGAGTGATCATTGATGGGGTTGATTGCTTTCTTGGTCTGATTTTGTGAAGCATCTGGTTGCAGAGACCCACCCCAGTTGTAGAGATCCTTGAGGGTTCACTTGGCCTAAGATGCCTGCAGTTATCAGA
This sequence comes from Angophora floribunda, assembly GCA_014182895.1. NCBI lineage: Eukaryota > Viridiplantae > Streptophyta > Magnoliopsida > Myrtales > Myrtaceae > Angophora > Angophora floribunda. The sequence continues at coordinate 820,640 of CM024710.1, forward strand.
ATTCTTAAGTTTACGCCTCATCCTCGAATGATCTTTCTGTTATTGTTTTACCAGCATATTCTGGACTTCTGTTATTCAGTGAATTGGCATCGTGGCTTCTTTCCTCTTGGATCATATCTCTTTCGTCTGAGGATGTCATTGTGGGAAGTGTTCAGCTCCTCCTCTGATCTTTTATTGATCCATTGATCGATCGTCTTACCATACAATTGTTTTACGAGCTGCTTCTGAATTTTGTTATTTGGTGAATTTGCAGTGGCTTCTTTCCCCTCAGAGCAAAACTGTTTGTCTGAGGATCAGTTTGTTTCATAAAACTCAGGCTTTTTGGAGGACTGAGATCCTTTTGCTGTCCTTTTTTCTGGTTTAGACAATGAACTAGTAGTCTTTGATCACATCTTAGACTGGATGATAGACTGAAATTTACTGGTTTTGATGGAATTTGTTCTTCAGCTTATTTATCTTGGGGAGGTGATAGACAGTCCTGACTCTCTCACAGGTTGGAGTTTTGCTAGATGTGACAAGGGGCCTTCTACTGTGAGTTGATGATTGTCTGAAATTGGATAAGCTCTATAGTCTCTCAAAGCAGTTATTGGTTTGAATGAAATTTGTTCTCCAGTCCCATAATGTTCCGGTGAATGCGAAAACTGGTTCTCATTCCTTCAGAGGTCAGTGTTTAGTCAAAGTATATGATCTGTGATGGTTCTTTCTTTGCAAGGTTCATTCAATCCAGATCTGCCTTGTCTTTTATTGAAGTTCGAAAGCCGGTTTCTCCTTCCTAGAAATATTCCTTCCCTGGTGTCCTCACCCTTCAGTCTCATCAGGCATTTATGATTGTGCATGCATTCTCCTCTCTGTTAACAACCTCTGCGAAGTCCTCTTCAGAGGAGACATGGTTCTCGAAACATGCTCTTGATCCTCCTCCTTTTTTTTTTTTTTTTTTTTGCTTCTTGATTAATTGTTGTGTCATCTGATTCTGTTTATGCTATGTTATTTTCTGAAGGTTACTCAATACATCTTGGGGACTCTGTCATGTTGTGGGCATTGTTAGGGTTCGCACTCCTCTGATTGTTGATTGATTAATTCATCATTGATTGATCTTTCTAAGTTTAATTGTTTTTTGAGCTGATTCTGTTGTTCACTATTCTGTGGATTGGCTGTGGCTTCTTTCTTCTTGGAGCAATCATTTTGTCTGAGGATGTTGTAGGGCAATGAAAACATGCAACTGGTCAGTTGGTTACATAGAATATGACATTTGGGGTTTTTGGAGGGCTAATGATCTATCTTGGAGCGATCACTTTGTCTGAGGATGTTGTAGGGCAATGTAAACTGGTCAGTTGGTTACATAGAATCCTACATTTGGGGTTTTTGGAGGGCTAAGGATCTGTCTTGCTCTGTTTGTGGTTGAGCTGATGATCGAGAAGTCTTTGTCTTCAGAACAAACGATGGATTGAAGTTTTGACAACCAAGAAGGCTTTTTTTAACTGGTTCAAAGTTTTACTGGATTTTGGCAGCTGGTGATCTATTGCGTTTTCTGTGGGGCTGAGTTGCTGTTGCTTCTCAGATTTTGGGAAATTATTGGTCTGATGAAACATGTCCTTTACTTCTGTTATTTTTTAGTTAATCTGAAAGATCAGATCTAGTTCTCTTCCCTTTGCAGATCAGAGTTTGGTCGGGGTGATACTTTACCTGGCCATGTTCAATATGGAGTGTCTTGGATCAGTGATGTTCGTTTTTGCTGTTCATACACAACAATTCCTAATTTGTCTTCCACTTCTGTTGTGTTCTAGTTAAGGGGAACGATCAGATATTCTCTTTCCTTTGGAGGTCAGAGTTTGGTCGAGGCAATATAATTGATGGTTCTTTATAGTTGGATATTCGAGGAATGGTTTGTTTGGACAAGATCCTTAAATCTTTGGCACTTTTATGTGAGTATTAAGTTGTTTTTGGAAGGTCAATCATTGTGTGATTTTCTTCTATTGTAGGAGTTTTTTACAAGTCTGGAAAGCTTGAGGTCGGTGTTAGTTTTGGCTTGCTTCTCTTCATTCTTATCTCGTATGTGAACTGCAATCACCAATTGAATCACTTTTGGAAATCATGCAAATAATTGATGCAGGATGTAATTGTCATGGTACTCTTAAAGTAGACTCTTGGCAAATCTAACTTTAATTGGCACTTATGACTTTTTTCTTTTGTTAACTGATTTTGGATGGCCTTCTGAATATTGTAGGATGATAGTTGATACCGATTGTTCTTTGGCAGATTAGAGCCTTTATCCACGAGATTGGGTGGAAAACTTTTGATTTGTATGTCTTACCTTTTCTTTTTTTTATGGAATTGTCCTGCATGTTATATATCACTGACTTTGGCAAATCTAACTTTGGTTGGCACTTATGACTTTTTCCTTTTGTCAACTGATTTTGGATGGCCTTCTGAATATTGTAGGATGATAGCTGATACCAATTGTTCTTTGGCAGATTAGAGCCTTTCTCTATGGGATGGGATGGGAAACTTTTGATTCGTATGTCTTAGATTTTTCTTTGATGGAACTATCTTGCATGTTATTTATCACTGACTTTTTCCTTTCAACATCTGCTTGAATTTTGTGTCAATTTGTTAAATTTGGTGTATGTGAGGAATTTTTTGTCTAGTTTTTTTTTTTTGTGCTTATATTAGATGAGATTGATGTTGTTTAGATGGCAATTTCTCACGCTGAGATATCTCTATGTTATTTGGAACTTGCAGGGTAGGCTTCTTTTCCAAAATAATATTTGTTTTTCACACTGTTTTTTGCAGCAACATTTACCTTTTGCCAAAACTTTACCAAAATGTTATAATATGTATTTCACTTACAGGATGTTGTTGGGTGGTTTATCAATGGAGAGGTCTTTCCATTAAATTGTTTAACAAGATGATTCTGGATTGGCAATTGCATCTTTCCTCTTGGAGCGATCTTAATTGATCCATCCTTCTGTTGTTTTACAAGCTGTTTCTGGATTTATAATCTAGTGGATTGGTAGTAGCTTCTTTTCTCACGGAGCGATCTCTTTGATTGACAATGTTGTCTAAGGAATGGTACATATGATGAGGTTGGTCAATTATTAGAGTAACGGAGTTTTTCTTGAGTTGGACGATCTATTCATATCTATCTTCGGTGGGTTGGTGGATTGACAGTGTCCTTGATCATCTTCAGGACCAGATGAAGAACTGAAATTTTGATAAACTCGTGCTGCATTGGCACTTGGGTTTTTGTTGAATCCCATTGCTCAAATTAGCAAGAATTATTGCAGTAGGATAATGGCTAGGAGGATTTGAAAGGCATTGATTCCCTTGGAGTGGGTTCTAATTCTATTATAAGTTGGGAGTTTGGCGGATTTTAGAAGTGATGATCTAGCAAATTTTGTATGCAGCTGGGTTGATGAACCGTGGAGTCCGGGCTTTGTTTGAAATTGGATAAGCTCCCACTTCTTTGATTTTGGTTCTTTTGATGCCTTCACTCTCGATGTGTATATGGATCAAACCCTAATCAATTGATATTTTGGTCATGCTTTTATGATAGGGTGTGCGAGAACTAGCTTGACTATGCTTCGAGGGTTTGGAGTTCGACATATGATCTCTGGCTGTCATTGGATGGCCTTTCTGTCAGACATACTAGCAAGAAATGAGTACTCAGTGTCCTTAGTTGCAATAAGATATCTGTGTGGGTTTACTTGGCCTACATTTTCCACTGCTGTAATACTCTCTTATGGTACAGTATCTTTGTTAGGGGCATTTCACAGATGAGGTGATTTTGTAGGTGAGATGGGTTGTTTTTAAGTTTGTAGTATTGCCTTGGGCCTAATTTCTGTATATTCTAGGTTCTTGTCGATCCATAGGACTATGAGGACTTTTCTGCCAGGACCTAAGATATTCTTCATTGCAAACTGTTAGCATGTCATTCTGAGAAGATGAACTGGTACCTTTTTGCCTTTTAGCTTCCTAATAACATACACCACATTGGATCCTTTCATCACTAGAAAGTCTCTTTCTTCTTTTGTCTCATCTTTGGCATATGTGATCAGGCCTCACGTGGGGATGATAATAGGACAGCCATCTAGTCATGACTTCCCTTGGCATTGCTGGCACTCTGACCAGTTCTCTCCCTCTGCTGATTCTCTTGTTCCTTATCCATCACACAGCTGTGTTGTTACGTGTATGCTGTCAGCAGACATGGCTGGTCAGGCTGGGAGGATCAGACACTAGGTACTTGGTTGGCGTGTTTGTCAAATTTTGTAGTAATTATTAGATGGGCAAAAGGGGCATACGACAATCCTGCAGAGAGTGAGGCTTTGTTATGAGGTTCTAACATATCTGGTGAGCATGGAGTTCAGTCTACTTCCCCTTTGGTTTCTTATGATACCCTAATGTATGATGGGTGAACTTCTACTTCGTATATGTAATCTAAATTAAGCATCAAGCATAGCTGTTGAATCTCTTTAAGGCTATGAATTTATAGATCTCCAATTGCATCGTGATCCTTTGCCAATGGTGATCTGTCGTCCAGATTAATTAATGGTTCCAGTATCTCTTTCTCATCAGCTCTACAAGGGTTGTTCGGAGTCATCTTCCTTCTAGTTGGAAATATTAAACAGTTGCTTTTGATTGGTTTCATTTGCTTTGGTATTTGCTTTTTGAAGCATCTGGCTGGGTCTATTTCCAGAACAGTGTTGGCAAAGGCTCTGATTTTATACAGAAAGGTTTATCAACGTTATTAAGGTTCAAGTCTCCCTCTGATCATATCAACTAATTTAGTGGCTTCCAGGCTATACGGATATATTCAGTTGCCAATGGGTGCTTGTTCCAGTCTAGAGAGATCTCACTATGGACTATGTGAGGATGCTAATTGATCAAGCTGTTAAGAGAGTCCAAGTTCTTGAGCTGGGGAAGGCAGGAGGTTATTATCTAATGCGATTATGTTTAGTTGAGCTACTGAATTGTTGTTTTTCTTTGTGGATCGGGGTGATGAGCGATGTCTGGATCTTTCTATATGGATATTTATTTGTAGCTGTATGAACTCAAAGGTCTGGTTTATGATATTTTCATTTCACAGATTAGAGGAGATGTGATGGACATCTAGTTCTCTTCCTGTTGTAGGTTGGAGTCTTTTTTGCGTAATTATGCTGAATTCAACCAGGTTTGTGTTGAAGTGTATTGACCCATTTTAACTAACTTTTAGGGAAATTACTTGACTTAGCAAGCTTGTACTTTTTGCTTCTCCTGGGGATATTTTCGGTATAAATGGTTTATTTTGGGTGCTAGTTCAAGTTTCTGTCTTTGATGATGTCATGCTCTCATCTTCGTCTTCGAGTGTGACTGGATAAAACTACAATTATTATGATTGAGTCTTGTGTCCAAGCCTAGGTCTACTTGCTGCTTAGCTTGGTCATTTGGGGCCTTTTACTTTTTGCTTCTTCTGGGGGCATTTTTGGTATAACTGATTTATTTTGGGTGCCGGTTTATGTATTTCTCTTAGATGATGTCATGCTCTCATATTTTTCTGTCGACTTTACTGGTAAAAGAAGGCTAAGTCTAGTTGTTGCTTTGCTTGGTCATTTGGTGGTACACATTGATGGCAGCTTGACTTATGGAGTAGTGGTTGAGTCCTAACCATTGTTCCGTATCTTGATCGGATGCTTCTGACTTGTACTTGTGAGATGGGAAACTGATTGCAGATATTCACCAACATCATGGCAGATTATCCCTTTCTACTTTCAGTTGGTTTGGTTCAGTCCATAGAAGCTCTCCTCAGGATGCTCTTTATATTGAATCTCCAGTTGATATAAATCAGCCTGACAAATTAGTTTAATATCACTTGTATGTTGAAATCAAGAGTTTCTTGGCCACGAGTTTCCTTGATCTCTCAACATGGATTCATGCTCATTCTCCCCGAAACTTGTATTCTATATCATCATTTTCTGCAGACCTGACTTTAGTTTGTACATTCAAAACTGTATCTGCAAGGATGCTAGGGAATTTGCTCATGGTCAGTGTGTGATGTGCTAAGTCTCAGAAGTGATGTCCTTGGCCCTTGATCTTAGACGTTTGTGGTTGGCAAAAAGTCAAGCATAGTTGTGCAGATAGCACTTCTTATCATTTTGGTCAGTGTGTGATGTGCTAACTCTTGGAAGTGATGTCCTTGGTCCTAGATCTGTATTTTATGGAGGCTTCAAATTCTTGAGATTTGCTAAATGAGAGGTGGCGATTTTCTTGTAACTAGTCTTGGATTTTCATTTGTGACATCTAATTGTGGGTGTTTCACGGTCAAGCTTCCTAACTCGAGATATTTTTTAGGGTTTGTTAACTAGTGATCATGGGCATTATGATTGATTTCTCCTCCTCTCTTTTACAAACTACTCAGGTAACAGGGGCACTTTTGCAATTAAATGTCTTTTCACTTTTTCCAATATGAATGTTTCATAATGGCAATTGGAGCCTTACAAAAATGAGGATTCCTGTGGCTGCAGGGATGTTTCCTAGTAGATTTGAGGTCTCATCTTTTTTACCTTGGATGGCATCTTTGTAGCTCCTCTCAGTGCAGTATTGTTTTCTTAATCCTGTCAAAGTGTTAGGAATAGTCTCTATCAGAAGAAACAAACTGATTTCATTCTTTGTTGATGCCAATGCTCCTGTTGCACGTATTCTCAATTTCAGCTGGTTGATCTTTGATCCAGTCAGGCACAGACATTGACCATTCCCAGCACTGGTCATTTTATTCTTCTTTCCTTTAAACAAACAGACTTTGAAATTAAAGCAACCTACACTGCTTTTACATCGACTTCACTCTAGCACTAATCTATGATCTTTAATGTAAAGTTGGGAAAGTCTATATAGTGAGCTTTATGATAAGCCGAAGCAAAGCTCCATTCCAGTGCTTTCCGCAGAATATCAATTAATCTGTTGAGAAGAAATTCAATTATAAGTTTATATTAATGTATAAAGTTGCTGCATATATATATATGGATATATATAATTCAATATAATTCTTAGTTACTAAGTTCTCCTGTTGAAAATCTAATTGTTGTACACATAATTATTCTCAGTTCATGATTAGCCTCTCATATTGTATTCAGAAAGGGACAAAGGAATTCAATCGTTTCTTTATATAAATGTAAAAGATCAGATGATTCTGCTTGTTAGTAAAACTACTTCATCCTGTTGATATGCTGTCCAACTCTAGCTCTTTCGTTGCCCTTTCTTTGCCATAGAGAAAGAGTATCCTTGTGCTCCCACTAAAAGGAAATCCTCATAAAGATGTATTTTTTTCTGCCAGATTAAATGTAATTACCTTTTTGACCTTGAAATTTTTTCCAAGTTGATGAAGAGGGATGCTGCTGCAAGCATTTTGTATATACATCAATTTCCCTTTCACTTTTCCCTTGCGTTGGTAGTTTCTGATCGTGGATTTGTCAGGTGTGACTGGCTTATTGTTATAAGCATGAGTGCTTCAGCAAATTTGGCCACATGGAGTGGATATATATTTTACAACCAGGTCTTTTTATCTGATTTTCATGATTTGTTTTGCCAGTTAAATCTTTTGGTATGTTTTTCAGTTAGGATAACAGATCATACTGATTTTCAACAGTAGGAACCCTTTTTTATCTTGAGAACTTTTCTTTCATTTCTTATATTCACTAATCCTTCTTATTTCTTTTTGTTAAAATATTGCATATTGTTTCTTCCATCAACATTATCGAGCAGTCTTTATTTTTTGCACCTTAGGTTCCTGTAGATGTGGCATTGGGAAAAGCAGTATGTATTGAAGTATGGTATGGTCATTACTGTGCAGTGTTTTTAACCATTGACTGTGGCTACGTTGATGATGGTATTGCTGGATATTCTCTCTCGGAATTGGATATCTTCTCTTCTACTGGTGTCTGCCAAAAGATGTTTTCTATGAGAATGGATGTCTCTTGGTGGATGCCTGCTGTCTGTGTAAGGTTTATTGAGACTCTGCTTTTGGTGCCTGCTGTCCAAGAACTTTCTGCTCCAATGAAGATCAGATTTGATGCCGTTATGTGCCTAAGAATTTGACTTTTTTGGACAATTTAAAGTCCAATGTGGAGGCTTTTTTATAGACCATGGGACACATGGAGCACGAGATGAATTGCTTGTTCACATAGCCAATGTTGTCCTTGTCTTACCTTTGTCAATTTGCCTTTGTTATGTGTTGATGAGGCTTTTAACATATCAGACCAAGGGAACAGAGATGAATTGCTTGATCCCATATTCAAGGTTGTCTGTGGTACAAGCGTACTAGGTATGTGCTTGATCCCAACAAAAAAAATTTCACTGGGGACTTGGATGGGTTTGAATGGGTCCTCTGCTGCTGTGTGCTGAAAATGCCCACATCCTACCAATAACTGGAATGGCTAGGTTGCTCAGTTGAGGGAAGTGGGTTGAGGCTTCTCTGCTTGCAGTTGTGTTGGGATTTAGCAAGCTGTTCATCATGAGCATTAGTACTAGATCATGCACCAGTATGCATTCCTATGCGAAATGCTTTGCTCTATGATGCTCTGATTACAATGGTTTTTGTTCCAAAAATCATCCATCGGAGGGGATATCTCTGGTAAGACCCCTGCCGTAGGCTTTCAGCTGAATATCTAAGGACTTGATGCTTCTGGTTCTCTTTTTCCAAAGTTCTTTTCATTTATGAACAAAAGATTCTGGTGTCCATCAATAAGAATGAAATGTTGAAGTTCGCAAGGAGATTGATCAACAGATCTCTTCAACCTTTAACCAGTTTTGAAAATAATGTGATTTCAATTTGGTCAAGATGGTTGTTGGGACTGGGGTTTTTTTATTTGGCTTTGATCATGATGCATCGTTGATAAGTTGGACAATGTGGAAACAAATTGCTTTTTATATGGATATGCTTTCTTTCTGGTCTTCAATAGCTATGGAAATTGATTAAGACAGAAGATTTACTGATTGTAGGAGTCTCTCAATTATTTCAGTCACTGTAAGGATAACACTCACCTTAGTTTCGCTGGATAGTCAGCATTTGGTGCACTCCCTTAATGGTAATTCACTTGAAATGACTGGCTGGTTGCGGATGGATGAGGTTGTTACATTCCTGGGAGATTGCTTCAGTCGGACATGAGATTGGTCTATTCTCTTAGTTGTCATCGCCTTGATTCCCTTGTGATGTTTATAAGATTTTCACCTGATGGAGATGTTTCACAAAACCCGTCTTACTCATTTCTGATGTCGTTGAGGTTGATGGTTCTTTTGATAGTGTACACCAGAGATTAGGAAGGTGATCTTCAAGAGGTTAGATACCTCATCTATCTATAGCAAGTGACGGTCCTTCTTTGGTTATACAGATTTTTGCCAGCCACTATGCTGTCCTGCTGATCTCAAATCTTTTTGGAGTGGGGTTCACTGATCTATGTTCCTCAGCTCCTTTGTTCCTTCATCATCTCTTGCAATCTTTGAGCATTGCTGATAAGGAAATGCCAGGGATTTTGCTCTTACTTGTGTTATATATATAATGGTGGCGGAGCCAGGCTTAATTGCGAGAAGGTACTGTCAAGCCAACATTATTGAACTGTCCAAAACTTTCTGCAAGTCCATGTTGATAAGAGGGGTGAGTTTTAGCGCAATGCATGTCCTTCATGTTAGCTTATGTGCTATGACACTATGTCACATTTGTATTCATATTTAAAGGAGTTTCTGTGGCGCAAGAACAGTTGTCATGCATGTGTTTTGTAAACAGAGATTGGTCTTCTATCAAAATTTGGATATTAGTGCATTTGAAAGGAGCTTCTGTAGCGCAAGAACAGTCGTAACACATTTGTTTGGTTAACAGAGTATGGTTTTTCCATCGAAAATTTGGATATTAGTGCACATGTTATGCAACTATCATGCCAACCTCAGAATTGGTGAAATATTGCAGTGAGGAAGGCTACTCTCAGCAATGTGGCGGCCAATGAATTTTGCTAGAGTTCAGTTATGGGAGATAGGTTTTGGCTACAGAGAGTGCTACTTTTGTCTTGATTTAAGGAACTATACCTTATCCCATCTGGAGGAGAAAGCTGCTGCTCTGCTGAATGCTTGTGTTTTCTTTTGTCGTAGTTAAGTCAACAGAAACATCAAGAATATTAGAGTTGTCGTACCTTCATTGTGGTGTGGCCGGAGGATAGAGGGGGTGTGGCCGGAGGATGGAGCAGGACCAGAGCCACTTGTTGCTGCTCAAATAGGGATGGATGTGTTGGGATGTTGGAATATGTGTTGCCAAGGGAGCAACTGAATCTAGATGGCTGACATGTTGTAATTCTCGATTCATAGTAATAATGTGCTCCTTTTCATCCGTGGATGTAGGTCAAACTGGCCGAACCACGTAAATTTTTGTGTGCATCTTTTGGTGGTCTATTTATTTATTATCTATGTCTATGGGATGGGTTATAAATGAAATGACAAGACTAGAAAAAAATGAGACCTTTGTTACATAGCTCTCTAGTCTTAAATTAAAGATTCGTACAAGTCGTACCAATAAACATGGTTTCTCTATCTATTAATAAAGTTGGAAAATCTTCTCACAAGTAAGTAATTTATGATCACTGTTAACTAAAATTTCAAATGCTCGTGTGAATATTTCAAGTAAATAATCCTTTGGTGGTGAAGGAGACGAATGAATTGGGAAGGGTTGAATTACTTGCTTTGCAAATGGGTGAGATGTCTTTATTTCGAGTCAGTGTTTCTATTATAATATCAAGGATATAATTCCCACGTGACATCTCATCTACTATCATGTGCAGAACTCCAGCATGTATTGGAAGTGAGATTATCTTAAATTGACAATAACATAATAAACTCTTGATTTATTAAATTGTGGACAGATAATATGCTCACGGTTTGGTATTTGTTTATAAACTCACTAGTCGTGGCTTGATAGACTCTGTATGAATTGAATGGTGTGATAATACGAAAAATGGGCACTGGGACTTTTCATCGACTTCTTTTTTGAGGATGAGGACCTGTCGAGGAGAAAAGAGATACATCTTGGTGGAGAGAACCTTATCCTAGACAAAATCGGGGTAGGAGAAGCCTATTCAAGTTTGGTCCCCTTTTTTTACCTTGCGATCAATTCATCCACGTGATTGAACTATCCGGAAAAAGATTTTCCTACAAAAGTGACAGAATAAACCTCATTCTTCTAAAGATTTCTCAATTTTATCCTAACATTTTAATCCTATTAGAAAAAAAAAATTCAGCTGTTCAAATTTGTTTCAAGTTCATTCCAGATTCTTTAACACCTGTGAGAGCAAATATTCTGCTAGCTTGCATTTCACCCTTAGAGGAAGAAAGCTTGTTTAGTTTTATCATCCAAGGGTGAAAATATATATATAATTGAAAGGAGAATATTTATCAGGTTCCATATCGGCCATTTTTATCTATTAAAAATATTTTCAAAATTTCTGGTATGAGAGAACAATGAAACATCTGTGCCTTCTAGAAAATATAGTCTTAATTGCAATGCTATAAATACTTGAGCCTGAAAAGGACATGAGGTAATCAAAATAACAATTTTCTTTTTTCTTTTTGGATAAGTGCACTAAAAATTTTAAAACTTGTCAAGAAAATGTAATTAAATTCTAAAACTTTCAAAAAATACAATTAAATCATAAAACTTATTACGAAAGTGCAATAGAATCCTAAAATTTTTAAAAAGTACAATCAAGTCATAAAACTTACAAAAGGTGCTATGAATAAAAGGACTTTATTTGATCAATTTGACAAGTTTTAACATTTAATTATATTTTTAAAATTTTAAAAATTTAATTACATTTTCGTAACAAGTTGTAGGACTTAATTGTATTTTTTGAAAGTTCTAGAACTAAATTGTACTTTGTTGATAAATTTAGAGATTTTCAATACATTTATCCATTTTTTTTATTTAGGGAATCTGGTTTTGGGATAGATTTGATGCAATTTTTTAAAAGGCGGGGATCTATTTTTGATAACCTAGAAAGGTGGGGATGAAATTGAAAAAGGATAAAAAGATATCAATTCTCCACTAGTTTTAATAACGAAAACGAGGGCTGTGTTGTTGAAATCCGAGGCGCACATCGCAATCCCTTTGTGGAAAGAACGCAGATTTCTTAAAAGAGGGTTAGGTGCAAATCAAAAGAAAGAGGAGCAGGTTAACCCAACCTTCTGAATGAAGGTGTACAAAAACTGCACACAAACCGATCCGTATTACCTCCGAAACTTAAAACGATCACATTCAACAGGAGCCATTTTCCTTGCATCATGTTCCCCCGGATCATCTTCTGTGGCTCTGTGATTTTAGCCACGCTCGTGGTGATTCTCCTGGCCTTGTTCTCGCCCGTGGCTCACCGCCGCCAGTCAAAGACCCAAACGCCGCCGTGGCTCGCCCTCTCTCTGTACATCCAGCAACAGAGCACTCCGAGCTCGTATAATCAGCAGGTGGCAGGATCGGAAGGGGGAGCGTTCATATTCCACCGGACACTCACCAAGGGCCCCAAGAACACTTCCAGAGTCATTGGCCGAGCTCAAGGCTTCATCATCCCCATCGAGCACTTTGCACATTCGGCATTTAATGTCATTTATCTGACTTTCGACACGGCAACATATTCCGGTAGTCTCAGTGTAGAGGCAAGGCACATCGCTCATGAGGATAGACAAGAGCTTACTGTCGTCGGTGGAACAGGCGATTTTGCCTTCGCCCGCGGACTGGCTGTTTTTGCTCAAGCAGAAAAGCATTCATCTGACGTCGATTCAACTATTTACCACATCAAGTTGCAACTGAAGTTCCCTAACAGGTCGCAGACCATCCCAGGATGATGCACAGTTCAATCCGAAAGACTGCTGCAAATTTTTTGTAAATTTTTTTGCACCTCTTCCAATTGTCTTCCTTATGAAGATGAGAATCGCCCTGTATTAATTTCTAACAGATGAAAATGAGAAAGCAAGCAGCAACGATTTGGAGTCTATACATATTACTGCTATTTTATTCACTTCGTATGGAAGTTTTAATTTGCCAATACCCTCGGCCTAAACTATTGATTAGCTGGGTACAACCGATTCAACTAGGCGAACAAGATCATCCATGTCCAATCCGCCCCAATAAAGAAAGTTTGCCATCATCATTGATTGTCTCAAGGGGTCTGTAACAAACACTGAATACTTGTAATCAACCAATTACACATGATGACCACCACGGCCAGCTTAAACCATTGAGAATCGAGCCAAGCTGGAACAACCTCTACTCTAAGGATGTTGGTTAAAATATCAGAGCCACAAGAAATGAGAATAGAGTGCCATTTCACTTCTTGGTTGATTCATCACTACAAAGTTAGGCAAGAAACAGGAAAACTACCACTATACCATGGGAAGGACCTATATTGCGACAACAAAGAAGCCCTGAGTGCAACATGTAGTACTAGATGACCTTCTACAGTTTCATGATCCTGTTACAATGTTGTACCTCCACCATCAGACATGAGAGATGCAGCAGCAGCAGCCGCTGTTGGAACAACCCCAGTTGAGATGCCTGGCTTTGACAGATGCAAGAGCCTGAAAACAAATAATGACAAATATGGTCAAAAGTTTAAAAGGAGAATCATATATTTAGACAAGCAAGATGAGTATTCCAAACATTTATTCTGATGCTTCCAAGCATGATCTGCTAAACAGTCTCTTCTTCTGAAACCCAATTCTAAAACATGCATTATTATGGCAATTGAACATTAGATGAGCCCAATCATAACAGCTTGCAGGAGAGAGGACTACACAGGCACATATGACACTAACAAAAGGAAGGGACATTTTTAAGAAACTCACGGAGCAAGATGTTCACAAAATGAAGTCACAGCTGCAACTACTTCATTATAGTTCTCCGATGTTGCAGGAGCAGTCACTTCAACCAGCTGCATACCAGGTGTCAGTGGCAAAGCCTCATCAGTCGCGTGTAGTTTTAACATCCTATTTACTGAAGACACAGTAACAGTAATCTGAACACCCCTCTGGAAGTGAAAGGCAAATCCCACTTTCAGCAGCTCGTGGTCCAATTTGTAGCCAAGAGCATAAAAGAACCGAAGTACATTCTTGCTCGCTTTACTTTCTACCATGGGTCTCACAAGAACTGAAATTTGTTCAGCACCAGCACCTCTCATTGAGCCCCCAACATGCCGAACAGTCCTATAGAATAATATAGTTTAGTGAGATTACATCTTCTCCATACCATGCAAAACAAACAAGGAGCAATATTTGGAAAAAATCACGCTTTACCAAGTAGGTTCTGGTTGCTCAAGATCACACAATATTCGAAGTTCTGAGGGTACGGCACCTGCAATGTAGAGATCAATATATTAATTTGGACTGACAGATATCCAAGCCTCTTGAGTGCGAATATGTATGTAAAAAATCACCTAGATTTGGGCTGCTTTTCAGGCATAGCTCATGGATCCTCAAGCGTTCTTTTTGAACACCACAAAGACCTTGCAGAAGGATCTCAAGGGCCTCAACATGCTTCATAATATGAGGAAAGCAAAAACTGTTAAACGTGTAGAAAAGAAACAGAAGACATAACAGTAGATAGTGGAGTCAGAAATTCAAAGGTAAAGAACCCTATATTGGAAAAATGATACACAGATAAAGGCAAAAAAAGATCTCATTATTCTTTCGGATTTGCTTCTTAATTTATTTCTGAAGAGATCATTTACTGCTTTGTTAGCGAAGACATCCATCAACTAGATAATCAGAGAATGTCTAGCGAAATCAAAGACAGCAATTTCCCAATTTGAAGCTGCATTGTAACAGTTAATGCAACCCAAGGAAACAACCTAGAGTGAAAAACTTGATGATGAATCAATAACAAATCAATGACCTCCAACTAGTTAACTAAAAAATTGCATGGTGTTCTGATTAAAAAAGTGGAACGATGAAACTTCATTTTACCTCAGATACATGATTAAGCTTCAGATAATTCAACGGCAAAGTTAAGAGATGACACACTAGCAGAATATATCTATAAACTTAGCACCCATATACAATCTGAAGACAAGATCATCTTAAAAAACAAGAGCATTAAGTCCGTAGCAAAAATTAAACTCTGCCTCCATTGATTTGCTGCGACGAAACTTATAGAAGTATCTCTACGATGAGGTGCATAAAGCCATTCTGAAACTTACCAGTGTCTCTATAATTCCTTGGACCACACACTCCATCAAAAAGCTTTACTTATCCGCCAGTCACTGAAACTTCAAAAAGATAAATCAACATAAGAAAAGGGAAACCCATTAAGCAATCGCCATGCAGACATTGGACAAACTATTTCCAAGGGGAAGCAGCACACGCCCATCTTCTAAAATTTGCAGGAAAAAAAAATCATTTTTTTCTCCATTTGAGCATTCCACCTTGGCCGGATACTAAAGATACAAGTATCCCAATCCATTTTTATCACACGGTTGCTCCGGAAAAAAAGAAAAAACAAATTCAGGTTTAAAGTTGTCCAGCTCTGAAAGGACCTACGAAGCAAAGTTTAACTGAAAATTAAACTTATAAAGTGAGAACAGAAGAGAAAACACCAATCCTCTGTTTGGAATTTCCAGTTTAGCGGATCCAAATTGGCAGAGCAATTAGGTATTAGCGAAGGGATCTCATCGTAGGGATGATCGATTTCCCAGCCTAGAACCGGGAACCGAATCGGTGGGTTCCGGCTAGCCCGGTACGAATCATCAATTGCAAATGACTTTACTATCTGCAAATTCGGTTCTTTTCCAACACACTCCCCCACCCCCGGGCAGTAAAAGAAAGAAGAATCTCTGTCAACTCCATCGAGTGCATTACCAGGCTCAAGAAGAAGCAAGAAAAAGACGCGAAATTTAGCCCGCGATAGAAGACGGAGACGAAGACGACGACAGAGATTCGATCGGACGAAACGCTCTCCAACGGCTCTCCCGCCCTCGTGATCTCGCTCGGAACCAGCCGCAATCTCGCCTTTCCGCTACGAGCAACGACGACTGGAGCAGCGCCTCCGCTCGTTTCCGATTCCCCGATCGAACCAGGTTTTCCGATTGCGGCTTTCGTTTATTCACGACTGAATTAATACCTACAGGGAAGAATGAGTTACAGATGTTTGGCAACCTTAGTCCGATTCCTCATATTCTAATTTATTCAAAGCTACATGTTTAATTTAGTTTCTTAAACTTTATAAAAAAAATTAATTTTATCTTTAAATTTAAATTGATGGAATGATAATATTGACTATCATATAATTTAGGAATTAAATTGAACATTTATCAAAATTTTAATAGGCATATTAAATAAATTAAAAATTCATGAACCACATTACACATTTTGCCAAATTTTAAAGAACATTGGTGTATTACCTATTATTTAGATTTTAGGTAGAAAACCGGTTCATCCAAGAACCGAATTGGGTGAACTAGTTCTCGAGTAAAATCGGCAATTCCCACTTGAACTAGAAGAACTGAATCGGTTCTAGACAATTGTAGGATCTTGGAATCAGTTTAGAATTGGCCTTGAACCAATTGATTTGATCAGATTCTCAAATTGGACCAGCTAGATCAGTGCACACCCCAACTCACTACAATTACTTAGAACTGTTGGACTATATGTCTTTTTTGGCCCATTTTCTAGGTTCAATCGAGGAATTTCTATGATGATTTTTTTCAATTGATTACAGCATGCCATGAGCATATCATGGCCTTTTATTCTTAATTATGACAATAATTATCGTATCAAACTATAGAAATGCCATACAAAAGAAATTCAATTCCTTGAATTCTACATATCTTGCATGATTGTACATATATCTAAATAACACCCTTTAATTGTGCACCCTCTTAATTGATCGTGATTGATTATCTTGCTCCTTTGGATGATCATCTAGTAAAAAAATTAGGGTCAAGTACTCTTCCACATATTTCTCATCTAAAACTTTTAATAAAGATCTCAAGAGCAAAAACTAGCAAATTATTGTAGGGGTTTTTGGCAATTACAACAATAAACCGAATTATAAGTCTCGAAATTCATTAATGTATTTTAACTCTTTTTTATAAAATTGTTAATTTATGGATTAATGTCAATTCAACGACTTTTTTTTCATAAGTCATTGGACCATTTTAAGAAAAAAAATATTTGAGAGTGAGAAATTGATTTTTTTGCACTTTCTTGAATAGTTCAAATCAGACTATTGGATTAATGTCAATTCACCAACTTGTTTTTTCAGAAGTCATTCGACCATTTTAACAGAAAAATATTTGAGAGTGAGAAATTGATGATTTTTTTTACGCTTTCTTGAATAGTTCAAATCAAATAAAAAATAACCACAAAGAAAGAGAAAAGATATGATCACAGTAATTCATAATCTCTATTGCAAAATTTTCATCGGATCATTATCCATATTCTATGGTCAACATGAATCTAAATTAGCATAGAAAAGAATATGTATATAATTTCATCAGAAAAAAGGGAAAGAAAAAATAAGAAACCCATGAAATGAAAGAAGTAAATGTTGCATGTGCTTCCTCAAGGGCTTGGTCTTCGCATTGACCATCGAGATATTGCTCGAGTCCTTTACAGTGGATTCTTCTCCGTTGCACCATCCGCCGAAGAAGTACCCAGAGAGAGTCTCGAGAGGACGAAGATGCAAGCCGAGGAGAGAAGCACGGCTCCGGCGAAACAGGCGAGATCCAAGCAGTTCAGGACGGGGACGCTCTTGAACTTTTCCAGCACCCCGACTTGAAGTATCATCATCATCGCGTGCCCGATCCTCGACTTGGCCTGCGAAACCGATTGCGCCTCCGCCCATGCTGGAAGCCTCTGATCAAGAAACATGAAGAAAAAAAAACTTAAATTGTGCCATTCTGTCGTCGACAGCGAATACCATCATCATCATCATACGTAAGATCTGATTGTAATATGCTCGCACTAGTAGCAACACAGAAGAAGATGGAAAGCTCACCGTCATATAGTAGAGGCCGAAGAGGTTCGACCCGGAAAGCCACGGCCCTCCCTCTCGTTTGGCCTGCGATCCCACGAACATCACGTACAAGCTAACTCCAAATATCAGCATTGCCGTTCCGACTAGGAACATATCTGCGTCGAGCCCCAAATGGATCAGCAACTAGAGGTCGAGAATATAGCAGAAACGAGTGCAAACATCGATCGAGTGGCATGATGCCAGATCCCTAGCTAAAGTCCGTTCACAAAAACATATGCATATGCATATACAGATGTAACAACTGGCCAACCCATTTGCTCGAAAAATTTCTCACTGTTGTGAAGTTTCAGACCCAACTATTACGAATGAAGTCCTAAGATATGTTTCTTCGCCCGCATGCATTTCAATAACCATCAATGGCATGTGTTACTCAACTATCATCGAATGACAGAAGAGAGCATACCTATGCCTTCGACAAGCAGCTGCACCACGTGCCCTTGATCGGACATATGCGACATCGACTGGAAGTACTCCATGTACGACTCAATCACGAAGAAGCAACCCTGCAATCCGATCAGCAATCCCTCGTCATTCTTAAGATCGATTCAGGATAGAGGAAGCGTGCGGAAAGAAATCGGTCAAGTCTTGCATGATGGGAACCAGGAGGCATATGGGCAATATTACCTCCAGAAAACACAGGACGGAGCCCAGTAAAGATCCCGCAACGGCAAATAATGTGAAAAACCGGCAGTCGACTATCGTCTGCAAGAAGTCACACCCAAGATTCATTAAGGGGGTGAATAAAGGATTCCAGATCTATCTCGGCATCATTTGTTACTTCTAACGTACATAGCAAGCTATCGTATCAGCTCCCATGTCGTACGAACTAAAGGATTCAGATGAGAAGCGGGGTTAAATTACCTTCTCGATGAGCCCCTGGACGTTTAACCTCTTCGGCCTCCTTTTCACAGCTGCTCTCAGAAAGACCAGCGCGGCTCTCACAGCAGTACCCGTCAACGAAGCCAAACCCACGGCCACGCCATTTATCCAAGGCTCGGCCGCGATCGCTCTCTCGGATGCAGCAGCAACCGACGCGGCCTTCACGACCACCTCCGGTCTTCTCTTGCGATTATCGCCCTCTTCAAAGCCGCTCCTTGCTCCGCCGGACGGTGGCGCCACCAAGCTGGAGCACCTGACGGCGGTCCTCCTCTCCGCCGCGGCAGCAAAAGACGGCGACCTAGAAGAACAGAAATTCCCAGCCGGCGTCCGTAACAGTCTAGCCGTCGCCATTGTCTGGGAGCCTTTCTCGAAAGTCTGTCTTCTTGGTTTGGTGTGGTGAAGGTTGATTGCATTATACGTGTATATATATATACGCCGTGGGAGGAGGGGAGGAGGAGGAGAAGATTCGCGGCATATTAGGACAGTCCTTGTCGCTACATGCAGAAGGAGGAGGAGGAGGAGGAGGAGAAGAATATCTGAGCCTCGCGTTTGCGTCGCTGTTTCGCTTTTTGCTTGGAGAAGGGTCGGTCGTCATCTTTGAAGTTTGAACCGTCGAAACGAAACGGAGGCACGTGACCCATGACTCGCACGTGCCTCATTCGTGCCTCCTCGACGCGTGGGGCCCCGTCCGTTTTGAGCCGGACACGTGGCGGCGGGTGCCTTTCGGGGACTTGTACGCGAGAGAGGACAGGGCGAGGTTCGGCTGGGTTTGCCGTCGAGGAATCGCGGACGGCGAACGCGGACCGCAAGGTCGACTCGAACGAGGAGAAATGTCCCACGCCTCCCGTCTAACGTTTTTCCCATTTCCAGTCGTCACTATTTATATTTTAATTACCAGAAATAACTATTAAATTTTTTTGAAAATTTTGAAAAAAAAAAAAAACCAAAGACAGACCCAAAATTTTCGCGAAAAATATGTACATGTCGCCCTCATGTGCATACTGATAATTTATTGAGAATATTTCAAAAATAAAAGAATTTCAGCTTTTAAAATTTCAGGGGAGAGAATACAAACAACAAACTGCAATTAAACGGCGGAGCTGCAAGTTCGACTCGAACGAGCAGAAAATGTCCCACGCCTTTCGTCCAAGGTATTTCCCATTTCCAGTTCACTATTCATATTTTAATTACTAGAAATAAATATTGAATTTCTTTAAAACAAAATTTAAAAAAACAAAGACAGAAACAAAAGAGAGTGGGCAGCGCTACGAAGTTTCCGCGAAAAGAATATTTTCAGTTCAACCCCTCATGTGCATACTAATAATTTATTCAGAATATTTCAAAAATAAAAGAATTTCCACTGTTAGAATTTTAGAGGGAAAATCCCGAATACAAACAACGAACAGCAATTAAACGGGGCCCTAAAATATTTTTTATTTAGAACGAAAAATTCTAGAAGTAAAAGTCGTAAAGGAGATCTTTCCATCCGAGAAGCGGCCAAAATTGCCACTGAATGTGGGCGTAAAAATCGCTCGATTCCTCCACCGTTGAGTAAAGCCTCGCGTGCTCATTTTCCACGGAAATTGCTGACTCGAGCAATGATGTGTTTAGACTGAAATCACTACATGGTCACGGCCCAAATTAGTCATACAACAAGAACCTCACTACCGAGCGCCAAAGGCCGCCGTTGAAGTGGTCAGATTACCTCCCATGAGGCTGTAATTTCGATTCATTTCATAAGCGATTAATAGATCTATTTTGCCCAAATGAAAATTGGCTAAGATAATGAACTTATGATTTATAATCTCTGATGATCGAGTTGATTTCATGATTTTAAGTTCAATTCATAGTGGATGGACCTGAAATAGGGTTATATACATTCTCATTATTACCAATTTATGCTTTGGGCATTTGCTACCTCATTGGGAAGGACTTTCGAGTTTCTAGAGCATCAATGAAACCGCGATGATGGGCTCATAAATCTATGAATGGCCTAAATACTTACAACTCAAATTGACAAAAAAATCAACCCTTTGAAA
Source organism: Angophora floribunda (assembly GCA_014182895.1). NCBI lineage: Eukaryota > Viridiplantae > Streptophyta > Magnoliopsida > Myrtales > Myrtaceae > Angophora > Angophora floribunda. The sequence continues at coordinate 841,583 of CM024710.1, forward strand.
TGTCTTTGAAATTGATTATTTTGTTCAAAATATTCAATTGACGAAAAATATTTTCAATATCAATGCAAATGAGAACGGTCTTCCCTCTATTTCATTTTTGTAAGCGATCATTCTCAAGACATTATTTCCAAATCATGGATATTCCGAGAAAGAAAAGCACCCTAAAGGGTATGATTCACTTTCGAGCCTCCAACAGATTGGACGATGAGATTGCACTTCATTCCCCAAGCACACGGGATACGCCACCAAGTAGCCCCCCAACCAAACAAAGGGTTCATTATCATTAAGGACTGTCGCTAGACGGTTGAATAGAGCGCCAACAAGGCAGTGAACATGGTCAACAGGATGAATCCAAATGGTGAAACACCAATTTCCTAACACCGCGAACATCGCAGTCATGCGGAAACCGACAGCAATGGCCAACGGGCAAAATTTCACAGTACTCTGCTATCTTCGAAGTCATTAGCAACGCGCTCTCTACGGCTGAGAGAACTCCAATCGAGTGCGTAATTACAGCACGCAATCACATACATCACCAAGTGAATAACGAAATCTCAAGCATTTCCTCAAGAAGGAGATCCAACCTCACACCCCAATCCAACATCAACAGCTTCATGCAGTACACACCTCACACAATGGGTGCAAACGCAACAAACTCAGAATTGGTAGGGGTCCATAGTAAGACCAATGGAATATTTCAATAGGACTACCACCAAAATACATCAAACTAGCTCATCTTCGATGATTAGCTAAGGACGCCTTCAACTCATAATCACCAACATTCAATGACTCTCATCCTATCGTTGCTTGCAGCAAACAGAGACGCGCAATAGAATATTTTGGCTAGTCGGCAAAAATATCGAGCCATCATTTTGGTTCAGCGAGATTTGAAAAGTTCTTGACGTCAAATCACACAACAATATTTTACTGAAGAAAGCAATTAATATCATTGCCAGCAAATCATACAGAACGATTATGGTCACCCCAGTTTAACTTCATGGCAATTGTAAGCACCCAATAGATTTTCCAATAGTTAATTACAAAAGGTTAAATGTCCAACACCTAGGTTAACTCAAAATCTGAGGAAATCAATGAGCCATATAAACCAACAGTATGTAAGTTATTTTCTCCATCTAACATCAAGAATGACAAGATTATTTGGGAGATTCCATGCCACCAAGTTGTATATGACCTATCTAAGTTTATTAAAGTGGGCCAACAATGTCAAAGTTGAGAAGCATATAAAACTTCAGATACTTTTAAAACAATCAATACAATGCAAAAGGAAATCTTAACATCATGACCAAGAAGTAACAAGGGTGTAGGGAAAAAAAAAAGATATCAGAAACACCATCCACTTTTGGAAGCAAGAACTAAACAGATTAATGTGCCAAAAGCACTGTGAAGATAAATAAGCCTAGAAGCCAGCACAACAACCACGCAACATTAAACAATGTCTCACAGATTTCATTGCTGAAAACATTTAGGTGTCACTGTTATAGGGGCAGGTCACATCATGGCAATCTCACACATTGATAAAGATCTCGCTCAAATTAGAAGAGAATGTCAAATGCAGTATCAGCAGCACCCTCGAAATCACTTCATGGAATAAAAGAGGAAAAGTTCTAAGTGGGAGAGTTTAAGAAGATGGCATCGAAACCAAGAGTAAAGCCACTGCTTTAAAAACTGTACCAGGAAAACCAGATTATTCACCGATAGGCAACTCAATTGGTTAAACTGGCATGTCTTATGGACTTCATTTCTATGGCATAGACACTATAAATAAAATAAGTTGCACTATCATTCACCTAGCTGAGATGGTGGGGATGATGCAAATTCCATTTGACGGTTAGGAGTTCAAGTCTGAAAATATTGTGTTACCTTTTTTCCTCATGAAGGTTAAAGAAACTTTAGATTAATCGTTCACCAGATTAACAACAAATGGAGCTTCAGCTCGGGAGGTTTCAGCATGTAAGTAATAAAAAGGGCAGGAATTCAGTTCCCTTCCTACCATTAAATTTTCTTGCAAATATACAAGATCCAGTATAAATAGGTTCCAGTTGACCTGTTTGACCCATTGACAGGGTCAACACCAATTCTTTGACCAGTGCATGAGGCAGAAAATATTCAGAACCAGACTAGTGTTTGGTCCAGTGCTCCATTGAATCACTAGTCCGGTCTGGTTATCAAAACACAGTTAAAGGAAGAAAGCAAGACGGAGCAACGCCAAATATCATTGTCAAATCGCGTGATGCTAGCTTCAAAATTGGTGTACTTAAGCAAAAAATTGGGCACACGGAGTCAAACCTATGGTCATGTTAGATTAACTTGGCCAATGGTCCATAATCACGGTAATTATAGAGAGCAAAAAAATGAAAGCAACGTGCAAGTGGCACACTGGTATGGGGTTCGATGGGCTTTGAGATTCAAAAACCAAAATCAGTAAAACTTTGTCCAGAAATATAGATTGTTATATTGTTATAACACAGATATTTGTGCACATAAGCAATAACTTTGATGCACGTGTCCGACAGCTACAGCATTTATCCTTCTAAAGTGGATAATGTTTATTAAGCCGGAGCGACTCATTGAGCAAGGATTGCGTAACAAAGATTGACAAGAACTAACGAGATTGACAAAAAAATTGTGTAAACTCTGAGACTACCCTACTTATGTATTCCATCAAGTACATAAGAGTGATAAAACATGCTAAATCAAAAGTTATTTATGTTGCCAGTGGTTCAAGAACATGACAACATATATACAGCATCCCAGGAAAAACTAATAGTTCTCTGATACAGGTCTTGAAGGAAAGAGCCTCAGAAGAAATGTAATCAGGGACCAAAGGCACAACAAGCCAAGGATTTGGAAACTCACAATTGTGGCAACCAGGGCACCACTTCTGTCAAGCACTTCTGGAGATGCAGGAAGATCTTTCATTGCGAACATTAGCCGCTCAATGTAATGAGCAGCTTTTGTCAGCTGATAAAGTCTATACACCTAACAAATTAACACAAAATCAGAATGCATACAACCTCTGTCTTTGTGGGTGCTACATGTGTTGTGTATGCATCTGTGCATGTGTACACAAACTTTGGTGAGAGAGGGAAGGAGGGAGAGAGGGAGAGAGGGAGAGAGAGCCCTAAATACCTCAAAAAGTATAGGGACCAGGGGCCAACATGCTGACCCACTCTTGTCAAGACTCTTCTCGAAAACAAGTTGAGCAAGGCATCCAATGAGAAAAGGAGCTACTGCAATAAGGGATGGCAGACCAACTACAGGCCAAGTTATGTACACAGTGAATAGCGGGATGACCACCTTGAAACCCATTGTGAAGAAAACAGAACTTAAGTATCCTCTAAGTCCTGTAATGAGACTCCATCTCTTTGGACTAAATTGGAGATATGGTCTTTGAACGCGATCAGTTACGAGCAGAAAGGTCATAAGACCAACATAAAACACAGCATCGAAAGACAAAGATGTCACGATTTCTGCAAAAGCAAAACAATATTAAGATAGTTCATATGTGATTCACAAAAAATTTCCTATTTGGTGATAAAGAGAACTCCCATGTATTTATTCCTTCCCATTTCCACCAATTTCCAATTTGAGAAACTACACTAATCACGAGACTATTTTTCAAATTTTCCAGCATCAAATAAGCCTCGTCAAAGCATAATATTCACTCTTGTAATCACTGTATGTTGAAATTTGAACAGCAAATAGCATTAATAAGCCTGTCCAAAAATAAGAATCTGACACAAAAAACCAAAGGGTAATGAAAACTATTAATAAAGAATATGTACAACAAGGCCTGCTTCTGTCTAGGACTTATTTTCTGCATGACTGTGAATCCATTTGATTTTCACCTCAGACTTGGACAAGCAAGCTTTCTTCTTCCTCTTTTTTAAGCAAACTCCAATTACAAGCCAAGCAGCCACAATAAAGGGTGAATTTGGATTAAACGATACCTACGAGAGTCTCATTCTTCAAGTATGCCTCAACTGCATTTCCAAGAAAGAATTGTGGAAGAATCAACGACGAAATCAAAGCAGCAGGGCCCAACAACCATAGAAACGACCCCTTGTCCTTCTCAAAAGGTGCAGACTCCAATTTCGCTTCTTCAACTAGCTGATGAGTCAACCCATGGAACGACACAGAACCCGACTTTCCCCTGAAGGGTTCCACCCCGCCGGCACGACAAACGACCACATCTGCACCACGCCCTCTATTCGCACGTGGGGTAGTCCCCCTGCTCAAGCCATCCTTCAAAACCACCTTCAATCGCGGCACCAAGGCTAATCACATATAACTCTAATTAGAGCTTCCAATGATCACCAACTCCCCATTTGAAATTAAAGTTAAAATATCAAACTTATAAGAAACTTAGTTCTGTGAGCCCGTAATGCAGTGACCTTAGCTCAACTAAAACTCGACAAAACGACCATACTTCAGGGAAAAAACAAAAGGGTGTGCCAGAAAAGAGTAAACGTACAGGTCGGTGTCTTCTCGACACAAGCTCTTCGGTCCTTCGACCTTATGCTGCCCCCATAAATCTGGTGGAAAACATTCCAGAGAACGGCGTCAATGAGCAGTTCAAATTACTCGACAAGAGAAAATTCATTCGCACGCATAATGTACTCACAGAATGGCAACATCGGAGACAGTGGTCGAACAGCCTGGGCTTCGGGGCAGAGATCCCGAGACAGACCGACTGCATTTCCATCCTCGAACAGCCAGAAGAGGAGCTCGAGCCAGGGGTTTAAGGAGATGGGTTTCGAGAATTAGAACCGTCCGTCCCCTCAAAACTCTGCTTAAACCCTAGGAGCCCGAGGGTCCAACCAAGTTTCGACACGTGGCGTGTCGAGTCTAGTGGTCGTTCGGTGATTTCGGCCTGCAAAGGCCCGATGGTCAAACGGGCCAAGATGGGCCCTGGGTACCCCTTTGGACTTTGCATCTTTTCGGCCCAAGAAGTTTGTATTTTGTAAATTGAACTCCCAAGGATAGGCTCATTTCTCTTTGTGCATCGGAGTGGAGATCCTAATGAAATCCAAGAACTTTATTATACCGATTCCAAACCACCCTGAAGTTCGGCACTGTCGGTTCCGCGGGTTTTAATGTACCCTATAGTTTGTTAAAATATTTTTATATTAAACCACGCATTCATCTAATAAACTAAACATTTAGAACAATTAACAATATACCCACACAATCTCACAAGATATCAGAGCTGAAGGTTTTGAGTTCAAATTTTTTTAAATCCCATTTACTCCCCTAATTAAATTTTCATGTTTAGTACTAAATAAAAAAAACCAAGTTAAGTGTGAAGGGGGACGTTATAATATTTAATTTTTAAACCATATTGTTAGAATATTTAAATATTAAATCACATCTACATATAACAATTTAAACTTTTAAAACAGTTAATAATAGTTCTACAAAATCTCCTCTCAATTACTCAACTTTCCCAAGAAAATTTTGAGCCGTTGATTTTAATAATTCATCTTTTTCTTTGTAGGACAAACAAACCGAAAAAGTTCTCCTTCAAGCTAATTCTTCTCATGATCTTTATTCAATTCCCAATTCAATGGTGTTATCTCACTCGCTTCTTTTTCGACTTCCTCTACTTCACTCACTCGTTGGCATATTCATCTTGAGCATCCAAAGAAACAAGTTGTGAGTCGTGTTTGCAATTCTAATTCTAAGCCAATATCATTCAAGTGAGTCATGTCTTGTAGGCAAATCTTATCTATTGCATTTTGAGTCTGTTAGTCATCATGCATCCTTTCCTTTAGTTGTAATTCATTATAATGTATGGACAAGCCCAATTTTATCTAATTCTAATTTTAAATATTTTGTGTTATTCATTGATGACTATTCTTGTTTCACATGGGTCGTTCCTATGAAAAATAAATCTAAAGTGCCTATACACTTTCATCATTTTTGTTGTTTTATTGAAAACATGTATAATGCCAAATTTAAATTTTTATAAAGTGATGGGGGAAGTGAATATTAGGGGTGACCATCGATCTAGGGTTGACCTGGATTAACCTTGGACCGGCCTAACCTACCAATCCTAGTTTGGTTCCTAGAAGGATTGAGTGGGTTGTTGGTTCTATGATCTCGAGACCAGCACTATGTGAGTTGGTCATCAGTCTTAGAAATTTAGGATTGGTCAATGTTATATTATATTATATATTATACATAATATTCTTTTATCTATTCTAAAAAGTAAATCCTAATTTAAACGATGTTAAACGACGTCCTCCTCCTCCACATCCATTATTTTTGTTCTCTTCTTTCTTTTTTATCCTCTTCAATTGGCCAAGTAATATTGAAAGAAACAACTTTGCTCATGAACAACCTCATCCCGTTTGTCACTCGTTGCTCAACGCTCGGCTTGCTCGCAGCTCAACACTTGCACTGCTCACCTCTCTTCAATAGCCTCACTTGTTGTCGAGTAAAGTCCCGAGTTGTCCCTAGAACTAGACCAAACCCATAAGGTTAGTTTGGTCCTTTGTTCCGAGCTCAATCAAGTCGGTCCTCAATCCCAAAAATCAGGGATCAATATTTTGCAAGTTGGTCTCTAGGTTAAACACTGAACTAGTCCAATCCGAATCATACTCACCCCCAGAGAATATGCTAGTAATACAGTCTAAGGATATTTACGTAAAAATGGTATTATTCAACGTTTTTCATATCCAAACACCCCATCTCAAAATAGTTTATTAGAACGCAAAATCAAACATTTAGTTGAAATTTCTACAATCTTATTAATCCATGCTCTTCATATTGAATTGATGTTCTTCTCATTGCTATTTTTACTATTAATCAACTTTTCACTCCTATCATATCTAATATTTTTTCTTTCCACAATTTATTTGGGATCGAATTTGATTATCCGTTCCTTTGAGTTTTTAGGTGTGTTTGTTATCTTTTCTTTCCTTCTCATATCTCTCATAAGCTAGCACCCCATTCGATGCCATATGTATATTTTGGGTATGCGTCAAATCATAAAAGCTATCATTGCCTTAATTGATTGAGTGGTAGTATTTTTATAAGTCGTCGTGTTCAATTCGACGAGGAGAATTTTTCATTTTCATCAAAACCTTCAAATCTTACTTCCACAGCTCACTATTCCATATCACCTCCTTTAGTTTTTGTTTACTCCAATCAATCTATTCTTCCTTTTGCGTCCTTTGGCCCTCAAGCTCATCATCCACTTCTTTTTCTTTTGTAGCCCAACATCATAATTTGCCTCTCTGTTCCTCTCCACCTACTCAACTTACTTCCAATTGCTTTTCACCTCTATCTTCTCTCTCTCTTCAAATGCATTTATTATGTCCCAACCTCACTCCTCTACCAACCAAATTCCTCCCATAGCAAACCCACAAATCCTCTCTACATCTCTATCTAGCTTCTCCACTTTTGTTTCTTCAAAGATGAGGAATCGAACCAATGGTGATGAAACTTCAAAGATGAGCGTTGTGTCGATGGGAGATCTTATCCTTAGGGTCAATTAGTTTTTAAAAGAGATTCAATCCTTTTGCTCCTATCCACGTTAGTTTTAATATATATACATTCGAGTGGGTAAATAAGGAAGTTACATCATAATGAAGAGGTTTTGTAAATGACGAGGTGGTTCATTCCATCACAAAAGAGTTTAAAAGTGCATTTTCCTATAAAAGAGGTAGACATTTTGCACAGGAATTAGCAAGACATGGACACCAATCGAAAGTTAATACTACAAATCACAATCCAACTCTAAGCAAACTTGAGCAAGATCTAAAGATCTATCATCGTGGGCACTAACCTCCTAGTAACGAGTGGAAAAGCAATTGCAAATCTAGGAAATTAGGGGTTAGTAACACTCGCCCCGCTCGCCTCTCTTCAATAGCCTCACTTGTTGTCGAGTAAAGTCCCGAGTTGTCCCTAGAACTAGACCAAACCCATAAGGTTAGTTTGGTCATTTGTTCTGGGCTCAATCAAGTCAGTCCTCAATCCCAAAACTCAGGGATTAATATTTTGCAAGTTCGTATCTAGGTTAGACACTGAACTAGCTCAATCCGAATCATACTCACCCCTAGAGAATATGCTAGTAATGCAGTCTAAGAATATTTACATAAAAATGGTATTATTCAACGTTTTTCATATCCAAACACCCCATCTCAAAATAGTTTATTAGAATGCAAAATCAAACATTTAGTCGAAATTTCTACAACCTTATTAATCCATGCTTACATGCCTTCTTCATATTGAGTTGATGTTCTTCCCATTGTTATTTTCACTATTAATCAACTTCTCACTCCTATCATATCTAATATTTTTCCTTTCCACAATTTATTTGGGATCGAATTTGATTATCCGTTCCTTCGAGTTTTTAAGTGTATTTGTTATCTTTTCCTTCATTCTCATATCTCTCATAAGCTAGCACCCCATTCGATGCCATATGTATATTTTGGGTATGCGTCAAATCATAAAAGCTATCATTGCCTTGATTGATTGAGTTGTAATGTTTTTATCGATCGTCGTGTTCAATTTAACGAGGAGAATTTTTCATTTTCATCAAAACTTTCAAATCTTACTTCCACAGCTCACTATTCCATATCACCTCCTTTAGTTTTTGTTTACTCCAATCAATCTATTCTTCCTTTTGCGTCCTTTGGCCCTCAAGCTCATCATCCACTTCTTTTTCTTTTGTAGCCCAACATCATAATTTGCCTCTCTGTTCCTCTCCACCTAGCCAACTTACTTCCAATTACTTTTCACCTCCATCTTCTCTCTCTCTTCAAACGCATTTATTATGTCCCAACCTCACTCCTCTACCAACCAAATTCCTCCCATAGCAAACCCACAAATCCTCTCTACATCTCTATCCAGCTTCTCCACTTTTGTTTCTTCTCTTATGACTCAACTTATGCAAACTCATGCCAAATTTGAAATTTTTAAATTTGGGAAATTTTTTAATCTCTCTCGTTCTTTTCATGAAGAGACTGATTTGCTACCCTAAGGCCATTATTGACCCATGTTGGAAAGCAGACATGGCAAATGAATTTAATGCCTTGATTATCAATCATGCGTGAAATCTTGTACTACCGGATCCTTCTAAAAATGTAATCAATTGTAATAAGTGCTCAAGATTAAGGAAAAATCCGATGGAACTATGGAAAGCTTCAAAGCTCGTCTTGTTGCAAGACACGAGCACGAAAATCGAGAATGGAGGATGGAGATGAGGGTCGTGAAGAAGAAGGAAGCGAGTGAGAATTTGGATGGTTTCCCTTCTCTATTGCAAATAATAGCTTACGCATTCTCTGTATATCTAGACTCGATGAGGGATGCGACGAAATGCCATTCAACGAAAAATATGATACCGAGGAATGACACCTATGGCAGAGAGCGTGTTGGACTCAAAAAAAATCCTTACCTTAAAAGTCGATTAGTTTTTAAAAGATTGGATGTCGCGGCCCCGACCAACACCACCTATGGTCAAGTCAGGAAACCCCTTCTCCCAATTCCTCACCTCAACCCAATCAACAATAACACGATCAGAAGACGAGTAACGGAAAGGAATCAAACCAATGGTGATGAAAGTTCAAAGATGAGCGTCGTGTCGATGGGAGATCTTATCCTTAAAGTCAATCAGTTTTTAAAAGAGATTCAATCCTTTTGCTCCTATCCACGTTAGTTTTAATATATATACACATTCGAGTGGGTAAATAAGGAAGTTACACCATAATGAAGAGGTTTTGTAAATGACAAGGTGGTTCATTCCATCACAAAAGAGTTTAAAAGTGCATTTTCCTATAAAAGAGGTAGATATTTTGCATAGGAATTAGTAGGACGTGGACACCAATCAAAGGTTAATACGGCAAATCACAATCCAACTCTAAGCAAACTTGAGCAAGATCTAAGATCTACCATCGTGGGCACTAACCTCCTAGTAACGAGTGGAAAAGCAATTGCAAATCTAGGAAATTAGGGGTTAGTAACACTCGCCCCGCTCGCCTCTCTTCAATAGCCTCACTTGTTGCCGAGTAAAGTCCCGAGTTGTCCCTAGAACTAGACCAAACCCATAAGGTTAGTTTGCTCCTTTGTTCTGGGCTCAATCAAGTCGGTCCTCAATCCCAAAAATCAGGGATCAATATTTTGCAAGTTGGTATCTAGGTTAGACACTGAACCAGCTCAATCCGAATCATACTCACCCCCAGAGAATATGCTAGTAATGCAGTCTAAGGATATTTACATAAAAATGGTATTATTCAACGTTTTTCATATCCAAACACCCCATCTCAAAATAGTTTATTAGAATGCAAAATCAAACATTTAGTCGAAATTTCTACAACCTTATTAATCCATGCTTACATGCCTTCTTCATATTGAGTTGATGTTCTTCCCATTGCTATTTTCACTATTAATCAACTTCTCACTCCTATCATATCTAATATTTTTCCTTTCCACAATTTATTTGGGATCGAATTTGATTATCCGTTCCTTCGAGTTTTTAAGTGTATTTGTTATCTTTTCCTTCCTTCTCATATCTCTCATAAGCTAGCACCCCATTCGATGCCATATGTATATTTTGGGTATGTGCCAAATCATAAAAGCTATCAATTCCTTGATTGATTGAGTTGTAATGTTTTTATCGGTCGTCGTGTTCAATTTAACGAGGAGAATTTTTCATTTTCATCAAAACTTTCAAATCTTACTTCCACATCTCACTATTCCATATCACCTCCTTTAGTTTTTGTTTACTCCAATCAATCTATTCTTCCTTTTGCGTCCTTTGGCCCTCAAGCTCATCATCCACTTCTTTTTCTTTTGTAGCCCAACATCATAATTTGCCTCTCTGTTCCTCTCCACCTAGCCAACTTACTTCCAATTACTTTTCACCTCCATCTTCTCTCTCTCTTCAAACGCATTTATTATGTCCCAACCTCACTCCTCTACCAACCAAATTCCTCCCATAGCAAACCCACAAATCCTCTCTACATCTCTATCCAGCTTCTCCACTTTTGTTTCTTCTCTTTTGACTCATCCTATGCAAACTCATGCCAAATCTGAAATTTTTAAATTTGGGAAATTTTTTAATCTCTCTCATTCTTTTCATGAAGAGACACCGATTTGCTACCCTAAGGCCATTATTGACCCATGTTGGAAAGTAGACATGGCAAATGAATTTGATGCCTTGATTATCAATCACGCGTGAAATCTTGTACTACCGGATCCTTCTAAAAATGTAATCAATTGTAATAAGTGCTCAAGATTAAGGAAAAATCCGATGAAACTGTGGAAAGCTTCAAAGCTCGTCTCGTTGCAAGACACGAGCACGAAAATCGAGAATGGAGGATGGAGATGAGGGTCGTGAAGAAGAAGGAAGCGAGTGAGAATTTGGATGGTTTCCCTTCTCTATTGCAAATAATAGCTTACGCGTTCTCTGTGTATCTAGACTTGACGAGGGATGCGACGAAATGCCATTCAACGAAAAATATGATACCGAGGAATGACACCCATGGCGAAGAGCGTGTTGGACTCAAAAAAAATCCCTACCTTAAAAGTCGATTAGTTTTTAAAAGATCGGATGTCACGGCCCCGACCAGCACCACCTACGATCAAGTCAGGGAACCAAACGAGGCTCGAGGAGATATGTTAAATTGGGTCATGGAGTAACTTCTTAATTCATATTTAATGAGTTGAGTTATTATATGGATTAATTATATTTAGAAAATGCGTCATAAATAGTTTTATAATGGTTACACATAAAATAATATAAGTTTAAAATGAATAATTTACTTAAACCCAATTTACATTTATGATTTTTTTTCTTACCTTCACTCAATCTCATGCTCACTAGTTCTGTGCTCTCCTTCAATTTTTTTATAAATTTTCTTAGATTTGATTAAATATGAAAATATTTTAGTAATATGGATAAAATTGAATATGAATCAAGTCTAATATAGATCACTAAATTTGTATTATATGAAAATAATTTTAAACGGGTTAAAGTAGTTAATTTAGATCATATTATTTTCAAGTTGATTCAAACTTGATCTAACTTATCCATTGGATAGGTTTAGGCCCAAAACACGTGTAAAATGCTCTTACCTTTTGCTTAAAGATATCTTACTTTCTCAAAGCGTAAAGATGCACATGGAAAATGGAGTCAATGGACCAAGTATCACGAGCCTCATCATTAGCTTTCTTTTAAACGAATCTATAAAACCCCACTCAATTGCTTCCTTTTTTAAATATTTTCTCTCTCTCTCTCCTATTATGAACTCCCATTGGTATTTTATGGTTGCCAGCATAGTGCAGGTAAGATGCCACACACGACCGACAACAATGGAGCGCGCCGAAAGAATCTTAACATCCATTGATGATATATTTGAAATCATACTCTTCATAGTGTCCACGTTGATGATTGTGCTTCTGACCACGTGCAGTGCCACTTGCTCGTGAATTATCTGATTAAAATATATAAAAAAAATGCCGTTTCTTTCCTCGACTTGTATTTCTATTATTATAAAATTCATAAACGAAACTCGCGCTTCTTGTCTTGAAGTAGGTACACCATCACCAGTGACGTCGGCACACTAGTGCACCGCTCTCCATGTAAGAGCCATCATTGCATGATCTTCTTCATTTGCAAATTACTAGCAATTTTGTTCGCAAAATCAAACAAATTCTCTTACCGCAGTACTAAACCTTATTAGCATCATTGCAACTAAAGCATGTACTAAGTTTTCTTATCGATTGTGATTTGAATTTAAACTAAGCCCAACGAAATTTCCTTTCCCTTCTTTTGTCACCTTGAAAAAGTGCCAAGACAAGAAATTTTCATCAATCGACCTTCCTTAAAAAAGGCCAAAATTTTCCACCCGATGCGCAAGGAAAATCTTGCATAAAACAAGTTTACTACTTATGTAGATTCCATACCATTAATATAAATATGACACATTAAAAGTATCAAAAATCACATGTACATGTCAACAAGCATGCCATTAATTATCAATGACTTTCTGGGTATTCATATATCTTCCTCATTCGCAAATTACTAGCAATTTTGTTTGCGAAATCAAACAAAATGAGACATATATTCTCTTGCCGTAGTACTAAAACTTATTAGCATCACCGCAACCAAAGCGTGCCCTAAGTTTTGTTATCGAAGTGATTTGAATTTAAACTAAGCCCAAGTAGATTTTCTTTCCCTACTTTTCTCACCTTGAAAAAGTGTCAAGACAAGAAATCTTCATCAATCGACCTACCTTAAAAAGGCCAAACATTTTTTACCCAATGCATGGGGAAAATCTTATATGTGCAATAGAACGAGTTTACTACTTACCAAGATTCCATGCCATTGACAAATAATTAGAAATATCAAAAATCACGTGTACGTGTCTACAAGCATGGCCACTAATTATCGATGACTTTATGGGTATTCATATATCTTCCTCATTCGCGAATTACTAGCAGCTTTGTTCACAAAATCAAACAAAATGATACATCTATTCTCTTACCGCAGTGCTAAACCTCATTAGCATCACCGCAACCAAAGCGTGCCTTAAGTTTTCTTATCGACACGCTTTAAATTTAAACTAAACCCAGGGAGATTCTCTTTCCCTCCTTTTGTCAATTTGGAAAAGTGCCAAGATAAGAAATCTTCACCAATCAGCTTACCTTAAAAAGGGCCGGACATTTTCTACCCGATGTGCGGGAAAAATCTTTCAGAAAACACCAAAACAACAGTACATCACGTTTCTTACAACGAGCCAGACAATCCGAAGATCCTCCGTCCAGTTCATTAGCTGCGGTTCCGTTTCCGGACCGAAATGCTGGGCAGCTATTCCTTCCTAACCTAACCGTCCAAAACCCGTCCGAATTTCGGCTCCGACCCGTCCCTGTCGAGTCAAAAGCGCATGCGCGAACTGGGTAAAAGGACGGGAGCACGTGGCAGCTATTCTCTCCAGCCGCTGGCCGGCGGCTGGAGAGAAGACGAGGTCGGGGCCGGGAGGACACGAAAGGGGCGGAAAGTTAGGCGGTTGGGTTTGACTTTTGACCCGCCTCCCCGTTTCTCCCGGGGAGGCGGGTTGGTGGTTGACCTTGGACCGAAGCTACGCGTGGAGAAATCGCAACCTGGACCAAGCTTCGTGTGGGACCAACCTGGATCAAGACTGGCCACCGGTCTTTGCGGGATATCATGGGAGCTTCCTGCCTATGAAGCTGGCCAGATCGAAGGTTGGGATCGCATTTGGTCGGTAGATGCCAAGTTTAAATTAGGGTTTGCCTTAGAAATCTAGCTTGTACCGGGGTACGGGACCGACCATTTAGCATGATATAGCTTTTCCTAATAATCGTACTTTTCTAGAGATTTAGTGTCGGTGGATCAAACAAGAAAGAAATTTCATTCATTGATTAACAATTTGTAAGATTACGTGCATCACGATATTCTAAATAAATATGACAAAGTGCATGCCGAAAATTGGATGGGAAAAGCAACCCTGATTTATACTTTTATACAATATTCAAGTTGTATATTATTATAATGTTGGCAATATTAGGAAATTAAATATTTTTCTAGAGATATTTCCTCTGATTTTTTATATATTTTTTAACTATGTACATTTGATTTGATTTCCGTTGATTTTTACTATATAAACTTGTAAATAGACTTTCTTTGTACTTACTCAATATATCGAATCATATAGAAAATTCTAACCCTCTTTTTTATTTTTAATATTTAACTGTTATCATGGAGACCACCTTGACGTAATTTGGGTAAGAAAAACTGCTATAGTCTCGGCAGGAAACATCAACCATTAAATGAATTCGGTCCCTCGGACAAGATAGATTGACCGTAGGATTGGACTTTGGACACATAATTATCACTTTGTACCCCAAGAGAAGGACCACAGTGGAGCGGACCTTTTGCTCCCTCCCTGTCCCCGTCCCCCTCCCCGGGTACAATTGCCTTGTGGCTTTTGTTAAAAAGAGTTTAATTTGAGAACCGACAATTTTCATGAAAAAATTAGAAAATATATTACAAGAGAAAGTGTAAATATGTCTGTATATATATTAAATTGAATATGACCAATTAGGCATGATAGATCCAATATGAGTTTCGCAAGAGTCTCATAGATCAAATTATCTAGTTTCATCTTGGTATGTACACTAAGTAGATTTGCGAATTAATTTCTCATATTGGCTTAACATCATCATATTTCGAGGACGTCATTCTACACGCAGCCTAGCGGAAACGGGAATTTCCAAGTGTGGATATCTTCTCTGTTTTTGTGAAGAAAAATTGTTCTCCCACTTTCCTAAAGATCGGGACTTGAAAATATTCCAGACTCTAAACTTGCATACCTGGTTCCTACAAGAACATCTTGGTAATTTTTTGTAGTTAGTCGAGACTTCTCCTTTGAACGTGCATTTGGTCTTTGTATATAATTTATCATGGGACTAGGAGGGAACAATCATTGAAACTAGACTATGCATTTGGGTCCCAACTGAAAGTTGAAATCCTGTGATTGTTGTCCTATCAAGATTCACCTTTGTTGGCATTGATAGTACCTCGAAACTGTGACTAAACTTTTCTTTTTTAGTTTCGTATTATATACACTGTTATTATTTGCTTATTGGATTATACACACAC
Source organism: Angophora floribunda (assembly GCA_014182895.1). Classification (NCBI taxonomy): domain Eukaryota; kingdom Viridiplantae; phylum Streptophyta; class Magnoliopsida; order Myrtales; family Myrtaceae; genus Angophora; species Angophora floribunda. Next base: position 857,232 of record CM024710.1, read on the forward strand.
TCGCACATATGCCTTTTTCGTGCCTCCTGCATCATATCACCTACGTTATCGGCAATCAAAGTAGAAATTGTCAATGAAAACTCTCTTATATGTTAACTATGCTCACTTCAATCTCGAAATTATACGAAAATCACTTTTAAGGAAAACACAAAAATATATATTTATAATATGTCCCGTCACTATCTATGTATAAATGAGATAATAATTTATGACAATCGAGATAACTAACGAATAATGAACGGATCAATTTCCTTCTAGAATCGAATGCAAAATAATTGTTAAGTACTCTAAAGTTTCTCATCTCCCCGTTTACATGAAATTGAAATTAGATTTAAAAAATAGATTAAATTACTCACATACTATCTCATATTTTATTAATATAATCTTTTTTCACCGTAGTTACTTAAATTTTAGGATTTCGAAATTTGTGGACTTTTTCAACAATAGAGGCGCACAATTTCGAAGTGGATTTTTGACGTGGGGAAGTCAACAGGAAAAGTCGATTTGCCATTGGAGGACAAAGCTCAATTATAGACAGTATGCGGGTTACAAGACAAAACGAATTTCCCGGCGAATTTGGATGTTTTTTGAAAAAAAAAAAGTCCAAAGTTAGAGCATCCTACGAGAAAAGTCTTCTCACTGGACGAAATTCTAAAAAGTCTTTGACTTCCAACCCACGTAGAATAGCTTCCAAGGACAATTGAGCTAAGCTACTTTAGTCATGGCTTAATTATCCAATAATGTCATTTATCTAGCCTCCTCGTTCAATTCCGAGTCGCTTATAGGCACGTACATGTAATCAATTGTGTGGCATTGTCAAACAATTAAAAATGCCCAAGTCCGTTAACTAAAATTTGGTATAATTAATTGAATAATTTGATCGTATCGATTTAACAAAAAAATTTTTTTGCAAGCACCATGATTTGATCTTGTTTTTGCGATAGATTTTATGATTTTCAAGGTACTTATTCCTTAAAAAATATTAACAAAAGTATCATTACAGGTGGCAGTAGCATATTATGCTGAGTGGGGTCAATTGACTCCACTTAACTTCAAAACAACCTTTAATTACAATGATCACCTTTTTGAATATATCTTTGGTTTTTGACACCATTAAATTTTTATTTTATTTTTCTTTCTCGCAATCCCAATTTCTTAATATATTTATAATGAATTTTAGATTATTATCTCAGCTATATAATTAAAGCAGAATGTAGCTTAGTTACGCGCAAGAAGTGCAACATAAAGGTAGATGCGATTATAATTTTCCATCGCCTATTTGAGTGTAACTTAAGTTAAAATCTTTCGTGCCAAAAAGAAAAAGTTAAAAATCTTGGCAAGTGTCCTAATACTCCAAGGACATTTTTAGGCTGTTCTGGTAATGGTTTGTACGGGCTAGGAAATCATGTCCGGACTAGGTTGATCTAGAGCAAGAAATGTGACCCATAAGGTCACGGACTAAAATTAACAAATGCAATTTATGAACTCAATTTAAAATTTTTAAGGATCAACCAGTAAATTGCATAAAGTGCACATGTCTTTGGAATTTGAGCTTAATTATTTCCTACGGTAAAACGGTACTTCATTTCGTTGACCTCACGAATTAAAGTTCCAACTTTGCCACCTTTCGTCGGTGCAACTAGTACTAAATGGTCAAGCACTCCTTACGATAGTTTTGCTTACATGGTTTAGGCATGTGAGCGGCTTCAATGTCTGATCAAATTTCATTGAGGACGTAGAATCTACTCTTGAATCAATTCTCAAATTTTTGGAAATTATAACTTATTTTGTTTGCTCAGGAACATGGAACCCAACCTTTTATAAGTTTTAGGGTTTACTCAAATCTCACTTGATTATTAATTGAACAATGATAGTAAATCACTATCTCTAATGGTCACTATTTATTATTACAATCCATTGATCACGATTTATATTTAGACATGTAAACAATACGAAACATTAATAAAACAAAAGTCTCAATCATACATATACTGGAATGAAAGCTTAGTTTAGTGTTTTCATATTACATACTCATTATTAGACGCGATTGAATATGTTAAGGTTGCGTGAAAATATAAAATATAAAACAAAAAAAGTACAAAAACTATTGCACCTAAAACATGTCCTTATCATACATATATTGGAACTTGAAATCAGAATAGCTCCCATTGATTCGGTTTCTAATTCAACCTTTAGACCATGCTATCCCTACATGGGTTGAGTTAAGTCATTACTAAGAATATCAAGATAGCGTTGGCCCCACAACCTAAATGCTGTCGCCAGACTTTACTGGCGTGTGATCTTGGATTTTAACCCTCTATAATCCTACTCGACCTCACGAGAACATGGGTATTACAAAGTTGGGACATTCTCAATCACGATCTAGGTCCTCGAGAGCGACTGAGATTGAAACTCTGTTTCTTTTTTTTGCCCTATCAAAAGTCGTGTCCTACATTAAAGAATATAACATGATATTGAGGGGAGGGGTGGGCGGGTGAGACATAACCCATCAGTCTCCATCACCCGAACACGAAAAAGGGAACTAAAGATAAAAAAACGTAGGTTCCCACTGAAAATTCCGGACGAGACTCTCTTTCCTGACAACCGCCCGCGCCTCGCTCAAGCGAAGCCCCACGCCAATGGCGAGTCCGTAGGAACGGGTTCGGGTTCGGAGTCTCCGTCAAAACCTTATAATAGTCAGAGAAGACCAGCACATGGTCATCATCGGTAACCCAGGGAGGAGGAGAAAAGAAAAAAAAGAAGTATCAGGTTCTGCAATCGCTTTGAAAAAATCATATTTTTTTTCCTCCGTATTATTAAAAAAAAAGAAGGAAAAAACAAGAGAGCCTTTCACCGGTTCTGCACGCCTTTCACGATTCATGGGTCAAGCTGAAATATTAAAAGATGGCCGGGCTTTTCACAAAGGCGAAGAGCGTGGGCCCCCCCCACCGGGCCACCCCACCGCCACCGTCAGTGGCGTTGCCCCCACGCCGCTATAAATACGCGCAACTCCCTCTGCCACCTTCCCCCTCATTATTTCGCTCACAACCCACAATCATCATCACCATTATTTCTCTCTGTCTCCATCGTCGACGCCTCCTGGTTCTGCCACCTTATCAAGAAGCAGGGCGTTCATGGCGTCAACCTTCCTAACTTTCTCTCCTTTGCATCTCCGACCCACGGAGCACGGCTTGACCCGGCGCCTGGCCTCCGCCCTCCGCGTCCCCGCCCCCCCTGCCCCCGCCGCCGCGGCGTCGCCTCCTCCGTGTCGGAGTGGCCGGCCGTGCCCCCGTCGGTGGTGGCCTCCCCGCCCGGGCCCGGGCCCGACCCCAAGCCCAAGCTCCCGCTCCGGAAGATCCCCGGCGACTACGGGCTGCCGCTGGTGGGGCCCTTCAAGGACCGCCAGGACTACTTCTACAACCAGGGGCGGGATGAGTTCTTCAAGTCCCGCGTCCAGAGGTACGGGTCCACGGTGTACCGGGCCAACCTCCCGCCCGGCCCGTTCATCTCCCAGAACCCGCGCGTCGTCGTCCTCCTCGACGGCAAGAGCTTCCCCGTCCTCTTCGACGTCACCAAGGTCGAGAAGCGCGACCTCTTCACCGGCACCTTCATGCCGTCCACCGAGCTCACCGGCGGCTACCGCGTCCTCTCCTACCTCGACCCCTCCGAGCCCGCCCACGGCAAGCTGAAGAAGCTCATGTTCTTCCTCCTCAAGTCCCGCCGCGACCACCTCATCCCCGAGTTTCACTCCAGCTTCACCGAGCTCTTCGAGACCCTCGAGGCCGACCTCGCCGCCAAGGGTAAGGCGGGCTTCGGCGATCCGAACGACCAGGCCTCTTTCAATTTCCTGGCCCGCTCGCTCTACGGGGTCAACCCCGCGGACACGAAGCTCGGGCTCGACGGGCCGAAGCTGGTCGGCAAGTGGGTCGTGTTCCAGATCAGCCCCCTCCTCGTTCTCGGCCTCCCGAAGCTCGTCGAGGACCTCGTCATCCACACCTTCCGCCTCCCGGCGTTCCTCGTCAAGCAGGACTATAAGCGGCTCTACGACTTCTTCTACTCTTCCTCCGGCGCCGTCCTCGACGAGGCCGAGCGGATGGGGATCTCGCGCGAGGAGGCTTGCCACAACCTCCTCTTCGCCACCTGCTTCAATTCGTTCGGAGGGATGAAGATCCTCTTCCCCAACATGGTCAAGTGGATCGGGCGGGCCGGGGCGAAGCTCCACACCGAGCTGGCCCGGGAGATCCGATCGGCCGTCCGGGACGCCGGCGGGAAGGTGACGATGGCGGCGATGGAGCAGATGCCGCTGATGAAGTCGGCCGTCTATGAGTCCCTCCGGATCGAGCCGCCGGTGGCGCTGCAGTACGGGAAGGCGAAGCGGGACCTGGTCATCGAGAGCCACGACGCGGCCTACGAGGTGAAGGAGGGGGAGATGATGTTCGGGTACCAGCCGTTCGCCACCAAGGACCCGCGGATATTCGAGCGGGCCGAGGAGTTCGTGGCGGACCGGTTCGTCGGGGAGGAAGGGGAGGCGCTGCTCCGGCACGTACTGTGGTCCAACGGGCCCGAGAGCGAGAGCCCGACCCTGGGGAACAAGCAGTGCGCCGGCAAAGACTTCGTCGTCCTCGTGTCGAGGCTGCTCCTGGTGGAGCTCTTCCTCCGGTACGACTCCTTCGAGATCGAGGTCGGGACGTCGGCGTTGGGCTCTTCGGTGACCTTCACGTCTCTCAAGCGAGCCACCTTTTGACCATATCCCACGCCAATCGGATTAAAAAAAAGAAATTAAAATAGCGATATCAAATTTCTGAGCTTTTGTTTTGGCTACTTCGCGAGTAATTCGATCGTGAAAAGCGACTGAAATTTGTTTTCTTTTTGTTTTTGTTTTCTAAATTAAAAACTTGCCTAACACATGCTCGAAAGCTAGTGGGACTTTGCTTCGATGGCTCCAATGTTGGGGATGGTGGAGGATGACAGTGGAGGGGAGGGGGCAGTGGAGAAGGACTCGGAAGCTTTTCTCTGCATCACATGTGTAGAAAATTTGGGTGAGTGCTGTTTGTTCTTTTCTATTTTTCGTAATTATTTTTATTTTCTTTTTGGGGACATGCACTGGTGGCACGACATCCTTAGTGCGGTGGTGGCAGTGCTGCTTTTTATTTGTTTATATTTTTTGTAAGAAGATTGCTGCTACATAAGTCGAACATGTGAAAGTTGAAGCAAAGAAGAAGAAGAATCGGAGGCCTCTTTCTTTTTCCCTTATGCTTTTTTTGTACTTAGCGACGATGGCTGGTCCCGATCGCCTATCTGCCTTCATAAAATTCGGGGCAAGGATCCCAAATCGAACGGACGAATCGCGATTTCTGACAAACTCGTGCAAAGAGAAAGAGAACCCGCCAAGTGAGGATTCTCGATTTGGAAAAGGGGAAAACAGAGGGTTTGCGGGGAATCAATTCACATGGATCCGGCTCCGGCCACGATCGTTACTTAAAATAAAAAAGGTCACGGGTGACGAGCCTTGGTTGTGGCAGTAGCATCGGTCTTATTAGATCCCTAAATTTTTAAAAGTCATATAATTTAGTTAGATCTTTTATATGCGTGATACTTAGTTTAGTAAGTTAGTACGACGTGGCTCTTATTTTAATATAAATCCAGGGTTTATGTATTTTTAAATACACTATTGATTGTTTCATTAAAATACTGGGAATGACGTAATGCATGAGAACTAATAGCAGCTTCTTTTCTCTTGTTGTGCGAGTGTAAGGATAATTGTATTTCTGAAAAAAAATGGAGCTTTACTAATCAGGAATATCTCCAAGTTTACGCTTGAAATGTATTTTCTCAACAATATTCAAAATCATGATTCTACATGTCAATTCTTAGATGACTTTTTGAATGTTTCTAGAAAGTCTTTTTAATGAAAGTAACCATCCACTGTCCAAATAACTACCCCCACTGAAATTTATGAAATGACCATTTTAGATCTTGTTATCGTAATAAATTTGACGGTGGACACGAAATTTAACTATTACTATTATTTTTTTATTGAAAAAATGAATTTGGATGATCTTTAATGTGTGGATATGAGTAGGGCTTTCTAAGGAGGAGATATGCGCTCCACAAAAGCAAGAGATTTGGTATGTACTTGCCCAGGGAATATCGGGATTTAGCGTACTGAATGATAGAACAATAAAATATAATATGAATAAAAAATAAAATATTCAAAATTTAATATAATTAATATTATTATAAATGCTAAATGGTCCTAAACAGAGCATCTAGCCTAGTTAAGGATAAATGCTTTCTCCACATTTTATTTATATTTATATTAAGATTGGGATACTAGAGTTGATAAGCGCTAGGCGGGAAGCAAAGTTGAATAAAAAGTGTAAAAAGATAAAAAGATAATAATAATAATAATAGATTGAGAGTCGCCTGAAAAAACAAAGGCAATTATTTTTTCAGTGGAGAAAATAAGCGAGGTGGTCATAGTTCGAGTGAAGCAAGCGGTTGCTCGAGTTTGGATGGGATTATGATTGTTATTTTTTTATTTTATTTTTTGAAGGGTAGTTCTGAAAAGAAAAGAAAAAGAAAGCCAGTTAAATATTATGACTTAACACGTGGGCGATGGGAGTTGGAACCAATCATCGAAGGAAATTCATTTTTGACTAACGCATAGGCGGTGGAAGGTAGTACCAATCATCGACGTTAATTAATTCTTTTGGGGAAAGATAGAAACTTTAATCAAGTTGGAGATTAGACTATCGGTTATCGAAGAAATTAGCAAAACTCCATCTCTCCTCGTACGATAAATCGAAGCATGACGCATCTGTATCCCATAATTTTTCATGATCTTGAGCTTTTAAATGCCACGAATTGGGAAACAAAGCTCCCGTCCCAAACCCATGTTAGGCTTGAGCTTAATTTCATCTATAGGGACATTATAGACTTGAAGCATCAAAGGATGGATTCCTTTCAAAATTTATTTATTTTTAATGGTCAGATTCCTTTCAAATTTGGCATGCAGGAATTGAGTGAAGTGAAAGTCCTTTGACCGATTAAATATGCAAAATGAAATTAATACTTAAATCAAAGAATATCGTTGTCATTCTATTGTCATACTTTTCGTTCCACCATCCCCAAAGAGGTGATGCCACGAATTCAAGAGTGGAGTAAAGGTGGCTTTTCTATTATTAAGAGAGACGGGAAAGTAGCCCAATTGATTATAAATTTATTGTGTGAGCGTCAATTTAGCGATCACATTTTTAGTCTTAAATCCTTGCTTGAAATTTCAATATAATCGTTTTAGCTAATTTTCGTTGTCAAAAATCGCTAATCTAGTGGTTCGATTGCATGTCAGCAATTTTCGATGAGAATTAATAGGAAGGATTATGTTAGAATTCCACACAAAAGATTTAAAACTAAATTGACAAAATTGAAATGTTTAAGATTAAATAGGTTTTCATATAATGAGTTTAAGATCAATTGGACAATTTCCCTCGTCGGAGACTATCGTTAAATTACCCAGAGGAGATAAGTTTGTATACCCAAATGAGGAAACATAATTGACAGAACAGATAAATGATGACATCTGCCTATCTAATCAGTTGTATTAATCTATAGGCCGACAACCTATAGACAAATACAATTGATATAGACTAATACAATTGATTAGATAGATGGCTCTTCCATTAAATTTTACTTATGGGTAATATCTGCCTATATAATCAATTATATCAATCGCTGTTTCTAATATCATAATCATATAAATATAGACAGACGGCAACACTTTCAATGAATTTTAGTGGTGCAATTTGTTGCCCCCACCCAAACATCATTTGTAGATGCGAAATTACATTTTTATCGCCTTAAGTGCAATCTATGGCAGTCTTTCTCGTATTAGGGGACACCTTCTTCTTCTTCTTCTTGCATATTTTTCACAATTGCGGGCTTAATGTAGGGAAGAAATGTCATTGTCGGCCTTAGAGACAAACGGGCTGCTTCAACTGGGATCCGTATGTAATTAAAACTCTAGATCCGACACTGTTTAACCCACGATTTACATCCATTTTCGAGCCGCAGGAACTTTTTTGCGACGGCATTATTGCTTAGGCCCCCGAGCACGATCGCGACGGACGTACATTGAAGAAGCTGAGCGAACACTTTCGCCGGCGGTGGGCCCAAAGCTGCTGCTGCAGAGGCCCGCTTTCCCTGGTAATATATGAGGCTGCGCCCATGAGTCGCATTATCCATGTGCTAAAAAAGGTGAGGGGGCACGCATACGAGTGAAATTTGAGTAGATATACCACTTGCAAGCTACGTGTCGAGAAAACATTGTTTGCATTGGGATAAGACACTAGTCTCGGTATATCAGTCGGTCGTTGGAGTATTAGGTCTCATGTGGGAATGCACGGATGAACCCTGGATTTATTTAAAATAAGCTTTCATTAATGACTGGGGCTTTTATTTTATTAATATTTCATATTTTTCATATGTTTAAATATAAATTGTGATCAGTGAATTACAATAACAAGTTGTGCCCATTAAATATGATGATTTATCATAATCATTCAATTAATAATAATATAGGTGGAATCTATACAGATCTTGAAACTTGTGATCGGTTAGATGCTTGGAACTTGTATAGAACCTTGAATCACTCACTAGGGGTGAGCATAATTCCAGGTTCTATTTTGGAATCTGAGAATCGAATCGGTTAAAACTTATCTAGTTTCAAGTTCCAAGTCATATGGGATAAGTTTTAGGTTTTAAAAATTAGGGAATTTGTTTCGAAATGTAAGTCCTAAGTTCTAGATTGGTCAAACTTGGAACACAAAACAAGTTTTTGTATTTTTCTTGGATTACATTTGTGTGATCCTACGATATCGTCCCTTAAACCACTAGTTTGAACTTCCATTTTATGACTAAAACTTTATTTTGTGAATGTTTCATATTATTTGTGCTATAAATATAAGTTGCGGTAAGTGAATTGTAGCAACAAGTGATGACTATTAAATGTGATAATTCACTGTAATCGTTCAATTAATAATATATGTGAAACCTGTGTAGACCCTAAAACTTGAGCTCAGAACTTGTGATAAGATAGCTTTTAGGTTCTAAGGTATGCGGGGTAGATTCTAAATTCCAAAAAATAAGAACTTTTTCAATAGGTTGATTTCAGGTTCTAAGTGAAACTTGTATGGAACCTATAACTGTTCACTCCTACTGTTGATACTTAATTGAGGTATGCATTGCTGGGGACGGTCATGGAAACATGAGGGGAACATCTCGCGGGGATGAGGATTCACGGCCCGACTTAATCAGTGACACCCCAGAAACTTGATATCTGTTGCATACGCTGGTTTAGAAGGATCTGATGTCCAAACTGATCTCTTTTTTTTTCATGGAACTTACGACATTATTTGTATGAGTGGAACTGTCATGCCAGAGAGGAGATGCAAACTACGGGAGGAATTACTTTATTTCTGGGCACTACTCCAGAACAAACATGCTGCCGAGCGTATTATCCAGTTAGTTAGAGACGAAACTTGACTATAAATGCCTTGTACTTGTGGTGTTTTACGGGGAGGATGTAAAAGCTTCGGATGGAGAGGGCTTCAAGTCAACGGAATCGCCCTGGAGAGTAAACTGTTTGACGAGGGAGAGCTCTCTTCACTTGGACACGAATCTTTCATAGATGCCGTTGATTTATCCTCTGCGCTCCCTACTGAGCTCACGGCGCTGCCTCCGCTTTGATCGCCAGCGCTGATCACCTTTCTAATCTCCGGTTTGGCTCTTCTCTCGGGACAAATTAGCAACTTCTCGCTGATACTGCCTGAAGAAGAGCACGAAGACGTCTCGGACAAGGTCGTGCAACTTTTCTCTTCGGAAGCAGACCACCTACCGAGCCCGATCTGGTCCAATTCATCGGCCACTTCCTTCATGGTTGGCCTCATGTCTCGGTGAGAAGCGAGGCACCGGAATGCCAGCTCGGCGACCTTCTGCACGGACAAGTACGTCCACTCTTCCTTGTGCACGTCGAGGGAGGGGTCGATGATCTCATCCAACCGTGCCCTCCCAATCCTATCCGTTGCCAGATTGGCCAAGTTCACTTCGTTCTGAGGCCGCGAGAAGTCCACAACCTTCAATGACGTGATGATCTCCATGAGCACTACGCCTAAGCTGTAGACATCGGATTTGTCGGAAAGGTGGAAATCCTGATGGTACTGGGGATCAAGATAGCCCGGGGTGCCCTGTGGGGCGGTTGAGATGTGGGAGTCCTCGAGCATGCCGAGTCTCGAGAGGCCAAAATCCGCAACCTTGGGCTTGAAACTGTAGTCCAGAAGAATGTTGCTCGACTTGACATCTCTATGGTATATTGGGGGCTTGATGGAGTGGAGATGGGCAATTGCTTGAGCAGTTTCTGTGGCGATTTTGAGCCTGATGGGCCAGGCGAGTCCTTGACCCCGCTCTCTGTGCAAATGCTGGCACAACGTGCCATTAGGCATGAACTCATAGACGAGAATCTGCTCGCCTTTCTCAATCGAGCAGCCGAGGAGCTTGACCAGGTTGGGGTGGCTCACGGATGACAGAAGCTTGATCTCGTTCATGACTTGCTCGACGCTGTCCCTCTGTTTCATCCTCTTGATGGCGACCCATTCGCTGTCGCCATTCAATTTCCCCGCATAGACCGTCCCGAACGCCCCGGTCCCTAGCCTCTGCTTCTCTGCGAAGTAATTCGTGGCTCTCTCGATCTCTTTGTAGGGATAGAAGGTGATGCTGCTCCTGCCAGAGGCCTCAGACAGACGGCGCTGCACCTTGAGTTGAGCTTTCCATTTGCTTCGCCGTCGAAAGAAACAGCAGATCAAGCCCAAACTGATCATGAGGGAAGCCCCAACTACAACACCTGAAAACAAAGAAACAGATGACATGAGACGGCAATTTAACAGGTATAGATATGAATATCCCTCTAATTCTCATGTGAAATCACAAGTTACTTTTTCTATGAACAATTCAGAACCACAGAACACTCAACAATTATTTATGATCGTATAATTAATTTTGATAAGAAGAAAAAATGTACCTCCAACTAGAACAATTATTCTGGTGGTTCCTCCACATTGGCCAGAGAGATACTTTGCAGGATTGCACATGAACGCGTCTGCTCGCAAGACAAGAACAAGAAAACAAGGTCAGCACTCAGCAGGATGAGCATTTTCGTCATCACATACCTAAAAACAACACGGACATCTCGACTCGACAAACTCTTGGGAGGCGCCACGATCAGCACGACCCAAAATCAGTTTCCCATGAAGCCTAAGTTCCGGTTAAGCGTGAAAATTAAGAGCTATCTCGACCCCAAAAGCATGGAACTAAGAGGAGCAGTCAAACTGTCATTGTCTACTAGAATGTCTTTTTGAGTCTTGACAAAGTGAAAGAGCTACCGATGTCGAGGTTAAGTTCAACGTTCTCATCCCATGCGTGCCCTCCAAAGTCAAGATATTCCGGGATTTGGGCGGATCTCTTTGCACTTTGTGTGCTTCTATAGTCCAGAGGCTCAGCCATCACCAATGACACCGCCCCAACAAAATCTGCCCTTCTTCCATTGACTATTGTAATTCTAGAGATCAAAATCACTTAGGAGCACAGTCAGCATCGTTCAAAGAATCCACTGATTTCAGCGGCGATATACGTTAGGTGAAACGACCCACTCTTGAGCGCGACGCACTCCTTGTTCTCTCCTCCCGTGCCGGACAAAAGAGAGGACAATAATGGCGGATCGTTCCTTAACGAATCAAGGAGAAAAAGCGGGACACCGGCCCAAATATTATATGCACTTTGACCTGACTTCACGACACAAACTTGGTTAAGACGATGCTAATCGTCCTTCAAAGGGTCCCATGTATTATTGTCCGCCCCGCTAATGGGGTCACTGTGCGTTTACTTTTGCAGCGTTCTAGTGGCAAACGTGCTCATGTAACCAAACCAGCCACCATGGCCACGAAATTCCGTGCCGAATAATCATAAAGAAATGATCTCGTCAAAGACGGAAAACGGGGTCTTGGCCGGCCATGACATCCACTCGATTTAGGATACGATAGGATAGGCGGCCCTCTCGACTCGATTGAAGAATACCCCAGCCAAGTTTGAAGAATTAGGAGTTATTAAATGGATTTTGCATGTATACCAAATTAGATAGGAACATTTATAGAGGTTGGTCTCACCAAACCCGGTTTCTAGTGAAAGTTGATCCTTTCGCTGAACAATATACTCAGCGATGTCTCTATGATAGAGTAATTTTACATAGATTCCTAGAGGCGTCCCCGTACGTTATGAAGCTAAAGCAGGATCTGGTTAGCATTGATTAGTTTGACTTTAGTTGAAAGAAAAATTAGGGCAGCATGAATATTTTCTTGGGTAAGTAACATAAAATAACGAAATGAAAGAAAACTTTGACCCTTCTCCATCTCCAATTCAATTCACGACTGTTTGCTAATTGCAACATTTCACATGTTTTAATTCCTTTTTTAAAACCTTTCCAGAGATTGCTGGTGGGAAATTATGGTTGGAGGGAGGTTTTCATGAAGGTTTAATTCCTATCTTGTCGTTTGCATGAAAGAGATTACCAAACTACAAAAAGGTATCGCCACAATTTTATAAGAAAAGTAGACATTTTAGAGAAATCCCATTGGAGCATTTTTAGCACCAATTTTTCAATTAAATCGCGGAAGATAATTGGGTCAAAAGAGTCGAGGACTAACCTCTCCGGCAGCCGGTGCCGGCCAAGAACCCGTCGCCGAGGAAGCCGGGCCTGCACTTGCACCGGTATCCATTTCCGCCGCCGTTGGGCAGCCCCGAGAGCGGAACGCACTCCGCGTCCTGGGAGCACTCGCACTCGTCGCCGTTCACCCACCACCCCAGCTGTAGCATCTGGACGCCCAGCGACACCGACACGTTATTCAGGTCTTCTGCCGATATCGATGACAGGAAAAACTTGCAGTCGAGGGCGAAGAGCTTGCTGCGGTTGAGAAACGCCGTGCTGTAGTGGTTCGCCTGCTCGGAGTAGCAGCTCATGCTGGTGTTGGCGCTGGTCTTGTTGCTAGGTTCGCAGAGGGACTGGAATTGGGCCTGGATGACCAGGGTCTTGGGCACATCGCAGGGGGAGGTCTGCGTGCAATTTTTGAGCAGGATGGCGTTCTGCCCCCTCGGGGCGAAGTTGCGGCCGTAGAGATGGTCGATGGCCACGAACGGGCGCTGCACTCGGCCGGGATGGTGACCGCGACGGTATCCGGGGACACGGACTGCACCAGGAACTTCCCTATGAAGGCGTCCCCATCGTGGGAGCAGTTGAGCTGGATCGGGCAGCCCGGCGAGAACCCGAACGGGTAGCTCAGGTTCTGCTTCCCGGGCATGCCGGCGCCACAGGTCTGGCTGCAAGGCTCGCGGGCGGGTCTACGCGCCGCCACCGTGAGAATAGGCAAGACCACGCCGGCCAAGAGGAGGAGGGTGGGCAGAGCGGTCTTCGGCATCATCGGGTACATCGACCGGACGTCCTCGCCGTGTCTAGATGGTTATGGATGGAGTAAAGTGAGACTGCGGGTCGTTGTTGTCAGCGAGAAGCATGAAGGAAGGACCAGCAACAGTCGAGCGAGAGCCAGTTCTCCTCCAGCTCCCACCTTTTCAGTCTTCTTTTTCAGCGGATTAGGTTTGGTTTAAGTAGGGGGATCGTGCTGGGCGGGGGGAAGAAGGAGAGTTAAAAAAGGAGGAGGAGGACGTGTGGAAATCTTTGGACAGCGCTTAGAAAGAGAAAGTTCCTTTTCACACTCGTGGATGGAGGAGGAGATATAACGAGAAACCGAAGCGAGATCGAACAGCGTTCAACGTCGGCATATTTCACGGAAAGAGGAGTGGTCGTGTCGTGACTGCGGATGGGACAAGGAAAATTAAGGGCAGGAGTCCTGATCGAGCAAGCAAACGGTGCTCCGGTCAGTCTGACGTTTTACTTTTCTTCGAAGGGGGATTATGTTATGTCATGCGTTGGTGGTGCTGATGAATTGCCATTTAGGTCCCTAAAGCCAGTCGAAATTGACAGTTGACCACAGGCAAAATGGAACGGTGATCTGTCATTTCGGAACCGTTCCTGTAGAAATATTAAACAATAAAAGGAATGGAAAAAAATATAAAATTACACGTCAATATTGAACATGGCAAACGAATCGAGAATGAGGAGATTTTATCTTATTTTTAATATACGGGAGAGTTTCTAGATGGAGCTAGTAGCCCCGCCGTTTAAGCAAAGGAGCCGTTACCCAATAATGACCGGTCACTTCGTACACGACATCGTCATCTTTAGCCCTTCCTTTGATCCTGTGGCCCCGGAGTGGATCGGGGGGGAGTCCAATCAGGGTCGTTCCGAAATGCTTTCGCCCCACTTTAATAGAAACAGCGGTCCATCCTTTCTACCGTAAAGTACTTTCCACAAATTATTAAATCACGTCTTTATCTTAAAATATAAAATATTTAAATAATAATCAGTTGGCTCTTTAATATACTGTGAAGACGTAAAAAGTTACACTCGAAATAAGCTAGTACCATAATTTCATTTACATATTTTTCATTTCCCCTTTCGTTGAGAATAACAGCACATGTTCTTATCTCGTATAGTTATTACCGTCGCTATTACTATAACAAACTGATTTGATTTAATTCAAAATTCAAAATATTTTATATTAGACCATTTATATCTCATATAGCTGCTGTAATAGCTAGTAAATAAACTTTATAAATGCAAATGCTATCTTAGAGTTAAAAAGAAAAGAAAAACTCATGTTCAAACTTATAGTCTAATTTGTACGTCCATTAAAGATAGCACCTACCACTCTTTTGATCCCAATCCATCCTAACTTCATAAAAATTCTAAAAACCGTAAATCCCTAGCAACTTTCATTGCTATCGTCGCTAATTTCGGACCCCTTCTTTGTCTATCCCTATCAAATCAATAAAGGTCGGATGACTTGGATGACGACGAAGACCATCATCATCGATCATTGGAAACAATATTCAAGGGTTTGGGTTTTAGAGTTAGATATTTAGATAATTTGTGGCTTATATATATATTTAAAATTGAGTCGTGAAGGTTGAAGAGGATTTCTAGGTACTTAAGAACATGTTCATTAAATGGTCTATCTTTTGAATTTATATGTCTTTGAGTGTTTATATTTTGAATTTAACGGGTTGAACTGATGCAAAACAAGAATTTAACATGTGGGTTAAAAAAAAAAAAAGAATGTTTGGATCGATTGGGCCGCTCCTCCTTTTTTATGGAGTAAGATCAGTGCATGTGCCATAATTTTCGTATGGTACTTATTTAAGTATCATAATTTTTTTTGCTCATTTAAATGTCGCAAATTTGAAAAATCGATCACTTGAATGCCATTAATGATTTGCCTCACCGGAAAATCTTATTTGGACATTGGTCATCCTATGTGGCTTTGTGTTAGATATTTCAATAGTTTTGAAATATTGAAAGCTATTAATTTTTGTAACAATTTCTTTCATTATCAATTTGTAACTATTTTTATCTATCATTAATATAAAAATGGGTTTTAATATTATATAACAATTATTTAATGATCATGTGACAACCATATAACAACTTTTTAATGGTCGTATAATGCTTTATAATGTTTCATTTATTTCTACATAAACTATTTATTATTTTATAACAACTATATAGCGATTTGATTAATTAATATTTTTATTATTTAATATAAATATAAACAATCAATAGAATTTCTATGATTTAATAGAATTTTCTTCTTTAATTATCAATTTATTTATAATGTTTCTTAAGTTCTCTTTCTTTCTTTTACCTATAAATTATTACTACAAACGTAATTAGAAAGTGATATCGATATATAAAAACAATAATATTCTTGCTTCTCTCTACGTATCTTTCATTTTCTTATTGGGTTAAACACATAATGTTGATTCTGTTTTTTTCTAATAGTATAGAAGAATGTCTATTGTATCTTGGGATGATAGCCAGTAGAGCCTTGCACACTAAGTTTCATACTCCGAGGAGTGTAATTGTGTTTAAGAATAGTGCTCGCACACCTTATATAGTTCATTTTATTTTCTAGTCTTTTTCAATGTATTTTCAACAATTAATATTATTTTTATGTATTCTAATATATTTCCAACACCTCGTAGGCGTTAACGTAGATAAATTTTAAATATTATATTATATTATTTTTTTTGCCCTTTTTTAAGGGTTGGCGAGGGGTCGCTAGTGACCATTGTGACCCTAAAAAAAGGAAAAGAATTCATTTCTTATTTTTTATGTTCCTTTTTTTTGCTCCATTATATAGGTTAGCAAAGGGTTGCCGTTGATCCTTGCTAGCCCTAAAAAAAGAAGGAAAAGAAAAAAATGAAAAAATGAAAAAAAATGAAAAAAATCTACATCGAGGGGAAATTAATTAAAAAAAAAATCAATGTAGAATGATTTGCTAGATATGACATTCAAATGATCGATTTTATTTTGATTTGACATTTGAATAAATAAAAAAATTGCGATGCTTAAATAAGTGTTGTACGAAAATTACGACATTTATGCTAATCTTTTCCCCATTTTCCCTTTCCTAACACTTCCTATTTTTGGATTTTCGCTTGTGAGGTGGTAAAATTGAAGGAAACGGGATCTTCCTAGATCTTCCTAGAAATTGCATACGATCGGTCTCGTGACATAAGGTCCATTCTCGGTCAAAATCAAAACCCATGCTGACCTAAGTCTGTAGTCCTCGACGTTCTTGTGGGGGCTTTGGCTTCGACATTGACTAGCAAAGGGATTCAGGCACCCGGTCAACCGGGAGTACCCTTTTGACGCGCCCGATGAACGTTGACATAGTGCGTTCTTTACACACACACAAAAAAAAAGTGCGTTCCTACTCTCAGAACACGTAAGTCTTACGTGGGACTTCCTTATGCTAATGGTGAAAAATTGTCAACAAATTCATAAATCTATCGCAAATTTATCAATTCAGTACTAATTTTTTAATTTTGTCAATTTAAATAATAAAATTTTTCAGTTTTTATTAGTTGAGTCTATTTGTCAAATTTTGATTACGTGGCAAGGCTAATATTCACATTAACAATTTTCAGTTAAAAATTAATTTGATGAACTTAATTGATAAGAAGTGAATATTTAAAACTCAATTATGAGATTTTTCTTAAAGAGTCGGATGCATTGAGATCACATAGATCCGAATTATTTAAGAGGAAAGAAGTCACATGAACTCGAATTATATAAGAGAAAAGAAGGCCCGTGTAAGTGCCGTCTCCAAATATTAAAAAAATGAACAGGGATAAAAAAGAAAGAAAGAAGAGGCGTGTTTCGCTGGACGACCTAGGTTTTTTTTTTTTTTTTTTTTTTTTTTGATAAAGACGACCTAGTTTGTTCCACTTAGTTGTCCAATGAAGTTGAACACTCATTGGACAACGTCGTTTCAGCGGGGCTCCCTTAGTCATCTTCCGTTTGGTTTTTATAACACTCCATTCGTCAAATTTATGTCTCGACTCTTGAGCCGCACATAAGCAGATATTCTCTCTAGGAGCAAGAAAGAAAACTTTTGAATCGGGTTTTTATTTAGTTTTCACCTATATGTGTTTTCCTACCTTACTAATATTTCAGGATTGTGATGATATTTCACATATTTCTGGGTATATTTCTCTAACCTCTCAATTTTTAGAAGCGATTACATATTGAATTGTATATAAAATAATGCTAGACGTATTAAAAGTGATTGATGTACTAAGTACTTTATTAGGGTAGATATGACTACGTATTCACTCGTGAAAAATGATTTAAGAGTCTACAACAATAATCGTGCCCTTAGACAAGGACATACCGAAATTACACGAACTTTTGCTTAATGACACGAGTACAGCCACACAAAATCAGGAGTATCTTAAGAAAAAATGCCCATTCCCGTGAAAGGCTCATCGGAATCTTGCCACAATTCCCGTAGTGACGTGTACCTGTCCATATGGGAGATGGACCTACAATACATTAAAGATAACACCTAACACTCTTTTGATCCCAATCCATCCTGAATTCATAAAAACCTAAATCCTAGCAACTTTCGTCCCCCTCCCTTTCTCAACTATCGCCATCACAAGGCCCGATGTGCCGGAGCGACAAGACTTGTAGCTCCCTCCACCACCACATTGCTATCGTCGCTAATTTCGGACCCCTTCTTTGCCTTTCGACGAAACTCAACGCATTAAACCTCAAGGTCGGATGACTTGGATGACGACGAAGACCATCATCATCGATCGGCAAGGGACATTCGCACCGGCTGCGACTTGAGTCGTGAAGGTTGAAGAGGGTTTCTAGGTACTTAAGAACATGTTCATTAAATGGCAACTTCTTTCTTTGTTTTTTTTCCGCTTTGGCTAAGAGAAGCAACTGGCATATCATATATATATTGTTTAGATATCAAAACAATATTCAGTTGATATGTCTTCGAGTGTTTGTCTTTTGAATTTAACAGGTTGAACTGATGAAAAACAAGAATTTAACATGTGGGGTAAAAAAAAAAGAATGTTTGGATCGATTGGGCCACTCCTCCTTTTTTATGGAGTAAGATCAGTGTATGTGCCATAATTTTCGTATGGTACTTATTTAAGTATCATAATTTTTTTTGTTCATTTAAATGCCGCAAATTTGAAAAATCGATCACTTGAATGCCATTAATGATTTGCCTCATCGGAAAATCTGATTTGGACGCTGGTCATCCTATGTTGCTTTGTGTTAGATATTTCAATAGTTTTGAAATATTGAAAGCTATTAATTTTTGTAACAATTTCTTACCATTATCAATTTGTACTATTTTTATCTACTATTAATATAAAAATGGTTTTTAATATTATATAACAATTATTTAATGATCATGTGACGACCATATAACGACTTTTTAATGGTCGTATAACAGCTTTATAATGTTTCATTTATTTCTACATAAACTATTTATTATTTTGTAACAACTATATAGCAATTTGATTAGTTAATATTTTTATTACTTAATATAAATATAAACAATCAATAGAATTTCTATGATTTAATAGAATTTTCTTCTTTAATTATCAATTTATTTATAATGATTCTTAAGTGCTCTTTCTTTCTTTTACCTATAAATTATTACTGCAAACGTAATTAGAAAGTGATATCAATATATAAAAACAATAATATTCTTGCTTCTCTCTACGTATCTTTCATTTTCTTATTGGGTTAAACACATAATGTTGATTATGTTTTTTTCTAATAGTATAGAAGAATGTCTATTGTAACTTGGGATGATAGCTAGTAGAGCCTTGCACACTGAGTTTCATACTTCGAGGAGTGTAATTGTCTTTAAGAATAGTGCTCACACACCTTATATAGTTCATTTTATTTTCTAGTCTTTTTCAATGTATTTTCAACAATTAATATTATTTTTATGTATTCTAATATATTTCCAACGCCTCGCAGGCGTTGACGTAGATAAATTTTAAATATTTTTATAATATTATATTGTATTTTTTTTTTGCCCTTTTTTAAGGGTTGGCGAGGGGTCGCCAGTGACCATTGTGACCCTAAAAAAAGGAAAAGAATTCATTTTTTATTTTTTCTGTTCCTTTTTTTTGCCCCATTATAAAGGTAGGCAAAGAGTTGCCGTTGATCCTTGTTAGCCCTAAAAAAATAAGGAAAAGAAAAAAATGAAAAAAAATCCACATCGAGGGGAAATTAATTAAAAAAAATCAATGTAGAATGATTTGCTGGATATGACATTCAAATGATCAATTTTATTTTGACATGACATTTGAATAAATAAAAAAATTATGATGCTTAAGTGAGTGCTATAAGAAAATTATGACACTTACACTAATCTTTTCCCCATTTTCCTCTTTCCTAACACTTCCTATTTTTGGATTTTCGCTTGTGAGGTGGTAAAATTGAAGGAAATGGGATCTTCCTAGAAATTGCATACGATCGGTCTCGTGACATACGGTCCATTCTCTGTCAAAATCAAAACCCATGCTGACCTAAGTCTTTAGTCCTCGACGTTCTTGTGGGGACTTTGGCTTCGACATTGACTAGCAAAGGGATTCAGGCACCCGGTCAACCGGGAGTACCCTTTTGACGCGCCCGATGAACGTTGACATAGTGCGTTCTTTACACACACACACACACAAAAGGAAGTGCGTTCCTACTCTTAGAACACGTAAGTCTTACGTGGGACTTCCTTAGCTAAAGGTGAAAAATTGTCAGCAAATTCATAAATCTATCGCAAATTTATCAATTCAGTATTAATTTTTTAATTTTGTCAATTTAAATAATAAAATTTTTCAGTTTTTATTAGTTGAGTCTATTTGTCAAATTTTGATTACGTGGTAGGGCTAATATTCACATTAACAATTTTCAGTAAAAAATTAATTTGATGAACTTAATTGATAAGAAGTGAAAATATTTAAAATTCAATTATGAAATTTTTGTTAAAGAGTCGATGCATGCATTGAGATCACATAGATCCGAATTATTTAAGAGGAAAGAAGTCACATGAACTCGAATGATATAAGAGAAAAGAAGTCCCGTGTAAGTGCCGT
Organism: Angophora floribunda; assembly: GCA_014182895.1. Classification (NCBI taxonomy): domain Eukaryota; kingdom Viridiplantae; phylum Streptophyta; class Magnoliopsida; order Myrtales; family Myrtaceae; genus Angophora; species Angophora floribunda. Next base: position 877,866 of record CM024710.1, read on the forward strand.
CTCCAAATATTAAAAAAATGAACAGGGATAAAAAAAAAGAAAGAAAGAAAGAAGAGGCGTGTTTCGCCGGACGACCTAGGTTTTTTTTTTTTTTTTTTTTTTTGATAAAGACGACCTAGTTTGTTCCACTTAGTTGTCCAATGAAGTTGAACACTCATTGGACAACGTCGTTTCAGTGGGGCTCCCTTAGTCATCTTCCGTTTGGTTTTTCTAACACTCCATTCGCCAAATTTATGTCTCGACTCTTGAGCCGCACATAAGCAGATATTCTCTCTAGGAGCAAGAAAGAAAACTTTTGAATCGGGTTTTTATTTAGTTTTCACCTATATGTGTTTTCCTACCTTACTAATATTTCAGGATTGTGATGATATTTCACATATTTCTGGGTATATTTCTCTAACCTTTCAATTTTTAGAAGCGATTACATATTGAATTGTATATAAAATAATGCTAGACGTATTAAAAGTGATTGATGTACTAAGTACTTTATTAGGGTAGATATGACTACGTATTCACTCGTGAAAAATGATTTAAGAGTCTACAACAATAATCGTGCCCTTAGACCAGGACATACCGAAATTACACAAACTTTTGCTTAATGACACGAGTACAGCCACACAAAATCAGGAGTATCTTAAGAAAAAATGCCCATTCCCGTGAAAGGCTCATCGGAATCTTGCCACAATTCCCGTAGTGACGTGTACCTGTCCATATGGGAGATGGACCTACAATACAACAAGTTTGCGCCAAACAATTTTTCCTATATATATATATGATTGCACCCTTTTAACCAAATGTTTTTAATAAGCACATAAATCGTTGGTAACCGCTTGATCATGTGTTAGTGTTGTCGAATGAATTGATTCAATGAAGCTTGAACAAAGTCCGACCAAGTACTTAGGAGAAGTTAAAAGCTGTCCATGGATTTTAAGAAGGAAATTCTAGTTGTGAGTGTGCTCGAAGGCTTGAAGTTCTTGTTTTCTTTCTTCTCATAAACACTTTATTAGTCTTTACGGTCGTTAGTTTCGTGAAAAACACTCTCCTCAGTTTCCGGCATTTGGTTTGCTTTTGAAAAATGAGTCAATGAAATATGGTTTTTTAGATAGGAGATAATATTTTCCTACCAAAACTTAAATTTAGAAAAATAATTTTTTCTTTGAAAGAACTGGAATTTTTTTTCCAATATATGACTAGGTATTGGCACTTGGATCCGAAATTCTATGTTTGGTAGGGGCGATCGGTTCCTGATCTAGTTCGGTTTCATAGTGGAACTAGGAATTGGACAGGGAGAATCGGTTCCCAAATTTTGGGACTGTGGACCAGATCGGCCGGTCTTAGAACTGGGAATCAGACCGATCGATTGGTCTGGTAGAACCAATAACTTTTCTTTTATGGGAAAAAATTATTAATATTACAGTACATTCTCAAAGACAATCTACTTCGTTTATACACCGCTTTATCAATTCATCCTTTTAATTTGTATATAACTATGTTTTCTTAAGACTCTTAAGAATTTTTGTTTTTCAAATTCTTAAGAAATTTTAAAATATATATATTAAAAACTACCGGTCCGGTCTAGTTCCCACCTTGGAACTGTGAACGGGACCGACTGGCCACCGGTTCTAAGAATGAGAATCAGGAACTAGATCGTCGGTTATGGGAATCGCCCAAAACCAGCCGGTCTGGTTTGGTTTGGACAGTTCCTAGGTTGGATGGTTCCCGTTACACAATCGTAATGTTTGGACATGAAAACCTCAACATTGGTTCTTGTGTCTTCGGCGGCCAAACCTGGGTCCAAACCCCTAGTAGGAAAGAGAACGAAATAAAGGGGAAAAAGGAAAAAAAATTTAAAAATTAAGATTTTAATAAAAATCATCTGCATCAATGCTAGGAGTGCTACTAGAATGATTGATATCTATGTTAGTGTTAATCAACCAAAATTGACCGAATGATTGAATTGGCATATATGTAAAATGTTTACGACTTAATTGGCCAAAAAAAAGTTTGAGACTGAATGATGCAACTATAATAGGTTTATAATTTTTTTTTAGTGATTCTCTCGAAAATACGGCATGGAAGGATAAAATTCAAAATGTTTCTTTGTAATTTGAAAAAGGTAGTGAATGTAATTTAAGATGATTCATTATTCTCTGTCTTAGAGATATTTTTCTCTATTAGAGATAATTAGAATATTTATCTTGATTTTTTGTATCTTTTAGAAATGCACATTGATCTTCCTTTTATTATGCATATTCTTGATTGATATGTTACCTTAGATCACTATCTAATAAACCTGTAAATTTTATCTTAATACAATAATATATAAAAGGGCAAATGTCACCAAAAACCCTAAATTATGTCATTTGTGATAATTTTACCTTAAACTTTTTTTTGTGTCACCAAAAATCCCAAACTATGTCACTTATGATAATTTTACCCTGAACTTTTTTTTTATCATCAAAAACCCCAAATTATGTCACTTGTGACAAATTTACCCCAAACTTTTTAATCGATGAGCATTTTCATCATTTTCTTTTCTTTTATTTTTTCTCTTGATAGAGGGAAGCTGGCAAGGCCGCCCTCGTCGGCATTAGAATCGGGCAAGGGTTCGGCAGCCTTTGCCCGATGCTAGTGAGGGCCATCCATGCTTGGGCGAGCCTTGTCGATGTTGAGCGAGGGCCTCTCTCGCCTTGCCCAACGTCGGCGAGGGCTGCCCGAGCCTCGCTAGCAAGGGCCGCCCAAGCCAAATCCAGCGAGGGCCGCCTGAGCTAACGCCCTCGTTGGATTTGGCCGCCCACGCCTGGGTGGCCCTCGCCCGACACCGGTGAGACTCGGCCATGCCAGATCCGGCGAGAGCAACTCTTGCTAGCGTCCGACGAGGGCCATCGTCGTCGAATCTGGCCTGGGCACCCCTCGCTCGACTCTGACACTAGCAAGGGCAGCCTCATCAGCTTCCTCTTGTCAAGAGAAAAAAAAAATAGAAAATGAAGAAAATGCCTTTCAGCCTAAAAAACTTTGAGGTAAATTTGTCATAAGTAGCATAGTTTGGGGGGTTTTTAGTAACACAAAAAAAGTTAATGGTAAAATTGTCACATATGGCATATTTTAAGATTTTTGGTGACATTTTTCCTATATAAAATCTCCATATTTCTTTCTTAATTCTTATCTTCAACTTTGACATTGCAAAGAAAAATTATGCTTTTTAGCTGCCAAATAATTTGAAGATAATGTGCATTTGCTTGGACTAATCCTTCCTAGTCATGTCAATTTTTTCTTTCATGATCTTTCCCATGCCCATTCTATATCCTTCCGCAACATACAAGATCCAATCTTCTATTGCAGCAACAACAACTATGACGACAACGACGACCTGTATTAGAGATGGAAACTATATAACAATAAATGATATGTAATCAATTCGAGCCTCTTTATATATAGAGAGAAAATAACACAGTCAATGACATCTAGACTCGATGTCTCTTAAAAGTATTTTAAACTAGAGAAATGTCTTCCAAATGGATTCAAAATCTGTCTTGGTTGTGAAGATGGGAGAATGAAAACTTAGCCGACCCAACAATAATTCTTTTCTAGATAAAAATGTTTGAATAAATGGTATCTATAATCGAATACATGCGAACGAAAATAACTCAGTAAAGTCCAATTCAATCGTACACCAAGAGTGGACTATGTACGACTTGAAGCACAAAGTACAGTATTAGAACCGTATGGATCTTTGTGCGAGTCACGTGCTATTGGACTCTCTCGACATGTCGCGATCGTCCTCCAAGAAAAAAACCTCAAGTGAACATATTTCGAGCACTTTGCTGTCAGGATTCCGCATAGGAGCAGAACACAATCCTGCGACCGAACTGGTATGTTTCTGTCTTGAATGAGTGTGCGATGGTCAAAAATGGAAAAGAACTGCGTGTATACATGAGCCGAAGCTCTAAGAGAGTACATGTTATTCACTCCCGCTAGTTTACTAAACAGAACAAGCCAAATCGCAATATCTATGGCGCAGCAAAGGCGTCGTCGATCCAACGCTTGGTGTTGCTGCTGGTGACGGAAGCTTTCTTCGTCTTCTTGACCGCAGTAGAAGCCCCCGGAGAGGAGCCGAAGAGGGATTGCAGCGAGGCTCGGAATCCGTTCATGCGCTTCCGCAGCCGAATCCGGCGCAGCACCTCGTCCCTGTCCAGCACCCTCGACGAGTGAGTAGGCTTGATGTACATGTGGGTGGTGACCGCCAAGTTGTCAGCAGTGGTTGCTTCTTCTTCTTCTTCCTCTTCGAGCTCGCCGGTCACGGAGATGCGCTTGCCCTCCGCGTCGCTGATGCTGTTATCATCGGCTTTTGAGAAAGTGGAAGTCATCTTCGCAAAGTTGAGAGAGCTGTAGTTAATCTCACAGTGAAAAGAGTGAGCAAGATCGTGATCACGAGCTCAAGTGACAAAGTCCTTTTATATACAGCAAAAAGCCGGAGATTATTCGGGGTCAAGTCAGGAGATTAGATGGTCGGTTTTGATGGGTTCGAGGCGGTACCAATATAAAACTTAAATCAGACACTAAACGGTCCAGTGCATCATGCTTTCTTATCAAGGTCGGTTTCAGTGAAATTAAAAAAGAAGACACAGACAAGACCAGGAAAAAAACAATCTTTCATCGAAACCTGGCACACGTAAATCCACTTCACATCGTACCGTCGGCTAAGATGGGATAATGTGGGTTCCGTCTTATCCAACGGTGCGTATGATCTAGGCTCTTTTACTTCTGCTTATAAAACTGGGATTCTCTTCAAGGGTCACTTTGGAAAAAAGGACGGAATCAGATTCCACTCCCACCCAATTTTCTTTGCCCGGGGGAAAACGAACCCCCTTTTTTTTTTTTTTTTTTTTTTTGGGGGTGGGGGGGTGGGGGTGGTTCTGCTTTTTTGCTTTTGTTTTTTGACTTTCTGTCTGGTTTGCCAATTGAACGTTTGGTGTGTAGTTTTGGGTTTGCATGATAAAGAGCAAAGGTAGAATCGATCTAAATAATTGGACGTATTAAGCGCAACGATGGATTACCCTATAGATGTTTAGCTAAATTGTTTATGTTTAATCGGAAGACATGGAATTTTAGGTTAAGGGTGAGACTAAATTTTTACCTTTTTAAGTAGGGGTGTTTTTGAAAAGCCTTATATGCTATTAAGTATTCCTTTGATGTATGGGGGCGGGGGCCATTGCTAGTCTTGTAAGTTTTATATGGGAGGAGAATCCTCTGCCATCACCAATGACGCCCCCAGCACCTAATTTATTTGTCAGATCATAACACGTGTTGATCCCATGCTATCTCACTCAATCAAACCAAGCCCCAACACCAGTCACTCTCTCTCTTTCTCTCTCTAGATGCTCCGATACATGTTTTATCTTATGTCAATGCCACCTACGATATGCAGGACAGTTGACGTTTACATTAGTGATTTTTTATTAAAATCAATTAGATGGACTCAATTGGTAAAATGTACAAATATTTAGGATTCAACTAACAAAATTGAAAAGTTTATAAATAAATTAGCAGAAGTGCAATAAATTTTAAAAAAAATTGACAAATTTTCCATACAACAATGGTCTGAGGTGTAAAAACAATCGGGAGAAATGGCATCTGCTTGAGATTGGGGGGCTATGGACTAAGGATCATATCAAAGATGTTCTGCGATTAGGTTATTGAGGACAAATTCTTAAGTGATCCCAATGCAGGTGATCATGGATCTTACATGGCCCTCAAAACTTGGATGCATTAGGGTCACATGCATCTGAAACGCATCTAAGGATGTCGGGTCAGTGAGACAGGTGACAAGGCATTGATGGAGGCATCCTCATCCTTCAATCAGAGCATGTCACACAACGTGACACGCCCCTTTTGCAGACCTCTTTATGTTCTACGTGGCACTTAACTACATCGGGGCCTCCTCTCGGCACCATTAATGACGTCGCCTCACGTCGACATCTTCAAAGGCTTAAAACCCAGGCCCAAAAATCAATTTTAAAAAGAGGTTGAGACAGCCTATAACCATACCAGAGTCGTTACATCGATCCAGTCCAAGTTAGCGATGCAGAATGCCACGCCTGGGATGATGCAACGATGGCTTGCGTCTGCTGAGATCGCTCGGGAAGACTCGTCTACGGATTTGCAAGCCTCGTCCAAGCCGCGTCATCTCTGCAGGTGGAAGTTCAAGCCCTACTCCAAACCCTAGAGTTCCTTCTGCTAAGAAAGAACGAAAATATATTAAGGGAGTCGGACAATGTACAGCTACTCAAGGCAATACACAAGTTCATATCAGTCTTTATGGGAGGCTCCTGTACTTATTTTCGCATGTCGTGATCTGTTGGTGCCCTTCGATGCTGCAGAAGGGAGGCCAATTTTATTACGACCTGAGCCGCCAAAGCCCATGGACGCGACTCACTACCTTCAAATTGGGTTGTTTCGTCTCCTCAAACTCTTTTGGATTTTTTTGGGTACTGAAGCCGACCTCCAGGGCCCCTTTTGGCGTTCCTTGTTGAATTAAATGAAGCTCTTTTTCGACCAAAACCGGAAAAAAAAAAAAAGAATTTGGTGTCCAGAACCATCCTTGGTTATTTGTTACTGTTCATTTCTGTGTTAGGACAAGACTCAGATTCGGTACCACTATAAACCATCCACCAATATCTATATATATGAAATAGGGTAAAGCTCACTCGAGGTTGAGCCACGTGGTAAGCTCACGTGTGCGCATCAAATAACAAATTTCAAATAACAAATTGCATATTATAGTTACTCAAGCAAATCTATATTATTTTTATATATAGGCTCCGTTTGTTTCACGGAAAATAACTTTCAGGAAAATATTTTCTGGATTTGCCGATGTTCGTTTCATGGAAAATGAATTAGTTGAGGAAAACATTTTCCATCAAAAGAAAAAAAGCCTTCTAAAATAGGGGAAAACATTTTCCACTTTTGAGAAAGAGGAAAATATTTTCCACGCCTTTTCTCACCTCACTTTGTTTTACAAAACATTTTTTTTTTCCTAAAAAATCGATTTTTTTAATTATTTTTGTTTTTTTCATTTTCTCTTTTTCATCTTCTTGGTCGGTTGTCGGCTACGGTAGCGGCCGCAGGTGAGTTGGAGCCTCGCCATAGGCTAGCGAGGCTCCAGCTCACTAGATCTCTATGAGGCCGAGCCCACCTGATGCCGGTGACCTGGGCGGGGCTTGAGCCTCACCTGAGGTCACCGAAGGTTTGCCAAAGGTTGGTGGCCTCTGGCAAGACTTAAGCCTCGCTCGGTTCGCCGGATTTGGGGAGGCCCTACCTCACTAGCGTCAGGCGAGCTCGACCTTGCCTGATTAGGTGAGGCTCTAGCTCACCTACGGTCGGTCACCGGCCGGTCATCGTGGTTGACAATTGGCCAAAGGGAGAAGGAGATGAAAAAAATGTAAAAATTATTTAAAAAATAAAAATAATTAAAAATCGATTTAAAAATAAAATAATTAAAAAAGAGTATATGAAGGAAAATATTTTCTTTACCGAATAACAGTACTTCATTTTTAGATTTTAGATGAATACTGAAAAATAATTATATTTTTCTAGAAAATGATTTATTAGAAAATATTTTTCAGAAACACTATATTTTTCGCGAAACAAACGGAGTCATAAAGTGAGTAAAGCTTGCATGATATTAAGTCATGTAGAATGCTCGTGTGTGGGCTTTGCCCAATGGTTTGCTATTTATGATCGCTTTAACAGATTGTTAGTCCTAACAAATCTCAGTTTATGTATCTCTGATTCTTATGCATATCTTGGTAATAGATGAAGGATTTATGGATAGGCATTTTTGGGCAAAAAAACGTTGTGAGTTTATTTAGCATACAAATTGAATTAGCAAGATGTCCAGCTTTTTTTTTTTGCAATGCATTATTGTTACATTAGCAAGGATTTTGAGCTATCACTTTTGCAAAAAACGAAAGGATAAACATTAAATAGCCAATAATCTCCATAAAAAAGAAGAGAAAAATTTATGGCGATCCTTAAAAAATCGGCTCTAATTCTCTATTATAGAGGCGAGCAAATGAGGTAAAAAGAAAAAAAAAACCATTTACTCTCTCAAAAAAGTGTTGCACAAATAGCTTACTCGCCCTTTTCATACCATGTCAATAGCACAAGGGTGAAACTTCCGACAAATGGAGGAAAATTATCAAGAGGGGAAAATTTACTTTCTTATTACGGTACGCGCTCAATATATCATATGTACTTATGTTATGATATGTCTCATATTTCCTTTTTTTTAGGAGGAATAACCTATATGATAGGGTTTGGATCTACATAAAATGAAATTCAATGAAGACTTTAGCGGAAAATTTGATTGATGGGAATATATACCGTGTTATTAGTTTCTGCATATTATTATCCACAAAATTCATATCGACAACAATATTCAGTAATGAGGGCCATTTTTACTGCCTAATCAACTCTTGACATGTGTCCTTCTAACGTCGACAGGGTTATGTACTATCTACAGGCGAACATATCTAAGTGCGCGATGGATTGATATTGACAAGACATAAAGTTTTGTTGTTACTTTATTGGAATACGCAACAGTGTTGTCAATATCACGTTGATTTATAAAACGATATAGATATTATTTGTCATGCCCTTTCATTTCTTATCATCCATGTATTACCACTTGTCTAATTCGACCAGACAACCCTTTCACAATAACACATAAACAGTAATATGAGATTCCGATAGTTCTCTGTCCCACCTTCTTTTTCCAAGAGTGCACTGTCCTTCTCAACCGTAAGCTCAAATTCTCTCCTCTAGTTCTCTCTCATTTCTGATGCTAACTTAAGTATCAAAGGGCCAATCTAGGTAGAAAATGCGGATGCTCTCACCTGTTTGTCGTGGTACGGACTAATTTTTGGTGGATTTGCAAAAATAGCTTCTGACTCCTGCTTCTACCTTTAACATTTGTATAATAAAATCAATATAGTTTTAGACCTGCTGCAGAGAGTACTCTCTTGCCAGAGTTGTACAAACTTGTCATTCAATGAAGATTCTCGACGAGATCTTTCTCGGAAGGATTTCTCATCAAAACGAGAGAAAAGAAAATATCTTCCGGGGAACTATAAGTCACAGTGGCTGTGCACCCAATGATAAGTTACTCTAGCATCGCCATTAGGATTCCCCCACAAAATTTTCTATATAATCAATCTTTATAGACATCGTGTACTCTTTATCATCATTGTTCACGACTTTTTCTTTCTTTTTTCGGCTTATTATTTCAAATTACGAATTTTAAATTGAAATTAGATAATATCAAGCTAGTTTGTCTTAACATGCTCTCATTAGATAGGACTGTTCAAAATATTTCTGCATTACATTTATCAAGGGACAATGACAATGACAATGGACGTTGACATCCCTCCTTGCGTAAACAAGTTAACCTTTAAAAGATAAAGATAAAGGAAATATTTTGAATCCTGTCTATAAACGTTATGGCAAGTCAATCTGATCTTACCTACCCAATGACTATCAAATTCTTACCAATTTTCGTGAATTTCATTAATTTGCGTAAGCATCTAGAAGATAAATGCATGCCTAATTCTAGATTAAGTGCTGTGCGCTTATCGTGTACGACTCGTTTGATGGAATTTTCTAGTCGTTCATTCATTGAAGCTATGATTGTAGGAGAATATGCAGACTCTTGTGCAGTTCAATGATAATAGCAACAATAATTAAACATGCGTATAATAAAGAACATTTGGGTAGTTTCAACGGTAATATGTCTTCTTATGTTTACGTGGACGACCACGACACATCAATCCTAAAATGAAACTAAAACAATTTTTAGCTTATTCAAAGGATGCTGGAACATAAATTGATGGCATGAGTGTTGTCCATCTTTGCAAAAATCTAGTGTTGCATTCAAGATCGAAACATATTGATGTGAATTATCATTGGATTCAAGAAAATTAGAAGAGAAGTTTTTTTTACTTGAATCGGATATGATGATCAAAACATTGCGTATGGTGAAACTTAACTCTTGTAAAAGCAAAGCAGGCACGACGAATCTTCCCACATGAGGTAGAGGGAGAGATTTATTGGATGGGTCTGCCTCCTATGGGCCTAGCTAACATTAATAAAAGAAAAAAAATGGAAAGTCAAATAGAAAACAAAAGAAAAAGGTGACTGCTGCTTCGTGCGTGAGTGTGCACGAGAGAGAAGAGGAGAGAGAAGAATAGAGTGTGCTCGTTGAGAGAGCACGTTGAGAAGAAAGAAAGAGGGCAAAAATTTGTGGTCCTGATTCAAATGCCAAACGTTGGTGGAATTTGCTCAAATTTGAAAATGTTGTTCGTGAGACTAAGGGCTACAAGTTAGTTGGTTTTATTCGTTGAAAACTTTCTCCAAATTCTCCGATCGTGATAAGAATTTTTTGACTCGTTTATGTTTATCTATTCTTGTGGTAAGAAAATATGGTTGTATAGTTAATGTTGAGCTTATAGTATATGACTAGAGAAGAATACTCTGTATATCATACTATTCTTGGTAATTAGTGTAAGTTTTTGGGTGGTCCATGATTTTTCCCAAATTGAGTTTTGATGGAAAATTTGGGTGTTGTTGTTCGCATTATCTCCTTATCATTTTGGTGTTATATTTACTTATTGCGAGGCTGTATTAGCTGGGTGTTGCTGGGGTAAAGCCGCTTTCGGTCAGTTTCGTTTTAGGGGGAGCTATTGATCTTGGATTGGGTTAGTTCTTGGTGGATTGTTACCCCAGTTCTCCCCAACATAAACTAAGTTGCCAAATCTAAGAACTCTCGTCGACCCTCTTAAGAGCAACGAGATTATTGGCCGCGGTACGGTTTGGCTTCCTCATTTTTCTGCGTACACAGCACACGATTCTGGTATCAGACTCCCAATTAAGAGCGACCCTTTTGATTTCCTTTCGCCTTTTTCCATACAGAACGAACGAGTAAAGCAAGTCGCAACACAGCAATGGATGGGAAGTTCAAAGCGACGAAGCAAGGCAAAAGTAAACATGGCTTTCGCGGGTAAAAGGGCGTGGCACGTTGGAGACCGTTCCACCTGTCCAGTTTTAGACCTCCTTACCTTAATTTCACACCCCAATTCCGCGACCGGTCGAAAGTTGCAATCGCCCCATTCGTGCCCGCATTATTGCTGCGAGACACATGTCTCGTCGGCAGCGCTTGTGCTGTTCGACGGTGCTCGTCGAAAGCTGCCACCCGAGCTTTAGTGGGGAGGCCTCGGCCGTTCCTGGTTGCGGTAATGCCTGTCACATGAATCGCCATCATCGCATTGCATTTCTTGTCAGGATCCTTTCTCTGTCGTCGGTTTGATTGGAGTTGCTTTGTTTCTAGTTTTGGCTCCACGACAAAGACTCGTTCATCATATCACAAGACAATGATGGGAAGTATATTTCGGGCTTTCGCTCCTTGAAGTTTCCCGTGGAAATTCGAAGAGAGATGATCGGCACTACTCTCTTTGAGACGTGATTTTTGGCACCGTGTTGAAACCCTACATGATCTTCATTCGGATGAATTTGATTGTTGACAGATTTGAGGCATTATTGATCTCCCAATGGACTCCACATTGCTATTTACGCCCTATAATTTATGTTTGCTCATAGCTATGGGCGCTCTCATGCTGTTCACCTAAAATGGCTGTTCCTCTAAGTAACAATGCAACCACAAAGCATACAGAGTTATCAAGGCGTCTTCATTGCATAAAATAATTGGAAAATTATTAAAAAAATCTTAAATCTATTGTAATTATACCAATTCAGTTCTAAACCTTTTGTGTATTCGTAACAATTAAGGTCATTCGGCCAATTTTGACCGTGGACTTTTTAAATAATATTTTGAATATTTTAATTTTTTATTTTTTATTTTTATTTTTCTTTAATTTTTCCCATCCACTTTAAAGTCGGAGAGGGTCGTCAACCATTGGCCCAAATTGATAGGATGGACTAAACTAGCATAAATGTAAAATTTTTAGGACTAAATTGATAAAAAAAAGGTTTATAACTATATTGGCACGATTACAATAAGTTTAGAATTTCTTTTGGTAATTCTCCCTAAAATAATTCCATGGAGTGCATACATCACATTTCTCCTACCTAGTATTTGTCATATGAAAATATATTCACAAATTTACGACATAGATTGATCTGATCAATCGTTCTTAGTTTATTTAAAACTTGGAATCAAGCTCAAATGATAAAAAGTATTGGTGAAGAAAACAGACGATAATTGAGGAAATGAATAGAAATGGCATCTGAGTTCTATATTTTTTTTTCAAAGGCCATATTACCCTCATCACAACCACATTTAGATAGGCAATCCACACCATTATACAACCAAGATCTCTAAAACTAGCGGAGATTGCATCTCCACTATGATCCCACTATAAACCCTTCGAGTGAGTTCATTCTTCTTTTTTATTACGTAGGATTCACTTCCCAATCTTGCCCGCCTGATTAACCGCACTAACAAGTCGAACCTATGCTCCATACCCCAAAACCAGCTCAGTCGACTTCCCATATAATTTTATGTGGTGATATTTCTATATTTTGAGAGGTTTTGACTTAATAAAAGACAAATTGACAGAGCCACACATATTTTCATAGAACCAACTCCAAATAAACCCTAATTGAGTTCCCACCAAAGAGCTTGCTCCAAAGTGATAAAGCACAAGTTCTATAGCTTTTAATCGAAGTTTATCCAACACGTGTGACAAAAAGACATCATGGTATTTTATTTCATGCCATACACCCTGTAAAAAAGAAAAAAAAAAAAAAAGGGGGGCAAAATAATTCTCACATTCCACCAAAACCATTAATAATCATGTGCATTATTGATCGCGAGAAAAAAGGAAAGAGGAAGAAAACCCTAAAAATTATTGAACGAGTGCGTGTCGAAAGGGCAAGACGAGATGAAAAGGAGTCCGAGCGCAGGCAAGAAATAAACGTTGCCGAGAATAGCGAAAGTGGCCATCAACCGTCCAATGCGCCTTCCCGACCTAACCGCCCCCCCAACGAATAAAACTAACCGACAACGTTGTCATCGGTGTCAGACCCGGGTTCTCAGGACCAGAAAACCTTTCCCCCAACTCCACCACTCCCGTCCCCACACGTGTCCCCTCCTCCAATCTCAGCCGTCCGTTCCGCCCTCCTATTTACATCCTCCCTTCCGCCCTTTGCCATGATTTCATGGTCTTCTGTCTGTCTATCTGTCTGTCTGTCTCTCCCTCCGTAACAGATACCCCCCTTCCATTTTCCTCATCATTCTCTCCACTCCTTTACCTGTCTTCCTGCAACGCCCTTCAATCTTTTCTTTAAAACACTGGCTGTGTTTCGTGCCGATTTTGCCTTTTGCACCATTCCGTGCCTGTTATGTGAGAGAGAGAGAGAGAGAGAGATGGCGAAAGACGAGAGAGGAGGAGGCCCCATGTTCCTGGAGAGCAACACCATTCCGAGGCCTAAGTTCAACATGATGCATTCGGACCCCAACATGTCGTCGATCTCGATTCCCGACGACGACTTTCCGCACCGCCACAGCTGTGTTTCCCCCGCGAGCCCTGCCTTCTACGACCACACCCGGATGAGCGGCGAGGGGTCCCCGATGATGATGTCCCCCTGGAACCAGTCCTCTCCCTTCAACAAATCCCAGTGGTCTACGGCGTCTACAAATTTCGAAGAGAATGTTCCCCAGAACAGCCTCATCGGGTCGCTGGTCCGCGAGGAGGGGCACATTTACTCTCTCGCCGCCTCGGGCGAGCTCCTGTACACCGGGTCCGACAGTAAGAATATCCGCGTATGGAAGAACTTGAAGGAATTCTCCGCATTCAAGTCCAGCAGTGGGCTGGTCAAGGCCATCATCGTCGCCAACGGCAAGATCTTCACCGGCCACCAGGACGGTAAGATCCGGGTCTGGAAGATCTCGCCCAGGAACCCCAGCCTCCACAAAAGAGCCGGGACGTTGCCAACTCTGAAGGATATATTCAAGAGCTCCATCAATCCGAGCAATTACATTGAGGGGAGACGACGCCGGAGTGCACTATGGATAAAGCATTCCGACGCTGTCTCGTGCCTTAGCTTGAACGAGGTACAGGGTTTGCTTTACTCTGCTTCATGGGACCGAACCATAAAGGTGTGGCGGATCTCGGACTCCAAGTGCCTCGAGTCGATCAGCGCCCACGATGATGCAGTCAATGCCGTGGTTGCCAGTGCAGATGACCTGGTCTTCAGTGGATCTGCGGACGGGACCGTGAAGGTGTGGAAGAGGGAGATGCTAGGAAAAACAACCAAGCACACGCTCGAGGAGTCGTTGCTGAAGCAGGAGTGCGCGGTCACGTCGCTGGCCATGAACCGGGCTTGTTCGGTCGTGTACGCAGGGTCCTCTGATGGGCTGGTCAACTTCTGGGAGCGCGGGAAGCAGTTCACACATGGCGGGGTCCTAAAGGGGCACAAGCTCGCGATCCTCTGCCTCGCATCTGCAGGGAACCTGTTGTTCAGCGGGTCTGCTGACAAGACCATATGCGTGTGGAGGAGGGACGGGTCGATCCACATGTGCCTGTCGGTATTGACCGGGCACACCGGGCCTGTCAAGTGCTTAGCCACGGAGGAACACGCGGAGTCGGCCAGGAAGGGGGATCAGCGGTGGATAGTGTACAGCGGGAGTCTCGACAAGTCGGTCAAGGTCTGGAGCGTGTCCGAGATGGCACCTGATCTTAATCAGATGGCCATGATGCAGCAGCAGCAGCAGGTGATTTATGATGCAGACTCATTACCGTCGGATGGAAGCTTCTCTTCAGCTGGCCGGAACAGCCAAAACCGAAGGTACTGACCCCATCGGGGGGCCGGCCCTCGGACCCTGGAGAATGTCCCGAAAATAAATTGTGATGAGGACATGTGTCGTGCTGTCCCTTTGCCCGGAGTATAATTATAAAGGAAGTGCCTTAAACTACCTGCTGACATATGGAAATAATTGTAGTTGGATGCGACGAGCGGGAATTTCTACGTGCTTGAGAAGGTAGAATTGGTAAGCGTTTGCCTAACACGAGAAAGGGACGTGGAGAACGGAGAATTTAATCCCCCTTTTTAAGCCTTTGTAAGACTTTTGTGAACCCGCAAGAAATGATTATTGAGGATTATATATTGTTGATTTTCCGCTTTCCTTCAGAAAGTAAATATTGCAGCAAGAATTTTGTGGCTTTCATTCAGTAAGGTTGGCCTAGGTTGCAGTAGCATTGAAGCAACAGTTCCATTTGAGGTATTCTTTGCCGTTTTGTCCCCGGCTCTTTGTCGGCGAAGTAAATAGAATGCATAACTTCGATCAGAGAAGAAGGGTTAGTCTAAGTTTCTACAGACCACCATCCTGAATGCAGAGATACAAAGGACACAGAACCAGAGTAGCTTCAGCCTCTAGAAGATAAGCATTGATAGGGTTGAAATAGAGAAGGTAAAAACTAATATAAGTAGACAAATCAGATAGTTACAATATGTGTGACCATTTGTCAAGGCATGATCGACGTGTGTGGATATCAGGAGTTCCAGGAGTCGGTAAATAACGTGACTAAACGCTACCTTCAAACACTGGTTTTCGAACCGACCAAAAAAAAGAAAAAAAACACTAGTTTTCAAAAGTAATCATATTGGATTTTCATCACAGATCAAGAACAAATAAAAACATAAAGGACCAAAAGATGCGGTACAGTTCAGGGAAAGAATCGAATTTTTATACCTTGAAACGATGCTCTACATAAATAGTTTTTGCAAAACCAAAAATCAGATCGACCCACTATAGAAGTATAAAAATATGCTACATATACCTAACATCGCAAATCTATAAAAAATTCGTATGAACTACAATGCCGTGAAGCATCCTAAGCATTGTGCAGCCATTATATGGTGATGGAGACGAGGGTTTCCAAACATGCATGCACCCCATGAGTGCCAAGGCAGCAGACTGCCACACCTAGAACAAGTTCTCTGTTGCTTCTCAAGAGCTGTTGCTTCTCAAGAGCTAGATAAGCTGACGCAATCCTCTCAAGTGCATATTTGGTTCTCAGTGGGAATGTTTCCGTGAGTGGCTTCTGATAGTTTCAGTATGCATGCGAGAGCACACTCCATTTAGGTGACCGCTCCTACTACCAGCTGCATTCAGATCCAAGGCTAAGGGCATGAGGGACTGTCCTTCTAGTATTCTGACAACCTGCAATGCAATGTAAGACAATGTAGAATTTTCTTGCATTTGAAATCGTGGAGAAATAATTACATGAGTGTATGTTGTGAAACAATGTTGCCTAGATTGTGCTAATGCTGATATGAAGGAGTGATTCAATGCAACAGTGAAGTTTAAACCTTTGACATTGGAGGCCTTGATTCAGGATCTGGATGCAGACACGATAAAGCAGCATGGCTCATTACTTGTAACTGATGGCCGAAATCTTGAGATTGGTTAGCGGACAAGCATGGGTCTATAAATGAAAAACAGTTGGATTTGACTTCTTTCGATTCGTGGGCAGCATAGGCACCAAACAACTGAGGGAAAAGACTTTCTCCCTTGAATTGCAGCTCGATGATTCTTCGCCCTGTCATCAGCTCTAAAAGTACCACTCCAAATGCATAGACATCAACCTTTTCCGAGATTTTTCCTCCATCAACAAACTCTGGTGCAAGATATCTGAAATTAAAGATGTACATTTAACACGATTGAGTATTCTGGATTTCAAATTATTCCCACATATAATTATCTATAGAATTCAAGAATTTTGAGTGGTTGGCACAATCGATATTATCAGCAGACCCTACACCAGAAGGCAACGATATGATATCAGCCTAAATGTATACATCTGAAGAAAAACCTTTTTGGGGGTAACAATAAGAGATTGCGTACACTGCACATGGCCAAAATAAACGAGGTCAGCAAAATATACCCTGAAGTTCCAATGACTAGCTCCTCTGGGCCAATCTCATTTCCAGAGTACCATCTAGCAAGTCCAAAATCAGCAACCTAAATTAAAGAAAAAAAATGAGAACAAAGCATTAGCAAAATACGGATTCTGCTATATCAACTTCAAGGTTATTTACTGAACTATCAGTCAGAAATTTTCATAAATGGAAGCAAAAAGGCTTCAACAGAAACTCGAGGCATTTCCTTATGGTTTTAAATGCTTTTCAGTCATCACACAATCATGATTTCACAAGCCATAGCATTGGCTTAAGCACGCGGGCCCAGTATGCATCCCTGATGCATAAAAAGATGAATCATATCTTTTTAAGGGCACATTTGTCATCCAGGAACATACTCCATATAATGTTAAAGGAGGTATAACTTTGATTGTGAGATATCTGGATCTATGCGTAGTACCAGGGGTTCAAAATCGTGAGTCAGGAGGATATTCTTAGGTCGCATATCTCTGTGTACGATACAGCCAACTCTACAGTCCTCGTGAAGATATCTTAAGCCTCTCGCAGCACCAATGGCAATTTTGAGTCGCGACTCCCAATTTAGAGTGTTGCTATGGCTTCCTGGCAATAACACATGATGTTGGAAATTAAGAATGAAAATTTATGAGAAATGATGTGTAAACCATGATTTAGGATTATGCAAGGAAAACTGGCCTATGAAATGTAACTCAAACTTAAGCAAAATAATCAGTACAATTAGCACAGGAAGGCATACCATGCAAATGGAAGTCCAGGGATCCATTGCACACGTACTCATAGACTAGAGCTCTCTTGCTGCCCTCAGAGCAAAATCCAATCAACAGCACAACATTCCTATGTTGTGCACAGCTCAACAACCTCACCTCCCTACAAAAGTCAGCATCTCCTTGGGCTCCACCAAACTTCAACTGCTTCACTGCAACTACCTGTCCATTACTGAGAATCCCCCTGTGGACCAATCCAAAACCTCCTTCTGCCAGAAAATTCGGATCTGAAAATCCATCTGTTGCTTCCTCTAGTTCTGCATATGAGAACCTTTGTGGGGGTTTTCCAAAAGTCGGTGCCTTATGTTGACATAGCGAGCATAGGGGAGGTGGCACTGAGGAAGTTCTGCCTAAAGAGACTACATCCCTTATGCTTGCATTGACAACCTGATCTGATTGTTGGGCTTGCCTTTGCCCTATGCTCCCACTATTCACGTGACTGTGATTATGTCTAATAAACTTGTTAAACCATCTCCTGGAGATAGTTTTATGGGTTTGGATAGCTTTTTGATTGTTTCCAATGGGGACATGCTTTACATCAAGCATATGAGTTCGGGGAATCCAATAAACCTTACTACTGTCAACTGATAGAGATGATGTCAAGGTTTTTGAGAGAGTCACAACCTTTTCCCCGTATGATTCAAGTACTGTGAAGGGGTATTTGAACTCATTCTTTGTCAAAAAAGGTGATAGACCTCCCTTCCTCTGTCCTTCAAAGAGTGGATTTCTTTCGTACAAGTGAAAAAAAGACCCTGCTGTGTCATAACTTGATGATGAGCTTTCTCCAGCAGTTCTTGTAAGAGGGCTAAACAATTCAGGACTGGTGACTGGAGTAGAATGCTTCATCCTGTAGATATTGAACTCTCCGTCGTCCACACATGGAGAGGAAGTAGCAGAATAGAAGGGGGTCTGGATTTCATTTGAACATCCTAAATTCAATCTGAGAACTTTTGCTTGAGAACCCTTCATCACCACAATATTGCAGCGGACTTCGTCCAAGCAATGATTCAATTCTTGCTTTAAGTCCCTGTTTTGGCAAAAGAATTTATGACGACTGAATGTCTAATAATGCCTTTTTAGATATGGAAGTTAGAGTCAAATTCAAGGACTCGGGTTCTAAGTATTGTATACTATAGCCCATCCATGAAGGTAACATGATTATATCACATCAAGCGAAGTTGAGTAAAACAGTGATTGCAGGCTCCTGATAATTACCAAAGCATATTTGGCCAAAAAAGAATACCAAAGAAGTAACAAAACAAGAAAAACGTAGATGGATCATCTATTCCCAATGTCCAATTGCCTTTCAGTGCGTTATAAATTTGACATGAAAATTCCCCGTATTGAGTGTGAGCTGAAATTCATTCGCTTCTACAGTAGAAGGGCAACAGCATCTAAATGGTAAGAGAATGGCACATGCTAATAACTCCCTGAACAGTCCAAACAGAAAGAAACTAGAGAATTCCCTGCTTAGAGTAGCAACGAGAAAAACTACTCATCTATAACCTATTCCCCATTGGGAGCACTAACACTATGGAACTACTCTAGAAGAATCTCATCATGAGACCTAAAAAGGTCATTGAGCCCAAAATGACAGACTATAAATCTAATTAAGATGCAGGAGGTCACATTTTGTAAGCTTCCCAATTCAGACTAGCAGATAGAAGGGCAAAAATTTAGACATAGGTAAAAACATACCAAAAAAAGACAATCAGTCTTAGGAAATAATAATACATTTATATTAAATTACTTGTCCAGTATGACCCAGTTGGCCCCGCATTTGCGTGCTTCATCCGCCACCACGCCACCAGGTTTATCAGAGACCACCTTTATCCTCACTCTAACCTGTAACCAAGCTTTCATCAGCGTCTCACAATTTTGACCATCAAAACAGACTAATGGCTGCTAAACCGAGGATGTGCTGTTGCATGAAGCTCTGACTTCATTGGTTGAAAAAGCTAAAAGCAACGTCCACCATAACATAGGACCCAGCAACCATTTCATTTTCAAACAGCTAAGGCAAAAGGTTGATTAAAGCAACAAGCTGGAAAAGAAACCCAGTTTCATTTTCAAACCGCTAAGGCCAAAAAGTTCAACAAAGCATCAATCTGAGGCACCCTTTTGCTTTTTAGGCTCGAAGATGTCAGGAATATTTTCAAATTTTCAGCACGGAGCATCCCGGATTCATAGTGAACCACATGTTCCAAAAACAAAGATTTCACTGTACCCTATTTTTGACCCAGAAGCTGAGGAAACGTTAAAAGGAAGCAGAAGCTCCTGGAGGCCTTAATGTGGATGAGCGTGATTGGGCCTTATAATCATTTTCGTCAACAGATCTTTTGCTTTTCAAAAGGGGGAACAGGCAATCCGATATGCGGGGCCTCAGATAGATTACCAAATTATAATTAAAAAAGAAGAAGCAGCAATCACATGCTAATCATGAATGGAATCATCCAGGTCCCTGACTCCGACGCCTCAACCAAGAGCCCCGGAGACACGATCCACATCGATGATTGCACTCGCTGTAAGACGCCATATTTTCGCCAGCACAACAACAGCGGATAACAACTGACGAGATTGCTGTCTTAACAAGCCAAAGCACCGGCATTCACGATACTACTGTACAGAAAGCGACCCGCCCACGTCGTTTGACAGGTCAAACTAAGTTCAAACCAATTCGCCATAGCGCTACGAAGCTAGACGGTAGAGGACGAAAGTCGCTATTACATTGGCGACGGGCGAACGGGCAAAGTCGTAAGTTTCAAGTACCCGACTGACCTCGACTTGATCGTGGAACTGCATGACCATCAGAGAACACGAGTCGGAGATCCGAGAAATCCGATCCAGCAGCTCCTCTCGGTTGCCGGTCCCGCACTCCCCGGTCATTCTCGCGAAATTCCACAGCCTAATTCGACCTTCAGCCACACAACACCACACGACACGGCGGCGCGAACCGCGATCAGCCGCTTCCAAAAGAAAGAAAAAAAAGAAGAAAAACGCGAGCGAGCGAAACCAGTCGTTCAGCAGGGGCTCGACATCTGCTCCGGGAACGAGACTAACCTGGTCGCTTGCACGCGAAGATGGCGAGCAAGGTGATGTTGTCGCCGGGCTGAACCACGTGGGAGAGAGCCCACGCTAGCGCCGCTTTAGACACGACCTTCTCCGCCCTGACGGCGACGACCACCTTCTCCCGCCCCGCCCTGGCGGCGGCGCGTTGGGTCAGAGCTCCGTCGTGCCGCGGTGCCGACATCTTCTACTTCGTTGGGGAAACTTTTTAGCCCGCGAACTGAAACTGGAGAGAGAGAGAGAGAGAGAGAGAGACTTTACTTGGGTCTGGTTTTGGTCGTTATTTGGTATTTCAAATGTAGTAAAGACGAAACCGGGGTTAACTGACCGTGGTTAAGTGGGCTTGGTTTTAGGGCCCATTTGCATTATCAACGCACGAAAATCGTTGTGCTTATAGCTTTAATGATTGGAATATTCCCCAAAAACATTAAAATTATCAGAATTATATGTTTCATACCTAAGGCCCAAAAAATGGATTTTTTTTTCTTCCTCATGGGTTTCAATTTCTGAAATTAAATCAGGCATTGGCGAAGGTATAAGCACTTCTTTTTCCATAGATAATTCGAAATTTAGAACTAATTACTTGATCGGCGTGAAATTGGGTGACCAGAAAAAAGACCGTGAACCAAGATTCCTTCTATCGCAACAATGACCATAGATAAAGAAAATTGAAAAATCGATTTGCAATCTTTTATCATATTTCTAAAATTTTAGGTGAGGTTTGGTAATACCAAATATTGCTAATAATAATTAAGAGGGCACGATTTGAGTTGGAGGGACAAAGGCAGACCAATGTAAGTACAGAAGAAGCAAACTCTCGTGCGGTGGGAGAAAGAATCAACGACAGAATTACCTAAGGAAGCGCCCTTTTTGGGGGGTCCCGTGTCGGTCGTCACCTTGGGGGATTAGTTGATGGAGTAAGCTAACGAGACAAAGGAAATATTTCCTGGTCCTAAGCCACATGCCTCCACAGCTGTTTCTCATGCCCAATCCTTAGGCAGATATTCTATAGCCAGTTTGTCCATTTCAAAGAACATGGGTCGGTGCTCCTAGATCGAGCCGAGCCTGAGTCGATACCCTGAGAAGCTCGCCTCTTGACCCGACTCATACGTGCAATGCTCGAAACTTGACTTGAACTTGATGGAGTGTTAATTTTCTTGAGCTCGACTTGATTGAAAAATCGATAGCTCGGCTTGAGCTTAATAAGCTTGAATATTATATAATTTCAAGTACAATGTACTTATATCTCAAAAAGCATGAATGCTAGCTTGTCCAAATTTGGCGAGTCAATCTTGAATAGTCATTTAGTCGAGTGCAAGGTGCTCATGAGTAGGTTGATTCGATTTCACCATAATTTTCATGACCCCCACTTCTCTCCCTTCTGCATGGGCATGCACACACTTCTCAACCCAACATCCACAAACAACTAGATATTGAATATAGTCAAGTCTGATGCTCCAGATCTTGTTCAATCTTCACCAAGTCGTGGAGCTTGACTAGAGGCAGTCAAGCTACATCGGCATTCAGCTCGATTTGATTTGGGTCAAGTTCAATTCCTCGATGGGTAGATTGATCTTTTAGCCTATGGATTTTGTTTGGAGATTCAAATTGCAGGTATCCAAAACTGAATATGCGAAATTGATAAAATGAAAAGTGGGGATGATTTTTGAAATTTTCCCAAGAAAGAATTTCATTAGCTCATGTACCTTGTTATCGCTTTTGATACATGTCCAAAGGTTAATGTTGAAATGTGATCAATTTAAGTGGACTGACGGGACATAAATGTGGTTAAGTCAACTAAGTGCTTGGATTTTACTGCAATCTTTTCTCTTATAGCAAGACTCCACTCATGAAATGGCATGCATGACTCTAAAGATAACTCATGAATATGGAATTTGCTGTATCTAAATTGAGGAACCACACAATCTCGCTCTTGAAGATTGATTTCTCAGCTGTTGGGAATCTTTCAATTTACACGTACGCCCGCGCATGCGCTCGTACGTGCGAGGAGAGAGGCACATTAGTGGATAGTGAGGTGAGTAGGACCAAGCAAGGCAGAGGGGGGAAAGGGACGCGTTGCAATCATCCAATGGATGACAATGATGTTAAATGGCCATGCGATATTGAATGGTCAGATCTCATTGATGACGACTGAACCTGTAGGAATGGCAATTGGGCAAAGGAAAGCATGAATGACTCCATACGATGTCAGGAGGTCCCCCCTATGCATGCAAGTGGTCAACGATGGTAATGACATTCGGCAGCAGCGACTGCAATCTGAAGTTGGGTAGAGACTGTAATCATACCTTTTTGAGAGCTCAGGCATGGATGGACGACATGCGTTCTCACTTAGATGTAAATTTCAAATATCTTTCCTAGCATAGAGCTCGTCCACTAATCTTGGCCTGACCATAACTTCGAGCGGGGTCGCCTTTATAGTTGTCAGTCCGAAGCTCTCAGACATATCCACCGGCAAATTGTTTGTAGTTGATATCTTGAATTCATGTAAGAACCTGGCTAGAAGAAATTGCACCGTACGGAGTCCGAAAGATATCCCGGGACAGATTCTCCTGCCGCCCCCAAACAGCAGGAGCGTGAAGTCCGAGTCGGGCACATCGACTCTTTATGGCTGCTCAAGAACCTCTCGGGCTTGAACTCCAGTGGGTCGGGCCACGTCACGGGGTCGGCGTGGACTTTCAAGATGTTCACGATCAGCTGTGTGCCCTTGGCCACGTGGTACCCGCCGACGGTGCAGTCCTCGGAGAACAGGCGTGGCGGGGAGAGCGGGACTGTCGGCTGTAGACGGAGGGCCTCCTTCACCACGGCTTGGAGATAGGTCAGGCCGGCGATGTCCGCTTCTTGCACGCGCCTTTGCTTGCCGATCCGAGCATCGAGCTCTTCTTGAGCTTTCTTCAGGATGGGAAGGTTGTTCAGCATCAGCGAGATTGCCCATATCGCGGTTACCATGGTGGTATCGCTGCCTCCTGCGATCATCGCCTTTAAATACAAAGAAACGTACATTCCTCGTCGGGACAGGAGTGAGACATGAAGACTTACTACAGCACAATTGACAGTCTGATTTCATGTGCCCTTGTCGGTCCAAAATCTGGTCCAGTCACAAGAAAGAAAATACAAAATTTGTAATCGGCAGAGTCCAAAATTTCTTCGGCCCATGATTGCTAGATGTTTAAAAGGGACGCTGACAATAATTCATAAGAAATAAAAAAAATAAAAAATAAGCCCCCAATATTTTATAAGAAATGACTCAAGTGAAAAATTTAAGAGGGCCATCGGTTCAAGGGCGCGTAGGTATTTGCTCCATCGAAGTGGTTTCCAAATCCGGGAATTAAACCGGTAGACCTGGAATCAGCCTACTTTTTTTTTTCCCTTTCTTTGTATTTCGGTGATTTTTCTTTTTGTGACTCAAGCATATTTGTTTTGTATGTGTAATATAAATTTATTTTAAATAATAAACATAAGACCAAATAAAATGACAGGGTTTGATTTTGAATCGGTTCAAACCGTTTCTACTTGAGAATTGGCCCTGAAATCGGTTCAAAATCGATTTCTACACAAGAGACAGCCTTGAAACCGATTGCAAACCTATTAGAAACCGATTGTAAAAGGTTGAACAAACTGGTTCTTGGCATAAAAGCAGGAACTGAATTGGTCAAAGCCGGTTCCTGATTCTAGGTTTTCAGGAATCTATCCTTTCCTGTTCTGTTCATGTGGTTCCAGCACTGGAACCATATAATCCTGACCATGTTTCGCTCTAGTTGAAATCAACTAAACCTATTTAAATCACCCCCTGCCTTCGTCGATATGTGGGCAACTGGCATTGAGAAGAAGAAAAAGACTCCGTTAAAAGAGAGGGAACAAAATACTTACCAAGCATGTAGCTTTTACGATCGTATCAGCATCATAACCTCCAATTTCCTTGCCGTTGAGGACCGAAAGCATGACGTCGATGAAGTCCCTATCACCATCGGTCTCGCCCAAATCCTTATTATTCCTCTTGTGTTCCTCTAGCCAACCACCTGCGATTTTGTCCAGTTCTTCTGCAGTCCTCTTCATGGCCTTCTCCTGTCCACCTAAGTCGAGCCACCTCAGGAAAGGAAGAGCGTCTGCCGCTAGAAACATCCCCAAGAAGTGGAAGAGCTGTCGTAATGCCTTGTGGCACCGCTGCTCCTCTTCCTTGTCCGCTGCACAGTAGCGGCCATGATTCTGATGACCGTGTTCAGAGTCAACCTTCCAAACCACTGCTTCAACTCGACTATGACATGGCCTAATGAATCAGGATGAACTTAGATGTCATGCCAAATTGAAGTTTCGACTATTCTTGCGAACTAAAAGAATTGATGAAACGTATGCTTGATCTGGGACAATATTTCATTGATATCCTTTGTCATTCTTTTTAGTTTCTTTTACAGCAAGAAAGCTCATGGATCTGAGTGATTGTAAATACCCTCACTAGTCCCATGAATTATGAACCAAGAAAGATGCAGATCGAGACCTAGATGGGCAACATGAGTATGGAATTGTTTGTACTTGCATTGATTGCCTGAAGAATCGAATCTGTATTGCATGTCAAAGGCACGGGAGTTGTTCCTAAACTGTCAACCAAATCCACAACAAATGATGAGAACATGGACTTCGTTGAATGCCTCACAGTACTCACCAGTCGCCAACTTCATTGAGGGTGTCCGTTTCCAAATAATTCACTTTGACTAAGATAGTACAAGCATCAGATTTTCTTTGTCTGCCGGTATGGAAATCATTAACTTGAGCCTATTTTATTAAACTGCCATAAATTGTACCATAAAGTAGTAAGAAGTCCCCGTGAATTTGAATCTTAACCATTTCTTCTGTCAGTTTTATATATCTCAAATAACATCTCTAAAGCTATGAATTAAGACAATTAATTTATGATGAATTTGATATATTAGGTGTAAAGTCTGATGAAGTTTTTAATCGAACTAACCGATTTTACCAGAGGTATTATATGTGAGGCATCAGTCGATGAATTCAACTTGGACAGAGATTTGTGTTTATAGTATGTTCGCAGTATATTCCTGGAAAAGTGTTTCTATGGGGCAGTGGGCGGCTCTTAATCTAGAGAGATTACTGTGACTGTAATATCTAAATTTGATCATTTTAGTGATTTTATGCTATAACAGCGACAGTTGTTTATTGAAAAAAGTAAAATTATTAAAACGACCATGAAAAGGTCTATCATGAAGAACCACCAAAACTGCATATTGAATGGCCATCATTTTCAGAAGAAGCATAACCTGAATCATCCTTGTTCTCAATCCAATGCTCGTGCAGCTCTTGAATGGCCACGTCCGCTTCTGAGGCCAGAGGCCACGTCCGCTTCCGAGGCCAGAGTAGGGCTGATCAGTGACTCGACCCTCCAGTTTGAGAGCAGCTTGACGGTGGCCATCTTCCTCACCTCACGCCAGTATGGGCCATAAGGCGCATATGCAAGCGTGGCATAGCCGTAGGCCAGGATCTTCGGGGCCAACTGCCGTGGCCAAATGGACAATGCTATGTCGTTCTTGGTGAAACACTCCTTGGCCAGGAACATCCCAAGCCGGATGGTGAAGATGGGTCCGTACTCATCGGCCATGGAGGCTAAGGTCCTATGGGGAAGATCGGATTTTAGCAGCAATGGCAAGTGACCTATGACAGGCCATTTACCTGCGGCTTCTGGTGGTGTTTTGAGCTTGCTTGGTGATCTCGATTTGAATAATACAGGGATTGATAGGACGAGGATGGATAGGATTATTACGGACAAGTGGGATTGTTCTTGAAGCTGAGAGTCCATTTTTGCTGCATATAATGTGTAGAAGCACCGAGGAAAAGGGTGTAATGCACTTGTGAGGGTTGCAAGCTCCAAATTTATTGCAAAAGACCAGAAGGATTCTGAGTAGCTGAAAGCTAAGACACTAGGGTTTGAGTAGAGATCAATGCATGTCCTTTTCAAATTTTTATTATATCTTTATTATATCATCTCTATAAGCAAGGCACTTGATTTAAATATATTATCGTTACAAGGAATTGATACTCCATATTAATCATATATTTAAGATGTGATTATTCAAGTGGTAAATGTTTTCTTTCCTTGCTCAAGGTTTAGATCTAAATTACCATACATCTCAATCTTTTGGAGTCTTTCTCAAGAGCGCGCGCGAGGTGAAAAGGGTGTATCACATTTGGTGACATTAATGAAACACACACACACACACAACACACACCTTTATACAAGAAAAGAAAATCACATTTTGAGCATAATGAAATGTTTGACAGTTCAACACTAACTTATTTATACAAGAAAAGAAAAGGCCTGCTTAATTGAGCATATCAACATCTTGCCAATGTCAACATAACTTATTTATACATGTTTTGACTTGGAAATATTTGTGTGAACACATCTTGATCCCAGATTTGAAAAAGTTTGATCCGACCGTGACATGTACTATGAAACGTGAATGATGATATTGTGTGAGCTTAGATTCCTTTTCGTTAAGTTGTGCATTACATAATACTTACCGATTCGTACAACCTCAAATTGATAAGGCAAAATTAAAGTGGACGGAGTGGTCGGAGGACAACATACGTACATCTGTTATTTTCCAAACTTTTTTTTTCAGCACATGGTTAAAAATTCAGCGCATTGGCAGCTCTTTCGAAAAATTATCGAGTACTTCTTAAGTGCTGCGTAAAATTTATCCAAATCATTCATTGAATGACACTTACACATATTCATACCAACTCATTTTAACTTTTTATTTGAGTTGTAAATATCAAGTGGAACTCTTTATGTATAAAATTGCTTAGAATCATCTACTGAATTACTCTCTCACTTCTTCTTAAAATCTCCAAGTCTAAATCTAAAAGAAAAAAATCATGAAGGCGAAAATTAGCCGGTTGCACTTGAAGTTGTTAGTGTTGCGGCAATTGCCTATGTGAGTAAGGCTATGAGATTTGTAGAAGTACTATCAATTGTTCTAAAAATTTAAATTTATTGATAGATAGAGGTTACATAAATATAAAAATAGTATATATGTTGTTATCAAGCTATGTGATGCATATGTGCCAAAGAGATAGCACTAGTTCTGATGCCATGTTATAAAATCAAACTTTAAATCATAAATTCATATGTGAAAGGAGATCTCATAAATATAAATAGTATAAAAGATCTTTATCAAGTGATACATTGCAATAATTCAACAATCACCATTCTTTGGTTTCTATTCACGCCCATCATAGTTGATGTTCACGATCCTTTTTCATCATTGTTTGTTGTTTGCTGTTGTGGCCATCGCGGTTCACCATTTGCAGGTTGGGCAACATTTACATTAGTTATGGAGTGCAACGCTTTTAGTGGGCTAGTGCTTGCAATCGTCTACTATCTATGTTTCGAGTGGGCCTTGGTTCAAGCAACTTCACACAATAGATTTTACTTGACATTCATGTTTCAAATAAGAAAAACGAAAAGGTAAATTTTAATTTATATGCATGACAATCAGATTTATACACATCACAATCGACAAGTGAACACTAGTAAACTTCACGTGCCACTCAAAAAGATAACCAATATTTTTCCCATTTTCAAAGTCTCGCAAGTACGCCACCGAGCTGGATCCGACTCATCTCGTCACCGTCAACTTCTTCCGCAAGCAAACGATCCCAGACGCAGATTTTCCATCTTCATGGTGTGGGTCCGTTTCATCTTTGGAATATTTTATTTGGACCGTCGGAAATTCAAAAACGCCCAAATGGGATTATTGGGATTGGGACATCGTACCCGCACCAATCCAAAGACTTTTGTGGATTTTTCACACGTCGCACTTCAGAACTTTTCTTTAATTAACAGGAAAAGCATGGAAACTGGCGACGAGCAAGAAGCGATGAAAAAAGCCCTAGCGTGACCCGTGAAAAATCTACTAGTCCTGTGCTCATCGCTGCGCCACTTGATGTGCATCGGAGGGAAGCCGGAGTTGTTCCCAAACTCCCTACTGCGCCGGCAAAGGCCGAGCCTACATCACAAACGGATCAATGTTTTCTGAGATCGAGGAATAATTAGGGAACTTGAACCGATTAGCCTTGATCAAGGGACACTTCAAAAAGTCACATGGCCCTAATCAAGTGCCGGCCAATCCTCTTTAGTGTGGTTTTTAAGTGTTTCGAGAATAACTTGTGTCCATACAGATACATTAATAATTGTGCAAAGAGTTATCATTTTATAGAGATAAGGAAATTTGTAACATTTATCACATAATTCTTGAGTGAAGTTGAAGAGACTTTGTGCTGGGAGCAACCCCCGAGTTTCTAACCCCACGGAGAAAATGCTTTCCTTAGGAGTTCTTTATAGTATTGTTGAGTTTCCATGATTTATTTGTCAATTTCTTTTTTTATCTTTTTCTATTCAATGCAACGATTTTGTACTAATGGAGGGAGCCTAAGTACCTCATCCCTCCATTCCATGTACATTTCTGGATCAATAAACATCACCAAATTCGATTATGGGCTTATATCTCATTGGGCGCTTTTTGTCTAGTCAAATATCATCAATGACAAGAGATTGATGATATATGATCTTCCTAGGAGGACCCATACCCTAGACACCAAAATCAAACTGACTTTAATACAAGATTGCTTAAACAATCTTTCTATTTCTTGCTTAATCATAGAACCATCGCACTTATTCATCCTCCTAAGAATAAGCATAAGAAGTAAGAGTCATTCGAAAGTCATTTTTTGTCATCCGTATGGCACGCGTCTCTCCCTTACAAGCTTAGGCTCGACGACAACAGGACAAGCTGTTACTGGGCAAGAGTAGATTGGAGGCGACGGCACCAATCAAGAATGAAGGTGTTGGTGATGGATACCTATAGCTAGAGCATTGTGGAAAGCAGAAATCTCACTCTTTTTTTTATCAATTTTTCTTTTTTCAATCTGTAATCTTGTGAGTCTAATTTGAATTATTAATGGGTCCCATTTAAAACTCATTATCCAATTGGGCTCTATTATAGTATATCCATTTTAAACCTATGTTAAAGCTTTAGCTAACTCATTTTCTATCCAGCCCATTAAATGTGAGTCAAAATGTAGGTTCTTAACCTATTTTGCCACCCCTATACATATATGTCAACCAGACTCGATTGTGACTGAGTTTCAAGTTGTTTTTACAAGGTATGGAGATAGAATCCATGACTTAGTACATGATTTTACAAGTGTACTCCTATGTGAACTAGACCAAACAAGACACCGATGGTCAGTCAAGTCAAGCTAATCAATCCACTTTGATTTTGGATCATTCGATTGGTATGTCTAGATCGAATTATTAGCTTAAATAACAAAAAAAAAGGAATATTTCATAAGCCATCCTTGTTTATGTGCACACATATCAAACATCGTCAAGAAGATTCTTCAAAACCTACAAAAACATGCCGACTTTTCGGGCCCCCTTCAAGTTGCATCGGGGTTTTTGGTGAATGTCATTTTCTTTCCAAATTTAACCATCCGTCGTTTTAAACCGGCCCATCACCAAACCCACCTAACAAAAGCCCAAACCAAACTTAAGCTCAGCCGATCCTCCTCGGCGCTTCCCACGACCACCGTCATCTCCACCTGGCATCTCGAGCCGAGCCACCGCCTTGTCACTGACAACTTCCCTCAGCTGCATTGTTTCTCCTTCCATCCCCACTCCTCGCTAGGGGTGTAATCAAGACCGTTTGAGTCGTCAACCTGTGAAGCTCCACCTTGATTTGACTCGTTCAGAAAATTGATATGCTCAAGCTCGACTCGGCTATACGCGGCTCGATTACAAGGACCTTATATATAAAGTCGGAGTTTGAGTTTGATAAGCTCGAATGCCATGTAATTTTGAGTATATTTTGTCTATTTTAATAAGTATTGTTTTCGGAAAAAAAATAATGAAAACTTGATTAAGCTTATAAGCCAATCTAGTTGAGTATTAACATGCTTGAGCTTGACTCAACAAGATACTCAAGAAGCTCGAACTTGAGCTCGACTCAAAAATACACTAATCGATTTGGAGCAATCATCGAGCCGAGCGCAAACTATCTCGTGAGTAGCTTGATTTGATTTCACCCCTAACTGCCACGACTTCTCACACAGGCACACACAACTTCTCTGCCTCTGACATCAACAAACGGCTCGACGTCAGATTTGGTCGAGTTTGATGCCCCATATTTGGTCCTACGTCCACCAAGGCGTAGAGGTCGATCAAGAAGTAATAGAATTGCCCTGGTATTGAGCTTGAGGAAATCAGGGTCAAGCTCAACCTGTCATCGTCTAGCCCAACCATGGAGGAGAGAGAAAGAGAGAGATAATGATGTTCATGGCTATATGAGACTGATAGTCAGATCTTACTGATGGCCACCAAACCTGTAGGAATGGCAATAGGACAAGGAAAGCATGAATGTATCCATACACGACCGATCACACTGTATGCAGGCAAGTGGTGAATGACATTTAACATCGCAAACCAATCACGAACTCTTAAGCCTTTGCAAGTGATGTTCCAGAGTCAGAAACTGCAATCTGAAAAGTCTAGATATGTAATTATGTCTTTTTAAGAGCCACGCATGGAGAGAGTGCATACACGTTCACTTGGCTGCCTTTCTAAAATATAGTCTCCATTACCTCAATTGATAGAGCTCCTGGGCCAATCTTGGCCTGAGCATAACCTCAAGTAGTGTTGCCTTTAAATTCGTCAATTCTAAGACCTCAGACATATCCACTGGCGAATTGTCTACGGTTGATATCTCGAATGCATGTAAGAACCTAGCTAGAAGAAAATGCAATATATGGAGCCTGAAAGATAGTCCGGGACAGATTCACCTGCCGCCTCCAAATGGAAGAACACAAAGTTGGAGTCCTTCACATTGACATCCTTATGGCTGCTCAAGAACCTCTTGAGCCTAAACTCCAATGGATCAGGCCATGTCGTAGGGTCGGTTTGGATTTTCCAGAAGTTCACGATCAGCCTTGTGCCCTTGGGCATGTGGTACTCGCCGACGGTGCAATCCTCAGTGAACAGGCATGGCGGCAGGAGTGGGGTTGCTGGGTATAAACGGAGGGTCTCCTTCATGATGGCTTGGAGATAGGTTAGGCTGGCGATGTCTGCTCCTTACACAGGCCTCTGCTTGCCGATTTGAGCATTGAGTTCTTGAGCTTTCTTCAGGACTCGAAGGTTGTTGAGCAACAATGAGATTGCCCATGTCAGGGTGACCATCACTGTATCACTTCCTCTGATAATCACTATATTTAAAAAAAGAAACACATATGTGGAATTTTGTGGGAATACAACCAACTATTCTAAAAGCTTAATAAGCTTAAATTATTTGATGAATGCATTGTTTATTATTTTAATATTTTAATGCTCTTCCTCACATTTAGTCTGATTTTTTGTTTAGTACCGAGCATGAAAATTTAATTGAGGAGACAAATGAAACTTGGAAATATTCGAATTCAAAACACTCAGTTTTTGATACAATGTGAGATTTTATAGAATCATAATTATTCCATAAATTTAAATTATTAGATGAATACGTGATTTATTATTTAAATATTGTAACTACATATTTACTGTTAAAAGTGAAATATGGAGTTTGCCTTGCCACTTTTTTATTCTTTGGTTTGAAGCCCTGCCACTTTGATGGGCAGGAAAAAAGTTGTCCCAGAAACGCACATTTGTAATTGAGTCCAAATTTGGTCCCACAAATTAAGGGACTTCCTCAGTTCCATGATTGCTAGATGTAAAGGGACGCGGACATTAATATAATAATAATAATAATAAACCCAAAATTTTATATGAGAAATTACTTTAGTGCAAATTTAGTCCTCTAATTAAGCAGCTTGGGTTGTCTAACTTAATTGATTTCCAATCTGTTGTACCTTTTTAATTATCAAACTCAATTGTTTCAGTGTGAAAAAAGATTTGTAGGACAGGACAGATTGCCCGTTCCACCCTTAAATCAGTTAAGGCCAGTTTAGTTCCTAGCTGATTTTTCAATAAATTAGTTTGATTCTCGATTCCAACTTTTCTGAAACCTATGCCAACCTGTTTGATTTTTGTGGCTTCGGTTTTGGAATTGGACCATTTGGACCATACTCATGCTAGCATTATGAAGATGAAAAGACTACTCTAAAAGGGAGGGAACAAGAACTTACCAACAAGAACTTACCAAGCGTGTAGCTTTTATGATCGTATCAGCATCATATCCTCCGATTTCCTCATCGTTAAGGACCGAGAGCATGACGTCCATGAAGTCTCTATCACCATTGGTCTCGCCCAAATCCTTATTATTCCTCTTGTGTTCTTTTAACCAACCACCTAAAATTATGTCTAGTTCTTCTGCAGTCCTCTTCATGGCCTTCTCATGTCCACCTAAGTGCAAAATATGTCTACTTTAGTGCAAATTTAGGTCCGCCTAAGCCGAGCCACCTCAAGAAAGGAAGAACGTCTGCCGCTAAAAACGTCCCCAAGAAGTGGAAGAGCTCTCGTAACGCCTTGTGGCACCACTGCTCCTCTTCCTCCTCGTCCCCCGCACAGTAGCGCTTTCCGGCTACTATTCGGAGGACCACGTCCAGAGTCAACTTCGCAAACCATTGCTTCAAGTCAACCGTGACATGCCCTAATGATTCAGAACGAACTAGATGCCATGCTAAATTGACGTTTCGATTATTCTCACGAACTAAAAGTTAAATGATGAAACGGATGCAGTCTTTGAAAATACATCATTGATCTCTTTTGTCATTCTATGTAGTTTCTTTTACACCAAGAAAAATTAATGGTTAGGTGATTGAGTAACTGCAAATACCCTCACTAGTCTCATGAGTATTTAACCAACAAAGATGTGAATTAAGACCTAGATGAGTGACCTAAGTATAGGATCGTTTGTTTTTGCCTTGATTCCTAGAAGAATTGAATCTGTATTGCATGTGGAAATACAGGGGACTCGTTCTAAACGGTCAACCAAATCCAGCAAATTATCAAAACATGGACTTTATTAGGGATAATTGTTAAAAAGTCCTAAACTTATTATATGGCGGCTAATTTAGTCACAAACTTTTTCAATTATACCAATTCAATCTTAACCATTGACAATTTACCAATGTAAGTTTTCTGATTAATTTTGATAAAAAATCATTAACATGGATGTTGGCCACATGACATTATTAGTGCTTACGTGCACAATTTTTATTTTTATTTTTTAAATAAAAATAAGATTTTTAATTTGAACAAAGGTTAGCGGGGGCCACTTGGCCACTAGCCAAGGCTAAGTCACCCTGGCCGACCAATGGTCTAGACTCTTTAACAATTTTTCTTGACTTTGTTGAATGCCTCACAAGACTCATTACCTCATTTAGAGGGTCCATTTACAAATAGACCCCTTTGACTAAGATAGCACAAGCATCTGATTTTCTTTGTTTATTAAACAGCCATAAACATGTTATAAGGTAGTAAGCAGACTCGGTGGATTTGAATTTTAACCATTTCTCCTACTAGTTCATGTATACTATGAAACGACCGTTATTTACCGAAAAAAGTGAAATTATAAAAACGACCATGAAAAGGCCTGTCATCAACAACCACCAAAACAACATATCGAATGGTCAATGTATTGGAAGAAGCATCACCTGAATCATCCTTGTTCTCAATCCAGAGCGCGTGCAGCTCATGAATGGCCATGTCTGCTTCCGAGGCCAGAATAGGGTTGAGCAACAACTCAACCCTCCGGTTCGAGAGCAGCTCCAAGGTGGCCATCTTCCTCAGCTTTCGCCAGTAAGGGCCATAAGGTGAGAATCCTTCCGGCCAAGTACAGTGCCTGACTGGACAACATGAGGTCGTGCTTGGTGAAACACTTCTTGACCATCTCAGAACCGCTCACCACTAGGGCCGGGAACGACCCCAGCCGGATGGTGAAGATGGGTCCGTGCTGCTCGGCCATGGACGCTAAGGTCTTGTGGGGAAGCTTGGATATCGCTAGAATGGGCAAGTGACCTATGACGGGCTATGCCCCGGTGGCTTCTGGTGATGTTCTGAGCTTGTTGTTTGATGATCGCGATTTGAATAATACAAGGACTGACGGGATGAGGATGGCTAGGATTATTACGGACAAGTGGGATAGGGGTTGCGGCAGAGTCCAATTTTGCTGCGTATAATGGGTAGAAGCATCGAGAAAAAGGGCATACTTTAAATCCCATCTGAAGACAAACTGAAGAAGTGTTATTCTGTTCAGACATCTCAATCGCACGTGAAGCAAGTGGTCCAATTTTACTCAACTGCAATATTTTTCCTCGTGGAACAGCTTTTGTATCCATGCCCTCCAACCATTCCTCTATAGATAGAGTTTTACGTGAAGTTTAGGAGTAGGCCACGGAGAAAGGAAAAGTTGGTCATATGAAAGGGAGATAAATAATAGTTGTGGGTGGGTCTTTGTATGAGGTAGTGTGCTCTGAATGTTTTGTGTGTGGTGAGTGAAAGTATATCATAGTTGGGAGTGTGAGATTTATATGTACTAAAGTGCGAATCGAGTTGCCTATTATAAATTCTCGTTTTATCAACACCAATACATTTTTAGACCCAACACGTGTGTATATATATGGGATATGTTTACTAAAAATCCTAAAACTTATTGCAAAAGTGCAATTGAGTAATAAAACTAGTAAAAAGTGCAATTAAATCCTAAAAATTTTGTCAAATTGGTGCAATTGAATCCTAAAATTAACACTGTCAATTCGACTAGCGGAAAATGATGACGTGGTATTTTAAAATTAATTTTTATTTTCAGATGGCATTTTTTATTCAATTCTTTTTAAATTAGAAAAAAAACTAAAATTTTGTTAAAAAACAAAACTAAAAAAGAAGAAGAATGGGGGGCACTTTTGGCTCTTTAGCCACTGCCAACCACGTTGGAAGGGCTAGGGCCAGAAACCATTGCTAGGCGAGGGTGAGTCTGGCCCTCGTGGCAAGTGCGAGAGCACCTAGATTTGGGCACGCCGGCCCCCTCTCCACAGGGGGTCGGCAACCATTGCCTGCCCTTGGGTGAGACCTCGCTGGCCCCAGGTGAGGGCCAACGACCGTTGCCAAGCCCCCGACGAGGCTCACCCGAGCTTGGCGATGGTCGTCGACCCTTGCCTAGGGCCTACAAGGCCTCACTCGAGGGCGGGCGATGGTCGCCAGCCCCCGTGAGGGTTGGCGTGCCCAAAATTGGGTGATCTTGTGCTCACCGTGAGTGTCGCCGACCCTCACTTGGGGCTGGGTGAGGGCCGGCCACCCTCGCCTAAGGTTGTTGGTGGTGGCCCTTTTGTTGATGGGCGGCATCGGCGGTTGAAGCCCCTGCCCATCTCTCTTTGTTTTTTTTTTTTTGGTTTTTGTTTTTTAATAAAATTTTAGAGTTTCTTTTCCAGTTTTTAATCTAATTAAAATAAGATTGAATAAAATAAAAATTAAAAATGCTGACATGGCATTAAAAAATAATTTAAAAATGCCACATCAGCTTTTTCTATTAGTGAAATTGGCGGTGTTAACTTTAGAACTCGATTGCATTAATTTGACAAATTTTTAGACATGATTATACTTTTTGTAAGTTTTAGAACTCAATTATACTTTCACGACAAGTTTTAGGGTTTCTAGTGAACATATCCCTATATATATCTAATGAGTTTAATTATACTGCCCTACATAGGTCACATCATTTTACACACGAGGGTTGAACATGTTACTTATATCATTTTCAATCAATTTGAATGAATTTAAGATGAGGTCACTTAAGTGTTAAGAATATTCATATCTTGACTCGAGTTCAAATCTCTATCATCATATTTACTCATTCTCTTGAAGCGATCCCCAAGAGTACAGACTGGTATATTCCCTATGATTATCCGCCACTTTTGACAAGGATCAAGAGTACAGAGTTGAAAATTCTGCGCGTGGGCTGCTGTGCTAATCCAACTTCCAGTAAACAAAATTAAATTTTCCCGAGTGTGGGCCTCGGGTATGCTACTGTTGCAATTCAAATTCCTCCCCCGGGGCCAAACGTGGGTCTGAATTTTCGACAGGAAATGATTCCAAGGGGTCAAGGACGAGAACACACGGTAAAAGGATGGACGTTGATTGGATCAAAGACCTTTCATTAGATTCGAGTGGAGCAAGCGTATCTGCGGGCGTCGAAATCCCAACAGACCTTTCAATCGAGAGAAGATAAGAACGAGTTGGAGTCGCATATGTTTCCTAATTTCTCCCCAGAAACGAGAGCTAATCCTATTGGCCAACTTGTTTGACATTTTTATTATCTAAATAGCATTGATGTTAAGACGTTAAAACATGTTGTACATTAAATAAATATTTTTAAATATTTTTGAGATTGAATAAATACGTTAATTTTAAGACTAGTATTTATAAAGTGCGTGTTGAATGACGTGTTGAGATATTGAACTCTTGTGTCGCTAGCATGTTCAGAACGCTGATGATGTGTTGGTCGTGTGTTAGATCTGACACACATCCAGTATTTATTCGGATGTCTTTGAAGAGTGTCCGTGCTTTCGAGTCTATTCTAAATAAGGAAGTGTTGACACTTAAATTTTGACGATTTTTTTAGTATTTATTAATTGCATTGAAAAATTAGAAATTAGTTTCTAATCCCTTAACAAAAATTTGTTTCATTATAATTGCATTGCATATAGACATTAGGAGCATTTACATCATTAGTTTTAAAATTAATTAAAAAATCAAAATTAAAAAAAAACAGAATTTTAAAAAAAAGAAAAGAAAAAAGGGGGGTCCGTGCTGGGCTGCCCGGTCCCTTTCTTTTCCTTTTTTTTCACCCCGCATGGGCTGGCCCATTTCCTTCTTTTTTTGGCTCCGACCCGGCCCCTTTCTTTTTCTTCTTTTCCCGGCCCGGCCCATCCATCTCCTCTCCTTCGGCCCCCGCGCAGAAGCGTGCACCAGCAGGGAAATAAAAAAAGCGGCAGCAGCAGGTCGGCAGGTGGAGCAGAGAGGAAAGCAGCAGCAGCAAGCAGAGCAGAAAAGAGAGCAGGTTGCAGCAGAGAGGGAGGTCAGCACGGCATCAGAGAGGAAAGCAGCAGCAGCAAGCAGAGCAGAAAAGAGAGCAGGTTGCAGCAGAGAGGGAGGTCAGCACGGCATCAGAAGAGCAAAGCAACAGCAGCAAGTCAGCAAAAAAGGGGAGAAAAACGAGAACCGAGGGAGAGCTGAGAGAGGCTCGAGTGAAAAAGAGAGTGCACGCCGCGTCTCAAACGCGACCGACGAGCCGCCGACGCAGCTTCTTCCACTTCGCCGAAGCTCCTAGAGCCGAGAGGAAGGTTCCAAGAAGGAGGGGGAGCTCGAGAGGGGCACCCCGAGCGACGAAGAGAGGGACCCTTAGCAGCGCACTTGACCACCTCCCCGGCGACGTCCTCGGGCTGACCAGGTAAGTTCGGCTCCACCCTTGCTCCGTTTTAGGCGACCGGGCCGGAGCTCGCGGCCGTCCGGCTCGCGCAAGCCCCGGCCCTTGTAGCCCTTGCATTTTGTTCCCATATACCTTGTATGCTGTGTTCGAAACCCCCCCAAAGCATGTTCAAGGTTCGGTTGAGTTAGAAACCTTTGAATTCGGTAGCGCGCCCCAAGTGTTCGACGAAATGCCTCACTGAACGGCCGACTTTGCTCCTTAAACTGGAGCCCGCCTTTTAGTTTTTTTTGCCCCGCTAGGAACCACGTCGCCGTCATGCGCTGTCCCCAGCGTTGTCCCAGCTCTCGGACGGGTCATCCCGCGCTGTTCGGAGTCCAAACGGGCGCGTCTCGCCGGAGTCAGCTTGGTGACTCTCGGACGCCGGCCAGCCAACGGCCGCCGGTCGGGCGGAACAACCGGCGCCTGGCGGTGGCACGACGACCTCCTCGGGATGGGCAGGCCTCTCAGCGGCGCCGGCGTTGGTCCGGCGAAGAAGCTGCAGGAGCTTCGGTCAAGCGTGCATGGGGAGCATGCAGATGAAGACCTCGAGGAAGAAGACCAGAGGAGGGAAGAAACCTGCAGGGAAGAAGACCAAAAAAGAAAAAGATAAAAAAAAACAAAAAAAAGAGGGAAAAAACAAAGAAAAGGCAGAAAATAAAAATGGGGGGCAAAGAGATGGGCTTCGCCCCGGGCCTGTGCACGCTGGGTCGAATTTTTCGCGGGCCGGGAATGGAGTGGGCTGAAGGCAGAAATCAGAAAGGGGCTTTTCTATAAAAAAAAATGAATTTTTGTGGGCTTTCTTTTAATCCCTAGTGATTTAGGGCCGGCCCATTATTTTGTGGCCCAACCCGGACCAATAGGGTCCGGGTCAGTTTAGTAGGGCCGGGTCTCTTGACCCGGTCCGAATAATCTTTTTTTTTTTTTAAATAAAAAAATATATAAAATCGATAATTCAGAAAATCATAAAAAACATAAAAAATATAAAAAATCATAAAAAATTTTCGGAATTTCAGAAAATTCATGAAAAATTCAGAAACCTAAAAAGTTATGAAAAATTTCGAAAAATAATTTTATTATTATTATTTATTATTAAAAATAAAAAAATATTAAAATATTGAAAATTCCAAAAAAAAATTTTCAAAAAAAAAAATCCCAAAAACCCCAAGTTGATTTTAGAGCTTCATAAAAAGCTCTAAAATAATTCTTGGATCAATTTTCTCTTAAAAAGTGTTGGAAAATCATTACGCCAAGATTGTCTTAAAATTAAGCCCTACGCTTCACCTTAGGGTTTAAATTATCCTTGGATACAATTGCATTTGAATGCATGTTTATGATGCGATGATTATGATTTTCCCTTTAGTTTAATTAGGATTTATTTTTGTCTCCGCAATTTATTTAATGCTTTCTTTAATTTCGATTCTTATTTTGATGATTGCGCACCCGCATGATCACCTCATATGTTAGTGGTTAAGTCTAAAATCAATCCAAACTGCCTGACAAATATCTTTTTGAAATGAACAAGATTAGGTACCGAAAGGGCACTAATTGGCTAATTAGTGTAATCAAGTCCCCGACCCTGGGATTCTCTCTGCCAGTTGCGTGGAAAGTGACACTCCCACGCCCGCTATTTGGTTTTTAGCCGACTCCACAGGCTAGTGGCGACTCCTCATTTGAATATTTTCATGAACACCCCACGTCGTGCGGGGAATGGGAGCAGGAGAGTCCATGTCTAACGGGGTCCCGAACCCACCCTTTGGGACAATACCCCTAAACCTATTTATTTATTCAGATATTCCTTTTCCTCATCGGGACGGAAAAAAATAGGTCGCGACAGGAAGGAATCCATCTTTGATCTTGGCGTCCTTTTTTTATCTTCTTTCAACATTTATATTCTTTGCAATTTCTCGGCTGTTCAGATATTATATGTAGTGATGCCCAAGAGATTGATTCAAGAGACAGCTCACCATGTTGCACGCGCAATTCGAAACCTGATTATTTTGAACCGAGAAACCTAACATGTCCTGGACTCAATACAGATTTTTAAATGATGCTTTAAATCCATGTTAAGCTACGTGAACATGAGGCTCATCTATTAATTTATGTTCTTTCTGCGTATTTTGAATCTATTATTTTAAATTTCAAGATAAATATATTTAACTGTGCAAATAAGCAAACTCTCATGCAAAGGAAAAAAGATCATCCATGGAATCACCAAGGAAGCGCTCTTTTTGGGGTTCCCGTGTAGAACCGACAATGAAGAAGAACACGAAAGAAGTCATT
Organism: Angophora floribunda; assembly: GCA_014182895.1. Taxonomy (NCBI): domain Eukaryota; kingdom Viridiplantae; phylum Streptophyta; class Magnoliopsida; order Myrtales; family Myrtaceae; genus Angophora; species Angophora floribunda. Next base: position 918,433 of record CM024710.1, read on the forward strand.
TACTTCAAAACTATCATTTGTTACGTAGGTCAAACAGCTTCAGAAACAAATGAAGAAGACGATGAATAATTGGCTCTACTAGTAATAGTAAAGAAGTTCAGAAATCATTGCATCTACATATATTGGGTAAGACTCCATTGATAGGGCGACATGCATGGCTCTTAAGATTAATCACAACTACCAAAGTTGCTCCATTATAATTAAGCGACCTCTCAACCTCTTTCTTTGAAGATTGATTTTTCAACTGTTTGGACAGAATGTAAAATTGCAAGAATTGAATCTTTCAATTTATGTATGCATTTGTGTGCTCATACGTGGGAGAGAGGAATACCGGTAGATAGCGAGATAAGTAGGGCCAAGCAGAGCAGAGGATAGGATTAGCATTCACTACAATCATCCAATGGATGATAATGACGTTATGGCTATATGAGATTGAATGGTCAGAACATATTATGACGACTAAACGATAGGATTGGCATTTGGGTAAAGTTGAGCATAAATGATTCCATACATGACCGTTCACACGGTACACGTGCAAGTGGTAAACGATAGTAATGACATATGACATTGCAATACAATCATGAACCCATAAGCCTTTTCATACAAGTGATGTTCCAGGGCTGGCAACTTCAACCCATAGAGTCTAGATATGTAATAATGTCTTTTAAGAGCCACTCGTGGAGAGAGTGCATAACATTCACTTAGTTACACATTTCAAAGAGCTTTCCTTTCATAAATATACCGTCCATCACCTCAATTGATAGAGCTCCTGAGGTAGTCTCGGCTTAAGCATAACCTCAAGTGGGGTGGCCTTTAAATTAGTAAGTCCGAAGATCTCAGACATATCCACTGGCGAATTGTCCACAGTTGCTATCTCGAATGCTTGTAAGAATTTAGCCAGAAGAAGATGCACCATCTCGAGTCCAAAAGTCATTCCGGGACAGATTCGCCTGCCGCCTCCAAATGGTAGGAGCGCAAAGTTGGAGTCCTTCACATCGACGTCCTTATGGCTGCTTAAGAACCTCTCGGGCCTAAACTCCAATGGATCGGGCCATATCCTTGGGTCTGTTTGGATTTTCCAGATGTTAAAGATCAATCTCGTGCCCTTGGGCACGTGGTACTCGCCGACAGTGCAATCCTCAGTGAATAGGCGCGGCGCTGAAAGTGGGGCTGCCGGGTGTAACCGGAGGGTCTCCCTCACTATTGCTTGGAGATAGATTAGGCTGGCGAGGTCCGCTTCTTTCACATGCCTCTGCTTGCCGATCTTAGCATCGAGCTCTTCTTGAGCTTTCTTCAGGCTGTGACGATTGTTCAGCAACAGCGAGATTGCCCATGTCAGGGTAACCATGGCGGTATCGCTGCCGCCTGCAATCATCGCCTTTGTACACATATACAACAAACATGTTTTCCTCGTTAGAAGTGAGTTAAGAAGATCATTCGCAATCTGAATTCATGTGCCCTTCCACTTCATATGGGCAAGAAAAATGTGGTTTAAAATCTGGTCCGATAACAAAAAAGAAGAAGCGTAATTGTAATTGAGTCCAAATTCAGTCCCACTTCTTCTGCCCGTGATTGCAAGGTGTTCAAAAGGGACGCTGACATTAATTCAAATATAAAAATTAACCCACAATATTACACAAGAATAACTTTAGTCCTACTATTTATTTATTTTTGGATCGAAGAACTTTAGTCCTACTTTAGCCCCTCTAATTTGAGCAGCTTTCCAAATTGGCTGCCCAAGCTTTTTGTTTTTGTGCAAATTAGGTTCTCTAACTTACTTGATGTCCAGTCTAAATATTTTTTAATTATCAAACTTAATTATTTCAATGTGCATATTTTCCATATCATAACATAAAAGGGAGAAAGTCTTACCAAGCACGTAGCTTTTATAATCGTATCAGCATCATAACCTCCAACTTCATCATCGTTAAGGACCGAAAGCATGACGTCCATGAAATCTCTACCACCATTGGTCTCACTCAAATCCTCATTATTCCTCTTGTGTTCCTCCAACCAATCACCAATAATTTCGTCCAGTTCTTCTGCAGTCCTCTTCATGGCCTTCTCATGTCCGCCTAAGTCGAGCCACCTCAGGAAAGGAAGAGCGTCTGCTGCTAAAAACATCCCCAAGAAGCGGAAGAACTCGCGTAACGCCTTTTGGCACCGCTGCTCCTCTTCCGCGTCCCCTGCACGGTAGTGCTTTCCGGCCACAATTTGGAGGATTACGTTCAGAGTCAACTTCGCAAACCACTGCTTCAAGTCGACTATGACATGGCCTAATAAATCAGAATGAACCAGATGTTATGCTGAATTGAAGTTGAGTACTCTCATGAGCTAAACGAATTGATGAAACGGATACTAAATCTTGGACGATGCTTCATTGACGTCCCATGTCATTCTAATTGGTTTATTTGGGAAAGTTAACAATTTTTTTTTAAACTAATTTTGCATATGCTAATTTAGTCCTTAATAATTTAGAGAATTAAAACAAATTTAGAAAAAAATTATCCGTGCTTGAGCCAACCTTGCCATCACCGATGTTCATGTTACCAATTTTCGGTCAAAATTGATCGGAATGACTAAATTGAGAAATCATAAAAAGACTTGGGATTAAATTGACCAAATTGAGGATTTTTGATTGAATGGGTATTCATACAATAAGTTAAGGATTTTTTTTTGATATTTACCAAGTTTCTTTTATGACAAAAAAAGTACATGGCTAGGTGATCGAGCAAATACCCCAATAGTCTCAGGATCTATGAACCAAGAAATATATGAATCGAGACCGAGATGGGTGACCCAAGTATGGCATCGTTTGTACTTATCATTGAAAAATAGAAGAATCGAATCTGTACTTCGTTGTATGCTTCACAAAACTCAGCAATTCATTTAGGTTGTCCCTTTCCAAATAAGTCACTTCGACTAAGATAGGACAAGCATCATATTTTCTTTGTCCGCTGGTATGGACGCCATAAAATGCAAAGTTTGACTCGCGCTTAATCTAGAGAGTTACTGCAACCAAAAATTCTAAATGTGATAAATTTCGTGACCTTATAATATGAAGACAACCAGTGTTTACCGAAACAGAAATATAACTAGGTTAATACCATAAAAGACCCCAAATTGATACGCCTATGAAAAATTTACTTTTTGTTAATTTCCGTTAAATTTTACCATCAAATTGCTAAGTTGAATGACACATGACAATGGACAAGTGCACGAATTTGGGGTTGTATCCTCCATTTGTCATCGATGTACTAGCTTGTGGGTTTATGTGTTATTAATTCAATTTAATGGAAATTGACAGAGGTTAAATTTATTGCAAATGTACCAGTTTGAGGTCTTTTGTAATCAAAATATTAGTTTAAGGTAAATTTGTTACGGATGTACTAGTTTATGGATTTTCGTGATATCACCATAGGAAGGCCTATCATCAAGAGCCACCAAAACCACGTATTGAATGACCATCAGTATCAAAAGAATACCTGAATCGTCCTTGTTCTCAATCCAAAGCTCGTGCAGCTCTTGAATGGCCACGTCCGCTTCCGAGGCCTGAATAGGGTTGAGCAGCGAGTTGACCCTCTGGCGCGAGAGTAGCTCCGAGGTGACCATCTTCCTCATCTCGCGCCAGTACAGGCCGTAAGGCGCGAACGAGAACATGGCATAGGAGTAGCCTAGGATCTTTTGGGCCAATTGCTGTGGCCGAGTAGACAACGCGATGTCGTTCTTGGTGAAACACTCCTTGGCCATCTCGGAATTGCTCACCACTAGGGCCTGGAACATCCCGAGCCGGATTGTGAAGATGGGTCCATACTGGTCGGCCATCGACCCTAAGGTCTTGTGGGGAAGCTTGGATTTCGCTAAAATGGGCAAGTGACCTATGACAGGCCATGCCCCGGCAGCTTCAGGTGGTGTTTTGAGCTTGCTTGATGATGTTGATTTGAATAATACAAGGATTGACAGGACGAGGATGGCTAGGATTATTCCGGCCAAGCGGGGTAGGTCTTGAAGCAGAGAGTCCATTTTTGGTGCGTATGACGTGCAGAAGCACCAAGGAAAAAGGTTGCGATAGGGTTTCAAGCTCCAAACCTCTTGCAAGAGACAAAAGAAAAAATAGCATTGAAAATTCAGAGCTAGGTATACATTGTTTGTGCTCCTCTCTTTGTTGGGTAGTGTAGTGTAAATCTATGATTGATAGATTTTAGGTTAAAATCTATCAGCATCCCTATCGACTTTAATTATATTATCATTTGGGGTGATATGATTGTTCAAGTGATAAGGATGTTCGTCTTCTTAACTTGAAATTTTAGGTTCGAATTATCAAATTCGTGCATTTTCTTGAGTCGGCTGTTGAGAATACAAAATCCCATGTTTTTCTTGTCTAATTACTGTCACATCCGAAGGAGATAAGTAGGGCACTTAAGAAATCTTGAATACCCCATTAATATAATATGAGATATGTTTAATTGAGCATATCAACATGTTGCTATTGTCAACGCGACATATTTATGCATGTTTTCAACTTGGAATACATACTTATGCATGTATGTTTGAACATACCTTTAATAAGTTTTCTATCCTGTTCCAGAAATGGTATTGTTGATAATGGTCGAAAAATCAGATCCGTTCGTTTGTGCGTTGCTTACTGGTTTGTACAACCTCAAAGAGACAAGTCAATAAGAGGTGGAGGAGGAGGAATCGGCTAAAAGATAAGATCTGCCTATCCACGGCTAAAAGATAAGATCTGCCGATCCAACTTCAATAGGCTGAAGTAGATTTTCCCAAGCGTGGGCCCCGGGAGAACTATCGTATGCGATTACAATTCCACCGGTGGGCCCACACGTGGTCCCGAATTTCCGACGGTCCAAACGAACGGATGGATTCCTCGGACAGGAAATGAAACCTGTGGGCAACTTCTTCAGGCGGTCGTTGTCTTGCCTTACAGAAGAAGTTGCCGGCGGCGAGAGGGTGGGTGGGGTCCAGCTGGGGCCCACGTGGCATGACTTTTGATGGGCTCATCTTGAGCATTCCAGCTTGAGTTCCTCTTCAATTCATATGTCAATTTCCTTGTCATTTTTCGTTTTATCAAATGATTCTACGCGCTAATTCTGAATCAACAAATGCCGCATTTTCAGTGTTGACATAAATTCCATCGTGCACTTTTGTCTAATTTTAGGATAACAATAAATAAGTAATGTACGATCGTTCATGGGAGATTCATATATTATATGTCAAAATCAAAATGATTTCTTTATATACAAAATAGTTTATTTAACTTTTGTCTATTCAGGCTCAATTATTGAGGCAAGGGTCAAACCATCATACTCACTCACTTATTCTTAAGAGAATAAGCACAAGAAGAATCATTTTAAGACCAAATTTATCCATATGGTCGCCTTCAACTCACTCTCATGTCCATGTACAGCCCTCCAAGCTTCCCTAGCAAGTTGAAGACTTCAGAAGAGTCAATGTAGCCATCGCAAATGTTGTCTTTAGCTCAGAATCTTGCCCAAAATAGGCCAAACTACTTCTGCAAACTTGCTCAATAATTCCTTTACTTGGCCAAAATGGCAAATCACTTCTAACTTCTCTGGAACATTTCTTTGTGGATTTCAAGTTACGAAATTGGCTCCAATCCACAAATTTGAATTAGAATCAATCGATTTCGAGCTAGTTCTATGTTTCCAAGTGCAGGAAGTACTGTTCACTCCATACGTAGCATGAATTTCCTCTATAACAAGGTTTATCCAAACTTGCAATTTCACCATAAACCAATAGTTTCACTTTATGCATAGAGGTCTTCCCAGACACATTAAAGTGCTCGTATTATCGCCAAGATGTTATTCTCCTGTTTGGTCTATCCAAGCACCTCAATGATTGTACGTCCTTCATTTATTTACCAAAATCCAAATGTCTTTTAAACTCGAGCACTTTCCACTTGGTATTCCTTTCTTCATTTAGAGACAAACAAAGCTCTCCACCAGCACAAACATCCTAATGTAAACATCATTTGCATATTAACTTGTATATTGAGAGGACATTGCGTCTACACACTCAAATACTCATATCAATTCACACAAATTATTTTGGCTTCCAAATACTCATGGAGCTTTCTCAACACCTTTGACTAGATTGTTAGTCTAGGTTTAAATAAATTAGTTTATTGCTTAGTTGGTAATCACGTTAAAGTCGTTTCTATTTGGTTTTGGGCTAAATCCACATAGCTCATCAACCCTTGAGTTACCGATTTAATCCCTGGACTGTACTAAATGTCAACAGCTTGACTAGGATTTAAAGTTTTTCCTATCAGGTTTGGAGATCGAAACTCCACTTGTCACCCCCTAATACTTAATTTTCTTAATGCCAGTCTTCGGTCGAACTCCTAGTTATATTTTTGTATATATGAAACCAGACCGAACTAGATACTGATAGTCAATCTAACTAATTGGTCCATTTTGGATTCCGAATCAATGGTTTTGACTTGTTTATTACATCAATTACTATTTGAGCATCATCATATAAATGGGATGACATTGATAATGCATGTCCCAATTTTCAGCACTTAACACGGTAATGAATAAACCCTAAGACTTACATGAAGAATTGCCGCTATTCCATTAAAGTAAGAAAAGCATATAAGATCAGAGTTGCCGTTGTCCATAATGTGTAGATGCGGATGACCTTCCTAGCTATATACGGAAAGCCCATACACGTTCGTTCAGCTGGTAACTTACAAGTAGCTTCTTCTAACAGCATCTTCATCGTGTGGCGCCCCAGACTGATTCGTACAACTCACGTGGTAATCTTGGTGTGAGCATAACTTCAAGTGGCCTCGCCTTTTTTATGGTTGCTCCAAAATCCTCGGACATATCCACTGAGGAATTTCCAGGAGTAGATATTTCGAATGCATGCAAGAACCTGGCCAAGATAAAATGCAGCGACTGGAGCGCGAAGGACATTCCAGCACAACTTCTTCTACCACCTCCGAATGGTAAGAACTCAAAATTATGGTCCTTCGCATCGAGATCCTTTTGGCTACTCAAAAACCTCTCTGGCTGAAACTTCAAAGGGTCAGGCCACAGTCTGGGATCGGTTTGAATTTTCCACAAGTTGAACATCAACCTCGTGCCTTTGCGCACATTGTACTCACCAATGATGCAATCCTCAGCAAATTCGCGTCCAAAGAGGGGGGATGCTGGGTATAGGCGGAGGGTCTCCTTTACTATAGCTTGGAGGAAGGCTAAGTCGGCGATGTCCGATTTGATCATATGTCTTTGCTTGCCAATGTGATTATCAAGTTCTTCTTGTGCTCTTTTTAGGATGGGGAGGTTGTTCAACAACAAAGAGATCGCCCATGTTAGGGTGGCCATGGTTGTATCGCTTCCCCCGGCTATCATTGCCTTCCAAAAAGGAAAATAAAAACATTAACATATGTCTTATTGTAAGGGAGATATGAAAGGCTAATTTACATGAAAGTCTATATTCGCATTCCCTTTGCATATAGATCTTATCGTCCTATCAAGCCCTTTAGTCAATGCATTTATCCTGGACCCATTTTTGATGTGATATGTGTCCACTTAACTATTAATGCTCCCCTCCATAATTGAAGTCCCTTGGTTGGGAAAGAGACACCATTGTCAATTGTGCCGTGATATCTACGACGCATAGAAAGAGACATTGACATATTGTGTGTGAATTCTATTTTCATGTACTCCATGTTACACAGCTTGGTAAAAAGATGTTAAGGAAGAGCGCAGCTAATTTCCTTATGCAAAATACACGTGTATGTAGCTTTAATGCAAAAGACACATGTATGTAGCTTTGCACCACGATCATCATTTAAGAAGAAACCATAAAATCCATCGAAAAGGGGAGGGGACAAACAAAGCAATACCAAGCATGTGGCTTTGGCAATTGTATCAGCATCGTGACCTGCGATATCCCTGCCGTCAAGAGTAGAAAGCATGACGTCCATGAAATCTTGATCGCCCTGAGACTTGTCTGAGTCGACCTTCTTCTTCCTTTTGTGCTCCTCTAACCAATTACTTAGGATCGCGTCCAGTTCTTTCATAGTCCTCTTCATGGCTTTCTCATGACCGCCCAGGTCGAGCCACCGCAAGAAAGGAAGAGCGTCCGCCACTGTGAACATCCCCATCAGACGGAAGAATTCCCTGATTGCGTTGTGGCACCGCCGCTCCTCTTCCTCGTCCATCACGGCAGTGCTGCTGTAGTGGCCCGTATTGGCTACAACGTTGAGGATCACGTTCAGAGTCAGCTTCGCAAACCATTGCTTCAAGTCTACCAAGATATGGCCTGCATTAGACAGAGAGCAAACACGACGTTATACGATCAGGCTTCCCCTGTTTTTCTTAAGCTTTCCCAAGAAAGAAGACGAAATTTTTTTGGTACTCTTCGAGCTAGCGAGCAGTGCCACACAGGGCCTGCTCATCCCTCCATTGCCTCTGCAACTTGCGATCTCCACTTGACCTCTGGGAACGTTGGATCTGAGGTCACCTGAGGTCCAGGAACCCGCCCTGAGATCGCGGGGTTGGCTCACATGCAACTCTTTTTGACTTTCTTCAATCCAAGCTACGTTGGAATTAAAATGGATCATCGCCAAACTGATGTACCTGAATCATCCTTATTCTCACTCCAGAGCCCGTGCAACTCCTGAATGGCGAGATCCGTTGCAAAGGCCAGCACCGGGTTGAGCAATGACTTTATCCTCCGGCTAGAGAGCAGCTCCAAGGTGGCGATCTTCCTCACCTCGCGCCAGTACGGACCGTAGGGAGCGAACACGAACAAGGCACGGTCATAACCCACAATTTCAGGGAACAGGAGCTGCGGACGAGAGGAGAGGGCGACGTCGTGTTTTGTGAAGCATTCTTTGACTATCTCGGAGCCGCTCACCACCACAGTCAGGAACGACCCGAGCCTGAGGGTGAAGATGGGTCCGAACTCGTCGGCCATGGACGCTAAGGTCTTGTGGGGAAGCTTGGATTTTGCTAGAACGGGCAAGTGGCCTATCACAGGCCATGCACCTGCAGCTTCTGGTGCCGTTTTGAGCTTGCTTCCTGATGATGATCTTGATCTCCATAGCAGACGGAACGATAGAGCAAGAATCACAAGGACCACAACCAAATCGGTGAAGTTCAAGCTTCCGAGTAGAAAGCACATTTGGGCATGAACTACTCACTGATAGAATCAACAATTTATTCCGATTTCAAAAAGTAAACCCCATGAATTTGAAATTCGATTTACGTTCTAATTTTATTCTTCTTCTTTTTTACAATTTTTTTTTGGGCGGGGCCGGGAAAACTACTCTTCAAGACCATTCATTAGATTCAACGGGAGCACGCATTGCTTGGACGTCAAATCACGATAGACCTTTCCATCGAGAAGATAAGAACGAGTGGGAGATTATGTTTCCTAATTTCTCCTCAACACACGACAGCTAACCCTACTCGATTGGCCAATCTCATTGGCATTTCTATCACAAACATGGAAGGACGAACAATAAATCCTTTGCAAATTATAAAAAACTCCGAGGTTGGTTTGCTATGTGATGACACGTATATCCTCTTTATATCTCAACAATGGTCCGCCACAGTGGTGCGTAGGTCCATCTTTGGTCTTGTCATCCTCTTTTATCTTCTCTCCCTCGTTCATTTTTTCGGTAAAACGTGAAAGGCCTTAAATTGATACATTTGTAATAAATTTATCATTTATTAATTTCTATTAAATTATAGTGTTAAATTGCTGATTTGTACAACTCGTGATAGTTGGCGGATTTACCAATTTGAGATTTTACCATTCGTATTTTATCCTTCATTTATCACAATTGTACTGATTTATGATTTTTCATGATATTAATATAATTTAACGGAAACTAACATATAATAAATTTATCTTAAATTTATCAAATTGAGATTTTGGTAGTCAAAAGATTACTTTGGATGAATTCGTCATAGACCAGTTTTGAGTCTTTAATGATCAAAAAGTTATATTGTTAACCCTATACTTTAAAAAAAAAAACTGTTTTTCAATCGTTCAGCGATACCATGCAGTGTTGCAAGTGAGATTGATTTGGGTGTCCGAACCAGATTAGTTTGAACTAGAAGCCTAACATGTCCCCAAGCTCAGTACGGATTTTCAATTGATGTTTGAACCCATGTTAGGTTACGTGAACTCAAAGCTCAATTTATACTCTTTTTGGTTATTTTGAATAGATTATTTTAAATTTCAAGATAAATATATTTATCTGTGCAGATAATCAAACTCTCGTGCGAGGGAGAAAACATCAATGACAGAATTAGCAAGAAAGCGCTCTTTTTTTTTTTTTTTTTTTTAGGGGGGTTCCTTTGGTGGTTCTACTTTGGCTATTGTTTTATAGAGGAGTTAACACGACAAATGAAACATTTTTGAGATAAATGTATTATAAATCCTAAATCTTGGCATGAAAGTAAAAAGTGTAATCAAGTCTTCAAACTTATACAATTGATGTAATCATGTCATTTTGTAAAATCCTTTCAATTTGGTTAACCAAAAATATTGACGTAACTTTTTAATTATTTATTAGAATGTAGTGACAATGTGGCTTTTTTTATTATAATTTTTGAAGAAAGGATTCGTTGATGTGGATATTCCTATTTTCGGTACATTTTGCAGTATAATGATATAAAAAAAAAACCTAAAAAGAAAAAAGCGAGGGCCTGACCAGTGCCCTCACTTGTTTTTGTCCAAATATAAGCTTGTTTTTTATCTGTAAAAAATATTTTCTATAAATCGATTAGTTTTCTGTCATCGAAACACTGAAAAATCAAGAAATAATTTCCCCAAAATAATTTTCCTTCATGCCGACAACAAATGATTTGGAAAATATTTCTGTAAAAATAATCACTTGTATTGCTTGAAATAGTTATTCAATTAAAAAGTTTCATTATCGACAATAATTTATATTTAACCAATTTCGTGCACGATGAATTTTTTTTTTTGGTTCATTTTTGTAAGTAATGCACGTGAATATTTTTAAGAAAAATATTCTTTAATTTTTTATTTTTTGCGAAATAAACACACACCTAAGATGAAGAGGATAAACATGCTTATAAAAAAACGGAAGAATTGCCAAAAAAGTCCTAAACCTATTGTAGTTGTGCCAATTCAGTTCTAAACCTTTTTTTTTTGACCGATTCAGTCCTAAACCTTTTGCGATTGTCTGTGGAGTTGAATCCATCCGGCCAAATTTGGCCGGCCGGGCCCGGCGACAATATTTTAATAATTTTTATTATTTTTCGAATTTTTTATTGTTTTTTTTTATTTTCTTTTTTTCCCCTCCCCTCTCCCCCTCCCCCCGCCGGCGGCAGTGGCCGGCCAGCGCCAACGAGGCTGCCGGCCACCGCGCGAGGGCCGCGGGCCCTCGCCGGCGACCTCGCCCTGCACTGGGACTCGCCGGCGAGGGTCGCGGCCTCGGCTTCGCCCGGATCCGGGCGAGGCCGGCCGTGGCGAGGCGGCTTCACCTCGATCAGGTGAGGCCGGCCGCGGCGAGGCGGCTTCGCCCAGATTTGGGCGAGGCCGGCCTGCCATGGCCCGGCCACGGGCGGCGGCCTCGCCGTGGCGGTGCCATGGCGAAGCCGGTTGTGGTGAGGCGGCTTCGCCCGGATCCGGGCGGCCGGGCCGCGACCTCGCCGGCGGCCCCGGGTGCAGGCAAGGTCATCGGCGAGGGCTTTGCAGCCCTCGCGTAGTGGCCGGCAACCTCGTCGGCACTGGCCGGCCACTGCCGCCGGCGGAGGGGGGAGGGAAAAAAAAAAAAAAAAAGAAAAGAAAAAAAACAGAAAAATTAAAAAATAATAAAAAAATTCGAAAAACAATAAAAAAAGAAAAAAATAATAAAAAAATTATTAAAATATTGTCGTCGGTGCCGGCCGGCGCCCACGTCAGCTTTGGCCGGCCAAATTTGGCCGGATGGACTAACCCAAGCACAATCGCAAAAGGTTTAGGACTGAATTGGTCAAAAAAAAAATGCAGGACTGAACCTAAGACAACTATAATAGGTTTATGACTTTTTTGGCAATTCTCCCTAAAAAAACAAATGCGCCCTTAAACCATATTCAACCATTTGAATATATTCAAGACGTGATTGTTCAAGTGATAAGCATCTTCATCCTCCTCACTCATATTAAGATGAAATACTCCTATAATTATCCGGTGTTAATGGGGCATCAAGTGGATCCGAGCTGAGTCCATACATCACCGACAAGCACGCGCTTTCACCATCCATGATCCAAGTCCTTGCCGTGAAGCCCTTCGCCCCGCCGACTATTCCCGTGATCCTATGGCCGGTCACCGTCAAATCCTCCCGTTACGGGTCTCATTGGAATTGGAGCCCATTTAAGTAACTTCCTAGATTGTGTTCAACTCAAATATTTTATTGCCCAAGTTGACAATATTCGATTCTTACGTGATTGGAAGGGTATAGTCCAGATCAGCCCATCCGCACGAACGGTAACCGCGGGCGAGAGGAGAGGGCGAGGTCGTGTTTGGTGGAAGCATTCTTTGGCCATCTTTTGTGTGTTTGCACACACGGGTCATTGTCAACTCATCGCCCTCTCCTTCACCAGAAACTATTGGTTAATATCCCCTACTTGCATTGTAATTATTGAGCCAATCGGCCCCATCAAGCTTGATGGTGCAAGCACTTTAGAGTGTCTTTTAGTTTATTTTTATGTGTTCACACACGAGCACGTCTGTCAACTGCAACCCTGGATAGAAAACACAATGATTAGAACTCAACAATCATAAAGTACTAAAAGAGTCCCCTCGAACTTCCTGATCAGCATTATGTATTTGGACATAAGGCACGTACGAGTCTAACTTGCATGAAAATTAATTCTTTTGAAATTAGACACGTACGACTTTCAAAAAAATTCATTATTTGACCATATTAAATCCCCAAAAGCCTCTAAGTACATCAATAGAAGGAGACCCTTAAAATTATGCCGATAGAGTTGCATATATATATATTCCTCCAAGCAATTTAGCATAATTTGTGGAAGTGACTCATGAGAGAAAATTTGGTTTTTACATTTATAATTGCAAGACTAGGAAAAGCATTAACTGATAGCCTGGAATAGCAAACAAATTATAAAAGGTCAAGTAATAAATATAGAAAATTGTTGATTTAGAAAACGACCCCTCCACGGAAGATAATAATGACAACAACGCAGACGAATCCTTTTAGGAAAATTTTGCAAAGAACATCTCTCATATTTATTTCATAGACTTTCAAGTACTTGTCCATGTTACAGATCAATCTAGATGAACTATTCTTGGAACTCCAGTCATTTCTAAATCAACTTCTTTCTTTACTTGTGAATTTTGCTTATATGATTACTATTATCACATCAAAGAAAAAACAATTACCTAGACCATAAGAGGCCTGTCCAAAAAGAAGCATGCAACATAGACTTAAGTAAGTTAATGACAGTTTCATCAATCTAAATTGAAAGAAGATCCAAATCCTTTTACTCATAATGAACACTGTGACTTCTGTGTGGAAATTGATTTTACGCGTTAGAAACTAAAAGAGCAAGGAAAGCATAAATTGGTAGCCTAGAATAGAAAAGAAGTTGTAAAAGGTCAAGTAAGGAACATAGAATGTTGTCGACTCACCCAACGTCTCCTCTATTGAAAACGAAAACGATGCACACCAATCCTTCTAGGAAAATTTTGTGTAGAACATCTCTTCCACACACACACACATTAAGAATAAATGCACTAGAAATCCTAAAACTTATCACGAAAGTGCAATTCAATCCCAAAACTTGTAAAAAGTACAATTAAATCTTAAAACTTATTAAGTTGGTTCAATCAACTCCTTTCTGTTAAACCCATCCAATTTGCCTAATAGAAAATGCCGATGTGACTTTTATTATTTTATTTATCTTACATGGTGAAGACATGGTTAAAACAATCTCATTTTGGTGCAAATTCTACTTTTAATACAAAATTTTATTTAAATTAAAATTTGAAAATAAGCTAAATTAAATTTTTTTTTATTAAAAATTGGATTTTCACTAAAGCAATGTCATTTTTGCCTTATGTTTCAAGATATAGCCGCGTATTGCTACATAGGAGAGAGAAATTTTTTAAAAGAAGCAGCATTAACATTTTTCAAGTTAAATGGAATAAATGAAAAGACTCAATTGCACAAATTTGATAATGTTTAGAACGTGATTGCACTTTTTGTAAGTTTTATAATTTAATTGCACTTTCATGACAAGTTTTATAACTTCTAGTATACTTATTTATATATAATTGTAAAGACTTTCCAGTGCTTGTCCATCTTTCAAATCAATCCAGATTAACTATTCTTGAAAGTTAGGTCATTCCTATGTCATTTTCTTTCTTTACTTGTGGATGACGTAGCTTATATGATTGTTATTCCCATATGAGAGATTACACAATGACCTAAACCATGAGAGACCTGTTCAAAAAGAAAAATAAGGTAACGTAGACTAAAGTAAGTTAATGACGATTTGATCAATCTAATTTAAAAGATCTAACTCCTTTGCTATGTAGTGAGCACCTTGCCATATGGGAGGAAACTGGTTTTTCACGTTAGAATTAAAAGAGCAAGAAAAGCATAAATTGGTAGCCTCAAATAGCAAACAAATTGTAAAAGGTCAAGTGAGAAACATAGAAAGTTATCAATTCAACAAATGTCTCGCCTATTGAGAACGAAAAGGAAAAGGAAAAGGATGCACACCAATTCTTCGAGGCAAATTTTGTGTAGTAAGTGTTGTCTTTAGAAGTGATTTTCATGGAAGATTGAAGTATATCAAGATATTCTTTTTAAGCTTTTAGGTCAATAATTTTATCTGTAGGGTCTAAAAGGAATTCCTATTTTTCTGTTAACATGCTAATTTTAGGTGTTGGTTTACTAGAAAGAGGATCTGCAGTTTCCGATTTTGAAGATATTTCAATTTCATTGATTTGGAAGCTTTCTATTTGGAAGCTTTCTTCAAGATAGTCTTCTGACATGTGTCATCGTCAGATTTCTCATATCATTTACTTATTCACAAATGGTTGATCCATAACTCAATATTTTAGAGAAACCATTCGAACAAAATAAGGCATCTCTTTCGATTACTGGTCCATCTCTCAAATCAATCCAGGTTAACTATTCTTGGAAGTTAAGTCGTTTTATGTCATGTTCTTTCTTGTGGACCATGTTGCTTATATGATTATTATTAACATATAAGAGATAAACAAAAAACCACGAGACATATACAAAAAGAAATAAGTAACAAATAATTAAGTAAGTTAATGATGATGTGGTCAATCTAATTTAAAAGAAGATTCAACTTCTTCGCTATGTAGTGAGCGCCTTGACCTTTGGGAGGAAATTGTTTTTTCACGTTAGAATGGAAAGAGCAAGAAAAGCAAGAATTGGTAGCCTCGAATAGCAAATAAATTGTAAAAGGTCAAGTAAAAAACATAGAAATTGTCGACTGAACAATTATCTCCTCTATGGAGAACAAAAACGAAGAGGAAAAAGATGCACACCAATCCTTCTAGGCAAATTGTGTAGTGACTATTGGCTTTAGAAGTGATTTTCACGGAAGACTGAAGTCTATTTAGATATTAATTTTTAGCTTTGGGATCAATTATTTTATCAGCAGTGTCTAAAAGGAATTCTCCTTCTTTTGATAACATGCTAATTTTAAGTGTTGGTTTACTAGAAAGAAGATCTTCAGTTTTTGATTCTGAAGAAGTTCCTATTTCATTGATTTGGAAGTCTTCCTCAAGAAAGTCTTCTAAAGATGTGCCATCGTCGGATTCCCCATATTATTCACTTACTTATTCACAAATGGTTGATCCAGAACTCAAGATTTTAGAAAAACCATTCAACCAAATAAGGCATTTCTTTCAAGTACTCGTCCATCTTTCAAATCAATCCAGATTAACTATTCTCGGAAGTTAGGTCATTTTTATGTCATGTTCTTTCTTTACTTGTGGAGTTGCTTGTATGATTATTATTACCATATGAGAGATTAAACAATGACCTAAACCATGAGAGACCTGTCCAAAAAGAAATAAGTAACATAGACTTAAAGTAAGTTAATGACGATTTGGTCAATCTAATTAAAAAGAAGATCCAACTTCTTTGTTATGTAGTGAGCATCTTGACTTATGGGAGGAAATTGGTTTTTCGCGTTAGAATTAAAAGAGAAGAAAAATATAAGTTGGTAGCCTGGAATAGCAAACAAATTGTAAATGGCCAACTAAGGAACACAGAAAGTTGGCGACTCAACAAATGTCCTGCATTGAGAACGAAACAAACACGATGCACAACAATACTTCTGGGAAAATTTTTTGTTGATATATATATGGTCCATCTTTCAAATCAATCCAGATTTAACTTATTCACGAAGTGAGCTTGAGGAAAGACAAAAGCCAACCGAGAGGGAATTAAGCTAAAAGATCCGTGAGATTGAAAAGGGAAAGAATTCATTAAAACTTTTGGTGGAGAGTCTCGTTCAGAAAGATTAGTTCACGGCTTCTCCTGTCAAACACTTGTAGTAATCCCGACGTCCATCAAGTGGATCCGAGCGAGCCTATATGCCACCGAAGAGCCAAGCCTTTGCCGTTCGTGATCCAAGTACTTCCCGTGAACCCCCTTCGCCTCGCCGACTATTGCCGTGACCCTGTCGCCGGTCACTGTCAAATCCCCCCGTTACTGGTTTAATTGAATTGGAGCCCATTTAGGAAAGTTCCTAAATTGTATTCAACCCAAATATTTGATTGCCTAAGTTGATATTATTCGATTCTAACGTGATTGGACTTTGAGTCCAAGGCATTCCTAAATAGGAAATTGTCCTTATTGAATTGTGCATATAATCGATAATTCAATTTTTAAAACTTAAGATCGGATACCCAATTACCTTCGTTTCTTATTTTGAAATTGTGGAAAATGCTTGATTATGTGGCTTGAATATTGCATGCCAATAAATTTTCATATATGAAAAATATAAAAAAAATTACATAACATTTAGAATAGATTGCATGAACTTTAGTTTCTTAATACAAAATTGCATATCGAGGAACCATGTAGTAATTAGGAAATAACTTAATTTAGAATAGGATTTTATATAAATTATTTATTTAGTTTAAATTACTAATTCTATATTTAATGTATTTTTCTAATTTAGTTTAAAAAAATCATAAAAAAAATAATATAACATACGTATAACATATTATATTAATTGCATCAATTCTACGTCATCACATTGCCATTGCCATATCATCAATTCCACATAATCTCGTCCCATGTCAAAATTTCCATGTCATCATATCAATGTCATTAAGTGATTGCATATTTAGGCTTGTATAAATTAGATTTCACGTTATATTAGATTTATTCCCAAATCTTTTGCCTATCATTAGAATTAGGGAAAATTCCAAAAAAAGGCCCAAAGTGTTCTCAGTTTTTCAAATAAGGGCTCGAAGTTGACATTGTCTTAAGTAAGGGCCTAAAGTGGCCATAATTGTTTCAAATGAGTGCTTGACCCCGCCGGTCATCGGCTAGCTAAATTTTCCAACCGATTATGGACATTTTTGTCATTTGCCACTTTTCTTTTCTTTTTCCTTTCCTTTTTTTGTTTTGTTTCATCTTCTTCATCATCGCCGGTGGTCGGCCGGCCACCGGCGATGCCCATAGAGAGCTGGGCGAGGGTCGCCCTCGCCTAATTCGGCAAGGGCCACCCTCACCGGCCATAGGTGAGGGACGGCCTCATCCCTCGCCCTGAGGAGGCCGCCTCGCGGCCATCCGCGAGGTTGACCTTGTTAGATCTAGCGAGGGTCAGCCACCCTCGTCGGCCCCAGGCGAGGGACGGGCGAGGCCGACCTCATCAGCTACGGACGAGGGCGACCTCGTCAGATCTGGTGAGGTCGGCCCTCGTTGGCCGCGGGTGAGGCGGCCCTCGTCGGCCCTCATCGGCCGCGAGGGGCGGCCTCCCCCAGGGCAAGGGTCGCCTCGCCCATGCGAGGCCGTCCCTCGCCGGCCACTGGCGGACGATGGTAGCTCTTGCCCAGCCCTTTGTGCGCTTCATCGCCGGCCGGCCACCGGTGATGGAGAAGAAGATGATCAAAAAAGAAAAAAGAAAAAATAGTAAATGACAAAAATGCTCTTAATTACCGGAAAGTTAGGCCATTATTTGAAATAGATATAACTACTTTAGGCCCTTATTTGAAACAAGATTAATTTCAGGCCCTTATTTGAAACAAAGTCAACTTCAGACCCTTATTTAAGAAATTGAGGGGACTTAAGGCACTTTTTTGGAATTTTCCCTTAGAATTAAGTTACATTGAGATTACTTCTAGATAATCCACGTCAAATGTCATTAGTTAGATTAGCATCACATAGACAAAACTAAAAATTAAATTGCACCTCATGCACTGTATATAGTTTTATTTATATTTTTAAATGGGAAAACTCAAAAAGAAATAATCAACGTTGCATTTAGAAATCATGCTTAGGATATGCATGCATTTCTAATTAACATCTTACAAATGTTGGGACCTTAATCATAGCCAAGTTATGTGTTGCTTAATGCATTGAGGTTGCCCCCATTTCTAATAATTTATTTATTACTTTGATTCATTGAGTGTTACATTATATTACTCCTTGGGGAAAATACTTTTATGCATACCTCTTCCGGTTGATCTACACCATACTCTATTCTCGTAAGATGATACACACTAGCTAACACTCCACCGGGTGCTAGTGCACCCATATTATCATCCATTGAATGTTTGTAATTTAGGCTTTACTTTGGCCAATAATGCCTGCAAAATTCATTGACGTTTGCCCCATTTCTAGTAATTTACTTATTACTTTCATTTATCGAGGGTTACATTATTCATTATGCAGCCGCATAATCATCCGTTGCATGTTAGTTGTTTTGATTTAAATTTGGCAGACAGCCGGCAAAATATTTTTGAAATATAAAGAAAAGTACCAAAATGGCATTGAATTTATCGTGTAATCAAGTTCCCGTATCTATGATATTTTCAGTTCATAAAAGTAAAGTATTCTTCTATACTTTACCTGAGTTTCTAATCTACTCATAATATATTAATGTTGGCTCCTAAATGAATTAAATTGTATGTTTAAAGGATTAAATCAAAACTCTAAAGTTGCGATTGGTATGGACTTGGAAGAGTCCGTGCTAAGTCTTTAGCTTTAGTAACCGTTAGCTTTCCTTTTGGTGGTTCACTTTGGGAAGGTAGTGACAAATGTCATTTTATTTAATTTTTATCTCAATCACATCCTAATTTCAGATAACACTCATTAATTCGGATACATCACTCTTAATATTAGTCAATATCATGTTTTCTGGTATAAATCCATTGACATTGATCTCTCGAATGACCGATGATTTTGCTTTTCCTTTTGAGGCAAAAAATACCCGATGATCGTTGATAGTGAAACAGGCAAACATAAGATAAAATGTGATTCCTCCTACTAGATTGTGAAGGAAATGAAGGCAGCTTCTTGATTATGTTACCTTTAAGCATCACATTCATTTTCTCTTCTTGTTGGAAGACGGAGTGCTACGAGAAAAACACATGTCGTTTGTCATGCAATAATTTTAGCTAATGACTTCAAATTGGGAAAACATTTAACATCTTCATATAGTTTATGGATTAAATTGAACACGTACGGAAAGTTTAAGAATCACGTTAAATAAATTAAAAGTTGAGGGGCTACATTGCATATTGTGCCAAAATTTAAGGACTATTTGTATCATTTTCCCATTGGGAAAACATAGACTGATCTAATTTTCATGATTGTGGGGCTAGGCAAGCAGATCTTTTAATTGAATCGTTTCTTAAAACTGCCAAGAATTACAGAGCATTTCTTTGGATCATTAGCGGTGTCCCTGAAGTGTTATTTCATTTTTTCCAATTACAATTTGCTATGTTCTTCTTCTTATTGATTAAGTGTAGAAACAGAGACGTGAAGAAAGATTATTTGTTTCCGCTTTGTAAAACTTTGTAATATGAAATATTAATATTCATGGCATCTTTTGTAACGCTCGTTCAGGGACTTGCGAGCTTAAGAAATTAGAACATATTCATGGCTTGGGAAACACTTAATATTTAGCGGCACAATTTATTATTTCAAAGCAAATTCCACGGATACTCCATCCTGATCAGGCAAGCTATCAGCTTGGCAGCTACCGGAGTGAAGGCTTCCTATTTATTCACGAAAGACATACTGGATCGACATCATCGATTGTCTGAATGTGCAACTAATAAAGACTGGATAAAAGCTCGATATGGAGAGCCAATTTATTTAGTGGTAACTTTCCCATCCCATTTTTTTCTCATTCTTCTGGTGCTTCATGTAAATTTGTAGAACTCGTTAGGCAATCTTGGTGCAAGATTTACTTCGAGCGGCATTGCTTTGCTGACCGTTAGTCCGTTACTCTCCGACATGTCCACCGGCAAATTGTCAGGAGTTGATACCTCGAATGCATGCAGGAGCCTAGTGAGCATGGAATGCACCGATCGAAGGCCAAAGGACATTCCAGGACAAATTCTCCTGCCACCTCCAAAGGGCAAATAGTCCAAATTAGAGCCCATCACATCAGCTTTTCTATGACTACTCAAGAACCTCTCGGGCTGAAACTTCATTGGCTCAAGCCACGCTCTTGGATCGGTTTGAATCTTCCAAACGTTCAAGATCAACCTCGTGCCTTTAGGAACATAGTACCCATTGATGACGCAATCTTCAGTTGATAAGTGTGGTCCAGAAAGCGGGCCTGGCGGTTTTAATCGGAGGGTCTCCTTCACTATAGCATGTAGATAAGTTAGGTTGGCAATGTCTGATTCTTTCACATGTCGTTGTTTACCAATTTGAGCGTCAAGCTCTTCTTGCGTCTTCTTTAGAACATGCAAGTTGTTTAGCAACAAAGAGACCGCCCAGGTTAGGGTGATTGTTGTAGTGTCAGTACCACCCGATATAATCGCCTTCAAAGAAGAAATGCATGTTATTTGTAGGAGATAAATATAAAGACTAGATTGACCAAATCAATCCTCAACTCGCACGAAGGTGCACCACTCTTAAAGGCGCAAATTCAAAGAAAAATCTCTCTTAATCATGTCATTATTCAAAGGATAACCTCCATTACAATAAAATACAATGCATATTTATATCTGAAAAAAAGGTAAAGAGATTCTAATTGTAAAATAGCAAAAAGATAAATATAAAAAATTCTATTGTATTGAATCTTGTATATTTAAAATATAATCACTAAAAGCTGAAAGAAATCGCCTTATATCCTAACTTAATCTCTTAAATAAAGAAAGACAAGGAAATAAATAAAGATGATAATATTTGGAAATATACCTTGGGTGCTTTTGTTTTTGTCCAGTCCTATCATATATCTATGTAAGTTGCGAAATCCTACTCTTTCACTCATGGGTCTCTAACCCAGCCTTTTCAAGAAGGTGGGCAACCCCTAGAGGTTTACGCTTGGGTGGTTATAGAATCAGATTTCTTTTGGCCCATCACTCGAAGAGTTTTAGAAAAGACTCTGATTTTTTTTTTTATAAAATAAAATTCCAAAAATATTATTCAAGTAAAACAACATATATAAATTGTACATTCACTCGAAAACTTGCTAGCTTTTATAAAAGGTACCTTGCAATCTTGATTACTGTAGTAATATAAGAAGGTGCAATTGAAGTAAGTTACTCAATCTTATAAAATTACTAAGATGGAGCTTAAATTCAAACTTGATAGTATAATCAGTTTAATTCATCTTTACTCAAAAACTTATCTCAATAAGTTTCGGACTAGCCAAATATATATCAATTGTTCTACACCATATTAATTTTTCAATGTAAAACTCTTTTCGCTTAACACTCATATACGTCAACCGATGTCCATCTCCTTTATGATAAGTTGCCGGCTGTCCCACTAAATACCCTGTGCTGGTGCTTGCATATAAGCAAGCATGAATTATGCGCACACACTACACATTTGAATTAGAAAGGAGTAAAATCCAAGTGTTGGAAAGCAAGACTTACCAATAGTGTCCCTTTGATAACTGTATCAGCATCGAAACCTCCGACCTCATTGCCCTTAAGGGTCGAAAGCATCACGTCTATGAAATCTCGATCACCTCTATTCTCACTCGAACTTTTGCTATTCCTTTTGTGCTCCTCTATCCAACCGCTTAGGATTGTGTCCAATTCTTCGGCGGTCCTCTTCATGGACTTCTCATGGCCACCCAAGTCCAACCATCTCAAGAAAGGAATAGAATCCGCCACCGGAAACATCCCCAGCAATTCCAAGAATTCCCTGATGGCATTCTGGCATCGCTGCTCCTCTTCCTCATCCACCGTGGAATTGTCGCTGTAGTAGCCCCTATTAGCTACAACTTTAAGGACAATGCTCATAGACAACCTTCCAAACCACTGCTTCAAGTCAACTAACATATGGCCTGGGGTATAAACGGGCATAGCGTTAGACTTTTTAAATCGACAACACATCTCTCTGTCTACTGTAGCACATCAGTTTACTGAAAATGCTTGGCTTGGCTTGTTTCTCTACACCAGTAGTTCAATTGTCTCATAAAATATTTTCTCCTCCGATATGAGCTGATAACTTTGATATAATGGCATGCACTACCATGTAAAATGGTAAATAAAGCATCTTAAACTTCCGTTATATACATGAAAGTACCTGAATCATTCTTCTTCTCAGACCAAAGCTTGTGCAACTCTTTAATGGCAGTATCCGTCACTGAGGCCACTACGGGGCTGAGCAATGACTCGATCCTCTGGTTAGAGAGCATCTCCAAGGTGACGATTTTTCTCATTTCACGCCAATACAGACCATAAGGAGCAAACCCAAAAATGGCATAGTTGTAGCCCATGACTTCAGTGGCTATTAGTTGTGGACGAGATGCAAGGGCATGGTCATGCTTGGTGCAACATTCTTTGGCTATCTCCGAACTGCTAACTACTACAGCTTGGAACAACCCGAGCCTGACAGTGAAGATTGGTCCGTACTTGTCAGCCATGGATGCCAAGGTCCTGTGAGGAAGATGGGATTTTGCTAGTATGGGCAAATGCCCTACGACGGGCCATGCACCTGCAACTTCTGGTGGTGTTTTGAGCTTGCGAGATGAGCTTGATTTGAACCTTACATGGATTGAAAGGGTGAGGATGGCTAGGATCATTCCATACAAGAGGGTGTAGTTCAGGTCTTGACGCATAAACTCCATTTGCAATAAAGGAGTCATCATAGAGTTATTTGTGAAATTCTGAAAGAGGAGCGAGCTTCCTACTTATACACCTTCCCCTCTTCCTACTTAACCACGCGACACAATCATCAGAGCTGGGGACGCATTATTAGTAGCTTCATTAAGCATGGTAAAATATGTCTCGAATTTGAACTGCTGAGTCTAACCCAAAGTCTGGCCATGTGATTTAAATTACAATCTACTTATTGCACTTTTGGTCGACCAAACATTTGAGGTAACGACTAATTAGAGCTAGATAATTGAGTCAGCCAAAAGACTTGGAAATTGATTTCCTTGTATGGATATGTTTACTCTGGGTTAGTTTTGGTGCCGTTGTTGATGTAATTAGGCAGAGTTTTCTTCTTGGTGGGATTTGATTTTTCACGTTATTGGTGCAGCACTTGTGTATCATGTAGGTATGTTTTGGTGCCGTTGTTGATGTAATTAGGCAGAGTTGTCTTCTTGGGGGGATTTGATTTTACATCAAATGTGTACGCTTTGTAAGAAAAATTACTATTACTCTATAATTTGGAGAAACACAAAATAGTAAGTTTTACCATAACTTACAAAAACTTTTTTAGTGAAATTCATTTACTAATTATAGGCATAAAAGTAGTTCATGATCAGAAAACGTAACTTAATAAAGAAAACCTTGTAAGTTTCTTGAGCTTAAAATTCATTTAACTTAATTTAATTACAAAAGTGGAAACCATAAAATTATCTTTTTTACGTGTCACTCGACTAATCTCACTAAATCATGGCAATCTCTCCAAATGATCCATTAACTTGACATATCTTAAGGTAAATGCGATGTAGGAACAAGGATATTTCTTCATGGACGCCTGTCCCTCACAGCCTTGCCCTCTTTAAATACGACAACGGAAAAGACGCATACTAAATTTTAGCAAAATGGGAACGCTTTTATCGTGTCTCGAGATTACAAAAGCACATTGTCAAGACATGCGCTATAGAGCATGAAACCCAATAAAGCATGTTGAAGATATATCATGAGCTTGAGCCCGTGAAAAAAATCTAATCTAAGTAGGTGTTATAGTTAGAGTTGGATTCCTATTTTAAGTGACTTTTCTATTTTGGATCAAATAATTGTTTATATTTATGAAGTGGGCACTCGTGAAGCGGATCCGAGAGGTTGTTTTTTCTTGAATTACACTCTGAAGCAAACCGAGAGAAGTTTTTGGTGTTCAACCCAATAAATTTTGTAGGTAAGATTTGTGAATTTTTTGTGATCTTGAGAGATTAATTTATGAAAAATTGCGGGGCTAAACATTACATGAGGCATTGGATATAGTTCAAGCTAGGAAATGAGAGAGTTCGAGTCACTCGAGTGTGGTTGTAATCTCCATTATATTACTTGACTTATAATTGAATCTTGTGGCAAATGGGTAATCTTAAAATGGATTGTCTTAAGTTGAAGAACAACAAGGATAAGAAAATTAGAGTTGTTTCAACTGAAGATAGTGCAGCAGTTGCTTATGGGGGCTTAGATGGTGATGATTTTATGCCATATAGTTAATAATAATTCATCTTTTGATAGATGGATGAGGTATGCTAATTGTTTGTTTCACATTATACCATACAAGAACTGATTTACTACTTATCAATGCATGGCTAGAGGTAATGTATATTTCAGGAACAACGTTGAATGCAATGTTGTTAGTGTTGCAATGTCAAAATTGATATGCATGACGGTATCATGAGCCGTTTTCCAAAGTTGAAGAAGAACTTAATTTCCTTGGATGTCTTGTTTTAGCTTGGTGTTGATATATTTTAGAAGATGAAGTTCTTAAAGTTATTTAAGGTGCCTTGATGATAATGAAAGAAATCAAGCATAATGGTTGTACAAGCTTCATGGGGAGATGGTGATGAATTTTGCGGTAGAGATATAGGATGCATATGTTCTAAATTGTGGCATATGCTTTTATGGCACATTGATTAGAGAAGCTTGAAGGTTATAAATGAAAGGAATATGTAGTGTGGTTATGTAGTTGAAAAACTGAATGTATGCAAGTTTTGTGACTTTAGCAAATAGTAAAATTTTTTGGTACAATCATCAAAGAAATCATGTAGATTGCAAAATTGGTTCACTTGGATGTTCACATGCTATCATGATTTCATTTGAGGAAAAGTAGTGGATTTATGTTAACAATTGTGGATTACAACTCAAATAAGACATGGGTATTTATGCCAAGAAACAAGTTTTATACCATTGTTAAAAATAAATAGTTGAGAGCTTTGATCAAAGGGAGACTGATAAGACAAGTAAGCATATGAAAACCGATAATAGCATGGAATTCTGCTCAAAGTAGTGCATGAAGCAAGTCATAGTGAGATTCTATACTAATCCCAGTAAACTGCTATACGATGCACAATCAATAAGAATATTATTGGAGATAGCTCAAAAAATGTTGTCTAGTGCTATTATGGCTTGGAGGTTCCTTGCACATGTGCTCAGTATGTTGAGCCACTTGGTGAGTAGATCCCAATCAATTGCACTCGGATGTCTACCCCTTGAAGAAGTATGGTTAGTAACATAACTAATTATTTTGTTCTTAGAATATTTGGTTGTTCATGTTATGTTCAAATGAGTGATGGTAAACTCAATGTGAGGGCATTAAAATACATATTTCAAGGCTATGCACAAAGTGAGTGGGACTATTGATTGTGGTTCCCGAAATTAAATTCATTTGTTGTTAGTAAAGAAGATATATAATGAGTCCACAATGCTTCTTGGTAGAAATGATTATGGCAATGTTCATAATGGATCTGGACAGAGTTTAGCTCAAGGTGGAGTTGCATTTAGAAACTCTTTGAGATAGCAGGTATTATCAGAGTGGTCAACCTAAACGATGTTTATAGCGAGGTGGAGCCTCAAGAGTCAACAGTTGTCATGACTATTGAGTTTGACAAGGTGCCTCAAGGATGTTCTATACGCTAATTTTTGCGGAACAGTTAAAGATGCAAGTAGATTGGCATTTTAAAGGATCCATAAATATAATGAAGTTTATGCGCAGCTTGGACTAGAGATATATTTGTGGTGGTTGAGGAGCCCACGAGGGGAGCAACAAAAATTAGATTCCAGCGATTGGCTTGTGGCTTGTTTTAGAGTCAAACCGAGGTGAAGATGGTTGAAAATAAATCTTGATTTTAAATCTGTAAAGGAAATCCTATCTAAGTAGGTTTCCTAGTTGGAGTTGTCTTCCTAATTTGACAAGGTTCATTGTTTAAATCAAATTATTATTTTATATAAGATGCGGGTCTTTTCGTGAAGAGGATCCAAGAGGTTACTTTTTTATGATTAACACTTTGAAGCAATCCAAAAGAAACTTTTGATGTTCAAGTCAATAAATCTTGCGGGTGAGATTTATGAATTTTTTTTTTGTGAGATTGAGAGAATATGTCATGAGGAATTGTGGGACTAAATAACATGTGAGGTATTTGGTATAATTGAGGGTTGGAAAACACTAAGAGTATTGAAACGATTTGAATATGATTGCAATCTCCACTATATTGCGTGATCTATAGTGAAATCATGTGCCGCTCTTTCCATGAAATAATCCCCATAGACCAAAACATGTACATTTTATGTTTAATTTATTTTCTTCATCTAGTTATTTTATTATTCGATTGCTTGTTTCTCAAAATGGCATGCTATAACATTTTGATGCATCCCCTTCCTTCATAGACTAGAATGCCAGAAAAGAGGCGTACCAGCCAAGCCACATCACACAATCATCACAAATTGTGGACACTTAGGGTGTGTTTGGCAACTTGCCAAACAGTAAAAAAAAAATTTCTTTTGTTCTCGGGAGTAGTTTTGGAATAGAAATTCGTTTCGTAAACTTTTGTTCTTGGGAACAAATTTATTTCTGGTAATAGATTTGGAATAATTAAGAATATAAAAAAGTTACTTCTTTATTCCTGGATACAATTCCAAAATCAAACCAAAATTTTTAAAACTTCTCTCTCTTCTCTTTCCTTTCTTCTTCTTCTTCTTCTTCTTCTTCTTCTTCTTCTTCTTCCTTCTTTTTGACCGACTGCTGACCTCAGCCATGGCCGGCCACTAATCGACAACCGGTAGTCGGCACTTGTCGTGGATGCCCTCGGCCTTGCCAAGTTTGGGCAAGGCCAACATCACCTAGCCATAGCAAAGCCAAGCCTCACCCATCTCATGGTGAGGCTCGTGGCCCAAGCCTCACCGTGGCTCGGCGTCACTAGGGGCTGGCGATCCTTCGGCGAGGGTGTCAGCACTCGTCTGGCCGATCGTCGGCCGTCGGCGACTTATTAAGGAAGAAGAAGATGAAAAGGGAAAAGAAAAAGAAAAAGAAAAAGAAAAATGTATTTAAATCATTAAAAAATTTTAAAAAATATTTTGGATTGGAAATTTTAAGGTTTTATCAAACGCATTTTTATCCCGAGAATAAAATTTTTGGACAATTAACAAATGCCTTCAAATGTTCAGAAGTTATTATCGGGAACAAAATAAAAAAGAATCATTTTTGACCAAAAATTATTTATGGGCACAGAAGTGTTACTACGCACACCCTTATTTATATTTTCATTAAGTATGTTAGAATAAGTCTAGATTATGAGTCCATAAAGGAAATCCGACCCAATGACTGCCCATTTGATTCAAATGAGGAAAGTCGTGTTGGACTGTTTCGAAGCAACAACGACCCTTGCTGGAGTTGTTTGATTGGGTCAGGAAAAAGACATGGAAATTGATTTCCATGTTGGAGGCGGTGAGCAAACAGTTTCCCTGATTAATAAATAAATAAATAAGTGAATAATTAATATATGTATAATGGGTTTCTTTTGGTGCCATAGATGATGGAATTAGGCAAGGCTATCTTCTTTGCGGGAAAGGTATCAAAAAAATCATAAACCTATCACATTAGTATCAATTTAGTTCAAAATTTTTCAATTAGATCAATTTAGTCTTAAACATTTTTCCATTGGTACAAATTTAGGCCAGAAATTAGTGACATAGACACTGGCGATGCCATGTATGATTGCCGGCACTAATGTGGATGTTTTCATATAATTTTTAAATAATTTTTTTGATTTTTATTATTTTTTAAAAATGTTTTCCTTTTTTCTTTTTTCCTATATTTTTTCTATGGCCTACAGCCTGTACTGGCTATGGTTGCTGGCAAGGGAATTAGATTTTACACTCAATTGGCTTGATGCTCAAAGTCTTAAACCTTCTTCGTGAGATTAGATTTTACACTCAATTGGCGCAACAAGTCTCGTCTCAGAGAAGATTATTAAGAGAATCATTTCCATTTTGGCGACAATGAACAAACAGTTTGACACACACATATATGTACTTATGTATTATCATGGGTGTATAGTTGTATTTATTTATTATCAAGGGTTTGTTTTGGTGCCGCTCTTGATATAATTAGGCAGAGTTGTCTTCTTCGTGCGATTTGATTTTACACCCAATTGGTACAATGCTTCTCGTCCCAGAGAAACTAATTAGTGAATAGGGAAGGGAGAAGTTTCAAAAAAAATTCTAAAGGTATTAAATTTATGTCAATTCTGTTCTAAATCTTTTAATTATGTCAATTGAGTTATAAATTTTTTAACATTTGTCAATGTAGTCGATCTGACCAATTTTGATTGGAGATCGCTAACATGAACATCAATGGCCATACATGGCACGATTTGCATTCATGTAGATTTTTTTAAAATTTTATTTAAAAATTTTGAATTTTTTATTACTTTTTTTGTTTTTCTTTTCTGTGCTTTTTACTTTTCTTTCCTTCTTACTTCTCAACTACCACCAATAAGGTCATCAAGTAAAGGTGAAGCATGGGTAAAGGCCTTTGCGTCCTCGCCCGTGGTTGATAAGGGCTGTGATGCCCTTACCCAACCATGTGAGGGTCATTGGCCCTTGTTAGAGGCTAGGGATGGTTAGTTGGCAATAGTTGGGTGAGGTTGTCTTGTCCTCATTGGCCATCACAAAGGCTAGCAATTGGTGGTGGGAAATAAGGAAAAAAGAGAAAAAGCACCAAATTTGATGACTTAGAAAGGGAACGACGAAGTAAGAGCATGCTATTGAAGAAGGAAAGAGAAAATGGAAAAAAAAAGGAAAATAAAAAATATATATAAGATTTCTAAGGATATTTAAAAATTAAAAATTATTCACGTCGTCATCAACCATGCCATGCAAGACAATCGACATTCACGTCAATAATTTATGGCATGAATTAGTCAGATGTACTTCATTACTACTAACGTGAAAATATTTAAAACTAAATTAATACAAATACAATAAGTTTAGGAATTTTTTTTATTTTTCCTAAAAGTTTACTCATAGATTTCTTGCTGGGTAATATGTAGATATATAGTAAAAGTTATAATAAGATAGATCTAGAAAATTGATTTATTAAGTGACGAATTAAACTACAAGTAGACGCTTAAATGAGAAAATTTATGAGGCCAACAAAAGTTTACTTTAGAAATCAATTAAAACAAGCATTATTCCATGTAGATTTCGACTTCAAAAGACGATATTCGAGTAAATCTAGCATTAATTGCGTTTTGTTCTGCTGCAACGAGTCGCAGCCAATTAATTACTACCGACATGCTTCGCGCGCACCCTCTCTCTCTCTCTCTCTCTCACCCGGGCATCATTGTCAACTTGTCCCCCTTTTTTTCACAAAAAGCGATTGGTTAATATCCCTATTTGTATTGTAATTACTGAATAAATCGGCTCTATCAAGTTTGATAATGCAAGAATAATTTGAGTGTGTGCAATAATGACTTTTAATTTATATTCTTTGCATTATTTGAATACAAGCAATAATATCTTTTAATTTATCTCTTATGTGCTTACATGCGCACTTTGCTCATTGTCAATCTCATCACCCTCTTTTTTCACCAGAAAATATTCATTAGTATTCCTACTTGCATTGTAATTACTAAATGGATTAGTCCTATTAAATTTGATAATATAAGGAAGGCTTTGTTTGTTTTTCAGAAATAAAAGATTTGAAAAATATATTCCTAAGAATGATTATTTGCATTACTTGAAATAATTAGTCGATAATTTTTTTATATAAAAAATAATTTATATTTAAACATTATTGTGGATGATGAATACATTTTTAGTCATTTATTTTTTTAAGTGATACAAACGATCATTTTAAAGAAAAATATGTTATAAATCATTCATTTTTCGCGAAACAAATAAAACCTAAGTATTATTTGAGTGCGTGTAGTAATGTCTTTTAATTTATTTTTCATGTGTTTATGGATGCATGTCATGGTCAACTCATCTCCCTCTCCTTCGCCAAAAAATATTTATTAATATCTCTCCCTGCGTTGTAATAACTGAACGGATCGGTCCATCAAGTTTAATGATATACGTATTTTGTTGAATGTGTGCAATAATGCCTTCTAATTTATCTGCCCCCCTATTTTGCAGCAGACCAGAACATTCCCTGGGAGCTTGACTTGACTTTGGCTACTGCAAAGACCCTCAAGAAAAAATCAAGTGGGATGATTACTCCAGTGAGTAAGAAAGTGAAAAAGTACTGTTCCAATGATCCTCAAGGGAATAACCCGCTTTTACTGGATTAGGACCAACTTTTTGAAACGTCATTTCAAGTATCGGAAGGCTAGGCAAAATGGGCCGTCGTGGCAACCTTAATAAGCCATTAGGGTTCAAATGAAGCTTTTATGTTGGAATTATTAGGGATTAGGCACACTCCTAACAGTTTAAGCTCAAAGAGCCATAGTTGCTCAAGAAAGGCCTGCAGTACTTTTTCTAATGAAAACGAAGAACCAGGAAGAGCTTGTTCACAAGCTAAGGAGGCGGCTAAAGTTTGGAAGTGTTTTTTTATCAATACAGAGGGAACGGGGGGTTTGGTTGTAATGTGGACTAATGTTGCATCCATTTCTATTGAATCTGTGTCGGATGAGATGGTGGACCTTGTATGCGAAGATGACGACCACAAAGCTCCGATGTGAACAACCTTTGTCCATGCTCCTACCAACTACCAAGCAAGACTTAAACTTTGGGAGGTAATTCATATAATCAGTGAGATTAATCAGCTGCCCTTCTTTTGTATGGGGGACTTTGATGAAATCATGTATCATTGGGAAAAAGTTGGCAAGAGAATGGCAGAACATTATCGGCTTTATGCAGGAGTTCTTGAATAGTTGTGAGTTAATGGACTTGAAAAGCAAGGGCTGTGCCATCATCTGGTCCAATTACCGAGAGGGTGATAATCCTGTAAGAGAAAGACCTGATAGAGTGGTAAGCAACATCAATTGGAGGCTGAAATTCCCTGGCAGAAGCATATGCATCACCGGCTATAGGTTCTGGCCATAGCCTGTTCTCCTGTCACTTTTCCCCTCACCAAAGAGGAGGAAGTTATTCAGCTTTGAAGCATTTTGGTTAGAAGATGAGTAGTGTAGAGTTGTCAAAGAGGCATGGACGTCCCTTGCTCTGGGTAGTGTAACACTTCTAGACGGACTGAAGGTGGTTACTGCAGCTCTACAAAGGTGGAGTAAACGGAAGTTCTATAATGGACATGAACGAATTAATCCGTTAATGTAAGATCTCTAGAGATCAATAAATAGTCCAACTGCTGGGCAGGGAATTGAACAACTCCAAGGATTGGAAGATGATATTGAAGGCTTATGGAGGCAAGAGACAATGTATTGGGGAATGCAATCTAGAATTAACTAGCTAAAATGGGGGGATTGAAATACTAAATCTTTTCATGCTAAGGAAGTGAAACATAATTTCAATGCTAATAGACTCAGAAGGTCTTTGGACCCGAGATCGAAATACTAAATCTTTTCATGCTACCACCATCCAGAGAAAGGAAGCAATAAAGAATTTCAATGCTAATGGACTCAGTTCTTTGGACCCAAGATCAACAAAAGCTAAAACAGATGACATCTGATTTTTTCAGAGAACTCTACAGCTCAGTTGGGGATCGTGATTTCACTCCTTCACTAGAACATTGCCCCTATCTAGTGGAGGAGGAAACAAACCAGCTGCTGCTAGAAGTAGCCTTAGAAGAGGTAAAAGAAGCAACATTTAAGCTTGGAGCATTGAAAGCACCAAGGCCGATGGCCTAAACGGCCAGTTCTATCGGATTTTGGGAAAAATAAAGCTAGAACCATTTTCAGAGGTGAGTAACTTCTTTCAAACTGAAATTTTAAACCCTCTATTCAATAGAGCACTCATCTCTCTGATTCCAAAAGTAAAAAAATTTGAAAGGAATAATTGAAAAGGGCTTCTACGAAATACTTGGATTACACTTCAAGTATTTGAAAGAAGCGTTCACAAAATATTTGGATCACATTTCGGATACTTGAAAAGAGTTTTACGAGATACCCAGAGTACACTTCAAGTACTCAAAAAAGATTTCACAAATATGCGGATTACACTTCGGACATTCGAAAGGAGAAACCTGGATTTCATTTCAGGCATTCCAAAAATTCAAAGATATTTAGACAAACCTGAAGCTTTAGAGAGCAACACGAATGCCAAGGACCCCTTGATCTTTGAGGAAAAACTACCTGTCAAGCATGATTAGAGGCAATATGTATATGCATTCATCGAAGAGATAGGTGTTGAGGAAACTCCTAGTTTTGATGTTTACAAAACATTTTATGAATGAGATTCTTACTAAACTCTTGAAGGAAAAGAACTCGGAAAGACTTAGGCTTTAAAGTCTGCTTGTAGCAGAAGATAAAGCTTAGGGTGCCTTAGAGTCTGCCCGTATCAGACGGAAGAGTCTACCAGACTGAGAATTTAAGTCTGACCGTACCAGACTGAAATTCTAGGCAGACTCAGAACTTAAGTCTGTCAGACTTAAGAAGTATCTACAAGATAAGATCACCAACGGTAAAGTATTTCACTTACCTTATTCATGTTGATTCTGTTATGTTAATCTGATTTACAGGATCAATTAGTGGACAACTTCCAAAGAAGAATAGAGCACTTATGGAAGCCCAGATTCTGATTGTATGGGCGAACAGAATCTAAGGGGATCTGATCTACCCTCAACGGTCAAAGAGACTTGCCTTATAAAGTCTGTCCAGGAAAGGGAAGACGGAACTCTCACGGAAAGAGCCAACGGTCGAATGTGGCTTGGAGAGTATTTAAGGATAGGTTGACACTTAGGGGTAGATGAGATGAACATTATTCCAAAGCTGATTCTGTTCTTCAATTGTTGTTCATAGTGCGTATTTGAGTGATCTCAGTGTATTACAAAAGAGAGTGACTTAGTGAGACTGATTATCACCAAGTATAAACACTCGAAAGTGTGTAATCACCGTTGATCATATAGTGAAATACAACCGATTGGCTGGTCACCCGGAGAGTGGACATAGGCTTGTCTAAAGCCGAACCACTATAAACAGTGTTTGCAATTTTCTCTAACTCTCTCTATTTACTTTGTGTTTGTGGATTGCAATAAACTGATATTATTTGCGCGTAAACTTCCTCAACACCTATTCACCCCCCCTCTAGGTGTTTATACTAGTCACATCAATTGGTATCAGAGCCTCGTGCTCAAGTTTTGAAGTGTTTGTTACTTCTGAGTTAAAGATCCTCTATGGCTAGTATTCTTGCACCAGGTTTAATTGAAGGCGAGCAACACTCGTCCACCATACTTCGATGGCAAGGATTACAATACCTGGAAGAATAAAATGAAAGCTTTCCTCGGGTCGAAAGATCCCTTTGGAATAGGATGTGGTTGAGAGGGGAATCGAGCCCACTGATAACATCAGAAAGACTTCAAAGAGTACTGATGAGAAAGAAACAGAATCATCAGCCACTCTCTCTCCAGAAGAGATAACAAAGAGACAAACTATTGATGCAAAGGCTATTTACTTCCTATATTGTGTTTTATCACCTAATGAATATAATTGTATATCTTCTTGTGATACAGCGAAGGAAGTATGGGATAGACTACATGTGACATATGAAGGGCGATTGTGTCAAGGAGACCAAAGTAAATATTTTACTTGGTCAATACGAGTCCTTCAAGATGAAGCGAGAGAGAGTCAATAGGAGATATGTTGGTCGCTTTACAAAAATTGTAAATGGTTTGGCATATCAAGGACAGCATTCTGTTCTGGACCAATGAAAGTCAACAAACTTCGAGAGGATTGTCAAAAGAATGGAACAATGTGAAGACATCTATCGAGAAACTGCGGATTTCACCACTAACGGTTGATGAGCTTGTAGACACTCTGCGATCTATGAGGCGAGAACAAATGAACGAGGAAGTGGAATCCAGAGGTAAAAAGTCTATTGCTCTTAAGTCTAATACTGATTCTGATGATACAGATTCTGAAGAAGAGCTGGATGATGAAGAACTAACACTGCTGATCAAAAAGGTAAAGAAACTAAACAGGAAAGGCAGGAAATTCAACAACGAAAAAACAAAGTTGCATACCGGACAACGCAGATCGATGACGATGATGATTATGCCAAAGAGGTAATTTGTTTTGAGTGTAAGAAAAAGGGGCACATTAAACGTAATTGTCCCGAGACTCAAAAAGAACAAAGGAAAATTTGAAAAATACAAGAAGGCTCTCAAAGCTGAAACATGGAGCGATACAGAAGTTGAGGACAGTGAAGACGAATATGGAAATATTTGTCTTATGGCACATTCAGATTCAGATTCAAAAACAGATTGAGCTCGGACTGAGACGAGAGAAATCGAGGTAAATCATTCTGATATTCCTTTAGAAGTTTCAGATTATATAAATGAGCTTTGTTCTAATCTAAAAACTACCTTGAAAAGGATCTCCTCATTAAAAAGGAAAATTTCAAGTTGACTAAATAGAACGTTTTTGAAGGAAAATTTGGATGATTTCAAAAGGAATTTTTGGAAATAAAGGAAAATCGAGAGGTTCTTTTAAATGAAAATGAATCTATCAAAAGGATCTTTTGAAAGCAAAGGAAAATCAAGATTTTTGCAAAAAGAAAATGATTCTTTCGAAAGGAATTTTTAGATATTACCACAAAGTTTTCAAAAAGATCAAAAACCCTTCAGCATATTCTTTCTATTCAAATTCCTTATTATGACAAGTCGGGACTTGGTTTTTATAAAGAAAATGATTCCCCGATTGATTTTCCTAAAATCAAGGAAAGAATAAGACAAAGACCTCCTCGACAAGCTTATAAAAATCATTTCAAAAGTAATTTTGTTAAACCTATTGGTAGAAATAATCTTAAATATTCTAATTGTGGAGAAAAAGAACATTTTTAAAACAAATGTCCTAAAGTCTAGAGACTGTTCAAAAGAATTGGATAGAAAAAGCTTATACTACTAACTATAATGGACCCAAGAAAATTTGGGTACCAAAGAAAAAAATGAGTACTTGTAAACATTGCGGGTAAGCTTCAAAAGAAAGAAGAAATGGTACTTGGACAGTGGATGCTCGAGACACATGACTGGAGATTTAAAGATGTTCATTGAATTTGAGAAAATCAAGGGGGGAATAGTCTCTTTTGGAGGAAACACTAAAGGAAACATTATAGGACTGGGAACTGTCAAGATTGACAGCCTAATCATCAACAATGTTTCTCTAGTCAAAGGATTAAACTACAATCTTCGAGCATCGGCCCGGTTATGTGATCTTTGGTTTTGAATAAACTTCAAAGAGAACTTATGTTCGGAACAAGCATTGACTCTTCACGGACTTTTTTGGACGAAGACATGGGAACATTTATCTTACGGATATAAATGTAGATACTACAAAATGTCTATTATCAGTCCAAGATGAAGCAGATTTGTGGCACCGCAAACTTGGGCATGTCAGCATGAAACAAATTTCCAAGCTTGCCAACAAAAGGCTTGTTCGTGGCTTACCTTCACTAAATTACAAGAAAACAGAACTTTGCTCTGCATGCACACTTTGGGAAAACAGGTAAGAAGTTCTTTTAAATCTAAAAGCATATTTCCACTAACCGTGTGTTATAGCTTCTTCACATGGATTTGTTTGGACCTACCGAACTTATAGCATCGGAGGTAAGAAGTCTTGTCTTGTGATTGTAGACGATTACTCTCGATTTACATGGGTATTTTTCTTGCAAATAAAGGAGATACATTTTCATATTTCTCAACATTTGCAAAGAAGGTTCAAAATGAAAAAGGTTACTCTATTTCAAGTATCAAAACAGATTATGGGAGAGAATTTGAGAATCAA
Organism: Angophora floribunda; assembly: GCA_014182895.1. Classification (NCBI taxonomy): domain Eukaryota; kingdom Viridiplantae; phylum Streptophyta; class Magnoliopsida; order Myrtales; family Myrtaceae; genus Angophora; species Angophora floribunda. Next base: position 954,960 of record CM024710.1, read on the forward strand.
GACTTTTCAGACTTTTGTGATAAAAATGGTATACATCATATTTTTTCATCTCCCTACACTCCAGAACAAAATGGAGTTGTGGAGAGAAAGAATAGATCTCTATAGGAAATGGTCGAGAACATTGCTTATAGAAAGCAAGGTGGCAACTCGGTTACGGCGGTAGTTTCTACTTCTTGTCATATTATTAATAGAATTTTTCTTAGACCTATACTTGAGAAAACTCCTATGAGATTTTGAAAGGAAGAAAACCTATTGTTTCATACTTTCGAGTTTTGGTTGTCCTTGCTATATTCTTAAAAATGTTAATCGTCAACCTAGTAAGTTTGAAGAAAGGTCGGATGAAGGTATTTTTTGGGCTATTCAAACTCTAGCAAAGCATATAGAGTGTTCAATAAAAACACTCGGACAGTGGAAGAATCCATGAATGTAAAGTTTTGGAGGCGAAGTTCCAAAACAAAGTGTTACAAAGTGCATGAAGAATCGTAACCGAGATCTTTGTACTGAAAGATCATGTTTCAACAAAGCGAGAATCTTCTCGGGAAATAGTCAAAGAAGGAATTCATGAAGAAGAATCAACTCAGCCTAACATTTCTGCATCCACAGAAGATTCGATAATGCTGAAGTTCGAAAAGCGGAAGCATAAGTCTAGTCATCCCAAAGAACTCGTGATCGGAAACATCAACGAAGGGATTCAAACCAGATCAAGGAACAAAAAGGACACATGTATTGTTGCACTTATTTCTGAAATTGAACCCAAAGGTATCAATGAAGCTCTGGAAAATGAAAGCTGGATAGAGGCAATGCAAGAGGAGCTTCAACAGTTCAAGAGAAATGATGTATGGGAATTAGTCCCTAAACCAAAAGGACGGACAATTATTGGTACCAAATGGGTCTTCAGAAACAAAGTAAATGAACTTGGAAAAGTCACCAGAAATAAGGCAAGACTTGTGACAAAAGGTTATTCCCAATCGAGGGAATAGATTATGATGAAACCTATGCTCCGGTTGCAAGATTAGAAGCAATCGAGACTATTACTTGCCTATGCTTGTTATCGAATTTCAAACTATTTCAAATGGATGTAAAGAGCGCCTTTCTAAATGGGTTCATCAAGGAAGAAGTCTATGTGGAACAACCACACTGGGTTTGAGGAAACAAGAAAGCCATATCATGTTTTCGGACGAAAAAGGCTGTATGGGTGAAACAAGCACCTCGAGCCTGGTATGAACGACTTAATAAGTTTTTATTAGACAACAACTTCAAGAAAGGTATAGTTGATACAACTTTATTTATCAAGAAAGCAGGTAAGGACATCCTTTTAGTACAAATTTATGTAGATGATATTATTTTTGGTTCTTCTAATAAAAGTTTGTGCAAGAACTTCTCAAAGTCTATGCAGGAGGAATTCGAGATGAGTATGATGGGAGAACTTACTTTCTTCCTAGGACTTCGAGATCAACCAATCAAAACGAGGAACATTTATTCATCAAGAGAAATATTCCAAAGATTTGGTTAAGAAGTTTGGGATGGAAAAGCGCAAGAAGACCGAAACTCCAATGTCAACTTCCATTAAACTCGATCGGGATGAATCGGGAAAGAAAGTTGATCGAAATCTTATAGAAGTATGATTGGGTCTCTTCTCTATCTTACGCATCCAGACCGAGACATTATATACGGTGTGTGTGTGTATGTGCTCGTTTTCAAGCGAGATCCAAGAGAATCTCATCTTACGCAAAGTAAAAGCGTATTATTAAGTACATAGCAACTTATTCATCTCGGAGTGCGTGGTTCCCCAAAGAAACAGACTTCACTCTCATTGGCTACTCGATCTTGACTTAGCGAGGATGTAAAGTAGACGGGGAAGAGTACATCTGGTACATGCCGTTACTTGGACAAATGTTGGTATCATGGTCTTCTAAAAAGCGTAACACGTGGCTCTATCAAGCTGCGAGAGGCGAGAATATGTTGCTCTTGGAAGCCGCCGCTCACGATTTTATGGATGAAAGCAACTATTGGATTATGGAAAGGAAGAAGCTTGCACCTTTGAAATAAGATGTGATAATACGAGTGCTATAAACCTCACCAAGAATCCAATTCTACATTCGAGCAAAGCACATTGAAATCAAACATCACTTTATTAGAGACCATGTGCAAAATGGAGATATATATGTGGAATTTATTGATTCTAAGAATCAATTAGCGAGATATCTTCACAAAGCCCTTTGGACAAAGGTACATTCGATTCAATATGTGGGAGATTAAATATTATTAACCCTTTTTTATAAATTCTATGAGAACAGGACAAAGTTTGAGAAAAAGAATCGTCTGGACAGACTATTGAAAAAGGAAATTATGGTATTTTGGGAAGGTATGTTATTTCCTTAATTCAATCGGTCAATCTTTGGTAAGTGCCTTTAATCTGCATGATTGATTTGTATATTTTTGGCATATGTCTATTGAATATTTTTAAGTTTAAAATAACTGCCATTTTAATTTGTTTTGAATTGCGGATTTGTTCATTTGTTCTTCTAACGGGGGGTATAAAAACGTCTAAAGTCGGGATTTCTTTTAACCCTCCAGAACGTTTTGAAAACCCTAACAGAGAAAAACTCTTTCTAAATCGATCTCAATCTTCTCCAAAACCAAATCTCTTCGAACATGGCCTCGAGATCCTCCGTATCCAGATCAAGATCTCCATCTCCAAGAAGGAGATCAAACGGGATTCTTGGGCAAGGAGGAAGAAGAGTCGACGAGAGAAGGACACGCATTTCGATCTCACACGAGACTTCCGAAGATACTCAAGGACATTCTCCAAGAGTCTCTTCTCAAAATGATCCTGAAGAATCTTCAAGAGCCATCACATCACAATCGAAGAACGACATTTCTCACGAAGAGGTACGTCCGGACTAACTCTACCCACACCGGCGAAAGCCCTCATGTAGTAATGAGGAGATATGAGAAATTAGTCCGAGAGAAATGTTAGGGATGATGTCAAATTGTTCTTCTTGAGAGAGGAAGGATATGCGAATGAACTCCGTCTCATTCAGCGCAAGACGGAGCCACGAGACTCACCAGCCACTCGTACGAGAACAAGTGAGTGATAAAGGGAGAAGCAAAGATAGTATGAAGGATGATGATGAGAACATATACAGAAATTTTGAAGTTAGAATGGGAATAGCTTTGTAGTTCGAAACACAACCGGGAAATTATTTCGATCCGAGAGAACATAAAACCTTCTTCAACGGACCGATGGATCGAGGAATCATGAACCACAGAATTGTGGATTTTGATTATTTGGATGCTGCTAAAGTAAATCTACGGGAATGCTTTGAAAAATTTCATATGGACCAATTTTGCACTGATTCTGCTGCTGTTTATCCTGAATTAACAGCATATTTTTACTCGAATTTGACATTTCTCTCTCCAGATAGAATGCAATTCGGTGTGAATGACAGGTTCTATGATGTTAGTACGGACATTCGGCTGACATTATAAAAGTTGAAAGAGGAGCATTCGGCCGATAGACGTCTCCTATGAAACGGTTTGTAAGTTTCTTACAAAGTACGTAAGGGCTACTATCACTTATCCTCTTCTAACTTCTGCAAGAACTATTTTGCATAAGATTATTATTAGCTGTATTCGTCCAAAAGCCTCATCAAAGACTGATGTATCTAAATTTGAGGCCAAATTAATGTGGGCTATTGAAAAGGGAGTATTGTTCTCACTGCCTCACACAATAATACTGCATATGTATCGGACGGTGTCAAAGGAGAAAGGACAGCTACCCTATGGAGCTTTAGTGACAAGGATTTTTGAGCATCTCAAAATAGACATACCCAGAAGATTCAGCACTAAAACTCTTCCCACAATGACCATTGACATGAAGATGATCAATAAGATGAGATTGAAGGACGTTGCAGAGACTTGGAGACGAAAAGAAAAGGAATTGGCTAGAGCAAAGATAGCAAAAAGAAAAGGTAAAGAGTTAGCTGCTGCTGAGCCAAGTTCTAAAAGGAGAAGACAACTTCTACTGGTAGATGAAGAAGAAGAAGAAGAAAGTATCTCCGCAATTCTGGCAAATATGCGTCAAACTTCTCAGAGAATGTCAGAACCAGAAGCAGAAACAAATGCAGAAAACATTCTCAGCACAGAACATGAGAAGAATGATGTATCTGAATTGGCGGAAGATCTAAAAGAAGATCTAGAAGAAGAAGATCCAGAAGAAGAAGATCAAGAAGAAGAGGAAACAGAAGAAGGAGAAGAAGAAGGAGATAAAGAGGGGGAAAAGGAAGGGCAACAAGGACAGAATGAAGCATCAATTCGGGGGAGCATCTTTTACGAAAATATTGAAATTCAAATACCGAAGCTTCATCTCGGGAATGCCGATTATCGAAGATCTTGGCACTTCTAAGCGAGATCAAGGATCGGCAGATAGAAATGGAAACCTCCTTCACAAACAGACTGGAAACTCTTGAGAAGACGGTCAATAAATGTATTGACGGGGTGAGAAGTGCATCGGATATGGAGGATTTCACCCTTGTTCGGACCCCAAACAAGAAAACTTCTTAAAAACATCTTCTGTTTTAGAAACTGTTTTGAACTGACTAGTTCTTTTTGAGGTTGACAAAAAGGGGGAGAGTAATATGGCTTTTGACTTTTGATGGTGATTTCTAAACTTTTTAACTGTTGATGATTTGATAGTTGGATGCATGACACAATTGGTTTATTATAATCTGATGATATTTTCTTATATGCTTATTACACTGATGAAATATGGTTATGTTGCTGCTGTATTGTCTATACAGGGTTGATATGAGCTATTCTTATAAGTTGTGCAGAATAGTTGGAAGTAGGCTCTATCTAACCATTTTTTGCAGGAACATTAAGCCATATGAATGAAATGTTTTGTCATCATCAAAAAGGGGGAGATTGTTGAGGAAACTCCTAGTTTTGATGTTTACAAAACATTTTATGAATGAGATTCTTACTAAACTCTTGAAGGAAAAGAACTCAGAAAGACTTATGATTTAAAGTCCGCTTGTAGCGAGAAGATAAAGCTTGGGGTGCCTTAGAGTCCGCCCGTATCGGACGGAAGAGTCTACCGGAGGCGAGAATTTAAGTCCGACCGTACTGGGATCGAGAATTTAAGTCTCGATCGTACTGCATCGAGAATTTAAGTCGACCGTACTGCATCGAAATTCTAGGCGGACTCGAGAACTTAAGTACATCGGACTTAAGAAGTATCTACAAGATAAGATCACCAACGGTAAAGTATTTCACTTACCTTATTCATGTTGATTCTGTTATGTTAATCTGATTTACATGATCAATTAGTGGACAACTTCCAAAGAAGAATAGAGCACTTATGGAAGCCCAGATTCTGATTGTATGGGCGAACAGAATTTAAGGGGATCTGATCTACCCTCAACGGTCAAAAAGACTTGCCTTATAAAGTCTGTCCAGGAAAGGGAAGACGGAACTCTCACGGAAAGAGCCAACGGTCGAATGTGGCTTGGAGAGTATTTAAGGATAGGTTGAGACTTAGGGGTAGAGGAGATGAACATTATTCCAAAGCTGATTCCGTTCTTCAATTGTTGTTCATAGTGCGTATTTGAGTGATCTCAGTGTATTACAAAAGAGAGTGACTTAGTGAGACTGATTATCACCAAGTATAAACACTCGAAAGTGTGTAATCACCGTTGATCATATAGTGAAATACAAGCCAATCGGAGAGTGGACGTAGGCTTGTCTAAAGCTGAACCACTATAAACAGTGTTTGCAATCTTCTCTAACTCTCTCTATTTACTTTGTGTTTGTGGATTGCAATAAACTGATATTATTTGCGCATAAACTTCCTTAACACCTATTCACCCCCCCTCTAGGTGTTTATACTAGTCACATCAATAGGCAATTAGGATTATTCTAGAAAGCATATTTCAGGATTCATTCATTCATTTTTAACTCGATTGAGGTTCATGCACGATGGTTTTACCATGCTTGCATCACCAAATTTCCACTAGGGAGAATCATCATTAAGACAATTTCTCACGAAAAGAGCAAATCACCCAAAAAGTCATAAACATTTTGCAATTTTGCTAATTCAATCTAGAATCTTTTTTTTTTGTCAATTTAGTCCTAAACATTTTGTAATTATGCAATTCAGTCCACTCCGCCAATTTTGACTAGCCAATGCCGTCGTAGATAATTTTTAATAATATATATTTTTTGAACTTTTTATTTATTTTTCTTTTGTTTTTTTTTCCCTTCTTTCTTCTTCCTCTAGCAGGTTGTTGGACCTCGGTGACTAGCCAAAGGCTCACCCTTGTTAGCCACTAAGGGTGAGCCTTGCCCAATGACAACAAGGCTCGACCTCACTAGATTTGGCTCGGCCTCACCTAACCATGGTGAAGCAAAGCTTGCTGTCTCTGGCGACACTTTGCCTAGCCAAGGTGAGGCCAAGCTTGCCGTCGATCTGGCAACACCTCACCTAGCCAAGGTAAGGCTGTTGGGCAAGGCCTTGCAAGATCGATGGGGAGCTCCGCCTCGCCATGGCTGGGCGAGGCCGAGCTAGATTTGGTGAGACTCAATCTCACCGGCCCTTGCCTCTATTTGGTCACCAAGGTCCAGCTGACTGGCTAGAGGAAGAAGAATGGAGGGAAAAAAAAAGAAAAAAGAAAAAAAAAAAAAAAATAAAAAAAATTGTCTACATTAGCGTTGGCCCGCCAAATTTGACCGGATGGATTGAATCGGCACAATTACAAAATTTTATGACTGAATTGGTAAAAAAGAAGAAGTTTATGATTGAATTGTCAAAATTGCAAATGGTTCATGACTTTTTTTGTTAATTTTCCCTCTAAAAAATGCTAATTGAGAGACTTTCGTTGATGTGTATGGATTTGAGAAATATTGGTTTTCTCTTCTTGTTGGAATTTGAAGTTCGACAAGAAAAGCACATTCCGTTTGTTATGGAATAATTGTAGTGCATGACTTTAAATTCAAAGACAACATTAAACATCTCTATATAGTTCATGGATTAAATTGAGCATGTACAAAAAGTTTAAAGACCATAATGAACAAATTAAAAGTTTGGTAGTTATATTGCACATTAAGCTAAAGTTCATGGACTACATTTTATACTAGGCCAAAATTTAGAGACCATTTGTGTCTTATCCCTTTAGGAAACATAGATGAAATTAGTTTTTATGATTGTGAGGCCGGGCAAGCATATCTTTTAACTGAATTGTTTCTTAAGATTTGCGAAGAATTACAGAGCATTCGTTTGAATCATTAGCCGTGTTTCTGAAGTTTTATTTCATCGTTTCCAATTACGTTTTGCTATGTCCTTTTTGTTGAGTGTTGAAACGGAGACGTGAAGAAAAGATTATTTGTTTCGGCTTCGTAAGACTTTGTAATATGAAATATTAATATTCACGGCATTTTTTGTGATGATTGTTCAGGGACATGCGAGCTTAAGAAATTAGTACATACTCAGGGCTTGACGAAACACTTATTATTTAGCAGCATAATTTATTATTCAAAGCAAATCCCTCGGATACGGTACTCCGTCCTGATTAGGGAAGCTATTAGCTTGGCGGCTACCGTAGTGAATACTTCCTATTTATCACGAAAGACATACTGGATCGACATCATCGATTGTCCCAATGCGTGCAACACATATAGACTGGATAAAAGCTTGACGTGAAGAGCCAATTTATTTAGTGGTAACTTGCGTATCAACTTCTTTCTCGTTCTTCTGGTGCTTCATGTAAATTCGTAGAACTCGTTAGGCAATCTCGGTGCGAGCATTACTTTGAGCGGCATTGCTTTGCCGACCGTTAGTCCGTTACTCTCCAACATATCCACTGGTGAATTGTCGGGAGTTGACACCTCAAATGCATACAGAAGCCTAGCGAGCACAGAATGCACCAATTGAAGGCCGAAGGATATTGCGGGACAAATTCTCCTACCACCTCCAAAGGGCATGAAGTCAAAATTAGGGCCCATCACGTCAGCTTTTTTATGGCTGCTCAAGAACCTCTCGGGCTGAAACTTCATTGGTTCAAGCCATGCTTTTGGATCGGTTTGAATTTTCCAAATGTTCAAGATCAACCTCGTGCCTTTGGGAACAAAGTACCCATTGATAACGCGATCTTCAGTTGATACGTGTGGTGCACCAAGTGGGCCTGCCGGATATAATCGGAGAGTCTCCTTGACTATGGCATGTAGATAAGTTAGGTTGGCAATGTCTGATTCTTTCACATGTCCTCGTTTGCCAATTTGAGCATCAAGCTCTTCTTGAGTCTTCTTTAGTACGTGAGAGTTGTTTAGCAATAAACAAACTGCCCAGGTTAGAGTGACTGCTGTAGTATCAGTACCACCTGCTATAATCGCCTTCAAAGAAGAAATGCATCTTATTTGTAATAGTGATATATGAAGACCAAATATAACAAATCACAAAATTATCAAGACAAAAGTGCACATCAAGTCGTTTGTCATCAACTCTATGGCACAGCAGCAACGAATGGTAAAATGGACAAATCAATCCGCAGAACGCACAAAGGCACATCACTCTTAAATGTGCAAACTCAAAGAAAATTCTCCTTTAAGTATGTCATTATTCAAAAGGATAAGCTCCATTACAATAAAACGTAATGCATAGTTATATCTGAAGAAAAAAGGTAAAGAAATTCCATCTGTAAAATAGCAAAAAAAAAACCATTAAATTTTTTATCGTACTCATGACTAAAAAACAAATTCTATCTTATTAAATATTAAATATCTAAATTATGCTCACTAAAAGTTGAAAGAAATCACTTCATATTCTAACTTAATTTCTAAAATAAAGAATAACAAGGAAATAAATGAAGATTATGAGCGCAGTTGGTTAAAATATTATTTAAGTAAAACATCGACATATAAATTGTACATTCACTAGAAAACTTGCTAGCAGACATAAAAGCTACATCAATGCCATGTGTTAAACATCACCTTGCAATCTTAACCACCGTAGTGATACAAAAAGGTGCAATTGAAGTCAGACACTCATCTTATAAAATTACTAAGATGGAGCTTAAATTCACACTCGATCTTCACTCATAAACTTATATTAATAAGTTTTAGACCAACTAAATATATTTTAGTTGTTCCACACCATATTATTTCTCCATCTCCAATGTCAAGCTTTTTCACTTTACACTTGTACGCCAACCGATCTCCATCTCCTTTATGATAAGGCTACATTTGGCAACACTCCTATTTCTCTATTTTTCCGTTATTTTGTTTTCTGGAAATAGAAAAGGAACATAAATCCGTTTGTTAACGCAAACTGATTCTATTCCCAGGAATATAAAGTTGTTTCTGAGAATAGAAATGAGAAGTAGAAAAAACTAGCTTTTTATTTCTGGGAACAACTTCTAGAAATTATTTCTTGTGGACTACTCACCGCCTATAGCACGCCACCACCCGCCCATCGCCGCCCACCGCCGCTGCTCGCCGCCGCCGGTCGCTGGCCTTCACCCGGCGTGACTAGAGGGGATTGGCGACTGGCGGCGGCGGCGGGCAGCGGCAGTGATCGGCCGTCGGTCACCGCCGCCATTGGAGAAAAAAGAAATAAAAACTTTTTGTTGATTCCAAATGCATTTCTATTCCTTTTCTATTCCAAGAATAAGAAATTTTTATAGTTACCGAACGCCCTATTTTACCCAGAAATTGTTCCAGGGAGTAAAAATAGAAAATAACTATTTCTCAAAAGAAACTATTCCCAGGAGTAGAAATGTTATCAAATGCACCCTAAATTGCTGGTCGTACCGCTGAATACCCTATGCTTGCAAATAAGCAAGCAGAATTATGCGCACACACCACACGTTTGAAGTAGAAACTTGTCAATTCCAGGAGTTGGAAAACAAGACTTACCGAGAGTGTACCTTTGATAACTGTATCTGCATCAAAACCTCCGACTTCCATGCCCTTAAGGGTCGAAAGCATGACGTCTATGAAATCTCGATCACCCCTTCTCGCACTCGAAGTTCTGCTATTCCTTTTGTGTTCCTCTAACCAGCCACTTAGGATTTTGTCCAATTCTTTGGCGATCCTCTTCATGGACTTCTCATGGCCACCCAAGTCCAACCATCTCAAGAAAGGAAGAGCATCCGCCACCGTAAAAATCCCAATTAACTGCAAGAATTCCCTGAAGGCAAGCTGGCATCGCTCCTCCTCTTCCTCATCCACCGTGGCATTGCTGCTGTAGTAGCCCTTACCGGCTACAACTTTAAGAACAATGCTCATAGACAACCTTCCAAACCACTGCTTCAAGTCAACTAAGATATGGCCTGTGGTAGAGAAGAGCATAGTGTTAACACTATTTAAATCGAGATCACATTTCTTATGTTTGCTGTGGCACATGATCTCTGTAATGAAAATGCTTGGCTTGGCTTGTTTCTCTACAGCAGCAGTTCAATGGTTTCACAAAAAATGTTCTCCAATTTGAGCCGATAACTATGATACAATGGTATGCACTACCATGTAAAGTGGAAAATAAATCATCTTAAACTTCCGTTATATACATGAAAGTACCTGAATCATTCTTCTTCTCTGTCCAAAGCTTGTGCAACTCTTTAATGGCGATATCTGTTGCCGAGGCGACTATAGGGTTGAGCAACAACTCGATCCTCTGGTTAGAGAGCATCTCCAAAGTGACAATTTTCCTCATTTCGCGCCAATACGGACCATAAGGAGCCAACCCAAAAAAGGCAGAGTTGTAGCCCATGACCTCAGTGGCTATTAGCTGCGGACGGGATGCGAGGGCAGGGTCATGCTTGGTGCAACATTCTTTGGCTATCTGGGAACTGTTAACCACTACAGCGGGGATTAACCCGAGCCTGACAGTGAAGATCGGTCCATACTTGTCGGCCATGGACCCAAGGGTCTTGTGAGGAAGATGGGATTTTGCTATCATGGGCAAATGCCCTATGACAGGCCATGCACCTGGAACTTCTGGTGGTGTTTTAAGCTTGCGAGATGAGCTTGATTTGAACCATACTTGGATCGATAGGATAAGGATAGCAACCATCATTCCATGCAAGAGGGTGAAGTTTATGTCTTGACGCAGAAACTCCATTTGCGATGTCATCATGAAGTTATGTGTGAATTTATGAAGGAAGAGCTTCCAATTTATACACCTTCCCCTTCTTCATAGATTAGGACGTCAAGCATTTAAAACAGTTAGTAGTGGTCCATCAAAATTTCACAATACAACTCCAGTTTGAGCTGCTGAATGAAGTCCGCGGGAACTTCTTATGGTACATTGGGTTGACCTAACATTTGAAGCAACGACAAATCCTTGTCGGAGCTAGATGATTGAGTCGGCCAAAAGACTTGGAAATTGATTTCCATGTTGGAGTGGATGAACAAAGAGCTTCCTAGTTTAACATGAATGGATATGTTTGCTGTGGGCTTGTTTGGGTGCCGTTGTTGGTGTAATTAGGCAGAGTTGTCTTCTTGGTTGATTTGACTTTACACGTTATTGGTGCAGCACTCGTTTATCATGTGGGTTTGTTTTGGGGCCGTTGTTGATATAATTAAGAAGAGTTGTTTTCTTTACGGGATTTGAGTTTACGCCCGAATGGTGCAGCCCTTTTCATCCCATAGAAAATGGATTTGTGATTCTATAGCCGCACAAAAGAAGACCACAAATTGTTGGGGAAATGTGATTGCTGAAGAAGATAGAGAAGTAATAATAGATCATCGATGCTTTGATGCGTGATGATGATTACTATCCTTAGAGTATCATTTGCCCTCATTATTGTTGTTGTTAGGTTTAGAATAAATATACCTTTAGGATATATACCAAAATCACAGAGAAATGAGTTCAGCAATTACTCGATTTTCTCTTGAAATTTCTCCTTGAATGTATTAAAGTTGCATGTATGAAAAAGAAGAAGAGAGTTTTGAAGAAAAAGTATTTTTGAACATTTGTAGTTATTATAAATAATATATGAACTGGTGTCTAATCATATACAACCAATCAAGACAACCAATCAACACATCTCTTGAGAATAGGGTACCTACCCTATTCCCAACCATCACCCCTCTTCATGTCAAGAATCATTTCCTTTCAGAACTACCGGTAATTTCCTTTTAGGATAAAGATTCACCTATTTTCATAATCAAAAGTCACATCTTCTCTTAACTAAGAGATACATTAACAAACTATTTCAACACAAATTGTTCGAATAATGCTTCTTCTCCATGATTTCACTCTGTAATTTTTGCAGTACATCCAATTGAGATTGCTTGTCCTACTAAAGGTGGGAGTATTTGGAAGCCACAAGGTAATTTTTGGTGTATTGAGCAAATACATGAGGCTATGTACTATGGGTTTGGGTGAAATATAAGGCCGAGAAATACTTGAGTAAGTGATTGTAATCATGTAATTCTTCAATTAATTAGTGGATTTGTTGCATTTGACTCTCTCTGTACAATAGGTTCTCATTTTCGGATTGAGTCACGAGATCCGAAGGTGAGTCCGTGTTTAGTGTAGCATTTTTTAGCTCTCTCGAAACTAATAACCACTATGTCCGGGAACAACCCGAACTTAATGGTGATGATCGGTCCATACTCGTTAGCCATGGATGCCAAGATTTCGTGAGGAAGATGGGATTTTGCTAGTTGTTAGGTGAATTGCAAGTGCACAATATCAACAAGTAATAAAGTGATGAGTGAGTATCGTTCCCACAAGGACTGTTTTTTTTATTTTATCTAATTACTTATTGAAAGTGATCAATTCAAAAATCTAGCTAACCAAATCGAAAATATGAGTAAAAAGTAAACTAAACCAATTAAAATACTAAAATATAGAAAAGGTCAAAACTTAAAGAATTAAAAGCTAAGTAAAATTAATCTAAAGCAAATTCAAGATCACAAAGCGTTAGAGCATCCAACTTCACTTAACCATTCATAATTAATTTTCTTAACTTTTCATGCAACAAATTAATTTCTAATTGTGTTGGCGAAATTTCCCTAAGATGAATTAAAAGCCGACCTCGGTCTAATAATCTATAATTAGGTATGTTAACCAACACTAACCTTAGGTGAATTTAAACTACCTAAAAGCATTAAGTTCTTGTGGAAATTCCCAGATTTAATCTAAGTAGTCCCAACCTAGATCTACTACCGCAGCCACATAAATAACCTAGTGTACCTTGACCTAAATTTAATTTATGGTTCAATATCACTATTGCACATGCACACAATCTCCACCCAAGTATCATGCATACATCAAAAATCATTCAAAAGTTGGCCAGACTTCTAAAAGCATTAAGATTATGATAAAGAACGACACAATCAAAACAATTCTATTACATGAAAGTCTTTGAAAATTAATCAATCATGATTAAGATCCATTGTAGCTCTAACAAAAGAAATTTAGAACATAGTAAAAATTAAACTGACAAGAATTAAAGAAAACATAATACTAAATAAAAACAAATTCACCGAATTGAGAAACAATGAGCTTCAGGTTTGTCTCCTCCTTCTCTCCTTGACAGCACCAACTCCACTAAAATTGAAGAACAAATTCTAACTAAGAAAACTCAAAGTTTTCTGCAAAGATGGTGGTTCCCAGGACTCTCTCTTCTTCTACGGCACAAGAGCAGTTTATATAGCCTCCAAAAATCTACTCTAGGTCGACTCCTACTAGGATTTGGAAAAGATTCCTCCTTGATTTTCTTTGAACTTTATCTTCAATCATGGTCAAATTCTCCAAATATCTGATTTGGGCTGCTTTTTTCTTTAAGATGAAATATTTTGAAAGATATTGCAATATTTTGAAAGATCTGAAAATATTTCATACAAAATAAAATTACGTAAGTAGCAATTAAATTCACCCAAAAATTCCTCAAAATTTAGCAAATATCAAGTATAAATAAGCAAGAATACTCTATTAAAAATAGAGTTATCAATAGTATAGGCAAATGCCTATGACGGGCCATGTACCAGAAACTACTGGTGGCGTTTTGAGAATGTGTGAGATGGGATTGATTTGAACCACACATGGATAGGATAATTCCATACAAGTGGGTGAAGTTTAGGCCCTGACGCGGAGAGTTCATATGCAATAGATTCATCGAGTTGTCTATTAGTATTTTTGAAGGAAGAGCATATGATTTTCACACCTTCTCTTCTTGAATTATTGATACTTCTATAAAGTACAATCAATATAAAATAATGTACCAATTGAGCTGAAGAAAGTTAGATAGCCCCCAAGGATTATTGTTTACTTCCCGATTGCTCCGAGAAACGCACATTCCTCATGTTATGAAAAAATGATTCCTACGTAAGTTTTGGCGTAATTGGACTTTTGTTCTTGCTGACACTTAATGCACATCCGCAAGAATGTGGCCAACTAAGTACGGAAAATGGCACTGTTTACACAATGAAAGAAAGTCATCATGGCTCGCCCCAATTTGAAAAAGGAAAATTTTTTGGAAAGATTACCAAAAAAAAAACGTTAAACTTATTGCACTTTTGCCGATTTAGTCTTAAACCTTTTAATTATGTCAAATAATCATAAACCTATTCAAGCTTTGCTAATTAAGTCTATTCGACTAATTTTGATTGGAAACTACCGACAAGAATATTAGTAGTCTTATGTGGCATAGCTAGTACTTAATAATTTTTTGAATTTTTGAATTTTTTCCTTTTCTTTACTTTTTCTTGTTCTTTGGAGTGAGGGCCGGCAAAATTTGTTGGCTCTGGGCAAGGGTGTTTTAGCCTTCTCTAGCCACTAGGTGAGAGCTTGCGGCCCTCGCACAATGGCCTCGTCGGCCAAAGCGATGGCCGCAATGACCTCACTATGGTTGTTGAGGGCTTAGCCATTGTTAAGGGCCTAGGCAAGGGCACACGAGTCCTCACTCCAAAGAACAAGAAAAATGTATGATAAGGTAACATGGCTAATTTTTCTATTCTTAAAATATTTGGCTATCTGTATTATGCTTGAATGAACAATGGTGAACTCAATGGGAGGGCAAGAAAGTTCATATTCCAAGGTTATGCACAGAGTGATTGAGATTTTCAATTGTGGTGCTCGAAATTAAATTCATCTATCGTCAATAGAGAATATATGTTTGATGAGTCTACAATACTTTTTGGTAGGAGTGATTGTAGCAGTGTTCACAATGGATCTAGACAGTGTTTAGCTCAAAGTGGAGTTGTAACCAAAACCTCTTGAGATGGTGGGTGCTAGCATAATGGTTGACACAAATAGTGCTTACAAGGTGGAGCTTGTAAGGTCAACAGTTGCTAAAACTATTGAATCTGACAAGATGCCGTGTTTGATCTCCTAATAGATATGGATGCATCATTTTGTTTGTTTATGATAGATGAAGTTGTGTTTGTTAATTCTTGTGAAATGGTTAAAGGTGCAAGTAGAATTGGCATTATGATAAGGTCTATGGTTATCATTAAGTTTGTTAACACCTAAATTTTGACTAATTTCACTTGTTCATCACACACACACACACACACACACACACACACACACACACACACACACACACACACACACACACACACACACACACACACACACACACACACACACACACACACACACACACACACACACACACACACACACACACACACACACACACACACACACACATATATATATATATATATTAAGCATTTCATAACATTGCATTTAGATTATTATTATTATTATTATTATTATTATTATTATTATTATTATTATTATTATTATTATTTTAAAAAAACCAGAAAATAATAAAATAATAAAATAATAAAAATATCAGAATCAGAGAATAATCCGATTGTGGGATAAGAATTAGAGAATAATCCGATTATGGAGAGAAGAAAATTAAAGCATTTGTGGAAAGTGTGGGCTACTAGAATTTACAAAAAGAAACTAATGAGCCGGCCATAGAATTGTGATAGAAAATTAAGGGAAAGAATCAAGCTGGTCATGGAATCGTGAATGGAGATGAGTGAATTTGGACGCGTTCGCGGGAATGTGAATAGAAGCTAAAAGGGAAATCAAAAGATTTGAAGCGCTAATTTGGAAGTGAATTAGAGTGATTCACAATCAATTCTCGGTAACAAATCAAAGCCAAAATTGAATAATTTTCCGAGAATCATCAATTGGCTCCACGGATCGTGACTTTCCAACAATACACGGGAGAATTTTTGTTATAA
Source organism: Angophora floribunda (assembly GCA_014182895.1). Classification (NCBI taxonomy): domain Eukaryota; kingdom Viridiplantae; phylum Streptophyta; class Magnoliopsida; order Myrtales; family Myrtaceae; genus Angophora; species Angophora floribunda. Next base: position 971,169 of record CM024710.1, read on the forward strand.
AAAGGCAGCGAAAATTTGCAAACAGGGGAACACCCGGAGAGAATTCATGAAGGAGAGAGTGGGGCACAATGGAGAAAGGGAGCAGCCATGCACGGAGAGAAGGAGGAGATCGTGGACACCCTGAGCAAAAGAGATGATGAAGACTCGATCCTTTCCACTTGTTGCGAACGTAGTTGCTGTGAGTTTGGCGTGGCCGCTTTATGCCGGATCTTTGCGATCATCCACACTCGACCAGACTAGATCTCACATTGGGACGTGATCTCTCTTGCGATTGTTCTTTAATTTATCTTTGCGCAAGTGCTTCATTAGCAATAGAAAGCTATCGACGAGTACCTACGAAAATTGAAAAAAAGATCCCAACCCTTTTATTTGCATGAATATCAAATTGCTCGATTCGCAATGTATTTACTGCTAATGTGATTCCCCTGAGATATTAGGCATATTCCAATTAGGTGAAGTTTTTGTGTTGTGTTAAAAAAATCTCAATAATCAAAAAGTACTGAGCCGAGAGACGTCGGATTAGATTTTTGATTATTGTGATTTTCTGTCTTGGGTCTTGATGAATTGCATGTCATATGTCATTAGAGTAAAAATCATGCATATTAAATCTAGACTAGAGTAATATATATAATTAATTTTAGAAAAATCCAAAAAAAATAGATGTCATCCCATTTAGAAATTATGTTTAGAGCATGAATTTTTAGTTATAGTTTATTTGGCTTTAAGGTTGATCATGATTCTTACATTTATTCTTCTGGACTTGTTGAATGTTATTGATTGTGCTCCGCATGATCACTCATTTCCATGTTAGTGGCTTAGGTTAAAATCAACTAAGACTGCTTTCAAAAAAATGTTTTTTTGAAACTTAAAGAGAAATGGTACCGAAAGGACGCTAGTTCAACTTAGCATAACCATGTCCCCGAACCTATTGAATTTTTGGTTCGCAGAAGTAAAGTATTTTCACATACTTTACTTGGGTTTCTAATCAACCCTAATTAATTAGTGACGACTCCTAATTGAATAAAATTGCATGTTTAACAATGTTAAATTTTGAGTAGCATAACCATGTCCCAAACCTATTGAATTTCTAGTTCGTAGAAGTAAAGTATTCTCACATACTTTACTTGGGTTTCTAATCAACCCTAATTGATTAGTGGCGGCTCCTAATTGAATAAAATTGCATGTTTAACAATGTTAAATTTTGAGTACCAAGTTGCGGTTGGTAGGGCTTGGGAGAGTCCGCACTAAGCCTTCGGTTCCCATGGTGATTCACCTTCGGGAAGGTTGCAACAAAGTTTAAGCACAACTTTGACTTGAAATATTTGTGGCAATTGAGGAGCCCACAAGGGGGCTATGTAAGAGTAGCAACAATAATTATATTCCAAATTGTGACTTGACTTATAGTCAAACCAAAATGAATATTGTTAAGAATATGTGTCGAGGTTAAGCCCATGAAGGAAAATCTAAGTAGGTTTCCTAGTTGGAGTTGGATTCCTCATTTGATAAAATTTCCTGTTTAAATCAAATTAGTGTGTTATGCGCATGCAAGTGCGTGCGTTTATAAGACGTAGATCTTTTTCATGAAGAGGATGCAAGAGGTTACTTCTTTGTGAATTACACTTTGATGCAATCCAAAAGAAGCTTTTGATGTTCAAGCCACAAAATCTTATGGGTAACATTTGTGAATTCTTTTACGTGAGATTGAAGATTGCGTCATTAGGAATTGTGTGGTTAAATACTTTGTGTGGAATTGGTGTAATTGTAGGCTTGAAAATGCTAAGAGTGTATAAGTAACTTGAGTAAAGTTGATGCGGGAATATCAGACTTTGTCAATCGATCCAAGTTGAAGACGTTGATTATGGAAGAGAGTTGTTGATTCAATGGATAAGTTGTTGACTTCCTGGTTGTTGATGCCAATTTACAAGCTTGTTATCAATTTTAACACTACCAATCGACTATCTAGCAATTAAAGGTTGTTCATAACAATTTCCTTTGCTATTTGACGATCTTTCAATGTGTCAATTAGGTACCCAAGGAGGCAAACGAATTTAGAGTATATTTTAATTACTTTGCATCTAGCCAAGTATCACTAGTAAGTCATAATTGTGCCGTAGGTTTCAAGAGTCAAAAGTTCAAATCTCTAGGTGTTTTAATGCAATTTATGGTTCCTATGACTTTCTTATGTTTTTCTTGTTCCGATGTCTTTGATTAATTAGGTAGTTTCTTATCTTCAATGTTTAATCAATTTCCTATGTAATAATCCCTCTATATAATGAGGCGAATTCTCGAATGTAAGATAGTGAATTTTGAATATATAAATATTTAAGATTTTCCTCTATGTAAGCAAATATCTTGGAGAGTGGATTACTCTTGATTTCCATATCCTTGAAAGGTGGATTCTTTCTCCATGGTGAGCCAAAGAAGCATTGTATCCTTAGCTGGTGGTTTTCCTATAGGTCTTAGTGGTGAGTTTCTTCAATCTTGAAGTCTAATATCCTTGGCTGTTGATTTTTGTAAGCCTTGGTGGTAGGCTTCGTCAATCCTGTTCCTAATCCGTGACTAATGGCGCGTCCTGTATACCTTGATTCCAATTATATTCTATCCCTCATTTTGCATTTACCCATCATCATCCATCCCCCTTACACTCACACATTGTCAATAATCACTCAAAACAACTCTAGCTCATCTCCCAGTTGCATCAGTAGTTGTATTTCCATCATATTACTAGATTTATAGTAGATTCTTATGCTACTCTTGTCATGGAGTACATCCTACTAACCAAAGCATGTAAATTTTTTATTCAATTCATTTTATTAATCTATTTATTTTATTATTTGATCGTTTATTTCTCAAAATGGTACGCCATAATATTTTGGCACGTCTCTTTTCTTCATAGACATGCTCCCAAAATGGCGGCGTACTGGCCTAGCCACCTAATACAATCATCACAAGTCGGGGACACTATATTAGTATTCCCATTGAGTATGTTAGAACAAGCTCGCGTTTGAACCCGTAAGAGAAATCTGATCTAAAGCCCAGCCCATTGATTCAAACAAGGAAAATTGAACTTTTTTAATGTAACAACAATACTTGCTGGAGTTGTTTGATGATTCGGGAAAAAGACGTGGAAATTGATTTCCATGTTGGATCCGGTGAACAAAGATTTTCCTAGATTAATGTATGTATCATGGGTTTCATTTGGTGCAATTGGCGACGGAATTAGGCAAAGTTGTCTTATTCGTGGGATTAGATTTTACACTCAATTGGTGCAACACTTGTCCCAGAGAAAGATTATATAAATTATCATTTCCAAGTTGGAGTCGGTGAACAAGTTGTTCCCTAGTTTAACCCACACAAATTGTTTCATAGATCTGTTGTATTCATTTATTATCATGGGTTTGTTTCGGTGCTGCTGTTGATGTAATTTGGCAGAGTTGTCTTCTTCGTGGAATTTGATTTTACACCCAATTGGTAGAGGACTTCTCGTCACGGAGAAACTTAATTGGTGAATAAAGAAGGAAAAAGAACCCAAAAAAAATCAAATGAGATTTTTTCAATAGAAAATATTTTTTAGATCACTTTTTAGGTCTTAGCCAAACATGGGAAAATATTATTATTTTTCTGGAGAATGACTTCTTAACATTTTCAAAATGTTATATTTTCCGTAAAATAAATAGACTCTAAACCTTTTAACAATTTGCAAATTTAGTCCTTCCAATCAATTCGAACTAAAAATTGCAGCCGCAATGATCTAATTAGCACCAGCCATTCACGTGGCGTTCACATTGATTATTTTTGTAATTTTTTAATTACTGAATTTTTTTTCTTAGTTTATCATTTTCTTTTCTTTTTCCCTTTGCCAGCCTTTTTTGAGCCTCATTGATGGCCAGTGAAGGTCATTGGCCTTAGGTGAGGGATGCCCACACTTGGGTTAGCGAGGACCGCCCTCATCGACTTCGGCGAGAGTCGCCGTCAATTGGCCTGGTGAGTGCCTCTCTTGCTTGGGTAGGGGAGGGGATCATCAGGGGCAAGGGTTTCCCTTGCTAGATTGGGTGAGGGCAGCCCTTACCTAAGGCTAGTGAGCTCAATCGAGCATCAAAAAGGCTCGGCAATGGCCGGCTTTAGGAAAAAGGGAAAAAGAACAAAGAAAATTTAGAAAAGGAAAGGAAAAATAAGAAAAACGCAGAAAATCAAATAAATTACAAAAATTATCCATGTCGGCACCAATTATACCATGTAGGATGTCATATGGCTGGCTCCAACTAAATCGCCGCCTCAATAATTTCTAGTCAAAATTGGCTAAAATGATTAAAATTTGCTAATCGTTAAAATTTTTTGGTTACTAGGTAAATTATCAAAAGGTTTAGAACCAAAATGGATGTAATTGAAAAATTTAGGACTCAATCGATAATTATTAAAAGGTTCAGGATAAAATTGGCACAATTGAATGGTTTATGATTGAATTTGCCACCGCATAATAGGTTTAGAATTTTTTAAAACAATTTCCCCTTTTAAGTTTGCAACTATCTCATGTGATTTGATGGGCAATAAAAAAAATGAATATTGTTTATAATCAACTTTCATATATACATATACGTGTGTGTTTATGTGCTTCTGTGGTAATTAACAATTTAACATGTTACATAACGGATTACCTAATGCAAAATGTGAAATAAGTTAGAAATATAAGAATTTATATCTACCTATAATAAATCACGTGTTTTATATGTATATAAGTCATTTTATACGCAAAGAACGAAAGCTTTCTCATAAATTCAACAAACATGAATGAGACATTAGCCTTTTTGATAATCACAAACATACCTGTATTGTTAGTGAAAATACAAGTATTTTACTAACATAGAGCTGACGTAATTACTTAGAAATATTACTTACGGGTTCGTTTGCTATTTCAAAGCAAAGGCATAATACAACTTGCTACTTGAGCTGCTCCACATTTGGGCCTGTTTCTTTCCGTTAAAGTCAAAGCAAAAATTCCACAAAATTTAGAATTTTTTTTTAAGTTTCAAAAATTTATGAAAATTAAAATGTGAAATAAAATGTGAATATTTGCAATTTTGTGAAAGTTTAAGTGTTTGGAATTTTTAAATAGATAGGTTAGGTTGATCTGACTATGTAGTTCTTCTTGAGTCTATTTTAGGATGCGAGCGTTAGGACAATAAACTTGTATATTTCTTGGTGGGTAATGTGTAGATAAACATTCCGAGTTATAGTAAGGTAGATCTAGAAAATTGATTTTAGTGATCAGTTAAACTATGAGTAAACGTTTACGTGAGGAATGTCTGTGGCCAACAAGAATTTATTACAGCATTTGATTTCACTTTAGAAATCAATCAACATGTTACATAACGGATTACCTAATGCAAAATGTGAAATAAGTTAGAAATATAAGAATTTATATCTACCTATAATAAATCACGTGTTTTATATGTAAATAAGTCATTTTATACGCAAAGAACGAAAGCTTTCTCATAAATTCAACAAACATGAATGAGACATTAGCCTTTTTGATAATCACAAACATACCTGTATTGTTAGTGAAAATACAAGTATTTTACTAACATAGAGCTGACGTAATTACTTAGAAATATTACTTACGGGTTCGTTTGCTATTTCAAAGCAAAGGCACAATACAACTTGCTACTTGAGCTGCTCCACATTTGGGCCTGTTTCTTTCCGTTAAAGTCAAAGCAAAAATTCCACAAAATTTAGAATTTTTTTAAGTTTCAAAAAATTTATGAAAATTAAAATGTGAAATAAAATGTGAATATTTGCAATTTTGTGAAAGTTTAAGTGTTTGGAATTTTTAAATAGATAGGTTAGGTTGATCTGACTATGTAGTTCTTCTTGAGTCTATTTTAGGATGCGAGCGTTAGGACAATAAACTTGTATATTTCTTGGTGGGTAATGTGTAGATAAACATTCCGAGTTATAGTAAGGTAGATCTAGAAAATTGATTTTAGTGATCAGTTAAACTATGAGTAAACGTTTACGTGAGGAATGTCTGTGGCCAACAAGAATTTATTACAGCATTTGATTTCACTTTAGAAATCAATCAAAACAAGCATTATTTCGCGTAGATTTGGACCCCAATTTAATGCAAGAATAATCGGAGCGCGGGCAATAATTCTTTTAATTTATATTATACGCAGTACTTGAGTACAAGATTTGATGTCCTTTAATTTATCTTTAATGCGTTTAGAGAGCCACACGCGTCATTGTCAATTCATCTCCCTCTTCTCAACCAAAATTATTTATTAGTATCCCTACTTGCACTGTAATTTCTGAACAGACCGGTCCCTCAAGATTGATAATATACGCTTTTTTTTTTAATGCGTGAGTTTACGAGTGGACCTGATAATCAAGCACTCCATGCAGATATTGTAGGATCTAAATTTCAATTGTAATGTAAGAAGACTTATGTACTTATGTATTAGTCCACACACTCACACATTTCCTATGTGGGACAAATCACTTTGCAGTTTGTTTTACAAACAAATTATCAACACTTTCTAAACTATTTCATGCTATACAATGACTTATTCTAAAACACATTTACGATAATAATTTGTTTACTGTCACTAGAACCGGATGTCATTTACTTTAGGACGTGTTTGATAGCTTGGATAACACGGTGAAGACAGGACAAATTACTTTATCTAGCACTTGGAGGTGCACTTTAGATGGATTAGTCCAATTGGATAATTTATCTAGACAATAGGACTATTTAATACTCCACTCCAATGTTTGATTCGTAGTGGAAGTGCCATTGGCACCAGTGACGACCACAGTCGCGGTGGTTGCCTCTCTCTCTCTCTCTCATGAATTGGCGTATCACTGCAGAGGGGTGGTCTTGCAGTAATCTTGGCCACTATGTCATTTTATTTTATTGTATTTTGTTATCTCAATCACATCCTAGGTCCACATAACACTCATTGATTCAAATGGATCACTCCTGATATTAGTCAATATCAAGTTTTCTAATATAAATAGAAAAAATTGTCCAAATAATTCTAAATTTATTGTACATAAGTCAATTATAATTTATTTTGCAAGACAGAACACTAAAACAAGGAAATTGCTCCATATGATCCGACTGTGCTCTCCAAGGTACAACTTTTCTCAAGATCTTGGAAGGTGCTAAAGTGAATTCTAGCGAAACTGATCGGAAAAGAAGGGAAATCAGCCACATTAAAATTACCTTTTGAAGAGGGCCATTTGATATCCAAAACTGCTCCCACGTAGAAAAAATATCTTGAGGTCACTTTAATGCGCTCATGGAAGCATTGTAAATGTACAGACCAAAACTAATTAAGATTTTGTGGCACATATCAAACATATTTCTATGGTTAGTCCACGACATCTAAATAGACGTTTTGACGTATAACAATCAATAATATATCTTTTATTTTAAGTTTACCATATTTCACGTTCCAGAGAAATTTGTGACTCTGCAAATGAAAATAGAGACATTACAACTATGCATTTTGCCTCTCTTTCCCCACCTCAATTTGAATTCGGTCTCCGTCAATGAACTATGGAGAAGCATTTTCCCCACTACAAGTCATATATGAGACATCTCAAAGCAAATGCCAAATATCCAAGGCTCCATCCTAATCGGAAAAGCTAAATTAGTTTGACATCCTTATAAGTTTCTCTCGCCACAGTGAAGCACCAACCTATGCCCTATTTATTCACAAAAGACATACCGGATTGAAATCATCAGTTGTCTAAATGTTCAACAACTAATTGACCAGATAAAAGCCACACATGGAGAGCCTATTTATTTAGTAGTAACTTGCCCATTGATTTGTTTCTCATTCTTCTAGTGCTTCATGTAAATTTGTAGATCTCATTAGGCAATCTTGGTGTGAGTAGGAAAATTACCATAAAAGTCCTAAACCTATTGTAATTGTGTTGATTCAATTTAAACTTTTTTTTTGGCTAATTGAGTTTTAAACCTTTGACAATTGTACTGGTTTAGTCCATCTGGCTAAATTTGGCCAGCTAGTATTAATATGGCCGGCGATTGGAACAAACGACAATTTTTAATAATATTTTATTTTTTTTCAAATTATTTTTATTAATTTTTATCTTATCTTTTTTTTTTTTCCTTCCTCTTTATTTTTTTCCCTCCTATGTCCTTCTCCTCCTCCCTCCTTCATCCTTTGGCTCTAGCGATCGGCTAGAAGGGAGGGCTAGTTGATCACCGAACTGAGATAGCCCAACGAGGGCAAACTCGCCTAGCCACTGGCGAGGCAAGCCTTGACCAAATCGGGTGAGGGCTCGCCTCACCAATGGATCAATGAGGGTGAGTTGGGCGAGACCCAAAGTGGCAACCACCTTGCTGGACCTATAGAGGGTCTTCATCAAATCCTTGAGCACCTAGCTGCTCTTGTTGGCTAAATGGAGAGGTCACTTTCAACAGTGGGGCCCTCCATCTCCTATGCTTGAAGTTAGGGTTTTGGCTGGGGTAGTCGATCTAATGGGGAGGTTTGTTGGGATGGGAGGGAGAGGTGGTGGAGTAGGACAAGGAGGCCGAGAGCGAGAGGGGGAAGGAGCAAAGAGGGGGAGGGACCTAGAGCGGCAATTGTCAGATCTGATGAGCTTGTTGATCCACTAGTTGAGGGCAAGCTCTTGATAGATTCAACGAGGGCTCACCCCCTCGGTGGATAGGTGAGCTCACTCTTGCCCAGTCACGGCAAGGCAAGCTTGCCTGGCTACCTCCATTTGATGACTGGTCGACCCTCCCCTTTGGCCGATTGCCGAAGCCAAAGGATGAAGGAGGGAGGAGGAGGGAGAGGAAACAAAATAAAGAGAAAGGCAAAAAAAAAAAGGAAAAAAGAAAAGAAAAGAAATAAATTAAAAAATAATTCAAAAAATAAAATGTTATTAAAATATTGTTGCCAGCCTGCCGTCGGCCATGTCAGCGCCAGCCGGCCAAATTTCAAATAGATAGAACTGACACAATTACAAAAGATTTAGGATTTAATTAGCTAAACAATAAGTTTATGACTAAATCAGCACAATTACAGTAAATTTAGGACTTTTTTTGGCAATTTTCTGTATGATAAATACTTTGAATGGCATCAGCTCGTTGACTATTATTTCAAAACCCTCCGACATATCGAGTGGCGAGCTATCGGGAGTTGATATCTCGAATGCATGCAGGAACCTAGAGAGCATTGAATGCACCGATTGAAGGCCAAAGGACATTCCGGATATAATCTTCTACCACTTCTAAGCGGCATGCAATCAAACTTAGGGTTCTTCACATCAATATCCTTATGACTACTCAAGAACCTCTCAAGCCTAAACTTCAATGGTTCGGGCCATGCTTTTGGGTCGGTTTGAATTTTCCACAAGTTCAAGATCAACCTCATGCCTTTGGGCACAAAGTAGCCGTTGATGATGCATCCTTCAGTTGACAAATGTGGTGCGGCAAAAGGGACTGCTGGATATAATCGGAGTGTCTCCTTCACTATGGCGTGTAAGTAAGTTAGATTCATAATATCCGACTCTTTCACATTCACATTTGTCTTTGTTTGCCGATTTGAGCATCTAGTTCTTCTCGAGTTTTCCTTAGAACGGGAAGGTTGTTCAGCAACAAAGAGACCGCCCATATTAGGGCGGTTATCATTGTGTCAGTACCATCTGCTATAATCTCCTTTGAAGAAGAAATACATATTATTTTAGGAGCGATTTACGAAGAGGAGATAGACCAAAATCACAAAACTGTCTAAACAAAACTGCATATCAACTGATTTGTCGTCAATTCTATGACACTGTAGAAACAAACGTTAAACGTGGATGAATCAATCCGAACACGCATGAGGGCACAACACTCTCGAAGGCACAAATTTTATGAAAATTCTCTCATATTATATCATTAATCAGAAGAATAAGCTACATTATAAGGAAACAAAATGCATATTTATACCTAAAATAACATAAAGTAATTACAACATTAAAATGTGAAATAGATAAATTAGAAAGAAATTTTATCCTACTAAATATTAAATATCTAAATGATAACTATTAAAAATTGAAGCAAATCGCCTATTGTCATTACAAAGTGCTGTAAGACAAGGAAACAAACAAATAAATAAATAAATATATATATATATATATATATAATCTTTGAAAATATACGCTCGCGTTACTCTGCTAGTTTCAAATCAGATTTCCTTTGGCCTGTAACTTGTTCAGTTTAGAAGAGAAATGGATAATATTTTATAAAATAAAGTCCTAAAGCATTATTCAAGTAAGACAACAACATATGAGCAGTAGATTGATTAGAAAACTAGCACGATGGGTGTTAAACATCACATTGCAATCTTGATCACTGTAGTAACACAAACAATGTGCAATGGAAGTTTGATATCCATCTTGGTCTTGATGCGCACGCATTGGCATTTGAAGTAGAAAGAACTAAATTCCAAGAGAGGGAAAACAAGGTGTACCAGGCTTGTAGCTTTGATAACTGTATCAGCATCGAAACCTCCGATTTCCATGCCTTTAAGGGTCGAAAGCATGACATCTATGAAATCTCGATCACCCCTATTTTCACTCGAACTTTTGCTTTTCCTTTTATGCTTCTCTAACCATCCACTCAAGATTGTGTCCAATTCTTTGGCGGTCCTCTTCATGGACTTCTCATGGCCACCCAAGTCCAACCATCTCAAGAAAGGAAGAGCGTCCGCCACAGGAAATAACCCTAGGAATTGCAGGAATTCCCTCAAGGCATGATGTCACCGCCAGTTCTCTTCCCCATCCACCGTGGCAATGCCACTGTTGTAGCCCTTGCCGGCTACTATATTGAGGACGATGTTCATAGACAACCTTCCAAACCACTGCTTCAAGTCAACTAAGATATGGCCTGTGGTATAAACGGGCATAGTGTTAGACGTTTTAAATCGAAAACACATTTCTCTGTTTACTGTAGCACATGTTCAGTTTACTGAAAAGGCTTGGCTTGGCTTATTTCTCTACAGCAATAGTCCAATCGTTTGATAAGATACTTTCTCCTTCAATATTTGCCGATAACTATGATATAATGGAATACAGTACCATGTAAAATGGAAAATAAGGCATCTTAAACTTCCGTTGTATACATGAAAGTACCTGAATCATTCTTCTTCTCTGTGCAAAGCTTGTGCAACTCTTAAACGGCAATATCCGTCGCCAAGGCAACTATAGGATTGAGCAACGACTCGATCCTCCAGTTAGAGAGCATCTCCAAAGTGACGATTTTCCTCATTGCACGCCAATACTGACCGTAAGGAGCCAACCCGAGAAAGGCAGAGTTGTAGCCCATGACCTCAGTGGCTATTAGCTGTGGACGAGATGCAAGGGCATGGTCGTGCTTGGTGCAACATTCTTCGGCTATCTCGGAACTGCTAACCACTACAGCCGGGAACAACCCAAGCCTGACATTGAAGGTCGGTCCATACTTGTCAGCCATGGACCCGAGGGTCTTGTGAAGAAGATGGGATTTTGCTATTATGGGCAGATGCCCCCGATGGGCCATGCGCTGCAACTTCTGTTGGTGTTTTGGGCTTGCGAGATGAGCATGATTTGAGCCACACATGGATTGATAGGATGAAAATGGCAAGGATTATTCCATACAAGGAGGTGAAGCTCGGGTCTTGAAGCAGAGATCCCATTTGAAATAGGTTCATCAGTGAGTTGTGTGTCAGTTTATTTTTTCAAGGAAGGGCATATGACTTATTATACACATTTCCCTCCTAGGATCATCGAGCAATGTGTCAGTTTCTAAATTTGATAATTTACCAAGCTCATGGAATGGAATATTTTATATAATCATGTGTATGTAATAGACAAGCATGTACTATTAATTGCTATAAATATTTCTTTTTCAAAAATAAAAATTTAAGTTAGAGAGAAGAAAATCTTTAAATCTATCGAGCGAATGCATGTGATCGATGCAGTCCAAGTGAGAGTCAATGACGAAACTATAATAATTCACCTCCGATAAGACAATGTAAACATGCACATGCCCCCCCTACCATTCTTAAACAAAATATGGCTGCTTAATATTGCAACACGCGGAGTCTTTGGCCAAGAGAAGTCAATGAAAAGTCATTCTTTGTTGTTGTTAGGATCACCAATCGCCATGCCCATGTTACCTCTCTTTTACCAACTCCACCTGACATAGTCACATGGCAAAATACCAATGAGTTATATGGATCAAGATACGAACAATTTCACTTGAGATGAAATTTGTGTTTATGTTCCGATTGAGCTTAAAGAAGTTGCAAAGCACATCCTACGTGTTATAAGAAAACGATTCCTACATAAGTTGGAGTAATTGGACTTTTGTTTTTGCTGACAGTGAAAGCACACCAGCCTATAATATTTCATCCAAATATCAATATTTAGGTATTTATTTAATTAATGGATCGCGTATGGTGACCGCAAAGAAAGTCACTATTAAAAAAATAGGACTCACTTATATCCATTTTAAAAACAACTGAAGGAAGAATGTATTTTCTAAGAGGGAAAATCGAAAGAAGACAATGCTGACAAGCTGTTATTATTTGTTATGCAAGACAAAGTACTAAAACCTAAAATAATTGCAAGTTCGGGTAACTTGAAAAAACACAGATAGGTGTGGTGTGATGATAAATCTAAATACATCCCAATATATTGCAAAATGGATACGTTTTGACAGAAAAAATCACTATAATACTGTAATTTCGTGAAGTAGAAAATAGTAAATTGACGATAAGTTACTTAATTACATTAAGTAGAGCTCATTTACTAATTGTACGTGCACGAAAGTAGTTTATTCAGAAAAAGAAAAGGAAAAGTCACCTTAATAAAGAAAAACATGCAAATTTCTCCAGCTAAATGCACTTAGGGAAAACAGAATTAACACAGTACTAATTAAATATTGCGGTTTAGAATGTCAATATTGCCAAACCTTATCAATCATTTGACTAATCTCGCCAAATCACGATGGTCCATCCAAATACTCTCAAAATCTGGACTATGTGAAGGTATATACACACCATAAGAAACAAATTATGTGATGTTTGCCTCCAAAAAGAATAAATAAGAATTCAACAGGCATTCATGAGATCATTGTCCAAAAGATTGACACTGGATTCGATGGTAGCGGCTAAGATCAGGAGGATCTTCATTGGATGTCACTGTCATGCTTGTGACATACTAACATCTCATATTTGCTGTCGTTTAACATAGGTCAGGTCATCTTAACAAGCATATGCCAAAGTACGAAAATCCGAATTATTGATTATATATGTAGAACTAGGATGTGATTAATATAAAAAAAAAATTAAAATGGCATGGAGGCCGAAACTGCAAGACAAATTGGTATATTTTCAGAAGAAAGTCGGATATTGGTTTTTTTTTAATAAAAAAAAAAGTAGAAGAGATGTACATGAAAAAGAAGAAGAAGAAGAAATTACACAAGTATAATGACAACACAAAAATTGGAGACTTCCTATCTGATTAAAGCTAATCAGTGCCATGCAATCATTGCACATCACATTGCATTCTTTAAAACAAAAACAACAATAAAAAAGAAGAAAAAAGAAGACTCTGCACGTTATTAGGCTCCGGAGATATTGATTCATCACATTTTGTTCGTTGTCTTCACTTTACACATCTTTGTCGGAAGAAGCATACTTCAAGTGCCAAAACTTGGCACGTGTTGACAAATAAGTGCCAAAATTTCAATAATGACACTTAAGTGTCACTTTTTAAAAAAAAAATTGGACACTTAAATGCCAACTCCGACGAGGCTTGCCACAAATCTGATGTGGCGTTATTTTATTAATAAAATCGATCTATGTGGCTCTCATAAATCCAACGTAACTTATCAAAAATTCGACACAACTCGCTATTAGCACTTAAGTGTTCCTTTTTTGTTTAATTTTGGCATTTAAATGTATATTTTAGAAGTTTTGGTATTTATGTATCCACCCGTACCAAGCTTTGATACTTGGGGTGTCCGCACCCCTTCTTTGTCAATAATATGTAGATAAAAAAAAGTGGGATACATTAAGATAGATCTAGAAAAATGATTTATTAAGTGATGAGATTAACTATGTAAGTAGACGTTTAAATGAGGGATGTTATGTAGCCAATTTGAATTTCTTAGGGAAAATTACTAAAAATTAACCAAAACATATTACAATTGTCAATTTAGTTTTAAACTTTTTTTTGGGCCAATTGAATCATAAACCTTTTGCATTTGTGCTAATTCAATCAATCCACCAAAATTGGTTAGCCGATGCTGATATAAACATTGACCATTTACGTGGTGCCACCAGTGCTGATGTGGACAAAATTTAATAATATTTTAATATTTTTCAAATTTTTATTTTTATTTTTATTTCTTCTTCTATTTTTTCTATTCTTCACTTCCTTCTTCCTCCGATTGGTAGGGCTAGCAAGAGCTTGGCCATGGCTAACGAGGCTTGACCTCACTAGTCGAGCCTCACCCAAGCTGCCCATTGGGCTAGGCGAGCTTCACCCTCAACCCTTGCTAGTGGCTGGGCGAGGGTGAGCCTTGCCAGCCTAGCAAGTGGTCTCATCAAAGGTTGGGTGAGGCATAATGTCATCGGATCTGATAATGTCAAGCCTCACCTAGCCATAACCATGCTTCATCGAGGTTGACCTTGCCTTTGGTCGGGCATGAGCCGGGGACCAACTAGAGGAAGAAGGAAGAGAAAGGGAAAAAGAAAAAGAAAAAGAAAAGAACATTAATAAAATATAAATTAAATTTGTCCATGCATGCCTTACGGGTGAGCATTGGTCTAGAGTTGCTTGGACTGACCCTGAATCAATCCAACCCAGTTGGTTTTAGTCCGATTCCCAAGGAGACTAAGTTGGTCCAACCCAAACAAATTTTTGTACATAATATATATTAAATATAATATAATTATATATCTATATATTATATATCATGTGATTTAGTCTACTCAAAATTTAGCACATTCTTATCTATTCTCTTTGAGTTTGTAGTGTAAATTAAAAAGTAGAAAGAAAATCAGCCCTAATTCAACAACAAAAACCCTCTTCACTTGCCTTGACCTCACTCACCTCTATTTACTCGTCTCGCCACTCACCTTTGTTCCCTCTCCTTGCATGTTTGTTATTATGGTATGTTGCTTTTAGCAAGTGTAAATTTCTATTGTTATCTTATTTTAAATTCATGTTTAATATGTATTGGTGTTCATAATTTGATTGTTTAATATCGCATTGTTGATGGATATATAATTTGAAATATTATCTTTCCTCTTATAAGGAATACAAAAAATGGAAAAAAAAATGGATTGGCCCTAGGTTGACCCTAAAACCAGACAAGAACCATAGTTTGGTATGATCCTCGATCCCAAGCTCAACAGGGTTGGTCCTCCATCCCAAAAATTGGGACCAACACCATGCGGCTACTCATTAGGTTTGGTGTTAGACCGGCCTAATTTGGACTATGCTCACCCCTAGCCAACTCTGGTGACGCCACGTAGGATGACTAACATCTATGTCAGTGCCAACTAGCTTCTAATCGACCAAAATTGGCCAAATGGACTGAATTAGCATAAACATAAAAAGTTTAGATTCAATTAGCAAAAAAAAATTATAACTAAATTAGCACAATTGCAAAATCTTTAGGACTTTTTTGATAATTATCTTGAATTTCTTAAATCATTTGATTTCAGTTAAGAAATCAATCAAAATGAGCATCATACCATTTAGATTTTGGCCACCAATTTTCTAGAGAGAATGCAAAAGATGATATTCAAGAAAATCTATTTTCTTGCAGCAAATTATTGTTAATTGGGAATATTGTTCAAAAAGTTTTAAATCTATTGCACTATTATCAATCCAATCATAAACCCTTCAATTTTGCCAATTAAATCCTAAACCTTTTTACTTTTTGCTAATTAAGTCTATCTAGTCAATTTTGGTCAAAACTCATTGATGAGGATGCCGGCGAAGACACGTAGAACATACACGCTAACTTGAATAATTTTTCATAATATTTTTTTGAATATTTTTTGCTTCTTCCTTTTGCTGGTGGTCAGCCACTGGCCATGGTTGAACCGGAGTGCGGCTAGGCAAGGGCAAGCCCACCCATTTGGAGCATAAAGCAATAAATTCCGAATGTTGGGAAACAAGAATTACCAATATTGTCCATTTGATTTTAGAATTATCCACTAACATGTGAGGTGATCATGCGGGTGCGCAACCATCAACATAACAATCAGCAACATGAGGAAAGCAATAAATAAATTGTAGGAGAGAATAAACGCCTAACATTATTAAGAGATAAACAAATGACGGTCCTAATTAAACTAAAGGGGAACCATAATCATCGCATCACAATCATGCAATCAAGAGCAATTGTATCCGAGGATAATTAAAACCCTAAGGTGTTTGTTCAATTTTAAGCACAATCTTAGGCCGATGATTTTCCTACACCCATTGAAGAGAAAACAAGACTTACCAATATTGTCCATTTGATTTTAGAATTATCCATAACTTGAGGTGATCGTGCGATCAGCAACCATCAACATAACAATCAGCAACATGAGGGAAACAGTAAATAAATTGTAGGAGAGAATAAACGCCTAACATTATTAAGAGATAAACAAATGACGGTCCTAATTAGACATCAAGAAGCGGTGATCTCGAGGATAATTAAACCCAGGTGCGGGTTTGTTCAATTTTAAGTACAATCTTAGGCCGATGATTTTCCTACACCCATTGAAGAGAAAATTGTCCAAGAATTATTTTAAAGCTTTCTAAGGAACTTTAAAATAAACTTGGAATTTTTGGGATTTTTGAAAAAAAAATTGGAATTTCTAATATTTTA
Source organism: Angophora floribunda (assembly GCA_014182895.1). NCBI lineage: Eukaryota > Viridiplantae > Streptophyta > Magnoliopsida > Myrtales > Myrtaceae > Angophora > Angophora floribunda. The sequence continues at coordinate 988,057 of CM024710.1, forward strand.
ATATTTTCGACTTTTTTTCTAAAAAAATATTTTTTTTTCCAAAATTTTTATAAATTTTCAGGTTTTTGAATTTGCCATGAATTTTCTGAAATTTCGAATTTTTAATGATTTTTTTAATTTTTTATTAAAAAATAATTCGGGCCGGATCAGGAAACCCGGCCCTGCTGACCCGATTAGGACCCTGTCGGTCCGGGTTGGGTTAAAGGAACCGGGCTGTCCCTAAGCCCACTAAAAAAAAGAAGGCCCACACGAATTTTTTAAAGATGGGGACAACTCTCAGCCCAAAACCCTTCAATTTTTAATTTGCTCTCGGCCTAGTCGTTCCTGGCCCGTGACGAACCCAGCCCACAATAGCCAGTAGAAGCCCATTTTCCCTATTTCTCTTTTTCGGCCTTTTCTTTTTATTCTTTTCTTTCCAATTTTTCTTCTTCTCTTTTTTCTTATTTTCTCTTTCTTCTGGTCTTCTTTCCCCGAGGCTGCAGCCCGCCTGACGCTTTGCCGAGGCATGCTCCACCCTGGGCCTCGCCCACACGACAACACCGGCGATCGGCCCATCACTCAGCGTCAGTCGTCCAATTCAACTGACAATCACCACTGTCGGCCTCAGCTATCACCATAGTCGGCGCAAAACTGAAGTCTCGAGCCCTAAAATTTCATATGAACAAAACTATGACGATTCAAATAATAATGCAAGCTTGAGTAAACAACACAACGGAAGGGACTCAAACTCGTACAAAGACGGTACCACAGAAACAAACTTAGCAAAAACCGTTTCCAAAGCTCACTTGGACATTTCATCAAACATCTAGGCTGCACTAGAGAGAGAGATTATCGATTCAACTGAGACTCAAACTCGAGCCGGGACGCTCGACGAAGCAAACCAGAACACAGAAAAGCTTGACGGGGAACTTGCGGGGCCGGCGTTGGCATGAGCCAAATGGCCGCGAGCTCCCGCCCAGAGAGCGGACAAGGCAAAACAGAACACAAAGAACAGCCTACCGGGTTCAGCTTGAGGACGCCAGCTAAGGAGCGATCAGACGGAGCTCGCGAGTGGCCAAGGCGTCGGCTGAAGCGCTCTTGCTTTTCCTCAGTCACTGCCTTGCTTGGATTCTCTCCCGCCCTCTCAGTTTTTTTTTTCTCTCGGATCCCTTTTCTGTTTGTTTTACTCTCTACTGGACAATTCCAGGCGCAGGAGCGGAGGCACGGCAGTAGGTCGTTGGCCACGAGTCAGGTGTGGCTGTCGACGGTCTTTCGCTCTCTCCTTCTGCTCTCTCTCTCGAGCTCTCTCGGCTGAGCTCCAAAAACCGCCTCTCTCTCTCTCTGTTTCTTTTTTTGAGTTCCCCCTCTTTTTTTCCGACTTGCCGCTGCTCTGACTTGCTGCTGCTCCTCTTTTGCCCTGACTTGTCGACCTCAACCCTACCGCTTGACCTCCTACAGCAACCTGCTTCCTCGTTTTTTCTGCCTCTATTGTTGCTTCCGCGCGTGGAGAAGAAAGGAGGAAGAAGAAGGTCGAGCGGGCCGGGCCGAGGCCAGGAGAGAAGGAAAGAAGAAGAATGAGCCAAGCCCGTGCGGGAGGGAAAAGAAGAAAAGAAAGGGGCTGGGCAATGGTTTTTATTTATTTATAAATTCGATTTTTTAAAAAAAAATTAATTAATTTTAATTTTAAAAAAATGGGACTAATCCCAAATTCTTAATGCTACTAAGTCTTAAATAAAATGGTAAAATTTAGGTGTAAACAAAAGGTCATAAATCAAAAACTTCTGGTGGTGTTTTGAGCTTGTGCGAGATGGCCTACATGGATAGGATAATTCCATACGAGTGGGTGAAGTTCAGGCCTTGACGCGGAGAATCCATTTGCAATAGATTCATCGAGTTATGTGTTAGTATTTTTGAAGGAAGAGCATTTGACTTTCACACCTTCTCCTCTTGGATTATTGATACTTCTATAAAGTACAATCAATATAAAATAATTTTCCAACTGAGCTTAAGAAAGTTAGATAGCCTAGAAGGATTATTGTTTACTTCCCTATTACTCCGAGAGACGCACATTCCTCATGTTATGAAAACACAATTCCAACATAAGTTTGGAGTATTTTGACTTTTGTTCTTATGGACACTTACTGCATATCCGCAAGAATGTGGCCGACTGAGTACGCAAAATGGCATTGTTTACACGATGAAAGAAAGTCATTATACGTTGCCCCAATTTTAAAAAGAGAAAATTTTTGGAATGGACCCACAATGGTTTTTTTTTTAATGGGACTAATCCTTAATTCTTAATGCAACTAAGTCTTAAATAAAACGGTAAAATTTAGGTGTCAATAACAGGCCATGCACCGAAAACTTCTGGTGGTTTTTTGAGCTTGTGCGAGATGGAGTTGATCTGAACCCTACATGGATAGGATAATTCCATACGAGTGGGTGAAGTTCAGGGCTTGATGCGTAGAGTCCATTTGCAATTGATTCATCGAGTTATGTGTTAATATTTTTGAAGGAAGAGCATTTGACTTTCATACCTTCTCCTCTTGGATTATTGAACTTCTATAAAGTACAATTAATATAAAATAATGTTCCAATTGAGCTGAAGAAAGTTAGATAGCCTTGAAGGATTATTTTTTACTTCCCTATTGCTCCGAGAAACGCACATTCCTCGTGTTATTGAAACACAATTCCTACATAAGTTTGGAGTATTTTGACTTTTGTTCTTGCTGACATTTAGTGCATATCCGTAAGAACGTGGCCGACTGAGTACGCAAAATGGCACTGTTTACACGATGAAAGAAAGTCATTATGGGTCCCCCCAATTAAAAAAAAGAAAATTTTTGGAACAGACCCACAATGGTTTTTTATTATAAATTCGATTTTTTTTTAAATTAATTTGTTTAAAATGGGACTAATCCCTAATTCTTAATGCTACTAAGTCTTAAATAAAACGGTAAAATTTAGATGTCAACAACAGGCCATGCATCAGAGACTTTCTGGTGGTGTTTCGAGCTTGTTCAAGATGGAGTTGATCCGAACCCTACATGGATAGGATAATTCCATACGAGTGGGTGAAGTTCAAGCCTTGATGCGGAGAGTCCATTTGCAATGGATTCATCGAGTTATGTGTTAGTATTTTTGAAGGAAGAGCATTTGACTTTCACACCTTCTCCTCTTGGGTTATTGATACTTCTATAAAGTACAATCAATATAAAAAAATGTTCCAATTGAGCTGAAGAAAGTTAGATAGCCTCGAAGGATTATTGTTTATTCCCTATTGCTCCGAGAAACACACATTCCTCATGTTATGAAAGCACAATTCCTACTTAAGTTTGGAGTATTTTGACTTTTGTTCTTGCTGACACTTAGTGCATATCCGCAAGAACGTGGCCGGCTGAGTACGCAAAATGGCACTGTTTACACGATTAAAGAAAGTCATTATGGGTCACCCCAATTTTAAAAAAAGAAAATTTTTTGCCAGGGCCCACAATGGTTTTTTTATATAAATTCGAATTTTTTTAAAATTAATTTTAATATTTTTTTTTTAAAAATGGGACTAATCCCTAATTCTTAATGCTACTAAGTTTTAAATAAAACGGTAAAATTTAAGTGTCAACAATCGGCCAAGTTTTGAGCTTGTGTGAGATGGAGTTGATCTGAGCCCTACATGGATAGGATAATTCCATACAAGTGGGCGAAGTTCAAGCCTTGATGCGGAGAGTCCATTTGCAATGGATTCATCGAGTTATGTGTTAGTATTTTTGAAGGAAGAGCATTTGACTTTCACACCTTCTCCTCTTAGGTTATTGATACTTCTTTAAAGTTCAATCAATATAAAAAAATGTTCCAATTGAGCTGAAGAAAGTTAGATAGCCTCGAAGGATTATTGTTTATTCCCTATTGCTCCGAGAAACACACATTCCTCGTGTTATGAAAAAAAAATTCCTACATAAGTTTGGAGTATTTAGACTTTTGTTCTTGCTGACACTTAATGCATATCCACAAGAACGTGGCCGACTGAGTACGCAAAATGACATTGTTTACACAATGAAAGAAAGTCATTATGGGTCGCCCCAATTTTAAAAAAAAAAAAAAAGAAAATTTTTTGTCGGGACCCACAATGGTTTTTTTTTTTATATAAATTGAATTTTTTTAATATTAATTTTAATATTTTTTTTAAAAATGGGACTAATCCCTAATTCTTAATGCTACTAAGTCTTAAATAAAACGATAAAATTTAGGTGTCAACAACAGGCCATGCATCAGAGACTTCTGGTGGTGTTTTGAGCTTGTGCGAGATGGAGTTGATCCGAACCCTACAGGGATAGGATAATTCCATACGAGTGGGTGAAGTTCAGGCCTTGATGCGGAGAGTCCATTTGCAATGGATTCATCGAGTTATTTGTTAGTATTTTTGAAGGAAGAGCATTTGACTTTCACACCTTCTCCTCTTGGGTTATTGATACTTCTATAAAGTTCAATCAATATAAAAAAAATGTTCCAATTGAGCTGGAGAAAGTTAGATAGCCTCAAAGGATTATTGTTTATTCCCTATTGCTCCAAGAAACACACATTCCTCGTGTTATGAAAGCACAATTCCTACTTAAGTTTAAAGTATTTTGACTTTTGTTCTTGCTGACACTTAGTGCATATCCGCAAGAACGTGGCCGACTGAGTGTTGACACCTAAATTTTGACTATGTACTAAGATTAAATTGTCTAGAAAATTAGGGACTAATTTGGCCCTAACAAAAAGGATTTTTGCACCACCTAAATACTAATATCATTTGCATATGTTAAGTTTATTTTCTATCTTTATTTTACCCTATTTTCAGGTTTATTCTTATTATTATTTAAAAAGGAAAAAAAGAAGAAAAAAGAAGAAAGAGAGGCCCATAAAGAAGCTGGGCTTTCGCGCCCAGCCCTCTTCTTCCTTCTTTCTCCCTGGTACGGGCCTTGGGCCCATTCCCCTTTTGATCTTCCGCCTGGATCAGGGCCCATTCGGCCCCCTCACCTTCACGGCCCGGCCTCTCCATCTTCTTCTTCTTCTTCCCTGCTTCTTCTGCTGCACGCGAGAAACAGAGGAGCAGAGCGGAGGACAGAAGCTAGGGTAGCCGGCGACGGATGGGGACGTCTCGCATGCGCCATCAATGCCATCGCGCGAGATCCGGCGCAAAACCTGGGCGGGCGGAGGGGACGTCTTGGCGCGGACTTCTTCAATGCCGAGATGGCCCCAGCGGAGGTCACGCCGAGGTCACTCCGGTTCGGCTGAGGGAGAGCCCGGCTAACGCGCCGAGGACCGCCGGTCGGAGCACCTCTGTCGACCGGGCTCCTCGCCTATAAATAGAGGGGTTGAGCAAAGGAGAAGACACAGCAACACAGGAGCGAGAAAGAGAGATCTAGAGGAGAGGCGGGAGCTCGGAAAGGCTTCCCTTGGAGAGACATCCAGGAGGCTGAAATCCGAGCGACCGCCAATCCGAGAGAGATCCGAGAGGGAGAAATCGGGAGCCAGCAGGAGGGTGAGGCCACAGAGAGAGGGTCCAGCAAAAACAAAAGCGAAACAGAGAGAGGTGAGATCTGAGAAGTTCTGGAAAATCCAGATCTGAGAGAGAGAGAGCTGCGAGAAAAAGAGAACAGAGAGAGAGATTTGAGGGAGAAGGTGAGGTTGGAGAGGGAGTCGCCGTCCACCGCCCCTGAGTCGTGGCTGACGACCCTCCGACGACGACGTTCCCTCTAGCCGACGCGGCCAAGCCGAGCGCCGAGAGCCCCTTTTTCTGTTGTGCACTTCTCTTGTTCGTGGAAGGCCCGAACCATATCTGAGATTAGAGAGAGAAAGCTGTGGAGCCGAACCCCGGCGAGTTGCCGGGCCTAACGCATCCCCGACGCCGCCTGCTCACGCCGCTCCGCCGACGACCGCGCCCGAAGCTGTCGCTGTCCTGTCCGCACGACGGAGCCACCCATCAACCTCGGCTGAACCTCACATCGTCCCTGCTGCATGACCGCCGTCGTCCCTGCTGCCTCTTTGCCGCTTCGTCGTCGCGTCAGCTGGTCTGGCAACGACCGCCGCCGCTCGCCGTGGCCGGGCGGGGAGGCGCTCGGGGGCCATCCCCCATCGGCGCCGCAGAAGGACCTCCGCGGAAACCATGCAACGGAGAGGGCGGGGGAAGTCGGGTCATGACCGGGTCGCGTACAATGACCCGGTCGACCCGCTAGGGTTTGATTTTTGGGCTGAAACAATTCAGGCTTGTTGGGTCTTTTCTGTCTTGGGCTGGACTTATTTTATTTTGGGTTTGGGCTGGACTAATTATTTCTTTTTGTTTTAGGTACTGGGCCAGGCGAACTGGGCCCATTAGCCGGACCCAGCCCAGCCTCCGAAGCCCGGGCCCGTGCCGAGCCGAGTCCAAAGCCCGGGCCCGTGTCGGGCCGAGCCTGACCCGGGTCCGGCCGGTTTATTATAATAATATATTATTATTTTAATTATAAAATTTTCAAAAAATAAATAAATAATCCAAAAATATTTTAGATTTTCCAAAAATCAGAAAATCCGAAAAATATGTTTTATTTTCCAAAAAATCAGAAAAACCCCAAAATATTTTATATTTTCGGAAAATCCTAAAATCAAAAAAATTTATATTTTCCAAAAAAGGGAAAAAGCCAAAAAATGTTGTTTCAACAATGCATGGGAAATCCTTGAAAAAATGCAAAAATATCAAACCTGAGGGTTTAAACAAGATTAGGTCTGGAAGGGCGTTAGTGATTAACTAGTGAATCAAGTCCTCGATCCTGGGCTGCAGTTGCGCAGAAAGTAAAATATTTCTCCCAATATTTTACTTGGGTTTATAATCGACCCACCTCAAATCGATTAGTGGCGACTTTTTAAATGAAATGAATTACGGGTTAAAAACTCGAACCTTAAGTCGTGAATTGGTGGCTAGGAAGCCAGCTAAAGCCTGATGAGAGGCGTTCAGCCGCGCCATTAGCCTCCGGACGCGAAAAGGAGGTCGCGACACTGAGTACGCAAAATGACATTGTTTACACAATGAAAGAAAGTCATTATGGGTCGCCCCAATTTTAAAAAAAGAAAACTTTTGGTAATATTAACAAAGAAATCTTAAATTTATTGCAGTTTTGTCGATTGAGTTATACTTCTTCTTTTTTGTCAATTGATTCTATCCAACCAATTTTGATAGGAAATTTCTGATGAGGATGTCAATGATTTTACGTGACATGGCCAGTATTGATGTAGCTATTTTTTTAACAATATTTTAATAATTTTTAATTATTTTTACTTATTTTTACTTTTTTCTTGTTCTTTGGAGTGAGGGCTAGTGAACCTTGTTGGCTTTGGGCGAGGGCATTGTGGCTTCTCTAGCCACTAGGCAAGGGCTCATAGCCCTCGTACAATGCCCGTGTTGGCCAAAGTGAGGGTCGTGATGCCCTCACTTTGGTTGTTAAGGGCCTATACAAGGGCATGTATTTCCTTGCGCCAAAGAATGAAAAAATTATGGTTAGGCAATATAGTTGATTTTTCTATTCTTAAAATATTTGGTTACCCATGTATGCCTGAATAAGTTATGGTGATCTCAATTGGAGGGCAAGAAGCCCATTCCAAGGCTATGCACAGAGTCATCGAGATTGTCAATTGTGGTGTTTGAAATTAAATTCATCTGGTGTCAGTAAGGAATATATATTTAATGAGTCTCCAATACTTTTTGGTAGGAGTGATTGTTGCAGTGTTCATAGTAGATTTTGATAATGTTTAGTTCAAGGTGGAGTTGTAACAAGAATCTCTTGAAATAGTGGGTGCGGTAAAGTAGTCAACATAAATAATGCTTGTAGCTAGGTAGAGCATGTAAGGTCAACCGATGTGGTGACACTATTTCCATGTCTATGTGAGCAATTTTTGTAATTTTTCAATTTTCTGAATTTTTCTCTCCTTTTTCTTTTCTTTTTCTTTTTCTTCTCTTTTTTTTTTTTCCCTTTTCCCCTTTTTCCCTCCTCTAGCCATGAGCTAGGGACATTTGCACTTGGGTCAATGAGGGTTGCTCTCGTCGACCCTGATCCGAGCAAGGATCAACCTCGTCAAATCTACAAGGGCAATGCTCACCCTCGCCCAACACAAGCGGGGGCAACCATATCTTGGGCTAGCAAGGGTGAGGGTGGTCCTCACCTGGCTAACATGACAACTCTCACTATCTCCGAAATATAGTCTTTCTAGCCAATTTTGACTAAAAATCGCTAACACAATAATTGGTCAACGACGGTCATGCTACATAGCACGGTTAGCGCTGATGTGGACAATTTTTACATTTCTCATTTTTATGGATTTTTTTTTTCCCCTTTACCGGCCATCGCACGATATTAGTCAATATCATGCTATCTGGTATAAATTGGATTGACTCGGAGCACTAGAAGATGTAGCACTAGAATTTAGACTATTTTCATCAAATAAAAAGAGGCGTGGAAATTTTTCAAACATATTGATGAATCGAGAGAAAATGATCCCCTACAAATAGAAAGAGATTCCTTCATGTACAAGTCATGAAGAATTGAGCTCGACGGATATCACTTGAGTTGAATTAGCCATTTCAGTAAATCAACAAAGGATACAATCAACGATTGAAGAACAGTATCTCTTATACACACTGTACAAAGGTTAATTCAATCATAAATTTTTCGATGAGAAAAACAATGCCTCCAAACTATTATGTTTTGTTTTGCAAGACTAAATACTAAAATAAGGAAAATTGCCCCATATAATCCTATTGTGCTCTCCAAGGTACAACTTTTCTCGTAATCTCGAAAGTTGCTAAAGCGAATTCCCACGTAGAAAAAATATCCTGAGATCGCCTTAATGCGCTTACGGAATCATTGTGAATGTAGGAACCAAAACTAATTAAAGATTTTGGCAGTATTCAAGTTAGAGGAGAAGAATCAGTCATTTTAAAAATGGGGGATTGCCCTTCTCCTACCGTTACTGCTCAACCTAATAACAGACAATTAACATGTTGCACTTATCGAACATATTCTATGGTCAATCCATGACATCTTAATAGACTTTCTGGGGAATAAGGATCAATAATATATCTTTTATTTTAAGTTTCCCAAATTTCACATTTGAGAAAATTTTGCAACTCTGCAAATGGAAATGGAGACATTATGACTATGGATTTCACCTCTCTCTTTCCCCACCTCAGTTCGAATCCGGGCTCTGTCAATGAACATATTAAGTATGGAGAAGCATTTCAAGCACCCACAAAATAAGAGCAAACATTATAAATCATATCTGAGGCATCTCAAAGCAAATGCTGATCAGCACAGCTAAGTTAGTTTGACATCTTTGTAAGTTTCTCTTGCCATGGTGAAGCACAAACCTAATTCCTATTTATTCACGAAAGACGAGCTGAATTGAAATCGTCCGTTGTCTAAATGCACAACAAATGATTGACCAGATAAAAGCTAGACATGGAGAGCCTATTTATCTAGTAATAACTTGCGCATTGTCTTATTTGTCATTCTTCTAGTGCTGCTTCATGTAAATTTGTAGACCTCTTCAGGCAATCTTGGTGCGAGCAATACTTCGAGTGGCGTCAACTTGTTGATTGTAATTCCGAAACCCTCTGACATATCCACCGGCAAATTATCGGGAGTTGATATCTCGAATGCATGCAGGAACCTAGAGAGAATTGAATGCACGAATTGAAGGCCAAAGGACATTCCAGGACAAATTCTTCTCCCACTTCCGAACGGCATGAACTCAAACTTAGGGTTCTTCACATCAATATCCTTCTGACTACTCAAGAACCTCTCCGGCCTAAACTTCAATGGTTCAGGCCATGCTTTTGGGTCGGTTTGAATTTTCCACAAGTTCAAGATCAACCTCGTGCCTTTGGGCACAAAGTACCCGTTGATGATGCAATCTTCAGTTGACAAATGTGGTGCGGCGAGCGGGGCTGGCGGGTATAACCGGAGTGTCTCCTTCACTATGGCGTGTAGGTAAGTTAGATTCATAATGTCTGAGTCTTTCACATGTCTTTGTTTGCCGTTTTGAGCATCTAGTTCTTCTCGAGTTTTCCTTAGAACGTGAAGATTGTTTAGCAACAAAGAGACCGCCCATGTTAGGGTCGTTATTGTAGTGTCAGTACCACCCGCTATAATTGCCTTCAAAGAAGAAATGCATATTATTTGTAGGAGCGATATATGAAGACTACATAGATCAAATCACAAAACTGTCAAAACAATGAAAAATTCCGAATAAGGGTGAAATGCTCTCATTTTCTCAAATAAGAGCTTAAAATAGATATCATTTCAAATAAGGGTCTGAAATGCTCTTATTTTGTCATATTAGTATCAAAAAAAGCCATGAACTCACTGTAGATGAAGGGTAATTTCGTCTTTCAATTTTTTTAAAATTTTCATTCCACAAAAATATTTAAAATTTAAAAAAGGAAAAAAAAAGGAAGAACATGCACGAGAGGGAGGGACTCCCTTCCACCTATGGTCAACGCCCAATTGCTGGTGGGGCAGTGACAAAGGGTGGTGGGGCAGTAGTGAAGGGTGGCGAGGTTGTTGGCACTCACCGACTAGAGGCAATGGCCTAGCCCTTACTGGAACCAAGAGAGGGCGAGGACCCTCTCGTAGATTTGGGTGAGGTTCACCCACCTCCGCGGGTGTTTGGGCAAGCGTAGCTGGCCCTCACACATGCCTAGCGACCCTTACCTAGTGCCCCCAAACATGGAGCAAGTTCCAAGGGCGCTAGGCGAGGGCCAACGACATTTGGCCAAGCCGCGGCAAGGGCGAGTGACCCTTGCCCAAATCTGGGAGATGATCCCCACCCTCTCCCGATTCCAACAAGGGTCAATTGGCCCTCACCTCTGATCGGTGAGGGTGCCCAGTCCTCACCCAAGCATCGGCGACCATGCCGCCCTTCACCGTTGCCCCACTAGTAATGGGGCGATGGCCACATGTAGGATGAAGCCCCCTCATGCTTATGTTTTTCTTTCCTTCTTTAAAAAAAATTAAAAAAATTAGTTTAATTTAATTTATGTTTGGATGAAAATGTCCATGATCAGCTAGAAAATTTTGCTAGTCGACAAGACTAGATCCTTGTTTGAAATAACCATAACCACTTCTGGCCCTTCTTTGAAATTGACATAGCCACTTCAAACCCTTATTTAAAATAAGGTTTATTTTAGGTCCTTATTTGAAAAAATGAGACCATTTTGAGCCCTTAATTGGAATTTTCCCTCAAAATGAAATTGCATATCAACTCGTTTGTTGTCAACTCTGTGGTACAGTAGAAACAAACAATAAACATGTATGAATCAATCTGAACACACATAAGGGCACAACACTCTCAAAGGCACAAATTGGAAGAAAAGTCTCTCATATTGGATCTCTAATTAAAAGAATAAGCTACATTATAGGGGAAAAAATTGCATATTTCACCTAAAAAGAACACATGATAATTGCAATTTCAAAATGGGAAATAGATAAACTAAAAAGAAATTTTATCGTACTAAATCTTAAATATTTAAACGATAACTACTAAAAATTGAAACAAATCACCTAATGTCCTAACATAATTTCCAAAGTGAAGTGAGACAAGGAAACGAATAAAAAATATTATCTTTGAAAATATACTCCCGCATTAATCAGCTAATTTTAAATCAGATTATTTTGGCTTATAACTTGTTCAGTTTTGAAGAGATGCGAATACTGTTTTACAAAATAGAAGTCCCAAAACATTATTCAAGTAAGACAATAACATATATAAACTGGAGATTCATAAGAAAACTAGTTTGATGTGTTAAACATCACATTGCAATCTTGATCACTACAGTAACACAAACAAGGTGCAACAGAAGTTTGATATTTATCTTTTGTAAGTTCAAACTCGATAATTTAATCAGTAGAATCCAAGAATAGGTTAAGAGTGAGACTTAGTCTTGATGTGCACTCACTAAGCATCTGATGTAGAAAGCAGTAATTCCAATAGAGGGAAAACAAGGCATACCAGGCATGTAGCTTTGGTAACTGTATCAGCATCGAAACCTCCGAGTTCCATGCCTTTAAGGGTCGAAAGCATGACATCTATGAAATCTTGATCATTCCTATGGTCCTTCAAGTTTCTGCTACTCCTTTTATGCTCCTCTAACCAACCACTTAGGATTGTGTCCAATTCTTTGGCGGTCCTTTTCATGGACTTCTCATGGCCACCCAAGTCCAACCATCTCAAGAAAGGTAGAGCGTCCGCCACTGGAAACAACCCCAGGAATTGCACGAATTCGCTCAAGGCATGATGGCACCGCCAATTCTCTTCCTCATCCACCACGGCAATGCTGCTGTTGTGGCCCTTGCCGGCTACTATTTTGAGGATAGTGTTCATAGACAGCCTTGCGAACCATTGCTTCAAGTCAACACAGATATGGCCTGTGGTAGAGACGGGCATAGTGTTAAACTTTTTAAATCGTGTTCTGTTTATTGTAGCACATAATCCCTTTACTGAAAAATGCTTGGCTCCGCTTGTTTCTCTACACCAGTCGTTAAATTGTTTCATTAAATGTTTTCTCCTTCAAGTCGAGCCAATAACTTTTATGTAATGGATTACACCACCATATAAAAGGGAAAAGAAAGCAATTTTAAACTTATGCCATACCCATGAAAGTACCTGAATCATTCTTGTTCTCAGTCCAAAGCTTGCGCAACTCTTTAATGGCACTATCCGTTGCCGCAGCAACTACAGGGTTGAGCAACGACTCAATCCTCCGATTAGAGAGCAGCTTCAAGGTGGCAATTTTCCTCACTTCTCGCCAATACGGACCGTAAGGAGCCATCGGAAGAAGGGCATTGTTGTAGCCCATAACTTCAAAGGCTAATAGCTGTGGGCGAGACGCGAGGGCAAGGTCGTGCTTTGTGAAACATTCTTTGGCTATCTCGGAGCTGCTAACCACTACGGCCGCGGACAACCCAAGCCTGATGGTGAAGATCGGTCCGTACCTGTCGGCCATGGATGCGAAGGTCCTGTGAGGAAGATGGGATTTTGCAAGCATGGGCATGTGCCCTATGATGGGCCATGCACCGGAAACTTCTGGTGGTTTGAGCTTGCGAGATGAGCTTGATTTGCGCCATACATGGATTGATAGGATGAGGATGGCAAGGATCATTCCACACAAGAGGGTGAAGTTCGGGTCTTGAAGTGGAGACTCCATTTGAAATAGGTTCATCAATGAGTTGTGTGTCTGTGTATGATTTCAAGGAAGAGCATGCGTCCTAGGATCATCGGCTAGTGTGTCGGCATCTAAATTTGATAATTTGCCTAGCTGATAGCCGGAACATTTTAAGTATGTATCACTTGTAAGTAACAGATAAAACTTGTATGATTAGCCACTGTAAAGATTTTCTTTTTTTTTAAAAAAAAGGTACATGGTACGGAGAATAAAATTTTAAATTTAAAAGGTAAATGGACGTGATCGATGCAGCCAAAATTAGAGTAATATGCACATGCTCTCTCGTACCATTCATAATCAAAATATGGCTGCTTAATATCGTAACCAGCGGATGTCGTTGGCAAGTCGATGTAGATGTCCAATTTTTATTTTTATTTTTTTGTCATTAGGTTCCTCGATCACCATGCCCAGGTTACCTCTCGATGCAGGTGTCAATTCTTCTTTTTTTGTCATTAGGATCATCAATCACCGTGCCCAGGCTACCCCTCTTTTACCAACTCCCCCTGCCATGGTCACATGGCGAAAGAAAACCTGTAAATGCCCATGAGTTACCTGAATCAAGATACAAATAATTTCACTTAAGTTAAAATTTGTGATTTTGCTCCGATTGAGCTTAGAGAACATGCAAAGCCTCAAGGCATCATTGATTATTTCCTGGGTGCTACGAGAAAAGCACATCCCACGTGTTATGAGGAAACGATTCCTGCATAAGTTGGAGTGATTGGAATTTTGTTAAAGATGACTGAGAGCACACCTTTAATATTTCGTCCGTGCATCTATCTTAGGTCTTTATTTAATTAATTGATCGCGTATGATAACCGCAAAGAAAGCCACTATTAAAAAAGTAGGACTCACTTATATCCATTTTAAAAACAACTGAAGGTAGAATGTATATTCTAAGAGGGAAAAACCAAAGAGGACAATGCTGACAAGCTGTTATTATTTGTTATGCAAGACAGCACTAAAACATGGAACAATTGCAAGTTCATTTAACTTGAAAAAACACAGGTAGATGTGGTGTGATAAATCTAAATACATAATAGTATGTTACAAAATGTGTACGGTTTATCAGAAAAAATACTATAATACTGTAGTTTGGTGAAGTACAAAATAGTAAGTTGACCATAAGTTACTTAATGGCATTTAGTAGAACTCATTACCTAATTGTACGTGTACGAAAGAAGTTCATCAGAAAAAAAAAAGTCACCTAAATAAAGAAAAACGTGGAAATCTCTCCAGCTAAATACACTTAGGGAAAACTTAATTAATACAACACTAATTAAATATTGTGTTTTAGAATATCAATATTGTCGAACCTTATCAATCATTTGACTAATCTCGCTAGATCACGACGGTCCTCCCAAATACTCTCAAAATTTGGACTATGTTGAGGTATATATAGACTATGAGAAACAAATTACCTGATATTTGCCCCCAAAAAGAATAAACAAAAATTCAACGGGCTTTCAGGGGGTCATTGTCCAAAAGATTTATGCCAGAATCGATGGTGTCGGCCAATATCGGGAGGATCTTCCTTGGATGCCATATTGATTGATTATGTGGACCTAGGATGTGATTGAGATAAAGAAAAAAATTAAAATAGAATGGACGCCGAAATTAGTGCAAGACAAATTGGTATATTTTCAGAAGAAAGTCGGATAATGGTTTAAAAAGAAAAAGAAATTGCACAAGTAAAATGACAACGCAAAAATCGGAACCTTCCTAACTGATGAAAGGTAATCAGTGCCGCGCGCATTGCGCATCTTCAGTCTTCATGCGTCATCGTAAACTCATCTTTCCCTCCTTCAAAACAAGTTATTGGTTAATGTCACTATTTGTGTTGCAATTTATGAATCGATCGGCTCCATCAAGTTTGATAATATAAGTATAATCTAAGTGTATGTTGTACAGACCTAGTCCAACAAGGATGGGGAGTGGTTACTGGAGTCAAAGGGCCCAAACAAGGAATGGCTCCTGACAAACTTCTAGGATGGCGAATGGGGTAGAAATGAACCGAACCATATGCTGAATAGGAGAAAGTGATTCTTGGATATATGTGAAAAATAAAATTAACTCACATAAGTGTTTTTTGATGTAATGACAAACTTTACTTTAGAACTCTAAAGTTAAGCAAGTCTAGACTAGAGCACTATTAGGATAGGTGACATTTTGAGAAAGTACCCGCATGTATGTCAAAGGATAAAATCATGAGGCTTAATATGCGATAGGCCAAAATGGACAAAACCTCTATGAATTAATTTAGGGATGTTACACATGCAATAATTAAATCAACCTTTATGTTTATTTTAGATTATTTTACCATTTACGATTTAGTAACCTGTTTAGTTAATTTGTTACACCCATGGATAATAGATTGGTCTAAGCTCCACCACTACCTGACATTGGTTCATTATTATTTTAAAAGAACTCTTTTGATTTAGTTGAATCCA
The DNA here is from genome assembly GCA_014182895.1 of Angophora floribunda. Taxonomy (NCBI): domain Eukaryota; kingdom Viridiplantae; phylum Streptophyta; class Magnoliopsida; order Myrtales; family Myrtaceae; genus Angophora; species Angophora floribunda. The sequence goes on from CM024710.1 coordinate 1,003,717, forward strand.
AATTATATTCTCGTTTCTTTAATGAATTAAGTGCATGTTGCTTGATGAACTTAGTGTACAACACACCTACCTTTCTTAATAAACGATGTGAAAGGATTAGGAAAAATTATAAAAGAAAAATCATAAATATATTATATAGATACAAATTTAATCATAAACATTTCTATTTGACCCATTTAATTCTAAACCTATAGTATAGAAATCATTGACATGACATTAGTAGGCATTAATATGAATAATTTTTACAAATCCTTAAAAAGTCATATATATTTATTCATTCATTTTATTTTTTATTGTGATCAATAGAGTTCATCACAACTCGTTGGCCACTAGGTGACTTGCAAGCTCGTCGACTGTTGGGAGGGTTGTCATGCTTGTGACCGGCAAACCCTCAACAACCTTGCCAGCCACTGAGGATAAAGATTAAAATAAGAAAAAATATAAAAATAAATGGAAATATACTCATAATAAAAAATGAAAAATTACAAAAAATATATTCGTCAACGCCAGTCATGTCAACATCGGTCATACCATAAAGGATGGCTAATGTTTAGGTTGGTAGTTTCTAGCGTAAATTGGCTGGAAGAATTATATTGGTAAATTGTCAAAAATGTTAAGACTAAATTAGTTAAATCAAAAGGTTTAAAAATGAATTGACATTAAAATAATAGGTTTATGATTTTTACAACACTTAACCCAAAAGGGATACTACATTTGGAAACTAATAATCCTATCAATTGCATTGTTTGCATTAGACACCTTAACAGACCGTGCTACTTACATTATAAATCTTGAAATCGAGATGCCATCAATTTGAATAGTGACAAATGTGCCGGTTTCTGTTAATCTGCTAAACAAACCGTACATTTTTATTAGGAGCTGAACTCTAACGCCCTCTAAAATTTGAGGAAATGAGCTAGCATGACCCCATTAAAAGACAAAAGGGAAATTTAAAAAAAAGAAGAAGAAGAGGACAATGGGGTTCCTGAATCAAAGATGGAGATGTCATTTTGAAATAAAAAAGGACTTATTCTGTATACAGAGTGTTGACGCGGATGTGCACTGGAACATGTCATTATGCAGTATTTGCGTGCACTGATTAGTCAGTCAAGTCTAATGTTCAGATACCTTATATCATTCAAGTTGAAAAGACTATAAAAGAAGAATAATGGAAAGAGATGTCAGCAAGCATAATGTAGAGAAACATCGTGATTCACGTGAATTGCCTACTTGGAATCGGTGCGCACCACGGCTTTCTAAGCCCTACAAGAGACGAGCTTCGTGTCCCCCTCAATTGGTTATTGGCTTGCCGAGTCTCATTCACGACCCGCGAAGCACAGTGCGACGAATTAGGTTTAGTAATTATATATCGGTGCATTGGCGTAGACTCCTTTTATTAATGAAAGGGTGAGAATGGGCGATGAATGTCAACAGCCTCACTTTTCGATTTGAGTCATGGTCACTGTTTTGTTTGAGCATGCCCATCGTTACCCTATCCCTAGATGTAAGTTGGAATGAAATCGAATTTATCCTACATCCTGTGCACAAAATGAACCCATGCCATAGTCGAACCAAGATTTCCTTGTATTGAGGAGCGATCGTAGAATTCCAACTAATGATTTTAAAATAATTAAATATTAAATCACATTTTCGTTTAACAACTTAAACTTTTAGAACAGTTGATAATGATCTCATAAAATCTCACTTAATATTAGAATTGAAGGCCCTAAATTCCAATCTTTCTAAGTCCCATTTGCCTCTCCAACTAAATATGTCCGTGCTTGACTTTCTTTTGAAGCAAAAAGAAAAAAGGAAAAGGAAATTTATATACGTGGAATTGTAAACCATGAACGAAGATAGGGTAAATAACATTATTCGTTTCTATCATCATAGTGAACCACACCAACTCAATTCTTATTTATTTAGGACAAACAGATTGGATCTAAGTCATCGATCATTTGAACTTGCAACTAATGATGACTGGATAAAAGCTAAATATGGAGGACCTAATTATTTAGTAGTAACTTGCCCATCGACTTGTTTCTCCATCTTCCGGTGCTTCATGCATATCCGTAGGCCTCCTTAGGTAACCTCAGCGCGAGCATTACCTCAAGCAGTGTCGCCTTCTCAATCGTTATTCCGAAAGTCTCTGACATATCCACTGGCAAGTTGTTGAGAGTCGATACCTCGAATGCATGCAGAAACCTAGCAAGCATAGAATGCACTAGTTGAAGGCCAAAGGACATTCCAGGACAAATCCTTCTCCCACCTCCAAACGGCAAGTACTCGAAATTAGGTCCTTCAATTTAGGGATAAGTATACTGAAAGTCTTCAAACTTATGACAAAAGTGCAATAGAGTCTTAAAACTTACAAAAGAACAATCAAATCATAAAAATTGTCAGAAAAGTGCAATCAAGTTTTACAATTTTCAAAAAGTACAATCAAATCTTAAACCTTATTACAAAAACGCAATCGAGCACGCTGATCTTCCATTTTTAACAATACCAATTTTTTTTATTGATTAGTGCCAATTATAGTCCACAAGTGTGCCCAATAATCATGCACATGCACGCAGGTATTGTAGGGTTTAGTCACAACCCATCGACTTCAATTGCAATATTAGAAGATTTCTACCCTTATATATTAACCTAACACTCACACCGTTTCCTATTAGGACAAGGCACTTCATAATTTTTTTTACAAACAAATTACCAACACTTTGAAATGATGAATTATTCTAAAACAAGTTCATGATAATAATTTGTTTACTGTCACTGAAATCTGAATGCCATTTTATTTTAGGATGCATTTGATAGCCTGGATAACACGATGAAGACTGGATAGATTTCTTTATCTAGCAATTGGAGGCGCCTGTTAGATGGATTATTCCAGATAAGATTGGATGATTCATCTAGACAATAGGACTAGGACAATTGTTTAATACTCTACTCCGATTTTGAATCGTGCTGCGAGTGCCATTGGCACCAGGGGTCTCTCTCTCTCATGAATTGGCTGACCACTGCAGCCCCGTGGGCTTGCAGTAATCTTGGCCTCCATGTCATTTCAAATTTTTTTTTTCTCAATACCATTCAAGGTCCACATAACACTCATTAATTCAGATATATCACTCCTGATATTAGTCAATATCATGTCATCTGGGATAAATCGCAAAAATTATCCAAAAAATCTTAAATTTATAATATGGAGGCAATCCTAAACTTCTCAAATTAGAGGAGAAGAAACAATGCCCACAAGCTATTATAATTTGTTTTGCAAGACAGACCACTAAAACAAGGAAATTTACTCCGTATAATCCTATCTTGCTCACCAAGGGACAACTTTTCTCAAAATCTCAAAAAGGGCTAAAGTGAAATCCCACCTTAGAAAGCACATCTCAAGGTCACCTTAAAGTGGTCATGGAATCATTCAGAACCACAAGTAATTAAAGATTTTCGTGGTTTTTAGATAATCAAGTTAGAGGAGAAGAATCAATCATTTTAAAATGAGCAATTGCCCTTCTCCTACTGTTACCGCTCAACCTAAGAACAGGCAGTTAACACGTTGCACTTATCGAACATGATTCTAGGGTCAATCCACGACATCCAAATAGACGTTCTGGGATATAATGATCAATAATATATGTTCCATTTTAAGTTTACCAAATTTAACATTCTAGAGAAATTTGCGACTTTGCAAATGGAAGTAGACATTACGACTATGGATTTCACCTCTCTCTTCCCTCACCTCAATTTGAATCCAGGCTCCATCAATGAACATATTAAGTATGGAGAAGCATTTTAAGCAGACACGAAATAAGAACAAACACAACAAATCTTATTCGAGACATCTCAAAGCAAATGCCAAATATCCAGGGCGCCATCATGATCAGCACAGCTAAATTAGCTGGACATCTTTATAAGTTTCTCTCGCCATAGGGAAGCACCAACCTATTTCCTATTTATTGAAGAAAGACATACTGGATTGAAATCATCAGTTGTCTGAACGTTCATCAACTAATTGACCAGACAAAAGCTACACATGGAGAGCCTATTTATTTAGTAATAACTTGCTTACTGACTTGTTTCTCATTATTCTAGTGCTTCATCTGGATTCGTAGACCTCGTCAGGCAATCTTGGTGCAAGCAACACTTCGAGCGGCATCAGCTTGTCGACTGTCAGTCCGAAACCCTCCGACATATCCACCGGCGAGCTATCAGGAGTTGATATCTCGAATGCGTGCAGGAACCTAGAGAGCATTGAATGCACCGACTGAAGGCCAAAGGACATTCCAGGACAAATTCTTCTACCACTTCCGAACGGCATGTACTCAAACTTAGGGTTCTTCACGTCAACATCCTTATGACTACTCAAGAACCTCTCAGGCCTAAACTTCAACGGTCCGGCCCATGCTTTTGGGTCGGTTTGAATTTTCCACAAGTTCAAGATCAACCTCGTGCCTTTGGGCACATAGTACCCGTTGATGATGCAATCTTCAGTTGACAAATGTGGTGCAGCAAGCGGGGCTGCCGGGTGTAATCGGAGTGTCTCCTTCACTATGGCGTGTAGGTAAGTTAGATTCATAATGTCCAACTCTTTCACATGTCTTTGTTTGCCGATTTGAGCATCTAGTTCTTCTTGAGTTTTCCTTAGAACGTGAAGGTTGTTTAGCAACAAAGAGACCGCCCATGTTAGGGTGGTTGTGGTAGTGTCAGTACCACCCGCTATAATCGCCTTTGAAGAAGAAATACATGTTATTTGTAGGAATGATTTCTGAAGATTCGATCGACCAAATTAAAAACAGTCGAAACAAAACTGCATATCAACTCACTTGTCGTTAATTCTGTGGCACAGTAGAAGCAAACATTAAACATGGACGAATCAATATGAACACGCACAAGGGTACAACACTCTCCAAGGCGCAAATTTAATGAAAATTCTCTCATATTATATCACTAATGAGAAGAGTAAGCTACATTATAAGGAAGCAAAATGCAAATTTATACCTAAAAGAACATATGGTAATTACAATATTAAAATGCAAATAGATAAATTAAAAAGAAATTGTATCCTACTAAATCTTAAATATCTAAATGATAACTACTAAAAATTGAAGCAAATCACCTAACGTCAATTTCTAAAGTGCAGTAAGACAAGGAAACAAATAAAAAATATAATCTTCGAAAATATAGCTCGTGTCACTCTTCAAATTTCAAACCTTGGCCTATAACTTGTTCAGTTTAGAAGAGAAGCGGATATTATTTTATAAAATAGAAGTCTTAAAACATTATTCAAGTAAGACAACAACATATAAACAGTAGATTCATTAAAAAAACTGGCGCAATGGGTGTTAAACATCACATTGCAATCTTGATCACTGTAGTAACACAAACAAGGTGCAATTGAAGTTTGATATCCATCTTAGTCCTAATGCGCGCGCACTACGAATTTGAAGTAGAAAGAAGTAAATTCCAAGAGAGGGAAAACAAGGTGTACCAGGCATGTAGCTTTGATAACTGTATCAACATCAAAACCTCCGATTTCCATGCCTTTGAGGGTCGAAAGCATGACATCTATGAAATCTCGATCCCCACTATTGTCACTGGAAATTTTGCTATTCCTTTTATGCTCCTCTAACCAACCACTTAGGATTGTGTCCAATTCTTTGGCGGTCCTCTTCATGGACTTCTCATGGCCACCCAAGTCCAACCATCTTAAGAAAGGAAGAGCATCCGCCACAGGAAATAACCCCAGGAATTGCAGGAATTCGCTCAAGGCATGATGGCACCGCCAATTCTCTTCCTCATCCACCGTGGCAATACTGCTGTTGTAGCCCTTGCGGGCTACGATTTTGAGGACGATGTTCATAGACAACCTTCCAAACCACTGTTTCAAGTCAACTAAGATATGGCCTGGGGTATACACGAGCATAGTGTTAGACGTTTTAAATCGAAAACACATCTCTGTTTACTGTAGCACATGTTCAGTTTACTGAAAAGGCTTGGCTTGGCTTGGCTTGGCTTGTTTCTCTAAAGCAGTAGTTCAATCGTTTCATAAGATATATTCTCCTCCAATATTTGCCGATAACTATGATATAATGGAATACACTACCATGTAAAATGGAAAATAAGGCATCTTAAACTTCCGTTATATACATGAAAGTACCTGAATCATTCTTCTCCTCTGTCCAAAGCTTGTGCAACTCTTTAATGGCAATATCCATTGCCGATGCCACTACAGGGTTGAGCAATGACTCAATCTTCTGGTTAGAGAGCATCTTCAAAGTGACAATTTTTCTCATTTTACGCCAATACGGACCGTAAGGAGCCAACCCAAGAAAGGCAGAGTTGTAGCCCATGACCTCAGTGGCTATCAGCTGCGGACGAGATGCGAGGGCATGGTCGTGCTTGGTGCAACATTCTTTGGCTATCTCGGAACTGCTAACCACTACAGCCGGGAACAACCCAAGCCTGACAGTGAAGATCGGTCCATACTTGTCGGCCATGGACCCGAGGGTCTTGTGAGGAAGATGGGATTTTGCTATTAGAGGCAGATGCCCTACGATGGGCCATGCACCTGCAACTTCTGGTGGTGTTTTGAGCATGCGAGATGAGCTTGATTTGAACCAGACATGGGTTGATAGGACGAGGACGGCAAGGATTATTCCATACAAGAGGGTGAAGCTCGGGTCTTGAAGCAGAGGCTCCATTTGCAATAGGTTCATCAGTGAGTTGCGTCAGTGTATTTCTTCAAGGAAGAGCATGACTTATTATACACATTTTCCTCCCAGGATCATCGAGTAAGGTGTCAGTTTCTAAATTCGATAATTTGCCAAGCTCATGGACTGGAATATTTTATATAATCACGTGTATGTAGTACACAAAGCGTGCACAATTAGCCGCTATAAATATTTTTATTTTCAAAAATAAAAATATAAGTTAGAGATAAGAAAACTTTTAAATCTAACGGGTGAATGTATTTGATTGATGCAGTTAAAATTAGAGCCAATGACGAAAATATAATTTACCACCTGATAAGACAATGTAAATATGCACATGCTCCCTCGTACCATTTTTAAAAAAAATATGGCTGCTTAATATCGCTTGCAAAATATGGTTGCTTAATATCGGAACAAGTGGAGTCTTTGGCCAGAGAGAGTCGATCAGAAATCAATTTTTGTTGTTGTTAGGATCATCAATCACAACGCCCCTGTTACCTCTCTTTTTACCACCTCCACCTGTCACAGTCACATAGCAAAAGCACACCTGCCTATAATTCATAAGTAGGAGCAATTGGACTTTTGCTCTCGCTGACAGCGAAAGCACACCTGCCTATAATATTTCATCCAATTATCAATAATTAGGTCTTTATTTAATTAATCGATCGCGTACGGTAACCGCAAAGAAAGTCACTATTAAAGAAATAGGACTCACTTATATCCATTTTAAAAACAACTGAAGGTAAAATGTATTTTCTTAGAGGGAAAAACGAAAGAAGACAATGCTGACAAGCCGTTATTATTTGTTATGCAAAGACAGAGCAATTGCAAGTTCAGGTAACTTGAAAAAACACAGATAGATGTGGTGTGATGATAGATCTAAATACATCCCCATATATTGCAAAATGTGTACGTTTTGCCAGAAAAAATCACTATATCACTATATTACTGTAATTTGGTGAAGTACAAAATAGTAAATTGACGATAAGTTACTTAATTACATTAAGTAGAGTTCATTTATTAATCATTCGTGTACGAAAGTAGTTCATACAGAAACAAGAAAAGTCACCCTAACAAAGAAAAACATGGAAATCTCTCTACCCAAATGCACTTAGGGAAAACTTAATTAATACAGCACTAATTAAATATGGTGGTTTAGAATGTCAATATTGCCGAACCTTATCAATCATTTGACTAATCTCGCCAAATTACGACAGTCCTCCCAAATACTCTCCATATTTGGACCATGTTAAGGTATATATACACCATAAGAAACAAATTATCTGATGTTTGCCTCTAAATAGAATAAATAAGAATTCAACAGGCATTCATGAGATCATTGTCCACTAGATTTACACCGGATTGGATGGTATCGGCTAAGATCAGGAGGATCTTCATTGGATGTCACTGTCATGCTTGGGACATACATCCCATATTTCCTGTCATTTAGCATAGGTCAGGTCATCTTAACTAGAATATGCCAAAGTACAAAAATCCGAATTATTGATTGTATATGTGGAACTACGATGTGATTAAGATAAATAAAAATAAAAATTTAAATGGCATGGAGGCCGAAATTACCGCAAGACGAATTGGTATATTTTCAGAAGAAAGTCAGATATTGGTTAAAAAAGAAGAAGAAGAAATTACACAGGCAAAATGACAACACAAAAATTGGAAACTTCCTATCTGATGAAAGCTAATCAGTGCCGCGCACATTGCACATCACATTGCATTCTTTAAAACAAAAACAACAATAAAAAAGGGGAAAAAATAGATTGTATGCACGCTATTAGGCTCTGGAGGTATTCATTCATCACATTTTGTTCGCTGTCTTCACTTTCAGGACAATCTACTTGTACACTTCTATGTTGGTAATATGTAGATAAACAAAGCGAGGTATACTACGATAGATCTAGAAAATTGATTTATTAAGCAATGAGATTAACTATATAAGTAGACGTTTAAATGAGGAATGTTACGCAGCCAATCTGAATTTCTTAGGAAAAATTACCAAAAAAGTCTCAAACTTATTGCAATTGTGTTAATTCAATTTTAAACCATTTTTTCTACTAATTGAGTTCTAAACATTTTATATTTGTACCAATTCGATTCATTCAGTCAAAATTGGCCAGCTTGTGCTGACATGGATGCTAACCGTCCTACGTGGCACCACTAGCATTAACGTAAACAAATTTTAATAATATTTTTCGATTTTAATTTTAATTTTTCTATTCTTCACTTCCTTCTTCCTCTAGCCGACAAGGCCGGCAAGAGCTTGGCCATGGCTAGTGAGGCTCGCTAGTCAAACCTTGCCCAAGCTGCTCATTGGGTTGGGCAAGCTTCACCCTCGACCCTTGGCAATGGCTCGGTGAAGGCAAGGCAAGCCTTGCCAACCCAGCAAGTGGCCTCGTCAGAGGTTGGGCAAGGTATAATGTCGTCAAATCTGGCAAGGTCGAGCCTAACCCAACCATGGCCAAGCTTCCCCAAGGCTGGCCCTGCCTCTAGTTAGTCATGAGTTAGCAACTACCTGGAGGAAGAAGGAAGAGAAAGGGAAAAAAAAATAAAGAAAAGAAAATTAATAATATAATATCAAAATTGTCCATGCCAGCGTTGGTGACGACATACATCCTACATGATGTTCATGTCAATGTCGACTAGCCTCTAGCCAATCAAAATTGGCCAAATAAATTGAATTGGCATAATAAAGATTTAGACTCAATTGGCAATTAAAAAATGATTTATGATTGAATTGGCACGATTATAATATCTTTAGGACTTTTTGGTAATTATCCCGAATTTCTCACATCATTTGATATCACTTAAGAAATTAATGAGAACGAGCATCATTCCATTTAGATTTGGCAACCAATTTTCTACAGAGAATGCAAAAGATGATATTCGAGAAAATCTATTTTGCTGCAAAAAATTATTGCTAATTGGGATTTTGGAAATATTGTCCAAAAAGTTCTAAACCTACTATATTTTTGCCAATTCAATAATAAATCTTTCAATTTTGCCATTTTTTGGTCAAATTCAATTTTGCCAATTGAGTTCTAAAAATTTTCATTTTTTGTCAATTAAGTCTATCCAGTCAATTTTTGCTAGAAATTGCTGATATGGATGTTGACAAAGACACATAGGATAGCCGGTACTAACATAGATTATTTTTAATAATGTTTTTTATTTTTTTTTTTTTCCTTCCTTTTGCCTGCGGCCAACCATTGGCCATGGCCAGACCGGCTGGCCTTGCCCACCAGGCGCAGCCAAGTGAGGGCAAGTCCAACGAGACCCATTTGGAGTAGAAAGCAATGAATTCCTAGTGTTGGAAAGCAAGACTCACCAATAGCGTCCCTTTGATAACTGTATCTGCATCAAACCCCGCCTTCCATGCCCTCAAGGGTCGAACGCATGATGTCTATGAAATCTCGATCACCCATTCTCACTCGAACTTTTGCTATTCCGTTTGTGCTCCTCTAACCAGCCACTCAGGATTATGTCCAATTCTTTGGCGATGCTCTTCATGGACTTCTCATGGCCACGCAAGTCCAACCATCTCAAGAAAGGAAGAGCATCCGCCACCGTAAACATCCCAATTAATTGCAAGAATTCCCCGAAGGCATGCTGGCATCGCTCCTCCTCTTCCTCATCCACCGTGGCATTGCCGCTGTAGTAGCCCTTACCGGCTACAACTTTAAGGACAATGCTCATAGACGAACTTCCAAGCCACTGCTTAAAGTCAACTGAGATATGGCCTGTGGTAGAGACGGGCATAGAGTTAACACATTTTAAAGATCACATTTCTTATGTTTGCTGTGGCACATTATCACTGTAATGAAAATGCTTGGCTTGGCTTGTTTCTCTACAGCAGTTGTTCAATTGTTTCATAAAATATTTTCTCCTCCAATTTGAGCCGATAACTATGATACAATGGTATGCACTTCCATGTAAAGTGGAAAATAAAGCATCTTGAACTTCCTTTATATACATGAAAGCACCTGAATCATTCTTCTCTGTCCAAAGCTTGTGCAACTCTTTATTGGCAATATCCGTCACCAAGGCCACTATAGGGTTAAGCAACGACTTGATCCTCTGTTTAGAGAGCGTCTCCAGAGTGACGATTTTCCTCATTTCACGCCAATACGGACTGTAAGGAGCCGACCCAAAAAAGGCATATTTGTAGCCCATGACCTCAGTGGCTATTAGCTGCGGACGAGACGCGAGGGCATGGTTGTGCTTGGTGCAACATTCTTTGGCTATCTCGGAACTGCTAACCACTACGGCCAGGATTAACCCGAGCCTGACAGTGAAGATCGGTCCATACTTGTTGGCCATGGAACCGAGGGTCTTGTGAGGAAGATGGGATTTTGCTATAATGGGCAAATGACTTATGACGGGCCATGCACCTGCAACTTCTGGTGGTGTTTTGAGCTTGCGAGATGAACCTGATTTGAACCATACATGGTTTGATAAAATGATAATGGCAAACATCATTCCATACAAGAGGGTGAAGTTCATGTGTTGACGCAGAAACTCCATCTGCAATGAAGGAGTCATCATAAAGTTATGTGTGAAATTCTGAAGGAAGAGCTTCCAATTTATACACCTTCCCTTTCTTCATGGATTACGACGTTAAACTTTTAGAATAATTGATAGTGGTCTCTCAAAATTTCACAATACAACTCTAATTTGAGCCACTGAATGAAGTCTGTAGGAACTTCTTATGGCATGTTTCAGTTGACCGAACATTTGAAGCAACAACAAATCCTTGTTAGAGGTAGATGATTGAGTCGGCCAAAAGACTCGGAAATTGATTTCCATGTTGGAGTGGATGAACAAAGAGCTTCCTAATTTAATATGTATGGATATGTTTGCCGTGGGTTTGTTAGGATGCCGTTGTTGGTGTAAGTAGGCAGAGTTGTCTTCTTGGTGGGATTTGATTTTACACGTCACTGGGGCAGCACTTGTTTATCATGTGGGTTTGTTTTGGTGCCGTTCTTGATATAAATAAGTAAACTTGTTTTCATTGCCGGATTCGAGTTTACGCCCAAATGGTGCAGCACTTTTCATCCCATAGAAAATTGATTTGTGGTTCTATGGCTGCACAAAAGAAGACCATAAATTGTTCGAATATTTGGCGCTTCTTCTCCAAGGATTGCAGTCGGTAATTTTTGCAATACATCCTATTGAGTTCGCTTGTCCTACTGAAGGTGGGAGTATCTGGAAGCCGCAGGGTAATTCTCGGAGTATTGGCAATTACATGAGGCTAAATACTGTGGGTTTGAGTGTAATCTAAGGCTGAAAAAAACTTAAGATCGCTCTCACTCACGATTTTTGTTGTTGCCCCCAATGTGGACGTATCACTTCTCTCTCTATTTTTTGTTTTTTCTTTTATCTAATGCCTAAAGGAGTTCAGGCCGGCCTCCTTTGTAGCGAAAAAATTGGAAAGTTTGCATCTGTAGAGCCAATTGATGATTCTCGGAAAATCGCTAAATTTTGGCTTTGATTTGTCACCGAGAATTGGCCGTGAATCACTTTAATTCATTCCCAAATTAGCGCTTTAAATTTTTGATTTCCTTTTTAACTTCTACTCATATTCCCATAAATGAGTCCAAATTCGCTCGCCATCAGCCAGCCCATTCCATCAATCTCTCTCCGATATTCTATTGATTCCTCCCTCTAGGCCGTTTGGTTCAACTTTGGAGAAATGGCCTTGCATTTCCCCAAATATCTTTGAATGAACGGGCATTTGGGGGAAAACAAGAGTGTTTGAATAATGAATTTCTGTGCATATTTTGTAAAACAACTTTAAGGTGAAAAGAAAAACGGAAAAAAAAAAAGAGAGAGAGAAGAACAGAGAGGCGAGCATGGGCAGGGGCTGGGACAGGGAGAGATTCGCCGGCGTTGGCCTCAGGCGACCGTGGACGGCAACCAAGGACAACAGTCGGCACTTCACCAGCGAACAATCCCGCAAATCATCCAAGGCCTTCGACCGTCTGGAACGACAAAACAAACCCAAAACGAAACCCCTGCACATCGGCAATCTCCCACCCCGTCCCCAAAACCTTCCGTCGTCTCTCTCTCTTTCTGTGTCTCAATGCTTCGCTCTGCAATAGCGCAGACGAGAGACTGCATGCCGTCCGCACCCTCGGCGACCGTCACCTACGACGACGGCAGCGAAGGACGATCAATCATTTTAAGATGGGCGATTGCCCTTCTCCTCCTATTACTGCTCAACCTAAGAAGGGACAGTTAACAAGTTGCACTTATCAAACATGATTCTATGCTCAGTCCACAACATCTAAATAGACATTCTAGGGTATAATGATCATTAATATATCTTTTATTTTGAGTTTACCAAAATTCACATTTGAGAGAGACTTGCAACTCTGCAAATGAAAATAGAGACGTCACGACTATGGATTTTGCCCCTCTTCCCCGTCTCAATTTGAATCTAGGCTCCGTCAATGAACATATTAAGTTTGGAGAAGCATTTTAAGCACACACGAAATAAGAACAAACACTACAAATCATATTCAAGACATCTCAAAGCAAATGCCAAATATCTAGGGCGCCATCCTGATCAGCATAGCTAAATTAGCTTGACGTCTTATAAGTTTCTCTCGCCATAGTGAAGCATCGAACTATTCACTATCTATTCATGAAAAACATACTGGATTGAAATCGTCGGTTGTCTGAATGTTCATCAACCAATTGACCATATAAAAGCTACACATGGAGAGCCTCTTTATTTAGTAATAACTTGCCCACTGACTTGTTTCTCATTCTTCTAGTGCTTCATATTAATTTGTAGACTTCGTCAGGCAATCTTGGTGCGAGCACTACTTCGAGCGGCGTCAGCTTGTTGACCGTTATTCCGAAATGCTCCGACATATCCACCGGCGAGCCATCGGGAGTTGATATCTCGAATGCATGCAGGAACCTGGAGAGCATTGAATGCACCGATTGAAGGCCAAAGGACATTCCAGGACAAATTCTTCTGCCACTTCCAAACGGCATGTACTCAAACTTAGGCTTCTTCACATCAATATCGTTTTGACTACTCAAGAACCTCTCCGGCCAAAACTTCATTGGTTCGGGCCATTCTTTTGGATCAGTTTGAATTTTCCATAAGTTCAAGATCAACCTCGTGCCTTTGGGCACATGGTACCCGTTGATGATGCAATCTTCAGTTGATAAATGCGGTACGGAGAGTGGAGCTGCCGGGTGTAATCGGAGAGTCTCCTTCACTATGGCGTGCAGGTAAGTTAGATTCGTAATGTCCGACTCCTTCACATGTCTTTGTTTACCAATTTGAGCATCTAGTTCTCCTTGAGTTTTCCTTAGAACGTGAAGGTTGTTTAGCAACAAAGAGACCGCCCATGTAAGGGTGGTTATCGTAGTGTCAGTACCACCCGCTATAATCGCCTTCAAAAAAGAAATGCATATTATTTGTAGGAGCAATATATGAAGACTGCATAGATCAAATCACAAAACTATCAAAACAAACTGCACATCAACCCCTTTGTAGTTAGATGTGTCAAATGGATGGATCGGATTATAAATGATCTGACCTGAAAAATTGCATATTTATACCTAAAAAGAATGTTTGATAATTACAATATTAAAATGGGAAATAGATCAACTAAAAATAAATTTATCGCACTAAATCTTACATATTTAAATGATAAGTACTAATAATTGAAACAAATCACCTAATGCCGTAAGATAATTTCCAAAGTGAAGTGAAACAAGGAGACAAATAAAAAAAAATATTATCTTTGAAAATATACCCTCGCGTTAATCTACTAATTTTAAATCAGATTACTTTGGCTTATAACTTTTTCAGTTTAGAAAAGACACGGATACTATTTTACAATATAGAAGTCCTAAAACATTATTCAAGTAAGACAACAACAAATATAAACTGTAGATTCATTCGAAAACTAGTTCGATGGGTTAAACATTACATTGCAATCTTGATCACTACAGTGGCACAAACAAGGTGCAACATAAGTTTGATATCCGTCTTTTGTAAGTTCAAACTCAATTATATTCAGTAGGATCCAAGAATAGGTTGATAATGAGACTCACACTAGGCATTTGAGGTAGAAGGCAGTAGTACCAAAGAGAGGGAAAACAAGGCATACCAAGCATGTAGCTTTGATAACTGTATCAGCATCGAAACCTCCGATTTCCATGCCTTTAAGGGTCGAAAGCATGACATCAATGAAATCTCGGTCACTCCTATGGTCACTCAAGTTTCTGCTATTCCTTTTATGCTCCTCTAACCACCCACTTAAGATTGTGTCCAATTTTTTGGCGGTCCTCTTCATGGACTTCTCATGGCCACCCAAGTCCAACCATCTCATGAAAGGAAGAGCGTCCGCCACCGGAAACAACCCTAGGAATTGCATGAATTCGCTCAAGGCATGATGGCACCGCCAATTCTCTTCCTCATCCACCACGGCAATGCCGCTGTTGCGGCCCTTGCCAGCTACAATTTTGAGGACAATGTTCATAGACAACCTTGCGAACCATTGCTTCAAGTCAAGACAGATATGGCCTGTGGTGGAGACGGGCATAGTGTTAAACTTATTAAATCGTGTTGTGTTTATTGTAGCACATAATCACTTTGCTGAACATGCTTGGCTTGGCTTGTTTCTCTTTATCCACACCAGTTGTTAAATCGTTTCATAAAATATTTTCTCTTCCAAGTTGAGCCAATAAATTTGATGTAATGGATTACACCACCATATAAAAGGGAAAATAAGCAATTTAAACTTATGCCGTATACATGAAAGTACCTGAATCATTCTTGTTCTCAGTCCAAAGCTTGTGCAACTCTTTAATGGCGCTATCCGTTGCTGCCGCCACTACGGGGTTGAGCAACAACTCGATCCTCTGAGTAGAGAGCAGCTCCAAGGTGGCAATTTTCCTCACTTCGCGCCAATACGGACCGTAAGGAGCCATCGCAAAAAAGGCATTGTTATAGCCCATAACTTCAGAGGCTAATAGCTGTGGGCGAGATGCGAGGGTGAGGTCGTGCTTTGTGAAACATTCTTTGGCTATCTCGGAGCTGCTAACCACTACGGCCGGGGATAACCCAAGCCTGATGGTGAATATTGGTCCGTATTCGTCGGCCATGGATGCGAAGGTCCTGTGAGGAAGATGGGATTTTGCTAGTATGGGCATATGCCCTATGATGGGCCATGCACCTGCAACTTCTGGTGGTGTTTTGAGCTTGCGAGATGAGTTTGATTTGAGCCATACATGAATTGATAGGATGAGGATGGCAAGAATAATTCCGCACAAGAGGTTGAAGCTCGGGTCTTGATGCAGAGACTCCATTTGCAATAGGTTCATCTGTGAGTTGTGTGTCGGTGTATGTTTTCGAGGAAGAGCAATGACTTATTATACACCTTTCCCTCCTAGGATCATCGGGTAGTGTGTCAGTATCGGAATTTGATAATTTGCCTAGCTCTGGAACATTATAAATATCATTTGCAAACAACATACAAAGCGTGTATGATTAGCCGCCTTAAATTTTTTTTTTCAAAAATATAAATATAAATTAGAGAGAAGAAATTTTTTAAATCTAATAGGTGAATATACATGATCGATACAGCCAAAGTTAGAACATGCGATGAAAATATAATAATTCACATCTTAATAAATAAAAGTAAATATGCACATGCTTCCTCGTACCATTCTTAGTCAAAATATGGCTGCTTAATGTTGTAACAAGCAGATGTCTGTCAAAGAATAAGTCTTTTTTTTTTCCTTTTTTCTTGTTTTTTTTTTTTTTTGGTCATTCAATCACCATGCCCAAGTTAACTCTTTCACCAACTCCACCTGCCACAGTCACGTGGCGAAAGAAAACCTGTAAATACCCATGAGTTATATGAATCAAAATATAAATAATCTCACTTAAATTGAAATTTGTGATTATGTTCCGATTGAGCTTAGAGAAGTTGCAAAGCCTCGAGGCATTATTGATTATTTCCTGAGTGCTACGAGAAAAGCACATCCCACGTGCTGTGAGAAAACAATTCCTACATAAGTTGGAGTAATTGGACTTTCGTTCTAGCCGACAGTGAGAGCACACTTAATATTCCGTCCGTGCATCGATACTCAGGCATTTATTAAATTAATCGATCGTGTATGGTAACCGCAAAGAAAGCCACTATTAACCGCAAAGAAAGCCACTATTAAAAAAAAATATGACTCACTTATATCCATTTTAAAAACAACTAAAGGTAGAATGTATTTTCTGAGAGGGAAAAACGAAAGAGGACAATGCTGACAAGCTGTTAGTATTTGTTATGCAAGACACAGCACTAAAACACGGAACAATTGCAAGTTCATTTAACTTGAAAAAACGCAGATAGATATGGTGTGATGATAAATCTAAATACATAATAGTATGTTACAAAATGTGTACGGTTCATCAGAAAAAAACATTATAATACTGTAATTTCGTGAAGTACAAAATAGTAAGTTGACCATAAGTTACTTAATTACGTGTAGTAGAACTCATTAGCTAATTGTACGTGTACGAAAGTAGTTCAAACAGAGGGAAAAAAAAGTCACCTAAATAAAGAAAAACATGGAAATCTCTCCAGCTAAATACACTTAGGAAAATTTTAATTAATACAACACTAATTAGATATTGTGTTTTAGTATGTCGATATTACCGAACCTAATCGATTATTTGACTAATCTCACCAAATCATGACGGTCCTCTCAAATACTCTCAAAGTCTGGACTATTTTAAGGTATATATAGACTATAAGAAACGAATTATCTGCTGTCCCCCCCCCCCCCCACCCACAAAGAATAAATAAAAATTCAACAGGCATTCAAGGGATCATTGTCTATATGATTTATGCCGGATTGGATCGCGTCGGCTAATATCAGTAGGATCTTCATTGGATATCACCGTGATGATTGTGACATACTAGCATCCCATATTTCCTGTCGTTTAGCATAGGTCGGGTCATCGTAACAAGAATATGCCAAGGTACTAAAATCCAAATTGTTGATTGTTTATGTGGACCTAGCATGTGATTGAGAAAAATAAAATAAAATAACATGGTAGCCGAAATTATTGCAAGACAAGTTGGCATTTTTTCAGAAGAAAGACAGATAATGGTTTTAAAAAAGAAGCAGAAATTACACAAGCAAAATGACAACACAAAAATTGGAAACATCCTAACAGATGAAAGGTAATCAGTGCCACGCACATTGTACATCTTCATTCTTCAGGCTCCATGCGTCATTGTCAACTCATCTCCCTCTCCTTTCACAAGAAGTTATTGGTTAATGTCACTATTTGTATTGTAATTTGTGAACCGATCAGCTCCATCAAGTTTGATAATGTAAGTATAATCTGAGCACATGCAATGATATGTTTTAATTTATATCGTACATCTTATTCGAGTACAAGTTATAAATTCATGTGTGCAATGATATCTTTAAATTTATATCTACGTATTATTTGAGTACACACAATGATGTCTTTTAATGTACCTTTTACGTTTTTGTTCACCAAAATTGTTTCTTAGTATCCCTACTTGCATTGTGATTACTAATTTATTGAATCAATCGGCCCCATCAAGTTTGATAATATAAGTATTATTAGCGTGTGTAGTAGTGACTTTTTACTTTATCTTTTATGTGTTTACACACACAAATTATTTATAAGTATCCCTAGTTCAATTGTAATTATTGAACCAATCGGGCCCCCATCAAGTATGACAATTTATGTATTATTGGAGTGCATGCAATAATTTGTTTTAATTTATCTTTTATGTGTTTTCACACGCGCGGGTCATTGTCAACTCATGGCCCTCTCCTTCACCAAAAATTATTGGTTAATATCCCCTACTTACATGTAATTATTGAGCCAATCGGCCCCATCAAGCTTCGCAATGTAAGTGCTTTACAGTGTCTTTTAATTTATATTTTATGTGTTTACACACATGCATGTCTACCGACTGCAACTCTAGAGAAAACACAATGATTTAGGACTCAACAAACAATCAGAAATTTAGTTTTTCACGTTTAATATTTAATGACCCGAAAAACATAAAGTGGTAACCTAGAATAGCAAACAAACTGTAAAAGCGACGCCTTCACTGACGACGAAAATGAGAACAACGCGGATGAATCCTTTTTGGAAAATTCTGCGAAGAACATCTCATTTATTTATTTCATAGACTTTCAAGGACTTGTTTATCTTTCATGTCGATCCAGATTAATTATTCTTAGAAGTTAGGTCATTTGTAAATAAACTTCTTTCTTAACTAGTGAAGGTCGCTTACACGATTACTATTATCACATAAAAGATAAAACAAGACGTGCCCAATCTAAAGAAATAAGTTAATGACGGTTTGATCAATCTAAACTGAAAGAAGATCCAAATTTTTGCTCTGTAGTGAGCACTATGACTTCTGCGAGGAAATTAGTTTTTCGCGTTAGAAATTAAAAAAGCAAGAAAAGCATAAATTGGTAGTCAAGCAAATGAGAAACGGAGAAAATTGTTGACTTCAAAAAATGTCTTTTCCACTGAGGACGAAAGTTAAAATAACGCAAATGATTACTTTTAGGCAAATTTTGGGAAGAGCATCTACAAGTGTAACGAATAATTTTCTATGGGCTCTTCAGATCTATAGCTAATATCTTATCATCGCGACTTACAACTAGGATGATGGCTTCGATCCAACATGCCTCTCTTGGATAAATAGGAATTAGGCATGCAAAAAAGTATAGTGTGTGTCGATTATTTTTTACTTATTATCCTTAATTAAAATGTCTGGATTCACGCACTTCAACTTTTAAGATTTAATATACTTAAAGCTTTCACAAATTACAAATATTTCCAAGTAAAATTCATACATTATGTTTTCATAATTTTTTAAACTTAACTTAACTATTACTCTAAATTTTTCGGGGGTTTTTGCTTTAGCATTAACAGAAATATACTAGCCATAAATGTGGAGCAAGTTAAGTAGCAAGATTTGTATTTTTGCATTTGCTTGGGAATAACAAACTGTACCGGTAAGAATCATTTCTTTGTAAATATATTAGCTCCATGTTAGTAAAATAATTCTATTTTTATATACAATACATGTATAAAACTTCTGTCTCTCGTAAATTTTTTGACATTCAAGAAAAATTCTATTATTTGCGAATAAATCGAACTATTTACGCGAAAAGCATATGATGTATTATACTTGGATGAAAACACTTCAATTTCTAATATATTTCGCATCTTGCATTGTCATTTAGTTTTATAACATGTTAATTACGAGACACGCACATATATAGACATATGAAATATACATGATACCGTATGTACACAACTAAATACAATATTCTTTTAATTACCCAGTTGGTCGCATCGGGTAGCAGCAAAATTTAAGTATCAGATACGATACTTCCAAAGAAACGCTCAACTTTTTTTCACATACTGTTCAGGAAAAATGACGAGATATAATAGTCCTCCGTATCTCGTACTATATAATTCCTATTCCATATATTACACTAACACAGAGTCAGCCAACAACAGAAACTTAAACTATTTCAGATAGTGATGAGCGGATTTCTTTCTGTTGGTGAGAAAAAGGATTCGTATTATGTAACACAATGTTCTCTTTCAGAAGGAAACATTCACCTATAACTACATCGACACTGGCGGTAGCATAATGAAGAACAGTATTCGAGCTTGTTTGCGTATACACTATCAGCTAATCCAATTTCTACTCGTGAGCTTTCCTTCCACATTCGTAACTAAAAGATGTCATTAAAGTTTCAGAAATTTATGATCACTTATGATTTCGTGTGTCAACATTTGATACTTCGAAGATCACAAGTAATTCGGATTAAACAAAAGTCCAATTGCGGATAATAAAGAATAGCAATCACTCTAGATAGGTCGATGTATCATAGCAAAGTCATCTAAAAGAAACTTCCTCAGTTGGCGTTTCATTCTAAGTACTTTGAATTCCGTGCTGCCCCCTCCAGTCATGATTATTTTCACGAACGTCTTGAGTGCTCCATTAATTATGCCGTTCATTGCGTTACTTATTTTTTATGCTCAATCATGTTCCTCTCTTTCACGGTCATTAACCGTATCCCATCCTTCGTGCCGTCTACGTAAATCAGGCCATGCTCAATGATGCCTTATTCTTAAACACGTCTACAATGATACTTTGTTTACCGTCGCTGGAACCCCCACACCATTCATTTAGGACGTGCTTCATAGCCAGGGGCAACGCTATCAGAACAGGATAAAATTATCTTACCTATCATTTGGAGGTGAACTTTGGATGGTTTAGTCTGGATAAGTCTGGATTATTTATGCAGACAATATGACTTAGACAAATGTATAACAATCAAACGGCTTAACAAAAGTACTAGAAGAAGAAAAAAGTCAATTAAGTGAAGATTTCTAGTTCAAAGCAATGAATGCCATCTTTTGGTTAATGAATAGATCACCATCATGAGCAATTGATTGGAGAACTCATGAGGAAACATGCTTAGGTAAGCCTATAGTGATGATGACGGACTGAGAGTGTTTAGTTTCTCTAGTTGTGCTCGTGTGAGGGAAAAAGTACCAAAAAAATCATAAACTTATTGCATTGATACCAATTCAATTTTATTTTTTTAATTGGACCGATTTAGTCATAAATCTTTACACATTTGTACCAATTCAATCTATCCAGCCAATTTTGACCAACCAGTACTAACGTGGATGCCAGTCGGTGCTAGTTATCCAGCCAACACTGACGTAGCAATTTTTTAATTTTTTTTTCAAATTTTTTATTAATTTTTTCTTTTTCTTTTTCTTTTTCTTTTTCTTTTTCTTTTTCTTTTTCTTTTCATCCCCCTTGGGTGTCCTCTCCACACAACCATAGGTGAAGCCTCACCAGAGCCTCACTGGCAATATGCGAGGGTCGCGACCCTCACCCAGCTTTGCCCAAGGCCACATGCGAGGCGGCTTCGCCTAGATCTAGGTGAGACCAACCTCACCACCACGGCCTCGCTGCAAGCGAAGGTGGCCTCACCCATGACTGACGAGGGCATGACGACATTCGACAAGGTTGCCTCACCTGTAGCCCTAGGCAAAGCCAGGCAAGGGCTTCACGGCCCTCACCTAGTGGCCGATGAGGCTTCATCGGTAGCTGTGTGGAGAGGAAGCCAAAGGGGGAAGAAGAAAAAAAAAGGAAAAAAAAAAAAAAAAAAAAAAACTTAATAAAATTCCAAAAAAATATTTAAAAATTGCCACGTCAGCATTGGCCGGACAACCAATGCTGATTGGTGTTCACATTAGTGTCGACCAGCCAAAATTAGTTAGATGGAGTGAATTGGTACCAATGTGTAAATATTAAGGACTAAATTGGTTAAATTAAAAATTTTATGATTGAATTGGTATCAATGCAATAGGTTTAGGATTTTTTTGGTAGTTTTCCTCTCATGTGAGTGATGGTGTGTTGGAGCCCAAGGCAAAGAAGTGTACAATCCAATACTATGCATACAGGTGGAAGGATACATGCTTTGTTGCACTAAGGAAGATTTACATGGTTTTATGTTCATTAGAGAGGTTAACTTTGATGAATCTACTCTATTTCATAAAAAGGAATGAGGAATTAATTTCAAAGAAAGATATGGACAGTATAGTGAAGTTTTAGGAAGAGCCTAAAGATGTTCAAAATATAGTAGATATGACAGTGTTTGCAAAGTTCTCAAATTCTATTACAACTAACAATTGTTCCACCATCCCAATTGATGAAAACTTCAAGGTGGTAGGCAGAGGTGGATCGGATAGAGCGATAGTTGTATGCAGATTTTGAAGTTAATAATTTGGGTGCAGCCGAGACAACTTTGGGTATGCATATGCAGAGAGTGAAGACTGTTGGAAAGTAGCGAGTGACTTGGAGGACTTACATTGGGAAACCATCAAGGCACTTCAACATATAGTTGAGAAAATTCTATAAGTACCCCACTTACTGCATATCATCAATTGTCTAGATTGGCAACAAATACTTGGACGGAGATGGAGCACACGTCCCATGCTTCACATATTAGTACCATTGGTTATTTGAGTTACGTCATAAGTAGTTGTTAGCTTGATCTATCACACGCAATTAGGAGAATGTTTATGATTAATCCAAGTGTACATCCTCTTAGTTTTATTGGGGATAACAGATGTTGGGGTATTTTTCCGGAGGATGCATTCAATTAGTGTGGCAGTTACTGGAATGTAATCCCCAGTCAAATAGGTCATGCAAAGAATGGTCAATTTTTGAGCTGTTATGCTTTTGCTTCTGTTAATTGTGTCGTGAGTTGGAAGGCTTTGTTGAGAGTGGTTTCATCAACAAATAAAGTCAGAAACATGGTAACGATGGAATGACTTGAAGAGGCGATGTGGTCTAAATGACTTGACGTTGACGTGGTACATCAGATTGATGATGGCATTTAGTAGAAGTCAGAGATATAACTAAAATAGAGTTCGTTTTGATTAAAAATTCTATGTCAAATTTAGCATGTCAATAGAGGATGTAACCTTGAAGAAGTCTCTTGGGGTGGAGAATTCTGCAAACATGTGGACCAAGTTCATTCCTATGGAAAAGTCTAAGTTTTGGTTGGGTTTGTTAAACAATTGTTACGGTTGAGTGCCCGTTGGGGGCATTGGCAGAGCCGAGATGAATAATGAACACTATTACTTAGCTCAAACTTCAAGTCAAGGTAGAGATTGTTGAAATTATATCTTAAGTTTGAGTAGCTTTCCTAAAAGGGGTTTGCTATTTTTGATAAGAATATTATATGTGTGTGTTTATATATAAGATAAAATTCTACTACAATATTAGACACAATGGAGCAATAAAGAGGAGCATTAGGTTTTTTTTTCAATAAGTATTTTGAGTGAGTTCTCTGTAAGAAATCGAGATAACACTTGTGGTTTGCTTTGGGTGTAATTGGAGATTGAAAAACACTTAAGTGGTCAAGCTATTGTAAACTATATACAATTTGGATTCATAGTAGATTTCTTGACGACTGGCTCTCCTCGTAGAGTAGATACCTACACTTGGATGGAATATAAATATTCAGTATCCTTGATGTTCATCATTGATTTCTCTAGTAATTCAGTCATAAAACTTTTGTAATTGTGCCAATTCAGTCCATCCGACCAAACTTGGCCGACCGGCACTAATGTGGATGCCGGCCGATGACAACCGTCCAATGAACACTAACGCGGCAATTTTTTAATAATTTTTTTTCAAATTTTTTATTTCTTTTTTTCTTTTTTTCCTTTTTTTTTCCTACCTTCTCCTTCATCTAATCAGTCGACGCTAGCCAATTACGAGGCTCACCCTCGCCAGTGGCCGACAAGGGCAAGCCTCGCCATTGGCCAACAAGGCTAACCTCGCCAGCCAAAGGAAGGAGAAGATGGGAAAAAAAAGAATTAAAAATTTTGAAAAAATAAAAAGTTATTAATAAATTTGAAAAAAAATTAAAATTGGCCACATCAGGGTTGCTCGAACAACCATCGCCGCCTAGCATCTACGTCAGTGCCAGCCAACCAAATTTAGCTTGATGAATTGAATTGGCACAATTACAAAAAGTTTATAACTGAATTGGCCAAAAAAAAAGTTTAAAACTGAATTAGTATAATTGTAATAGGTTTAGAACTTTTTCAGTAATTCTCCCAAGATTAGTACATACTAACAGGTTGACATTAACACTTAAGTTTAGCGGCCCAGTTTATTATTTCAAAGCAAATGCCAAATGTCCTATACTCCAACCTGATCAACACAGCTAAATTACCTTGGCAGATTTGTAAGTTTCTCTCGACATAGTGAAGAACTAACACAGCTCCTATTTATTCACAATAGACATCCTGGATCGAAGTCATCGATCGACTGAATGTAATGATAGGATACAAGCAACACGTGAAGAGCCTATTTATCTAGTGGTAACTTGCCCATCGACTTATTTCTTATTATTCTGGTGCTTCATATAAATTCGTAAACCTCCTTAGCCAATCTTGGTGCTAGCATTACTTCGAGTGGCGTCTCCTTGCCCACTGTTATTCCGAAACTTTCCGACATATCCACCGGCAAATTGTTAGGAGTTAATACCTCGAATGCATGCAGAAACCTAGCGAGGATAGAATGCACCGATTGAAGGCCAAAAGACATCCCAGGACAAATTCTTCTACCACCTCCAAATGGCAAGTACTCAAAATTAGGGTCCTTCACGTCTATTTCCTTATGATTACTCAAGAACATCTCAGGCCTAAACTTCATTGGTTCGGGCCATGCTCTAGGATCGGTTTGAATTTTCCATAAGTTGAAGATCAACCTCGTGCCTTTGGGGACATGGTACCCGTCGATGATGCAATCATTAGTCGATGCATGTGGTACGGCGAGCGGAACTGGTGGATGTAACCGGAGGGTCTCCTTCACTATGCCATATAGGTAAGTCAGGTTGGCAATGTCTGATTCTTTCACATGTCTTTGTTTACCGATTCGGGCGTCTAATTCTTCTTGAGTCTTCTTTAGAACATGACGGTTGTTTAGCAGCAACGAGACCGCCCATGTTAGGGTGATCGTGGTGCTATCAGTACCACCTGATAAAATTGCCTTCATTGAAGAAATACATATAATTAGGAGTAAGCTATGAAGACTAAATAGAACAACTCATACAACTGTCAAAACAAAAGTGCATATCAACTCGTTTGTCATCAACATTGTGGCGCAGCAGAAACAAATGACGAACACGGATAAAACAATCCGCGACACGCACGAAGGCACGACACTTGGAAAGGCACAGATGTCAAGAAAATTCTCTCATAATCTTCAATCAAAAGAAGGCACATTACCGTAATGCATTTTTTTTATTACACGCACGAAGGCTCCCCCCATCACACACACAAAAAAAAAAAACCCGTGACATGTTAAGGTGATGCCGTTTATATAATTTTATACCTTTGTTTGCCCAAGTGATATGGTAATCATAAAAAATAGGTTCACTTAATTGAAGAAGCAACACCATGTGTCCTGAGAGTCTCATGATATATACGTGATGTCCAGAAGACTTTCCAGTTCAAAGTTCAGCAGATTCAATGAATGTCGTTGACGAGCATTGATTAGGTTCAGGGAGACGCTTTGTCGCTAGCATGAATTATGCACGCATATTTTTGCATTTGAAGTAGAAAGCGGTAATTCCAAAAGTGGGAAAACTAGGCGTACCAAGCATGTAGCTTTGACAATTGTATCAGCATCGAAACCTCCGTTTTCCATGCCGTTAAGGGTCGAGAGCATGACGTCCATGAAATCTCGATCACCCCTATTGTCACTCGAACTTTTGCTATTCGTTTTGTGCTCCTCTAACCAACCGCTTACGATTGTGTCCAATTCTTTGGCGGTCCTCTTCATGGCCTTCTCATGGCGACCCAAGTCCAACCATCTCAAGAAAGGGAGAGCGTCCGCCACCGTGAATGTCCCTAGGAATTGGAAGAATTCCCTCAAGGCGTGGTGGCACCGCCTCTCCTCTTCCTCGTCGACTGTGGCAATGCCGCTGTAGTAGCCCTTACCAGCTACAACTTTAAGGAGAATGTTCATAGTCAACCTTGCAAACCACTGCTTCAAGTCAACTAAGATATGGCCTGCGGTAGAGACGGGCATAGTGTTAAGACTTTTTAAATGGAGATCATATTCCATATATTCGCTGTAGTAAATATTCACTGTACTGAGAATGCTTGGCTTGACTTGTTTCTCTACACCAGTGGTTGAATCGAATCATAATATAATTTCTCCTTCAATTTGAGCCAATCACTATGCTATAATGGATTACACAACCATATAAAACGGATAATAAAGCATTTTAAACTTACGCTATACACATGAAAGTACCTGATTCATTTTTCTTCTCAGTCCAAAGCTTGTGCAAATCTTTAATGGCGATATCTGTCGCTGATGCCACTACAGGTTTGAGCAATGAATCAATCCTCCGGTTGGAGAGCAACTCCAAGGTGGCGATTTTCTTCACTTCGCGCCAATACGGACCATAAGGAGCCAACACAAAAAGGGCATAGTTGTAGCCCAAAACTTCAGTGGCTAATAGCTTCGGACGAGATGCAAGGGCGAGGTCATGCTTTGTGTAACACTCTTTGGCTATGTTGGAACTGCTAACCACTATGGCTGGGAACAACCCAAGCCTGATGGTGAAGATCGGTCCATACTTATCGGCCATGGATGCCAGTGTCTTGTGAGGAAGATGGGATTTTGCTAGTATGGGCAAATGCCCTATGATGGGCTATGCACCTGCAACTTCTGGTGGTATTTTGAGCTTGCGAGATGAGCTTGATTTGAACCATACATGGATTGACAGGATGAGGATGGCTAGGATCACTCCAAACAAGTGGGTGAAGTTCAGGTCTTGAAGCAGTGACTCCATTTGCAATAGGTTCATCACTGAGTCGTGGGTGAGTGTTTTTGAAGGAAGAGCGTGACTTATACATCGTTCTCACCTAGGGTTATTGATTATCGAGTACAGTTAAATACAAATTATGCTCCAATTGTTTTAGATGACAGTGAATGCACAACCGCAGTTAATATTTCATCCAAATATCTATACTTACGTCTTTATATAAATAATCGATGACTTATAGCAATTGCAAAGCCTTGTGCATCCATTATATAATGGGGGCTGACTGAGCACGCAAAATTTTTTATAGGTTTCCCGATGAAAATTGTTTCCTTTCTCTTATCAGATTAAATGAATATAGATCGTATTTTCTAAGAATCCTGGAAGAGCTCTCCATGGTTCTGCAGGTGGCTCAGCATCATGGGAATTTGCTGGATCTACACCTGAGGTGATATCGTTCACCAGCAAAAGTTTCGGAGAAAGCAAAAAAGAGTTATGCGACTTTTACTTCTCCAGGGAACCTAAAGAGTTGACGAAGAACACATCTACTTCTATTTACCAAGCTCATGGGCTGGAATCTTTTGTATAGAGAGAGTTATGCGACTTTTACTTCTCCCGTGAACCTAAAGCTTTGATGGGGAACACAGCTACTTGTATTTACCAAGCTCATGGGCTGGAATTAAAATAAAGCGCAGATGGTTAGCCGCTCTAAATATCTCCTTTTTAAAAAAGCATTATAATAAAGCTCAAGAGAACAAAAAAAATTTCAAGTCTGGCTTGTGAATGCACTCAAACAATGCAGCCAAAGTTAGAGCAGGTGACAAGAACATAAGTGTTCACAACTCAACCAAATGAAGTAACTATGCACATGCTCCCTGATACCATTTTTAAACAAAAGATGGCTACTTGAAATATCATAATCATTTAACAAGGACAAAATAAAGTCATATCCCCTGCGCGTTTAAAAATCTATTTCATCACTCTTTTTTTAGGACAAAACGAGATGAATAAGCACAAAACCTGAACAATTTCTTAGCTGCTGTAAAGATTCATTACAAGTCTAGGTCAACAAGAGAATTATAAAAGTAGTAAAGAGACAAATACTTTACATCAGCGATTTTCGCAATTTCCCATGGTAAACCCACGTGAGAGCCACCGCAGAACTTACTTGCCAAGGGGGAAAAACGAAAGAAGACAATTCTGACAAGCTGTTATTGTTTGTTTTGCAAGACTGACCACTAAAATATGGCAACGTTGCAAGTTCACTCGACTTGGCAAAGACTTTTGATGACCCAGCGTAATGGGAAATCTAAAGATATCAAAATTCAGAATGAAACGTGTAAATTTCGCAAGAAAAATCACCATAACATTTTAATTTGGTCAAGGTCAAACGGGTAAGCCTACCATCAGTTACTTAATTTACTACTTATACGTTTACAAAAGTAGATGATAAACAAAACAATAACTTTAATGGAGACAAAAATGGAAA
The DNA here is from genome assembly GCA_014182895.1 of Angophora floribunda. NCBI lineage: Eukaryota > Viridiplantae > Streptophyta > Magnoliopsida > Myrtales > Myrtaceae > Angophora > Angophora floribunda. The sequence goes on from CM024710.1 coordinate 1,032,358, forward strand.
TCTCTCGAGCTACATATACTCAAACACTTAAAAAAGGGAAACTTAATTAATACAACAATGATATTTTTCTATATAACGTTATTATATATTAAAGCATATACATCATGAGAAACAATGTAAACAAGGACATTTCTTCAAAGGCGTCCGTCGCTTGCATCCAAGCTCTCTTTAAATACAACAATGGAAAAGTTACATCCAAATTCTAGTAGGGACCTTTTATCATGTCCCATAGATTATGAAAGCAAATTACCGACAAATTTTTCATTCGATCCACGAATGTGTCATGTACAGTGGCATTTGCACTACTCATGCTAAGGGTGCGTTTGGTTTACCCTTTGCAAAGCTCTTTGGGGCCCAAAACTCCTTCAATAAATACAAATGTTGTTTGCAAAATTTTTAGATTGCTTTGGAGAGATGCAAGTGCATCTCCAAAGCTCTTTAAAGGCAATTAACTCAAGTCAGGTCTGGAGATATTTTGGTTTCCGGAATGCAAATTTTTTTCTTCCATCTTTGCCCTCATTGAACTTTATAATTCTGAAAATGTCTTTGAAAACCCTAACTTTACTTTAGTCACTAATGTGACAAAACAACTAATGTGCCACCAATGTGCCATCTGTGTGCTGTTGGGCATGCCATCAACAAGCGGCCTAAGGGTGGGCAATCTTAGACAAGGCCAAAATATGTGCCCTCTTGCTTCATGAACTCCACCAACATCTTCCTCACTTGGCTATTGCTTCTACTACTATTGTTGCTTGTGCCAATTTTGTTGTTGGCCTTCTTCTTTTTTTCTTTCTCTTCTCATCCTCATTGTCGTCATCGTCGCCATCCTCATCGGAAGACAACCAGGTAGAAGAGGCATTCTTGCACTTCAAAGGGCTTCCTCCACTATTGTCTCCTTATGCATCGGCCCACAGCATTCTTTGCATCCTCACCACGGAAATCGCTTGCATCTTATCGTAAAATGGGAATAGCTGCCTTGTAGCTTCTGTTCCATCATCTTGCAACGACTCGAGAAAATACGACTCCATCCAATACCTCTTATTGTATTTCTTTGCACATTAATTGTCAAATTTACTCCCATTTTATGATAGAAGAAAATAAAACGATAGTATTTCGGCTTGAATTGCCTCCATAGGCTTGTCTCTGTTTTCATGGGCTTAGGTGAGCTTAATGGGTTTGGACTTCATTGGTTTAGTTGAGCCTGGACTGAAGTGGATTTTGGATCAGTTTTGGGTTTAGTTTGATTTTGGCGGAGTGGGCTTCATGTTGCCTTGTTTTGTAATGGGCCGAGTATAGATGGGTCGAGTTGCCTCCATGGCCCAGACCCGTGAAACCACATCTGAAATTACTCAAACTGCGCTCAAGGGCCCAGCCCGGGCCCCCACTTTCGGAATTTGAAAAATTTATTAAAAATTTGAAAAAGAAAATTAGAAACTAGTTTCGAAATAGGCTTTTCTAGGTTATTAGTTTTTTTTTATATAGTGTTATTAAATTTAGCTTAATCTCAGTTGCATGGCCACCTTTAGCTTAGGTGTTTTAGTGAGTCGTCATTTGATATGGATTTATTTTTAGTAGAATTATCTTTTAGGTAAGGGATTGAACTTGATTTGAATGTAGCTCATAGGGGCTTATAATATGGCCACGTGTATTATTTCCCCGACAAGTATCGGGTTTTCATTTCCACACTTTTACTTTTAGTCATTGAATGCTTGGGTGTTTTATTCTCTCATTTTCAATACATTAGTTGTTCTTTTCCTTTTCAATACCATTAAAAAAGTCTTAGGATCATAATAAACTCCTGAAAATCATTGCATGAACGCTTAGCAACAATAAATGTCACTCATAATTTCTAAGTCGCATATTATTTGAATTGCAAACATGGTTAGGTTGGCTAGACATATTCACCAGTAAGTTAAAAGTTTTGTGGTTTATAAAACATTTTTCCCCTTAGGAAAACTTATATATAATTTTTTTTTTAAAGATTTTCCTTATTGGGAAAAACCCATTATAGATATATTTGCAAGCTCATTTAAATATTAAATATTTGCCATCGTCCTGAGCACTATCTTCGCCGCGCTCATCGTCTTCGCCCTTCTCTACTACTGGTGGAGGTGTAGCATCTACGGTCAAGTTCCGACGGCACAACCGACATAGGCACCAATGGCACAACGAGGTGCCAGCTAAGGAGGTGGTGGTGTTGGCGTCCCAACATGAACTATACTAGGGAAATTAACATAGTTAGTCAATCCACTATCAAATAGTCATTTACATAAGACATTCCTTGCTAATTTTTTTATAAAATACCTCAAATTATTTATCAACGGAAGTCAGCTATTGCTTGTAAGTCAAATTAGCCATCGGCCAACCTTGCCTAAGATCACGCAACCCAAGCCTCACATGAGGTCGCACAACCGTCAATCACTCAGGGATTATGAGGTTGAGTGAAGGCAAAGTTGAAAGGAAAAAAAATCAATTTACATTTTGGAAATATAGCATTCCAAAATACCTCTGAACTTACCTTGAGCTGAAAATATTTAAAGAGCTTTTGAGATACAATTGCATCCCCTGTAGTCCAATGGCATTTGCATTTGCCAAAGGGGATTTGGGGCTCCCAAAGAACTTTGCAAATGCTTAATTAAATGCACCCTAGGGGACGTTATAATATAACTCCTAATCTTTCTCAAAAAAATACCCCAAATGAACAAAGACACTTGCATCATGGACTTTTAGCTTCATATACCCTGCAAAACTGGAGTTGGTGCACCCCAGAGGAGAATGAAAGCAAATGCAATGCAGTGCTGGAAATTAGAACTCGATCAGAATCGAACGTGATGGAGACATGCGAGATGACACCAGAAATGGTACAGACAGCTTGCCTTATGGTACAGGCTTGCCTTAGGGGCTGAGTATTCGCCGTCCAGCCCACAAATGGTCTAGATAGCGTACCTTAGGCTCACTTTCAAACACTAGAATCAATGCAAATCCAATTCGAGTCACCCCGATATACCTGCGGACCGTGAGGACTATCAAAATTTGACCAGAGGCGCATGGAAGGACGGTATGGAACCGAGCTGAAGGCTACGGACCTGCAGCCCAAACACGATTTGTGTGCCGGACGGTGAGCCCTTTTGCACGTTCTCGGGCTCGCGATGGCCTTGAATTCTTTTTCTTTTTTTTGGTCTGGCATGGCCTTGAATCAAACGTCAATCATTCCGACGCTTCTGCCAGCAATAGGGACCCATAGGGATCGGCCCTGGATGCTTCGAATGAACAGGACATGCTCGCATGCCTTCTATTGATATGTATACTCTTGATAATAGTTTTAACAAAAAAAGTCCAAAATCTATTATACTCATATCAATACAGTCATAAGCATTTTAACTATGTCGATTAAGTCTTAAACTTATTCTCATTTTATCAATTAATTTCATCCAATCAATTTTGACATAAAATTAATGACAAAAATGTCAATTATCCTACGTAACATGATTAATGTTGACATATAAATTTTTAAATTTTATTTGTTTTTTTCCTTTTTCTTGTTTAGGATTGTCAGCGGCTCCTATTGACCACTGAGCAAGGGCCAAGCTTCTAGCCAGGGTTGCGACTATTGTTGACCACTAGGACAAGGGCTCGCTACCCTCACATGTGATAGGCAATACCACATGTGAGGGCAATGAACCCTTGCTGGCCAATAGGCAAGGGCTCACGCCCCTTGCTTGTAAGGGCAAAGGTCATGACCCTCGCTATCTCACCCATGTTATTAATTTCCAGCCAAAATTGGTCAGATTGACACAAAATGTGAAAAGGTTTATAACTCAATTGACACAATTGAAAAGTTTATGACTGAATTGATATAAATGCAATAGGCTTAGAACTTTTTTGGTAATTTTTCCATTCTCAGGGTCATATGAGATAGGCAACAAATAAATCAAATCTTGCATAGAATATCATTAGACAATGACAAATTTTAGTTCAGGCTTGGGAGAATAAGTGCGCGACTCGAGAATTCAATAGTGAATGATTGGGCACGTTAGAAAAGTTAATCATACCATCGGACCAAGCAATGAACTTGCGACAAAAAAATCAATAACAGGGAACAAGAGCTCAGATTTGAGAGAAAAACGTGCATATTCAGTCATAGCAAATTGGTTTTATGCTTAGACGACATGATCTAGGACGATAACGGAGTTAGAGCATAATCAAAGTGCATGGAAACTATATGTTCTTACCTAGCAAACTCCAGGGACCACTTTGAACGATGAAGGGAGACAGGCGAATTCCTTGGCTGCTCGCCGTATCCTTTCTTTTTCTTACCCGTGAGCGAGTGTTTCTTGTTTTGATATTTCTTTTCAAGATTGGACAGAGTGAGTGTTCAGAATGAGAGTCTCCTTGATTTCGTGAATTCCTTCCCTTTTGTTGCCGTGAATTTCCAATACAGATTCAGGGTAGGCTGACCAGCCAGCGTTTTCCACTTTGCCCTTGATTGGCCGACTTCAAGTATACTAGGGCCGGCCGAAGATATCCTTTCTTTATTTATGAAATGCATGTGAAGTCCGAAAATTAAAAAGTCAATAGTTTTAAATAACCCTTCCCACATGGGAAGGAGAATGTGAAAGGTTTAAATTCCCACATTTCCGAGAGACTAGAATGGGACGATTTAGCTTCAAATGTGAGTTTCAATTCCTATACCCTACAAGAAAGTAAAGTAAAAGTCTAAAAGTAAGAGTTAGAGTAAAAATAAAATATGACTAACCAAAAAAAAATTATTTCTTGAGTGAAAAAAAAAATTCACAGTATTCGTTTGCATCGTTAGCCGAGTCCCTTAGGATTTACATTGTGCTATTATCTTCGTATTTCAGTTGTTGCAATGGATGTTCGTGGCATCTTTTGTTATCCTCGTTCGGGGATATGAGAGCTTCAAAAATTAGTCCATACGAAAGGGCTTGAAATAACACTTCATATTAATAAGTTTCTCTCACCATAGCGAAGCACCAACCTTTTTCCCATTTAATCACAAAAATAAAATACTGGATCAAAGTCGTGGATTGCCTGAATGGGCAACTAGTAATGACCGGATAAAAGCTAGAAAATAAGAGATTATTTATTTAGCGGTAACTTGCCCATTGACTTGCTTCTCATTCTTCCGATGCTTCATGTAAATTCATAGACCTCATTAGGCAATCTCGGTGTGAGCATTACTTCAATCGGCATTGCCTTGTTAATCGTTATTCCCATGCTCTCCGACATATCCACTGGCAAATTGTCAGGAGTTGATACATCGAATGCATGCAGAAACCTAGCAAGCATATAATGTACTGATTGAAGGCCAAAGGACATTCCGGGACAAATTCTTGTACCACCTCCAAATGGCAAGTACTCAAAATTAGGGTCCTTCACGTCAATGTTCTTATGACTATTCAAGAACCTCTCGGGCCTGAACTCCATGGGTTCAGGCCATACTCTTGGATTGATTTGGATTTTCCATAAGTTGAAGATCACCCTTGTACCTTTGGGCACATGGTACCCGTTGATGATGCAATCGTCAGTTGATACGTGTGGTACATCCAGTGGGACTGATGGGTATAACCGCAGGGTCTCCTTCACGACAGCATGTAGGTAAGTTACGTTGGAAATGTCTGATTCTTTCGCGTGTCTCTGTTCACCAATTTGAGCATCTAGTGCTTTTTGAGTCTTCTTTAGAGCATGAGGGTTGTTTAACAACAAAGACATTGCCCATGTTATGGTGGTTATTGTAGTATCGGTGGCGCCCGCTGCAAGAGCCTTCAAAGAAGAGATACATATTATTTCTAGGAGTGATATACGAAGACGAAATAAGCCAGACAGCAAAACTGCTAAAACAAAAGTTCATATCAACTTGTTTGTCGTCAACTCTGTGGTGCAGAAGAGAAGAATGATGAACACGGATAAATCAAATCGAAGGCGCAAATTCAAAGGAAATTCTCTCCTAAAGATGTCATTAATCTAAAGGATAAGCTACATTATGAGGAAACATATAGAATATTTATATCCAAAAAAGAGAGATTATAATTATAAAATAGGAAATAAATCAACCAAAAGGATATTTTATCCTACTAAATCTTAAATCTAAATGATAACTACTAAAATCGAAACAAATCACCTAATGTGCCAACAAAATTTCTGAAATAAAGAACGACAACGAAATAAACAGCTATAATTATTTAAAGTATATGCCCGCATCACTTTGCTAGTCATGAATCTGATTTCCTTTGGCACACATCTGCTCGGATATTGTTTTATTAAAAAGAAGTCCAAAAATATTATTCAAGTAAGACAACATGTAATTGTAGATACAATAGAAAACTTGCTAGCTGATATAAAAGATCCATTACTGCGATGGGTGTTAAAAACGACCTTGCAATCTTGATCGTTGTAATAATACAACAAGCGTATATTTGATATTCATCTTGTAAAATTTCTGAGGTAGAGATTAAGTTCAAAATTGATAATCTATTCAATAGGACTGATCTTCCCTCAAAATTTTTATCTCAATAAGTTATAGTTTAACTAAATTTATGTAAACAGTTCCATACCACATTAATTGTAACACAAAATAAGTCATAGGTTAAGAGCAAGACTTTGTCCTCATGCTAAATGAGCAAGCACGAATTATACACACGCACTACGCTTTGGAGTATAAAGCAGTAAGTTGAAGTGGGGGAAAACAAGCGTACCAAGCATGTAGCTTTGATTATTGTGTCATCATCGTAACCTCCGATGTCCTTGCCCTTAAGGGTCGAAAGCATGACGTCCATGAAATCTCGATCGCCCCTGTTCTCGCTCAGATTTCCCTGGTTCCTTTTGTGTTCCTCTAACCAACCACTGAGGATCGTGTCCCATTCTTTGGCTGTCCTCTTCATGGACTTCTCTAGGCCGCCCAAGTCTAACCATCTCAAAAAAGGGAGAGCGTCTGCCACTGGAAAAGCCCCAGGTTTTGCACGAGTTCCCTCAAGGCATGGTGGCAGTGTCGCTTCTCTTCCTCGTCAACCGTGGCAATGCTGCTGTAGTAGCCCTTACCAACTATAACTTTGAGGACAATGTTCATAGACAGCCTTTGCAAACCATTAATTCAAGTCAACTAAGATATGGCCTGTGGTAAAGATGGGCATGGTGTCAAGACTTCTTAAACCGAAATCACATCTCTTTGTTTACCGTAGAACATAATCACTTTACTGAAATCGCTTGGCTTGTATCTCTTCACCAGTAGTTGAACCTTTTCATAAAATATTTTCTCTTCCAATTTGAGCCAATAACTATGATATAATGGATTACGCCAACATAGAAAAGGGGAAAGAAAGCACTTTAAACTCGCAGTATATACATGGAAGTACCTGAATCATTCTTCTTCTCAGCCCAAAGCATGTGCAACTCTTTAATGGCGGTATCCGTCGCTGAGGCCAGTACCGGGTTGAGCAACGACTCAATCCTCCGGTTGGAGAGCACCTCCAAGGTGGCGATTTTCCTCATCTCACGCCAGTTTGGACCATACGGAGCCAACGTAAAAAGGGCATAGTTGTAGCCCATAACTTCAGTGGCTAATAGCTGTGGGCGAGAAGTGAGGACGAGGTCGTGCTTGGTGAAACATTCTTTGGCTATCTCGGAACTGCTAACCACCACTGCTGGGAACAACCCAAGCCTGATGGTGAAGATCGGTCCATACTCATCGGCCATGGATGCGAAGGTCCTGTGAGGAAGATGGGATTTCGCTAGTATGGGCAGGTGCCCTATGACGGGCCATGCACCAGCGACTTCTGGTGGTGTTCTGAGCTTGCGAGATGAGCCTGATTTGAGCCATAAATGGATTGATAGGACGAGGACGGCTAGGACCGTTCCATACAAGAGGGCGGAGTTCAGGTCTTGAAGCAGAGACTCCATTTGCAATAGGTTCACCATTGAGTTGTGCGTCAGGATGTTTGAAGGAAAAGCATACACTCAAACACTTTCTCCATCTAGGATCATTAAATATTATTACAAAGGACAATCAATTATCAGATTATGCTCAATTGAGCTTAAGAAGTTGCAAAGCCTCGAGGGATCATTGAACTGTTCCTGAGTGCTACGAGAAAAGCACATTGCACGTGTTATGAAAAAACAATTCTGAAATAAGTTCCGACAAATAGACTTTTGCCCTAGATGACAGGGACAATACAACTGCCCGCACTTAATATTTCTTCCAGGTATCTATGCATAGTTTTATAATGACGAACGACCCACAAGCTGCTCTCTCTTTTGGCCACACGCGGAATTTTTCTGCACGTAGGCTCGTTTTGTCTCTCCTATTAACTCCACATGAAGAACCCTCACATGCAATTCAAAAAGGAACCGCATAGATCCCATCTTGATAGGAAAAATTCTTGGATAACCATGCCGTTTGATTAGAAAAGGAATGACGAAACCTCGGCCCCAAATGTTAAAGACGGAAAAGAAAAGATAAAAGTCAGAACCGAGCCCTCTTCTGATTTTGTGGCTGGCATTTCACCGTTTGTGCTAGCAAGGCTCTTTCTTCAAATAGTACACACATGCAAAACAGATAATTTCCACAGCAAATTTATGTCCAATTGCCCGTTATTCATAAACGAAATGGATGGCCCAAACTTCACTGTTACTCATAGGAAGGAATAGTGAGCGGTCATGTTAGCGCAGTCCAAAACAAACCATTTGAGTCGTGACCCCACTCATGTAAATCAAGGGATCGCCACTATATCTAGAAGACTCATGTTGAAGAACCTGCTACTTTATTTGTTTTATTGCAAAACATAGTATAAAATTTGATTTAAGTTTCAGCGGTTTAAATCAAACTTTACATTTATTTTAGATGATTTTACCATTTACGATTTAGTAACCTGTTTAGTAAATTTGTTCCACCCATGGATAATAGATTGGTCTAAACTCCGCCACTACCTAACATTAGTTCATTATTATTTTAAGTGGACTTTTTTGATTTAGTTGAGTCCAAATAATATATTCTCCTTTCTTTAACGATCTAAGTACATATTGCTTGATGAACTTAGCGTACAATACACGTACCTTTCTTAATAAACAATGTGAAAGTAGGAGGAAAAATCTCCAACAAAAAAAAACCTTAAGTCCATCGTACATATGCCAATTTAATTATAATATTTTTATTTTTATCATTTTCTTTTTCTTTTTTTTTTTTTTTTTTTTTTTTTTATTTTCAACTATGACCAATGGAGATAATCACGATCTCGCTAGCCACTGGGCAAGGGCTTGCAAGCCCTCGTTGACCGTTGGCGAGGGCTGCCTCACTTGTAGCCAGCGAGCTTGCAACGATGTCACCAACCACTAGGGAAAAAATAAATTAAAATAAAAGATAAATAGAAATATATACAAATATTTTAAAAAATCGCAAAAATTATCCGCATCAACTGGCCGTGCCATATGAGATGGCTAATGTTTAAGTCAGTGGTTTCCAGCCAAAATTGGCCAGAATAATTATATTGGCAAATTGTCAAAAAGTTTATGATTAAATTTGCTAAATTAAAAGTTTAAAGGTAAATTGACATCCGAACAATACATTTAGCATTTTTATGACAATTGTCCTTAAAGGGGTATCCAATGTGAAAACTAATAATCCTATCAAACTATGCTACTTACATTATGAATCACGAAAGATGCAAATCAATTTGAATAGAGTGACAAATGTGCCGGTTTCTGTTAATTTGCAAAACAAACTGTACAATTTCATTACGAGCTAAACTCTAAAGCTCTCTTAAATTTGAGGAAATGAGCTAACATGACCCCATCAAAAAGAGAAAAGGGAAAAAAATTTAAAAAAAGGATAATGGGGTTCCTGAATCAAAGATGGAGATGTCATTATGAAATCAAAAAGTACTCTTTCTGTTTATATAGTGTTGGCGCGGATGTGCATCGGAACATGTCATTATGCAGTATTTGCGTGCATTCATTAGTCAAGCCTAATGTTCGGATACCTTCTATCATCCAAATTGAAAAGAGTATAAAAGGAGAATAATGGAAAGAGATGTCAGCAAGCTTTAATTTGGAGAGACATCGTGATTCACGTGAATTGCCTATTTGGATCAATGAGGAACACGACTTTCTAAGTCCTACAAGAGACGAGCTTCGTGTTCCACCTCAATTGGCTTTTGGCTTGCCGAGTCTCGTTTGCGACACGCGAAGTACAGTATGACGAATTAGGTTTAGCAATTATATATCGGTGCGGTGACGTAGACTCCCTTTTATTAACAAAAATGGTGAAAATGGACGATCAATGTCAACGGCTTCATTTTCGATTTGAGTCATACTCACTATTTGTTTTGAGCAAGCACATCATCACTTGACCCCTAGATGTAAGTTGGAATAAAACTAGATTTGTCCTACACCTATTGCACAAAACAAACCCATGCCACAATCGAACCAAAATTTCCTCAGATTGAGTGATCGCAAAATTTGAACTTGTGATTATATGATTAATTAAATATTAAACCACATTTTCATGTAATAATTTAAATTTTTGAAATAGTTGATAGTAATTCCACAAAATCTCACATAGTGTCAATGCCGAAGGTTTTCATTTCGAATCTTTTCAAACCCCATTTACCTCTCCAATTAAATATGTCCACACTTAACTCTCCTTTGAAGCAAAAAAAACAGAAAAAAGAAAAATGGAAAGGGAAGTTTTATAAATGGGATGATAAAGCATGAACGACAGCATGGTAAATAATGTTATTTGTTTCTACCACCATAGCGAACCACACCAACTCAGTTCATATTTATTTAAGACAGACCGATAGGACCTAAGTAATCGATCACCTGAACTTGCAACTAATAATGACCGGAATAAAAGCTAGATATGGAGGGCTTATTTATTTAGTAGTAACTTGCCCATCGACTCGTTTCTCCATCTTCAGGTGCTTCATGCAAATCCGTAGGCCTCCTTAGGTAATCTTGGCGCGAGCATTACCTCAAGCGGCGTCGCCTTCTCGATCGTTATTCCGAAAGTCTCTGACATATCCACCGGCAAATTATTGAGAGTCGATACCTCGAATGCATGCAGAAATCTAGCGAGCATTGAATGCACGAATTGAAGGCCAAAGGACATTCCGGGACAAATCCTTCTCCCACCTCCAAACGGCAAGTACTCGAAATTACGGTCCTTCGCGTCACCATCTCTGTGGCTACTCAAGAACCTCTCGGGTTTGAACTCCATGGGTTCAGGCCATGCTCTTGGATCGGTTTGAATTTTCCATAGGTTGAAGGTGAACCTCGTCCCTTTAGGCACGTGGTGCCCATTGATGACACAGTCTTGGGTTGATTCGTGTGGCACGCCGAGCGGGCCTGGAGGGTGTAATCGCAGGGTCTCCTTCACTATGGCATATATGTAACTTAGGTTGGCGATGTCTGATTCATGCACATATCTTTGTTTACCAATTCGAGTGTCCAGTTCTTCTTGAGCCTTCTTCAGAATGTGAAGGTTGTTTAGCAACGAAGAGACCGCCCATGTTATGGTGCCCATTGTAGTATCAGTACCGCCTGATATCATGGCCTTCAAACAAGATATACATATTAGATTTCCAATGATAAGCTACATTAAATATCTACTCTTAGTAGGAAATAGATAAACTAATAAGAACTTCTATTCTATCAAATCTTAGATATCTAATGATAATCAATTTGAATTGAAACAAATCACCTAACATCCTCACAATTTTTGAGAAAAAATAAAGACAAGGAATAAAACAAAAATCATAATCTTTAAAAAAGTATGAAGGGGACACTCTACTTGCTAGTTGATATAAAAGGTTTGTCAGTGTGGTGTTAAACATCAACCTCGCAATCTTAATCGCTGTGTAAAATAAATAAGGTGTAGTGGAAGTCCGATCCTCATCTTATGAAATTTCTATGATAGTGTCCAAGTTCAAACTCAAATTTGCTCCACAACGCCTCAGTTATTCAATGTAAAACTCTTGTCAGTTAATATTATACGTCAACTGATTTCCGTCTCCTCTATGTCTCCATTTGATGAACCATTGAATCCGACCGGACGTATCCAATTCGATAGTGCAAATATACTCTTCTAATCAACATAGCCATTTGAAGTAAGAAAGCAGTAATAGTTGGATCGGGCGTACCAAGCAAGTAGCTTTGATTATTGTATCAGCATCGTAACCTCCCATTTCCTTGCCATTGAAGGTCGAAAGCATGACGTCCATGAAATCTCGATCACCCTTCTTCTCGCTCGAGCTTTCGTTATTCCTCCTGTGCTCCTCTAACCAACCACTTAGGATCGTGTCCAAGTCCTTGGCGATGCTCCTCATGGTCTTCTCATGGCCACCCAAGTCCAACCGTCTCAAGAAAGGAAGAGCATCCGCCACCGTAAAAACCCCTAGGAAATGCAAGAATTCCCTCAAGGCATGGTGGCACCGCCGCTCCTCTTCCTCATCCACGGTGGCAATGCTGCTGTAGTGGCCCTTACCGGCCACGACTTGAAGGACAATGTTCAGACACAAGGTTGCAAACCACTGCTTCAAGTCGATTAAGATATGGCCTGTGGTAGAGACAGGCATATTGTTAAGACTTTTCAAGTTGAAAACCAGCTTCTATGTTTACTGAAAATGCTTGGCTTGGTTTTTTTCTCTACATAAGCATTCGAATCGTTTCATTAAACAAAGAATTTTGAACTTACGCTATACACATGAAAGTACCTGAATCATTCTTCTTCTCAGTCCAAAGCTTGTGCAGCTCTTTAATGGCCATGTCAGTCGCCGAGGCTACTATGGGGTTTACCAGCAACTCGATCCTCCGGTTGGACAGCAGCTCCATGTTGGCAACTTTTCTGACTTCACGCCAATACTGACCGTAAGGAGAAAACCCAAAAAAGGCATTGTTGTAGCCCATAACCTCGGTGGCTAATAGCTGCGGACGAGACGCGAGGGCAAGGTCGTGCTTGGTCCAACATTCTTTGGCCACCTCCGAGCTGCTGACCACTACGACCGGGAACAATCCGACCCTGACGGTGAAGATCGGTCCATACTCATCAGCCATCGACGCGAAGGTCCGGTGAGGATGTGGGGATTTCGCTAGTAGGGGCAAGTGCCCTATGACGGGCCACGCGCCTGCAACTTCTGGCGGTGATTTGAGCTTGCGAGACGAGCTTGATTTGAACCGTACATGGATTGATAGGATGAGGATGAGGATGGCTAGGAGCGCTCCATACAAGTGGGTGAAATTCAGTTCTTGAAGTAGAGACTCCATTGGGAAAGTAGATGGATCGTTTGGTTTGTGTGTTGCTATCTTTGGAAGGACGAGCATGCTATTTATAGGTTACGTTCCAACCGAGCTTAAGAAGCTGCGAACCTCGGAAGATCATTGATTCCTCCCCGAGTGCGACGGGAAAATCGCATCTCACGTGTTATTTAAAATCGATTTCTACGTAAGTTAGAGTGATTGGAGTTTTGTTCTTGATGAAAGGGAAAGCAATCCTCACGTGTCTTCGCAAAGTTACATGCCTCGATCAATAATTTGGCCGACTGAGCACCTAAAATTGTCGTAAGTTACACGCTAAAAAGAAAGCTAAGGTGGATCGACGCTATCGAAGGCAAGGAGAAACTTATGTCCATTCTCAATTAAATGCAGGCAGAAAGTATTCGGTGAGGGAAAATCTGAAGAGAAGACAATGCTGGAAAAATTGCAAACTCTTTTTAACTTGAGAAAACTCAAATAGATGTAGTATAATGATAAATCTAGGTACATCAACCACATCATGAAATGTCTGCGTTTGGCAAGAAAAATCGCTATAACAATGTAGTTTTTATAGATACAGATTAGTAAGTTCATGTTCAGTTACTAAAATGCATTTAGTATAACTCTTTTACTAATTATGCGCGGACGAGAGTAGTATATAAAGAAAACTGTAACTTTAATGAAGAAGAACATGGAAATCTCTAGAGCTTAATATACCCAAAACACTTGAAAAAGGTAAACTTAATTCATACAACACAAACTAAATAATCTTCCATATAACGTAATATTCTTACTCCCCATTGGGTTACTCGACTAATCTCACCAAATCATTATGCTCCTTCCAAATATTTTCCTAAACTGATATATATATATATATTAAGATACGTATACTAAAAGAAACAATGTTAACAAGGCATTTCACGATCGTATTACTCATCCCATGTACATGATAATCGTAATCCAACCTTTATTTCTTCCGTCGTTTGCTTGTGAGATATTGTGGTACTAAGGTCATAAAGAAAATAAGTGCTTCCCTTGGCAAAATAATTTATCGCCTTAATCCAGAAGGAATTTATTAATTAATTCTCCTATAACACTTATTAAACATACAATTAAAAGAAATTTGTAATTTTCAATGCATCGTCTCTCTAGTGTTATGTTCAATCAATGCACTAAAAATGAAGATATTTCCTTATTAAGTACATCTAACAAGTGCTCTATGGGCACTTGTCAATATTACTTGACATAAAATAGCTAAAGAACGCAATCTAAAACATTTCATGTATAACTTAGGTAAAAATATTAACTCAATGATTAATAGTTACCATATTCAAAAAATTCACATCCAAATAAATATTTTGACCTTATAAGACCACGTATATCAATTCCTATTAGAGATTGAACCTCATTATCTCTAACACTTATCAATTCGGAACATGGCAAATTCAACTTTAAGTATAGAAAATTATTTCTCGTGCACATGGACATTGTGAATCACCTGAATGCAGCTTCTCCAGCCACGTTTTTCATGCAATTCACTCCATATCGTCCATATGGTTTACCACTATTTCTAATTTCAACTCACTCAAACAGAAATTGCAATTCACGTTTTTCATGCGATCCACTTCATATCGTCCTATATTTTACCACTAATATTAAATTCAAGTCACTAAAACAGAACCCCCTGCAACAGAAACTACAATATAGCTGCTTGATCTCAGAGAGACAGAGAGAGATTTGAGCGTACTGTTACTCAACATGCGTGTATTGTTTTTACTAACGTAGAGCCGACGAAATTACATGGAAACAATAATTCCAGTACAGTTTGTGATTTCGAAGCAAATGCAAAATACAGATCTTGCAACTTAACTTGAACCATGCATGGATTGATAGGCGATGGAGTTCAGGTCTTGAAGCAGAGTCTCCATTTGCAGAACGTTCATCATTGAGTCGTGTATTACTATTTCTGAAGGAAGAGCATATGACTTGTACAGTTCCCCCTCCTAGGACTATTGATTACTTGAGTGAAATACGATTAAAATACAAATTATGTTCCAATTGAGCTTAAGAAGTTGCAAAGCCTCGAGGAATCTGTTTATTATTTCCCGAATGCTACGAGAGAAGCACATCCCACGTGTTATGAGGGAACGATTCCTACAAAAGGAGTAATTGAACTTTTGTTCTAGATGACAGTGAAAGCACACCTGCCTTTAATATTTCATCCAAGTATCTATAATTAGCAAATCATTGAGAACGTGCAACCTAAAAATTCAAGCTAAGAAATGTAATAAGAATATACTCGAGATACATTTCTTATTACCCACCCTTGCGTGTAAGCTGAACACTGGATGTGGAGGACCAGTGGAACATAAAACAAACATATCAACAAGAATTACGGGCAGAGAAAATTGATAGAGAATGTCAAGACTCGAACCTTAGACTTGTGCTTCGATGATATAGTAGGATGTTCTATCCAAAAATTGAGAATATTATCCAAAAAATCCTAAACATATTGCACTTTTGCTAATTGAGTTCTAAATCTTTTAATTGTACTAATCGAGTCATGAACCTTTTTTCACATTTTGCTAATTAAATCCATTCGGCCAATTTTAACCAAAAGTCACTAACGTGAGCAAGTTTTTAATAGTATTTTAATATATTGCTTCGCTATATAGGTCGACTCTCACATGTGGCCAATCAATACCATAAAGGGGACCTATGAGAAGAATCAGAGAATTCAAAGACAAAATCAATGACAAATATGTTATCTCACATAAAACAGTTCCTCGTGCCTATAACAAGAAATGCCTTTTAGCCACTAAACTCTCCTTTGAAATTCAATTTATACCATAGAAGTACTTTATAATAGCAAAATCCCAATGCACAAGTTCTATATAATGGCAAGTGGAGAGCATATTACCAAGATTTACCAAAGTGTTTATTCTTTTAGGAAACCACAATAGGCAAAGAAGGAAAGTGTTTAAGAACTCATAGGAAAACTCACGCAAGTTTATTAATTATGAGCAAACTCCTCTTTCCTTGAAATAGTTACAAACTCAGCTGGAGACTGGGAGGAAGAAGGGAAAAAAAGAAAGAAAACAAAACAAAAAAATTATAAAAATTGTTCACGTTAGCGCTAGCAGCGTCATATAGTCCACATCAATAATTTTTCGCCAAAATTAATCAAATGGACCGAATTGGTAAATTTTTAAAATATTTAGGACTAAATTGATCAAATTAAAAGATCTAATTGAATTAACATAATTATAATAAATTATGGCTTTTTCAATAAATATCTCATTCCTTAGGTTTGGGTGTGTCAGAGTAACCCCGATCATTACTAACCCACTTCCCACTCCAAGTAGGCCGTTGGAAACTTTCCGACGCCCAATTGAGTGTGCTCATTTCACCGAGGAAGAGAGGGTTCTTGGAAGGAGATGTTCTAAACCTTTGACTGGCTTGTTCTTTTTTATTTAGATGCTCAAATTTTACTCCTCTCGGACGATGTTTGAGACAAATACTTATATGGATCCAGGTACACATATCTGGCCAATCATGGCCGTCGATTGTGTGGGCTGCGGGACCCACATGATCGACGATTACAATTCACGGAGGTAGGTCTAGGTTAGACATTCTCGTTATTTAGCCTCAGTATATTACATGGACTTTACATGATCAACGCCTGCAATTCTGGCCGGTAAGGCCTTCAATCCCATCGAGCCCGTGAATCCTGTGTGAGCCCATTTGCATTGCTCATTTTGAAAGTTCGGACAAAATTAATTTTCGTCATTTTGGAGCCAGACAAACTGATATTTTGATCACTACATCTTGTCAAATCCAAATTTAGGGCATTACGTCATTTCAAACCATCACTTGCCTTCTTTATCATTCAGCCTTGGATGAGTTTGAGCTAATCTCACCCTCTCCTTCCTCTCTTTTTTATTTTATTTATGTTTTTTTTTTTTTTTTTTGTTTTTTCTTATCTCACAATTTAGATTTGAGATTTTTTTCTTCAAGTCTACTTTTAAATCTAAAAGTTTGAACTCTCTCGATCTAGTTCTAAATTTAGGAATCCGATCTAAATTTGAGAATTTAATAAATATACTTTTAGAGATTCGATACTCCCTTGATCTATCCGTGTATTAAATCATGTGCCTCTAGCTTCAATAGTAATCATGGGAGATTTGATTTATTGCTAAACTACAAAGATCTGTTTTTTCACATGTTAGATCTATGTTTGATCAACTTATTTGCTTGTGTCCGTGCAACGATGATGCAGAGAAAGCCAAACCCAAGAGCATACTGCTAACTAGAAAGTTGTGCTCATCACTGACAAAAATACAAGATCCAATGATCCATTAATTATTTTGTTTGAGAAATCCATTCTTGTGGAACGAATGTAAACCTAACTGTGTTAGTGCTCCGTTGCTCTTCCTTGATTTTTGGATTTCTTCCTTGTTTTCTGGATTTGGCTTTGTTTTGTAGTATTATAGGTTTTGTTCTTTTTCTTGATCTAGAATTAAGTGTTTCCCATGAAATGCAAAGAAGTACTAAGCCCTCGTTTGCATCATTAGCCATGTCTTGAAGATAAATTTCACATTTACCAATTACAGTTTGCTATGCTATTCTTATATTGGTTGTTAAAATGGATCCAATAAAAAGATTATATGTTTCAACTTATGTCATGCTCGTTCAGAATATGTGAGCTTCAAACATTAGTACATGGAACGACTTGACGAAACACTTGATTTTTAGTAGCGTGGTTTATTATTTCATGAATGCTAGATCAAAGTCATGGATTGTTTGATCATGCAACTAAGAACAACCAGAAAAAACTAGACATGAAGAGCCTATTTATTTAGTGGTAACTTGCCCATCGACTTGTTTTTCATTTTTCTGGTGCTTGATGTCAATTTCAATAGTTAGTTAGCGAACAAACATACAACTCGTTATGGCAATATGATAAGGGTTTTATTAATTAGCATCTTCAAAGCATTTGTTAAACACCTCAAAAAAGAATTTTTTGTCATTTTGAATGCATTATTTTACTAGTATCATATGTAGTCAATGCATCGAAAATAAAGATGTTTCATTATTAGATAAGATCAGTAATTAGACTCATATGATAAACATGGCATGTCTATAACAAAAAAATTTATTCGATTTTGTACATAAGATTTATCATTTATAGCAAGGGGTGTGTAAACTTTTGGTTACGGAAGCCATGTTTGTCGCCACCAATGGATAGGATAACCATCGAGAAGATATTGGATGCCTAAGTGATAGACACGTCGGATTTGCACAAGTGCACTGAACGCTCAACACGTGTCATCCACGGGCCCACATTAAAGAAATTTTCAGCTTTGCTCTCTCCCCTCTCTCCGTTACTTTTTCTCTGAAATCTCTCGGTCCATCTCCAAATTCTCTCCTGTGTAGCGACCTCCCCAGTCTCTCTTCCCCGTCGCAAGACTGAGGTTACTTTCTCTCTCTGTGTTTCCTTCTTCTTTTTTTAAGCTCTCTCTGTGTTTAGCAGTGGCTTTTTTTTTTACCTTTCTTCCCAAGGTGTCTGTTTTGGCCATGGAGCTCGACCTCAAAACCAGAGATTGAGCAGCTTCCGGCGCTCGAGTTTCGAGCTCAGCCTTAAGCTCCTGGCCATGGTGGCCTGAACTCGTAAGTGAAGACGTCCGTCGTTGCCGCGAGAGCAGTGTCGTCGAAGGCCTCTCAATTCAGAATTGAGGCGGCATGGGGTCTCGACCTGCTGGCCGACGCGGGCGCAGGCGCCTGAGGAGTTGGACAGGAGGTGGCAGCGCCGGAGGTCGAAGAAGGAGCGGGCAAAGATGGAGGCAATGTGCCGGAGGCAGCGGCGGTGGGTATGAGGTCGAGCTTGAGGTTGAGGTCGGAGAAGGGAAAATGGGCCAGGCGGGGGGGAGAGAGAGAGAAGAAGACCATTAAAGGGAAGAAGAAGAAACCGAAGGAAGAAAGAAGAGAGGGAAGAGAGAGGCTAGACGGAGCCCGAGGCATTGAGGGAGGGAATGTCGGAGGAGTTCTAGAGTGGTGGGGCCCATGCGACACGTGTCGCTCAATGAGTGGATTAGGATTTTGATAGCGTAGAATCCAAGCGGTATACCCAATATTTTCTCACAACCATATATATAGATGACTTGTTAATATACAAGAAACATTCGCATTATTATACGCTAATAACCTGCCAGGAAAAGTTGGATGACACTGCACTGCACTGCACTAGTCGACAAATATAATAAGATAACAACCAGGCAAATCCATCATCTCGCTGAATTTGATCGCACAATCGTTGTTTCCTAGAGGCTATCTCCAGTAAGAGATAATCTATAAAATAAATTCTAAAATCTAAGAACATTATCTTCTCAGGTAGAAATTGCGTCCAAGAAAATGGCGGGGCACTTAAGTGCTTTTGGACTCTTGAGCCCCGTCGAGTCCGGGATTTCCTCTAGCTCTGGGAATCTAGAACAACCAGACTTTTATTGGCTTCATGAACTATCTTGATCATCGAGGAGAGATTTACTTTATCAATATAGCCGATGTGCTTTCGCATATGAAGTGAGAATTTCTAAAGGGTCTATGATAACATCCTGGATATATATCTCCATCACCCTTAAATCTCATGACAAGTTTAAATCGACATGAAACTCCTGATGTCGTTTGGATTGTCCTTCCTTCTTGGTCGATGAAGGACCTAATTCACAGAAGATCCAGATCCCTCGTAAGCAGAAGGAGACAAGCGAGGCCTCACCGTGACTTGAAGCGGAGTGGCCTTGCCGATGGTCAGCCCAGCAACTGCAGTCATATCCACGACGCCATCCTCTTGAGCCGTTCTCACATCGAACCCCTGCAGCAAACTGGCCAGCGTCAGCTGCGCCAATTGAACCCCGAAGTTCGCCCCAGGACAAGCTCGGCGGCCTGCCCCGAAGGGGATGAGCTCGAAGTGCTGGCCCGTCACGTCCGCGTCCTTGTGCGCACCTGTCAAGAATCGCTCGGGTTCAAACTGGTCGGGCCGCTCCCAGACGCGTGGATCCCTCTGGAGCTTCCACAGGTTGGTAATGAGCCTCGTGCCAGCGGGGACACGGTAGCCCTTGATGGTGCAGTCCTGGGTGAACTCGCGCATGCCCGAGAGAGGGGCGGCGGGGTACAGGCGAAGGGTCTCTTTGACTATGGCTTGGAGGTAGACTAGCTGTCACACCCCAAAACTGCAAGAAAAGGGAATATGACACGGCCGTCCTTCCACACGAAGGACGCAGCCTCAATATAACCAACAACCTGATATCAACATATATATAACTCAAACCCATATATATATATCGGATAGACCAACACTTGGTATACATCGAGTTTCTATAATCCTCCAAAATAATATTAACAATCAGAACTCAACCAACCCAAAATATAACAAACACTAAACAAGTTTTTTCCTCAAGTCATACCCAAAAGAGAATCAAAAGTTTCCCCCCAACAGCGCTCTCGCTCTACCCGCTAACCGAGGAACCTGAAAACATAAATGATGAGTGGAATGAGCAACCACCGCCCAAAGGTGAGTAGTACATATCTTCTAAGCGGATCGAGCAAAGACTATGCATGGATTCAAAGCAATCCCTTAACTTTTTAACTCCAACCAATATATAAAATACATAATAAATCATATAAGAGTTACTTTTATACTTATATGAAAAAAATCATTTAAACCACCATCACGATACCAAAATCAATGGTCAAGTCCATTGAATAATCTCCATTCAAAAATCACACATCAATGGTCTATCCATTGACCAATCTATTGCTCAATCTCTTACCATGGTCACGACACAACGCCTTGCGACAGCTACCAAGATTCCCCCTTGGCAAGGTCTCCACCTATAATGCCGGTGGCTCGGCACGAAGGATATCCTACCCGGTATGCATACCAACATGCCCCTCAATGGGCTCACAAAGCAATAATGAGCAAAATAGCCATATTCCAATACCAGAAAACCAATCCAAGAATCAATATAATAAATCAAACAAATACCTTTTTGTAACATCGCCATCCACAATTTCTCAAGTCATCCATATGCTTTTCCATAAACCATTTGCAAAGCATTTATAAATATATTTTGCCTTCCAAAACTTTGCATAACATGCTTTCCAAACTTTTATAAACAATCAAGAGGTAGTCCATGCCCGATCCGATTTTTATGCAATAATAATGTAATTCCATAATCTCATACTATATATAATCCATATAATTTTCTCAACATGAATTTTACAAATTCAAAGAAGATATAGTACCACTCACCTCGTCGCCTACGACCCAATAAAACGGTATTTGAATCGTCAAACTCGCGGTCTAACAAATAATTGAGGAATGAGTTAAAACCCGATAAAACTCTACCTCAATTATTGGGACAACTAAATCACGCCTTAACACTAATAAAATGACCCCAAAGAGCTAACAAAACGCCTATCAAAAGCAATTTATTCAAAGCCGTTCATGAAACTAAACTAAGGTGCAAAACTTGATTATGCCATAACTTTCTCATCCGAACTCCAATCCAAGCAATCTTATAGTCAAAATGAAGATAATTCCGAGCACTAGAAGACCCATTAGTAGGACAATCCAATTTCGAGCCGAAACCGACAAAATTAGACCTCACAGCAACCGCGCGCGTACTGTACATCCAGCGGGCAGAATTTCAAAATTCCATTTCGGACAAACCACAAGCTCAAATCCAATTCCGTAAAATCCCACGGGTCCATGACGTCCTAAATTACCGTTCTTATAAATTTTCACAGCTCAATAGCTCAAAAATCGGACTTCGCCGCTCAATATTCCCAATATTCCGAATTGGAGCCCTAAACCGGAAAAATACTTCGATTGGAGGAATAAGAGGCACGTGTACTCACCAAGTGTTGCATAAAATAATTGAGTCGGCTTTGCGAGATTCCTGCGGCGTGCACGTGCGAAACCCTCTCCTCCTTTCCCTTTCTTCTTCTCTCCCTCTCTTCTCTTTTCTCTCTGTTTTCTTCCTCCGTCGCGACTGCTTCTGGCTTCTGAAAGTGGGAGACAAAACCCCACTTATTCTCTCTCCTCTCCTTTGACTTTTCAACTCCCTTTCTTCTCTTTTTTTTTTTTTTTTTTTTAATCCAAGTGGGTCCCACCAGTCAACAAAAGAGCCGAATATTACATCATACCCTCCTTAAAAAAAATTTCGTCCTCGAAATTTGAACTTGTCTTAATCCTCAAACAGATGCGGATATTTGCGTTTCACTTCCTCCTCAAGTTCCCAAGTAGCTTCTCTCTCGGTATGATTTTGCCATTGTATTTTCACATAAGGAATAGTTCGTCGTCGCAACACTTGATCCTTCTTATCGACGATGCGAATAGGGTGCTCCTCATACGTCAAGTTTTCTCTTAATTTCAACGGTGAAAAATCTAGTACGTGGTCAGAATTTGGCACATATTTTCGCAACATGGATACATGGAAGACATTATGA
This sequence comes from Angophora floribunda, assembly GCA_014182895.1. Classification (NCBI taxonomy): domain Eukaryota; kingdom Viridiplantae; phylum Streptophyta; class Magnoliopsida; order Myrtales; family Myrtaceae; genus Angophora; species Angophora floribunda. Next base: position 1,055,128 of record CM024710.1, read on the forward strand.
ACACTGAGAGTGCCGGCGGCAAGGCCAATTTGTAAGCAACTTCACCAATCTTTTCCAAGATTAGGAATGGTCCTACATATCTTGGACTTAACTTCCCGTGGGTGTCAAATCTCATTACGCCCTTTGTAGGAGAAACCTTTAGGAATACGTGATCACCCACATTAAATTCTAACTTGCGTCTCTTAAGGTCTGCATAACTTTTCTGACGACTTTGAGCCGTTCTGAGACGTTCTCGAACCAACCTAACTTTTTCTTCCGACTGTTGAATGAACTCAGGGCCAAGTAGTCTTTTCTCACCAACATCGTCCCAACAAATAGGACTTCTGCATTTTCTGCCATACAAAGCTTCGAAAGGTGCCATTTTAATTTGGAATGATAACTGTTGTTATAAGAAAATTCTGCCAAGTGTAGATGTTCATCCCAAGAACCGCCAAAGTCAATGATACATGATCTCAACATATCCTCTAACGTTTGGATTGTCCTCTCGACTGCCCATCTGTCGCGGGTGAAAAGCTGTACTCAAGTTGAGTTTAGTGCCCAACGCTCCTTGCAAACTCTTCCAAAAGTTAGACACGAATCTAGGATCTCTATCAGAAACAATGCTTATTGGAACTCCATGAAGCTTCACTATTTCATTAACATATCGCTTGGCCATGTCTTCCATTGAAAGGCCAAATCGATATGCCAAAAGTGTGCGGACTTAGTTAATCGATCAACAATCACCCATATAGCATTCTTACTACTTGGTGTCCTCGGTAGACCAACCACAAAGTCCATGGTGATATGCTCCCACTTCCATTTAGGTATCTCTAGGGGTTGTAACCGCCCACCTGGTTTCTGATGTTCGATTTTCACTTGTTGGCAAACTAGACATTGATCAACAAATTCTACCACATCTTTCTTCATGTTGACCCACCAGAAGTTCTCTCTCAAGTCCCTATACATTTTTGTACTTCCCGGATGAATAGAGAATCTAGTACTGTGAGCTTCCTGCAATATCTCCTTTTTCAGTTCTGAATCATTAGGAACACATAGCCGACCACGAAACCTTAAGGACCCATCTACATGTAAACTGAAGTCCACTTGTCTTCCAGCTTCCCCACCCTCTCTGAATTTCTGCAATTGAGGATCTTCGCCTTGTTTAGCCTTAATCTTATCAATCAACGTCGGTTGTACTCGGAGATTAGCTAATTGAGCACCAAGATGTTGCACCAATACCTCTAAGTCCAACTTCCTCATATCTTCAAGGATAGGTTTCGAGAAGTAAGTAAAGTTGCCATATTTCCAAAGGACTTACGACTCAAGGCATCCGCCACCACATTAGCTTTACTACGGATGGTAATTGATAGACAAGTCATAGTCCTTTAAAAGTTCTAGCCATCTTCTTTGCCTCATGTTCAATTCCTTTTGAGTAAAGATGTACTTCAGACTTTTGTGATCGGTAAAAACTTCACATTTTTCACCGTACAAGTAGTGACGCCATATCTTCAAGGCAAACACAACCGCCGCTAACTCCAAATCATGAGTGGGGTAGTTCTTCTCATGTGTTTTCAATTGTCTAGAAGCATAGGCAATGACTTTATCACATTGCATAAGAACACAACCCAACCCTTCTTTAGATGCATCACAATAAATTATGAAGCCGCCACTTCCTGAAGGTAGGGTTAGTATGGGAGCTGACACTAGCCGTCTTTTTAACTCTTGGAAACTGTGCTCACACTGATCTGACCATACAAATTTAACTCTCTTCGAGTTAGACGAGTGAGTGGGCCAGCAATCCTTGAGAATCCTTCCACAAATCGCCTATAGTAGCGGTAGCTAGCCCAAGAAAACTCCTCACTTCTGTAACATTAGTAGGGCGATTCCACTTAACAATTGCTTCCACCTTCTTTGGATCCACTAATATGCCATCCTTCGAGATTACATGACCCAAGAATTCTATATGATCAAGCCAAAAGTCGCACTTACTAAATTTAGCGAACAACTTCTTTTCATGCAAAATCTGCAAAACAAACCTTAAATGCTGCTCGTGTTCCTCCAAACTCTTGGAATACACTAGTATATCATCAATAAATACCATGATAAATTTGTCAAGATACTCCATGAACACCCTGTTCATCAAGTCCATGAAAGTAGCTGGTGCATTTGTTAATCCAAAAGACTTGACAAGAAATTCATAATAACCATACCTTTTCTGAATGCAATTTTAGGCACATCATCTATTTTTATCTTCAATGAATGGTATGCTGAACAAAGGTCGATTTTGGAAAATACTTGAGCTCTCTAAAGTTGATCAAATTAATCATTAATCCTAGGCAAAGGATTTTTTTTTTTTTTATCATTGCCTTGTTAAGCTCTTAGTAGTCTATATGAAATCTCATACTACTATCCTTCTTTTTCACAAATAGAACTGGAGCTCCCCAAGGTGAAACACTAGGCCTAATAAAACCTTTATCCAAAAGCTCTTGTAGTTGCGTTTTCAACTCTTTCAATTCAGTAGGTGCCATCCGGTATGGTGCCTTAGAGATCGGTGTGGTGCCGGGTATCAAATCAATACAAAACTCAATTTCTCTATCAGGAGGCAAACCTGGTAAATCCTCAGGAAACACATTTGGAAACTCTCTGACAACCGGAACATTCTCCAACTTCACTACAACCTTACTCGTGTCTTTTACACAAGCTAGATAACCCCAACAACCCTTTTTCAAAAGTTTCATCGCTTGCAAAGCTGAGATCAACCTTGGAAAAGTGTCTTGACAACTTCTCGAAAAAGAAAATTCGGGTTGGTTTGGAAGTCTAAATATCACTTTCTTTGAAAAGCAATCAACAGTAGCACGATATGTAGATAACCAATCCATACCTATAATAACGTCAAAGTCTCGAATATTTAACTCCACTAGATCTATAGGCATTTCGACATCATTAATCCATAGCACACATCTCTTGAACACATGATGAGCAATCAAGAAGTCTCCAGTGGGAGTATCAACACGCAATTCACATTCAAGAAGTGTAGGCAACATATCAAGTTTCTTCGCAAATTCAGTAGAAATAAAGGAATGCGTAGCACCCGGGTCAAATAACGCATAAGCATATTGCGAGGCAACAGAAATATTACTCGCAACAAGCTGCGTTGGATGCCTCCGCATCCTCCTTTGTCATTGCAAAAACCTTCCCACTTGTACCTTGTCTTTGTTGGTTCCTTGAGGCCTATCAACGGAAGGGACATTCTTTCGCATAGGACAATAGTGCGATATATGCCCTTGCTGTCCGCATAAGTAACATGACCTATTCCCAATGGTAGGGTTCCTCCGTGTAGGACAATCTCGCCGCATGTGTCCCGCCTTCCCGCATGAGAAGCACACTCCCAATTTCTGGCGACACTCACCGCTATGATATTTTCCACATGTATTTGGGGGCCCGGTTATTCGGATTTCTAAACCGTCCCGGCCGATCGAAATCTCTTCCTTTTCCACTACCACCGATACGACCATCTTGGAAATTCATGGGCCTAAACCTCTTGGGTTGAGGTGCTCCTTGTGTGCCCTGCTTCAAATTGCCTTGTTCCACGATGATTGCTCGTTCTAGCACATCCTTATAAGTTGCTAGCATTAAAGGACCAAGCACGGAATTAATTTCAGGTCGGAGTCCTCTGAGGAAATGGTCAGCCTTATCTTTCTCATTAGCTACAAACTGCTCCGCAAATCTGCTCATCTCATTGAAGCGGACTGCATACTCCAATACTGTAGAGTCACCCGAGATATATTCACAAAGTCACCCTTCATCTTTGATTGGAAGGACATAGGAAAGAACCGAGCATTGAAAGCATTTGTAAAGTCCTCCCATGATATGGTAGCATCTCTACCTCCAGGGTGGCCTCATCCCTTCCCACCGCAGTACTCGCTCCTCCCTCCAAATCGGGTGGCAAATCTAACCTTTCGGTCCTCGGGGATCCCTTCACTCTAAAGATCCCATCAATCTTTTTAATCCATCGTTCGGCCATAAGAGGATCAGCTTTCCCATCATAAGTTGGAGGTTTCGCCTTCCCGACCGGGGGCAAGGGTGCTCGAACCGGTAGCTCCATCTCCACTTAAATCCCTTGCATGGCGATACCGGTGGATCATCGCCCGCTCAAACTCGTTGAAGGAGGTGGCTCTTGGTTCTCTTCCATATTTTCAGCAAATCGGGGCTCCTATCAAACCGGTCCTCCAGTCTCCTCCTTAAAGCCGCACCTCGAGAAGCTTCGAGGCGTATCTCTAGTGTCGGGGGTAGCGACTCGCTTGCCTTTGCCGCTCCTACGAAGCGAGGCAAGCGTTTGAGTCGGTACGCATGATCACCGAATCCAAGAATGAAACCGCACCTTAGTACCTAAAAGACTAACGCACAAAAATCTATCACACAACTCACAAGCGTCCCATATCTATCTCTAAAAAGATCAAAACTTAAGCTCGATACCAAAAGATGTCACACCCCAAAACTTCAAGAAAAGGGAATATGACACGGCCGTCCTTCCACACAAAGGACGCAGCCTCAATATAACCAACAACATGATATCAACATATATATAACTCAAACCCATATATATATATATATCAGATAGACCAACACATTGGTTATACATCAGAGTTTCTATAATCCTCCAAAATAATATTAACAATCGAACTCAACCAACCCAAAATATAACAAACACTAAACAAGTTTTTCCTCAAGTCATACCCAAAAAGAGAATCAAAAGTTTCCCCCCAACAGCGCTCTCGCTCTACCCGCTAACCGAGGAACCTGAAAACATAAATGATGAGTGGAATGAGCAACCACCGCCCAGTGAGTAGTACATATCTTCTAAGCAGATCGAGCAAGCACTATGCATGGATTCAAAGCAATCCCAGAACTTTTTAACTCCAACCAATATATAAAATACATAATAAATCATATAAGAGTTACTTTTATACTTATATGAAAAAAATCATTTAAACCACCATCACGATACCAAAATCAATGGTCAAGTCCATTGAATAATCTCCATTCAAAAATCACACATCAATGGTCTATCCATTGACCAATCTATTGCTCAATCTCTTACCATGGTCACGACACAACGCCTTGTGACAAGGCTACCAAGATTCCCCCTTGGCAAGGTCTCCACCTATAATGCCGGTGGCTCGGCACAGAAGGATATCCTACCCGGTATGCATACCAACATGCCCCTCAATGGGCTCACAGCAATAATGAGCAAAATAGCCATATTCCAATACCAGAAAACCAATCCAAGAATCAATATAATAAATCAAACAAATACCTTTTTGTAACATCGCCATCCACAATTTCTCAAGTCATCCATATGCTTTTCCATAAACCATTTGCAAAGCATTTATAAATATATTTTGCCTTCCAAAACTTTGCATAACATGCTTTCCAAACTTTTATAAACAATCAAGAGGTAGTCCATGCCCGATCCGATTTTTATGCAATAATAATGTAATTCCATAATCTCATACTATATATAATCCATATAATTTTCTCAACATGAATTTTACAAATTCAAAGAAGATATAGTACCACTCACCTCGTCGCCTACGACCCAATAAAACGGTATTTGAATCGTCAAACTCGCGGTCTAACAAATAATTGAGGAATGAGTTAAAACCCGATAAAACTCTACCTCAATTATTGGGACAACTAAATCACGCCTTAACACTAATAAAATGACCCCAAAGAGCTAACAAAACGCCTATCAAAAGCAATTTATTCAAAGCCGTTCATGAAACTAAACTAAGGTGCAAAACTTGATTATGCCATAACTTTCTCATCCGAACTCCAATCCAAGCAATCTTATAGTCAAAATGAAGATAATTCCGAGCACTAGAAGACCCATTAGTAGGACAATCCAATTTCGAGCCGAAACCGACAAAATTAGACCTCACAGCAACCGCGCGTACTGTACATCCAGCGGGCAGAATTTCAAAATTCCATTTCGGACAAACCACAAGCTCAAATCCAATTCCGTAAAATCCCACGGGTCCATGACGTCCTAAATTACCGTTCTTATAAATTTTCACAGCTCAATAGCTCAAAAATCGGACTTCGCCGCTCAATATTCCCAATATTCCGAATTTGGAGCCCTAAACCGGAAAAATACTTCGATTGGAGGAATAAGAGGCACGTGTACTCACCAAGTGTTGCATAAAATAATTGAGTCGGCTTTGCGAGATTCCTGCGGCGTGCACGTGCGAAACCCTCTCCTCCTTTCCCTTTCTTCTTCTCTCCCTCTCTTCTCTTTTCTCTCTGTTTTCTTCCTCCGTCGCGACTGCTTCTGGCTTCCGAAAGTGGGAGACAAAACCCCACTTATTCTCTCTCCTCTCCTTTGACTTTTCAACTCCTTTCTTCTTCTTTTTTTTTTTTTTTTTTTTTTAATCCAAGTGGGTCCCACCAGTCAACAAAAGAGCCGAATATTACATCATACCCTCCTTAAAAAAAAATTTCGTCCTCGAAATTTGAACTTGTCTTAATCCTCAAACAGATACGGATATTTGCGTTTCACTTCCTCCTCAAGCTCCCAAGTAGCCTCTCTCTCGGTATGATTTTGCCATTGTATTTTCACATAAGGAATAGTTCGTCGTCGCAACACTTGATCCTTCTTATCGACGATGCGAATAGGGTGCTCCTCATACGTCAAGTTTTCTCTTAATTTCAACGGTGAAAAATCTAGTACGTGGTCAGAATTTGGCACATATTTTCGCAACATGGATACATGGAAGACATTATGAACACTGAGAGTGCCGGCGGCAAGGCCAATTTGTAAGCAACTTCACCAATCTTTTCCAAGATTAGGAATGGTCCTACATATCTTGGACTTAACTTCCCGTGGGTGTCAAATCTCATTACGCCCTTTGTAGGAGAAACCTTTAGGAATACGTGATCACCCACATTAAATTCTAACTTGCGTCTCTTAAGGTGCATAACTTTTTCGACGACTTTGAGCCGTTCCGAGACGTTCTCGAACCAACCTAACTTTTTCTTCCGACCGTTGAATGAACTCGGGGCCAAGTAGTCTTTTCTCACCAACATCGTCCCAACAAATAGGACTTCTGCATTTTCTGCCATACAAAGCTTCGAAAGGTGCCATTTTAATGCTTTGGAATGATAACTGTTGTTATAAGAAAATTCTGCCAAGTGTAGATGTTCATCCCAAGAACCGCCAAAGTCAATGATACATGATCTCAACATATCCTCTAACGTTTGGATTGTCCTCTCTCGACTGCCCATCTGTCTGCGGGTGAAAAGCTGTACTCAAGTTGAGTTTAGTGCCCAACGCTCCTTGCAAACTCTTCCAAAAGTTAGACACGAATCTAGGATCTCTATCAGAAACAATGCTTATTGGAACTCCATGAAGCTTCACTATTTCATTAACATATCGCTTGGCCATGTCTTCCATTGAAAGGCCAAATCGATATGCCAAAAAAGTGTGCGGACTTAGTTAATCGATCAACAATCACCCATATAGCATTCTTACTACTTGGTGTCCTCGGTAGACCAACCACAAAGTCCATGGTGATATGCTCCCACTTCCATTTAGGTATCTCTAGGGGTTGTAATCGCCCACCTGGTTTCGATGTTCGATTTTCACTTGTTGGCAAACTAGACATTGATCAACAAATTCTACCACATCTTTCTTCATGTTGACCCACCAGAAGTTCTCTCTCAAGTCCCTATACATTTTTGTACTTCCCGGATGAATAGAGAATCTAGTACTGTGAGCTTCCTGCAATATCTCCTTTTCAGTTCGAATCATTAGGAACACATAGCCGACCACGAAACCTTAAGGACCCATCTACATGTAAATGGCGAAGTCCACTTGTCTTCCAGCTTCCCCACACCCTCTCTCGAATTTCTGCAATTGAGGATCTTCGCCTTGTTTAGCCTTAATCTTATCAATCAACGTCGGTTGTACTCGGAGATTAGCTAATTGAGCACCAAGATGTTGCACCAATACCTCTAAGTCCAACTTCCTCATATCTTCAAGGATAGGTTTTTGAGAAGTAAGTAAAGTTGCCATATTTCCAAAGGACTTACGACTCAAGGCATCCGCCACCACATTAGCTTTACGGATGGTAATTGATAGACAAGTCATAGTCCTTTAAAAGTTCTAGCCATCTTCTTTGCCTCATGTTCAATTCCTTTTGAGTAAAGATGTACTTCAGACTTTTGTGATCGGTAAAAACTTCACATTTTTCACCGTACAAGTAGTGACGCCATATCTTCAAGGCAAACACAACCGCCGCTAACTCCAAATCATGAGTGGGGTAGTTCTTCTCATGTGTTTTCAATTGTCTAGAAGCATAGGCAATGACTTTATCACATTGCATAAGAACACAACCCAACCCTTCTTTAGATGCATCACAATAAATTATGAAGCCGCCACTTCTCGAAGGTAGGGTTAGTATGGGAGCGACACTAGCCGTCTTTTTAACTCTTGAAACCGTGCTCACACCGATCGACCATACAAATTTAACTCTCTTCGAGTTAGACGAGTGAGTGGGCCAGCAATCCTTGAGAATCCTTCCACAAATCGCCTATAGTAGCCAGCTAGCCCAAGAAAACTCCTCACTTACGTAACATTAGTAGGGCGATTCCACTTAACAATTGCTTCCACCTTCTTTGGATCCACTAATATGCCATCCTTCGAGATTACATGACCCAAGAATTCTATATGATCAAGCCAAAAGTCGCACTTACTAAATTTAGCGAACAACTTCTTTTCATGCAAAATCTGCAAAACAAACCTTAAATGCTGCTCGTGTTCCTCCAAACTCTTCGAATACACTAGTATGTCATCAATGAACACCACAACAAATTTGTCAAGGTACTCCCTAAACACCCTGTTCATCAAGTCCATGAAAGCAGCTGGTGCATTTGTTAATCCAAAAGGCATGACAAGAAATTCATAATGGCCATACCTTGTTCTAAAAGCAGTTTTAGGCACATCATCTATTTTTATCTTCAACTGATGGTATCCTGAACGAAGGTCGATTTTGGAAAATACTTGAGCTCCCTGAAGTTGATCAAATAAATCATCAATCCGAGGCAAAGGATATTTGTTTTTGACAGTTGCCTTGTTAAGTTCTCGGTAGTCTATGCAAAGTCTCATACTACCATCTTTCTTTTTCACAAATAGAACTGGAGCTCCCCAAGGTGAAACACTAGGCCTAATAAAACCTTTATCCAAAAGCTCTTGTAGTTGCGTTTTCAACTCTTTCAATCCGGTATGGTGTCTTAGAGATCGGTGTGGTGCCGGGTATCAAATCAATACAAAACTCAATTTTTCTATCAGGAGGCAAACCTGGTAAATCCTCGATCCGGAAACACATTTGGAAACTCTCGACAAATAGGAACATTCTCCAACTTCACTACAACCTTACTCGTGTCTTTTACACAAGCTAGATAACCCCAACAACCCTTTTCAAAAGTTTCATCGCTTGCAAAGCTGAGATCAACCTTGGAAAAGTGTCTTGACAACTTCTCGAAAAGAAAATTCGGGTTGGTTTGGAAGTCTAAATATCACTTTCTTTGAAAAGCAATCAACGGTAGCACGATATGTAGATAACCAATCCATACCTATAATAACGTCAAAGTCTCGAATATTTAACTCCACTAGATCTATAGGCATTTCGACATCATTAATCCATAGCACACATCTCTTGAACACATGATGAGCAATCAAGAAGTCTCCGGTGGGAGTATCAACACGCAATTCACATTCAAGAAGTGTAGGCAACATATCAAGTTTCTTCGCAAATTCAGTAGAAATAAAGGAATGCGTAGCACCGGGTCAAATAACGCATAAGCATATTGCGAGGCAATAGAAATATTACTCGCAACAACTGCGTTGGATGCCTCCGCATCCTCCTTTGTCATTGCAAAAACCTTCCCACTTGTACCTTGTCTTTGTTGGTTCCCTTGAGGCCTATCAACGGAAGGGACATTCTTTCGCATAGGACAATAGTGCGATATATGCCCTTGCTGTCCGCATAAGTAACATGACCTATTCCCAATGGTAGGGTTCCTCCGTGTAGGACAATCTCGCCGCATGTGTCCCGCCTTCCCGCATGAGAAGCACACTCCCAATTTCTGGCGACACTCACCGCTATGATATTTTCCACATGTATTGCAGGGGCCCTGGTTATTCGGATTTCTAAACTGTCCTGGCCGACTGAAATCTCTTCCTTTTCCACTACCACCGATACGACCATCTTGGAAATTCATGGGCCTAAACCTCTTGGGTTGAGGTGCTCCTTGTGTGCCCTGCTTCAAATTGCCTTGTTCCACGATGATTGCTCGTTCTAGCACATCCTTATAAGTTGCTAGCATTAAAGGACCAAGCACGGAATTAATTTCAGGTCGGAGTCCTCGAGGAAATGGTCAGCCTTATCTTTCTCATTAGCTACAAATCGCTCCGCAAATCTGCTCATCTCATTGAAGCGGACTGCATACTCCAATCTTGTAGAGTCACCCTGGATATATTCACAAAGTCACCCTTCATCTTTGATTGGAAGGACATAGGAAAGAACTGAGCATTGAAAGCATTTGTAAAGTCCTCCCATGATATGGTAGCATCTCTACCTCCAAGGGCTGGCCTCATCCCTTCCCACCGCATACTCGCTCCTCCCTCCAAATCGGGTGGCAAATCTAACCTTTCGGTCCTCGGGGATCCCTTGACTCTAAAGATCCCATCAATCTTTTTAATCCATCGTTCGGCCATAAGAGGATCAGCTTTCCCATCATAAGTTGGAGGTTTCGCCTTCCCGATTGGGCAGGCGGGTGCCGAACCGGTAGCTCCATCTCCACTTAAATCCCTTGCATGGCGATACCAGTGGATCATCGCCTGCTCAAACTCAGTTGAAGGAGGTGGCTCTTGGTTCTCTTCCATATTTTCAGGCAAATCAGGGCTCCTATCAAACCGGTCCTCCAGTCTCCTCCTTAAAGCTGCACCTCGAGAAGCTTGAGGCGTATCTCTAGTGTCAGGGGTAGCGACTCGCTTGCCTTTGCCGCTCCTACGAAGCGAGGCAAGCGTTTCAGAGTCGGTACGCATGATCACCTGAATCCAAGAATGAAGCGCACCTTAGTACCTAAAAGACTAACGCACAAAAATCTATCACACAACTCACAGCGTCCCATATCTATCTCTAAAAAGATCAAAACTTAAGCTCGATACCAAAAGATGTCACACCCCAAAAAGCGCAAGAAAAGGGAATATGACACGGCCGTCCTTCCACACGAAGGACGCGCCTCAATATAACCAACAACCATATCGATATCAACATATATATAACTCAAATATATATATATATATATATATCGGATAGACCACACACGTTGGCTATACATCGAGTTTCTATAATCCTCCAAAATAATATTAACAATCGAACTCAACCAACCCAAAATATAACAAACACTAAACAAGTTTTTCCTCAAGTCATACCCAAAAGAGAATCAAAAGTTTCCCCCAACAGCGCTCTCGCTCTACCCGCTAAGAGGAACCCGAAAACATAAATGATGAGTGGAATGAGCAACCACCGCCCGGTGAGTAGTACATATCTTCTAAGCGAGATCGAGCAAGCACTATGCATGGATTCAAAGCAATCCCCATAACTTTTTAACTCCAACCAATATATAAAATACATAATAAATCATATAAGAGTTACTTTTATACTTATATGAAAAAATCATTTAAACCACCATCACGATACCAAAATCAATGGTCAAGTCCATTGAATAATCTCCATTCAAAAATCACACATCAATGGTCTATCCATTGACCAATCTGATAACTCAATCTCTTACCATGGTCACGACACAACGCCTTGTGACAAGGCTACCAAGATTCCCCTTGGCAAGGTCTCCACCTATAATGCCGGTGGCTCGGCCGAAGGATATCCTACCCGGTATGCATACCAACATGCCCCTCAATGGGCTCACAACAATAATGAGCAAAATAACCATATTCCAATACCAGAAAACCAATCCAAGAATCAATATAATAAATCAAACAAATACCTTTTTGTAACATCGCCATCCACCATTTCTCAAGTCATCCACATGCTTTTCCATAAACCATTTGCAAAGCATTTATAAATATATTTTGCCTTCCAAAACTTTGCATAACATGCTTTCCAAACTTTTATAAACAATCAAGAGGTAGTCCATGCCCGATCCGATTTTTATGCAATAATAATGTAATTCCATAATCTCATACTATATATAATCCATATAATTTTCTCAACATGAATTTTACAAATTCAAAGAAGATATAAGTACCACTCACCTCGTCGCCACGACCCAATAAAACGGTATTTGAATCGTCAAACTCGCGGTCTAACAAATAATTGAGGAATGAGTTAAAACCCGATAAAACTCTACCTCAATTATTGGGACAACTAAATCACGCCTTAACACTAATAAAATGACCCCAAAGAGCTAACAAAACGCCTATCAAAAGCAATTTATTCAAAGCCGTTCATGAAACTAAACTAAGGTGCAAAACTTGATTATGCCATAACTTTCTCATCCGAACTCCAATCCAAGCAATCTTATAGTCAAAATGAAGATAATTCCGAGCACTAGAAGACCCATTAGTAGGACAATCCAATTTCGAGCCGAAACCGACAAAATTAGACCTCACAGCAACCGCGCGCGTACTGTACATCCAGCGGGCAGAATTTCAAAATTCCATTTCGGACAAACCACAAGCTCAAATCCAATTCCGTAAAATCCCACGGGTCCACGACGTCCTAAATTACCGTTCTTATAAATTTTCACAGCTCAATAGCTCAAAAATCGGACTTCGCCGCTCAATATTCCCAATATTCCGAATTGGAGCCCTAAACCGGAAAAATACTTCGATTGGAGGAATAAGAGGCACGTGTACTCACCAAGTGTTGCATAAAATAATTGAGTCGGCTTTGCGAGATTCCTGCGGCGTGCACGTGCGAAACCCTCTCCTCCTTTCCCTTTCTTCTTCTCTCCCTCTCTTCTCTTTTCTCTCTGTTTTCTTCCTCCGTCGCGACTGCTTCTGGCTTCTGAAAGTGGGAGACAAAACCCCACTTATTCTCTCTCCTCTCCTTTGACTTTTCAACTCCTTTCTTTCTTTTTTTTTTTTTTTTTTTTTTTAATCCAAGTGGGTCCCACCAGTCAACAAAAGAGCCGAATATTACACTAGCTTGCTCAGGTCTGACTCTTTGACCAGCCGGTCCCTTCCGACGTGGACGTCCAGCTCAGCTTGGGCCCTCTCGATGGCAAGAGGGTTGTTTAGGAGCAAGGCGAGGCCCCAAATCAGGGTGAGAGCGGTCGTGTCCGTACCTCCTGCGACCAGAGTCTGCAATAGTAATAATCAACTGTTTGGACTAGGAAAAGAAAATAGTGTGAGAAAGGTGTATCCAATACCATGGTTGTGGCTTTGTTGATCGTATCAGCATCAACATCCTCTGCCTTGGACTCATCCAGGACAGAAAGCAGAACGTCCATGAAGTCCTGCTCGACATTAACACCACCCGGTGAATTCTCCGCCTCTTCCTTCTTCTTCTGGCGATGCTCCTCCAACCATTCCTGAAATATACTGCCCATCTCCTTCGCCGTCCTCTTCATGGCCCTCTGATGCCCTCCCACGTCAAGCCACTCCAAAAAAGGGACAGCATCCGCCATCACAAACAACCCCGCCAGGCGCAACATCTCCCTCATCGCCTTCTGGCACCGCTGACCCGTCCCCTCATCACCCCCTGCCGCATCACCTATGGAGTAGCGCTTCCCTGCTACCATTCGTAGGATCACGTTAAGCGTCAAGTTCCCAAACCACTGTTTCATCTCCAGTGGGGCAAGGTCCGTGCCATCTTTTGTCTCGATCCACCTCCTGATCAGGGAGTGATAGTTAATGTCATCAAAGGGGTATCTAATTTGTGCTCATGCCTCATGGATCGGATCGACTAACGTTACTGGAAGAAATGCAACCTCACATAATCTAGTGACCATGTACTGTGTCCATAAACTGGATCTGTACTGGTACACATCTCATACTTTATTTGGACTTAACATATCTGTTAATCTATTCTTGTTTCTTAATGCATAGTAAATTAGAATTAACCCTGGTCAGTTCTCTCTTATTTGGAAATATCAGATGGTGTAATTTTATGGATTAATTTTAAGCTTGTTCAGGCCTACCTGTACATAGCTTTCATCCAAATCTCCATCTCTGACTCTCTGATATGACTGAGCAGCTCAAGGCGGCGATTGGAGAGCAGTGCCGAGGCAGTTAGTTTCCTCATTTCGCGCCAGAACGCCCCATAAGGGGCGAACCCGAAGTTTGCATAGTTATATCCCAAGAGCTTCCCACAAATGAGCTTGGGCCGTGAAGAGACCACGATGTCGTGCACCGTGTAGCACTCCTTGGCGGCCTCCCAACTGCAAACCACCAATGCCGGGTGCACCCCGACACGGATCCTGAAGACAGGCCCGTATTTGTCAGCCAAATCGCCCAAGGCCTCATGCGGAAGTCTGGGTCCTGCTAGCAGGTGGAGATGGCCAAAAAGAGGCCACTTTCTGGCTGCTTCCGGCGCTAGTTCAGCCTCGCCAGCTCTAGATGACCTCCGGAGTAACCAAACAGTCAAGAGCAATGCCGTCAGGATTCCGATAGTGCCAGTGTTGAGGCAAGAGAGGAGGAAATCCATGGCGGCTCTAAAGAAGAGGGTAGAAAGAGCAAAGTCCTCTGTTCTGTTATATTCCATTTTAGCGGTCTATAAATGGCACTCTCATTTACATGTCTATGTCCTTATCAAATCACCTTAAAATCTAAGAGCAGAAGAAGCATAGATTTTGTCTTGTCTGATTGGATGGCATGTTGCGTCCATCGGCTTGAGAGGCTTCTTTCCAAGGCTATCACATTTAATGTGTACATGAGATGAGACAAATTCAGCGATTGTCGTTAGTCTATTTTGATTTATTTATGGGAAGACTGTCACGTGAACTGGTCCTCTATCCTACCTATCGTTTACTTTTAAGTTATTCAGACTTGAAAACAACTGAAAGAAAGGAGAATACAGCTTTCTTTTTTGGAGGGGGGTATACGAGATGGAAAGATTAAGAGAGGAGAGACTTAAAAGGATGTACCCAAGGATTAGCTAAAAGGGCTTTTACCGTAGACAGAATTTGCCTGCTATAAAAAGGTACTCTATAAAGTGCACGGATTTCCTTCAGAGATTTGACAAAATTCACAGCCGACATCGAGGCGATTGAAAAATAGGGGGCGGCGGTGATGCTCGGCTGCGGGCTGGTGGGGAAGAGGACGAAGCGACGAGAGAGACAGATATGAAGTAAGGTTTTCTTTTTAGGATTGTGTTTTTCGGACACGTGGTGCGAATCCTATGGCCGAATAAACGAGAGCAATAGATAGCTACGAGAACGATAAACCCGGATATAAAGAGAGTCGCTATCGGGAGAGACAGAAGAGAGGAGCAACAAAGAAGCCCCGAAGATGTTTTGTTTTTTCCATAAGTTAAAAGTGAGTTCATAACAGATTCAATAAAAAAAATTCGATTTTCTTTTTTGGAACCCATTATAACATGTACTTTAAATTCAAGGTGGTCCGTATATAACCCACTTCTATAAATTTGGGTTAATATATAGATTTGTGACATATTTCAAGGTACACATTTTTTTATGACAAAAGACTTTCAACCAGCTTTCTCACCCTATATATATACGAGAAAATATTGAATATGTGAGATATTTCACGTAGGCCGGTGCAGCTCACCACTCACAGAAAGACACGTGGCGTCCACATCGGCGGTGGGCCCATGGAGCCAAACCCCTCTCTCCTCTCTCCTCTCTCCTCTGCCGAACCGTACGTCTCCTCTCTCCTCTCTGCTCTGTCCTCTCTGTCCTCTCTCTCCTCTGCAAAGGGGAGAGAGAAGCCCGACCTCTGCTCCAGCGGGGGAACCCGACGGCGGGGCACTCGGGCACTCCCCGCCGGAGCCTCCCCGAGCCCCGCCCCTCCGCCTCCGCTCGTGGATCCAAACGAGAAAGAGTTTTTTAGACACGGGGGGCTTGGTGGAGGCGGTCTTGGTGGTGGCGCGGGTAGCGGAGGTGGATTCGGTGCTGGTGGAGGGCTCGGCAAAGGCGGAGGTGCTGGTGGAGGATTAGGTGGAGGAGCGGGCAGCGGCATCGGCAGAGGAGGTGGCCTCGGCGGTGGTGGTGGAGCCGGATTAGGAGGAGAGTGCCCGAGTGCCCGGCGTCGCGTTCCTCCCCTCGCCGGAGCAAAGGTCGGGCTTTTCTCCCCCTTTGCAGAGGAGAGAGAGGACAGAGGAGAGAGGAGAGAGGAGACAGAGGAGAGAGAAGACGTACGGTTTGGCAGAGGAGAGAGGAGAAAGGGATTCGGCTCCATGTGTGGGCCACTGCCGACGTGGATGCCACGTGTCAATTTCTGAGTGGTGAGCTGCAGGCCTACGTGGAATATCTCACCTACCTAATACTTGCACGACAGGAATTATTTTTCTAGGAGTACCATGGTATCATTACTCTTTTACACTGACACGAAACTCCAATATGTCACTTGGATTATTCTCTCTTCTTGGTCAATGAAGGACCTAATCTGCAGAAGAACCAAATCCCTCGTAAGCAGAAGGAGACAAGCGCGGCCTCACCGTGACCTCAAGCGGAGCGGCCATGTCGATGGTCAGCCCGGCAACGGCAGTCGTATCCACCACGTCGTTGCCTCGAGCGGTCCTCACATCGAACCCATGCAACAGACTGGCCAGTGTCAGCTGCACCATTTGAAGCCCGAAGCTCGACCCAGGACAAGCCCGGCGACCGGCCCCGAAGGGGATGAGCTCGAAGTGCTGGCCCTTCACGTCCATGTCCTTATGCGCACCGGTCAAGAACCGCTCGGGCTCGAACTCCTCGGGC
The DNA here is from genome assembly GCA_014182895.1 of Angophora floribunda. Classification (NCBI taxonomy): domain Eukaryota; kingdom Viridiplantae; phylum Streptophyta; class Magnoliopsida; order Myrtales; family Myrtaceae; genus Angophora; species Angophora floribunda. Next base: position 1,072,075 of record CM024710.1, read on the forward strand.
CGCTCCCAGATGCGCGGGTCCCTCTGGAGCTTCCACAGGTTGACGATGAGCCTCGTGCCTGCGGGTACGCGGTACCCTCCGACGGTGCAGTCCTGGGTGAACTCGCGCATGCCTGAGAGGGGGGTGGGTGGGTACAGGCGGAGGGTCTCTTTGACTATGGCCTGGACGTAGGCGAGCTTGCTCAGGTCCGACTCCTTGACCATCCTGTCCCTTCCTACGTGGACGTCCAGCTCAGCTTGGGCCCTCTTGATGGCGAGCGGGTTGTTCAGGAGCAAGGCGAGAGCCCATGTTAGGGTGACGGCGATCGTGTCCGTGCCTCCTGCGATCATGCTCTGCAGCATGAACGATCAAAAGTCGTTACAAGATTACTGTTAATATCAACGTTGGGAACACAAAATACGTCATTGGCAATGCTTGACACATCTTGTCTCTCTGCTTGATTATTATTCTTGACTATGCAACATGTCAAAAGCTTTGAAAATGAAGTGAATCCAAAGCGGCAAGGAAAAGGCAGCGTAAGAAATGCGTATCTGATACCATGGTCGTGGCTTTCTTGATCGTATCAGCATCGGCATCCTCTGGTTTAGACTCAACCCGAACAGAAAGCAGAACATCAATGAAGTTCTGCTCGACATTGACACCCACCGATGAATCCTCCTCCTCCTTCTTCTGGCGATGCTCCTCCATCCATTCCTGAACTATGCTGTCCACCTCCTTCGCCACCCTCTTCATGGCCTTCTGGTGCCCTCCCACGTCGAGCCACTCCAAAAAAGGGACCGCATCCGCCATCAGAAATAGCCCCGCCAGGTGGAACAACTCCCTCATCGCCTTCTGGCACCGGCCCGCCTTCCCCTCATCGCCCTCCGTTGCACCGCTGATGGAGTAGCGCTTCCCCGCGACCATTTGTAGGATCACGTTGAGGCTCAAGTCCCCGAACCACTTTTTCATCTCTAACTGCGCATGGTCCGTGCCGTCTTTCGTCTCGATCCACCTCCTGATTAGGGAGTGATAGTTTACGTGAGCTAGTGAGTATCTAGAATGTCCAACCAAAATTATAAGTTTATTTATAAAGGAATATCATATTTATACGAAGAACTTATAAACGCATGGACAAGCATTTTGAGATACTTTAACACTCCCAAGTCGCATTAGGACAATACAACTTCACACGCGCAAGTTGAATTAGGGTTAACTAGTGAAATTGGCCACACGGGGCTATACATATGAAAATAAACCAAGCAGAATCTAGCTTTGATACCCTATTATAACATCCAACCCAAATAAATGCATGTATACAAAAAGCACATATACACCAATAGACAAGTTACGCGAGATACTTCAACAACAATCATCGTGTATCGTGTCCTTAAACTGGATCTCCATTGATGTACATCTCATGACATAACTGTTAATCTCCTCATGTTTAAGAATTGAATATTGTTATATCTTCTTATTTCGAAACATCAGAATGGTGTAATTTTGTGGATTAATTTCAAACTTGGTCAGGCCTACCTGTACAAAGCTTTCAACCAAATCTCCATCTCCGACTCTCTGATATGAGTCAGCAGCTGCAGCCGGCGATTGGAGAGCAGCTTCATGGCCGTCACTTTTCGCATCTCGCTCCAAAACGCCCCATACGGGGCGGACCCGAAGTTTGCATAGTTATAGCCCAAGAGCTTCCCGCTCATGAGCTTGGGACGCGAAGAGACCACGGCATCGTGCACCGTGAAGCACTCCTTCGCCGCCTCGTGACTGCAAACCACCAGCGTCGGGTGCACTCCGATGTGGATTCTGAAGATGGACCCGTACTCGTCGGCCAATTCACACAAGGCCTCGTGCGGAAGTTTGGGTCCGGCGAGGAGGTGGAGGTGGCCGAAGAGGGGCCATTTCCCGGCAGCTTCCGGCGGTAGCTTGGCTTTGATGGCTCTAGACGACCTCCGGAGAAACCAAACCGCCAAGAGAATCGCCGTTAGGATTCCGAAATTACTGAAGTTAAGGCACGAGAAGAAGAGATTCATGCCCATGGTGGCTGTAAAGCAAAAGGGTTGAAAGAGTAAAGTCCCTTTGTTCTGGATCAATGTTGTAGCCTAAACTCCTCTGAGATCAATGTCTTACATGTCTCCGGCTTTATTAGGAGGTTAGTTGAAGTTCGTGACAAATGCAGAGATTAAATTTGCATCTATGAGTCGGCGGATTGAGCCCATGGAGAGGCTTGGGATGGTAGGAAGATAGGCCAACCAGCAACACCTAAGCTCCACGTATCTCTCAGTTTAGGGGTCTAACGAAAGGTACTCATTGAAATATTGATAAAACTCTTCTAGAATAGGCTAGACTACTTAAAGGATGAATGTTCTACAAATCTCTAGTTTAATAGAGAGGTGGTGGAATTTTGTGTTGAATTGTCACAGCCGCAACGGCGATATCGATTTATCGGAATAAAATTTTGAAAATGAAACATCCACAAAGAAAAGAATGAGATAGACATGTTTGTCAAAACAGAAACAATTATAAGACTTCCCTATTTATGGAATTGTTACATGATCTGTACTCTTTCCATAAATACAGTTAGCACTTCAAAAAAGTAAATCTCTAGAAACTCACAAATAATCATCAAATCTCACCGTATGTTTGAGATATACCATATCTCAAGAAGCAATCATTCTATTTAGAAATATGAACAAGCTCATGAAAAACAACGCAATAGCAATAATTATTACTCTTCTTCAATGCGGGTACCAAACAATCTTCAATATCAATTATGGAATCTCACCGTCTAAGATATTGGAAACTCGGTAGTCTTGGTGTTAAAGTTTTCGGCGCCGATGAATTCGTTTTGATTTCCAACAGTTTGTGGTGCAAGGTTAAAAACAGATGAATGTCTCTGACAAACGCAGAGATAAAATGGCATGGACAAGCCTTTGGATTAAGCTTTTGTAAAGTAGGTTTTGGATGATGGGAAGAGAATTCTCATATATAGGGAAGAGAGAGTGGTGCCCCGTAAGAGTAAGCGCGAGGCCACCAGCTATTCCAAACGCCGAATGCTTTTGAGTCGAACAGATTTTGCTTTACTGCAACACCATAATCTAGCACACATAGAGTACGATGTTATATACATGTTACATGTCCAGAGTTCCTTCACAGAATTGACCAGCGTTCGCAACAACAAGAAAGCACGATAAGAAGATATTGTCCGTTGCCCAAGAGTAGCCAAAATGCCAGACGGCCACCACGGGCAAAACAGTTACAGGGAAAGACTTTGCGCTGTCTGACCGGACCATTTTAAGATAGACTTTCGATGGCCTCTAGACAGGGAGAGAAGTCACCAAGGTCAGAGGGACTACATCCTCAACCACGCGGAAGATGGCGACGTCCAGGATGATGCTCTTACTGATGCTGTCTGCGAGATTGAAGAGGCACACATCAGACTGCTCCAAGTTGTTCTCCAAAGCGAAGTTCTTCCATCCAGAAGATAGCCCCCCACTCCCGCGCCCTGTGAGCCTGTACCGGGCACGCCAAGTACCCTCGCCAATGCGAAGAATCACATCCTGGTTCCGGCGATCCATATGTGCTGTTGCCCAATCAGTAGGAATTGACTGTGTTGTCCAAAGATCAGCAATAAATATCACAAATTAGCTGGAAAGAAAGCTAATAGAATGGACTGGGAGTACAGAAACTCACCAAATAAAATCTCTTGTATACGTGTGTGGGTCGCATAACTACCAGGAAGCTATCGCCTGATGCTGCAGCTCGTGCAAGCTTGAAGGCAGAGGATTCCTCCTCTTCTGTGACGGGCCTTCTGTTGGATGCATAAACCGGAGAGCCCCGTGAACCGATAAAGAGGGACTTTGGTGTAGAATCTGTCATGTACATACATCAGAAAACGTGAACAATTAGAACCTTGGGCTGCTGATAATTTACACTTGTGGAATTATAGTTTCTAACTATTATCCATCTTATTTCTTACTTAAAAGAAAGTGACCAGTATACATTTTATTTGCCACTGAATAAACCAAAAAACATTTTCTCGTCACAAGAGATGTGTGTAGTTCTTGAGTCATACGTGGTTTTTCCTCCAGACAATCAAAAGCGATGGACAGCTTCTTTTTTGGAGTAGCCTTCTTCTTATCGCGTGGCTCCGCCGAAGCACTCGCCTCAATCAAGTTTTCAGAAGCTTTAGTTTGAGATAATATATTGCCATCACCTACTGTCACAGTCCCATCCTTCCAAGGATCCTCAGTAAGAGTTCGTTTGACATCATGAGTCACGGGAGTACGCGTAGCCTCCACTGCAGAATCCCCGAGTTTTCGCTTCGCACCACATTCTTTGTCCATCGGTTTGTGGCTGCATCTTTTGTGGAAATACGCAGCCTCCTTCTCGCACAAACTATGTTGGTTGAACACCAAGACATTAAAAGAGGACTCTCCGTTGTACCTGAATACCAGAATATCATTCTTCTCCAGCGCATGATCTTTCACGAAATCTTGCCAACCGTGCTTGAAAAGCAAAGTTTCGTCATCAGCCACAATGCCAACTTTCCATGTCGCGCCACTAGGACCCTTTAAGACCACATTTTCGGGTAACTTGCTTTTCAGATTCTCAGCAAATTTTTTGGGCATGGCCTGTGCACAGAGGAAATCTAAGTACTGACTTTTGAGAGAAGGGGCCGCGACAAATATGCCACGAAACCAGAGAACTCCATGAACAAGAATCAAAATCAATGAAAAGAACCAACATTTATATTCACAACTACAGCTGAGATCGTTTCCAGCAACCAAAACTGAGGCAACTGTAATATAAGTGTCATTGGCATCTTGATTGTAACAGGGTTTTTGTGTTGTGGCCATTACTGTTAGCTAATTTCAGTCGTGCCTCTCATAGGCATGACTCTGCTATTTGGTCCCCAAAGCTAAGTCTCTCATAAACTTAACATTGTGAAAGAAAATTTGGGATCCGCAAGTTATATTGAGGAAAATTGTACTAACTGATGCAATTGCTGATTTAACCTAAGTCTGTCAATCTGGCCTAAAACAAGCCATAATCCACAAATACGCCCTTTTTTTAAGCCAACAAGGTCCAGAGACGGACAAGATCAGCTCACGACAAAAAAGTCACTTTCTTCAGTTTCCAAGCTGGTTTAAAAAAAAAAAAAAAAAAAACCCTTTTTTCCCCTGTTCTCTCTTGCTGTAAATAAGAGGAGTGAATGGAGGAGGACTCACAAGCTGCTGATTAAAGTCGCCATGAAGAAACTGGCAGAAATGTATGGAATGGAAATGGGTCCAGTAGATCTCCTCTTCCCAGCTTCTGCATTCCTTGCATGTCCCCCCCTCCATTTCTGGCCTGAAATCAAGAAACTACCCTACAGAAAAAAGAATGACCCGATCTGAAGGAAACGTTTAAGAAATCGGAAGGGAACATCAAAACGAGAAAGAGTGAAACGAACAGCAATCCTACTCAAAGTGCTGAGCGAGAGCGCGCTTCAAGAAGCCAAGAAATCTCTTTTTCCCTTCCGTCAGAGCAGTGCCCCCCAACGCAAACCAGAACAGAACGGGTCAAAGAGCAGGAATCGTACTGGAAGCGAAAGCAAACCAGCAGCTGCTGTTCCGAGGGAGTTAATGAGGGGTATGGAGTTACGGCATGGATGGGAAAGATTAACTAAGTCGAGCCGGAGAACCCCCCAAGAAAACGTCAGTCGTCATCCCGTAAATCCCACGTGGCTTCCACTGACACCGTACGCTGTCGTCGTCGTCGTCGTCAAAAGACTCGAAGCTCTGTGTCCCTTTTTACTGCTGTTGATATTTTTTAAGGGTGGCAAAATTCCGACTCTTCCGAGGATTCCTTGGGACTCCCCCCAAAGTGGATGATGACGAACTCTGCCGAAAGGCATCGTCCTTTAAGCACGTGACGTGTCAACGAAATTTTAAGATTTCGCCTTGTAACCATTCTATTTTTCTATTTTTATAACAGATTTTCATTTTAAAAATAAGTTTGACTTTTCTATTTATAAAATAGAAATCATAAACGGTTCCTCGCTTTCCAAAAGAATTTCTTATCGTCCACTGCTCATCACCACCCCCACCTCATCCGCCATCGGTCACAGGTAGGCGCCGCCACCACTAGTCACCGTCCCCCATTGCCACTGCCACTCAAGAAAGTAAAATTTTATTAATTATCAAATAAATTTCTATTGAAATTTTATGCCGTTATCAAACACGTTTTTTGACTCAAAAACTTATCCAGGAATAAAAATAAAAAAATCTATTTCTCTTCTAAAAATCAGTTTTTGGCTAGAAATATTATTATTTGCGCCCTAAACACCCAATTAAGAGAGGAAAATCTCTAAAAATCTTTAAGTCTCCAAATCTCTTTTAGAGGAGAAAAGGGCAAATCTTGAATGCGCATTACCCTTGCCCAACAGCTGAAAATTGTACAACACCGTCGAAAAATGGGTTAAAATGGTAAGATTCAAATTAATATGAATTCATAATTTATTTAGATCCAATCCATCTTTATAAATCTCCCTTCACTCTCTTTTCTCACGCTTGTTCAGCTCTCACCTTATTTTGGATATGAATTCCTTTAAATTTGATTAATTATGGAAGTATTTTAACAATATGGGTTGATCAAGTACGTATCAGGTCACCAAATTTAGATTAGAGTATTTCTTACCAACCCACCTATTTGACAGTCTAGACCAGACCCCAGTCTCCATAAGAAAAGACACAAATTTCACAAATTTTACTTATATTCTTCCCTAAGCTGAAACCCTAGTTCTCTCTATATTAATTTCTCTATTCATACCATCGGAGAAATGAATTTCTGAGGTGAAATTGCCCTTGCACAACAACTGGAAAATTGTACGTGACTATCAATGGATTTTAGCACCAGCAGTGAGTCGGGGTCAATTGGAGCACATCAGCCGCTTCGAGATCTATATTGAGAAAAGCCTTGCTCTGCTGGCTTCTTTTGAGAAGATGAGTCCAATATCAAGGGTCTTTTTGGAATTTTCCCTTTTAGTTTGTAGAGAACTGATCGGTCTCCACAAGGCCTTGACCACAATTTATACGATTGATTTTTACATTTTATCTTCTTATTTAAGAGTAATTACAACGCCGTTGTATAAAATATATACATATATAAAGAAGCAACCTTAGACAACATTAATTTGAGAGATTGGATAGTTATAATTATCAAGATCAAAGGCAGATGAGACAGCTTGTGTAAAATAAGGACTATACTGGTGATGCATGATCTATTGTCCTCTAATTTATATTAACTTTATGGCATACGCATTTTGACTTTTTCAAAATCAAAAATATCTAAAACTTTCCACAATGTGCGAATAGAGGCAATTAGACAGAGATATGAATTCTGCACAAAAATTTTAAAATTTGATTAAAAGAAATGTTTGCTTATTCTTAATCTTAGACAAACAAGCTTATTAGTATAACCTGAGCACAAAACTGGGTACACAATTAATGGATCATATGAATATCCTTTTCCCTAGAGAATCGTAAGTAAATTTTACACTTTTAGTTCATTAGATCAAACCAAACTTTTTCAAAATAATTGAGGTGTCAATTTTTTGTTGATTTTTTCTACTCTTCTCCCTTTTTTCTTTTCTCTTTTTAAATAACTTGAAATTCTATTTTGGATTAGCCCCACCAAAATTTTGTACATGGGACGACCTCAAATAAGCATATCCAGCAACGACAACTCACGACAATAGCGATGGACAAAGCCAACTATGTCGGATCAAAGTCGGCCGACCGTGTTTGACCTCAAAGAACAACCGTGATTCGGGCGAGCTTTGTTGGTTTCCCCCGAGCTTCACCGGAATGTGTCCGTCGCATTTAAGAAATGAAGCAAAATGCTCAGCTACGCTTACCGCAGCCCTTACCTCGGTCAGCCGACATCAGGAGAAAAGCTAATAGATCTAGACCAATGTGCAAGAACGTCGACATTTTGCCAAATGCAATGGACTAAAGTGTCTACTAATACTCGACGAATTTTCAAGAGAGAGGGGGAGAGAGGACATTACGAGCTTGTGGTGGAAATCGGGAGGGACGATGACCTAGGAGAAAGATCTCGGGATCAGAGGTCCCGGCCATTGAAGAAGAGCTGGAGGAAGCAGCTGGCGAGAAAAAACGAAAGAAAGCTAATACGATTTCTCTCTCCAAACTGTGGAGAGAGGAGCGGACGCTGCATCCTCTGTTTTGTCTCTGCCACGATCGTCTCCAACGAATGAAAGAAGGAGATTGAAAGTCGAAAGAGAGAACCAAAAGGAGAGCACATCTCTTTTTACCTATTCTGAGCCGACATTCATATCACTCAGTACAAACTGTTGCATTGCTTTTGCAGGGTAGGGGCAGTAGCAGATATCCTCTAGGCTTCGATCTCATCCGAGGCTTTACGTACCATACACGGTTCGTGATTGTATTTCGCGTATGTTCTGGTGGAATCGGTGGAATCGTCGCTCAAGATATAATTTTGGATGTCGTCGGGAAACTACCATGTTGGTCTAGTTAGGAATTCGCCAACCATCGAACACCAACTGCTGGATGAGGAATCGATGTTCTAGTGAGAATGAAATTTCAAAAGATGCAATATGAAATGAGAAGCTTAGCACTGAAACAATCCAAGTACCACTTAAATCTCAAGTTCTGCAACATAACTCTGGCATGGAGTCACACGTGGAAGTCCGAACAACGGAAAGATTTTAGATCACGTGAAAATGATTTGGCCATCGTCTTTTGACCGTAGAAGATAGTTCAGCTCCCTTGATTTGCTTCCTCCTCCAATGCCCTAGAAATGCAGACTTGCAGCGAAGACGGACCCACGAGCTCGAAGGTGCAAGTGTCGCCTTCCTCGACCCGGTTGTCGCAGATAAAAGCGGAAAAGCCTTTGCTAAAAAACCAGCTCTCACGCTTGGTGACGTCCTTCCTCCGGATCATCCACACGGGCCACTGCTTCCCTCCTTGGTCGGACAGCATAACTTTCACATACTTTCCGTGGCACCGAATATGACGTTCGGAGAAACCTCTAGGAATTGACTACCAACAACAATGAAAAGCAATTTCCTTCTATAACGCGACCGAGTGGATCTTAGCAAAAGAGAAGGATCACAAGGTTGAACTTACCAAGATGGCTTGCTTGACGTGGTACGCTTTCATGGTTATCTGAAAAGAGAAGTGATCGGTACCGGATGATCCACTCGCTCCATCTGTGTCGCTCTCTGAAAAGATCATCAATAAGAATTTTAGTATGCTAAGGGCATAAAGAAATGGTATCTAAAGCAGCGATTGCATTCATAAACTAAGCTGTGGCTTTTTTTCCTTACCTTGTTTGATCAGCACGACATCGTTAGATCTGATCAACTCAGTGGTGACTCGATTAGAATTCCAGGCAAGAAAAGAAGCCTCCCTCGGGCTCATAGTTGGGTCGAACACTTGCACCTCGAAGCCAGCTTCCCCATCGTACCGGAAGACCAAGAAGTCACCAGTTTGCACAGAGTTATCCTCCACGAACTTGGGCCACCCTCCACCAAAGTAAAGCGCGCCCTCTTCTTCGATCAGGCCAACCATCCAAGAATCGCCACTCGGGCCGGTTAGCGAGACCGCTCGAGGCCTCGGGCCTTTGATGTAGTCTTGAAAGGCTACTGGGATTTTCTGTGGGGATTAAGAAAGATGTTTAGAACCTTAAACATAAAACTCTTTCACATACCGACACCACCCATGAGAACATTTACAGATGTCACATCCCAAATCCTATAGGGATGAAGGAGTGACACGGCCGTCCTTCCTGCCCGAAGAACGTAGCCTTAAACTACACCCACGTATCCAGCTCCCAAAAGTCCCCGCGATGGCGCTCTCGCTCTAACATGGCTACAACTTGAGGGACCTGAAAATATAATAAAAGGAAAGGAATGAGCTACCACGGCCCAGTGAGTAATACATTTCTTCCAAGCGGATCGGGAAATCACTATGCACATTTACAAAACCAACATAATCCACTTTGAACATAATATATATACATACTACAACTATCTCAAGAAAACAACAAAATAGGTACCAATGGTCGAATCCATTGGTCAATCTCATCAAACACATGCCAAGGGTCCATCCCATTGGCTAAACTCGTCAAAACACGAGTCAATGGTCCATTCCACCGACCAAACTCAAATCAAATGTCAATGGTCTATTCCATTGACCAAGCTCAGCTCAAATGTCCAACCATGGTCACGCTTAACGCCCGTGACAAGACGACCAAGATTCCCCCCTTGGTTAGGTCTCCACCTACTATAAGCCGGTGGCTCGGCCCACAAGGATATCCTAGACTAGTATGCGCATACCTACACACCCCTCAGGGTTCACAGAGACATTGAGCAGCAACCAACAATCATCAATCCACAGTAATCCACAACATAATCAGAATCCTTTCACAATTCAAGCATTTATGAAAATGCTTTACATAAACCAGAAGCTTTTCAAGATCCTTTGATAAAGGTTTCGCAAACCACTTTCAAGCAAATAATCAAAGGACAGTTTCTTCACTTAAACAACAAATTGCAGTAAAAGCCCGATCCTATTTTTATGCAACAAAGAATGCTATTTTTCAACTAATAGCATATATTACTCATAATATCTTCTAAGTATGAGTTTAAAATACAAGGAAGAAATAATATCACTCACCTGAGAAAAGCCAAAAATCAACTAAGCCCTTAATTGAGCCGATTCACTTGAATTCCTAACAATTAATTCAAAAATAATATTAAAGACCGAGTAAATGGACATTCTAAATAATGACTCGGCTATATTACGCCTATTTGTCGATAAAACCACACCTACGTGCCAATGGAAAGCTCGCCTTAAACGAAAACCTATTATTGTACGCGAGACACGGACACGCAAACAGCTTTGTCGCCCCATAACTTCCTCCACAAAAACTGGTTTCAAGCCAACTTATAGTCATTAGAAAGCTCTTTTGATGCTCTACAACAATCCCCATAACAGCCGCCTCAAAATCTCGCCAAAAACAGCAGAAAACCAGTCTCGAGGCTACTGTTCGCTATAGTGACAGAACGCGCGCCGAACTTCAAAAATTTATTCCGGACAAACCGCAAGCTTAAATTCAATTCCGCAAATTGCTATAGCTTCACAACATCCTAAATTATCATTCCCATAAAAATTTTTTAGCTCAATGACCCGAAAATTGGACTTCGCCGCCCAAATCTCCATAAACTCCGAATTTCAAGCCCTAATTGCGATTATCCCTTCAAATGACGATTAAAGACTTTAATCACTTACCGGCGCCGAGGAACGAAGTTAAGACGAGTTGTGGAGGCATCCGATGGGGGTTTCGCCTCCCTTTTTCCTCTTTCCCTTCTCTTTCTCTTCTCTCCCGTTTTGCGCTTCGCTTCTGTTTTTCTGCTTTGTTTTTTCATGTCTGTTTTGTTTCTGTCCATTGACTGGGCGCAGCAAAATAAGGGGAATGAATATGGGCTGGGATGGCCTTTTAAAGAGAAAAACAAATGGGCTGACTTGTGGCCCATGTGTTACAACAGACATCAATTGCACAACGACCCTCCACAAAAGCGAATCGCACGCCAAAAGAAGTTAAGTAAACTTTCATTTTTTGTGGGCTCTCTCGCTTTGGGAACCTTTGCAACAGAGCCGTGGCTTCAGGATCTTGGCTTTGTCACAGCGGAGCTGCCACCGCAAGACCTGACCTCTGGGCGGCAGGTCATCAAGGCCACCAGAGCCAGCCTCAGCAAAGTTAAAACGGCAAGACGAAGACTAGAACCATATAAGAAGACCGAAGGAACGAATATGGCCGAAAGAACCGGTCCATGCGGCGTTGTTCGCATAAACACAGAAATGGCGAAGAAGAAGAAGAAGAAGCGACGTACCATTCGTTCGGAGCTGTGCTCGGCCATAAAAACCTTGAAGAACATGGGTCGTTTCACTGTATCTGTTGAAAATATGTCTCGAGTTTAAGCCCAAATCAAAAGTTTGATTTGTTTCCTAATCCTAGTAGGTGTGGGTTTCCTAATCCTAATAGGAGTGGGTTTCTTAATTTATTCCTACTCCAAGTAGGAGTGGCTTTCAGTCCCTATACATATATGGCTATGCGTGGAGAAGAATTAAGCCGTTGTTGATGCAAGAGGTCTTGAAGCGCCGATTCGCCATCGAGTGCTTGGGAGAAGATTTCTCCGTTGATCTCGTTCGAGCAATTACGCCAGGAAGAGTCAAGTGTTTGTAGCCGATTAAATTCTTGTGGTAAGAATTTGTGTATAATTCCTTTGTGAGATTGAGAGATTATTTCACTAGGAATTGTGGGGCTAAACACTTGTGTGAGTTATTGGGTGTAATTGGGGCTTGGGAAATACGAGAGTGTTTGAGTGACTCGAGTGTGTAATCTCCGTTGTATCGCTTGTTCTATAGTGGAATTCGTCGCTGCTCTCCCCGTGGACGTAGGTCTCTACGACCGAACCACGTAAATCGGTGTCCGATTTATTTTCTTTATTCTGTCTATTTTATTGTTCGATCGCTCGCCCTTTCCGCAACAATTGGTATCGAGCGAGGCTTGGGCGAGGTGAAGCGAATCGATGGCGACGTAAGAAGTAAAAGTGAGAATCGACAGATTTGATGGGAAGGATTTCGGTTTTTGGAAGATGCAGATTGAAGATTATCTTTATCAGATGAAACTGCACGTGCCCTTATCAGGTGAGAAACCAGAGACGATGAAGAAAGCTGATTGGGATTTGCTGGATAGACGAGCTATGGGTGTTATTCGGGCGACGTTGGCTCGTAACGTCGCGTTTAACATCGTGAAGGAGACTACCACTTTGCGGGTTTGATGAAAGCCCTATCGGATATGTACGAGAAGCCTCTCGCAATCAATAAGGTCTATTTGATGCGACGTCTTTAACTTGAAGATGAGCGAAGGTGCGTCGGTTGCGAGATCATATCAATGAATTCAATGTGATTGTTAGTCAATTGAGTTCAGTTGATATTGACTTTGAAGATGAGGTATGTGCTTTGATTCTCGTTATCCTCATTGCACGATAGTTGGAATACTACATTTTTATGCTGTTAGTAATTCCTCCGGGTTAACAAGCTTAACGTTTGATGGGGTTCGAGATTTAATTCTAAGTGAGGATATTCGTAGAAGAGAATCTGGTGAACTCATATCTACGCTTTAGTAGGTGAAAACAGAGGAAGAACTAGTACACGTGGTAGTATGAATATGAACAGGGACGTAGCGATCAAGGACCGGTGGTGCTGTCTGTTGGAACTGTGGCAAGAGGGGGCATCTTCGAAGAAATTGCCTTAAGCTGAAGAATGAAAAGGGTAAGGAAATTTTAGTTGATATTGCAGATGATGTTGCAGGTATAGCTGTTGGTAATTCGGATAGTGTCGATTATGTCTTGTCTGTCACTAATTATTCATCGTTTGATGGATGGATTATGGATTCTGGTTGTTCCTTTCATGCTACACCAAATAAAAACTGGTTTACTACTTATCAGTGCACGGATAGTAGTAAAGTGCAGTTGGGGAACAACGCTGAATGCGATGTTGTAGGTGTTGGCGATATTAAAATCAGAATGCATGATGGTATTGTGAGGACATTGACCGGAGTGAGGCACGTTCCGAGTTGAAGAAAAACTTAATTTCCTTGAGTGCCATGGATTCAGCTAGGTGTCGGTATTTTTCAGAATGTGGAATTCTGAAAGTTGTTCGAGGTGCTTTAGTGATAATGAAAGGAATCAAGCACAATGGCCTGTATGAGCTTCAAGGTGAGACAATGACAGATTTCGCTGCGGAGACGTCAGATGCATCTGTTCGAGAGTCTGAATTGTGGCATATGCGTTTGGGGCACATTGACGAGAGAAGCCTGAAGGTTTTAAGTGAAAGAAATCTGCTATGTGGTTATGTTGCTAACGAACTGAATGTATGCAGGTGCTGTGATTTAGATCAACGGCGGAAAGTGCAGTTCAGTACGATAGTGAAAGAAACCATGGAAATTGCAAAGTTACTTCACTTGAATGTTCGCAAGTTGTCGCGGTTTCCTTCTAGGAAGAGTGCCGGATATATGTTAACAGTTGTTGATGACTACTCGATGAAGACGTGGGTGTTTGTACTTAGGTACAAGTTTGATGCTATTGTCAGGATTATGCGGTTGAGAGCTTTGATCGAAAAGGAGGCGGTAAGACGATCAAGCGAGTGCGGGCGACGGTAGTATGGAGTTTTGCTCGAAGCTGTTAAACAAATTCTACATGAAGGAAAGCATAGTGAAACACCACACTACTACCAATGAACCACAACATATTGCGGAATTGGTGAGCAAAACATTAGTAGATATAGCCCATAAAATAATCTCTACTACTGGTGTGGCTAGGAGATTACTAGCAGATGTGCTTAGTACGGCAAGCTACCCGATGAATAGATCCACATTGACTGCAATTAAACATCGGACTTCCAAAGAAGTGTGGTCAGGTAACGTTGCTGATTGTTCCATTCTTAGAATATTTGGTTGCCCATGTTATGTTCAAGCAAGTGATGGTAAATTCGATAGAAGGGTAAAAAAGTGCATATTCCTAGGCTATGCACAAGGTGAGCGGGGTTATCGGTTGTGGTGCCCGGAGTTAAATTCACCTGTTATCGGCGAGAGAAGTTACGTTTGACGAGTCTCCGGTGTCCGGTTAGGAGTGGTAATAGCGGTGCTTATACGGATCTGAACGGTGTTCAGCTTGAGGTGGAGTTGCAACCAGAAACTCTTGAGGTAGCGGGTACTAATGTGGTAATCAACACAGATGGTGCTTGTAACGAGGTGGAGTTTGTAAAGCCAACGATTGCTGTAACTGCTGATTTTGACAAGGTACGTATTCGATCTTCTGACAGATATGTATGCAACAATGGTTTTGCTTTATCTGTGGTTAAGGAGATTGTGTCGAAAAATCCTTGCGTAGCAGTTAAAGGTGCATGTGGAGTTGGTGTTCTTATGAGGTCCTCGATTATGGCGAAGTTCAAGCCGGACTTGGGCTTGAAAGGTATCTGTGGCGGTTGAGTCCATCGAGGCTATGGGAGAGAAGCGGCAGAGTTCGAATTTTGAAGCGATTGTCACTTGGCTCAAACGTCGAGCCAAGGTGGAGATTGTTGAAAATATGTCTCGAGTTTGAGCCCAAATCAAAAGTTTGATTTGTTTCCTAATCCTAGTAGGTGTGGGTTTCCTAATCCTAATAGGAGTGGGTTTCTTAATTTATTCCTACTCCAAGTAGGAGTGGCTTTCAGTCCCTATACATATATGGCTATGCGTGGAGAAGAATTAAGCCGTTGTTGATGCAAGAGGTCTTGAAGCGCCGATTCGTCATCGAGTGCTTGGGAGAAGATTTCTCCGTTGATCTCGTTCGAGCAATTACGCCAGGAAGAGTCAAGTGTTTGTAGCCGATTAAATTCTTGTGGTAAGAATTTGTGTATAATTCCTTTGTGAGATTGAGAGATTATTTCACTAGGAATTGTGGGGCTAAACACTGTGTGAATTATTGGGTGTAATTGGGGCTTGGGAAACACTGAGAGTGTTTGAGTGACTCGAGTGTGTAATCTCCGTTGTATCGCTTGTTCTATAGTGGAATTCGCATTATTTGCTCTCCCCCGTGGACGTAGGTCTCTACGACCGAACCACGTAAATCTGGTGTCCGATTTATTTTCTTTATTCTGTCTATTTTATTGTTCGATCGCTCGCCCTTTCCGCAACAGTATCCTCCATGGCTGTAGTATTGTGCTTGGGCTTCGAGCTTTGTGTGCTTTAATGACGCTGCGTGAAACCAGGGAAGCAAAAAGGTCGAACACTTTCACCATTTCTTTGGGTAACCAAAAACAAACATTCTTCTTTTTTTTTGGTCGAACCAAAAGCAGACTAGAAAGGCTAGAAAAACCAAGATGTGGGGGAGGATTTTGATTAGATGAGTGAGGCTCAAATGTGAAATATACTTGTTTATCAGGCAAAAAGAAGAAACTCGGAACCCCGTCGCGGCTGTGACACTCAAGCTTTAGATATGGCGCATTGCCAAGATACAGATGGTTCTTTAATGCCTGAAAATTCCTTTTCGTTTTCTATGTCCAGTAATCTTCATCACCTCCCCCAGTCTCCCTTTTTTATTATAATGGTGGGAGCATAGGGATTTCTCAACCAGCGAAACATATATACAAAAGCCAGCGAAGAATGCTGAGAAACCTTTCGTGTTCGTCTGAAAATGGAAGCTGAAAACGCTTTGACGAACCAAACGGCCCTTGGTCTGGTCCAATATTTTCTTGAGAGAAGACGGAGAGTGCGTTTGAGCGACCGAGAGCGAAGGGAAGAGATCGTCGGTGGCAGCAAGGAACGCAGAAGCGACAACAACGAGCGCGGAATAGCAAATGAGCGAAACCAGACTGACCCATGAGATTTTTTTTTTTTGAAAGACGGCCCACCCAGCGAGCTCACAATTGCCCGAAGCCCACTATGAACAAAAACCCAGCCTGCTTTCTTTTTTCAATTTTTCCACTCACTTTCTTCTTTTATTTCTCCTCCTCCTTCACGTGTTCTCCTTCCCGAAGCCACCATGCACGAACAACTTCTTCACCTGTAACCAGTCCTCACCGAACCAGCAAGACCCGACACCCCCTCTCCCAAACACGTCGTCGCCAACACCATCCGCCGGTCGTACTGGCGTCGGCCACCGCCGGCCGCCTACTCCGGCGACCACTAATCGTTTGCCAGAACAAAGAAAACCCTCGCCAACTTGACAATACCCGATTGTTTCACGAAAATCGCACGCAAACACCATGAACATAAGCAAAGCAAGCACGATTCACCGAGCACAGAAGCGAGGGCACCTCAATCTCGAGTTTAAACATGAACTCGCTCTCGGTCCTTTGTGGGACATTTTATCAAACATATGGAGTGTATCGGCTAGAGGGAGGACCTACGCTCATTTGGGACATGGATTTGGGCAAGCATCAACATAACATGCACGAGAAACACTCAAGATCCTTTAAGAGACAGTTTAATCACATTCAGAACAGATATGAACGAAGAACAACTATCCTCGGCTACAACAAGCTCATAGAACTCAGATCCGTTCAGGCATTTTCACAAGCACTTGGTATACACTACTGTAACGAGGGATTTCGGACTCGACGGGGACTCGAACACGGACCTAACTTCCTAACGTGCATAATAGAACACACAGTAGGTTAAATGGAGGCCGATGGGGCCGGAGCTCATGCGAACTGGTCGGCCACGAGCTCCGGTCCGACGCCTTGCAGAAAAAACAGAACACCCGTGCTCGGGGAAGACCTACCTGGTTCGGGGGAAGGGCTGCGGCGGACGGACCTGCGGCGACTGCCAAACCACCCTCTCGAGCTCTCTCTCTCTGATTCGCTCTCTCTCACTCACTCAAACTTTCGCGATCTCTCTCTTCCGTTCGGACCTCTCTCTCCGGCCTCTTCCTCAAATGAGCGAGCCCCCTCGCTTTTAAGGGCGACCCGCAGGTGCGCATGGCTTCTGCCACCGCCAGCTTGCTGGCCGGTTTGATTCGAACACGCGGATCACGCTGGGACCTGCCCCCTCGCGATCCTCTGCCTCCTCTGCTTCGTAATCTGCTTTTTCCCTTTCTGCGGAGAGCGTGAGACAGAGAGGAGGGAAGGAGATAGGCATGTGGGCTGGGCCGAAGGTGGGTTTCTATTGGTTGGTCAGAGAAAGAACATAAAGCGTGGGATTTTGTTCTATCTCGTTTAAGCCACAACCCCTACAGAGAGGGAGAGAGAGAGAGAGAGAGAAGAGCTTCTGTGTCGGAGGTGCAGAGGAGCCGAAGGTGATGATTTTTGTCCAGTAAATTCGACAGTCGCCACCGAAACCGGTACTTAAGTCCTCCTATCGTCGTCCTTCTTCTGTATCCTTTCCATGTGCGCGCGGTGGAAAGCTCGCACGAGAAGGACCACTTCGAGATCTTCTCCATTTTCGGGCCGGCATGGAGTCCCCCCTCCCTCCCGTGTTTTGGTTGCAAAACATAAATTGCTGAAAAGCTGCGGACTCTTTCTGATACTGCGGAACGCCCTCAACCCGCCACACGGTAGCAAAACGACACGCATTTTGATGCTTCCAAGTTTAGAATTTGGACCGGGTCGGGTCGGGTCGGGGCTTTGTTCTCTCTCTCTCTGCGGGTATTGAGATTCATTTTGAAGAGGAGCCCAGCCCAACCCAGCATGCGATCAACTTCATGTGAGTTTTCCGGGTCTAATTTGTCGTGTCAAGTTTTTAGAATTTTCAATTTTTTTTTGTTAGCCTGACTAATTTTCCTTGTTTGCAAAATAAACCTTCAAAGTTTTTTCCCACTTTTCAATATTCCAATATTGATACAAAAATGCTAGATGTACTGAAAAATCTCAGGAAACCCTGCTTGCTAAAAGTGATATAGCAAGTTTCAAATGGGAATCGAAATCAGCGGGATTTGTAAATTGAATAAACATCATTTCCAAAACATTGTGCTTAATAAGAGCGTACATGATAATCATTATATTTCTATTCCAAAACTATTTTTTTATTCCAAACTTGTTTTTAGAACAAAAATTTCATTTGGTAAAACAATTTCATTTTGTTATTTTTTGAATAGAATTCTATTCTAGAAATAGGTTTGTAATAGAAGTCCCTATTTCTAATAGAAGTCAAAAGTAAAAAGATTTTACTTTTCTATTTCTGAAATAAAAATCAAAAATTATTTATTTGTTTTCTACTTCTCATTTGAAGGAATCTTTCCCAAACCTCTAGCCATCCACCCCCTTCGATTGCTGCCACCCACCACCATTATTGCCGTCGCCCGCTCCCTCCCTCCATCGCCAAACCTCTAGCCATCCACCCCCTCCGGTTGCCGCCACCCACCACCATTACTGCCGTCGCCCGCTCCCTCCCTCCATCGTCAAATCTCTAGCCATCCACCCCCTCTGGTTGCCGCCACCCACCACCATTACTGCCACCGCCCGCTCCCTCCCTCCACCACCCCTTCCCTCCACCGGTCACCCACATTGTCACCACTACCGCCCCCCCCCCTCATTGCCGTTGTCGGCCACTCGTTGCCACCCCCCCCCCTTGCTAGTTGCCCACCACCATAGCCCCCTCGTCACCACCACCCCCTCCCCTCACCATCGATCACTAACCGCCTACCATGACCACCCCGTCCCCACCGCCAATCATCGATCACTAGTCATCGCCACCACCCCCTCCCCTCACCGTCAATCGCCGGCCACCGCCGTGCCACCACCCTTGCCCCCTCCCCCTACCTTCGATCACCACCACCCCCTTTCCCCACCTTCGATAGCCGGTCGCCGCCATCACCTTCCCCATCAACTACCTACCTACCTACCTTTGCCATCACCCCCCCCCCACCGCCACCAGCCACCGGCTGTTGTTGTCCCCTCCCCCGTCATTGCCATTCAAGAGGGAGAAATTTAACGTCATTATCAAATGAGTTTCTATTTCAAAATCAAAAGTTAATTTCTTTATCAAACTAGTTTTTTTCTCAGAAACTCATCTAATAATAGGAATAGAAAAATCTATTTTTATTCCATAAATCAATTTTTTGTCAGAAATTTTATCATTCGCGCCCTGTGTTCATAAGATTTGTTAGTACACATAGTTTTGCTCTAGTTGACACTATCAAATGATATGATAAATAAGATTCATGTGACTATTTGAAGTTATATCTTAGTATAAGATGGCACGTAATGCGAAACCAATATGTTTGTGCAAATTTTTGACAAGCCGAAAATATTTCACCCAATAAGGGTTCAAAGAATATATCTTTGCAAATAGGGGAAAATTACCAAAAAAAAATCATTAACCTATTGTAATTTTTCCAAATAAGTCTTAATTTTTTTTGTCAATTTAATCCTGAACATTTTACAATTATATCAATTCAATCCATCTAACCAAATTTAGCCAACTAGCTTATGTGGACATCGACGCTAACATGGTAATTTTTTAATAATATTTTGTTTTTTCAAATTTTTATTAAATTTTTATTTTTCCTATTCTTCTTCCTTTTTCTTTCCTTTTCTTCCTACTTTTCTTCTTCTCTTCCCCTTGATGGCCGACAAGACTCCAACAAAGCTCATAGACACTAGGCGAGGGCCGCAAAGCCCTCACTAGTCACCAACAAGGATCACGGTGAAGCTATGGTGAGGCTGGCCTTGCCTAGATATTGGCGAGGCTGGCCTCGCTGGATATGGATGAAGTCGCCACACGGCCCCTAGGCATCCTCCAAATTTGGACAAGGGCAGTGACCCTCACTAGAGCCTTACCTACCACTGTGGGGGAGAGAAGAAGGAAAGTAGGAAGAAAAAAAAGGAAAAAGAAAAACCATAAGAAGAAAAGAAAATTTCAAAAATTCAAAAAATAAAATAAAATATTATTAAAATATGTCCCTATCAGTGTCGCCGAATGGCCGACACCAACTAGCATCCATGCCAGCTCCAATTAGCCAAAATTAGCCGAATGAACTTGATTGACACAATTGCAAAAGATTTATAACTGATTTGGCCCAAAAAAAAATTTAGCACTAATTTGAAAAATTGCGATAGATTTAGAATTTTTTTAATAATATTCCCTTACAAATAGTGTAGCTCAGCGTGTGTGATTATGATTCAAAATATTTTAATAAACTCTTCAAAAATATTGAAGAATCTATCGTAAAGTAGAAAAAAATAAAAATAAATAGAAACTTGAGAGGCCATAAAGATTTCTTCAATGAACTTTTTATTTTTTTTCACTCGATCATTTGCATATCTTGATATGCATAATGTTGAAGTAATAGTTTGAGATGGTTGATGTTCTAAGTTATAGGGAGTGCAAAACGGACTATCCGAATTAGGAAGCGTCTTGACCGAATCGAACCGATCATTTATGTCTAGTTTTCGGGAGTGTCGGTCTAATTTCCAATTCCTAAAAGTATAACTGGTATCTAGGCGATCCAGTTCCGATTTTAAAAGAGAACCAAATCAAAATTAGATCGGACCAAAAATCAGTCGCCCCAACTAAGTGACATTATCGTCAAATCAATCATGATTCGTCGGAAGAAGCTAATAGAGATCAAGCCAAAAAGAAAGGGAGAAAATCACCTGCGATAACACCTGACGAGACCCCATCACCTTTTATAAAAGCATGTGTAATGCTCGCAAAGAGTGTCACTTTCGGCCAAGATTTTGTAGGCAATAGTTTTGTTTGGGGGTCATTGTATCTTTTTCCGGAAAATTTGGTGAAGTGTAAAAATCAGCAAAGAACGAGTTGAGCAGATGTGTGACCTACCGAAAGCTAACATTCAAACATGCCATAACCTACTACTGATTTGAACATGAACTTCCTGAGATCGAGTCACCCCGGAATTCTGAATGTCGTCAATCCAACCGAAAGTCACAACCATATCTTCCATATCCCCGCATCCATCAACTTGTAGTGTTCGAAAAGAGATTAAGTTGGGTGATTTAGCCTACGAACCATAACAATGTCCTCGTCCGGTGACCAGAATCGAAATGCAAATCGTCTGCAGCATAGCTGACTTATTGCTGCATTAGGTTCGTTCGGGTTTTCAAAGGCCATAAAATATTAGGACGAGGCACGAGGCATGTGAAAGGAATCCATCCAATTTCAAACAAGTCCAAAATCGTGGAGAACACAAATGCAGTCAGAAGACAAAAATCGCGGGGGGCAAAGACAAGGGAAGAGAGATTCTTGGGTTCCGTTTGATTTCGAGATTCATGTATGACCCCATCATCCGATCGAAAAGAGATTCGTTCGGTAGAAACTAGGTTGACAAAAGTCAACCCGCGACCAACATTTCCCGTAATCCCACATAATAAGACAAGACCAGTGTCGGAAAACAAACCCCCCCGCCCAAACTGTTCAACAACTTGCTCCCCTCCTCGTGGACCAGCCAGCCAGACCTACCCAACTAAAGACAAAGATTTTCCCAACTTCATAGTCCATTTGAAACGCAGACATTCAACCCTGCATGTTAGCTTGAGAATACAGGTCAAAGTGTGTAATTTGAACCATAATTCTGTGTCTCGAGGGCTAATCGGTTCGCAGATTGTCCTCATTCTATATGCAAGCAGGAACAAGCTTCATTTCTTTCACATCATGCATCACCTAAGTTCAAATAAAGTGAAGGGAGAAGAGAATGGAAGGATGGAGGAGTTCAGTCAGAGTCATCACACAGAACAATCTATGCTGCAGGTTCTGACTGAGTAGTATCAACTAAGAAAAATTCATCTCGAAATCCCATTTTACTTCCTGAACTGTTTATATGCTAATCAGTACATCAAGCTCTACATGGAACCGAATCATGAGAGTAATACATAGGAAGGGAAGACATTTAGCAGATGTAATGTCACCACAAGAATAAACAAATTCATCTCCTCACGAGGATCGTCTCCAGTGAAAGAGCACCCGAAAGGGGAGGGGGAAAAAACCAGAAAGATAACCAAACCTTTACATGATCTGCTGTTTGCTATGGAATCAACCAGTGAAACCCGTGTGTCGAGCTCAAAAACTTCTGACCACGATCTGCTGCAAAAAGCACCGGTGGCCTACATTGAGGACTTTGGAAAGAAAAAACATGGATACCCCTTCCTACACTACGTTTCCGATTCCTCTGGGACAGTGGACAAAGAATCCACGTTCCCGAAGGAAGGACTAAGGAATTTGGCAACAAACGCCCACATCTTGTAGACATCCTCAAAGTTGGTCAGGAAACTGAGCGATGCAGTAACAACCTCAACTCGGAAGAAAGCATTCTTCCCTCCCTGGTATCCATTCGCCATCGGCTTGCACAAGGCCATAGATTCAGGATCGAGAGACCCAAATCGCTGTTTCGGGCCATCTACCATCCGTATGTGGCTAAGAATTCCGACCCCCAGCGATATTCCATTCTTCTCAGCCAGCTTCTGAACAATTTCTGGGTGGACCCACCCTCCTCCTCCGGTGTCTCGTATATTGAACGCCACAGCAGCACCTCTCTCGTACTTAATCTTGGGGCCATATATTTGTATGAGGGGGAGGGGAACTTTAACGGCCCCCTCTGAATTGGGTAACTGCAGTTGAAGTAAGGAAGTGACAAGCCAATTGATCAAAAAGCGTAGTCTTGAAGTGGTTTTGTTGAGACCCAACATGTTCACATGATCAAGATGCCGGCAGATTATCTCTGGCTCTCGTCTTCCCCACTCTTGCCCATCTTCATAGTCCCCATTACTCAATGACTCTTCATCGCCAAGATAAGTCATGGAAGCTTCCCCTGGATGATACAAGTTGCTCGAGCTTCCTGTGTGGTTGTCTTCCACACTGAAAGATACCCTGCGACCCATGCTTGCAAACCTGTTGCTATCTTCTAATATGGAGAATCTACTTCTTTCTCTTCCACCCAACAGTCTGAACTCACCCTCTGTCTCTCTCCTAATAGCACTTTCTTTCACTTCTCGGCAAAAGTCCGATTTCAAGGAACTCTCCACTTGGCCATTCTGGAGACCATGCAACTGACTGGATTTGAATCCATTTATGCTGGCGCTCAACTTGGAACCGTTCAATCCAGGTTCGCCCTGGATTTCACATTCTTCCTGGATCTCCCCTGAATGATGGGAGGTCGCAGAAACTTCCCTGCTTCCAACAGCGGACTCTAGTTCTTCCTCTTCAGGAATTCCCTTCACGCGATCCAACTCCTGTGACACTGATAGCACAGCTGCATCAAAAGACAACACGGGATCTTCCTGCAGTCTGAGATTGACCCTGCGCTCATCATAGATAGGGCTCATAGATATCCTTGATGCAGGCTTGGGTGAGACACGCTTATTGTTTCTCCGGACAGAAATCCACGACTGCTGCAATGGTGGGCTTGCTTTGTGCCTGGTAAATTGGCCAGAGTGGTCAGAACCAAAGGGACTTTGCCCTAGGTCGATCCAGTACGAATTGTCAGAAGAATCATCTTCACTAAATATAGGACTCTTCATGACCTCTCCAACCGAAATGCTCTCCGTTTCCTCAAATATGGTGCTCGCCCCATCCCTCTCCGAACTGTTATCTTGCTCCATCTCAGTCTCAAAGACATCTCTCACTTGATTGGATGTAAAGACGCCTGAAAATGCAGGCATACTTGACCCACCTTGAGCTTCAGGCGTGGGTTCTTCTTTACCGTCCATCACTTCATCTTCGAATCCCGCAAATACATCAAGACCATCCATAGAATCACTCAAATATTGAGGAAACACAGGGACGATCTTGACCATTCCAGTGCCAGTGCGTCCAGACTGGTTTTGCAGGCTAGCCATCACAGACTTTTTAATCAAGAGGCATCCAAATCCAGTCGGGTCAGCCCCAAACACCCTGTAAAATGACGTGATGATAAAATCTGGTCGGAAGAGGGAGAGACCAAGAGAATCCATGTCCTTGGGACCCAATGAACCGGCATCAAGTAATACATGCCAATTGTTCTGCTGGGCAAGTGCCATCCACTGGTAAGAGTACTTGGCACCAGTTACTCTAGACTGAACAGGAAATACGAAAAGCCCAGCCGCAGAATCCTTCTTCCTCCTTTTCTTGCTTGATATTTGCTTTCTCAGCTCCCTCGAGCAAAGTTTCAAAGTAGGCCATTTGAACCAGGCACTATGTACCTTAGCACCTTTTTCTTTAGCACTTTGAGCCATCCAATTGACAGATTGGCTCTCATGATCGAACATAGTCAACAGCTTCTTATTCGTATGGAAAGGATAAGACTCGGCCAGCAGCTTAAATGCAGACCCTCTACTCACGGTAAACACAAGTCCATATTCATTTTCAGGAATATTCAAGTAATCCATGATCCTAGTCTTGATATCATGTTCTGCACTACCTTTCTCAGCCCCACCATACAGAGCATGGTTACTCAAATTCGCCGTTATCTCGGACAAGGTAAATGCTGACGACTCCCAATACTGCTGGGTCTGAAGATAAGAGAACAACCCGAATCCACAATAATCCAGACATACCTTGGCGAAAGCTTCGGAGAGGTGTCCGTACTCGTTCGATCTCAAATGGTCGATTCTCTCAGTGGACTCGAACTTGGGGTACATTGTGAGGAACAAGTTGAACGCTTCCGTTAGGTCGGGAATCGAGTCCTCGCTGCCGTAGATGCGCTCCGCAGCGAGGGCCGTGGCCCGCAGGAATTCCTTCTGGGCATGAAGCCTGGCGAGAGATCTTGATCTCCCGATGCTGTTGTCCTGATTCAGGGACTCGGCATCGATGTCTTGGGACTTCTTGAGGGACCCATCTTCAGAAGCTTCTTCCAGAGCCTCCCTAAGCTTGTTCTCTTGCAGCTGACGCAGCGTCGACGGCTTCCGCTTGCCGTCGTCGAAAGCAGATCCCTTTCGCCTCCTGCTTCTCTTCTCCAAGAATATGATGGCTGCACAGTGAGATATAGGCTTCCATAGTGAAAGATGCATGAATGCTTCCCCACCAGTACACTCAACACTGAGCTGACAGTGAAGAAGAAGAGGAAGAAGGAGAGGAGGAGGGAAGAAGAAAGGGAAAGACCCAGTATTTTTCTCAGGTTCAAACCAGAACCCAACTTTTATTTCAAGTCCGAAGTGAGGGCTAAAGATCAAAAGCAGATCCGCCAAATTTCAAATCACAAAGAGAAAGCAAAAGCGAGAGGGTCTATGAGATTCCCAGGAAAAACCGACTCTCTCTATCTCTCTGCTTTTCAACTTCAGCTACCCAAACAGAGAGACACCATACGCACGCCACTTTAGCTCTGGCTGATAACTGATGAGAGAAGCCCTCCCTCCGCTTTACGACCTGAAACATTTCAAAAAAAAAAAACAAGCAGAGTCACCCAAAGAATTCCAGCATTAGTATCCTTTGAACGCTTTTCTTTTTTTTCTTTTTTTCCTGGGCTAACCAAGCCGCGACTTTAAAGCGAGAAAAATTGAAAGAGAAAAAGGAAAGGAAAGAGAACAAAGCGGGGTTGAAGAGGGGGTTTATCTTAGTGAGAACCGGACCTTTATTGCTCTCCATCAGAAGCAAACATTAGCTTCTTTAACAACCCCTTCAAAGCCCGCCCCCCCATAATTTAAGGCGCTGTTCTTCGAACAGGAACTCCACCGGAAACGGAGGGACGCTCGCGAAATCTTCAGACCGGCGCTAGAGGCAGATGACCCATCAATGCCCCTCGACGGACCGGAGCCCAACGACGGCGACGGACTCGAAAAGACTCGAACTTGCGGGGAGAGTCGTTCGCGAGGGGGCAGAGGAGGAAAAAAACAGAGGAGACACGACCCGCAAAGTCCCAAATTTTTGCACGTCCTTCGATGGGAAGAGGAAGAGCAGCGAGAACAGCTCCAACGACTCCACCTCCCCCCGCCCCCGCAATCAGTAAAATCACCCACCAACCTCCTTCTCTCTCTCTCTCTCTCTCTCTCTCTCTCTCTGCGCGACTGTGGAGTGTTCAGAGCTGAGAGAAAAGTGGAAAAAGAGCGAATGCGTTTTACAGCAATCGTTGGAGATGGCAGGAGAGGAGAGAGAAAGAAGGGAGAGAGTCTCATTAAATTTCATCATTTACGACGGGCGGAGGTCAATAAAGACATTTCAAGCATTCAATGCTCCCTGTTTCCTTTTGCACTACCCCCACCCCTCCCTCGCCATTATTACGCATCCCCTTCCTCCTCCCTTTTCCCCATTTTGCCCCTACGCTCTTTTTTCTTTTCTTTTTTCTCCTTTTTTATTTAAAAATAATAATAATAATAATAAAACAACGTACGTACGTACCCAAAAAGCCGTAAAGCAACCCCCCTCCTCTTGCCCGATTGATTATCTCGATTAAAAATTCAAACTGAGGGCTGTTGACTTTGCGGCACCAGAAGTTGGGAGAAGGTTCGCTGTACATTTGCGTTGATTAACTTCAGTGATTTTCTGGACTTTATAGGATATTGATTATTAGCGAGAACCCATTACATAAGAGGAGTGAAAAGCAACAAAAATAAAAAAATTTACTCTTGGATCCCTACTTTTTACTTTGAGGTTTTGCTCGTTTGTTTAAATTCAAAAGATTGAAGAATAGAAATGTTGAAAATATAATTCGACTTTTAAAAATTTGTACACTCAATGAGATCTTTCAGACAAAGATAACAAGGCATTTAGGATTTATGAAATTGACTTGAGATTATTATGTTTTTTTATATTCTCAACAGAAAGTCAATCAACACTAAACATTTACAATTCCAAAGCATCAAAAAAACATGACATGAAAAAAGTGGCATGTTGTTCGAACATCGATTCTCGACATGATAGGCAGGGTGGTAGAATCCAATCACATCACAATCGTGATTACACAATGAGCCGTCGGAACAAGATAAGGTTAAGGGAACTAAAAATCCTTCCAGTGGTATCATGTGGGGGTGGTGCGTGTGGATTTGAAGTACCTTCCACCAGCATTAATGCGAGGACATGGACACGGTCGCGGTGGATTCTTCCGTCGAAGGCAAGTTGAAGGGACCGTAATTGCGGTTTCTTCGACATGGGGATGGGACGGAAGAATCTCATTTAATACGCCACAAGTAGGTTTGGACAACTGACGGGGCAAAAAAAAACACATTCAATGCCACCTCCCATCCCCCAAAAACCCTAGTGGCTATTCGGACCGTGGGACCATGGGCATTTTCGGAAGACTAGGCTCGAATTATTGAAGAAATTTTATTTTTATTTTTCTCAAGACCCTTTTGCCTAATTGGACGACTCCTCCCATTATTAGCACGTAAAATAATTTAGGACTCCTTTTTTTATTATTATTGTTTTTGTTTTTTCTTCCCGTTTTTTCAAAATATAATTTGTTGGTGAGGGATTTTGGGGGATTTCTTTTCTCTTGGACTTTGGGGAGGAGAGAGAGAGAGAGAGAGATCTTCACTTGGTGAGTTGTCGCCATTTGCAGCAAGGTCCGGTCAACCCAACTGTTTTGAAAATAATAAAAAATCGATGACAACTAATTTGGCTGGATGCGCGAACTTATAATAGTAAAAGGGGGTCAGACATGATCTTGTTTATTTTAATTTCTTGATGCGTAGACCGGGAAAGCACGTGGGAGCAAGTTTCGCAGGGGTTGAGGTAGGCTGTTCGCGGTTCTTCTGATATGCTATTATTTAAGAGCGTCGAATCGATTCACCGGCTAAATATGATTGAAAAATAAGCTACCGATCATAATATTTAGAATATGAGGAAGTGATTTTCTCACAACAACTCGATATAAGTAGACCAATTCATGATTCTAGATGTGCGATTTTTGACCGATTCGTTAATTATAAATTTTATTGAGCAGGATTGAA
The DNA here is from genome assembly GCA_014182895.1 of Angophora floribunda. Classification (NCBI taxonomy): domain Eukaryota; kingdom Viridiplantae; phylum Streptophyta; class Magnoliopsida; order Myrtales; family Myrtaceae; genus Angophora; species Angophora floribunda. The sequence goes on from CM024710.1 coordinate 1,100,448, forward strand.
GTTCAAAGAATATTCATAAATTTTCAAAAAGAAAATCTTTCGAGAATTTCTTGAGGAGACTATTATTAATTTGTGCTCATAGCCATCGTGCTTAAGCACACATCTTTGACCTTCGCCATTGATTTTCAAAAATCCCTTGTGCTTGTTAGAACATTGCATCATAGGACCCTCACCTCGTTCATGATTCTATGTGTTGCTTGCCTTCCTTCTCCATATTCGATGTTGGTGAGATTGATAGCCCCTCGAGGAGGTTAATCCAATTCTCTTCTTGATGAAGAAGATATTGTGTATGTATGTGTCTATCAAACTTGAGATGTTGAGCATGTTTTATCCTTTTATTAATAAGGAAAAACTTAGCAAAAATATCAAATTATACCCATTATGCTGCATTTATCTTCAACTTTTTGTAACATATTATACTCAATATGACACATTTATCTTAAATATTTTCTTATGATATAAAAAATGCCAAAACTTGTATCTACATAAAATATCTACCATTTCATCAAAATTTCGTGAGATGATTTTTAGCTAAAGTAGCATCGTTTTTATTTTCCCATGTGAACACAACTTGCCTTATGATATTTGTGTAGACAAATTTTTAATGGTGTTCACTAACAAAATCTTGATAAGAGGGTAAATGTATTACACAGATCCAAATCTGAAATTTTAGTGTTCTAGAAAAAAAAAAGTTTAGAAGAAACCTGTTGCAAATAATATAATTTGAGAATTCTTTTAGGGGGTTTTTCCCTTGTTTAATAACCTAATAATATAGGAGTGGAGTATAGACGTAATATAGAATGGTGGGGCGGGGTCAAAATTGGGAATCCGGGGTGCGACGTGGTGGAAGGCAACGGGATGTTGGGGGGAGAAAGGGAGGGGATAGAGCATTGGATTCCGAAAACTCGAGGAAGAGAATCTTTCTCTCTCTCTCTCTCTCTCCTCCTCCTCCTCGTGCGTCGCGTTACGTTCCGTTAAACGACGACAAAAGAAAGGAGGTTCTCGTTTTCCATGGTCGCGTCGTTTAGCTCTCCCCGTCTAAGTTCTCGGGCGGGCGGGAGAAGGGTCAATGGAGCGACGAGAAGAAGAAGACGACGACGATGATGATGATTATGAAAAGGACGAGAGAAAAACCACGACCGCTTTTTGACCGAGCCGAGCTTCCATCGTTAAAAATCTCGTTCTCTCCTTCCTCAAGGCTGCGGATCCGCGACGGGGTTTGACCTCTTCCCCGTTTCGTTAGGACGGCGATCCTCGGGCGCGCGCGTTGACGCGGAGGAGTCGTGCCCATCATGAGCTTCATTCCGGTCATGCGCGCTGCTACTACTACTACTACTTCGCGTGAGGATGTTGGAGTTGTGCTTACGGAATTGATTCCTTTTTTTTTTTAATTCTCTTTCGTGTTTCTCTTTTATTTATTTATTATACGATATTTTTCTCGCCGGTCAAATAGCAACGAAGCAGGATGATATCCTTGGAATGATTGAAAGACGAGCGATGGAATTAAAGGATTGACATTCTTATGCTTTGGGTTTGCGATTCTCAGTAGGGAATTTCTCGATTAGAGTGTTTAAATTTGGTTCGCTATATATCCTCTAGGAAAAGTAAAAATGAAAAATTATAAACCCATTGTATTTGTACTAATTTAATCATAAAATTTTCAATTAAATCAATTTAGTCTTAAACCTTTTCAAATTTTGATAATTGAATATATCCAGCTAATTTAGATCGGAAATTACTGACATAAACATCGATGGTGCTACATAGCACAACCAGTGTTGACATAAACAATTTTTTTCCTTTCCCTTCTCTTTCTACCAGTGACGATACAAGCCGTACCCAACAAGGGTTGAGGGTAGCTAAGGTCACCCTCGTCACCACATGTGAGGTTATCCTCACTTGTGGCAGTGAGGCTGACTCTTGCTCGAGTGAGGCCATGCCTCACCAGCACAAGCCATAGCCAACAAGGGTGCCTCAGTTGAATGAGGGCAACTCTTGCTCAAGTGAAGCCAACCCTCATCAGTCATGGTCTATGCCGGCCACTAGCAAAACAAAGAAGGGAAAGAAAACGAAAGGAAAAAGAAAGATAAAAAAATTATTAAAATGTCAACGTAAACGCTAACTTTAATACGTAGAATAGCTAATGTTCATATCAATTATATTTTCCATAAATTGGTAAAATATGAAAAATTTTAAACTTAATTTTTTCCGATTAAAATGTTTTCAATTGAATTAATATTCCAATATAATAAGTTTTCCCAGTCAAGTTATTCAAACACCCAAGTCGTTACATGAAATGCCAAAAATCCACAAAAGCAAACTGCACTACTGCTAGGGATAAATACAATGATGGGTGAGGTTTCAATAGCAGGCATTGGACTTTAGTGAATTCCGACATTGAATTCGAGCAAAAGGAGGTCTACGATCTATCCATGGCGACATTAATCTCGTTAGAAGGAAAAGAGGAGAAGAAAGAAAGGCAAAAAAATTATTGAGACACGAGGCGAATAGGACGTACCATTCGAATTCATCACTTTTAGCAAGGCGGAGGCTCCTCCCTAATCTATATTGGCGGCCGCAATGATGCAACTGCAGAAGGTCTAAAGACGGCTCACGTGATCCACATGGCAAAAACGGTGATCTATTTTGCCATCGACAGATTCTATTTAGAAAAAATTTCTTATTAATTTGTCGTTATTATATGACATTGGGAAATTTTACAGGTAATCGATAGCATGAGAAGAGACGATAAAATTCTTTCGAGGAAATATTAGTTAATAGGAAGAATTATGGTTAGGATTTTCGATAATTACTAATATCGGAACATTAGAGATAATTTTCTACTTTTTGTTGAGACGTCGTGCTTAATGGGACAAGCACAAATCCTAGTCGAAACAAAATGAACAAAGAGTGCAAGCAACGTGCTAATTGCAAAGAAATTAATTGGTCCAAAGTAGAGTCTGTGTTGCTTTTGTGAATAATCCTCAATCAAAGTTATATTCTCATATGGAATAGTGACACAAATGGTTCATGAGTTTTAGTTCAATGTACAATATCATTTTTAAACTTTTTATTTATTCAATATGATTCATAAATTTTAGTTTAATATGTAATAACGTTTCTAAACTTTTAATTTATTTAACGTGATCGTTCAACTTTAGCCCAATATACAATACAAGTTCTAAATCCTTAATTTGTTTAATATAGTCTATAAACTTTTGATAATTGTTTAATTTTGTCTTTATATTATGTGAAGATATTCAATGTTATCCTTCCATTAATTTGAAGTTAATGGAATTTGCTGCTTTGGTTTCCAATTCAATATGTTTGAATGTTGGACCAAAAAAAAAATTACATGTGGATTATCCATATAAGATATTCAACTCAAATAAATCAATCCAAGCCCTCACCTAACCCCTCGCTAACCTTTTCTTGTGACGGTGGGGTGGCGACACCGAGGACCTGCAACCTTTGCCCTTCTTTTTTTCCTTTTTTATGTTCTTTTAAAAAAAAAAAACTTTATTGTATTTTAAATTTAATTTAATTAAGATTTTGGTTAAAAATTGTGATTTGGGCCAAAATGACATCATTTTAATTTTTTATTTCATGTTTTAGTAATGTCAATGCCACGTAGTAAAGATAAAATAATAAATAAATGAAAAATATACACAAATTTGACAAATTTTAAGATTTAATTACATTTCTGTAAATTTTATTAAATTTTACTATAATAACAAGTTTTAGGATTTTCAGTATACTTTTTTAAAAATTAAATAACATATAAGATGGATCTAATCGTGCGCAAATTAACATTAACTTTACGCGATTACTTTAACGAATTTTTTAAACATGCATAATCGATCCCTTTTCCCTAATTCACGTCACTACTCCATGGGCTTGGAAGTATTGTTGATATGATTATTCGAAACGTAACTTGTACCCGTTTTTTTTATATATTCAATCCGATTCATCCCCCCATGCACGTTAGACGACGCCAATTTCTCCCGCTAATCTCACATTCAAGTCTTCAAAAACCCTCCCGACAACGATCTAATCTGATTAGCATTAATTTTCTGTTCTATCCTAAGCTAAGCTAATGAGTAGGAGTGACGCTTTCAAGTTTTGTATAGATTCTGTCTAAAACTTAAAATTTACCTACTAAAACATATTCTTTATTTTTTAGAAATCAGAAGTTACCCTACATATTTTGGAATTTGAAATCGGATAGGTTTTCATTAGTCCGATTCTTCAACTTTAAGTTTTACCCTAAAATCATACTCATTCACACTGATGAGTAATGGGCTGTCGTATGAAACAAGTCGACGAGCTCCTTATTTCCATCATTTCATGCTTGATCATATCGAAGTTCATCATCATTTGCTCTTAGCCTCTAGCCTTGGTAAGACCCCTCATTAAATACCTAGACAAGTCGACAAGCTCTCACATACAATATATATATATGTTGGGTTTATAAATTAATTAAAAGATAAAACGACGATCTATGTTTGGGGGGCGCCTTTCGAGCCAGCATGTTCTGCGCCGTAGTAAAGATAAACCCTAGAAAAAGCTTCGTTTAGAAGAACTCCCAAATCGAAGCTTTTTAATTTAATCAACGCCTTGATAAGAACAGGCATCATTAACTATGTCGCGAAGTAAAATAATGCGAGCCCGTCGCGGCATGCATGCGTTCCTAATATCGTCCACGTCGACGTCGGACGGCGACCCTGGGAATTGTTAATCTTGCAACTTGGTACCACGGGTCGAAATTAAAATTGTGGCGGACGTCGGGAAAAAAATAATTTAAGGTCCTAGGCTTTTCCGCGAGTCTCCGCAAAACGAGCTGTCGGACTTTCTTATATATATACGCATGAGATTTGGTGCTTGATTCTTCACGGGAACTTAGGTAGAGATGCTCTAGAAGTAAACATGGTTAAGTTTTAAAAGTGTTGACAACTATCATCGCAAATTAAACTGTCACTGATTGCATAACCGGGGCTCTACACAAGCTCTTTATTGCTTCTTTTTGAAATCTAATGAGATGGGCATCCAAGACTCATTAAACACTCTGTGAACTCAATAAACCTGTTAAGTTTACACTTTTGGTCTATGTAAGTGGCTCCGGCTCCAGAGTTGAAAATTTGCCGACACTAGGGGTGTCACATACCATGCAAACATATTTGAACTCGAGTCAAGACAAGGTATCATGGCCAATGAACTTTACTCGTGACCTGTAATCTATTGGTGCTAGCAAACCTGTCACTATTGTACCGTTAGAGATCGGAACTAGAAAGACGAGCACTGGTGCTGCTCCGACGACCACCATGGCGGCGGCATCCAACGAAATACACAAGCCAATGTCACTGCCATCGCACATCCCACCAAGTTTACCACTTGCCATTTTTCAAATAAAAGTACGTACGCAGCTGCATCTCCAGTACAAGGGCTGCTCAATAATGAGGATCAACCTTTTTTTCTTTTTTTTTTACCTCGAATCGCTTTTCCGCCTTTTGCTTTTTGGTGGGGAGGGGGTGCGTCCCTTTGAATTTGGCTCTTTCCCTATCGTCTATTCCCCCATGATGTCCGAAATCCCTTCTTTGCCCATACAATAAAGTTCGTTGGTTCTCTGTCTATTTCCTTAGGCGATCATGAAGATAGAGTCTTTGACTCCAGTGGAGCCACGCCGAAGCTTTCGCGACAAAAGATCTCCTCCTCGGACGACGACGACGTCGATGATCCTCGAGAGCAGAGAGATTTTGGACAGAAATCACACATGCAAATTTTTTTATTAAAAAATGAAAAGAAAAAGAGAAGAAAACTTTCGAAGTGGGGTCTTGTCTTGATCGCCTTTTCTTGACCTAATTGTCAATGAAGGAGTTGAAGCTAATCGACTAGGTTCCATTCATGAACTTCGCCTCGATTATTAAAATTAGGAAGGCTCTATAATACAACATGCTCTCTAATCTTCTTTTTTATTTTCTAATTCGCTTGCTGTGTTTTTATTTTTATTTTTTGAAGGACTAGAGAATTGTGACCTGGTGGGCCTTGCCCACATATGTTCTACCTGCCGGGCCCAAACCGTTGGAAAGAAGAAAATCCACGAGAGGAAGGGTGGGCCTAGTTAGATTAAATATGATTTAAGGAGTCGCATTCATGAGTATGCGGGACACTTTTTAAGGCTACATTTTTTTCTAAAAATATGACTAGATATTGATGATTGAACTAGAAACTCTACATTTAGGTATAGAAACTCTAACGCTCACCCTCGAGAGTCCAACATCCAGAACCAGGTCCTCAACACTCGAGCTCAAGTCCTTTAAATCCAACCTACAACCCCTATGTCGGTGCTTGGGTTCCCAATGTCTAGGACCAAGTCCCCTACACTCAAACCTAGGTTCCCAATGCTTGTGCCAAGGTCCATTGAAATCAAATTCGAAACCTTGGTGTTGGTGGTTCAAGTCTCCAATGCCTGGGCTTGGGTTCATCGAGATCAGGCCCAAGGTCTCGATGCCTTGGCACCAATGTCAAGACCACAAAGGCCAAGCATAGGACTTCGTTACTCGTGCAAGGATCCCCCATGCCCAAGCTTGGTCTAGAAGGCAGTACTTGGGTCCCCAGTGTCTGTGCTCGGATCCCTCAAGCCCAAGCCCAGGTCCGTTGAGGCCAAGGCTTAAATTCCCGATGCACATGCCCAAGTCTTTGGTGCCTACATTGAGTCCATTGAGGTTGGGCCTAGAATTGTGGTTGTTAGGCCCATGTCTACATAAGCTGGACCCAAGTCCATAGAGACTGGGATTGGCACCCCGATGCCCTTTATGTCCCCATCCCTAAGACCGAGTCCAATAGTGTCCATATCTGGTTCCCAACTGATCTTGTGTAAATTATCAGTACTCAAATTATTCATATAATATTTATCGTAAAATAAACATGGGATAAATAGATTTTTAAAAATGTTATCTCAACCCAGCTCGTGCTTTTATTCCTGACTTTGTCGCCCCTTTCTTGCCTTCCTCTCCAATCTGTTTCAAGACCCTGTACTCGACAATGGTCGGTAAATGATAGTATCTCCGACCAAATAAATAAAAATAGAGATAGCATTCTCTATGAATTCCTTTTCAAAAAAAAGGAAACTGTTCGATTTTTCTTTTTTGTCGGTTAAACCGTTCGATTTTGAAAGCATCGGTTACACAAATAACAGAGAAGTCAATATAACCAAAGCCACCCAAATTTTTTTCTCATTTGATTACTTAATAAGTAATTAAATTCGAACTCTGCTTAAATTCGTTAATACATCATTTTGCTGTCATAGAAGATCGAACATATTACTCAACAAATCACCCTTGTAAACCAGTCTAATCAAATCTAGCATTACTCAGTTCAAAGGCAAGTATCGTCCGGGTTCGGCACGGCCATTGCTCGAGCACATTTATGCCTCAATAGGATATCGCCGCCGATAATCTCGAAAAGTCACAGCAAGAACAGAGTAAATGTTTGAATAAGCAAAGACTTAATGGGGCACGTTATTATCACATGCACAACCTGCTAAAAAGATCCAAAAGATTCCTGGATGATGGTTATCTTCTCAAACCAACTGCCCTCAAATCAAGCGCAGCCCCTCCGCAGAAGACGGCGATCCGGCAAGGGGGACATCATCTTGAGTTCATTTTTAGACGCGGAGAACCTGAATCCGCTCATCCCTAGGCCTAGGCCGACAACAACCGCAGAATGTACAATCTAGACGGAGAGCACCGATGCCTTATCTAAACGAATATCCGTGGCCAAAGCGTGTCCATTTTCTCCGGGATAGGGCTTTTAAAAAAAAAAAAAAATAGACAACCTCACGGCGCCAGAAGTCCAAGGATCGATCTGCGCGGGGACACTGTCGACGGATCCTCTCGTGTGCACGGCCGACGGCTTTCTTAGTTCTCGCCTGTCCGATCATAACGTCGGGTCGTTTTCATCTTCGTCCTCTGTGAATTGCGAGAACCGACCTCGGGCATCCCTAGGTGGCGCGGCCCTTTTGGAAGATGCAGGCCTGGCGCTGCTGCTCGTCACTTGCTCTCCTCCTCTTCTCCTCCTACTTTGCGTTTTCCTCTTGCCTGTCGACCGCCGAAGCGTCGCTGATCGCCGGCCGCCAGCTCCTGGCCCTCCATGAGAACGCCGAGTTGCCTGACAATTATGAATTCAAGGTCCAGGTGAACGAGTCCTTCGCCAATTCCAGGCTCCGGCGAGCGTACATCGCTCTCCAGGCGTGGAAGGAGGCCATGTTCTCAGACCTTCTCAACATGACCGGCAATTGGGTCGGGCCCAGCGTCTGCGAGTACAGCGGGGTTTTCTGCTCGCCGGCTCTCGATGACCCGAATCTGAGTGTCGTCGCCGGCGTCGACCTTAACCACGCCGATATCGCGGGTTACCTTCCTCCAGAGCTCGGTCTGTTGGGCGATCTCGCTCTCTTCCACATCAACTCGAACCGGTTTTGCGGAGTCATTCCTGAGAGCTTCAAGAAGCTCACAATCCTTTACGAGCTCGACCTAAGCAACAACCGCTTCGTTGGACCGTTTCCGAAAGTGGTTTTGTCCTTGCCGCAGTTGAAGTATCTTGACATCAGGTACAACGATTTCGAGGGGAAATTGCCGCCTCAGCTTTTCGACAAGGACTTTGACGCGATCTTCCTAAACAACAACCGGTTCACGTCCGCGATCCCTGAAAATTTCGGGAACTCCTCGGCCTCTGTCGTGGTAGTCGCCAACAATGATCTGAAAGGGTGCATTCCTAGAAGCGTCGGCAAGATGGCTAACACATTGAATGAGGTCATTTTCACGAACAACGACCTCTCTGGATGTCTACCGCCCGAGATCGTGATGCTCGGGAACGCGACGGTCCTGGATGTGGCGTCGAATTCGTTCACAGGCACATTGCCGAAGAGCTTCCAGGGCCTTTCCGCGATTGAGCAGCTGGATATCTCGGGGAACAAGATGACGGGGTTCGTTCTGGGAGGCATCTGCGGGCTGCCGAAGCTGTCGAACTTCACGTTTTCAAACAACTACTTCAATGGCGAGGATCAAGCTTGCGAAACACCTTCCAGGAGAGGCGTTTTCTTGGACGACAGAGGCAATTGCTTGCCTGAGCGGCCAAGGCAAAGGCCTGCCAGGACTTGTGTTCCGGTGGTTGGCAAGCCTGTCGATTGCAGCAGATCCAGATGCGGAGCTCCGTCGCCATCGAATCCGAAGCCTCCAGCTTCAATGCCATCCCCTCCCAAGCACAAGCTGCGTCCACCGCCACCGCCTGTTCAATCTCCTCCTCCGCCCGTTCATTCACCACCACCTCCAGTACGTTCCCCGCCGCCGCCTGTACGTTCGCCTCCACCGCCACCACCAATCCATTCTCCTCCTCCACCGGTGCCGGTGCACTCTCCCCCACCACCACCACCCATTCACTCACCTCCTCCCCCGATCAAGTCCCCTCCGCCTCCAGTCCAGTCCCCACCGCCGCCGCCGCCACCAGTTTTCTCACCACCGCCACCGGTCTCGTCGCCTCCACCACCTGTACATTCCCCACCACCACCAGTCTCATCGCCTCCACCACCGGTACATTCCCCACCGCCACCTCCTGTCTTTTCTCCTCCACCACCTCCAACTCCAACAATCATCCTGCCCCCAGAACTCGGCGCCCGATACCCATCGCCTCCACCTCCGGCATTCCCTGGTTACTAAAGACAATTGCTACTCCGACGGCTTGTTATTTCCCCCGCTCACTTTTGACCCTGCCCCCGCTGGAATCATATGATCCGAAAGCGAGCGAGCAAAGCGTGCCCGTTGCGCACAAACTTTAGCTAGATGTAGCAATCTATTGGATTATGACGAAGGTGCAACACAGCTTGAAATGTGCCCTAGGATGCACTTATAACGACACGACCATGGTGACATAAACTGTAAATCTTTCGACTAGAATGATGTTCTGACCTTGAGAGTGTTGTTTCGTCATTTCTGATGTTCCAGGGAATACGTTTGATACTTGTAAAGGGAGCAAAACATGGCCCAACTTGGTTCAGCTCCCTCTCTTCCTCTGTCATCGTTATGGATGAATGAGAAGGCGAACTGACATTGATCCCAGGTGTGGTGACCATTTCGACATTCTACATCGTTTGTAAAGAATCGTTTCTCGCGGACCATGAAAACAAGTAAAGGCACCCGACCAAATGTTCAGCCTCCTAATTAAACTTGAGATATGTTGATACCTAAACTTCGGCATCCGATTCAGCAATTCATTGCACGAAAGATTAAGGATCGATCCCGACTCTTAGCAAAAATGATAATTAGATTGCATATAATCATTATAATCATATTTTAATTAATTGCATTTGATCGGATCGGCAATGGATGGTTCTAAACTTAGTTTAAGAAACTGAGCTCGCATGGAGGGAGCATAATTCGGCCAAACCCAGGCAAGGAGAGCAGGTCCAATTTCATAAGGTATAGTGGGGGCCTCATTGAGCTTAATTGAATTCAGCCCATTGGAATTGATTAAGAATTAGGCCTTAATTTTTAAAGTCCATCACTTGGTAAAAGGCCTAAATTAAGCCTACGGATTAACCCAAGTTTTATTTTTTTTTAATCACAGTATGCCACATAATTCAGAGGTCGATAATTCAAAATTTAAGAGAAAATACAGAGAATGCGTGAAAAAAAGAGCAAGAGTGAGAGAGGGCTGTCGCCCTAATCCCTCCATAGCTGAGACCTACCTTTCGCTGTCGCGCCCTCTTTGCTAATGCCGGAGTCTGCCGTTGCCTGCTGCCTCCAGTTGCTATTCCGAGCCCTTCCAAGGATGACAAGTTTGCCACAACCTTGCCTCTTCGTTATGGAATCAACTCCGAGGTCGATCCCTGCTGTGTCGTGAGACTAGCCTCCCTACATCATGTTGAGCAGCCCCATCGCAACTCATTTAATCTCTAGTTTGTATAAGTAAAATAATTCAGGCTTTGTAATTTATTAGGCAAACGTTTAAGTGATTCACTATTAGAGGAGGTCGTGACAAGATAGGATCCCTATAATGCCCTTACAAAAGGAAAAACATTGCTACGGCGAAGGGGGTTTTTATAAATTCTCGAAAAATCTCTTCTTAGGAGAGGTGGAGGCTATTCGATCAAGTGAGAGCAACATAAGTCACTCGTCAATCAAAAGCATTACGCGTCTATCGTGAGTTACGGCACTTTATTTAGGAAATTACGACAAAATGCATGTGATTATGTCGGTTGGAGGAGGTCCGTGCCGACCCATGTCGTCCGAGATAGCCCGTGATCCAAGCATTAAACGGATGGTGTAGTGCCGTGCACGTGCCTTTCGAGAGGTTGGTTGGAGTGCGGATTTCTTATTTTAAGGAAGCCCCAATCAGATACTGAATCCACAGGTACCATGTTGTTCGAAGGAAGGAAGGAAGGAGGGGAAGGATCATAAGATGCGTTGGAAATCCACCGAGATTATATATTTTATGGAACTTAGTCTGTCCGGAACTTTCTTAATGATTTCTTGCGGCATCATAGGGGAAACAGGCCGAGGGGCCTCGTACACTGGAATAACGAGGACAAAGACCGCAGGACTTGGAGCGAAATTCCCTCAGCTCAGCGGGGGTTAAAGAAGAAAACACATCCCCATCCCCATCCCTGTCGCGATTCTCGATCCGGGGTCTTGTCAAAGAAATATGGGAGGAAAGAGGCGAGGCAAGGCCAAGCGCTAGACGACACCTGCCGCGCGGACAAAAGAGATATTCACCTGGGAACTAGAGCTGTCCCGAACAGGAGCACGCGGATCGGAAATAGGGGCGTGCGCGAGGGGAGACGTTGATTTGATTTTCGGAGTTTTTCTTTTTTAATAGTTTTTTCTCACGAGGAAAACGGGAAACAGGATTAGGAAGACGAGCTTCGTCGGTGGGAGTCTCCGCGAAAGGACTGAGGCGCTGAAAGGGACGTTGCAGAGAGAGAGAATCTTGGGACTGTAGGGAGGGGAAGCAGAGAAGGCGCAGCAGGGTGGCGTGCCGGTCTAATTCTAGTAAAAGATCTGTGCACAGGTCGAGGATCGAATCCGAGTGTGTCATCGAGCAGGACTGCGCAGCACTGGTTTCGGGTTTTGAGGGCATGGACCGGCCTGGTCGCTTCGCCTTATTAGTCAAACCGGAAGAAATAAAGAAAGAAAAGAAAGAAAACCACCTTCTCCGTCCAGCACAGTTCAGGAGGAGCTCGGGGCTCCCTTTCTTTCCCACGACAAAGACAATGGATATTTCCAAAAGGACTGTTACGACGGTTGATAAGAAAATGCCGTGTAAGAAAGCGAATGAAGAGGGCAGAGCGAGAAGCCGAGAAATCCGGCGCACGGCCGAAGGGAAAAAAAAAAAAAACACAGAAAGGAAGGGGGGTACGGCCCGACGCACATCGAAGGCGGTGGCGGTGGTGGAGCACAACCCACCTACGAAATAATCACAGGAGCAGCATCATGCGATGATGGCGTGCCATTGAATGATGATATAGAGGGAGAGGAGGCCCAATTATTGCTCCCCACGCTGCCCGACATCAAATCATGCTGTCCCTCTCCCTCTCTCTCTCGATCTCGATCTCGAGAAGGCGTTGCCTGTCTGGGCCTCTGGTGCACGCCCAGGAACCCGCGCCTCCCTTTACTTTCTCTCTCGATCCCCCCGATGCTCAGTAGTACTAGTAGGAGTACGCGATCCCATCGTCCTCGAACAGAAAGCGCTTCGTCGTACTGGGGGGCTGGAACGGTGCTGTCTACACCCCACCACACGCCACCCCGATGCTTGGACCAGTCTGCATCCGACTATTCCCCGGCTCCCCCCCTAAATGTTAAACATATGACAACATCGCTGCCGTATCGCCTCCTCCGCGCGCACCCTAAAAGAGAGAGTACATTTCTATTAATGGTGGCGCGTATAATTTCACCCACCGAGCCGAACTAGTTTATAAAAAAACAAGAAAAAAAAAAAAAAACAACCTACTGAAATTAATAATACTTTTTGCCAGAAAATATTATAATCCGTCTTTAAATGGGAGGCGGCCACGTGGAGGCGACCCTAGAGGTGCTTACCCCACACCGGCATCCACCGGATTCTGCGCTCCTGCCCCGGAGACCACGGTCTCAATGGAAACTCAGCCCCCCACCCGAATCGAAGAAGCCCCGCGCCACGTGTCCTTCCCTGGGGGAACATCGTACAGTGAAACCACCGCTTAAAAATGCGCCCTCACTCCCTCCTCCGCCACGTTCTCCCTTCCTTCTCCTTCACGTTTCGCCCCGACCCCCACTCTCACTCTCTCTCTCTCTCCCTCCTTCTTCACCAAGTTTTCTTCTTTTCATCGCTCTCTCTCTCTCCATCACTCCCTTAGCGCTCACAAGGAGGACAACATGCCTTCGGACACCAGCGAGCGCAGGCCTGCCCGGCCGCAGGCCACCGCCGGTGCCGGGGGAGCTGGCCTGCACCCGAACCCGCCGCCGCAGACGGAGGCCCTGCCCTGCCCGCGCTGCGACTCCACCAACACCAAGTTCTGCTACTTCAACAACTACAACCTCTCCCAGCCCCGCCACTTCTGCAAGTCCTGCCGCCGCTACTGGACCCAGGGCGGCACCCTCCGCAACGTCCCCGTCGGCGGCGGCTCCCGCAAGGCGTCTTCCTCCTCTTCCTCGAAGCGGCCTCGCTCGCTGGCCCAGCCTCCGTCCTCCTCTCCTCCTTCCAACTCCAATTCCTCCTCCGTGACCCAGGACCCCCTGCACGGGGAAGCCAACCCGGGCCTGCTCCTGGCCCAGGTGAAGTCCGAGGCGGGCTCGGGCGATCAGGTGAAGAGGGGCGAGAATGTGGCGGGGCCCGGGGTCGGTTCCGGTCACCCGGGCTACGCTTCTCTGCTCGGCTCGCAGGGGGGCCAAGGTTTTCTGGCTCTGGGCGGGCTTGGGCTCGGGGCGGGGATGGACGGTCTGGGGTTCGGGTTCGGGAGGGCGGTCTGGCCGTTCAGCGAAGTCGGTTTCGTCGACGGCGCGGGCATTTATGGGGGCGGCGGCGGCGGCGGCGGCGGGGGCCGGTAGCGGCGGCGGGAGGCAACTCGTGGCAGATGGGGAGCGGGGAAAGCGGAGGGTTGGTGGACGGGGATGGGTTCGCTTGGCCGGAGCTCGCCATATCCATGCCGGGTCAGGGCCTGAAATGAGCCGTGGGCTCGTCATTTTGCTGTGCTTTTCCCGTGTTGGGTTTTGGAGTTAGCGGTGGCGAGGCATGGAGAGTCTGAGGGGAGGGTGGCATCAGGTTTTTCCTTTTTTTTTTTCTTTTTTTTTTTTTTCCGGGTGGGAATTTAGGTTGGGGGGAATATAAGTAATAGTATTTCACTGAATAGGGTTTTTAATTTACAGTTTTTTACATAGGAAGAAAGTATTGTGATGACCACCGGAACGATATGATATGATGGTTTTAGCGTAGGCGATCGCCGTTCGGTCTTTTGTTTCCTTCTCTTCTGCGGTTTGGTCCATGACTGCCCCCTGTGTAAATCTCGAATTTGGACATCGAAATTGAAGTTAGTGACTCTGTTCTGTTCACTCTTTTGCTCTTTGCTACTTGTGTTTAGCTCCTCTGTTTCTTGGGGGTTCCTTTTGGGTTTGGTGCATCTGTGGTTTTGTTGGGGTTGGATGGATGAGTTCGCGTTTGATTCGTTCAATGGCATGGAGCAATCGCCCTCGCATCATGGTTCGTGCCTTACAAATCGCGAGATTAATCGAGGGCATGTCGACACGCTCGAAAAGAACCACGTCGCTCGATTTCAACTCGCGATGCCGACATTGGGAATTCGAATACCAAAAGTTGTTCTTAGCTTTGATGTGATTATACAAGGCGGGGCATCGGTCCGCGGCTCGAAACTTCCAACGGCAAGCGTCGCGATAACGAATACATTTTGTGCGACCGAATGCAGCTCAACGGTCTACTTACGTACGTGGTCTCGTGTGTCGGCCGCTAGATCGGAACTCGGTTAAATCTTCTTTTCTCGAGTGTTGTGCAAATTCCGCGAGAATATCTTGCCAGATGAAATGCGGACAATGAGCATTCATACGGATGCTGATAATGTTCTCCATCGTCCGATGAATCGTCCGCTCCTTGTGATCATCCAATCCGTATCGTATTATTAATTACCCGTCCGATTCATTGTCGTCCCCGGGTGGATCAGTCATTCATTGCTTGGGGGCCTACCCACCTTCGAAGCATTGATTCGTCCACGACCTTATCATGCTTTGCATCCCACGGGCGCGAATGCACGGTTCGAATTGGAATAAGAGAACATCGAGTGATGATTGCTTTTGGACACCTTCTCTTTTCCCTCTCGAGAAGCATCCATAATGATTGCGCATCATCTCCTCCCCACCCCAACCCCACCGAACCAACATGATTTGGTTCGGGTAAATGCTCGCCGCAGGATGAGCATTCAACGTTATCTCGATATAGTTCTATTCCACCAGAAGTGCCAGCTCTTTGACGACCACTCTTGCATAGCATCATCGCCTCTCCGAGTCTTATGTAATCTTCATGTTCGGGTGCGGTTCATATTTTCGATTGATTGGAAGGTAAGAGAGTCCTGCTTCATGGTGAGGGGCCAAGGGCCCGAGGATCATGGAGTAGGGCCACATTGGGTTTTTACAATATGAGTCCATATATTATTAGTATTTTGAGCTTTGGCTTATGAATAGTTACTGGATATATATGATCTTTCTTTTGTAATTAAGGGATGCAACAGAGAAGTGTGATGTATTAAATCTAGTGAAATCCTTTGGATAGAGTCATAATTTAAGGGTGAATTGAGATAAAATCTAATGTCTCAAATTCTCTTTCTCATTTTACTCTCTATGTGATTACGCACCGAATCCTAACATTTTAGGTATTTCGAAGAAGACCCATGTTCTCACTCACCAACCTTCCAATATCTCATTTTTTCCCACAATATCAGATCAAAGAAGATACATGAAATCAAACCCCCCATGTGGCGAATATTAGGACTTAGCATATGCCAACTCAGGGCCATGTAAGTAGGGGCGAATATGATTTTAGGGTAGAATCGGGAACTAAGTAATCGGACCGGTGGAAATAGGTCCGATTCCAGATTCTTGGGAGCCCCGATCCAGTTTCCGATTCCATTTTTTTACAAGAGCCGAGAATCGGGAATGCAGAAAAGATGCATACAAAAAATTATATTTGTACAAGCAGAGGCACCGAGAGGTGCCACGAGAAATATTTGAGAAGGCCATCACCATGGCAACTTCAATTCATGGGATGGATCTTGGAATGCTCAGAGGCCCATTACAGTCACCCTATGATGGTGGATAGCAACTAGGCTCAAATAAAATTTGGGCCTAAAGACATAGCCCAATAGGACAAAAACGTAGATCCAGAAAAAGAAAAATGGGGGAATTACTCAAAAACTCCACCGGATTTCTACGGTCAATACACATTTACTGGAAACTTCTTAAATGTTACACATCACCTCCCTGAACTTTTATTTCGTTACGGCCGCTCGTTACATTGCCCGTCATCTAGAAATATCTCGTTTATCACTTTGTACAAAAATTGAAAAAGAAAAGATAAAGAAAATGGAGGACAAATTAGCAAAGGTATTAACATGTGATATATAAACATCAGTAATAACATTAAGATGTCGAAAATCGTTAGAATTTGATGAAATTATTAATAGAACTAGTGACATATCATAGGAAGAAGAAACATAATTAAGATAGGAGGAAAAGACCCTCAATTAAAAGAACGAAGTCAATTTACAAAAAATTGGATACTTATAATGTATTTTTAAATTGTGTTTGGATGCAAAAGATGATTGATCAATAAAAAGCAGGATGGAGCCATTTCCACCTTTATGACTAAATCCACTCGCGTTGTACTACATAGTCAAAATCGACTTTGATGCTTTCCATGTTCGTACAGCTTCCTTCGACTATTTTCTTTTGTGTGGTTTTCCTTAAAATTTAACCTTGAAGTTACATAGAAATAAAAACAAACCTCTTCTTCAACATTACTTCTATAACAACTTATTTATCCATGATCATTTCTATCCTTACTTTCTTGGCGAATTTTTTATTATTTAATTTCATTAATCTAAATAAAATATCAAGTCTCTTTCTTTATTTAATTTCACTAATCTAAACAAATTTGACCGGGCAAATGTGCGCGCCGCCTTCAAAATTTAGAGGGGCTTTGTGTAATTTCCAAAGAAAAGGAGGAACTTGTTGAGACCATTTCAACCAGACGCTATCCATCACTTTTTGTTTTGTTTTTTTCTCTCTTGCTGATCATTTCTTTTAGAAAAATGTTGACTTTTTGCAACTACTTTTTCTCATTTACGCGTTGCTTTGTCTCTTTTCCACTCCCATGATAGAACTCGAATCACAGCAATGGGTGAGGGAATGGATAAAACCAAAAAAAAAAAAAAAATAGAAAGGGAAAGAAAATATGCTCCACAGCTATTTGAACATAAGTTGAAATCTTGGGGACGTGAGAAGTAAAATCGAAGATTGACTTTTATAATTTTTTTCCCCTAGTCTTTGTTAATTAAGAAGAGTTTTCACGTGCTAAAATAGCGTGTCCACTTTGATCCTTAATCATCCTAACTAGATTAGTCATCTCCCTTAATCCATGAGATTTTGGTTGCGAGAGAGTTATGAAAGAGCAGGTCGACATTTCAAGTTACATCAGTGGCTTGTTTTAGTGAACCGGTCTAATAAAGCTTGTGGATCAGTGTCTGTAATCTTCCGAGTTCCTGATTTTAGGTGGGTTATTTGTCAAACAAAGCCCTTAATTCAACGGCTAATTTAATTATAATTTTTTAATTTGACCAATTTAATTTTAGATCTTTGTTTGTCTTGTGGGAAATGTGGCGTTTTTGGATAATATTTTCTAAGAAGTCATTTTTCAAGAAAATTGCAATATTTTCCAATGTATGACTGGAGCCTGAAATTGAATCGTTTGGTATTTAATTTGGTTTTTCTCCATATACTTCTTTTGATCAATTTTTTTTCGAATTTTTAATTATTTTTAACTTTTCTTTTTCATTTTTTTCTTCTTTTCTTTCCTTATTTTTCTTTTTCTCAATTGGTCATTGACCAGCGAGTATTGTTGGTTGTTGCCGATCACACCTTACCGTCATCTAACGACACTTAGGCATTATCTATCTAGCAAAGCCTAAGCCTTGCAACCTTTAGCAATGCTTAAGCATTGTCGATCTACAAGGCGTGAGCCTCACCAGCAATGCTCAGACCTTGATTTGGCAAGGCTTAAGCCTTGTAACCTCTAGCCCAAGTCGATGGTGAGTTGTTGCTCACATATGCCGAGGAGCACATGTAGGCCTCGTGTTGATGGCGACTTTTTTATATCGATGGAAAATATTTTTCCTAACTAGTTTATTTTTCATAAAATAAATATTGAAAAATTCGGAAAATATTTTCTTATAAGTTATTTTCCGTAAAATGAACATGGCCTAAATTTTTTGTTGATTTGCTAAAGTAGTCATTCTCGCCAATTTTTTATTAGAAATCATTAATGTGGTTGCCGATTATGCTATATAATACGGTGGAAATAAAAAAAAAGAATAGAATAGAAAAATATGAACAATTATTAAAAAATCGAAAAAATCTTCACCTTAGTGTCGGGTTGACCTTGTCACAAAGAACGGCGGGCGGCTACTTTAGTGAATTATACTTATGATTGTTTAGAGTAACTATATTAGCAAACCATCAAGAGATGTAAAGTTGGATTGATTAAAATTAAAAAAAAATAGAGGCTCGAACTAACCATCACTGCGCAACATATTCAAGACATTTTTTAGACAATCCTCCCGATTTCAGGGTCCAGCGTAAATTTTGTCCAAGACCAAAGAGAAGCCGAAGACGAAAACGCATGCGCTGGCACCTTTGACGGAAGTTAGCTTTGTCGGGAAGTCAGCTAGCATTAGCGGAGATCGTTAGCCTCCCTCCCTCTTCGTACAGATTGTTCGGTTGATGACGTCGTGCCTCCGCCGTTCACATTGCATCCCATACGTCACCCCAAACAAACGGGGGTGCGGGATTTCGATGATTGGACGAGGAGCAGCTTTACTTAGCTTCGACAACTTCTCCAACGTATATCGATAAAACAAAAATATAAAAATCGAGGAATTCTCGGACGGACCGGCGGATGACGTATGCGCTTACGTGGCGAGCAGGGAGGCTTCACGGTCGTGCGAATTCAGGGAATATTCAAATGCTTTATTAAGTTTCCACGTGGGACCCCCCATTTATTTCATTCTTTTTTGGAATTGGCCCCCCCACATGTACCTGCTTCGTCCAAATTTTTTTTTTTTTTTTTGCCCCCTCTTCTTTCTCGTCTCACCGTCATATTTGAACGGACTTCAAAGTACATCCCGTTGCATTTAAGAGCACTCCCAGCTACGTACCGACGCTATTGTTCGGTTCGATTACGTGACCTGTCCCTCACCGAATTCACCAGATAGGATTTCTGTTTTCTGTTTTTTTTTTTTTCCGCCGCACGTTGACGAGCGAGATGGTTGGTGCCATTCCTAGTAGCATCACGTTGCATTTAAAGGCACCTCGAGCTATGCCGATATTATGTCTGTCTCGATTACGTAACCTGTCCCGCTCCGAATTCATAGGATAGATTTTTTTTTTTTTTGCCACATATTGGCAAACGAGATGGTTCTCACCATTGGGCTCCAATTGATTCTAGAGTTTTCCAATCTTTTAAATTTAGCAAACTCTTAAAAAGATTCTCTTCGTTAGCAAGCTACTAATCGAATCGTTTATTTATTTATTTTGGAGACCAAAGATAGGGACCGTCACTCAAACTGGTCGTCAGGGTTTTATTTCATCAACCGGCCTATTTAAAAGAAGGGCGACAAGATATATTTTTGATTTGGGAAAGATATTATAAAACTCAGTCTTATTTCGCAAGCTTCGGTGTCTCATTCAAACAAGGATAAAACTTGGTTCGAGGTGGATGCTGTGTAATGCCGATTTGGCCCTCACCACCCAGATGTTGACGAGGTGTGGACGGGGGATATTGTCGTCTTTTGACCCGCTGGAGACTTTCCTGGCCTCTCGGGGCCAGCGAGGAAAGCAGCCAGGAAGGTGCAAAGGAGGAGCCCGACACTCTCAGTCAAAATCAACAGCATTCCCAGATTTACCAAAAACTCCCTGGCCGTCATCCCAATCCTCACACAGACCAGCCGGGTTCGTCCCGTAAATAAACCCAAGTTCGGACCCAGTCTCCGAAGGCCCGCAGCACAGCCGCCGTCTATTAAGCTCGTCATCGTCGTCTCCTCTGCACTTTCCTATTTTTTCTGCCATTTTCGCAACCCCCGATCGCTTCCCCTCTCTGCTTTCTCTCGGTCCTGAGAGAAAGCGGAATCGCTCTCGCCTTCGATCCTTCGCCGCGGTTTTGCCGTCACCCACCCATCATCGGATTCCCCGCAAAATCCTATCTTGGCTCGGAACCGTAGGTTTCGTCGTCGTCGTCTTCTTCGCTCCCGTTTCTTACCCCCGATCTCGGCTCCCGGGCTCCATACTCCCGCAACTCCTCCAGCTCCTCGATTCCTTCCGTGGAGATGGCGTGGTTTGCTCAGTAGGGTTCTTCTTGCACCTCGGTTTAGTTGACGAGAGAAATCTGTATCAAGTCCTCTTCTGGTTTCTACGAATAGCAGTTATGGCGATTCGCGTTACCTTCGGCTACTCCGGCTACATGGTCCACAGCATCGCGACCACCGCCGGAGTACGCCTCAATAGTTGTCGGCTCCTCCAGGAGTGCTGGGTCCGGTCCCGAGTCTGTTGCCCGGGCCAGAAGCCCGACCCCCAATTCAGCCCTCCGAGGCGGGGGTCCGGCTTCTCGAGTTGTTCGGCGGGCAGCTCGTACTCGACGCTCGCGGCCGGGGTTGTTGGGTCCGAGTGCAAGAGCCCGCTCGTGGTCGGGTTGGTCTCGCTGATGAGATCTCTGTCTTCGAATTCGTGTTCGGCCAATTCGATGGGCATCCTCGGGATCTCGCCGATCAAGGCGTCCTCGATAATTCCCTTCTTGGAGGGGTCGAAGTGGCTGCCCTGCAACGAGGCGTTGCCGGGCTCGGCTTGTAACGATGTGGATAAGGGAGGGACAGTGCGTTGGGAGAGGGAGAGCAGCGATGGTGAGGGTGAGTGCATGAAGATGCAGGAGGTTCATAGGCACTCGGCCGCAAGGAGCGGGTGGTTGGCCCGGCTGCTCGGGGATTACTCCGAGGAAGCTAAGGCGGCTTTCACGGCTTTGACCGTGACTTTTATGTTCAGATCATCCTTGGCCGTGCCAAGGTCGATTCCTTCTGCTTCCATGAAACCAACTCTGGATGTTGGTGACCGCATTTTGGCAGAAAAAGTAAGACTCTCCTTTCAATTAGTCTCTTTTGCCTGGCTATATAATTTATTCTTGTTGGGATAGTGGTGAGGACTGAAATTTTTGCGGCACTGGACCAGATTAGAGTGGTGGCAACATGTAACATATAATTTAAATGCGATATGGCGAGCATCGTTTGTACAGCTGTGGATGCAAATGGGTCTTTGGCTTTAGCACTCGAGGAATTTTGTAGATGATTGTTGTATAGGGTAACCGACGATAGAATGCTTGTTGGAGTACAAATTCATCCAAGATTGTACTTTATGACCTCTTTTATAGGCTCTTTAGTCTCTTCCTTCCAAGTTAGATTTATGAACTCGTGGTGACTGAATATTAATTCCTCATATTATGATATTGATCTATGCATTCCACAAGGACTGTATCTTGAAGTTTGCAATTTGCGTCCTCTTGCATAGGTTTTGCATTCGTGGATCTGATTTGTTTTGTTGGTGCTTGCTGTCTGCCAGGTTTCATACTTTTTCAGAAAGCCAGAGGTTTCAGATATAGTAATATTCAAGGCACCACCAACACTGCAGGTTCC
This sequence comes from Angophora floribunda, assembly GCA_014182895.1. Lineage (NCBI taxonomy): Eukaryota > Viridiplantae > Streptophyta > Magnoliopsida > Myrtales > Myrtaceae > Angophora > Angophora floribunda. Next base: position 1,122,430 of record CM024710.1, read on the forward strand.
TCTTTGATGAGATTCTTTTTGGGTCAAATTTTAATGAGATTTTGAAAAATTGCGTGCCACCAAGTTGTGATTGCTCTGCAAAATTTGCACATTGCTTATTGGTTTCTTGCTATGTTTCTGGCATGCAGGAGCGTGGCTGCAGTTCAGCTGTTGAATTCATAAAGAGAATTGTGGCAAAGGCTGGGGACTATGTTGAAGTAAGTCTATACCTTCAACCCTGCACCTTTTATTCTGACTTATGTTTTTAAATATACTCTCCTGTCCACTCTAGTGCGTGTGATAACTACTATTCTCTCTATATTAATTGTCCACTCTCGTGCGTGTGATAATTACTATTCTCTTTGTAATTCTGAATGCCTGGTGGTTTTAATTGTAGGTTCACGATGGTAAACTTTTGGTGAACGGCATTGCTCGAAATGAAGATTTCATCTTAGAGCCACTTTCTTATGAGATGAAACGAACGGTAATTCTAATGTATAGTTGTACCAACTTAATTGGCTGATAGCATCATGCAATTGACATTTTGATCTAGCTTTCTGACTGTTTCTCATCAATTGCAGCTATTCCTGAAGGATGTGTATTTGTAATGGGAGACAACAGGAACAACAGTTTTGACTCCCATGACTGGTGAGTTTTGTATCTTCGCTAATTTTAACTCCTTGTGTGAAGTGATAATCATGTAAATTGCATTAGGAGGGATACAGACTTTTGCAACTTTTGCATCAACCTTCTGGTAGTTAGTTATTTTCAGAAATGTTAGGAGCTTGGTTCTGTTTAGTTTTCGTAGTTGAGCAGAGTGATTATCATTTTGGTTGTATATTTATGTATTTGATTGTCATTCGCTTGAGATTTGATTACTGTGAATTCTGACAGTGAAGTTTTGGCTTGCAGGGGTCCACTTCCTATCAAGAACATTGTTGGCAGATCAGTGTTCCGGTATTGGCCTCCTTCCAGGGTCTCGGACACTAGATATGATCCTCAATCTGCCAAAAAGGCTGTTGTTTCCTGACAGAGCCTCATGCTCGCTTAAAGGGCATCGGCTTTTGACTCCTTATCTAATTTAGGTGGTGATTTTTACAATTAATCTCCCCTCTTCTGTGGCTCATTGTCGAGCATATATGAACATATTCAAGGTCAAAGGGCAGTTTGCTTTTGCCTGTTTTTGATGGATGTCTCATCCATCTTGTGAATAGTGTGAGGTAAAAAGAACAGAAAAAAGATCCAAAAAAAGAGGTAAACAAAAAGCCCAAAAAAAGGGAAAACGAAAAAGAAAAAAAGAGATTGATTCAATAGTTTGTTCATTGGTTTACCTAGCCAGTGCTGCATTTTTTCCTACCTGTAATGACATTTTGTTTCATTTATAAGAGGAGTGGGGAGAATCTAAGTTTTGTGCAGTAAGTGGCACCATGTTCAATCTGTGTATGAATTGTATAGACTGAGAAATTTTCCAGTGCGTTCTGTGAAGTGCATAATCCTTTCTGTCTCTGTTGATTTAGTGAAAGGAGTGACAAAGTTCAATCGGAATGCAAACCAAATGTATGTGCCCTTCCTAGTTGAAGGGATGCGTTCCTTTGGTTATTTTCATCAGAATGCTGCAGACATTCATATACTGCTCGAAGGAAATCAGTAAATTAATTTCTTCAGCAGCTCGCAGCTGTTCTGCTGGATTGCACGTTATTTTACTTTTGTCGTTCCTTAAGTGATGCATCAGCTTCACCGTACCTATGCGAGGTCACGTTTTTTCTTCGAGAAATAAGCTTCAACTGATACTTTTCTCTAGTAATTAGGAAAAGGTCTTCGGCCGCCCATGAAAGAAGTTCTTGAGCTTGCCTCTGCACTTTTTCTGAAGCTATAGATTAATGAATACAATCCATTCTTTATCCCACAACAAAAAAAGAGAAACAAAGGTATACCCGGAGGGGAACGGTTCGAGAGTAGTATAATGGTGATGGAGCCATGGACTATATGACATGAAAAGTACGGTGGGATTTTAATGAACTTAGTTAAGCAAAATTTCTAGAGCCTACACTTTCATGCTAGCCTTGGAATTAGTGTCGCCTCCAGTCGATCCCTTTGCTTTAGAACCAACGGTAGTCAAACTCAAACCGTCTGCTCCTTCCTTCGTGTCCACTATCTTGTATCTATACCAAGATGCGCACAGCAAATAGAACCCAAAATTCACAACGCTTAGTCCTGCCAATAACCAGTAGAAGTAGTTCAACTTGTCCCGGTTCAGATTGTTACTTGCGAGCCATCCGCCGCTCGCTTTGTTCACCACTTGGACCACCACCGTGCTGAGGAAATACCCGAATGCCAAAGAGGACCACGAAATGGCGGTGCTCAGTGACTTCATCCCAGCCGAGCTCTCTGCGTAGAAGAATTCCAGCAGACCCACTAAAGTGAACATATCGGCTGCTCCAAATATTGCGTACTGAAAGCCAAGCCAGAACATGCTCATGGGCAAGGGCTCTGTGGAATCCACCATGTTGTGGTGGATTGCCACCGACTTGCGGCGGGTCTCCACCACTCCAGCCACTGCCATGGAAATAGCTGAGAGCACTAGCCCTATAGCGATTCGCTGTAGATGTCGGATTCCGGTGGGGATACCAGTGAATTTCCTGGCGATAGGGACAAAGATGCGGTCGTATATTGGGACTAGAATGAACATGAAGAGCAGGGGGATCACCGGGACTGAGGGGCCTGGGACCTTGAATCCCCAGATGTGGGGGTTCATGGTTGTGCTTTGCTGGATCGTGAAGGTCTGGAGCTGAGCCAGGCAAGTGTTCATGAAGACCGTGCTGAGTACGATCGGAAGCATGCGGAGCAGGATCTTTGTTTCTTCGACTTGTGTCACCGTGCACAGGCTCCAGGCTCCAGCAGTTGATCCACTACCGGGACTCGGGGCAGCTGCTGCTCGATCCAAGAATCTGCAAATTAATTCGTTGGGTACCAAGAGTGAGCTTTACTTGCACAGGCAACTACAAGCCGCGATGTGAAAGATAAAATATTCACGAGGTCTCTCTTAGGTAAATGCAAGTTGCAACTCAGATGTACCGGAATTGGTCTGTCCGGGGAAGAATTTCATCGTTTGCCCCTGGTTCTCTGTCATGCACCTCGTGCAATTCATCTGTCATCGCTGGGATTGGGAGACTTCTCTTCTTGATGGCAGCTACTAGCACCTGAATTCAATGAATACACATTAGGATCACCAATCTGAACTTGCAGAGACGATTCATGCTTGCTTATGCACATAGCCACCATTTGAGACCCTGCAATAGTACTTTCAGTGGATGTTGGGTCTTCTTCCCGTATGACAATTCACTATTAGAGACATCGGACTGGTGGTATTACTCATACCTGCATAATCCGAACGAGGGGACTTCCCTTGGGCACATTGTTCCTGTAGAGCGACTTCCCCATGCACACAAACACAATGGCGAACAGAACAGCGATGGTGCAGACACCAAAAGACCAGTCCCAGCCCTGGTTGGCGCCAATCCACACGACGAAAGTGACGCCAATAATGGCCCCGATGGTGAGGCTGAACAGGAACCAGTTGAAGAAGCTGGACAGCTGGGTCGCCTCCTTCGGGTCCTTCTCATCGAACTGGTCGGCCCCAAGCGAAGGTAGACCAGCCTTGACCCCACTCGTCCCAAACGCGACTAGGTACAGGCCCGTGTAGAGAATTGCGGCCTGGGTGCTGTCGGCAGCATGGCATTGATTCATTTGGTCCGGTGTGATGCCTTTGCAAGGAATCGGCCGCAGCTGGTGGAAGTGTGCTTGTACTGCTAGGAGGGCATACCCCTGTTTGTAAAAGCAATCACCATAATAAATGTTATTCATTGGTTTCGTACTTCTGATAGCCTAGGCTTATTATTCAATGCCTTCGAATTTCATCATAATGAATCGCTCTGGATGAGTTGGTCTAAGTTGCATTTCATCCCAAACTCGAGTTCGATTAAACAGAAGATATTCTTGACCCTGCAATCTATTTCTTCTAGCATGTCAACGTGTTTTAGGTAGACCATACAGTTTTTCTTAACAATATTCTGAAGCAACGTCCAGAGGGGCGAAAACTTATTTTAAATTAAGACCACAGTTAACTTGAATATAATACAGATGTTGACTTCTTTCGGCAAGCAAACTGTTTTACAATTTTTGCCAAAGTTCATCAGTTAGGCACTGACAGCTGATTCCTTCAACAAGAAACGATCATGACAAACCAATTGGTCGATGACTCATTCATATGTTTCCTCAGTTCTGCCATATATTGTGTGTGTTTTTGAGTCGTGATTGGCTCAGTCTATCAGAATGAGTATAAGATTTTTCTCATTTATACAGATAGCTGGACCAAATCCTTCAGAAACTACTGTCAAATAGAACCCTGTGGGATAACAAAAGTGAAAAGTTTGATTGATGTCTGTTACTCATGTCAACCACAAAGAACAAAGTTAGGTACTCGATAAGATATTGATAACTCAATCAGGATGCAGGGTCAATCACAACGTGAGAAAGGTCTTCCAGGCATTAATTGAGTAGTGTATTTACTGCCTATCAGAGAGAACCCGCTCAGTATATGTGCATCAGTAAAATTCTACATTAGTGCACAGAGCCATGCACAAAAAGCACGTACCACCAACTCGATGCAGCCAAAGAGGACACAAGTCTTGAAGCGGGACAAATAGGTGTCGGATATGAAGCCTCCGAAGAGGGCTAGGAGGAAGGAGGTCCCCATGAAGTTGGTAAGGGTGGTGGCCGATTTGGTCAGGCCAAAGTTCATGTAACCATAAAAGTAGGTCACCAAGCTCACTGCCATCGATATGAACGCCATGTTCTCTAGTCCTTCAGTTGCTGCATCAAAAACACACACATACAGTTGGACTCGGGAGTTGGAAATATTCAGATAAACAAGCTTGAGGATGAGGATCTGTGTATGTAAATTACCATATACAAAGAGAGCAGCCCGGTTTCCTCCTCGTCTCACTTCTTTCTGCGGAAGGGACTTACGACCCCTATACTTTTCCTGTTAGGACAGAACAAAAAGCACATCAGAAGAAAAGCCTGAGTGTTTGGTCGACAGTCTGACGCCAAGTATGCAAATGGTCCATTACGAAAGACATCGTTATCTAAAATTTCAGATTCCTAGAGTAAGCCATGGAACAGGGCATTATACTTTAGCAGAGTTCGACGGGAAGCTTACCATTTTTGAGGAGCTTTCGGCTTGCATTTCGAGCGAGGATGGGCTTAAGGCAGTGGTTGCTGAGGTGGTGCGCGGACGCTCTAGTTATGCTGCTTTCTCTAGGGAAACGTTTCGTCTATATATATAGATAAGAAAATGTGCTAATTGTCATTTCTACGTGCCGACAAAACGGAGAACAGGAGAGTCAGAAAGCATCTCCGAGTTTCAAGAGGCTTACTGGGTCTCTCTTCGCTCCTTCATGCAAAAAACCTTTCGCTTTCACTTCTCTTGTACCAGACACCAGCCTGAGGTGTCCATTTTCATTTTATACAGGGTTTCAAACTCGATCTTTATTCCTGTAGCGAAGTAAACTGTTTCAGAAGGCGCTTCATTGGTTGATTTGGTTAGTTGAGCCAGTGCTTACAGCATTACATTATTATATGATTTTGTCCTGTCCTAGAAAGAGAAGCGGTGGGACAGGCCGTCGAAATGATTAATCGTTCAGTTAGGGCGGTGGGACATGTTGGTGGAGCATTTCGGCTTGGTCTGAACTTGAATAACAAGTGTGCCTATTCGACATGAAAGCCATAGCGATGTTAGTTTATTTTCCAAAAGTACATGGACAAACCCAATTTGAAGTAAATTTGATGAATTCACGAACCTTTCGAATTCTAATTTAAGGGACATACAAAAGTTAAAGTCGATCATTGCATAAACGAATATTCTTTGAGGCCTTGCCAAGCTTATACCGTGTGATTTCTTATGGTCTTTCATCGGCAACGAAAATGATAAAAGGCTGTTGCCTCTTTTTTTATATTTGATTTTTTGATAACTCAGGGGCACGGGAGAAGAAGCTCAACTTTCGATTCTTATGAAGATGCTTAGAAGACAAACTATAATTCCCAACTAACCGGGATTTAGTGCCTCAAGGAGCACAACATCATCGACTCCAACTTCGGTTCCTACATCATGTACTTGTGCGGATGCATGAGAACAGACAAGTGGGCTTAAAATGACGTGAGAGTTGATCTAGAATATCGCGTGACTACAGCATGAAAAGAAAAATGTTAAATATACGGTATCAACTTATCTTGAAGAAAGATCATCGCATAGTTATATATACTGAGAAGATTATATTATATACTCGATTATGTGTATAAGAGTTGACAGACTATCATAGTTTTCATTCAAAATATCTCAAAAGACTTGCCTTTGTAATTGACAATTCATAAAACTAGTTCTCTGGACCGAGAACTAAAATGTGCGCGACTGGCTCCCTATAATTTTCGGTTCGGTGACTGACCAACTGCAACCTAACTCATATACGTCGAAAATGTTATTTCGTACAAAACCATGTTGTATCATGAGATGGTCAGCGCCTAATAATGCTTGGATCTGTATCGATTCCATTATTAAGAGATAATGCAGAGGAACAGGCGTGCTTTTATATGACATCTGCCACATTTGATCCTCAACAACTTCATTTTTTAAAATCTAGTCAAAGACAACTCACTTCACCTTCCTCATGATGAAGACGGTGGTTCCATCGAGCTTAGTTGTATTTTCGTCATTTGTCTTCTTGCCCCGCCGCCCGTTCGTTAAATTATTAAAAGAGACCTAGGGTTTTACTTTCCTTTCATTTTATTTTCTTTTGATTGCCTCTGCAATGTATTATTACCAAAGGATGAGGTACATGTGGAAGTAGATTCTCTCCGAAGTCAACCCTGGTGCTTGCCTGCACAAAAGCAAATATAACGAGAGAGCCCTATTATTCTTCGTATGGAGAAGACAAGATCTTGTTACGAATGGAGACAGAACTGAGAAGCGGTTGGTGAGAGAGTGTATACTGTCTTCTGAAGGTAAAAGAATCAGCTAGAAGAGACATGCAAACACTCTTCGAACGAAGACAAAAGGGTCATCTTCCAGGGGCATATAAACAATATTTGCAGAGGTGGTTAAGAGGGACGTGTCAAGAGACAAGACCTACTTCCATGAAAATGTAGTTTTTGGCATTTTTCTCCTTGTGCTTTAGTAGCGAATGCAAGTCCATTCAGGTTACTAGCTCAAGTCTAGACCCGCCAAACCTGGCATGACGAAAAAATGGATGCCCAGAATCTGCTGGCCACATATTCGTCTTCAGGCGATCGGATTTTATTTGAATTTGTGTGCATTCCTCACCCAGATGTTGCCATTTGAAGGATGTGCGCATGGTGGACCCAAGATGGCCGTCAGACTTTCAGAATGCCTCTCTTTTGAAAGTCTTCTCATCTTATCCCTGAGTTTTGAATTCTGCTTCCGAGGTTGGACGCCTGTGCAGAAGCAGATCCTGATATCGCGATACGGCGAATATATTTTGTATTTGCATTAGTGGACAAAAGGAACGGTTAGGGGTCCATCCTAGGACTCATCGGGCTTCGCATGCAAAATGATGCCATACATGACAATAGCAATATCTCTAACAATAATTCTGAGGAAAACATATTGGTTAGTGGGGATTCGAAAGAATTAGGCGCCGACTCTTTGAAGGGTAGGAACAGAAGAGAAGGTGACTGCGGACATGATGTTGATTCGACTTCACCAAACAAACACGCCCTTTGATTTCTCACGAAATTAAGAGATTCCTTTGGAGGATCCAACACCAAGAACCATCCATAAGTGTCCTTCTTCTTCTTCCTAAAGCGTACAATCATGCTGGTATATGGAGCGTGGTGATAGTTTTTGAGGAAAAGAACGTTAGGGATGATTGGTTTCGTTTGGTTTTGGCGATTCTACTGGTTAAAAGACTGTAATCGATGACGATGAACCTTGTTGGAGTCTTAAAGATAGGTCACTTGGTCCTCGGTCTTGAAACATGCACGATCCATGATGAAGGCCAGGCCGAGGCCACTGTGAGCTGCCCCCCCGCCAACTCTCTCTCTCTCTCTCTCTCTCTCCAGTTTCTTCCTATAACTGTAGCGGCTTTAGTTAAACATCACATTAGAATGACAATAAGATGCCAAAATACTGGCAAGAAAGTGAAAAAGGCATAGTCTACCTGATTTTACATTGACGACATGCGTCCGTTTACTTTCACTATGCGAACATCAGAATAAAAAGAGCACGTTAAAAGCAGAAGGAAGGGGAATAAAAGGAATCCAGAACACCCGCTCTTCTCCCTGTCCATCTTTTAACATTGCAGTGCGGATTCTGGGAAAAGCGCCAGATCATGCCACGTAACATGTCGGTCGCACTCATTGTTCACCTCTCTCTCACACAATGCGCGGAGATCCGATTCTTCTCTGCATCTTTCTTTTTCTTAACTTAATCAAGGAACAAGCCAAGCAGAGAAGCGCCTCCTTTCCTTGATAAAACACCAATGCAGCATCATCCCCCCAGCAAGCTGAGACTAAGCTGAGCTCTCAGTAACGAGTGCTTCTTCTCACATTCACACCAGCTGCCGAAAAGATGGACCTGAGATAATCCATTGCCGACCAGACCGACGTTGCTCTCTCCCTCTCCAGGCAGCTCCTATTGACCCAGGCCAAGGACTCTAACCTCGTCTTCTATCCCCTCTCCATCCATATCGTGCTCAGCCTGATCGCCGCCCACTCCGCAGGGCCCACCCAGCACTAGCTCCCCTCTTTCCTCAAGACCAAATCCTCCGACCACCTCCACTCCCTTGCTTCTCAGCTCATCACCATGACACTGGCTGGTGGCAGCGCCACCGGCCAGCCCAAGCTGTCTTTCGCGAACGGCCTTTGGATTCTTTCAAACAGTTGGTGGATGCGTCTTACAAGGCGGCCACTTATCTTGCTGATTTCACGACCAGGGTTTTTCTTCTTCTTCTTCTTCTTTTTCCAGGTTGAATCGCAACCAAGGTTAGCTCTCCCTCATTTTCTGTTTTTGGGGTTGAGTACGTGTGGGCTTTCTTGGCTTCTTGATCAGATGGTGCTGGCCGCTGAGTGGTTGAGTGGCTATTATTTTGGATTTCCTTGTACTCTATGTACTGATCAGAATAACCCACTAGGCTGTTGATCTGATTTGCAAGGTTAATCCGCTGGCTGAGAAAGAGGTTCTTACGAAGGAGGTGATTAGCAATGGTCTTATGAAGGAGGTTCTTCCGGCTGGCTCGGTTTAGCGGTACAACTCGACTCAATTTTGCAAATGCCCTCCACTTCAAGTGTGCTTGCAATGACAAGTTTGACTCTTTGAAAACAAAGGATAACGACTTTTTCCTTATGAAGGGGAGTTCTGTTCAAGGTCCCTACATGACTGAAAAGAACGAGCATGATCCTCCGTGCGTACGTTGGTTTTAAAGTCTCAGGACTTCCTTACAAGCGAGGGGACGACGAGCGTCCCTTTTCGTACATACTTGTCCCGTATACAAGGGATGGACTCCTAGTTCTCGCGGAGCAAGCGGGTGCTGGATCTAGTTTTTTAGATCGCCGTCTTCCTCACAACAGTGGAAGTGGAGGAATTCCGAATACCGAGATTCAAGGCGTCATTTAAGTTTGAAGCTTGAGAAGATTTGAAGGAGTTGGGGTTGGTATTGCCATTTTTTGGGCGAAGGAGGATTAAAGGAGATGGTGAACTCTCCCGAGGGCGGAAGTCTCTATGTTTCAAGCAATTTCCATAAAATCCCTCATTGAAGTTAACACGGAAGGAATAGAAGCAGCAGCCGCTTCTGCTGGGTTATGATGCTGTGTCGTTACGATCATTTAGAATAGACAGACTTTGTCGCTGATCACCCGTTCCTGTTACTGGTGAGGGAAGATATGACTGATCGGTTCTTTTTATGTGTCGGGCGCTCGATCCCCTAGCCGGGTGATCGCACGCCGAAAAAGAGCTTTAGCATTCCTAACAAGATAGGAACTAATATGAGAGGTTGTACGATTTACTGCATACGTTTTGATGCATTAATCTATCAATGCACAATTAGAGAACGTTATATCTTTTTGTATTGTATCAATCATCATCACATGTTCATGGACCCATATGGCTTCCTGTCTTTACCCCCCAACGACTTGTACACTTTCCGAACTCTTTGTTAGTGGATTGACTTGACTTGACTAATGTTCAAGTATGAAGGGATAAATTGTGTTAGAATATTTAAATAATAAATCACACTTTTATCTAACAGCTTAAGTTTTTAGAACTGTCGATTGTAATATTATAAAATCTCTCATATTATAAGAGCTAGAAGTCCCAAGTTTAAATCTTTCCAAACCCCATTGACCTCCCTAATTAAATTTCCACGCTTAGTACTTAGCAAAAAACCAGACTAAATGTGAGGGATGGTGTTAGATTATTTAAATAATAAATCATGCTTTCATCTAACAATTTTTAGAATAGTTGGCTGTAGTCTCATAATCTCATAAAATCTCACAAATGGTTCTTGATGTTATACTGGAACTGCTAAGCGATCTCGATCCCTCTCTAACCGTCTGATGTCAATTGTCTCAGCACAGTATCTTTCTTCGTCAACTTTATGTTTGACAAGTCCTCACCAGTCAACAGCAGTATGACACCTGAGGCCTCTTGGCATGACATGTTGGAAGAGTTGCTAAAAGAGGACCACGACTTTTTCCTTGTCAACCGTTGTTCCATTCAAGCCCCGTCAGTGACTAACTGGGAAAGGCAGCTCATCAACGTCCACGAGGGCTTTTAAATTTCTGGGGCCGACTTATAAGAGAGGGGAAAAGGAAAACGGTGTTTCCCAATGAACACGTTTCTCTCTAATGTCGATGCATAGACTAACATCTTTGGTAAAGAGGCTCGATGCAGAAAGCGGATTTCTGAATCGATGTGTCATAATATAGCCGTTGGCAAGCTAATCGGTAGCAGAAGAAGCGGAAATGAGTTGAAGCAGTTTACTGCTTTGAATTAAACCGTCAAAAAATAGTGATGTAATAGTAGAATAGAATCCATTTTGAAAAACCAGACTATCATCTGAGAAATAGGTTGTAAGAACGATCTAGACATCAACGACAGCTCCAAACAACTCCCAATAGTTCCTAACTCCTCAAAAGCATCTCTAACGGGTGGTTTGAAGGTGGCAATATAAAGAGAAGCAATGCAGCTGAAAAAGGATTGAAGAAAAATATAGAAAGGCTTGTTCTATTATCATTATCTCTCTGTTGATCAAATTGTGCAATTAGTTGATCAAAGTCTTTGTAATCTTGCCGTGTTGTAATTAGTGTAAAGAGGAAGTATACCATAGTGAAAGTAGTATTTACATTTTGATAGTGTGATCTATATTGTTATAGAAGCAGTACATACTAATTGTAACCTTTTTTTTTGAAGATTAGTAGTGGACTCCAACTTGAATTGAGGTTATTGCCCTAAAGAATGGTCTTAGACTTGGAGATAAAGTCGAACCACTAGAAATTAATATATGCTCATTACCATCTATATGCATCTAATAGTTGCCTTGGCTTGCTTGATACTTTTAGCCTAGATTCTAGTACCATTTGAGTACAACTTGCTATCTTTTGTAAGAAGAACATGTTTTAGTTTCACCAACAATCTATTCATCCATTTCTAGGCTGTATTGCTAGCTTCCAACATTTCAGCTTTTGTAGCCGTAACTGATTTAGACACTTGAGTCGTTGAGAATAATAATCTAGGAGGCGAAATATGGGAGTAATTCTTGAATCTATTGATAAGAAGAAGGTCATGATATAGTATACACTCGACAAGATTATTATGACTTCAAATGATTCCACGGAAGAATCTGGGTTTGTAAGCATGGGGTAATTCCCCTTCTAAGTTAGGAAAGAAAATGTTGGTAGTTTGTATGTAAAACAAACTAAGAGAGAGCTGCCTTGTCTCACGTTAAAAAGAAATGAGTACGCATATGGATGAGATTTGGCACAAACCAACAATCACTAATTTTTTTTATTGAAAAATTCAGATTTTTTTTATAAAAAAAATTAATTACAACGTCCTCTTGAAATAGTGCAAAGTTACGATTATTTTTTATTTAATTTCGAATTTTCTAAATTTTTTTCAAGATAACCTTTAAGAACGTACCTGTTCATTTTTACAACATTTTCAAAATGGTTAACACTATTTAAAAGATAAGATAGAGATAAATACATCAGTTTTTGAAATTAATCATGATCAAGTTTTTTCAAGTTTTCTTTAAAAAACTATAGTCATTATTTTCGATTATTTCTTTTGAGAGACCCCGGAGAAATGATAAAATTGCAACTCAGTATTCTCATCAATACTTTATTGTATTACGAAGGAAATTTGATAGTGACAATTAGTAATGTCGTGGGTAAATAATTTTTAAAAAAAAGTGATATCACGTCTCTAAGTCTAACTACATTATTCTTCTCGATCATTCACCATATTTTCCCAACAAAAATGGATGCATAGCACTATTATCAAGGTTGTAAGTACCATAATGAGTGGTGTTTGAACTGTTGGAAGCTAGGGTAGTGAAGAATCTTCGATATTCCCGTCGATAACCCCTCCGGGCTGATCTTGCCTAACATCGACACCCGATGTTAGTATCGGCTGCCATGACTTCGTCTCCAGTTCCCCCGTTTGGGACGTTCACCGATTCATCCATATCAGCTTCGATATCGGCATCGATGCGAGTACCAACGTTAGCAGGTTCAGGTGCATTTTGTGCATCATCGACATCGGCCAAATGTTGATGCTGGGTGCATTCCTCGCATCATCCACATCAACACTGACGTCTGTGTTGGGTGAAGAAGGCAAAACCAACTACCTTCATTTTGGCAAAGGGGCAAATTTCTTTCGTGTGCTTCTCTCCCTAGCCGTTCCATCATCGAAAATCCTGTCAACCGTTTTTTTCCTTTAAAGAGATTTTCTTTGCTGGCTTTATTGCCAATGCAAGAATGTAAGATCACGAGAAATATGAAAAAGGGAAAAGAGAAGCTGATGAGGCAGTCGAATTTTACTCCGATTTCTTCTCCTTTGGCTGCGTTGGCGATTTAATCAGAGATGGCTGGATGGTGAGGCTTTAGATGTCCTTTCGGGCCCTTCCTTAGTAAACGCAAGCATAGCAAAAGATTATCCGCCATCACCTTGCTCAGAATTGACTCAATTCCATCACTGAAGTAGTCGATGGTATAATAGGCCCACCAATTGCTGAATTGCAATGCGGCCTAAGGATATGGTTCGAAGGCGAAGATTGTATGCAGATCTAAGAGCTCTGCGGTAATTTCGGAGCAGCATATGAAAGGTACATCATCACTCCCCCTGTAGACGTTCTTCCTAGTGAAGGGATACCATAGAGAGTAAGGCATTTCATTCAATCATGTTTGTTTTTCCCCTCTGCATGTTTGCGCTAAAATTACATGGGTCAAAAAAATACCAGGCATGCCATGTTGGTTGTCACTTGAGATCCGAAACTTTGATGCAACCGTACTCTTAATGCATTAAACAGACAAACTGAGGATCGAGAAAGCAACGCAAACTCAATCTTAGGTTTCGAAGGCAATGTCTAGAACTTTCGAACGCTCAATTGCGGGCTATGGTAGTTCATGGTAAGAGATCCCAAAGAAGTTTGGTTTTGACTTCATAGATTCCACGTCAGGTTACGAGAAAGTGAAGGTGCTAGAATAGGAAGTTAAAGAAAATCGCGTTTACTTGATTAAAAAGACTAAAGTGTGGTTCGGAGAACCTTTATTACAGGCTACGCAAAGCTTATTCAAAGACTGACACAAAGGAAACTTTTAGTCAGATACAGTGCATACATTATAGGACGCAGCAGTAGATAACAATTTCACGTTTGAAAAGAAATAATTAATTTGAACATCTCTATAAAAGATAAAGTTTATCTACTTGCAACTTCCCTTTTTAATCCGGCCAATTTCCACCAAATGCTGAATTCCAACAACCTTAGATGCTTTTCAATGTAGTTAATGAACTAATTATCTCGATTAGTGGGCAAACAAACATTATATTTAGACCTCTCAAATGAGTGGGTCGGGTTAGGTTTGGGTTGGGTCGAAAATGGTCCGACCCATATTCACCCATTTAACCCGTTTTGACCCACATTCATGTAATGTAGATCTAATGACTCATACCTAACTCAATCTATACCCGACTCGACCCGTATTGCTAAAAGCCATACTCTAAGCTCTATGTGATTAAAAAAAATTAAAAAATAGTAAATAAAATAAAAAAATGTAAAAACCTATAAATTGAAATATTTTTAAAGAATTTCACCAATTAAATATATCTTTGTAAAAAACCTATACATTGAGATGGGGTGGAGGCGAGCGGCGGAGTGTTGTGGTCACTGGTAGGCTACCACCACTCACCGGGCTTGAGGATGACTCAAAGAAGAAAAACACGTTTTATAGTTGGGTTAAAAATGAGTAAAAAATGGGTCGAAAATGATTCATACGTTCTATAGTTGGGTTGAAAATGGGTCATACATTCTGACCCATTTTCGATCCATTAAGATAGAACATGATTCACAATTTTGATGTCCCTAATTATATTATGTGAGTTAGAAAATTCTGGACTTGGGATTTTACTATGTTTACCTTCTTTATCTTGCATTTCCAGTGAAGGACCATCATGAAGAAGAGACGTTTTAAAGAATCTCCACTCGTTGATCTTAAAATCTGATTATGTTATTTCTTATTAATAACTGGATTACATGTGCATGGCATCATCTCATTTATTCAACAAAACTCAATCGTAGGTACCCTATCTCATTTATATTGTACAGAAAGACCCTCTTTTTGTCAGTGACTCTCCAAGCCTCTCGTATGTAGACCTATTAAATGGATGGGTCGGGTCGGGTAAAAAATAATCCGACCCATTTAACCCGTTTTGACCCATATTCATGCAATGTAAATTTAGTGACCTATACTCGACCCGACCCGTATTGTTAAAAGCCATTATTATTGTAGAGAAACCCAAGCCCACTCTAAGCTTTATGCTAAATGAATAAACTTCAAATCAAATTAAAAAAAATTAAAAATAGTAAATAAAATAAAAAATGTAAAAAACCTATAAATTGATTTCAAAGAAGACAGGCAGAGGCAAGGTGGTAGGGGGAGGAGACGGGGCGTAGGTAAGCGACGGAGGCAAGCGGTGGAGTGTCGTGGTTATTGACTCGCTGGTAGGTCACCACTGTTTACAGTTGGGTCAAAAATAGGTAAAAAATGGGTCGAAAATGACTCATACGTTCTACAGTTTGGTCGAAAATGGGTAATACATTTTGACCCGTTAAGATAGAACATGACTCACAAAATGGATCCATGATCAATCTGGATGCCCCTACTCGCATGTAAGCATAACCTCATTTATTTGACAAAACTCAATTACAAGTACCCTATCTAATTCGTGCGCATACACAAACCCACACACCCACATATGAAACTTTCAAATAGTTGGGTTATTAACTATGTTAAGCAATATGAAAATTTAGTTCTGTTCGAATTGCAATAAACATCTTCCAAATAAACATTTCCCAGATTTTCTGTTGTTCATTTAACGAAGAATGAATTGGTCGAAAAAAACATTTTTGCATTAAAGAAAAAAAGTATTCTAAAATAAAGGAAAATGTTCTTCACTTTTCAAGTAAGGAAAAACACGTTCCTCATTCACTCTCTCTTATCTCACACCCTATTAGCTCTTCTTCTTCTTCTTTTTCTTCTTATTTTTTATTTTTTAATTTGAAAATTTAATTATTTTAATTATTTCTCTTTTTTTCTTTTTTTTTTCCACCTTCTTCTTCAACTGGTCGCCGACCATAGCAATGACCGGCGACTATCCACAAACGAGCCTTGGGCCTTGCTAGAACGGCGAGCCTTTCGAGGCCAGCGAGCTTGAGGCTTGCCCTTGCGCTCGCCGATTTAGTGAGACCTAAGGCCGGCAAGCCTTTCGAGGCTAGTGAGCTCGAGCTTGCCATTGGTTGGTTGCCAGCCATCACCGTGGCCAATGATCGACCAAAGAAGAAGAAGGTAGAAAAAAAAAGTAGAAAGAAAATTGAAAAAATAAAAATTTCATTTTAAAAATATTAAAATGAGTGCACGGAGGAAAATTAAATCGAATTTTCTGTACCAAATGGCAAAAAATATTTTCTAGTTTGTTATCATAATTCAACTAAACACCAGAAAATATAGTTATTTTATTAGAAAATGGCTTTTTAGAAAATATTTTCGAAAAACACCATATTTTCTGCAAAACAAACGGAACCTTATATTTTTTGAGCATATTGCTCTATTAAGGTACGTTCTTGTTCAATTTTGAATGTGCGTTGATATGTATTTTGATTATTTTCATTGGTTTTAATTAGTACTTGGGGGCACTTATTAGCAAGATCTACATGCATATAGTCAATAATATATTATCACTGACTTTCAAAACCTCTTCCATGTAAGCATCACCTCATTAATTGTACAAAACTCAATTATGGGCGCCGTATGACATTTATATTAATAGTCCATTAAACAAATATGTATTTATGAAAAGTTACATAATTATTCTTATCATCGACTCTCAAAATTTCGTATCCATCAATTTTACAAAACGCAATTATGGGCGCTCTACCTCATTTACTACACAACGACTCTATATATTAGATTGCAGCTTTCATCCTCCGGTACATTTAGCGCCTCACACACACTTCGCGCTTTCTCACTTAAGTACCAAGATAACCAAATCACCCCAACGCTCCGATAATTATAAAAAATTTGCATGGAACGCAAACAAGATAAATGAAGTTCATTTGAATCATTAAACTATGTAGACTTTATGAAATCTACATAATTAATGATTTAGATGGTGTGAATTCGAGTGATTTATTGATCATGTCAAATACATATATACATGTTGAATTAAATACATCACTGTACCCGAATGAGTTTATCCCTTACAAGAAAATATAGGCTACGTGTGGTGTGCCAGCATGGTAAATAAGAAGACCCTCAAAACACGACACGTGCTAGGCATAGGCCCCAATTATCAGGCTAACTTCTCTCTTCTCTCCTTACCTCTCTTTCTCCCCCTCACTGCGCGCGCGTGCACTCTCTCTCTCTCTCTCTCTCTATCTCTTCGCCGGTGCGGGCGAATAGCCAATCCCCTCCTTTGGCATGTTCAGGAAGGCGCACAAGTGCTCAATTTGCCATAAGAACTTCCCCATCGATCTTGTGGTGCCCCGGTAGCCAGCAAGTCAACATCTTGGAGGGCGCGGCATCCACACACACGCAGAGCTAGGGGCACCACGAGTTTGATCTGAATGTCCCGGCATTCTCCCCTAGGCTCGTAGTCTCCAGCAGTGTGGACAATAAGGTGGAGAGCCCTCCAAGAAGCCTCGGTTGCTGGCATCGGTGAAGACGGAAGCAGCCTAAAACGGGCCAGATTGAAAATGCACATGAACCCATACAAAGAAAACCGATGATTGGAATCGAAACGAGAACTTGATAGAGTTTCAGATAGTAATAAAGAAATACTAGAAATGATTGTTTTTGTTCGTCTTTTCTTATTTATTGGGTGCTAGAAAATACTAATACTTTCCGAAAGTCTTCGTTGGTGTCAGATGGCACTCGATTGATACATATCAAAAAATTCGACACATGATCAATTCTCATGATCAATTCTCTTGACATTCTCTGATATTTGAATCCGAAATTCTGACATACGAGTTTGAAATTCCGATACATGATTGTAACATGTACATGTTAATTTTAAAAATTTACAATAAACGAGCAATCAAAATATAAATATGTAAAAAATAATAAAATAAAAAAAGAAGAAAAACTTAATCTTCTCTTTTTTTTTTTTTTTCCGACTCTTATACTCTTGGTATTCAATTCACCTTCTCAAGTTTGTTTTTTCCTCTTCTCTTTCAATAGGCTTTGGCACAAGAGTTCAATATGTCGATTGCTTATTTTTTCTTTAGTTTTTATGGATTGGAATGGAGTTGAATTTGTCAGGTTAAAATATTAAATGATATTAATAATGATGGATTAATGTTTTTATTATAGGATTATTTTATTATTTATTTATGAATTTAAATCAAATCAATTTAATTAAAATAATCATAAAAATGATATAAAAATATATATTTTTAATATATAATGTGTTTTAATATATTGAAATTTTTTATTTTTTAACATATAATATATCGATTTGTGGTATCGTACTGTGTTATGTATATTTTTTTAACGTTGGTGCTATTTAGACTGGCTGATGAATTCAATTTATTTCAATTTCACATCATTTCTGCGGCGAAGAGAGAGTTCGGGTACGAGAGCATGTGCAGGAGAGAGAAGATAGAGGAGAGAGAGAGAGCGTGTGCAGAAGAGGCAGAAGAGAGGGAAAGCGTGCAGCGAGAAGAGTGAGGGGGAGAAGAGAGAGAAAAGTTAGCCTAATAATTGAGGCCACGCTCGACAAATGTCGCGTTTTGAAGTATTTTTTTTTATTTGTCATGCCGACATACCACATATACCAATATTTTCTCATCGCTTACGAGCTTAAATGGGAACGCTAGGGTTGGTGTGATGGCATTTATAGAGCACGGTCAGTCTTGCAGGTCTACTACCCTAGAGTCTTTCACTTCTAGGCTGTCGAGAATCTTGGTGTGGCTGACAGTGAGCACGAGAAAATATTTTTGGCATGGGAAAAGCAGTCACCGCAAGATTCGGGTCCGTGATGGCACGCCTTTTGAAACTGCTTTTCCTTCCTCCTTTCTGAGACTTCTCCTTGAAAAGTCGGGATGCGTGTCCCTCAAGATTCAAAGTCTTTCCCCGAGGTATCGTTAGCACGCGCGTTGTTGCTATCATTTCCTGTGGGAAGTACAAACGTGCCAAGAAAGTGGAATGGAAATGCCGCGTGAAAGGAGCAATTGTGATTTGCTTCGCTCCTTAGCTCTTTAACAATCGACATCCTTTCCTGGGATCGCACGCACCAGAAGTAATTCAACTCAGAACATGGCGTTGGTACCGATGAAGAGAAAAAGGGACTCGGACACAGCAACATCTTCCTCCACGGGTGGTGATAGTGAGCCGCTGGGAGCTGAATTTGATGTGTTCTTAAATTTTAGAGGACCAGATACTCGTCGCACTTTTACCGATTACCTCTATCACTCTCTGAATGGAGCTGGGATTCGCGTCTTCCTGGATGACGCAGAGATCCGAAAAGGTGAAAAGATTGGAGGCGAGCTTCTTCACGCGATCAACGTCTCCAGAATTTACATGCCCATCTTCTCCAGAAACTATGCATCTAGTGCATGGTGTCTTCGCGAGCTCGCTCACATGGTGGATTGCTGGAGAAGATCGACGGACAAAGTGATTCTTCCCATTTTCTTCGACGTCGATCCTTACGACGTTAAGCTCAGAACTGAATTATACGTTGATGCCTTGAAAAGGCATGAGGACAGGTTCAGCTACGATGAAGTGCAACGGTGGACGGAGGCCTTAACAGAGGTCGCTTCGATCAAAGGATGGCACTGCAAAGATAGAGGGTAAGAGAGTTTCGAGGCTTTTCTTCACTCCTTTTTCACGCCTTCAAATATGAATACAATAACCCAAGACCGACAAATAAAGATTATTGGCTTTTTAGCTGAGTTTCGAAAGTACTGTGTCAAACCCTCGTATTTAGGTTAGTACATGATTGCGAGATGCATATGTTTGAAGGAAACTGCTGTCGGTATATGAAGCAAGAGATTGATTTATACTCCTGCATACTTACCAAGAGAATTGTGCTTCTTTGCAACTAATTAAAGTGAGGTTATTCTAATGGATTTTGCTGTAATTGGTGTAATTTGCTTCAGTGGTTGCTTTTTCGGGCGATCAACTCAGATCCGTCGATTTCTTACTGTCTTTCCCCGTTTTTTTTGGTGCGATGAAAAAATTGTGTGTGCTCCGAGGATAAGAAACCTTTTTACTTTTTAAATTTTTATATACATTTTCTGGTAAATTGTAGTTCTTTTTTTTTGGTCGGAAGGTAAATTGTAGTTTACTTAAACATTCTAGGGCCCCTCTCTATGAGGTGTTAGAAAGTGATGTCAGAGTATGGTTTCTGAAGTGATAATCCAGTACATCGAAATTTTTCTTGAGGGTCGATGTTTAGCAGATCTTGAGGATGACGGCACTCAGTGTTAAGGGGGTTAGACCGTAATTTATGGGACTTTAAAAACGGAAAGAGAAAAAGAATTGATTTTTGGTTTGCTGGAGTTGAGATTCTTGTATTGCTATTAGCTACAAGTGATTAATAATTGTTTCAGGGACTACGATTAGTACGGTTTTTCAAATATCTAAGAGATGCTTGGATGTTTGTTATGTTTATTAAGACTAAATGGAGAGCAAATTGATTTAGCCAGTTGCCTATTTAAGGGAAGAATGTTTAGCCGTCTGTGGAGGCTTTCTTAAATTTGGTAAGAGAAATAATTTAGACGGTGCATTTTCTTCGCGGAAAGTCGATGATGATATAGAGAGTATTTTCCTTAAAAAAATTTCAATATAATTTATGACAACGAATCAACGGAAATTACTTTTATCATCAACGAAAATATTTCAACATAAATTGTTATTAATAATAAAAATACTATTAGTCCATTGATCTTTCTAAGTGATATATACTATTATTTTTAGGAAATAATATTTCCCAATGAGTAATTATCCTCGAAATGGATGCATCACTTGCAAGACGAAGTTAGATCATATTCCGAGTATCCAACAACAGAGTATTGTTAGGACTAATTCGGTATCAACTTTTAGGTGTTTTAAATTTCCGGGAATTAGTTCTTTCACAGCATACAAGAGATGCTTGCATAATTCAAGGATGACAGTGTATTTCTCTGTGGTTATTTTGCCGTGAATGTGTTGTCTATCTCGACTGCCAGGTTCCACGCCATGGGCGTTTAACTTTTGATTCTAGTGTTTTTGACTTGGTAGTTTTGCTACAAATCTTGTTCTCTCTCTGTTTGCGTGATTTTGTTCCTTTCTCATTGTAGAAAGATGTGATGCATGTGCGTATTTAAAATAGATGTCTTGGCCTTACTATGCGTTGGCTTCTAAATAAAATTTTATATTTCCGCCACTAATGTGTATGCCAAATCCACATTTAGAAATCATGGAACTTGATGTTCTTTATGTTGTTGCTCAATCTGAATTTCTTGTCCGGCAGCCAAGGGGAACTTACAAAACTTCTTACCGATGAGGTTTCAAGGAAACTGTCGAGAGGAGCTCGAGTAGTGCCTGATCATTTAATTGGAATCGATGACCACGTGCAAGCCGTGATGGATTTGTTAGGCAAAGACTCTCTTGATGTACGGTTTGTCATAATACATGGAATGAGTGGAGTCGGTAAGACAACTCTTGCCAAGGTTGTTTTCAACCAAATTGCTTCTCAGTTTCAAGGTTGCAGCTTTTTGCCAGACGTTCGAGAAATTTCACGGCAGGGTAAAATTGTGAAATTGCAAAACAGATTATTGTCGGATATCCTCAAGTCTCAATCCATAAAGGTTCATGATACTGACTCTGGGATCAACATGATTAGAGGAAGATGTCGCCACAAGAAAGTTCTGATTGTTCTTGATAATATGGATAAAAGGGACCAGCTTGTGAAGCTAGCAGAAAAGTGTGATTGGTTCGGTCCAGGAAGTAGAATAATTGTGACAACTAGTCACATCGATTTTTTGAAAATTTACATGAATAATGCTGCAATACATCCTAAAGTGCATCACTTCTACGAAATGGAGGAGATGCATAATTTTTTTGCTGTTCGACTTTTCAGTAGATATGCATTTGACAGCGATACTCCTCCCCTTGAATATGATAGAATAACAAGAGATATTGTGAAAATCACTGGTGGACTTCCGCTAGCCCTTGTGGTTATCGGATCCTCACTTTGCAATGAGAGCGAAGAAGTATGGGATGATGTATTAGCCAAGCTGAAGAAAATGCCAGACAAAGAAGTTCAGGCCATATTGAAGGTAAGTTATGACATGTTGGAATATGAGGAGAAAGAAATATTCCTTGACATTGCATGTCACATGGCTGGTGAAAAAATAAGCGATGCAATTTCTATGTGGGGAGCTTGCGATTTTTTTCCGTACAAAGCCATCTCAGTTCTTGTTAAAAAGTCTTTGATAAAAATTATGAATGACGACATTTGGATGCATGACCAACTCAGAGATCTAGGGAGGGAACTTGTTCGCAAGGAGAGCATCGAACATCCTGGAGAGCGTAGTAGAATATGGTCTTCCACTGTAGCCATGGATGTTATACAAAGAAAAGAGGTACGCATTGACTAAAGTTCTACTTTTCCCTTTCTTTAGAAAATAGAATAGGTCGGTAATATGTTAATTTATGACTGAGTGTGGTAGCTCATTCGTAAAGGTGTCATTTTATCTTCCATGAGATCATTAGTTCAGCCATGTTGTAAGTGAATCTCTAACTAACTTGTGCTCTGGGCATTTGCTAACTCGTGGTGAGATTTCTTGCTTTCTGTGAAGCTGGTTGGGTTGTGGTAATGGACTCGTATACTTACGGGTGGATTGCGTAATTATGGCTTGTGAGTCAAAGATAGTTACAATGATCGCCCCTTTTGGTTCTTTTACCAACAAGACGAAAAGATATTGTTTTGAATTCATGAGCCTTATTTTATGTCCACCAAAGCTGAGGTCTAATTTAGCTATAATTTCCTTTTCTAGGGAACAACAAAAATAGTGGCACTCAAACTAGGGGGACAATCTCAAGTGTGCGATATTACACGTGAAGACATTTTAGGGCTGGTAAAGTTAAGGTTCCTTGAATTTGATGGAGGAAACTTTGTTGGGGACTTCCAAAGTCTCCTTTTGGAGCTAAGATGGCTCTCTTGGCAAAATTGTCCGTCAGAGTTCCAAGCTACTAACTTCTCTCCGAGCAATCTGGTTGTTCTCAAAATTTCAGAATCTGACCTCACAAATGATTGGGGTGGATGGAGCCAAACCATGGTATGATATTATGTAATATGAGCAATCTATATTTACTCTTTTTCTTTGTGCATAGTGAAATGACAATCTTTGTACATTCTTTTATGAATGATTTCACAGGGAAATTGTAGGTTAAAAGTTCTGCATCTTGTGAGTTGTAGAAGGTTGATCAAGACGCCTAACTTCTCAAAGTGCTTGACTTTGGAGAGACTCGTTGTGAAGGATTGTGAAAGGCTGGTTGAAATTGACCCATCTATTTGTATGTTGCGGTCTTTGAAGCACTTGGAAATCAATGGGTGTAATGGTTTAAGGATGCTTAAAGGAGCTTCAACCTCGCTCAATCTAGGCACGGTACGTCAATCATGGCCTGACTCATTGGGTAATCTAACGTGTCTATCAACGCTAAGGATGGAAAAGTTGGAACTCCTTGAACTTCCAGATTCAATAGGAGAGATACCCAGTCTTCAAGAGTTGTCTTTGAGTGACTCATCTGTGCAGAAACTTCCAGAATCAATTGGGAAACTGAAATCTCTGGTTGAGTTGAATCTATCTCGCACCAACATTATAGAGTTGCCCAATTCGATTGGAGAGCTCAAGAGATTGAAGTTTCTACTCATGGAAAGCTGTAAATTGGGAAAGCTACCTAAGGCAATAGGGATGTTGGAGCAGCTTGAATATTTAGAAGCTAGTGATTGCCAATTTTTGGAGGGAGAAATTCCAATGGAAATTGGGGCACTATCATCTTTGGAAATCCTAAACTTAGGAAATACCCGTATTTCTGAAGTGCCGCCAACTATTACTCAGCTTTCTCGACTTCGCGATTTGGGTTTGCGGGCTTGTGATGAGCTTCAACGATTGTCAGAGCTTCCTACAAGTTTGGAATCTTTGGACATTTCATCTTCATCTTTACAGAGGATTCCGGATCTGTCAAACCTGACGAACTTAGAATGTCTGTATTTATCTAATTATAGTCGTCCTAGATATCTTAATATGCTTCATGCACCACCAAACGCATGCGAAGCTCAAGATTTGCAGTGGATTGGGAGGTTAACTAAGTTGACGAATTTGAGATTGGACCTTTTAGACATGGCCATGTTGCCTGCTGACTTTAGTACCCTTACCGAACTCCATAATCTTGAATTACCAGGCTTCACCTCTCAATTTCTTGAGCGGATTCCACCCAATATTGAGGGGTTGAGGTTCTTTGATCTTGAGTCCACACATGGATGGTCATGCCTTCACACCTTCAAGTATTTGCACAGAATAGACGTATGCAGGTCACGCTTGACAGAAATTCCACTGGATGTGCTTGGACAGTTGGAGGGCCTTCGCCAATTGCACATATTGGACTGCCAATTTCTTCAGAGACTATCTCACATGCAAAGCTTAAAAAGGCTATGGTTTTTGGGGGTTACTAATTGCCCACGGCTGGTTGAGGTTCAAGGTCTCGAACTATCAGAATCAGTGGAGCATTTACTTATTAGTTCCTGCTCGTCTTTAAAAGAGCTACCTGATCTTTCCAGCTTACAGAACCTGGAAACGCTGCATATATCTCATTGCGACTCGTTGGAAAGTTTGCCTGTTTTAGCAAATATGGAAACATGTCGTATTACTGTTATCTCATGCAGGATGCTGCCTCGCATTATATGTCCCTTTTCAGCTTTTGGATCGGGAAGGTTATGATGGGCAGCTTACAATCCACAACCAGAAGTGGCGGCATTTGACTGCCTTGCTCAGATTCTCACCGTCTTTTCTATGTATATTTATAGGTTGAGTATACAAAACGTTCTTGCCCTTGTACTGAGATTGAAAAGTATCTATGCTTAGCTGTTCTTTCTTTTTCTTTTTCTTTTTAAATAACTTCTTGTACGTAAGACGTGAGGAGACTCAAGTCTTTTCTTTTTTTTGGTAAAGGACTCAAGTCTTTTCGCTACTTAGTTATTTGGGTCATTTGCCACCGAAAAGTTCTAAATGCCTTGCAAAGTTCTCCACGTCCTCAACAATTAAGAAATGGAGGAGCTCCTCCGCCTGTAAGTTGGTGGTTGCCACAATTACCTTGATGGACTTTGATCATTGATTTTCTCCAATGTGTTTTTTTCCCTCTCTTAGTGTTCGTGCTGAAATTACACTAGTCTGATGAAAAATGCAGGTTGTGCCAAGTTGATTGTGGCTTGACTTCAACGGAGCAGAAACTTTGGTGCAATAGCTGTCCTTATGCATTGGACATGCGAATAACGATCAAGAAAGGAACACAAACTTGATCTTAGGTATTCAATTCGAGGTCTAGAGCAGACTCGAATTCTCAACTGCAGGCTCTGGTAGTTGATGGGAGGAGATCTCAAAGAAGTTTATTTTGACTACATTGAATCAAGTAACCAAGAAAGTAAAGGTGCAAATCCCATTGCTTGATAAAGAGAAATATGTGGTTCGGAGAACCACCACTCAAAGCCTATTTATAGACTTACACTAAGGAAAACTTATAGTCAGGCACAATACACGCAGCAAAGGATAAAAAATAAAAAAATATTTGATGTAAACATCTCTCTAAAATATAAGATTTTATCTAGGGATATGTTCAGCAGAAGTCCTAAAACTTATTAGGATAGTGCAATTGAGTCCTAAAACTTGTAAAAAGTGCAATTGAGTCTTAAAACTTGTCACGTTGGTTCATTTGAGTACTTCCGTTAACGGTGTTAACGGAAAAAGCTGACGTGGCATTTTAAATTATTTGTTAATGCCACATCAGCATTTTAAATTATTATTTTATTCAATCTTATTTTAATTAAATTAAAAAACTGAAAAAGAAAACCTAAAATTTTATTTTAAAAAAATAACTGAAAAAAAAAAAAAAAAGGAGAAGGGCGAAGCTTCGGCCCACCGCCGCCGCCGCCCATCGTCGGAAGAGCCATCGCCGACGGCCCCAGGCAAGGGTGGTCGGCCCTCGCCCGCGCCCGGGTGAGGGTCGCCGGCCCGCGCCGCGTGAGGGCCGGCGACCCTCACGGCGAGCGCGGGCGCCGGATCTGGGCACGCCGGCCCTCACGGGGGCGGCGACCCTCGCGGCGAGCGCGAGGGCGCCAGATCGGCACGCCGGCCCTCACCGGGGGCCGGTGAGCCTCGTCGGGGGCTGCGACGCCTCGCCCGGGGCGGGCGATGGTCGCTGGCCCCCGTGAGGGCCGGCGTGCCCGGATCAGGCGCCCTCGCGCTCGCCGCGAGGGTCGCCGGCCTCACCCGGTGCCGGCGAGGACTCCCCCTCGCCGGGCGATGATCGCCGGCCTCGGCCCTTCCGGCGTGGGCGGCGGCAGCGACTGAAGGAGTCCTCGCCATTACTTTTTTTTTTCCAGTTTTGTTTTTTAATAAAAAAAAATTATTTTTGTTTTTTAATCTAATTTAAAAAGAATTGAATAAAAAAAGCCACGTGGAAAATAAAAATTACTTTAAAATTCCACGTGGAAAATAAAATTAAAAATTAAAATGCCACGTCAGCATTTCCGTTAGTCTAAATTGACAGTGTTAACGGAAGGACTCAAATGAACCAATATGATAAGTTTTATGACTCAATTGTACTTTTTGTAAGTTTTAGGACTCAATTGCACTATCTTGACAAGTTTTAGGACTCCTACTGAACATATCCCTTTTATCTACTTGTGAAACAAGTAATGGAGTCAACGGAGTACTTGTCTTATTTAGTGGACAAACAAAAGTAATGCTAGTCAAAATATTCCAGACTTCGGATTTTACAGTGCCAACTTTTCGTTACATCAAATCTGAAACAGGGAACTCTCGGCTTCATTTGCATTTATAGATAACAATAACGTGTGTTGGTCTTACAACTCGCTTAAAAAATTTTAACATAAGTAAGGAAGCTTCTTAGAATACGTACCAGTTTTTTTGTAACTCACATGCAATACAACTCGAAAAAAGTGAAATCAACCTTGCATGATTGGTACCGACAAAAAAAAAAAACCTTTCATGATTAGTAATACTCTTATTTAATGATGAAGGGAAACGTCTTATTTTAATTTATACATGACCAGTAAACACAAAATCAAATAAGTATTCAATTATGAATTGGTAATTATATATTATGTATACTTATATTAGAGTAATTATGGGTTCACATTTTTCACTCTAATTAAAGTAAAAATTATTTCCAACTACCGAGGTTTGTCCTAATGACTACTCTTTTTATATAAGAAGGAGAAAGTGGAGGTTTGAATTGCTCACCTTTTTAGGGGGTTAGGGTAAGAACGATTTAGTTTTAGGTGTGAGTTTCGACTTCCACACCATATAATGAGAGGTATTACAAAAGTCTGAGAATGAAAATTAAAGTAAAAATAAAGTAGAATAAAAAAAATAAGGGAAAAGTACACCAAAAACCCTGAACTATGCCCATCGGGACAATTTTACCCTGAACTTTTTTTTGTACCACTAAAAACCCTAAACTATCTTTATTTAGGACAATTTTCTGCTGAACTTTTCTCGTGTCATAAAAAACCTTAAACTATGCCACTTGGGACACATTTACCCCAAATTTTTTAACTAAAGGGCATTTTCGTCTTTTCCTTTTTTTTTTTTCCTCTTCCCCTTTGCTGGTTCAGCAGAGGGGAGCCGGCGACGGCCACCCGCCGCCGTCTGGCAAGGGTGGCCCACGCCGGGAGGGTCGCCCGAGGCGGGCGAGGGCCGCCCTTGCCGGATCGGCGGGGGGAGGCCCTCCCGGCGTCGGGCGAGGGTCGCCCCGTCGGGCCGGGAGGGCCTCCCCACGGATCGGCGAGGGCGGCCCTCGCTCGGTTGGGGGCGACCCTCCCCGGCGTGGGCCACCCTCGCCGGACGGCGGCGGATGGCTGTCACCGGCTCCCCTCTGTGGGAAGAGGAAAAAAAAAAGAAAAAAAAGGAAAAGACAAAAATGCCATTCAGTTAAAAAATTTGGGGTAAATGTGTCCCAAGTGGCATAGTTTAAGATTTTTTGTGGCACGAGAAAAAGTTCAGGGTAAAATTGTCCCAAGTAACATAGTTTAGGATTTTTAGTGGTACAAAAAAAAGTTCAAGGTAAAATTGTCCCAAGTGGCATAGTTTGGGGTTTTTTATGACCCAAAAAAAAGTTCAGGGTAAAATTGTCCCGAGGGACATAGTTCAGGATTTTTGGTGTCCTTTTCCCAAAAAATAAAGAGTATTTCCGATGTGTGAGAGAGACCTCCGCGAGCGGTACCGTGTTTATATTTGGTAATTTAATGAACTTTATTGCTGCCGAAGAGAGAGGGTAGACCCGATTTCCTTACAAGCCCAAAAACTCAACTTCCGTCAAATCGTGTCCCTGGCCTGATTTGACAGCCACAAACCCAAGCCCGATCCTAAACAAACAACAATATTCTACTGAACAAAACTGCCAAAAGACAAGTCAATAGAAACGGATCAAGAGATTTGATATATAAAATGGAGGAGTTTGTTTAATTCTGCTATTTGTTTGGTAATAACTATTGGTCGTTGGACGAGTCTTGCCTGCAAAAAAGCTATTCATATTTCTATGTTTTGATTTCTCCTACTGTAATGCTATCATTTCTATGCATTTGATAAAGACAAAATTTAAGAATTTAATTCTGTAGTGGTTATCCTTGTTTATCTTTAAAAAAAAAATGTAGCTTGGATGTTGTTCCTTATTGAAAATGCACAGTAAAAGTCTAATATTTTCATCCGGGTAGTTCGCCAAGAAGTAGTTCAAATTGACCTTGCCAATATACCCAATTGAGTAAAAAACTTAAGCTAATGAATTGCGTACCAACTAGAATATATTAATCACTACATCACACCACTTATCCAATGTGAGATTCTCTAACACATTTTACACATGCATCTTAACAATCTCTCATCATGTGTGAGCTCAATATTGGATGTGCTACCCCTTAATATAGTCATCATTCTAGATAAAATTATCTCCAGTTGAATCTTTGCCAACATACAACTTCATCCCTAGTTTTTCTCTCCAGACTAAACCATGAAATTTGCCATCAAGCCCGCATTGCTATACTACAATGCCCATTAGCCCAGAAACCATGTTGATTACCGGATTTCTTCAATGATATATTCACCAAACACTAATATACATTGCGAGTAGGCCACCACTCAACCATTGACTATACTATTTTTTGGTGTGCACATTAGACTGCCGATACCTTCGTATGAGGACATTGCCAAGAGAGAGTCTAAGTCTGAATTTATCAATATATCTGATTGGACCCACCTTCACTAAAATAACTTAAGCCAATTATTTATGGACCATCTACAGAAACGGCTGATTTGCGACCACCTTCAATAACACATCCTCATCATTAACTGACACATTTCCGTGTCCATCCATTGACAAAAACTAGAGAATTCACCTGCAATTTTAAAGGGAAATTTATAGATTACATGACAACATTTCGTAGGATACAGAGTTGAGTTGAGCTAAGATTGTTATTAATTGGCCTTGGTGACATCACAAGTCTTGTCACTAGCTTGGTATGGGTAATTCGACTTGGACGTGATGCCTCCCGTTTGCTTGATGAACTTGAATGCATATCCTCTAAGCCCACTCTTGCACCCATGGTTTTGTGGTATTGGAGTCCACTAGCTGTTGCTCGGAAAGAGAGAGGAGCTTGTTCGTTTTCAAGTAATTGATCCCCTCGACCGCTGCCATGATCGAGAATGCCCAGCAACTATTTGTTCCATCACAAACAACACCGCAAAATTCAGCTGCAAGCAATCAAAATTTAATGAAACTGAAACTGACAAATATGTGAAATTTAATGATCGGATTTTGTGAATAGCTTTAGGATGCATACCGACTTGAGACCTCATTAAAATGAGAAATAAGTGAAATAGTCTTAGCAAATTGTGCAGTAAATTGTATACATGCTGCTTTGGCCTTGAACCTTGACATCAGTGCGAGAACCCTCTTCCTCTAGTCGATAAATGGGGGCACCAAGGTGTCGTCCCCGTAGATGAAGCTTGCGGAGCAGCTTTGCACCCCACAAAACATCCTCTGGTGGTTGACCATCGACCCAGCATGTAAGCTCCTGTACTCATGGTTGGTCATGTCAGCGAACTTGTTGAGCTTCAACTTGCAGGGCTTGTCCTGCTGGTTCACCCGATGGATGTGCATGGCATTTTGCATCGAAGCTCCGCGACATTGTGTGGTAGCTTCACCACTGCTCATACTGGTCACATAGACTGTCCTTCGACGTCGAGTCCCTCTTGTGGAAGTTGAAGCTCTCGGCAAACCTGAGGATCGACGCAAGTACTAAGGCAACTAAGAAGAGTTTCTTGAACCCCATTTCGTATTGGAGACCTCAAAGTCAATGCAACGTGATGGTATGAAGGATGTGGGGAATTTGGAAGAGTCGAGTGTGGTTTATATAGAGGAACGACGTGAAAATGATGACAAGAGATGAAAACTGAAGAAGTCACAAGTTCCTTGTAGGCATCAACAATAACGCACCGCGATCATTACTAAAATAGATGAGATTAATGCACATAAGCAAGCCTTGTTTGGAGAAGTGTGCATGACTATGTGAAGCTCATTTGCAGTTGGTTTAGCTTTTCTAAGGGGATTTTGACCTTTGAAGCCCCTTGAGGAAATGCTAGAATGTTTGACAAGTATTTTGAAATAGCCTTTTGGTCAAATGCTAGCATTGGGAGTGCTGAAAGCCCAATACTATTCCCACTCAGCCTTGCGAAGTACCCTTCGCTGAATGCTGAAATTGTAAGTAAAATAATTTTTTTCTTTCAAAACTACCCTCACTAATTTTTTTACTTTTTTGGTTTTGCCCCCTCCTTGTAACCATTCATCCTCTTCAAGCCAGGGCAGCTGGATATGGTTGGCGAAGGGCCGGCGAGGCTAGATCTGGCTAGCGGAAGGCCCATGTGGGTCGTGGACCCACACGATCGCCACCCGAGTTGTGCGATCCTCGCCGAGGGTTGCCCAACCTTAGGCAGCCCTTGCTTGGGTCGTCATCTCTACAGTCAAAGGTTGCCCAATAGTCAATGGTTGTTGGCGCCAAATTTGGCTCGCCAGTGGCCGTAGCTCTTTGCAAGTTCCGACGAAGGGTTTGGGTTTTTTTTAATAAAAAAAATCAAAAGCCCATTATAAAAATTTTTGGGCCAAACACTACTTGAACTCAAAATTCATTTGAAAAGAGTTTTTACAAACAACAATTTGCATTTCCCCAAAGAGCTGGTTTTCAGTATTTGCATTATACTTAAAGCCTATTTGCAAAGTTGAACCAAACTCACCCTAAATAGCTTGCGAACACCAAAATGAGGCTAAATGGACATGCTATTAAAAATGGCAGTGAGCTTTGCATGCCAAGCATGCAATTACGTAAACACGCAATAGAAAAACATAAAGTTATAAATAATAAAGTGGAAGATAGAATTATTAAATCTTTGTATATTTCGATGTATTTTGAAAATAACTATCCTAAGATAATATCTAAATTAAGATATGTATAATCATGCAATATAAGTGATATATCGTGTCATATATGTGTAATATATGTGCAATCTTGAGATATATTGTGCAATATACATGCAACATCTATAAGGGCTTAATTAACTATCAATGTGAATGTGCCTAATATTTATATGCAGTTTGAACTAATTTTTTTTGTTTGAGGATCGGGGTTGATCCCTAATTTTCTATATAATAAATATTTAAATGGGTCATCAAAATTTTAGATGTTAATAAGAACTACTTGGTTTTTAGATGTGAACTGTAATATTTTTTGTGGTTATGTGCAATTAATTCTATCTTCACAACTATATATGTTATTCCTCGTACATTAAGCTTAGGAGGGCTGCTGTAGTTCATGATTGTCACTTTCATTCTTAAAGGATGCCAATCAACATACATAATAAAGATGAAGGCTTTAAATAAATGGGTCTTGTTCGATATCGAATTAGAATTCAATGGGTCAATTGAAACATATGATTTACATGCACAATCATACATCTTGGATCGAATGAGTTTATATGATTTGAAGCTAATCTATAAGTATCACATGTCACGGAGTTAGAGGATTGTATTTTAAATTCTTCCCAGTGCAATTAATTGACTCTTTTCTTACAGATAAACTAGTGGCCATCGAGCTAATTATGGCATAAGTGATTATGTAATTGCAGTCGGTATGGTTTAAGAAAGCTGAATGATTTTCATATGAGAATAATTCAAGATGATTATATTACGTGCAAGGATAAGCTATGTAATATTATTAGCCACAATTTTGTTATTAGGACATTGTTTTTGCCTCCCAAATATGTCGTGTCTTATTAAATTCCCTTTTTAAGGATATGTGTGCTAGAACTTCAACAATTTATCATGAAAGTGTAATTACATTTTAAAACTTTAAAAAAATTCGATTAAATCATAAAACTTGTTGAATTTATGCAATCAAAATTTTCATTAACATTGTCAATTTAAATAATGAAAAATGTTGACGTGGTGTCATTAAATTATTTTCTCTTCTCGTAGGTGGCATTATTATTATTATTTTCTTTAAATTAGATTAAATAACTAAAAAAAGGCTATAACTTTATTTTATAAAAATTGGAAGAGTGAGAGAAGTTGGGGGTAGATGGGGTGCCGCCACTACCCACTATCGAAGGGGCAAGGAAGCCGGCTTGCGAGCCCCAGGCAAGGCATCCCCCAGGCAAAGCTGAGTAATGTGTACATTTTTTATTCAATCCTAAATAAAATAACCATACTAAAAATTTCAAAGTTTTAAATATTTTCTCTTCCAACAAATATGTGTACACTTTTTAGTATCGTATGTTTTGTCAACTATATCTTTCTATAATTTGATGTTCTAATATTTCATAATAAGTTGGTTTCAATTATTTATGTAGCGATATAATAATAGGGTTGAAATCTGATCATATCACTTGACGGGCAACTTTTATTGTAGTTTTAACAATACTCTTCTCTCGTTTGTCGTTTTTGTTGTCGATATCTCGAACTGACAAAACATGTAAATAGCATTTTGACTTATTTCAATTACTAAAAACATTATGTATAGAGATGTGTAATATTATCGGAGCTTTCCCAGCACCTGTGTCACGTAGTCTCCTCCATTTGATTCTCTGTCAATCGGTCATGTTTATGATTTTGAGCCTCCAACTTACTCCTTCGAGGGAAACTGGTACAGTCTCTTTGTTTCTATGCAACGACACTCGACAGACGAAATCATATCATCATCAAACGTGTGATGCTTATTTACTCACGCTCCAATTGTATACGCAAGCAGAATAAAGGCCTCGTCGAGGAGCTCGTCCCTCCCAGTTCGATTGACAGTGACACTGCTTGTTCTTTGCAAACGCTCTCTATTTTTTCCTCCTCAATGTCGGCTCCATTAAAGCCCCCTTCATGACTAGCAACCACAGGCGACCTACTAGCGTCCGTGACAGTTTCAAAGTCTGTGTCTTCCTTATAAAAGAGTGAGAAGCATTGAGGATAGCCGCGATTTCTCCATGTAAATGTTCGTGTCTGGTGGAGAGGTTTAGCTCGGAACGCAAGTCTTTAGATGGCTGTCTCCCGCCTCTGGTCATTCGACGTGGGCAAGTTCAGGATCAAAGTGTAAAATATCCGTAGGGTCTGAAGCCTCGTGGGCTCTGCAGGAGCTGGGATTGGATTGCCCTTCGACCGCGAAGAAGGCGGCTTAATGGAGATAGTAAAGCCGGTGGAGGAACCGAATATTTTTGTCTTGCATGTATTCTACAAATGCTTCATTGAAGTCAACAAAAGAGGAACCGAAGCAGCGGCACCTACAGCTGATCTTGGGACATTGCCTCTGGTAACGCTCCGATTTTTTTGTTTTTTATTCTTTTGTTCTCCGGAATAGAAAAAGAACAAAAATTCAGTTCACTAGTATTTCTATTTCCCAGATTAGAAAGTTGTTCCTAAGAAAAATTTGGAATATAATAGAGAAATAGAAAAAAAATAGTTTCTCTGTCTCCGGAAACAATTTCTAGAAAGTTATTTATAGGGTCGCCGCAACTCGTGACCGTTGTCACAACTGCAGCCAGTCACCACCCACCGCTCGCCTGCCTCCGTCGGTCATTGGTCGCCCGTCCGCCAGTCACCACCACCATCGGAAAAAAAAAGAATAAATTTTTTTCGAGTCAGTACCAAAAACATTTCTATTCTTTTTCTATTTCAAGAATAAAAATTTTGTACGATTACAAATGCATTATTTTACTTAAAAATTATTCAAGAGAGTAAAAATAGAAAAGAACTATTTTTCAAAAAAATTATTTCAAAGAACAGAAATGTTACCAAATGTACTCGAGGTGCTGCTTGTTTTTCTGTCGTAATAAAAGTTGACTTTGTGGCCGACTACCTGTTTTTGTTCTTGATCATGGAGAAAGATTCCAGCACCGTTCGGTTCGTGGGGTCTGATCATTAATCCTGTTGCTCAGTGATTAGTGAGTGTGGAATAAAGCTAGATGAAGAATCTCTTTCTTTTGAGAAACATAAAGTTGAGCTCATCTTTTCAATATGCTAACTTCTGCGGTGCTGATTGTCTGAAGCACAAGATCGTCCCATGCAATCCATCAATTCGCAGTTACTCTTCACCTCACTCCAAAGCAACACGCGGAGATTCGATTCCTCTCTCTCGTTCTTTCTCTTAACTTGAATTTAGTAGTTGGTGCATAACTTGCTGTTCTAGGCTCACTTCTATAGAGTGGCTCTCTAGTACTTTTTACAAAGGCAACCAGTGAGCTACTTCTCATGGGAAAAACTATCTCCAAACCCCGTCCAGCTCCCCAAAAAATGGACCTGAGAGAATCGATCGCCAACCAGACCAGCGTCGCTCTTTCCCTCTCCAAGCAGCTCCTCTTGACCCGGGCCAAGGACTGCAACCTCGTCTTCTCTCCCTCTCCATACACGTCGTGCTCAGCCTGGTAGCCGCTGGCTCCACAGGGCCCACCAAGGAACAGCTCCTCTCTTTCCTCAAGACCAAATCCACCGACCACCTCCACTCCTTTGCTTCTCAGCTCGTCACCGTTGTGCTGGCCGACGGCAGCGCCATGGGCGGGCCTAAGCTGTCTTTTGTGAACAGTGTTTGGATCGATAAGTCGTTGCCTCTGAGGCCTTCTTTCAAACAGGTGGTGGACGCGTCTTATAAGGCAGCCACTAATCTTGCTGATTTCAAAACCAAGGTTAGTTCTTGCTCATTCTCTTTTCTTTGGGTCGAGTACGTGCGGGCTTTCTTGGTTTCTTTGGTCAGATGTTGCTGAGAGGTCGAGCGATTGCGCTTGTGTCCTACCCACACCCAATTGCCACCCACTTGCTGTTTCATGGGTTTAACGCTCTTCAATTTCAATGCGAGAGTATGTTTTATCAAAGGATATATGCACCATACGTCATAAAATTTATTACGAAATTATAATTAAGTCTTAAAATTTGTAAAAAAAGTATAATTAAATCCTAAAATTTATTAGATTTGTGCAATC
Organism: Angophora floribunda; assembly: GCA_014182895.1. Taxonomy (NCBI): domain Eukaryota; kingdom Viridiplantae; phylum Streptophyta; class Magnoliopsida; order Myrtales; family Myrtaceae; genus Angophora; species Angophora floribunda. The sequence continues at coordinate 1,157,988 of CM024710.1, forward strand.
AAATCTTTCTGTTAACTTTGTCCAATTTGTTTGACGAAAAATATTGACATAATTTTTCAAAATATTTTTTCTCTCATACGTGACAAGACATGCTTAAAACATGAAACATGAGGCCAAAATAACGTCGTTTTGGTCCTAAAATAAAAGGAAGAAGAATAACCAAGCGGCTGTTGCCCAACATCTCTAGGAAAGACCAGCGATGGTGGAGAGTAGAAAGATGGTAGCGCCCACTGGTTAGCCCCATATCCTTCGTTTCATTTCTCGAGTGTCCAATCGAAGGAGCAACAGCTCTTGCAAGAAAAGCCGAGAAGCACCCATTCATCTCATCACGTATTAGTAGCAATGCGATCATGATTTCAATCCCTGGTTTTGATTTCTTCCGGCAGATTCTCTGATTAAACTGGGTCACGTAGCGTTAAGTTGTCTGTTCTTCTTCTGTCAAATTCCTCGGCCCATAGACAGCCACAACCTGCGAACGGGTCCGACAGGCCTCCTTGTCTGAACAGAATGGCCCATCATGCGAACCCATTCTGAGCCCGAGGGAGACCACGACGCGTATGCAGTACAGGTTCTCGGAAGGCGCCACGCGGTACCTCTGTCGCGCTGATTCTTCTTCACCTTTTTCCTCTCTCGATCAGAACCAGAGCTCAGAGTAAAACGCGTGTTTTCTTCTCGCCTTCACACCAGCTTGCCGGAAAATGGACCTGAGAGAATCGATCGCCAGCCAGACCGACGCCGCCCTCGCCCTCTCCAAGCAGCTCCTCTTGACCCGTGCTGGGGACTCCAACCTCGTCTTTTCTCCCCTCTCCATCCACGTCGTGCTTGGACTGATCGCCGCTGGCTCCGCGGGCCCCACCCAGGACCAGCTCCTCTCCTTCCTCAAGGCCAAGTCTGCCGACCACCTCCACAACTTAGCTTCCCAGCTCGTCGCCGTCGTGCTCGCCGACGGCAGCGCCGCCGGCGGGCCCAAGCTGTCCTTCGCGAACGGCGCTTGGATCGATCGGTCGTTGCCTCTCAGGCCTTCTTTCAAACAGGTGGTGGACGCGTCTTATAAGGCGGCCACTAACCTAGCTGATTTCAAAACCAAGGTTAGTTCTTGCTCTTCTTCTGTTTTTGGATCGAATAGGTGTGCGGCTTTTTCTTGGTTTTTTTGGTCGGGTTTTAGGCGTTAGCGCTTTATTGTTGGCTTGCTTTGGATTTCTTCTAGGCATGGGACATACTCCAAACATGCCCAACCAATATGTAAACCCCCTAAATTGAACTCATTGTAACTCTCGTTAGAGACCTACATCATGAACGTAAATGGGTAAATTGATGAATAGTCATAAAATCTTGGAAAGCGACAAATGAAAAAAAGTTGCGGTCGAGATGCCTTGGTCAATTGGTTCTCCCAAACAATCATACCATATTTACTTGATCTGGGCTTCAGATGATTATTTGAAGCTATCAAGTTGGAAGGGACCTCGATCGTGCCCTGCTCATGGATTACAAGGATTTCCTATTCTCCATCATATCCTAAGCTTGTTAAAGACATCAGCATTATGCTTCCAGAATACAATTCGCTAGTGCAACAAGTTTTACCCTCCTAACTTCCCATTCATCATCAATGTACTGATTTTCCACAGATTAACTACATAGGCATTTGCAGCAGAGGCAAATAGCGATATTGCATCTGGTTCCTGTGCACTTCTTACCATAGCCATAGATCATATAAATATAGAGAAATCAAAATGACCCTATTAGAAAAGAAATTAAGCATAGTTATTACAGAATACATTGCCCTCTAGCTGTGAGATGCCTAATCATAGGTTACACTGCTATTTCTAATTGGGTATTTGCATATTGGTCATGATCAAGCAATTTCAATATGGCTGAAGACTGGAGTGAGATGTGTCATTGTAGATATTTCTGGAAAATATAATGGCGATTAGTTCTGCAGCTTTTGCTACTGGATTTTCTCACAGTGCTTAACTTAAGGATATTGAAGAACTGACTTATCATGCAATCACCATGTTAAAGAACATCTTTTTGTAGTCAAATACTTCAAGTAGTGCGATTTCGGTTACTCAGACTCTCAGATTTGTGCCATGAATGCTAGCATGTTGCCTTTAGTAGGACTTCCAGCTGTCTTTCACTTTGTTGGTGCATGGAGTTATAGAGACTGGGTGACCCTTTTTGGTAGGGACTTCATTGCTGATGGGGTTATTATATTATTGGTTCTCTAATGTTCTCTTTGTTGCCCAATTTTCTATGTCAATGGTTCCTCTATACTATTTTAAGCTGTGAAAAACTGATGCTTTTGTTCTTTCCTAAGTCATGGTTGAGAATGTGGTTCTATGCTAATTAACTTTAGTTTTGACCCGTAACTTTGATCCTTCCATAAATGGCTTGAATTTCAATTGAACTGCAATCTTTTCTGAGTTCTTACATGACTGTCCTTTCTATTTGTTAAACAATGGTGTTAGTTGCTTGATTTTTGTGTAACCTAGTATGTACTGATTGGAACAATCCATTAGGCTGTGGAGGTGACTAGCGAGGTTAATACATGGGCTGAGAAGGAGACCAGTGGCCTCATAAAGGAGGTTCTCCCGGCTGGCTCAGTCGATGCTTCAACCCGACTCATTTTCGCGAATGCCCTTTACTTCAAAGGTGCTTGGAATGACAAGTTCGACTCTTCGAAGACAAAGGACAATGACTTTTTTCTTCTCAATGGAAATTCTGCTCAAGTTCCCTTCATGACTAGTAAGAACAAGCAGATCCTCGGGGCTTACAACGGTTTTAAAGTCTTAGGACTTCCTTATAAGCAAGGGGAGGACAAGCGTCGCTTTTCAATGTACCTATTACTTCCAGATGCGAGAGATGGACTCCCAGCTCTTGTGGAGAAAGTCGGTTCTGAATCTGGCTTTCTAGATCGCCATCTTCCTTACAATAAAGTGGAAGTTGGGGAATTCCGAATCCCGAGATTCAAGATATCATTTGGGTTCGAAGCTTCAGAAGATCTGAAGAAGTTGGGATTGGTCTTGCCGTTTTCAGGCGAAGGAGGATTAACGGAGATGGTGGACTCTCTCGAGGGCAAGAATCTCTATGTCTCAAGCATATTTCACAAATCCTTCATTGAAGTTAACGAAGAAGGGACAGAAGCGGCTGCCGCTTCTGCTGGGGTTATTAAGCTGAGGGGTTTGGCTTCTTCGGAGAAGATAGATTTTGTCGCCGATCACCCGTTCCTGTTCTTGGTGAGAGAGGATATGACTGGCACAGTGTTGTTTGTGGGTCAGGTACTCAATCCGCTAGCCGGCTGATCATACATCGGACAAGAGCATCAGTATTCCTGACTTTATGCAAACTAACACACGAGGTTGTATGGTTTATTGCATATGTTTTGGTGTTTTAATTTGTCAATGCACAATTAGAGAGGACGCAATATCTTATTGTATTGTATCAATTATCATCACTTGTTCACGGACATCCCATCCCTTTGCCACTTCTATTTATTTTTCTTAATAGAAGTATTATGAATATTGCATCTAGTTCTTGATCACTTGAATTTTTCTTTAGCTCTGTAAGTATGTTTGCAAATAAACTCATTTGAGACTTGCGTTTTCAAAATCGAATGCATCCCAAATCAGCTTGAATACATATTTTATGCTTCCGTATTTTGGATTCTCACTTTCGCCTTGCACAGCTGCATTAATAAGGCCTTATATGTCCGCAAAACTGCATGCCCCGTCTCTATCAATAGAAAGGGACACCTCACTCATTATATTCATTGACATGGAGGGCGAGTCTGGATACAAATACTCTCTCCATCGTTCTTCTTCCGGTAATATTATGCATGGCCTCCGAGAATCCACCCGTAGCCAAGGCGATGCAGCTTTGACGCTCGGGAAGCACTTGTTCCCCCCAAGATCAAGGATTGGAGCGACATCTTCTCACCTCACTCAATCCCTGCCGTTTTGAGCCTTCTCCCAATCGGACGCACTCGAGCACACCCCCTTTCTTTCCTCAAGGCCAAGTCCATCGAACCACCTAAACACCCGTTCGCCGATATCAGGGGCACAAACGAGCTGAAGCTACCATTCCCAAATGGCGCTTGTGTTGCAGGTTACATGCCTCTCAGGAATTGTTTCAAACAGGTGGTGGGCACCCACTACAAGGCTGTCGTTGAGGCCGTTGATTTTCCAACCAAGGTTTATTTTTTCTAGCGTCGTTGTTGAAGAAAGATTATTCAGCCAACAGATTATCTTGTTCATGGCAAGAACTTTCAATCTGTCATTGCTAAATTCTGCATTTTCAGCAAAGTATTGATTCTTGAAGCATGATCTACTTGTATGTTCAAAATCATTTCTTCATAAAGTTTCAAATTTACTCAGATTGTCACCATAGCAAGGAGCGAGTTAAGCTTTCCTTACTTGATCTGTTAGCTTGTGATGCGCACTCTTTTAAGGGATAAAAGTACATTTTCATCTCATCTTTTGAAGCAAATCTTTTCTTTACCCATAATTGCTGTAAAAATTATGTAAATTACGTATTCTAACGGGCTATACAACATAGGGTCAACGGCCACAACAAAAGAAAAGTACAAAGAATAGTGTGTAACACTCGAGTGAAGGTGGGTTGCCTTTTTTTTTGTAACTTCCCTTAGATTTAAATTAATTTCTCATCTTCTTACAGCTTTCTAAATTCATTTTTCAAATCATTTTGAAACATACTTGAAGCCACCTTTAAGCTGAAAACTTCACCATGACTTGAAAGAGAGAAAATCAATCCCCGTTGGTGAGGCAAAAGTGGGTCCAAGATCTTCAAGAAGATAACTACAAGAAAGCAACAAGAACTATTTCTCCGTGTGACATCTCACCAAACTAATCCAAATGGCTATTGAATTCCCATTTGAAAATAAAGGTTGTCCTGGATGGCAATCATTTCGTCGTCTTTGCTTTAGTCATGTTGAATCAAAACGTTTCAGAGGTCAAGCAAAAGGGCCCACAATGACCGTGTTATATGATAAGTAAGAATAGAAAATAGTCCACTTAGTTCTAAACCTATAATAATATTAAATAATATTAATTCAGTCTTAAATTTTTTCAATTTTACTAGTTAATCCTAAACATTTGTGCAAAATTCCAGTGTTATACTTCTGGTCAATTTTTGCCGAAAGTCGCTAACATAGCAATCTATCACGTGAGATGATAGGCAATAATTAGATTGTTACATTAACAATTTTTGATGAAAATTGACCAAAAGAATAACACTGGAATTTGGCACAAATGTTTAGAATCAAATCGACAAAATGAAATTTTTAAAACTGAATTGGCATCCTTAGAATAAATGTAGGATTGATTTGGTAATTTTTCTTAAATAAGGACCATTGGATGCTCCCTAATTTAGGGTGGGCACTAAATTTAAAAGTTCTCTACTAATATAACAGATATATAGATAGAGTTTAGGACTTTAATAAAGCTTTTTTCGACCAAAAATATTTAAGAATTCTAATTCCATAAAATTTGCAAAAGTTATTTCCTTACCTATATAGTACTGGTAGTCGCCCAATCTTTTAGATTATTCTAAATTGGTTCAAATATATCGATCTTATTTATTCATTTCTAGATTAATAATTTTTAAATTAACTTCTATTTAATAGTACGAAGTTTATTTAATTTTTCTATTGATATTTTATAATATTATTATCTATTTTCAAATTAATTTGTCTTTGAAAAGATAATATAATAATTTAATTTCACATACGCATAATTGATTTTTTTTTATATGATTGTAGTCTCTTTCCTTATGTCTAATCGGGACACATGCTCCATAAACAAATGTCGACATAATTTAAAGTTGAGTTTCAATTTTACTTTATCTTATAAGATAAGATAAGATAGCGACTTTGAATCATGGTGCCTAATAGGTTACAAGTTAAAATAAATAAATTACAATAGAAGGAAACCCCAACTTTCATAGAACAATGATAACTCTTGTCATGTCAAGTATCTCACTAAGAGAACCTGGGTTCATTAATCATTATATATGTTTTTGCTGTATTGCAAAGTTTCAAATGTATTAAATGCTAAAGTGCAATGAAAATAAAATAAAATTTATTCTATCCATTTCACATACAAAACATCTTATGTTAAAAATATTCACCAATCCCTCGCTCCAAATTCTTGTCAACTTGTCTACAAAATAAAAATAACCATAGGAATTACCCAAATGGTCACTCTTCCTACTTAGGAAGGGAGAGACAGGAAGTAAGAAATCCCATTTTCTCGAGGGGATACTTAAGAAATTGAGAATTTATTTTTTGTATTTAGCATGTTGCGTAATCATTAATTGAACAATTATGGATATGATAAATCATTTCAATAAGTATTCCATTGAATACTTTCTAGCTACGTCCCATAATACTCTAGGGTTACGTTTGATAGTCTGGACAAAAATCAAGATAGGGTGCGTTTGGTTCGGCTTTGGGGAAATGCAAATACATTTGGGCTAAAGGGGTTTCTTGAAATGCAAATACTGTTTGGTAAATTTTGCATTGTGAAACAACTTTGGCCTAAATGCCGTTTGGTAAATATCACGTTTTGTAAATGGACTTTTGAGAAAAAAATTTTAATAAATAATTTGTAAATAATTTTTTTTTTCAGTTTAGCTTCCGGCGGCCAGATCTAGCCGCCGGCCACGCTCCGGTGGCCGGATCCGGCCGTTGAAAGGCTTGGCCTCGAGGTCGCGCGACCTCGGGCGGCGGTCTCCGGTCGACGCCCCCAGGTGGACGCCTCCGTCGCCTGATTTCGCGCGGCCCCAGCGGACGGTCGCCTAGGTCTCGCAAACCCAGGCGACGGAGGCGGCCGCCCGGGTCGCCTCCGTCGGCCGGGTGCACGACCCGGGCGGACGGTCGCCCGGGTCTCGCGAACCCGGGCAACGGAGGCGGCCGCCTGGGTTGCCTCCGTCGCTGGGTGCGCGACCCAGGCGGTGGTCGCCCCCCTTGGCCGGCGGTCGCCTCCCTTGGCCGGCGGTCGTCGGCGGTCGTCGGCGCCACGCGGGGAAGATGAAGAAGTCAGACGAAGAAGCTTTGCGAGAGGATAAAGGGTGCGTTTGGTACAACATTTGCAAGGGGCTTTCGGTCCCAATAAAAATATTTGGCCCAAAGCTACTGGGAAATGCAATTGTGTTTGGTAAAAAATTTTTACAAATGGACTTTGAGTTGAATGTGCGTTTGGTAAAAAAACTTTCACAATGGACTTTGATGGGTATAATGGGTATATATATTTTTATTTTTTTTAAATGACCTAAACCCTTCGCCGGTCCGGCGAAGGCTACGGCCGCCGGCGAGGGTCGCGCGACCAGTAGAGGCGAGGGTCGGAGGTCGCCCGACCTCGGGCGACCCAGGGGCCGCGCGACCCAGGCGACCGCCGCCTGGGTCTCGCGGCCGCAGGCGGCCCTCGCCTGGGTCTCGCGACGGCGGCCGGTGGTCGCGCGACCCTCGCGAGACCCGGGCGGGCCGCTGCGCCGCGAGACCCGGGCGGCGGTCGCCCGGGTCGCGCGGCCCCCGGGTCGCCCGAGGTCGGGCGACCTCCGCGGCCCGGGCGGGTCGCGCGACCCTCTCGCGGCCGCGCAGCGGCCCTCACCGGGTCTCGCGAGGTCGCGCGACCACCGGCCGCCGTCGCGAGACCGGGCGAACGCCGCTGCGGCCGCGACACCTAGGCGGCGGTCGCGGGGTCGCGCGGCCCCGGGTCGCCCGAGGTCGGGCGACCTCCGACGGCCCTCGGGCGGGTCGCGCGACCCTCGCCGGAGGTCGCCGACGGCCGCCGCGCGAGATCGGCTCACGGGGCGGCCGTAGCCCTTCGCCGGTCCGGCGAAGGGCTCGCCTCATTTTTCAATTTAAAAAAAAAAAAAATTTAGGGGTAAAATCGGAAATATTAAAAATCAGTGAGGGTAGTTTTGGAAGGAAAAATTGTAGTTTCAGCATTTTGAAGGCCGCTTTCAATTGAAAGGGCTTCAAAGCCAAGATTCGGCATTTTTAGGGCTTTCAGGCCGAAAGCCCTCAGAATCTTTTCTCAAACGCACCCAAAAGGGGTAAAACGAGAATTCCAATTATTAAATGAGGGTAAGATGGGAAATAAAAAAATTCATTAACTCCCCCTCGGCATTCCGAGAATGCTAGAATGGGAATCTTTGCTCCGGAGGCCCATTAGCTCAAAGGCCTTTGGGCTCTTTGGAAATAAAGTGCATTTCCAAGGTAGGATCTTTAAAAAATTTATAAACGTGATTGCATTATAAGGGACTTTAGATAAAAATTTATTATAGAACCAAAAATGGGATAAAGGTAGATATGTTTTCTTATATTCATGATATAAAAGTTATTTTTCTCGAATAACAAACTTCTTAGATACAAATAATAAAATATAAATATGAACTATAATATAAAAATAAATTCAAAATTACAAAAATAACAATAAATTTTTTTTTATTCCTATTTTGTCTACATATTTGATTTTCTTTCTACTCTATAATGTGTGTGTGTGTATTTCTTACATTAAGGAAGATGGAAGGGAGTAAAAAAAATAAAAAAGATAGAAAATAAAGTAAATAAAGATGAATCGGAAGAACCTAAATTTTAAATGAACAAATTCAAACTTGAAAATAATATTTATAGTTCTCAAGGAATGAGGGGCAATAGATCTAAAAAAACCCGTTTTGTCTCTTTCTCTTATGTATCTCTAGTTCATGTTGAAACTTCATGATTCCTCTGTAATTTTTTAGTCCGTGTCAAAGCTTTGTGAAAATGGCAAGAGAGTCGAAACTCTTTTTCCTTCTTAGTACTTTAATTCACGTCAAAAGCCCACAAAAGCAGTAGGAGAGTCGAAACTCTTTGTCCTCCATAACTCTGCAACTCACGTTATAGTTTCACAAAAGCGGCAAGGGAGTCAAAATACTATACTTTTCAAAATTGTGAAGGTGAGTGATCATGCTTTGTCTCTCTAAGTAGATTTGATATTTACTAGTTAATCTACCCATTGATGTAGCTGTAGCCTATTTACATTTCTTGTCAAAGTAAGTAAAAACTATGGCTCTAGAATGCTTCAATGAACTCCTGGATAATCATGGATTGATTGGTGGAGGTTACCTTCTTTTATACATTTTTAGTTTTTTAGTAGTGAAACATAAGAGATTCTTACAATCATCGTTTGTGCCTTTAATATATCATTCATATCAAATAATTAATAAGATAGGATTAAAAATATCCGATTTTATTATTGCATTTCACTAAATAGTGAATATGATATATAAAATCTTTAAATTTCATATCATATCATATTCAGTCATATCTTGATAAAAAACTCAAACAATCAAACGTAGCCTAGATTAACTTAGTCTTTCCTAAATAGGCTATCTTACTTTCTCTTCTTGAATGGTATGAGCATGATAGTGGGGAAATAGGATTTCTAAAAGCACAAGCTGGTAATTAACAGTAGGGGTGTTTAAAAAAAAGCCTAAAAAACCTACAACCTCAACCAAACCTAACTGGTAATTAGCAGTAGGCGGTGTTAACAATTTAAGTAAATTGTTAAGTAAAATTTACACTTTCACCTGCCTGTCAACTCCACATCAATGGTTTCAAAACCGAGCCAAAATCGAATCAGATCGGAAGTCATCGATCCAATGTGGATTGGGACTTAATCAGGTTTGGTTCAGGTAGCCGAGAGTTTTCCAAACCCATGAATTGGGCTGAAAATGTCGCACATGAAACTATAAATACAGATGGAGAGTACTAATCAGTCATGCAAAATCTGGAAAGCGTTTTGAATTTGCGGTTCAAAAGTGAACTCTCACATGGACCTTCAGTGTTCTCAAAGATTCGAAAGGACAAGGCGGAAACGTCAGCCCCGTCGCTGTCGCCCACCCCACACGTCGCGTTCATACTGCCCCAGTACTGTATACGACGATCTCCTATTAACGCCGTCCCATGTCTCCATTCCCCATCTCGATGTCGGCCTCTCTCGTTCTGAGCTTCCTCGTATTTCATCCTCCCTTATTACATTAAAGTGGTAGTACGCCGTGTTTTGAATTGTTTATGAATTTGCAATAAATTTCCCGATCTTGATTCAGTCCCACCGACCGTTCACAACAAAGAAACGGCCAATAATAATATATTATACTTTGCTTCTCTCCATGCTCGAGAGCAGATCTTAAAACCGAGGAAGAGGAAGGACCCACTTTTGCTTTTTGCCAGAGACACTCTTCCTTTTTCTCAAACTTCTCAATTACCTTTCTTGCGTCGAACTGAGCTTTGGTCCGAGCTTAGCTTAAGCAGAAACCCACACAGAAAGAAAGAAAGAATACAGCGAGCTCAAGACTCAAAGAGAAGAGAGTCCAGCCTGAGGAAAGTCTGTTTGTGTGAAGAATCAAGAAGATGGGAGAGACTGCAAATCACAACCATGGGCCTCCGCCACCGCATGCGGGGCCGCCGCCGCCTCAGCCGCCGCCCTCGAACCTCGGTCTTTCGAGAGGACCCACTTGGGCTCCGGCCGAACAGCTCCCGCATCTCGACTACTGCATCCAGTCTAACCCCAGATGGCGTCAGTCACTGTCACTTGATCTCTCTCTCTCTCGTTTTTCTATTTTGTGAATTCATTATTTATGCTTCTAAAGTCTATTTGAATCTGTGACTACTTAGAATCAAGAGGGTAAAGATATTCTACTGGAAAGGTGCATGCTTTATGGTATTTTTTTATTCCTTTACTTTACCCGGGGAAAGTATATTTGGTATGCAAGATTCGTATTACGTGCTTTTGTTCATTAGGATCAGCATCTACTTTTTATCCGATTCATTTGGATCTCTTTTTTCATGTGTAAAAGATATGAAGTTCTTCTCTTATTTCTGTTGTTGCTGAAGTTCTTATTAATCCTCGGATTCCTTAAGATTATTCTGATTGACCTTTTAAGCTTTCTAAGCAGAGGCATCGACTTAGGTTTCGTGAAAATTATTGCTATCAGGGTTGAGTCTGTCAATCGATATTGAAGGAAACATCTACTGATGAGTGTTCTTGAACTAATTTTACAGATGCAGCAGTTCTACTAGCATTTCAACACTATATTGTGATGCTTGGAACTATTGTTATGATTGCCAGCGCTCTTGTGCCTCGAATGGGTGGGAACGATGTAAGCTCATCCATATATAGTAGTTGATGAGTCACTATTTGACTAAGTAGAACATGCTGTGATTTAGTCTTGCAATCTGCAAACAGGGTGACAAGGCGCGGGTGATTCAGGCACTGCTTTTTATGTCGGGAATCAACACTCTGCTTCAGACCCTTCTCGGGACAAGGCTACCTACTGTTATGGGAGCATCAATTGCTTTTTATCTGCCGGTGTTATCGATTATAAATGACACTTCGGACAAAACCTTCAATTCAGAGCATGATGTATGTACCAAACAAAGAAAATTGAGCAAAAAAGATGATTTTCTTATATTTTGGATCTATGGCATTTATTTGATGATGTTCACCATCAACCTCTGGAGATAGTATGTGTTCTTAGCAAAAACCATGTACAAAATCAGAAGAATTTATAAGTCTAACTTGTAGTTAAAGATCGATAGTTAAAAGTAGTTGAAATTCATGCAAGTTCAGTATAAAAGCATGACAGAGACTAGAAGGTCCCCTTCAAAACGATGATTAATATAATTTTTTCACCTTTGCTTCCCAAAGTCAGCTCCTTAGAAATGCTTCTTAGGAGGTCCACGATTCTGTCATTGCATATTTTATTTCCCTTGTATTTTGGTGCTTCATCCAACTATGTGATGCATTGCTGATGTTCTGCACTTCTTGTCATACTTTCTTTCTTGCTCTCTGGTATCATGCTCTTGTACCATAGAGCAATGTCCCAACTCCTTGCAGTCAGACCTTCAGGTGATAAATTTGTGATGTGCTTGCAGAGGTTTCTCTACACAATGAGGACCATTCAGGGGTCTCTTATTGTTTCTTCCTTTGTGAACATTATCCTTGGGTACAGCAAGGCATGGGGAAACTTTACCCGGTTAGTTTTCTTTTCTTTTCAATATATTGAATAAGTCACGTTCTTCAGGAGAATCTAGATGTAAATTGTTTTATTTGTTTTTAATCTGCTAAGTTTATGTTATCTGTGTTTACTAATTCCAAATTTTAAAACTCAAATTCAGGTACTTTAGTCCGCTTATAATTGTAGCAGTGGTTTCTGTGGTGAGTCTTGGTTTGTTCGCGAGGGGCTTTCCATTGGTAAGTTTCCTTACTGGAAGTTCACACTTTATTGGCTGCAGCAAATGTTGAATGCATTGGAAAACCTGCTTTAATCTAGGTCCGTTAGTGGTTGAACAAAGATTCTAGCAAAGCTGCCTTATAGTATAGGACAAAGATCAGTTGTTTCATAAGTCGTTTATTCTTTGCTTACATAGTAAATGAACCCTGACTAGATTGAACCTCGCATTCTAGAATGCCATTCACATCTCTTCTGTAGTATAGTCATCTCTTGTGCATTTTCGCTGATGTAATCTTCTTGTGCAGCTGGCTAACTGTGTCCAGATTGGCCTGCCAATGCTAATTGTTCTCATCTTATCTGAGGTATAAGAGAATAGCACAATTGAAAGTGGCATACTTGAAACTATGTTGTTCTTTATACAAAAGTGGGTTTCTATTGCTATTACAGTATCTGAAGCGAATCCCGCCTGTGGCTCATGTCAAGCTGGAGAGATATGCTTTGCTCTTATGCATTGGTATAATCTGGGCATTTGCCGCAATCATCACTGTGTCTGGAGCTTACAACAATGTCAAAGAGCAGACAAAAACGAGTTGCCGCGTAGATCGCTCCCATCTTTTGTCATCTGCTCCTTGGTATGTTCCAATAAAAGACACCTCTAGTGGCAATTATTTTCTATTCTCCTGTTACTTTTCCCTAAAACTTTTTCTAGAGAAAAGAGTTTGGTTTCTGATGCAGGATTAAGATTCCGTACCCACTTCAGTGGGGTACTCCCATATTTAAAGCAAGCCATGTCTTTGGGATGATGGGTGCAGCACTTGTTTCTTCTGTGGAGGTCTTGTTTGCATTAGTCGTTTAAGAATATATCTGTATTTATAAGTGCTTGACTTATTGATATGTTTGGTGAACTCCAATGCAGTCAACAGGTGCATTTTTCGCAGCAGCCCGACTTGCGGGGGCAACACCTCCACCGGCACATGTGCTCAGCCGGAGTATTGGCCTACATGTAGAGTCGCAGATTTGCTTTTATTTGCTATGTTATTATCAAATTTCTGCAGCATATAAACTATTGGTGCTATTGAACTTGATGTGTTGTGTCGATTGCAGGGTATCGGGATGTTGCTTGAAGGGATTTTTGGTTCTGTTGTGGGTACGACTGCATCAGTGTATGGAACCTGCCCCTGCTTTGACTCTTTATTTTGTACATATTCAGCCTTGAGGGTGATATAGGCTTACTGAGTAGTTCTTTTTTTTTTTTTTTTCCCCCTGCAAGCAATACTTACTCGCAAATTCAAGATTCACCCGTATTATTCTTATAATAGATCTAGTTTATGTAGGTCAAAAAACTTAGGTCCATACTGTGATGTATCATCTTTACTGATTTTTGGGCATATATTCATTTGATAATTTAGAAGAAGGATCTCATGTATTTGTTTTGCAAATATGATTGCAGAGAAAATGTTGGCCTCCTTGGACTGACACGCATAGGGAGCAGAAGAGTGGTGCAAATATCAACTGCTTTCATGATCTTTTTCTCCATATTTGGTATTTAATTTGGCTTGGCTGTAGTATTTATGACCATCATATGATGTGGCACTTGACCGTGTTGCCTTGTCTGTCAGGGAAATTTGGTGCCTTTTTTGCGTCTATTCCTCTACCAATATTTGGCGCCATCTATTGTGTCGTATTAGGCATTGTTGGTATGTCAGCACTTTTAACTCGAGTATTTCCATTTCTCTTACTTGTTTTTATCAATGAATCATGGACTGAAAACTCTCTTTTCTTTTGTAGTTGCGGTAGGGATCTCATTCATACAGTTTGCAAATACTAACTCTACGCGAAACCAGTATGTTTTGGGCATCACACTCTTCCTTGGGATATCGATAGCCGAGTATTTTGTCCAGAACACCTCTCGAAATGGTGATGGACCTGTTAAAACTCCAGGTGGATGGGTAAGTTGTACAAAATGGTTTCCTCCCTGTCCTAGTTTGCTTGGTGCTTCATTGTTGCGTCAATTATTTCCCGGTGATGATGTTTGAAAGAGTTGACCAAATTTGGGAGTGAGTGTATATGGAGCTATATCTATAGAAGGACATCATTGCTAAATGGGGCATAATCCCATTTATGGCGTGGCTCTGTTAGTGTAATCTCTCCTATTCTTAAAATTTAGTGTTTTAAACTTAAGCAATATAATAGTGAAAGGAGAGTTTTACTTCTGTGTGAGGACGTGATTTATTTATTCCGACTGTTTTGAATTTGCCCGTGCTTACAACTGAGTTTAGTTCGTCAGCTACTAGTCATTCAATTAGTTTACACTGCAGAAAGTTGATAGGTTATATAAATATGGGCATGATATCACTTTATGTGATGTGTGCAGTTCAATGACATTTTGAATACCATCTTCTCTTCATCTCCGACTGTGGCGATGATCGTGGGAGTGCTGTTGGACAACACACTTGAGGCAAAGGCAATGGCGATCGAGAGAGGAAACTCTTGGTGGGCCCCCTTCCAGAATAGGAAAGGGGATATGCGGAATGACGAGTTCTACAGCTACCCTCTCAGGATACATGAGTTGATTCCCACCAGGTTTCTGTGAGGGCTACTTCAGTTTCCTTGTACATTTTGCATAGATTCACTAAAACGCTGTGCTTGTAAACACTCTTTGTCAAATGATGCAATGACTCGTGGGCTAATTTAGTTTTAGCTGAGCGTTTTCTTCATCTCTAAAAGTTAAAACAGCGACCAACTGGCCAAAACAGGGAAGGGCATCGTCTTTTCATACTGATTGGAGAAAGATCGAGAATGATTATCGATTTGGAATATGGATGAAGTCTTGTTTTCATGCTTAACAGCTACAACTCTCCCGGCGGTCTTTCACTTTAGGTAATGGGCGGGCGATGTCTGTTGACTCTTGTATGGTTCTAAAGCTTTTTGAGTTATTTTCTTCCGTGTATTGCAAATTGTTGAATCTCATTCGCTTGACTCGTGTGGCATGAGCAATAAACAGAGAGAGTGAGAGAAGCATTCCCGATCTATCAGATGATAGAATGGTTCCGCATGCCAATGATTTTTCATTAGCAGAGAACGTACTCAACCGAATCAACGAATGCATCACTGCAGTGTGATTGAATTCAGGACCTAGAGCTCAGGGTGAGGAACGAAGAGGTTGACGTAATCGACTTCGGCCTAACAGGTTACAGGTCCCTTTTGTTAAAGCAACGCAATCCGGTCTGTATCAATCATGAGAGACATGATTGATTGATCATCGTGAAAATCTTCTCCTGTGGGGAGCAAATACGGCTTGCGATGTATGCATACAACGCAATGCATGTCCGATAGCAAAGACTTGTCGAATGGATTTCCACCCAACCTTTTCGCCCTCTTCTTCTCGTCCTTTTTCCGTCGCTAGGATTCTTCTTCTTCTTCTTCTTCTTACGAACTCAATGATCAAAAGGTAGGATTCGCTCTTCTTCACTGTTTTACCATTCGCGCAGCTATTAAGAGGTTGGGGATGAATTTTGCTTGTAGTGTTTTGAATTTGGATTTTCATTAAAACAAAAAGGAAGAAGATGGCATGTTATAAATCACACGAGAGAACACAATAAAGTGACAATTAGCTAGCCATGAAATTACATGGAAACTCGAGGGCCTAGCCAAGTTTAAGAATTTTCAGCAGATTACACCTCCCGAATCATGACTATGGGTTCAAATCCACGACAAACACTATTCTTGTTCAGGTCATTCCTAGGGCATCTTACCTCAACCTAAGTATACTTGCAAAATTGGGGAAATTTATCCAAAAGATCCTAAATTTATCATACCACAATCAATTTAATCCTAAACCTTTAAATTGCGTCAATCTAATAAAAAATCTTACAATGAGTTGCCAATTTAGGCCTACATTTTTTAACAATTACCAATTTTGATTAGAAATAGCTAACATGGCAGTCTAGTCAATGTTGGCCATCCTACGTGATATGACCGGCGCTAACATGGACACTATTTTTCATTTTTTCCTTTTTCTTTTTTGTTTATTTCTTCCTACTCTAGCCAGTTGTCAAGCCTTAGCAAAGGCCAACACACCTGATGACCAGTTAGAGGCCTCACCGGCCTATTGGTGCAGTCAGCCTCTTTGGTGTTTCAAGTCAGAAATGGATCTACCCAAGAGCTGCTCAAGGCTCAATCACTTCAACTATTTCCAGTCAACTGACTAAATTAACAAATATTTAAAAGATTTATGATTAAATTGACAATTCATCAAAAGATTTAGAATTAAATTAGTAAGTCGTCAAAATGCTTAGGCCTAAACTGGCACTAATGAGATGTTTATGATTGAATTGATCGTCGTATAATAGGTTAGGACCTTTTGGACAATTTCCCCACGAAATTGTCATAATTTCACGTTCAATTATAAGAACGGCATAACAGATGGTTTGGAGGAGAGCCTACAAACCCAGTCCGGCCCAGTTTAGAAAACGGGCCGGGCCGACGGTCCGTCGGTTTTGGCACTCAAGCAACGTTGCTTGACCGTTGGAACGTAAGACCCAAATCGTGTCCACCAACCCCCACTTTGCCTTCAGTGCATCCATAATCATATCTTCACCATCTTCTTCAAGCTCGCAACAGCTCCTAAACAATTTCTTCGTCGACCACTAAACGAACTTACCATCGCACCCCTCAAAGCTTTCTTCGTTGCTCGTAATCGGAAGGCTGAGAAGTGAGGCCACGAAGGCGAAATTGAAAAACGAGAAATGGATTGGTGGAGAAGACCGACAAATATGATGCAGCACCAAAACTTGGAATTCAATTCGCAGCTTCGATGCCCAGTTTGAATCCGTCTTCGATGAATGCAAGCGAGGAAAAGAGGGGTTTGCTGAGGTCGTCCTTTGGAATTTGTCCAGGGAATTCCTCTATATAAACCTCACTGGACGAGACTCGAATGGCACCACACAGAGTTCCTCATCTCGCTCTCGCATCTTTTCCTGATAATTCGATCCAAAGGGCCGATCTTTCGACGATGAAGATGGGATTCAGCTACGCCTTTCAAGCGTTCGTCCTCGTGCTCTCCGTCGCGATGGTGGCCGAGGCCAGAAGCATTGTCGTCGGAGGGTCTGAAAACTGGCGTCCCGGCTTCAACTACACCGACTGGGCTCTCAAGAACAGCCCCTTTTACATCAACGACACGCTCGGTCAGTAACTTAAGACGGTACACGTAAACTAAGTTCTATTCACTGTTTTAAGCTTCGCTTATGAATGGAAGTATATGCATGCAGTGTTCAAGTACGAGGCGCCCCACAACGTCTACTTGCTGCCGAACCTGTGGAGCTTCATAAAGTGCGACTTCAAGGACGCGAAGGTCGTCGCGAGTGCCGAGGACGGCAATGGCGATGGTGTCGAGGTGGACTTGACCGCGACAAGGCTGTACTACTTTGCTTCATCCGATGGTGACGACTGCAGCGCCGGGATGATGAAGTTCTTCGCCGTGCCCTTACCTCGTCTGCAAGGTTGAACGATGATACTGAAGTGAAGGAGTAGACAATCTCCTTTGGTTCGGTGCGTTGCGATTTGCTTTTGTTGAGACTGTTGATGAATAAGAGGTCCATTTTTCTGCCCTAAGCTAGAAAATGGACGATAATAATTGGGAACAAAATAAAAAAAGGAACTAAAATGATTAATTCCTTTACCAATAAAATAAATTGTTCCTTGGTCACTGCTGTCGATACCCTTGATCGTGAAATATCAATTGCTTGCTGTTCGAAACCAATGAATGATTATACTCAGGAAGCTAAATCATTGTTACAACAAGAGTAATAACATACTCTCATTCAATTAAATCCCACTTATGCTTCAGTCCTCTATCGTCGTCACTTTACTTATCAAGAGAAAAATCAAAGCCCGCGGCAGAAGGGTAAAGTTTCGGCAATTTGCGCAAGCGTGTGATGGATCGAGGAGACCTGAAATCCCACGTCGAGTACGCGTAGATGAGTTGACTTGCTTACGACCTGGTACAGTTCTTAAGGTCGGCCTTCTTGAAACTAGCGTGCTCGGCTCCATAAGCTTTTTATGCTGTCTTGTTTTGCTCGAGTAGGCTTCGAGTGATAAACCCACTTATAACACCTTCTATTTCATCTTTAACAATTATATATTCTTAGGAATGCAGAGATGACGAAGCCGAGTCGCTGGTGCAAAATAACTAATCAACCTTTTGTCCAAAAAAAGTCATATGGCAACCAATTCAATGCTAAACACTTCAATTTTCTTTTAACGATTTGTCGATTTAGTCTTTTTAATCAGCTTTGGCAAGATAACATTGACATGGACATTGGCTAGTCATGAGTTGATGCGGACGATTTTTGCATCTTTTAAATATTTTTCTCCTATTCTTTTCATTGGTGGTCATCGTCAACCACTAGCCATAAGCAATGGCCAGCAAGGCCTAGCCTCACTTGGGTGCCCGGGTGAAGGTGGCCCTTGGTCGGCCATCATTTATGATCGGTAGCTGGTAAACAATACTTGCAAAAAGAAAAGGGGAAAGAAAAGAAAAAAAGATAAAAAAAAATTATATTTTTTTAGAAGGTTAAAAAATCATTTATATCAATGCCGCCCATGTCATGTATATTGACCAGCATTTACATTAAAGATTTATAGTCAAAATTGATTGAAATAATTAAATTACCAAATCTAGTATAATAAAAAAAATTTAAAAATAAAAAATTATCATATAATAAATTTAAGACTTTTTAGGTAATTTTTCTATAGAAACAAGGCCCGTGATTCATTGATTGTGATATTACCTTTTCACAATGTACATCGGTGAGCCTACTTGCTTTTCCTGGTGAGAGTACATGCTCCAAAACGTGCAAAACGCGAAGATTCATCAAAGTTTCTCGGTTCACTTGTCATAAACGTGTCTCCGAATATATTCATGGGGCAGAAGAGACAGGGCTAAAAGTAAAATTTCTTTTAACAGGATAGACCACGTTCTGTACGGCAGAGAAACTGAATTGGTCCAATTATTAAGGTATGGATGGAAGCTGGCCACTATGGAGGCGGAGGCAAAGGGGCGAGGGAGACAGTCGGACAAGCTAGGATTGGGTGAATCGAGTCGGTTTGAATTTAAGCCGGGTCAAAAAATTATCCGACTCATTTAACATGTTTTGATTCACTTTTTATGCAAAGTAAATTTAATTATCTATGTTCGACTCGACTGGTACCCAATCTTATACCAAACTCAATATATATATTGTCAAAACAAATTAATATACTAGGAAAATCATTTTCCAGGAAATAACCATATTTCTTGGTGTAAAGTTAAAACTTGAAGATAAACTAGAAAATATTTTCTTTTATTCGATAAGGAAAATATTTTCTTCATGTACCCCTTTCAATATTTTTTAAAAATTGAATTTTAAATTATTTTGTATTCTTTTTCTTTTTCTTTTCTTCTTCTTCTTCATTGGCCAGCCATAGTGATCACCGGTGACTGGCCATTAGCGAGCTCAAGTCTTGTCGGCCTATGATGAGGCTCGAGCTTGCTAGATTCTAGCAAGGTGGGGTATCGCCAGCTTGTGGTGAGGCCAAGCTTGCCCATCACTAATGAGCTCAAGCCTCACCAGATTCGACGACTTGGGCAAGCCTCGACCCTTGCTTGAGGTGGCCAAATGTCGGCGAGGCTCTAGCAACCTCTGGCAAGACTTGAGCCCCTCTTAGGTCACTGGATCTAATGAGGCCTAAGCTTGCTCGAGGCCAACTTTGCCCAAATCACTGGATCGGGCAAGGCTTGAGCTTGGCCTCCCCACAAGTTGGCAAAACTCGAGCTCGCTTGTGACCAGCCGATGATCATATTAAAGTATCAACTAATCTATTTTCTACCTAATCCATTAAAATGTGGGTTAAAATATGGGTCATTGACCCATTTTGCCATTCTTACCTGTTGCTCGGCTCAAGCAACCCTAGATCGGAAGTCAACTTGAGCCTAGAGTACTTGGACCCAAAGGTCGCAACCTTAGATTCACAGCAGCTGCCTTGAAGACATATCCATGTACTACCAAAGTCCCTATGGAATTTATTATTGGTATGTTTTAAATATTAAAAAAGAAAAAAAAAAAAAAGAATTCGTTCTTGCATATCTCTATCGTTTTTCCACGGTGGTTCCTCAAATACATTTAATTTAGAAGAATATGTAAAAGATTCGCATACACGAACGCACGCCCAGTGTGCTCGTGCGCCCAGAGGCGGCAACAGACTGGGGAGAGATGAGCGATGGAAGGTGCGGTGTCTTGTCAGTTAGGCGAAGGTCAGTAGTGATAATGGGGCGGCGGTCAGAGAGCTGCGGTGGAAGACGGCGGCGCAGAGGAAGTTTACTGTCGAGGATTGGTAAATGGGATGGGGCAGACGGACAGGGAAAAGAAAAGAAAGAAAAGGAAAGTAAAGTAAAGTAAAGTAAAGTAAAGGAAAGACAAGGGAATTGGGTCGTCCAATTTCATGGGTGGTGATGGGCCATCTTCTCAAAATTTAAAGTGAAATTGCCAATTTCCTAAATTAAGGTATTATTCGGTCCTTCCCAGTGAAAGTATTCGAAACCTTTCCGTCCTCTCCTCCCTCTCCAATTTGATTGACCAAAGAGGGAAGGGAAGGGTGGTCTTGTGGTCTTTCTTATGGCAATATCCAAACTGAAGGGAAGAGAGACTGGTTAAGTAACTCGAGAAAAAATTATCCAAAAAATCATAAATTTGTCACAATAGTCAATTCAGTTCTAAATATTTCAATCAATTTAATTCTAAATATTTTTATAATTTGTCAATTTAGTCATTTCATCTAATTTTAATTGGAAATCGCTAACGTAACTGTTCAACTAACACCAATTGTCGTACATAATACTATCGATATTGATATAGATGATTTTTACAATTTTTCTAAAAATTTTCTGAAATTTTCCTTTATCTTGTATTCTTTCCTTTCTCTCTTTTCCTTTTTTCCTTATTTCTCTGCCCAATCGCCGGCAAGAGTTGAGACACCCTTGTTGGCCACAAGCAAGGGGCGTCCCTACTAGGTTTGGTGAGAGCAACCAGCCTTCAATAGGGTGAGGCCAGCCCTCACCAACTTTTGGCAAGGGACCCTCGCCCAAACCTTGTGAGCAGCCAGCAACATTGAGGGTGGCAACCATGGAGGGAAATAATGTGAAAAAAAAAAGGAAAGAAAAAAAAGAAAATGGTTAATACCACCAAAGAAACCTCAAATTATGGCTACTATGGCACAAATATTTTGAACATTTTTTATATCACTAAAAACTATAAACTTACTCATAATGACACATATTCCTTTAGTTTTTTTTTTTTTTGCATCATAAAAAATCTCAAACTTATACTAGTATAACATATATACCATGAAATTATATGCTTTAATTATAGGCAAAAATACACTTCGGATAGCAAAGACTTGGAAAGAGTCTAGTGGAATTTGATTTGGATTCATCCTACTTGTCATGGCATATATTGACTCCTATATACACCTTGCAATATGTAACATTTGTCTACCCTCACTAGTTGAGTCTTGACCATATGACCGATCCATTACATGATCCGTGCGATCCCTAGCCGACAATAAGATAAGAATTCTTGTCGTATTAGACTTGTAGTACTCTTGAGTCTAGCTAGTGGTCTTGCTGTTTTCCTAGTTGGGACTTCTTTTGTGATATCTTCGTTTTCGTGAATTCAATTTTAAATGGGTTTCACATAAAATTCACATCATTAGACAGGTTACTGAAATTGACCTAGGTAAATTGAGAGCTTGCAAAGTAATCTTTCTTAAGACCAATATGAATGTGGAGAGAGAGAGAGAGAGAGAGAGAGAGAGAGAGTCCTGTAGGTAGTCCTGGCACAATTCTCGCTTGAAGGAAAATGAAAGGAGAAAATGTTTCCAAGTCTACCGACGTACCTTTCATCTGTTTTAAGTGAAAATGGAGATTTGTCTTTCTATTTTCTATATTTACCCTTTCATTATCTACCATGCTTAGAAGGAAATATCTTCCTTTCGTGCTCCGTTTTAATTTATTTTCTCATAAGAAAGTTAGGCTAAAATTGCAAACTGTCAAAAAAAATGTCTGGTACATTTTAAATTAAAAATTACCCTCTATCTAAAAGAAGGAAAAAAAAAACTACTTGCTTCATTTTTGTATTTTCCATTCACACCTTACACACTTATTTTGCTTTAAAGCAAAGAGGAAAAAAGACAGTAACAGCCGTAGAAAAAAGACTGAAGGTAAAACAAAATAAAAAGCTAATCCCTTTTAATTAAGAAAATGCACTTGATAAACTTACTCAATCGTCTTCATACTATAATAATCAACCTCATTCTTTATTTCTCAAAAAAAATAGCAAAAATGCATATTTAATGATTCACTTCTAAGTAATATTTGTGAATGAATAAAAAGAAAATAATGTCAAAGTTTTTATTGCTCGGTGCAATTAGATTTTTATGCATTTTATTATTAGCATAAGATGTCCCCAAACGGATAAAATTTAATTGAGCATCGCGTCCGACAAAACTAGGATAAGTTAGAACTGCAACTTCGGTAATAAAATTCGGAAACGTCGTACCCCTTCGTACCATACATAATCAGATCGTATTTACACTTTTAATTCTCGGTTAGATAACAAAAAAGAGAGACCGCCGCTTCAATGGAATGCCGACGGCGTGTCGCTGCTCTCGGCCAAGGCGGAGCTCATGTACTCCCTCACCTCCTTCGCAATCACGTCTCTCATGGCGTCCCAGAAGTGGCCCTCCGGCGGCGGCAACCCCTCCCCCCTCGGCCCCTCCGACGCCGCGTCCCCACCACCTCCCGGCGGCCCCAGAGTCAACGCCGTCAGCGGGTCCTCGTCCTCGCCGTTGCTCGCGCACCACCAGCCTGCGCCGGGGCTGCTGCTGTCACCGCTGCCGCCGCCGCCGCCGCCGCCCCCGCCCCCAAGTGACGCTCCGCCTGCCGTTCCCGGAGCCGCCTCTTGAGGGTGGAGTTCCAGTGGTTCTTGACCGCGTTGTCGGTCCTCCCGGGGAGCATGCGGGCGATGGTGGCCCAGCGGTTCCCGTAGCAGGAGTGGGCGGCGAGGATGGCCTCGTCCTCGGCGGCGGAGAAGGGCCGGTGCTCGACGGCGGGGCTGAGCTGGTTGCACCAGCGGAGGCGGCAGGACTTGCCGGAGCGGCCCTGGATGTGGCGGCTGATGAGGGACCAGTTCCGGGGGCCGTAGCGGCCTACGAGGCGGGTCAGGACCTGGTCCTCCTCGGCGCTCCACGGGCCCTTGATCCGGTCCGGCCTGGCGGCGGCGTTGTTGGACAGGGAAGAGTCGGAGTCCGAGGAGGAGCAGGTGGAGGACGACGCCGCATTGAAAACTTCCATTCGTGCACCTGAAGGAAAGGTCTTGGCTGGCGTAACCTTCAAAAGCTGGAGCGGCGAGGTGGTGTTTACACGTCCACACGGGCACGCAGAAGAGAGAGAGAGAAAGAGAGAGAGAGAGAGAGAGGTTCATGAACTTGGAACCTGTAAATGCGAGGCTTTTATAGCTGGAGAAAGAGAGAGAGAGAGAGAGAGGGGTTACTTCCAGGAAAGTGGCTTTCTGCAGAGTTCGGTAGGGTTAGCGGGGGAAAGATAATGAATATGGGGACTTTAATTTTCCAATTAATGTTTTAACCAGATTGCGATATCCTTTTAGGATTCTCGTCTTCGATCTGGCGGAGACCAGGCAATCATATCGGTCGTACTTCGAATTCGGGAATGAAAGGACGAGGCTGATATTTTTGCTCGGGTTTGGATATTAACTTCGTTCCCGATTAGCGTAGTTAAGGAACGACTAATCTCGCGCAAATTTACTCGAGCTGGCGAAAAAAACCCTAGTAAATTTTACCGTGAAATTTTTAAAATTTTATCTATTTTGATGTTGCATGGAGTGTTTATGTAGGAATGAAAAATATAATATATGTGATGCGGCATTTATATGTCAACAATTTAAGGCTTAATAATATTATAAAATTCACTAGCTAAGTCAAAGATTAAAAAAGGCGAAATCTACACCACGACCTTTGCCCACCAAATGGTCCCTCCTTTCTAATTGAGTCCATGATTCTAATTAGCTAGGTCTTAAGGAAAGCCCAGGATTTTGGAAGATTTAACTAAGGCTGTGCGACACAACAAGCAAGAGAAGGACTTTTAGTATCATCATAAAGTAACGGATTTTTACCTATTTAAATCGCATGCATTTTGTTGCAGACTCTTGTAAAAATCGTGGTAATATGAAATTTAAACAATCAAGCGACACTAACCCATATTATTATACGGACAATCGATAATTTTCAAAATATGATCCAGAAAATGGATCACCATTCTTGAGGTAATACAATAATTTCACCCGGTGGGGTTGGTACTTATATGTTATTCCAATTCAAGCAAATTATCTGTCGATCGAGCGAGGAAGGAGGGGGGGTCCAATGCAGTGAAATCATTCTCTTGTACTGGTGGGCACGGTACGCTGACGTTGGTTGCCGAGCGTTTAAAACATGACAGGAAGCGAGGAGCTGTTCCGCACAGATTCAACAAACGTTTTTCGCCTCCTCGGTTCGGAAACGGCGGTGGTGGGGTGTGGGCCCCGCACTTGCTTTTTTGAATTCTCGGCCCGCTTTGCACCCCCTCCCCCGTCAGTCGTCCGCACAGCTGGAAGTCCAAATCCGTTTGATCTTTTCCTTCTCCCCCTCTCTCTCTCTGTCTCTGTAGAATCAACGGCTACCAGTCGGCTGCTAGAGAGAGAGAGAAGAGAGAGAGAGAGAGGACCCTTAAAATAACACGGAGTTCGGACATGAACTTCGACGTCTCCCACGTAAGTTGGGCCCCACTAACAGCCTGGAAGAATCTCACGTGACTCGATGCGAGATTTCAGTTCTCTCTCTCTCTCTCTCCACCGTACCCCTCCCGCAAAATGAATTTTAATTTATTTTTTTCAAGTTAATAAAATAAATAATAAATAAAAAGATATGCTTCGAATTTTCAATTGCCTGATGTTTCCACGGATCTTCGACTGATTCGGTGGTGTCTCGCGAAATTCTTACCCTAATCGCTTTCTTCCGTAATTCCCTATAAAATATGCTCCATTGTCCTTTTGAAACGGACATGTACAATTGAAGGATAATCGAATCCAGAGAATTGATGCGTTAAAATCCCCTTTGCGACTCTGTTTTACCACTTTTTTCGTCCTTTTACGTTTTGAAATTTCGGATTTGTATTTTTTTTTTTTTTTTGGACGTAATGCATAAACCTTCATTAAACAAAACCCGAGGTTTGTATTTCCATCATTGAAATGTGATACTAAAATCATCGGATTTGTATTTCCATCATTGAAATGTGAGACTAAAATCATAAAATGTCGTTTCTTATAGAAAATACCTTTATCAAAATCTAATCTTAACTCACTTGCACATCCATTCATGCACCTGCTCATCTTGCTATGAGCCACAACCTACGAGGACCATAGATGCATTGGATATTTTAGCATATTTGAAATATTGAAAGCTATTGATTTTGCAATAATTTGTTAATGCTATCAATTTATAATGATTTTTGTCTATCATTAATATAAAACGATTTTATAATGATTATTTAACGATAATGTAATGAACGTATAACAGCTTTATAACATTTCATTTATATCTATATAAAATTTTTATTATTTTATACAACGGTCGTCTTGTTATTTAATTATCAATTTATTTATAATTATTTTTTAACGGCTCTTTCTTTCGTTTATCTATAAATTTATTTTTCATTTATCTATAAATTGATATTCCAAATATAAGTTGAAAGTGATATCGTTATGCCAAAATAATAATATTTTCATTTTTTTGTTACATTTCTTTCTTTCTTTTCTTTATTGGGTCATACACATAAAGCTATTTCAGTTTTTTTCTAATATTCAGTATGAAGCATAGAAGTGCTAAAGCCTTACACACCCAATTTTGTATTCCAAGGAACGAAATTATCCTTAAGGATAGTGTTTGTACGTCTTAAACATTTTATTTTTAATTTTTTTCAATGTATTTCCAACAATTATAATTATTGTTTTTATGTATCTTGATGTTTTTAAAAAGTGGGATGACCTTGATCAGAGTCAAGAGCCACCATTGATGCTATTAAAGCCATCAATGAGGTCATTTGAGATCGAAGTAAGTGAGAGAGGAGATGGTCAAAGAAACACCGAGGATGGAGACAAAGGGTAGAGGTAGTGATGCTACCGCGCAAGTAATGGTGGGTGCTAGTGGTGCGAGAGAATTAGGGCTTGTTGCAGTTGTAGGAATTTGAGAAATCACAAATTATGTTTTGGGACTAACATTATCCCTGTAAATTGTTCAATTTCGTCTTGGTATTTCTACTTTTTGATGAGATCCCCAAATCGCATGTAATTTTGTGTGTGTTCAAATTAATCTTTTCCGTGAAAATTAAAACGAAAATGCCAACGTGGATAGCAACATAAGCGTCGCGATCGGATAATTTGCACAGACCGGGTTACACAATTAAACCTCGAGAGAGTAAATACAGCCGAAGAATCCCAACCAGGAAAAGCCAAAGTTTGCTCCTCCCACAGTTCAGATTGAACTGGGGGGTGGACGGTCATGATGAAATCTCAGCCGCCCACGTGGCCTCCATTTATGTAGTTTTGTCGTTTTGCGACGGACTCGTGATCGGGAAGCAAGCCTTTAGAGCTTGCACGAGCGGTTTGCAGAGTTGACGCCCCCCAGCTGTCACTTTTTTTGGCACTCCGCACCAAATCCGACGCCACCGACTAGCGTTTGTTCATTGGATTTTGTTTACTATAATTTAATTATTGAAGCCCTAACGACATTATTGTTAGTTCACTGGATAGAAGCCACGAAATCTTTGCGTGGATAATGATGTCCCCAAGTCATAATTGAGAAACCCTCTAACGACTCATTGAATGCATTCCTGAAATTTCGAAATCTTATAATTGAGAGGATAATTATAAAAAAAATTATAAACATATTATATTTATCCCAATTTACATTTAAATTTTAACAATTTATCAATGTAATTTATTCAGTTATAATTGACCACAAAATCACTGTATGATATATCATTGATGCTCACGTGAATAATCTTAATTATTTTTTTAACTTGTTCTTTTTTTTTCCTTTCCTTTTGTTCTTTTTATTTTTCAATTTTTCACGGAAACTTGCCGGTCATTACCCGAGGGCCATGAAGCCTTTTTTGGCTGCCGGCGAGGGTCGTACCATCCTAATAATTCGTCCTAGACTCTCTAACAAAAGTAAATATAGGCTCTGAAGGGCGCTAGGCAGTTTCACGTGCGGTGGTCAAATGGGTACTTTTTCCCTTTGACTTTGATCGGAACGCGGAAGGAAGGCAGGCGGCGACAATCTGTCTGCACGAGCCGTTTGATTTTTTTTCGCCGCTGCGGCTGAGCCGATTCAGTTGGGCCCCGAACTGTCTCCCCCACAGCCCATTTGCCGGTCAGACCGGGCCCCACGAAACGTACGGCCCTCCCCCCCAAAACCGCGTGAGCCGTTGTCCGGACATGCGCTTAATGGTCAACAATTGGTTATGGGGGTGGTTGGTCCTTCTTGTTGTCTTGTGGCCAGTCCTCGTCCCCACGCCCCCTTCACTTGTTCGCTTTCTCGTAAGCCCGCATGGTACCAAATTTTGGTTTGGGGGCAGTAAAAGATCCTACCGACGTGGTTAAACGGTTCATGTGCGCAAGTTGATCGGAACGAGCATCGATTGCTTCGAGTTAGTGTGACCTGAAGATCGAGAGGTGCAATCGGGTGGCTAGGGGATGAGGCTAACTTACTCTTGATATACCGGACTTCGAGCAAATTGATTATTGGAGTTAGTTGAAAGAATGTACAGTTGGATCTCATCCTCTTTAGTAATCTGAATCAGCAATTGCCATTAAGTTAATTCTTTTTTTAGCATTGGTGGTGTATTTTCCAATCTAAGCTGCCGACAAGCAAGTGACTCTCTCAAGAATTTTCGATTTCTCAAATAATAAATTTGGGGCATTCTTACAAGGATAACGAAGGAAGGGATCGTCTATTCTTTATAAGTATCCTAGCATCGATCCGGAGAATTCTTTTGCCCGATGGATGAGATCTTTCGGTAAAAGTATAGGTATGAGCACTTTGAATCTTTTTCTTGTGATTCGCAAGTAATTTCATTTGGACACATCGGCATTGAGATCCTTCTCGGGAAATTTTGGAATTCCCTCGCAATATGGGGTTCAGGGCAATAAGTTCCTTCTTTCAAGTGCATGCCAAGTAATTCAATTTCTGTTTGGGCAATAGTCATTTTTTTCTGAGAAAGCATAATGCCATGCCTTTTTACAATATCGCAAATTGTGTCAAAAGTTGGCAATGAGATTGTTCATCGAGTGAACAAAAGAATGTCATCAATATAGATTTGGGAGTTTGGAAGAATTGGTTCAAAGATTTTGCACATAGCCTTTTGAAAAAGGGAAGGTGCGTCTTAAGGCCAAAAGGAACAACTGTTCATTGAAAGTGCTTGGTTTGGGATACGAGAACTGTCTCTTGGTGCATCGATGGGTCAATTCCCAACCGCGAATCCGCCTTAAGATCGAATTTTGAGTAAATCTTTGCTTGAGCAAGGCTAAGAAAGAGGGAATTTCGATGGGGTAATGGGAATTTATCATCTTGGAGGAATTCATTCAGAGGTTGATAATTAATTACTAACCTCATTTTTCCATGGTTTTGTTCAGCTCGCTTGTAGACATAAAATGCTTCACATGCCCATTGAGAGTCAGATGGTTCAATGAAACCTTGTCAGGCCAACAAGTTCGCGCATTCTTCTTGTGCAAGTGCAAGGTGTTGTGGGCTCATTCCGAATGACTTGCTCGTCGGATTAATATCTTCATTCTTCTTGAATGGGAGTTTGACATAAAAAGGGAGTTTTTCCATAAGGTGCGGGTGTCCAGGAAAACTCGGAATGTGACTCAAAGAGCACAAAAGGAAATTAGACTTTGGATGATTGGGTCAAACAAGGCGGGTTCAAGTGCATAGAACCGTTTGGTTTCTACAAATTCCCTGAGCCCGATTTTTGAAACGTAAACCACGGGAAAGTATTCGAGCTTGGGAGTTGGGTCGGAGAATGTCCTGACCAATGATAATATCTTTGTAAAGGGGATCTGGAACCAAGGACCCTTTTTGTGTGGTGATAGAACAGGGGGAAGAATTGAATGGTGATTGGCTTACTACGATACTTGGTAGCAAATGTGTCACGAGGAAGCCGAATTGAAATACCGGTATAGGGCTTCCACAATTCTTACGGGAGAATCTTAGTGTCTAGAATGGAAGAACTTGAAGTATCAATGAGTGCCACCAAAGGGATTGGTTTATGATATTTGGACAAAAGGATATGGATGTGGATATATGGATGGTGTATTGGTTGATGGTGTGGATGTGATTTTGAAGGACAATATTTTGGCGAGAGAAATGTCCGAGAATTTTTGTTGACTTTATCAATCAAAAACATTTTTGGCGAAATGTCCTTTTTGTTGCAAACATCATATCTTTGCTTCGTTTTTTGGAGGAGCGATGATGGCTTTTTCGCAAGAATTTCCATTTGCCTTTGCTTTTTCCTTTGCATGTCTTCTTGAAGGAAATTTTTTTAAAGTGTCTCTTCTTTTTGCAGCCTGTGCAAGAAAGATCGGTGCAATCCATGGGACACTTTATCTTCAAACCGGGTTTAAAGCATGCATTGTCAAGATGTCTGTCTTCTTTGAGGAAGTTTCGGAAGGCTTCTCTGCGGAGACGAGTTCTTCTATGGCGATATGAACAGCTGTTGGATTTCACCAAGAGTGGCTTCGTGAGGCTTTTTTGTCGTTGTTGGAGGGTTTTTTCGCGCTTGACTTAATTCTCTTGGGATGGATGCCAAGAAAATAGGCTTGAGATTCCAATTTGCACCAAGTAAATAGAATAACTTGATCATGGCTTGGAAATGTCGGTCAAGATCTTTGCGCCTTAATGAGCAACATTTTCGGTCGAAGAACTCCTTTCTTTTGAGTTCTTTGGAGTCTTCGGAGTTTGCCAATGAAATACATGTGGATAATCTGGATAGCATTATCCAATGGCTGAGTTAAGAAGTACATCTGGTCTTGTTCGGAGGCAGTATGCCACCAATCTTTAAGTGCTTCTGTAAAGCGACTGGTAAATTCCAAGAGAATATCATAGGTGCTGGGTTCAGAAATGTGCCTGGTGGTGAGCCAAGTATGGAATTCTTGGAGTCGATCATGCCACTTATGATATGGAATGTCATCCAAGGTAAAGTAAACTTTGGAGGACGAGGCAGTGAAAGTCTGGGTTGCATCAGGTTGCTCTGGGTGGTGTATTTCAGGTTCAGAAAATATATCTTCGTCTTTGACACTATTTGCCATGAACAGATCTTCTTTCGAAGAGACTGATTCGGTAAAGATATCGAAATTGGATTCAGACGAAGTTTCAACCTGTGTAGCTATGGATGGTTTGATGACAGCAATTGAAGGAATCTGCTGTCGAAGAAAAGTCTCAATGGGATTAGAAATGGTCAAGGTAGCAGGTGGGTTTCTGGGAGGATGATCACTGGGTGGGTGTTCGGGTGTACTAGGAGGAGATGGAGATTCTGTAGGAGTGAAAGATTCCTTTTGCTTTTGTTTAAGCTTACGGAGCTTTTCTATGAGAATCAAAAAATTGTTCTAAGGTGGAGGAGCAGCTGAGCTGAGAACAGCAGCAAAAGAGGATGATGATCCTAGAGACGATTCTGGTTTGGGTGGTAAAGAAGGAGAAGGGAAAAAGGTGGGTCAATCGGAGTAAAGGACTGCTGACTTTTGAGAATTTGAATTTGCCTTTTGAGCTTCTCAATTTTTGGCTTTTGATCTTCCAAATAATGGCTAGGAGGTGCTTGCTTGGTTTCTAGAGATGAAGCCTTTTCTCGAAGTCTTTCAAAGATACGGCGAGATAAGTCGGTAGTCTTGTCTACACGTTCAAGACGTGTAGCAACAGAGCCAAGAAGCTCATTTTGGGCCAAAGCATTTTCAGTTTGCCAGTTTAAAACATTTTCAGCAGCAGAGGGTTGTTTCCGTTGTCCTTGGGCATCAAGGTCAGTGGGGTTTGGTATCTTGGGGGAGTGCTGAAATCTTTGGTGAGGGTCAGAGAACTTTTCCAATGGAGGAAATTTCCGGGGATGAGTGCTGGTTTCGGATGATTCAGTGACCTCAAGTGGAGGGAAGTCATCAGGATGGAACATATATATACTGGGTAGAACAGGGGGTGGAACTGGTTTGGGTAAGCAGGTGCTTGGTTTTGGGAGGCTTATGGGACAAGAAGGATTCTTCTTTACCCATTTTTGGATGGGCTTATAGAAAGGGGAAGTGATCATAGGTTTGGTTGGAGGTTGAGGAGGAGTGATGGGTTTGCAGAGAGATGGAGATGAGGTTACCGTAGGAGTTTTAGGTGGTCCATAAGAGACAATAAACTGGTATTTACCACCGTCTTCTCCTAGAGGTCCAACAGTTGGATCTCCGTCAAGATACCTTTGATAAATGGTATCTTTTTTCTTTTTCTTCTTTGAGGAAGAAGGTCTGTCATCTTCATCTTCAAATTGTGTACAAGATGAACAAGTACAATCTGGATCCCAATAGCAATGTCCAGCAGGGTCTTTAAACAGATGAATCGGTTGTCCCTGAGAATCAAAAGAGTGGACAAATCGTTTGTCATCCGGTTCGCTTGAAACAGGGTCAGCAGGGCAGGGTGTAAAGTGGAGGATGGTGGGGAAAATGGAGGAAGGTTCCTCTTTGGTTTTGTTAAACTTGATGGCAACAGTACCATCTTTTTTTCTAGTGAATTGTGGTTCACTAGACTGGATCGGTTTGCAACTTTGGTGCAGTTTTTCGTAGTTGGTTACCCAACTATCAGGGAGGAGCTTCACTAGCTCGCTTCGCGGAATCTGTCTAGGAACATGGATGCAAGATGTCTGGTCGTGATCAACAGATATAATAAGAGCGTCTTCAGAGTTTGGAATATTGAGATCAATGGCATGGTTTTGGATACGGTAGATCATTTGGTAATGTAAGGTAGCAGCGATAGATCTAGGAGTCTGAGGGGCTCCAGTGATTTGTAGCTGAACCTTAAGAGCAGTAAGCAGGTTGGGATCTGTAAGAGCAATGTTGAAATTTGGGAAAAGTGTGACAAAGATAGTTCCCGCATTCATAGTAGTCTGGATGGTGCCAACACAAGCTTCTTTGGTATTCCAAGAAATGCGGTGTCTAGTAAGGCTATTCGAGCAAGAACTTAGGAAGGCCTTTCCGACCATGGAAGGTTAAGGCAAGACGGATGGCTCCAAAGTGGAGATGAGTATAGCCTTGTTGAATCCATTGAGCAAGAAACTCTGGTGGTATCTGGAGAGTGACAAACTGTTCTTGTTCAGTTGCCTGAATGGGATGCTAATCAAAGCTAGAGGATTGGACATATTCTTTAACAGTTCGAGGGGTATGCCTGATGAGGTGTCTAATGGATTTGAGAGGTGAAAATGATGGTGGTTTTGCAAAAGCGGTATACGGGTTCATCATGGGAAGTTGAGTATCTGAGATCTTACTATCCTCAGTGAGGTATGATACCTCATAAAGATAATCTATCTTGGAACATGAGGATTTGCGAAGCTCGGGTGGAGGCTGAAGAGAAAGAGTAGAGATATGAGAAACAGGAAATTCGATACCTTCTTGTTAGAGCACATAATCTTCTTCTTGTGATTCTCTATCTTGTTAGAGCACATAATAGAAATCCGATACCTTCACAATTTTCTTATTGTGATTCTCCTTTTTGTTGGAGTACACAAGTGAAGCCTGATATTTTCACTAGAAGATTGTTAAGAGGAGGCCCAAATCCATGCCCACCAACATATCTAATTAGACTTACCTCTTTTTAAAAATTTGCATGAATGAGTTATAGCACGTGCATTTTAGCAATCTTCATCTTATGTATGAGTTCTATGTTAGGCCTACTCTTTATTAATTTAGAAATTCTTTAGTATCAACATATATGAACTAGAAAGTCCACTTTATTGCATGTGCGTACTGCAACAACACTTGCCATCATTCCCGATATCTTTATTTAAACCAAACCATGAAGGTTGCTATAGGATTATGTTTTTACATCACAACACCCACCCTCACTTAGGTTTCTACCGCAAGATCGAACCACGAAGGCTGCATGAAAACTACGTTGGTAATGAGATTCCTTTGAGATATTCACAAAATACCAATATACATTAGGAGTGGCCACTAATTAACCATTGGCTTTGATGCCATTTATTGGAAGAGTATAATAGAAATCAATACCTTCATTTGGGGATTGCCAAAAGGGAGTTTAAATCTAAATCCGTCAACATTTCGGTTAGACTTACTTTACTCAAAAAGCTTAAATCAATAAGTTATGAATTAGTTAACTAAAATATATTAATTGCTTCACATCATAGTAATTTTTCAATGTGAGACTTTTTAACATGACTCACACATATATCTCAACAATTTTTTTGTATGATTTGCATGACTCAAGTGAAGATCAAACGATTAAAAGATTGAATTGGAGTGATTTTCACTAGCTATTGCTTGGTGAGGTTAGGGTTTCTAACTAGGCCTCACACTGTGGGGTCAATGTGTGATTATTCTTGTGTATTGATGCGTTTTTCATAATTTGCTCGACGTATTGTCCTCATATTACTACGTTTTACAAAGGCTTATCGTTAAAAATTGACATAATGCAATTCTTTTTAGTATTCTACAACTTTTTTTACAAATGCTTACGAGTTTTCGTCATAAGGCTAATCAAAACGCCATAACTATTACAACATTTTAATTTTTCATAGTTCGCAATGTTCACAAAAGCGTACAAGATTTAGTCGTGACCCATCATATATGGCCGAAAAATATTAGATAATGTAATTTCTAGTAGTTTACGAATTTTACTAAGGCATATGACCCTGCGCCGTAAATCAGAGCAGAACTTTGTGAATGTCCCATAATACGTAAGTTTTTAAATATTTTACAACGTTTCATAAGAGTGACGACATCAAGTCTTAACACATTGCAAAATGTCATACATTTAACCTTTATTATTATTATTATTATTTTTGACTTTCTACATGAACCTAAGATAATTTTTAAATTAATTCTTTTGTCTCTTCACCAGGCACAAGAAATATTTTTGATGTTTTCATTTAAATTGGTTAAAAGCACTTTGTGCTTCATTTGAAATTTTAGTATTTTTTTTGGGGTACTGTTCCGATAGTTTCCTAAAACAAATCTTTTGCTAAAGTAATGTGTCCCAGGTAGTTTAAAGCTCAGAACACATAGCACTACAGGAATTTCACAAAGCATAATCTTATGCATCGAGTACTAATCTCTTGACCCTTTATTTCTCTCTGTATCGCTCAATTAGTCCCCATGTCATTTCGGTCACCAAGTATAATTTATTTCGGCCATAAAATGATTCAAAAATTTACGCTTGTAATATATACAACATGAACCGAAGTGAAGCTCGTTCGTATTGGCTTAAAAAAGCCAACTTTTGGCTTTTCCTCCCAAAATTTGAATTTCTAAAAAAATGTCTTAAGTTTAGAGAAATTATGGAAAAATATATGTGCAAATCTATAACTGCAAATCGATGCATCTATACTTGAGCAAAGTGTATGAGTCGGGAAAAAGATCAAGAAGCAAATGAATATTAGTTGACCCTCTATCAAGTGGAGCAAGTTATTGAAGAACCTAGAATGATTAGTTCTTTCACTTACATGTGTTTTGGTTAGGGATGATGACAAAATGGTTCATAAACTTTGACCCAATGTATAATATGGCCCATGAATTTTTAATTTATTTAATGTGATCCATGAATTGTAGCTCAATGTGCAATGTGGTCTATGGACTTTTAATTTGTTCAATATAGTCCTTGGATTTTTGGTACATTTTCAATGTAGTGCCTGAATTATATTAAAATGTTCAATTTTGTCATTCTATCAATTCAATTTTAGGACATCATTAAATATTTTTATATAGTTCTAGGATTAAATTGAACATGTATCAAAAGTTTAAGATAAAAGTTCAATGACTATACTGCGTATTGGGCTATAGCTCATGGACCGCATCGAACAAATTAAAATTTCAAATCTATGCTGTTTTACCTTCTAATTACTCGCACGCGAGCTTTCTTGATCTTGTTTCATTTTTTATTTTGTTTGGACATTGTTTTGTTCCATGGCCAAAAAGGTTTATTGCTCTCTATGGTTCTGTGTTTGTTGTTGCTATAGAAATATTCTTATTTTAACCATGATGAGAAAGATGGGAATGGATGATTAGTGACCTTTTCAAGTCGTTAAGAGTTTCATATCTATAATCGAAATGTCTGGTTCAACCAATTTGTACCATTCATTTTGAGCAAACCCAATATTGTGGTGCCGCCGGTGCAAGTCGGGATCACGACCATTGAAGATAAGTTTGAACAATAACGACTCTGAAAGGAAATTGAGTAGAAAGTTACTAAATCTCAGTTTATCGACGACCCATACCAATGGTCGCGAAGAAATATGGGCTAGGCGTGTTGCATGATCGAGCATGACCTAGAATTCAGGCCCAAACTTATGAATGCATGGCGTGGGGAGTGGCTATTTTTAGCCATTATGGTCGGCCGAAAAACCTTTATATCCACAAGAGCCTTGTGGGATTGACTCATTAGGAGTTGGAGAAATGGAATTCTGCGTGGATTAGGTGCACAATACCGGTTGGATTGTTCACACCCACTTGCTCGGACTCTGGCTTGTGTTTTACAAGGTTCATGACATTGGTAGTGTGTTTTGTGACCATGGAGTTTACCTACCTGAAAAGGGATTCAAATTGTGAAAGACGCCCATGTCGATGCACGCTGGTCTGAATGATCCTCGAGTGTATTCCCATATGCCCGATGAGTTGAAAGTGGTCAAATCGATTATGCATGTAGATCAATGAATGCGATGGATACTTTGAGATTAGGATCCTAACTTGTCTACATGGACTATGGACGCATCCACGGGGTGCACGCAGCAATTTTTTGGATCCCCCGTGCTTCTCCCCCTAATCAAAGACCAAAATTGTTCCCTCTAATGTAATCGATATTACACGCTGTAACGTCATCCCCAAAGCACCCTTCTTTCTTTTCTTTCTCTTACTCTACCCATCGTTGGATAATTCAAGTTTGATGACCCTAAAAAGCTATATACAAGAGCAACATTATATTAATAAAATCATTGCGTCGTATTACATGATATGACTGATAAAATTATAAACTAATAATAATATGAGTATGATTATGTACCATAAATATAATTTTATGTCATATTATTTACAGTAGTACATTGTTTGTGCCTCATCAATAATATGTATATTCTTAGAATTCCATCTAAGCTATTGCATAACCTTTTAAATAAATTAGCACAATTAAGCATTTTTAGTCCCTTATTTTATAATAATGCAAAGAGGGGTAACTATAGTAACAATGCCCGAATGCCACTTTTGCCTAACCTAGTCAGCGAAAGATAACTTATTTGAAATAAGGGAATTATATTGTAACTATATACTGTTGCGTTGCTATTGTAATCAATAAATGATGAATATACAATATGAACTCTACTATAATATGACTAGCTGTGACTTACATAAATTTATAATAGTCAAGGCATAATGATTAATGAGTACCATGGTCACTAAAATAGTTAATATATTGGAGAGTAAGGATTTTTTTGACATTACATCTCCATTATTTTGCTACTATAGTGATGAACCATACAGAGAATGGCAGCAATCCCATCACCTAAAAACAACCAATGCAACATCGGGCTTCGAATATTTATTTCGTCGGAGGCGAAGTTGCCATTACGAGGCCATCTCAGAGACAACAACATGGCGAACAGAACTGCCTAGGCCGAAGACATCGAGCTGGGCCTGGAGTCCGGACCTCTCTTGGAGCAATATATAAAGGCTATATAAGTCACTTGCCCCCGTGCATTATCTAAGTTGTAACCGCACCGAAAGTAGTCACGACTCATCCGACATCCCTTTCTTTTCGAATGAATACAACCATATGTTACAAGATCGTTCACTTCACCCCAAGAAAAAGGAAGGAAGAAGAAGAAGAGAGCCATCATCAGTCATCAGCTATCATGTCACAAGAGTAACGAGTATTGTTCCCGGCACGATACTACTGGCCTTAGCGAACCCTGACGAAGAAAATGCTGAGCTCCGGCCCTTGCGCCCCGTCCGGGTTGATCATGTACAAGGCCTCCGAGTCCTTTGACCCGACCACCCTCTCGAACCTCGCCCGCAGGTACGTCAGCTCCCCCTCCGGCCCCTCCTTCTCGCACGGTGGCGGCGATGGGAGCACCCCCGCGCCCATCGACACCCCTCGCAGGAGCTGCATCACGTGGACCTCGTCGTCGCTCATCTGCTTCCGCCGGATGGAGTAGCCCATCTTCCTCCCGTTGCAGTAGACGGCCCACACGAACTCCTCCATCACTTTCTTCTTGTGCGTCCTCGTCTCGCTCTCCAGCGCGATCCTCACGATCTCGCTCGCCATCTCCTTGTGGAAGGCGCTGGTCAGCACGGGCAGCTCCAAGACGAAGATGGGCATGCAGTGGGGGTCTTCCTGGACCGCCAGGAAAATCCGGCCCTTCCGGTACCCGAAGATGGTCACCGTTGTCGCACCATCCTTGAGGAGCGGCTTCCGAGGCCGCCCGAGGAGCGCGACCATCTTGCATCCCGTGGTCAGCATGGGGAGGAGCTTGAAGAGGCGGAAGACGCCACCCGTCGAGGAGGACGACGACTTTGGGCGCTTCTCAACGGGGCCTGTGCGTGTTGCGTGCCGGAGTAGGGATAGTATGGCCGGGGGGTTCTCCATTTGGAAGTATGGACTGGAGTGAACCGGCGGCATAGCGTTGGAGATTCAATTAAACTTAGTGTATTGAGGCAACGAAGAGTATATAATCGCTACTGTCGAATGAGAGGAAAACCGAAAAATGTGATCTTTGAAAGTGGAAGGGTGCGACTGATTGATTATGCAAAGGAACAAAGATGATAAATATAGAGAAAGGGCAAAAGGAGTTGGGGGAGTCGGTTGGTCATTTTGGGGCTTGGGGATTGTTCTTTTGAGAATCTTTTTGTAGTGGGGGAAGAGAGAGGACTCAATCCCTCAATGCTCAATTCAAGTTGGTTAAGAGAGAGAGAGAGAGAGAGAGAGAGGGGAGGAGGAGAAGGAAAAACAATGGGGACTCAAAAGCATGATGTGACCAAGTTTAAAGTGATGACAAGGAAGGGAGGAGGGGCTTGTACGTGATGAAGAGATAAGA
Source organism: Angophora floribunda (assembly GCA_014182895.1). Lineage (NCBI taxonomy): Eukaryota > Viridiplantae > Streptophyta > Magnoliopsida > Myrtales > Myrtaceae > Angophora > Angophora floribunda. The sequence continues at coordinate 1,196,641 of CM024710.1, forward strand.
GGAAGCGGACCACATGTGGGGAAGCCTGAATTAAAAGAAAGAAAAACCTCAAAAAAAGTAGGAATAATACTAGATATATCAAAATCTATTTACTAAATTGATTAAGCAGGAAAAAAATATTTATTAAATTGATTTTCTGGATAACGCGATAGATTGTCATTTGAAATCAAATATGACAATCTTATATAAAAGTCAATAAATAATTCATCATATAATTTAATATACCGACTTGGTTTATCGGTTTTTTTTATATTGAGCATCGTGCGGGACCGAAAAAAGAGAAGAAATTTGTCAAAAAGAGAGGTGGTGAAGGTGAGGCAATGTGGCTTCACCATGTGCCTCTCTGATCGCTACAAGCGGATCATCAACATCAACTCTTCTCTCTGCTTTATGCCTTTTCCATCCCCATCATCCCAAACTCCCCCACTAATTATTGAAGTCATTTCGGCTTCTCTTTCTTTTTCCTCCAGCTGTTTTCTCTTCACTCTCCCTCGCTAAGCTGCCTTCTTGTTTCCTTGGGTTTGGCCCCTACTCAACTTTAAGACAAGAGTCCTGTCATCTATGATGCGATTTGTAGGTTTCTCGGCTATAAAACCATCCTTGCTGAGTCACAATTCTTGTTCCCATTGCTGGTCTGGCATATGATCAGAAGAACAGTAGTGATTTCATTAGATCCTTACGAATAATTTTCTTTTCGAAGTAAAATTTTTGGGCATTTAGGCTGACGAAAAAATTTGTGCATCTTTTGGCAAAAACAGGCAACAGTGCCAATAAGAAGGGCCCCCTTTGGTGTGACTATGACTAATTAGAAAGAAGCATTGCAGTGTCGGCATCACACTTCTGGTCCAGGTGCATTGTCATCCATGAATTCCTGTGATGCAAGAAAGTTCATTGTGGGGTTTTGTGGGGTTTTTCAATTTGAAAAATAAAATAAGAATTTAAGCAATCTTGAGAAATTTGAGACTAGAAGATAGCATGTGAAGCATGCAACAACTGCAATAATTGTGATTTTCATAGACCAACTTACATGAGTTAACATGTTAGTTCCGCGATTGTCGAGTGGGAGTTTTTATTTTAGCGACGTGTACTCTCCTCCATCTATAGACTTGGACGAATCAGAGCAATGCAAGGCAAAAGATAGTGCAAGCGGCTAAAGTTGGACCCTGCATTGATTATTGGAATTTATATTAAAACAGCTGTTTTAGAGAGGAGCTATGATTTTGATTAAGGGCAGAAAAGTCCCAATTCAATGACATAAAGCGGTGACAAAACAACATTGAGTTCGGAAACTGTATGAACAATTGATGAAGACCAATATGAAATGATGTACTAGAGTTTTGAAACAGTTGATTGCGCCGATGATGTGATGAGTTGTACTAGACCTAGCTTTTGTTTAGGTTAAAAAGTCATCCGACCAAGACCCCGACGATGAGGATGCTGATCACTCATCCCTTGTCAAGCATGATCTTCTCCCTCCTGCAAATCCTTATCAATTTTGGCTCTGCCATCACTTCGACCTTTTAAGCGAGAGTCTCATACAAGCAAATAAAAAGCGATCTCCGAATGGTTCTCCAATCTAGAACGCGTTGTCGTTTGGCCTTCTAGCTATCGTGCCCATGATGGGGTCCTCCATTCCACATGTAAGCAATTTAGAGTCGCTTTGCTCGCCACGCTTGTTTGATAATCGGCATGAAATGAAAGCTGGTGGCTTCGAGAAAAGCAAAGGCCTAACTGAACAAGACGGCATGACCCACATAGCATATGAGGATCCAAGACACAACGCCTTCTTTGGCTAATTCCAATTCCACCGATCAAGTGCAATCTTAAGTCGCTAGATGTTTGAGCCTTGACATGATCCGTAGAGTTTCATTCTTGCAAGTTTAGAAAAATAAAAAGCAGACATTGACGATTCTTCCAAGCAAGAAAGGGTCGGCATATATAGCCTTTCTTTAGTAATCGAATGATTTAAATCTAAGAAAGGTATCTGAAATGCTGCAATAAGTGGGGCAGTGTGTGTCTATATGTATGTAAATTCTGTTTTATTTCACATGATCTTGTTTCTGGAGCATGGCTAGCCTCTGAATAATATTCTTGCCATGATATAGCTTTTAGAAAATTATAGTGGGGGAAAAACCATTCATCACAGGTCTCTTTTTCGCAACATAATGCAAGTGGAGCCTGCCATGATGCATGCTACTAAAGTCGTAGGTTGATGATATTAAGTATTTTAGAGAACTAGGATAAGTGGCATTTTCTTTTGGCATTGTGGGCAATATGAGGCATATCATTCGAGATTGCTGGAAGCTGAGAAATGAAAAAGGTAAAATGAATTAGAGTTGAGTTTATAGATGATATTTAGTTGTAGATTTCATTAACCTGGTAGTTTATTATATTTTGTTTCTCACCAGGGATTTATCATTTGACGGATGGTTATTGGATACGAATTGTTCTTTTCATGCTACACTAAATGAGAACTAGTTTATTACTTATCAATGTAGCATAGTAAGGGCATAATGCTCGGTGCAATTTGTTAATATTGATGATATCATGAGAACATTGACTGGTGTGATACACATTCTTGAGTTGAAGAATATGCCGATTTCCTTCACCATCCTTGATTAAGCTAGGTGTGGATTACTTTGGAAGGTGGAGCTCTAAAGGCTATTTGAAGTGCCCCAGTGATAAAGAAAGGAATCAAACATGTTGGCTAGTATAAATTGCTAAGGATGATGATTACATAATTCGCCATTGAGATGTCAGACATATTTGGTTGAGATATGAAACATGGTATATGTATTTGGGCACATTTGAAAGAGGCTTGAAGGTTTTGAGTGAGAGGGAACTACTGATTAGTCACGTGGTTTGGGAACTAAATGTATGCAAGTGTTATTGACTTGCACAAACAACGAAAAGTGTAGTCTAGTATGATTGTTAGAGAAATGATAGAGATTGCAAAGTTGATTTACTTGAATGATTGTAGGACTATCATGGTTTTGTTCAAGGGCGATAATTACTAAAGAAGTCATAAACCTATTTGAATACCAATTTAATTTTAAACCTTTCAATTTGGTAAATCTTTTGACAATGTATCCCTTTTGGTCAAAAATTGCTGATGTGGACAATTTTTGCATTTTCTTAATAATTTTTCAAATTTTTTTTCCTTTTCTTTCCTTTTTTTTCTCTTTCAGTGTGGTTGGCAAGAGTTTGGGTGAGGATCACAATGCCTTTGGTGGCCATTGCAAGTAAGGGTGTCAATAACCTAACCGAACCGAACCGTACCGAACTGAAATTTCATGTTTTTTCGGTTCGGTTCAGTTTCGGTTCGGTTAACCGAAAAAAACCAAATTATTTGTCTCGGTTCGGTTCAGTTAACCGAAAAAAACCGAATTGGTTCGGTTAACCGAATTAAACCGTTTAAAATGTGAAAAACCTAAATCACTTTCATCTCTCCTTCGAGTCCTCCGATCCACATCCCGCGAAGCAAACGACTTTTCCCGGCGGCGTTGGGCGTTGCTGAACTCGATCCACCTCCGTCTCTCCCCGCTCGCTCGCGCAGGTCAGTCCTCTGTTGGTCGTCTCTCCTCCATCTTCAGCTTCTTCCAGGCAACGCTTTCAAAGTCCAAGTTGCTCTGCGGTTAAGTGGCAGCGTCGTAGGAGAGGTCGGAGATCCGTCCTCTAGAGAGAAAGAACACACAGAGATGAAGAGGGATCATCGTGACACTGTACCGGCGCTTCGAATGGGGAGCCCCCTCGTCCTCCTCCACCTCCTCAATGCCCGCCTCCAGCAAGGCCAAGATGGTGATGTGGGGAGAGGACAACCAGGATCCGAGCAGCAGCAGCAGGGAAAATTAATTTTATGATACATGAAAGCAGAAAAAGAGGACGACCAGGATCCGAGCAGCAGCAGCAGGGAAAATTAATTTTATGATACATGAAAGCAGAAAAAAGAAGAAGAAGCAAAAACCAAAAAACCGAACCAAACCGAACCGAACCATTGACACCCCTAATTGCAAGGGCTTGTGGTCCTTCGCCCAAATTTGGTGAGGGCATTGAGGTCCTCACCTAGGCTCGAGGCGAGGGCGTTGTGACCCTCGCTTGTGACGCCGGCCACTAATGAGGCTGCGGACCAGCGGAGGGAAATAAAAGAAGAAGAAGAATGAAATAAAAGAAAAGGAGACAAATGAAAAAAAAAGGAAAAAAAATGAAAAGAAATGGAATTCATAAGAATTATTAAAAATTACAAAAATTGTCTAGGTGAGTGTTGGCAGCACTACATTGGATGACATGTGTTCATATTAGCGATTTCTAACCATAATTATATTGCCAAATTATCAAACAATTCAGTACTAAATTCAGTAAATTGAAATGTTAAGACTGAACTTGCACCTGAGCAATGAGTTTAAAATTTTTTTGGTAATTTTTCTTGTTTTAAGGAATTGTATCGGATTATTATTGTGTTTCATTACTTATTTTCTTAATATATGTCATTTGGCCAAAAATGAAAACGTACGTGAAGTTCTTAACATATTTTGATGATGCACTTTTCTCGAGTTTACTTTTGCTTTAAAGGTCTCCAATTAAATTAGCACACGGATTAGGGCTGGACATGATACTCCTTTGACTAACAAACAGACCGGATCTTTCTAGGTTCTAGATTCAATCATTAACTTAGGTTTGAGTCTTTCATTAACAACGTTGGACAAAGTTTGTCCAACTTTCGGTCACTGGAATGATATTTTTCTAGTCATGCAAAACCAAGGCAAAAAGACAAGAAAAATGGTTTAAAAAGTTCTAAATCTATAATACTTTTGTCAATTTAGTTCTAAACGTTTTAAATGTAACTACTAAATTCTAAATTTTTTCAAATTTTGCTAATTGAATCCATCCGGTTAATTTTGATCTGAAATTGCTAACGTAGATGCTTGCTGTCCTACGTGACGCGATGAACACTAACGTGGATAATTTTAAATAATATTTTTTTGAATTTATTATTATTATTTTTTTGTTTTCTTCTATTTCCCTTCTCTCTTTTTTCTCCCATTTCTCTTCATTTCTCCTTTTCCCCCTTCTTCCCTCTACTGGCCATCACTAGGCTTCATTAATGACTAGTGGAGGACATCGGCCTTAAGCAAGGGCCACCCTGACTTGATTTGGCAAAGGGCTACCCTTGCTAGCCTAGGGGAAGGTGGTCCTTGCCAACCTAATCCTGAGCATCACTCACTTGAGGCCAGTCAGGGTGGCCCTCACCTAAGGCTAGCGTAGAGAAGAAGGAAAATGAAAAAGAAAAAAGAAAAGAAAAAAGAACAGAAATGGAAAAAGAAAAGAAGGCAAATAGAAGAAAAGAAAAAAATAGGAAAAAATAATTTTTTATAAAAAATCTATAAAATATTAAAATATTATTGAAAATTGTCTATGCCAATGTCAACTACTTCTTGTAGGGCAACATTACTAAAGTTAGTGATTTCTGACTAAAATTGATCGGATGAACTTAATTGATACAATTTTCTCTAAGAAGCCATAATATGATGTTAGGACTTGAGAGAGTAACCAAAAAGGATTTCCCCATGGGATACATATGATTGTTAATCCATGCTCATCAAAAGCATAAGCTTTCTTCACATTACTAATCGAAAAAGAAGAAGATATCGAGAATGGCCAAAGTGTAAGTGAGCTTATTGGTGGAAGCCAGTCGGGCAACTTTGAACGAGCCAATCGCTCAGGGAACCCATTATATGTTCAAGAAGGACCAATCTTTAGGAACTACAGAAGCCATCCATGCCTATGGTGTTGGGTATGGGGTTTCGTTCACACCAAACCCATCATCCACTAGTAATGCTCTCTCGAGAGTTTTCCCGATGCTATTACTAAAGTGGAGAAGATAGAAAGATATGATTGGGGGTTTTATTGGCGAAATCCTCCACAAGTATTAAGTCGGCCATTATTGAAATTTGGTGTGGTATGGGTCTCGCTGTCTCCTTTTCCTGTGCGGGTCCTCCCCAGATTTTTTTTTTTTCCATCGGGAAAATGCATTGTGAGGTGGGGCGATCCCTATGCCCCTTAGGGCCAATGTAGCTGGACACAAGCATGACATGTTGCCTTGTTTCCTGGTACTGGTAGTTGCCCACGGATGATCTCTTGATGAGGAAGGGATAGCAATTAGGTGCGGCAGCCGTTCTTTTAGGGTCGTGTTTCTCGTTTGAACAGGGACGTGTTTCTGCTTAGGAGCGATATAGGCCATTGTCGTCCGAAGATAATTTTTCTAGTGGGGTCGTAAGCGTGCATGTCCACTGCCTAACGATGCTTTTAGAATTCTCGATGAAGATCTCATGTTCTCTCCGAACTGGCTTTTCAAGAAAGTCTCCTTCCTTTCTTTGGGTTCTAATGTTGAACCTGATAGGAAGGGGATAATCCCATGGTTATAGTAAGTCGGCAAGGAGTGGATCTAGGGTTCGATTTTTCGAGGGCCGACACGCTACAAAACAGAGATGATGGAATTCAAGAGTATGATGAATATGAAAAATAAGTCCAAAAAGGTCAATTATCAACGTCGCATATAAGTATGAAAGTGATTGATTTTCCTTTATTTAGTTGAGAGCCTAAAAATGAGAGGAAGTAGTTTTCTACCATTTTGGTTTTATTTTAAAAAATAGAATAAATTATGTGATGCTATTAAACTACATCAAGGAGATTGTAGATTATAAAATGAAATACGAAGCTATGAATTCATTTTTTGTTGAATCCATAATAGTTGTTATGGAGAATTTCGGGTGAATGATAAAAGGTTGATGAATTTCGAGTGAAACACTTTTAAAAAGCAAATAGGGAAAAAAGAAATTGGGAAGTCTAGTATTCATAAGCATAAACATACATGAAAGTATTCAATTATTCATTCTTTTTCTTTGGTTTCGAAATTACGGGAAAATTATCCAAAACGAATGAAACTTATTGTGTGGTGGCTAATTAAGTCTTAAACATTTTCAATTATGGCAATTTAATCCTAGACCTTTTGACAATTTGCCAATTTAATCTTAAATCTTTCAATTGTGTCAATTTAATCCTAAATCTTTTGATAATTTGTCAATTTAGTCTTAAAATCTTTTGACAAATTATCAATAGAGTCATTTTGGCCAATTATCCAAATAATATGTCGAAGACTAAATTGATAAATTTTCAAAAGATTCAATAATAAATTGATATAATTAAAAGGTATAGGATTAAATTGACATATCTTCAAAAGCCATGAAATAAAGTTTTAAGAGGGAAAGCCATAGATTGAAAGTATGATGTTATAATGAACAAGACTTGTCCATTTATCAATAAGAAGTAGAGAAAATTAATTCTGGAAGCTAGTAATGATGGGTGAGATAGAGAGGGGGACTGGAGTTGGGGCCATAAACAATGTCACCATCGCGGGCTGGATGCCAGAGCTAATGACTAGTAGGAGACAGGTTGGGTGATGAGAAAGATTGGGAATTTTGAACTTTGGGTTCCTTTTATTTTTTTCTCAATTTGGGAATTAAACCTTCCTATGTGATTATAGTAACCGGTAAGACTATCATGACTAAAGAATTAGTGATAGCCCATCCATGCATTTAGAGGGGTTACTGCATGTAGAGATGATTCAAATATTATCAAATTGGGTCATGAATGACCTGACAACCACAATATTAATAGCTAAGAAAAAAATCTAATGCACTAGTAGCGACTGAGTGTGGAGGGGCTCGCATGCTCTTGTCGGCTCTTACTATCACGAGTCTTTTTTAGGTCAAGAAAGAATATATTCATAATGACATTTCCCAACAAGGAGATGGCCAACGGCCCTATGCAAAACGGGTGCACTATATCACTGTGCATTGAACGTGAATTGGAAACAAAGCCTAAGAAACACCAGAAGGATCAAAGCCAGTGTAGTAAGCTATAAAATGAAATTACAACACTAAGTAAAGGCAAATGGAGTAACTATCAAGAAATGAAAACCCTCCAAGCATTGTCTGGGACATGATCGACCGACTTATGCAGCAATCCAACTTCATAGGTCCAATTTTGAATAATAATACATCTTTTGTGCGGAATTCGTCTGATGGTGCCGATGGAGTCTTGTTAACGAGAGCGCTAGCTGAACATTTGTTGGCCATATTCATTTTCGCCGCAGTGATTACACATAGTTCGAGATGATTATCGGGCGGGCTCAAATTGGGCCGAAGGACGGGCCTAATGTATTGCCTAACCCGCCCATGACATATATTTTGCGTAAAAAGATTCAGGCCAGACCGGACTAGGCTCGGACCTAAGTGGGCCAGGCTTTCTCATACGAGCCATTGCTCAAGGCCGCACACTTGCCTTTCGGGCTTGGGATAAGTGGGCTGCCGACCGTTGATCAGTTGCACACGTGACGTGTACGAGAGAGATGGTGCGTTGAAAAACGACAAACTTTCCTTATTTTGGGTTTTGTCAGTGCCCTTGGATCATTTTATTGCCAAGACTTGTAACATCATTAGTGCGAGAACACAAGTGACTAATTTTTATTTTATTTTATATATTTTCGAAAGAAAAACACGATATCATCCCAACCAATCAAAGTCAAGACCAAGTGGTCAAAGAGGTTTAACTAAGATAGAAGGAATGTGTTGTTATAAGTTTAAAGTAGCAAAGCTTAATTAAGGGTGTTTTTGCCTCGTAAAAAATGAATGATTTAAAAAATATTTTTCAAAAAATAATAACTAGTTTAAAAAAATGAATGAATAAAAAATACTTTCACTATCTATGAAAATGTTTAGATGTATATTGTTGTTAATAATGAAAACATCTCTAATGGAATAATCATTTTAAGTGGTGCAAGTAATCATATTTATTTATTTACTGAGAAATAAACGTAGTGTAACTATTGGTGTTAAATTATTGTCCCTTTGCACAAAACCAAAATAGAACGCTTGCAAATCTGCTGCAATTGAGGAGCCGCCGCAGCATTCGTCCCTGCCACCATTGTTGATGTCCACCGCCACAGCCTCCGTCTTCGCCATGGTTGCTGTGGCCAATGGCGAATTCGCTCCGTTGGTCTTTGTCCCTATAGTCGTCATCGCTCTATATCCCCCGTCACTCTTTCTATATTTTCTGTCCAGTTGGCGGAGCTTGACGCAGTATCGTGCTAAAATCGGTCGGCGACTCTGAGTTATGGACACTGGCGTCGAGCTATCCCTCTTCTTTGTTCTTGCCGTTAAGCCTAAGCCTCGACCTTCCACCATATCTGGCAACCAGGGCTCGTCCATGAACGTTGAGATCTTGGCCTGTGACCATGGACGAGCTGCCAAGAAGGGGCGACAAGGGGCGACCACTGCAAGTGCAGGAAAAGCAAAAGAAATAACAGGAGGTCGAGGACACAGGAGAGGTGATGGCGTGGAAGACGATGGGCAGAGATGGCTTTGGCTGGTCGCGCAGCCTGAGGAGTGCCGGTGTCTGGTCTTAGGCACAGCATCGACGACTTCACCAGCAGCAACGTCTCGTTTGGCTCGAGTCCCGTCCTGACGAAATCATAGCATTGAAGCAATATGGAACCCACCCCAAAGTCTTAACAAGAACATTATATGTTATTTGATGATGATGTGTGAAGTTGATCCTGTTTGAAATGGCTAAAATGAAAGTTTCATCCCTTTTGCTCTACCATCCATAAATTTAAAATGACTTGGGAGCATCAAATTCTATAAAAAACCACTCGACGTTTATGCAAGCGAACCTCAAGTGCGTTTAAAAGCCTACGGCTTTTTATCAAAGGTAGTGAACCTTAAAGCCTTCGATTTTATATCCCATTCATTGGCAATGAACTTTCAAGTTTTCCTTTTTATACTTGATTAGTGGAGTATTCCTAGATCCCTTTGTGGTGAACACCGCAAACATATCAAACACTTCCCAATTCATTCAGCAACTTCATCCACACTCACCAAGCATCACACAATCCATTGGTTTGAAGGAACAGCAAAGTTACAACACCAACATAATTGAAACTCGTAGTCAGAAGTTCAGATAAAAATTTGTACTACATTATTTTTCACCAGCTTTCCAGAATATCTACAGATCAATACTGCATCCCGATGCAGTAATCCGAACGGTTGATATGAAGTTGAGGCTGCAAAGCCGATGGACTTTAGGGGGCCTGCAATTCCCAGTAGCCCTTTCTGCGAGGATAAAAGTCACTTACATCCGTGCTAAGTGAAAAATAGAAGGTCAAGCGATGAAATTTAATGGAACCACAACATACAGAATTGCATGGAATGTAATGATCAAATAGATTTCAAGAACAAGGGGCAACTTGACCATCACATTCAACCCTAATGGGAGATTGACGTACAAAAATGCACATGGACAATCCAAAGTCATACGCAGCACAGCAACGTATGATTAGCAATTGCTGACAGTAGAAAGCAAGGTTTCAATCCTCTTCTCCATTGCCAACAGATTACTAACATTTGAAGAGCAGAAAATTACCTTCATGAGGCAAGTTCAGTCAAAGTTGTCAAGTTTGAGTGGTGAGATCTCATCGGCAACATCAAAGTGTCCTACCAAACGTGCAAAAAACAGCATTTTTTGTTCCAATGTGAATTTTTTACTTTCAGCCTGCAAAACATTGCATGTCATTTTCCTGCATTTCGCATAAAACAAATGACTTCTTTATGTACGACTCCAGACAAAAAATACCTTGCGAAAACCATGCTGCTCGCCTTCATATTCCACTAATGCAACAGGCAGACCTTTCTGCTTTAATGCCGCATAAATTTTGCGAGCCTGACCTGGCGGTACTACCTACAAGATGTAGTAGTTAATTGCCAAACCACCAAGCAGCAAAGTTGTTAAAATGCCAGAGACGTACAAAGTAAATCTGAAGGCCATTGACGACATCTACTGATCAATTGAAAAGAGAAAGTCGAACTCATCTGATGCTGTTTCGTAAATGGGGGGAAAAAAAGAGGACTGTCGTTTTGACACTTGACTTTTCCCCCCTTTTCTTTTCTTTAGTTTTTCTTTAATTTTTTGGAAGTAACAGGAGAGAGACAGGGGACCAATGGAAAGAGCATAACTTGCGTACCTTGTCTTCCAATCCTTGGAATAGAATTACGGGGCAAGAAAATTTCTCAACAAAGTTTATAGGTGATCTCTCGTAACAATCCTTGTCAGATCCTGTAGTGCAACGAATCGATGATCGTGATAAAGACTTATCTGAGGAGAGATGAAACACACAAGAAAGCTTATCTGAATTACCAATGAGGTTGCCAATGTAATGAGATTCAAATTTGGGCACTTCTGCCCTCAACATGTTCAAATCAGAAATCTGTTTGACAAAATAAGAGACAGAAAAATATTCTCTTTTAGCATTAAGAAAAATTCAATGCACAAATAGTAGAAATATAGAATGATTTTAATAAATGAATCTTTAGATGTACCATATGAAATGGGGAAATTTCAGTATCTAGAACACTACCTACGATGGATGCACAGTAACAAATTGTAATGAAACACGCCTTTCCATAGTTTATGAATCACAAAACTAACGTCCTTAACAGTTGGCTCTTGCTAGTAGACTTTTCAGTTGATCTATCCGATAGCAAGAAATAATGAAGATGCTATCTATCCTTCACTAGCAACAAGCAAGTCACCGAGAATGATCGATCACTATGTTGAGGCAATTAATCCCCAGAAACCAGAGCTCCTTTTTATGTTCGTGTGCTTTGTCAGTGTAAGATAAGAGTGACCTGCCTCTGGTGTCTCTCGTAGATAAGCCAGTTTCCTGATATTGTTGCTGATTGGTAAAAATTTAGCTATTTTGAAACTGACTACAAAGTAAATGAACTCACACCATAGAGGGAGGCTCCAGCTTTGAAAGTTTCCCTAAATGCTAGAGCAGCTAAGGTTGTATACCCACCAGCAGAGCCTCCAGTAATGCATAGACGAGTACCATCCACCTTTCCACTTTCCACCTGGATGATCAAAGCAACTTCACCATACTGAATAGTTCTAGTATTCTATTACCCAATAAGCACTAAAAGACAAATGAGTTGAAAGTCACCTACCAAAAATTTAGCACAACTACAACAGTCATCAACATCAACTATACCCCAGTGACCCAATAGCCGCTCCCTGAATTCTCTGCCATAACCTTGAAGAAAAGTTGTAACATCTTTCAGTAGCAATGAAGAAGATCAATCAAATGATGGGCCACATCGAGTAGTTTTTGCAGCCATTTATGTCAATTAAACTCCATGAGGATTTGGTGAGAATAAATCATAGGGCTGTCGAGATAGTAACAGTGGTTCATTATAAACAGGTTTTGCAGAAATCAAGAGATGATATGAAGCATAAAGTTCTCATATAGAGCAAACCAGTGCTTCCACCATAATTGACATCCACGAAGGCCCATCCTCTGCTAGTCCAGTACTGAAAACTCAGGTTTAAAACTCCTCGTGCTTCATCAGTAGGCCCTCCTGTGCAATTTTAAGCATGATTACATAAACAATCGTGAATAACCAGATCTATCTGATTAGGAATTGATGCGTGCCAATGCTGCTTGAAACAAAAAATTGCCAGTTACTCCCACTAATATTTTCTTTTAAAAAGGAGGGGGAGGGGGGGGGAGAGGGAGAGAAACCTAAGTTGTTCAAAACCATGCCCATAGTTTATGTCGAGGATATGTTTTAACACGCCCCCTTCAATGTATGTTAGACCTCAGATGAGAAAAATAACCAAATTAAACAGCAATCAGAGGATAAATGGGAGTAAAAACAGAATGGCAACAAGAGGAGTGCTGAGATTCGGACTTTTGACTTGAATCTCTGATGACAGGTTGAATAATCATTCCCCCCAGAAGCTTGAATTGTCAAGACACATGCCCCAAATGTATACCATGCATATATGTCAACAAAAGTGTCAAGCAATCATTGAATTCCATTCCGTGATGCATGACTAACATGGCAATACCGGTGCTAACAGGGGCAACACCGTGTGCAGTATACCATTTCGAAATAAAATTGAAAAAATATGTAACTCTAAAGTGGCTCCATCTTCATTCAGCATCAGTTATGTATGTACTGACTTGTTTTGTGCATCTATAGCATCTATCACTGATGCCAGATACTTGTTTAGTTTGAAAATTCACTAATGAATCATAGATTTATATCAAAATAAAGACTTGATTTGACAAGTAAGGTCAATTAATGATTATGGTGAATGTAAATACCAGTTTGGTGGTATGAAGTTCCCACGAAAGAATATAGAGTTGGCAAGGTGAATTCAAGTATGACAAGAACTGAGTTGCAATTTTTCAGGTACCATGGCTTTCTAACAGCAGCGGAGGCTTTTCTTCCAAACTAGCTTGATAATCATGATTAGATGGAGGATAGAAGTATGCATAAGCATTTTGACCAGGCACTTCAGTTGGAAATTCAATCAGCTCTGGCAAGCTGAAATATGACTCATACTTCAAATTGTCTGGTGAAGATGACCATATTATCTGAAAATCAATGCCTCCTGACTTTTCATCATTTAAAGTCACCTGCGAACCATGAACAAAACGAAATTATAACAACAATAGAGATAATGCTATTGTTACTGTCCACACTTCATCAACTATGAGGAGATTACTAAGGAAGAGTATTGCAAGCACCTTAGCCACAGATGATGGAAGTAGTCCTGATGCTCCCTCAACGTAAAGGCAATTACTCCCTGAAGTCTGCGAAACCAGAATGTGCACAATTTACCAATCCATCAGCTTGAAAAATAGCTAGTGACTCATAATGGAGATGGTATTGAACATACTATATCTTGTATGTCTGTGAATGGAATGTCAAGCAATGATAATGAGCTATGAAGAATGTCAACAATCGCAAGATAAGACCTTCCTCTCTGCCTGCAGGAAGATTTTAAATAGATTGGTAAGATACAATAATGTGCTATTAGGATAATGTTAAAACAGAAAAGAGGCTCACCTGTAGCTGCAAGCAATGAGGGTCTTCTGTTCGTCACTCTGGATAACTTCATCAGAGTTCAAACCAAAAATCCATGATGGCCTTGCAAACTCAGCATTTAATGGATAAAGAGGCAGGACCTCATTTGCAGACTCAATCTGTTGAATCATGAAGCACATCAAAGACATAAAGCAGTTCCTTTCTGACACCATGATCCATGGAGTCATGGTAATTTAAAGAGCTCACAAATGCAATAAGGTCTCAGTCACCTGCAGAAAACCTATAACTATAACTAACTCTCCTCATTCATAATTTTCACAGCGTGACATCCAAAGTCCACACTATTTGACTGACACAGTCTAAATCCTTGTGAAATGTGATATGGAAATTAAGGAGATTGACCAAACTTCCAGTATGATTCACTATTGGAAAAACCCACTCTGGCTTAATTACTGTGAGACATGCAATGAAGATGTAGAGTTTCAGAGAATAGTGCTATTAAAGCAGAGAAGAAAAGTGCTGCTAAGGGTATTCAAGTAATTTCACCATAAGATTGTACGCCCTAAATTCTTGCTATATATTAGGGTAATTGCTCTTGCAATTGTAACTGGAAACTTGATACTGACCCTAATAGTGAAAAGATCACTTAGTGCGGTACCATTGTTTTTCTCCACTATGATTTTGAAAGGGTTTTCCATGTGAAATTCTTGTCTTTTTCTATAATTTTTATCTTTTACATTTTGTGCTCCTAGCAACTAATACCAGAGCTTGGTTAGGCAAAAAAGCAGGAGTGACTAAGATAAACAAAGGTAAGGTGAAAATTGATTAGTTCAACAGTAAAGATTTTGGTTTCTAAAAGATGAAGATTGAGATTTGCTCTATCCAAAAAACTACATCAGCCTTTGATGGGAGAGAACCAGATTCAATCAAGAAGACTAGGAATTGTTAGATCAACAAGCTCTTCTTCGTGATTCATCTCATGTTGGTGGATCGGTTGCCTTCAACATTGCCAACAAAAAAACGATGGTGGAATTGATAAGGGCTTTGTCCAACATGTACGGAAAGCCCTTTGCGTCAAACAAGATTGTTCAATCAGAAGATGCACAAAGGTGCTTCCATGACATATTTCGTCAATGAATTCAACATTATCATTGAGTTTGGCAGATATCAAATTTGATGATAAGGTAAAAGCTTTGATTCTATTGTCTTCTCTCCTTGAAAGTTGGAGTACAAATGTGAATGTGGTGATAGTTCATCTAGTTAGAAGAAGTGAGAAGATGCAAGATTTGATTGTTAGTGAGGATATTCATAAAAGAGAGTTGGGTGAATCCTCGGGCATTGCCTTGAGTACTGAAGGAAGAGGGAGAAGTAATCAATGAGATCGGATCGAACCATGGTAGATTGAAGTCTAGAGGGATAAGAAAATGAAGACCTCATGGTGAAATAATCTACAAAAATTATGAAAAAAAGGTTATCTGAAATGAGATTGTAGAACTCTAAAGAAGAAAATTTGAATCGAAAGGAGGAGAAAGCAATCACTGCAACCTTAGAAGAGACACTTGTTTATGATGAAAATTTGAATCAAAAGGAGGAGAAAGCAATCACTGCAACCTTAAAAGAGACACTTGTTCATGATGCCTTAACTTTGATTGTTAAAAGTCCAATTGAGTCACGGATTAGACTCGGGTATGTCATTTCACTCTAGTTTGTTGTTGTTGGGAAGTTTAGAAATGTCATCTTGGTTATAATGGGTAAGGGTGATGTTAAAATAAAGGCAGTGAATGTATCAATTAGAGTTGCATGATGTTAGATATATTCCCAGCCTTAAGAGAAATTCAATCTCTATAAGTCAACAAGATAAACACGGGTTACAAAAAACTAATTTTAGGGATAGTTCAGGGAAGATTATTAAAGGTAATAGGAAGCAAAGTCAGGAACAAATACATGAGTGAAATCAATAGAGATATATTAGCAATTGTTGACTTGGAAGATGATTGTACATTGTGGCACCAAAGGCTTCAACAAAGGAGCAAATCAAAGGAAAAATCGTCTACTAAAGTCCATAGATATTAGTCTATGTGAGGATCGTTCTAAGCATGCAGATATGTGTTAATTTTTTGACAATTGAAAGAAAACCAAAGAGAGACAAGTTAGAGTTGGTGCATACAAATGTCTAAGAAGCTGACCCCTATCCCTTCCCTTGGAGGTTAAAGTAACCAAGTCACATTCACTAACAATGCCACGAGAGAGGTATGAGTTTATTTTTTTGAATAATGAATATGATGCGTTTGCTACTTTTAGAGATGGAAACCTCAAGTACATAAAGAGATTGGTTTGACAATTAAATGTCTATGGTCTGACAATAGTGGTTAAAAAGAGACCGATGATTAAATGGTAGCAAGGAGTTCAAGTAGTTTTATGTAGAGAATGGATTCAGGATGACAAGAATAGTTCCCATCACACCACAACATAGAGTTGTTGAGAGGATCAAGATAAATTTAAATGAGTGTACAAGAGGTATGAGAATACATCTAGTGTTACCCAAGACATTTTGGACAAATGCAGTTAACACAAGAACAAATTGGATTTTTAGTTCCACTTAATTTCAAACTACTAGAAGAATAATGGACCAAAAGAAAAGAGTGAATCTCGCGTTTGAAAACTTTTGTTGTGTTTTATATGTGCACACAGATTTTAAAAATAGAGACAAGCTTGAGGCAAAAGCTAGAAAATATTTTTCTATTGGATATGGTTTTGATTTTTTTGGTTATTGGTTTTAGAATGACCAAAATAGGAAAACAATAAGAATGAATGATGTTACATTCGATAAAAATATGTTGTACAAGGACAAATTTGTTGTAGAATCTAGTGTGAGGATACTGAGAGAGGAGATTAGAGAGATTGAATTGAAGGGGATTTTTAAAAGTGTTCTAATAAAAAATCCTAAAATTGTTGTTGTAGACTCTTGTCAAAAACCTGAACAAGAACTACCCACATCTAAACTCACTTTGAGATGATTTAGTAGAACATCTAAACATGTGCAAATGTATTTATTCATCTTTTGCAATATTTCTGCAAGTTAAAATTTAATAGGAGTTGACAATGTATGATGAGTTTGATTAACTCAAGTAGAATAAAATTTGGATGTTAACTTATTTACTAGATGGGAAGAAGGCATTGCAAGAAAATTGGGTATATGGGGTCAAAGGACCTAATGGTAATAAGAGGTCCGAAGTGAGGTTAGTAGTGAAATGTTTTTATAAAAGAATAAGGAATTGATTATACATAAATTCTCACTCTAGTTGTGAAGTTGACTATTATCAGGCTAGTGTTGAGTACTGTTGCCATTGAGAATTCATATCTAGAGCATTAGATGTAAGGCTTGCATTCCTCCATGAAGACTTAGAAAAGGACATCTTCAAGGTACAATCATAGATTTTTCGGGTTCCTAGCAAGGAAAACTATATCTGCTAGCTTAAGCCAAGTTTGTATCATTCAAAATAAGCTCATAAATAGTGGTACAAGAAATTTGACACATTTGCGGTAAAAGGTTCACTAGATGTGAAATGGATCATTGTTGCTATTTGAAGAAATTTGATAACCATTATATTATTTTGTTGTTATATGTGTACGATATGCTCATTGCAGGATTTAGCATGAGGGAAACCAATAAACAAAAGCAACTATTGTCAAAGGAGTTTGAAATGGACTTGGAGCAGCAAATCAAATTTCTTGGGATGAGGATCGTGCAAGATAGATTCTAAGGAATACTAAAGTAGTCTCAATAAATGTTGCATTGATTCGGAGTCTTGAATGCAAAACCCATAAGCACTCTTTAAGAAGTCACTTCAAGCTCTCCAAAAGTAGTCACCAAAGAGAGATGATGAGCGAGATTACATGGCTATGGTGCCTTATGCATCGGCCGTTGACCACTTTGATGCATCCTATGGTGAGTACTAAACTAGATATTGCTCATGCAATAAGAATTGTGAGTAGATATATGACTAATCTAGGAAAAGCATTGGAAAGCTATAAATTAAGATATCTAAGAGATACTTTAGTTATGTTACTTTTTTTATATGAAAAATAGTGTGACTTCACAAGGCTTTGTCAATAGAGATTGGTGATGACATGGACAGTAGGAAGATCACTTTGGGTTATGGTTTCACTATGAGTGGTACTGCAATTAGTTGGATGTCTAGACTTTAAAGTGTGTCCCTCTACCATTTAAGCAGAGCATGTTGCTATATTTGGAACTAGTAAGAAAGGATTTCGTTGAAGGATTTTTTGAAGGAGTTGTAGTGTCCTTTTCAATGACAGTCTTGCAGAAAATATGATATTTTACTCAAGGACAAAACATATTCGGTTGAAGTATCATCATATTCGTTCGTTAATAAATGATGGGACATCGTCATTGAAGAAGATCTTTGATGCGAGAATCTAGTAGATATATTAATCAAGGTTGTCACCATTGAGAAAATGAAACTGTACATTGGTTTGTGATGAGAAGGTGCTGCCACACTAGGACAATTTAGGTTACAAAGATGAGTGAAGATAATCAAAGACTATTGTCGGTGCAAAGATCGGCTTCAAAGTGGGAGATTGATGAAGATGTGAAGTCTGATAGAGGTAAGTAGAGAGGAAAGTATGATTGCTAATAGTATACATGTAAATATATGTTTTTGGCTCTTGTTATATATTATGGCAATCTCTCTTGTAGTTTTAACTTGAAACTTGATGCTAATTGTGAAGAGATTACCTAATACAACACTGTGATTTTTCCCTTTTCTTATTCAGATGGATTTTACCTGTAAAAATTCTCAAGTGTTTCATTCTTTGTCTATTCTCTTTAGTGTTTCACACTTGGTCACCATGAAAGATCTTCAATGGCTTGAAGCTTCTATAATATTTGGAGATTTCAAACTTGATACGCATAAATAGCACACAGGGTTTAGTGAGTTATACTTACCCACTTATAGAGATTCCAAAAACCATCTTGTCTATCAGTAATGAAAAATAGTTCACCTGCATGTGTTCAAAGTAGTATGTAACGTCTGCCAGAATTTCAAGCCACTTAACTTTGACACTTCTTCTTAGGTTCTCAATGAAATATTACATATCCAGAGCCCCTACAGTGAAATAGATTTAGCATGCCTCCGAACTCAATTATTCAAGTAGAGTGGAAAGGAAGAAAAATCACAAACATGTAAAAATAAATCATTAGTAAGCAAGACATACTAGAGGACCCCAGATGCATATCTTAGATAATAAATATTTAAGGGACAACATTAAAATTCGAATGAAAAGAACTAGGAACTTCATCCTTTCAGCACATCATAAATAAGACTGACATTCTCAGATCATCACAAAAGCAACACAACAAACAAATTAATTAGACATGTTATTCAAGCAGATTAGCTAGAATTGAAAATAGGCCATTTACATTCAACGATTATTTTGGGGGATCAGGCTACTTTTTTTGTTCATTAACATCACGATAATATTGCAATCTTATATTTCGTCAGCGTTGAAGATCATCAGGTGAAAAAGGAACTTGTATCATTAAATGACTATTCAGGTTGCAGCAATTCCAAATTTTAAATTGAAAGCCAAAACGTAGAAGTACCTTTTGGAGACCATTTAGGTTCAGTTGGTGACTCAACATGTTTAGGATCATGACCAGCAACACAGATACTCTTATAAATATCTCTGCATGGGAGTATTAAGAAATTCAATGCACAAGAAAATGGCTTGACTATAGAACATAGACAAAATATAAAAAAAGGTTAAAAGTGTCTTAAAAATCACATGAAGAGTTGATCAGACAAAGTGACTGGAAAATGCAAATAAGTACTGGATCACAAGTTGCAACTCACTTGGCTCACAGCTCGCCATTAGTCACGGCTGTTCTAGGCTAAGGTAAGAAGTTCAATGTGCAGGATGAGATGTAAAGTTTCATGATCATTCAAATCTCAACACCATGGTTACAGATGGTGATTACAATTAGTTCTATGTATTAAAAAATAAGATAACAAAGTGACAGAAAATGTGCTCAGGTCTCTAAACATCAACATTACCAGAAAAGAATATGTTCTGACATTTGATATATTACAAAGTTATCTCAAACTACATGAATGAAGTACTATAATAGTGCACAATGTCACATGGAAATGTCAGGTTCAAGGGGACTCCCTTGTTAGCATGTATTCGTTTGAACCCTTATCTGTCTTACAAGTGAAAGAATTGTTGCAACAGAATCTAAGATTTGTTGGCAATAAGAAAATGCAAGTGACAATGGCTTTGTTAATGGACATGAGAATGTTTAAAAAAGAACATCAATCTACATACCCAGCCTCTGAGATGTACCCAACCCAGAGTTCTGCTTTATCCCATGGCATATTGGGATGACCCCACTCGATCCATGCTATCTTTTCACCCTTTGGATCCATCCGTGGAAAAGCATATAAATCATTGCCACTGATTAATGTCTTGGGCTCTAAATTCCACCCAATTATGCAAAAAAAAAAAAAAAAAGAAGGGAAAAAAGAAAGATAAAGAAATCACTAGGTTTCATGTATTGTAGTGAACAAATTAATGTAGCAAATAAGTAATCTGGCACGTCCAGCAATTATTTACCCTGTATATCCTTCTCACCAAGGTCAATAGCTACAACTGTAGTGGTTGGATTCAAACTGCTGTCACGCCGATCTATATCCATATAAAAGCAATCGGGTAAGTTCCTGTTGTATATAGTCCCCAGAAAATATGAGCAACAAAATAAGCTCCTTCAAAGAGTAGTTACCTTCCCTTACGGCGATATAACGGCCAAATTTACTATCGAAAACTCCATCTACATAACAAACTGAAGGCCCGCCATAGTCTGGTGTAATTGGCAATGGAGGAGAATCTGTAGGAGATACAAAGTAACCACAGAGAATTGTGATGCTCATTGATGAATGCCATATTGCTCTACAAAAACTTCGATAAAACACGAGGCTTCACTAAGCAAAACATGAATTAGGAAAATTCAAGTGGCCTCCTCAATTCCGAGCTACAACATTTCATAGCGAGTTTGGTTTGGTCAGAGTCACTTCTTACCATAACCGTATTCTATAGACTAAGGAGAATTGAAATAGGAAAGGAAGTTTACCACTACATTTCTAAAGAGACATATTCTATGCTTCAAGTTCAGTCCTTTTTACCCTCTGGTCATATCTCAACTGTCTACCATTTAGAAGGATCTAAGCATGGAGCTACCAAATCCACTTGTAAACTTCTTCGGGAAGAGACTGAAGATTACAATTTAAAATCCTAAAGGAAGCAGACCTTCAACATGCCCTACTGAAGCTACTGAGCTTACCTTTTAAGTGTAAGGATTGCTTGTACAACCTCTGATCCTCGTAATTCGGGAAAACAAGGGTATCCCCTGAAATGCTAAAAGTACATCCGCCATACTTCTGACACAGGGTCCTCACCGAAAACTCTTTCGGAGTGATGTCAACCGGTTCATCTCCGGGTTTTTCCGGTTCTTTCACAAGAACAGAGCGTCTGATATAGCCAATATAACCATCCATAAGTCAGTGCAGTCCCGGAAATTCTCGGACTCATTCATTTGAAAAACATAAAGATTACACATTTACGGAAGCGTCATTTCAGCACCATTCGCAGTACCCAGAAACTCAATATTGCCTGAATACTCTGTTTAATTAGTTTTTTTTTTTGGTAAGAGTACTCTGTTTAATTAGTTTATCCTAAAGAAAATGGTAAGTGAAGTTACATACCCGGATTCGTTGGGACGGGACTCGAGCCAGACGAGGCGGCCGTCGCCATCGACCGCAATGCCACCAAGGCTTTTGGAGGCTTCGGAGACGACGTCTGCGGTGATGGGGGACTTCCAAGAGCCATACGGAGCTGTGACTCTCTGTCTCTCAGCAGTTGTTCCTGAGGACGGCGGTGGAGAAGCCATGGTCTTGTGCTTCCCGGGCTGCGGTTCGACGGACGACGACTGGGCGACGAGGATTCGAGCGAGACGATCGAACTTGGACTCTTGGGGAAGAGCAGAGGAGAACAGAGAGGGAAAGTGGGTATGGGTGCAAGACGTTTGAATAAGATAACAGTTGATCGTTGAATTTCAGAGCGTGGGTTTCCGGTCCGAAGATTGATTGTTGGCGTTTTCCAAAGAAAATCTTTGATTCAAGATAGGCCCACAGAATAAGAAAAAAATAAGATGCAATCAAATGAAGAACTACTGAAGCACGAAAGCATAAAAAAATCAATGGTCAGCCACGTGAACTCAAGAACGAAAATTTCTATTTGAAGACCTCACTAAATGCCAGCAGGCACATGGAATTGAAAAGATTTTGGTCACCTTAAAAAATTTCGTCTCCATTAAATACTTTTAAGTTTGTCTTGTAGCATATATAGGTGCAACAGTTTTCGAACCGGAAAACGAACGTTGTAAGCAAGCCATGGAGCTTCGGGAATATAAAGAGTAGTAAGAGCCATTTGCGTTTCAACAAGTTCTCCCTCCGGTCTCTATTCGTACTCTTGTTCCAAATTTTGGAAAGTTACCATTGGTTCCGACGCGAGAGCTAATTGGCTCAACAGTCAACGCCAACCTTAATTTGGTTTAGTACCTAATCACAAATGCTAAACAACTTTTGGTTGACAAGTAATATCCTGATGCAACGGACGCGGCTTCACCGTGTAGTAAAGATTTCGATGATAGACCTATATCAATATTTTCGAGAACCGATACCGAATATAACTTTGTATAGGCTATGTCAATTATATGTTGAAGACTAAATTGATAAATTTTCAAAAGATTCAATAATAAATTGATATAAGTTGAAAGTTATAGGATTAAATTGATAAATCTTAAAAAACGTTTAGGACTAAATTAGTATAATTGAAAGATTTATAGTTAAATTGATTGCTATATAATAAATTTAGGATATTTTTAGATAATAATCCTTAAAACCACCGTTGGGAAGAAATGAAGTGATAAGTTCAATCACTTTCACATTTTAACAAATTCCTTTTGTGCTCTCCCGTTCAAAAACACGAAATAAAGTTTTAAGAGGGAAAGCGATAGATTGAAAGTACGATGTTATAATGAACGAGACTTGTCGATTTATCAATAAGAAGTAGAGAAATTAATTCTGGAAGCTAGTAAGGATGAGTGAGATAGAGAGAGGGGGATTGGAGTTGGGGCCATAACCAATGTCACCGTTGCGGGTTGGATGCCAGAGCAAATGACTAGTAGGAAATAGGTTGGGTGATGAGAAAGATTGGGAATTTTGAACTTTAGGTTCTTTTTATTTTTTTTCTCAATTTGGGATTAAACCTTCCTATGTGATTATAGTGACTGGTAAGACTATCATGACTAAAGAATTAGTGATAGCCCATCCATGCATTTAGAGGGGTTATTGCATGTAGAGATGATTTGATTATTATCAAATTGGGTCATGAATGACCTGACAACCATGATATTAATAGCTAAGAAAAAATCTAATGCACTAGTAGCGACTGAGTGTGGAGGGGTTCGCATGTTCTTGTTGGCTCTTACTATCACGAGTCTTTTGCTAGGTCAAGAAACAACATATTCATGATGACATTTCCCAACAAGGAGATGGCCAATGGCCCTATACAAAACGGGCGCACTACATCACTATGCATTGAACGTGAATTGGAAACAAAGCCTAAGAAACACCAGAAGGATCAAAGCCAGTGTAGTAAGCTACAAAATGAAATTTACAACACTAAGAAAAGGCAAATGGAGTAACTATTTAGAAATGAAAACCCTCCAGGCTTTGTCTGGGACATGATCGACTGACTTATGCAGCAATCCAACTTCATAGGTCCAATTTTGAATAATAATACATCTTTCGTGCGGAATTTGTCCGATAGTGCCGTTGGGGCCGTTGGGGTCTTGTTAACGAGAGCGCTAGCTGAACATTTGTTGGCCATATTCATTTTCGCCACATTGATTATACATAGTTCAAGGTGATTATCGGGCGGGCTCGAATTGGGCCGAAGGACGGGCCTAATGTATTGCCCAAACCCGCCCAGGGCACAAATTTTGCGTAAAAAGATTCAGGCCAGACCGGACTAGGCCTGGACCTAAGCGGGCCAGGCTTTCTCATACGAGCCATTGCTCAAGGGCACACACTTGCCTTTCGGGCCTGGGATAAGTGGGCTGCCGACCGTTGATCAGCTGCACACATGACGTGTACGAGAGAGACGGTGCGTTGAAAAACGACAAACTTTCCTTATTTTGGGTTTTGTCAGTGCCCTTGGATCATTTTATTGTCAGTGCCCTTTGATCATTTTATTGCCAAGACTTGTAACATCATTAGTGCGAGAACACAAGTGACTAATTTTTATTTTATTTTATATATTTTCGAAAGAAAAACACGATATCATCCCAACCAATTAAAGTCAAGACCAAGTTGTCAAAATTGGTCAAAGAGGTTTAACTAAGATAGAAGGAATGGGCTGTTATAAGTTTAAAGCAGCAAAGCTTAATTAATGATGTTTTTGTTTCGTAAAAACTAAATGATTTAAAAAATATTTTCCTAAAAATAATTACTAATTTTAAAAAATAATTGAATAAAAAATACTTTCACTATCTATGAAAATGTTTAGATGTATATTGTTGTCAATAATAAAAACATCTCTAATAGAATAATCATTCTAAGCGTTGCAAACAATTGTACTTATTTATTTACAGCGAAAAAACGTAGCCTAACTATTGGTGTTAAACTATTATCCCTTTGCACAAAACCAAAATAGAACGCTGGCAAATCTTCTGCAACCGAGGAGCCGCCGCAGCATTCATCCCTGCCACCATTGTTGATGTCCACTGCCACAGCCTCCGTCTTCGCCATGGTTGCCGTGGCCAATGGCGAGTTCGCTCCCTCGGTCTTTGTCCCTATAGTCGTCATCGCTCTATATCCCCCGTCACTCTTTCTATATTTTCTGTCCAGTTGGCGGTGCTTGACGCTGTATCGAGCTAAAATCGGTCGGCGACTCTGAGTTATGGTCACTGGCGTCGAGCTATCCCTCTTCTCTGTTCTTGCCGTTAAGCCTAAGCCTAAGCCTCGACCTTCCACCATATCTAGCAACCAGGGCTCGTCCATGAACGTTGAGATCTCTGCCTGTGACCATGGACGAGCTGCCAAGAAGGGGCGACCACTGCAAGTGCAGGAAAAGCAAAAGAAATAACAGGAGGTCGAGGACACAGGAGATGTGATGGCGTGGAAGACGATGGGCAGAGATGGCTGCGGCTGGTCGTGCAGCCTGAGGAGTGACGGTGTTTGGTCTTAGGCACAGCATCGACGACTTCACCAGCAGCAACGTCTCGTTTGGTTCGAGTCCCGTCCTAACGAATCATAGCATTGAAGCAATATGGAACCCACCCCAAAGTCTTAACAAGAATATTATGTTATTTGATGATGATGTGTGAAGTTGATCCTGTCTGAAATGGCCAAAATGAAAGTTTCATCCCTTTTGCTCTACCATCCAGAAATTTAAAATGACTTGGGACCATCAAATTCTATTAAAAACCAGTTGAAGTTTATGCAGGCGAACCTCAAGTGCGTTTAAAAGCCTTCGGCTTTTTATCAAAGGTAGTGAACCTTAAAGCCTTCGATTTTATATCCCATTCATTGGCAATGAACTTTCAAGTTTTCTTTTTTATCCTTGATTAGTGGAGTATTCCTAAATCCCTTTGTGGTGAACACCGCAAACATATCAAACACTTTCAAATTCATTCAGCAACTTCATCCACACTCACCAAGCATCACACAATCCATTGGTTTGAAGGAACAGCAAAGTTACAACACCGACATTATTGAAACTCATAGTCGGAAGTTCAGATAAAAATTTGTACTACATTATTTTTCACCAGCTTTCCAGAATATCTACAGATTGATACCGCATCCCGATGCAGTAATCCGAACGGTTGATATGAAGTTGAGGCTGCAAAGCCGACGGACTTTAGGGGGCCTGCAATTCCCAGTAGCCCTTTCTGCGAGGATGAAAGTCACTTACATCCGTGCTAAGCGAAAAATAGAAGGTCAAGTGATGAAATTTAATGGAACCACAACATACAGAATTGCACTGGAATGTGACGATCAAATAGATTTCAAGAACAAGGGGCAACTTGACCATCACATTCAACCCTAACAGGCGATTGACGTACAAAAATGCACATGGACAATCCAAAGTCATACGCAACACAGAACCGTATGATTAACAATTGCTGACAGTAGAAAGCAAGGTTTCAATCCTCTTCTCCATTGAGAACAGATTACTAACATTTGAAGAGCAGAAAATTACCTTCACGAGGCAAGTTCAGTCAAAGTTGTCGATTTTGAGTGGTGCGATCTCATCGGCAACATCAAAGTGTCCTACCAAACGTGCAAAAAACAGCATTTGTTGTTCCAATGTGAATTTTATACTTTCAGCCTGCAAAAACTTGCATGTCAATTTCCTGCATTTCTCATACAACAAATGACTTCTTTATGTACGACTCCAGACAAAAAATACCTTGCGAAAACCATGCTGCTCGCCTTCATATTCCACTAATGCAACAGGCAGACCTTTCTGCTTTAATGCCGCATAAATTTTGCGAGCCTGACCTGGCGGTACTACCTACAAGATGTAGTAGATAATTGCCAAACCACCAAGCAGCAAAGTTGTTAAAATGCCAGAGACGTACAAAGTAAATCTGAAGGCCATTGACAACATCTACTTATCAATTGAAAAGAGAAAGTCGAACTCATCTGATGCTGTTTCATAAATGGGGGGGAAAAAAAGAGGACTGTCGTTTTGACACTCGACTTTTCCCCCCTTTTCTTTTCTTTAGTTTTTCTTGAATTTTTTGGAAGTAACAGGAGAGAGGCAGGGGACCATTGGAAAGAGCATGACTTGCGTACCTTGTCTTCCAATCCTTGGAATAGAATTATGGGGCAAGAAAATTTCTCAACAAAGTTTATAGGTGATCTCTCGTAATAATCCTTGTCAGATCCTGTAATGCAACAAACGGATGATCGTGATAAAGACTTATCTGAGGAGAAACACACAAGAAAGCTTATCTGAATTACCAACAAGGTTGTCAATGTAATGAGATTCAAATTTGGGCATTTCTGCTCTCAACATGTTCAGATCAGCAATCTGTTTGACAAAATAACAGACAGAAAAATATTCTCTTTTAGCATTGAGAAAATTCAATGCACAAGTAGTAGAAATATAGGATGATTTAATAAATGAATCTTTAGATGTACCATATGAAATGGGGAAATTTCAGTAACTAGAACACTAACTATGACGATGCACAGTAACAAACTGTAACGAAACACGCCTTTTCATAGTTTATGAATCACAAAACTAACGCCCTTAACAGTTGGCTCTTGCTAGTAGACATTCCAGTTGATCCATCCGATAGCAAGAAATAATGAAGATGCTTTCTATCATTCACTAGCAACAAGCAAGTCACCGAGAATGATTGATCACTATGTTGAGGCAATTAATCCCCAGAAACCAGAGCTCCTTTTTATGTTTGCGTGCTTTGTCAGTGTAAGATAAGAGTGACCTGCCTCTGGTGTCCCCATAGATAAGCCAGTTCCTGATATTGTTGCTGATTGGTAAAAATTTAGCTATTCCGAAACTGACTACAAAGTAAATGAACTCACACCATAGAGGGAGGCTCCAGCTTTGAAAGTTTCCCTAAATGCTAGAGCAGCTAAGGTTGTATACCCACCAGCAGAGCCTCCAGTAATGCATAGACGAGTACCATCCACCTTTCCACTTTCCACCTGGATGATCAAAGCAACTTCACCATACTGAATAGTTCTAGTATTCTATTACCCAATAAGCACTAACAGACAAATGAGTTGAAAGTCACCTACCAAAAATTTAGCACAACTACAACAGTCATCAACATCAACTATACCCCAGCGACCCAATAGCCGCTCCCTGAATTCTCTGCCATAACCTTGAAGAAAAGTTGTAACATCTTTCAGCAGCAATGAAGAAGATCAATCAAATGATGGGCCACATCGAGTAGTTTTTGCAGCCATTTATGTCAATTAAACTCCATGAGGATTTGGTGAGAATAAAGCACAGGGCTGTCGTGATAGTAATGGTGGTTCATTATAAACAGGTTTTGCAGAAATCAAGAGATGATATGAAGCATAAAGTTCTCATATAGAGTCAAACCAGTGCTTCCACCATAGTTGACATCCACAAAGGCCCATCCTCTGCTAGTCCAGTACTGAATACTCAGGTTTAAAACTCCTCGTGCTTCACTAGTAGGCCCTCCTGTGCAATTTTAAGCATGATTACATAAACACTCGTGAATAACCAGATCTATATGATTAGGAATTGATGCGTGCCAATGCTGCTTGAAACAAATAATTGCCAGTTACTCCCGCTAATCTTTTCTTTTAAAAGGGGGGTGGGGGAGAGGGAGAGAAACCTAAGTTGTTCAAAACCATGCCCATGGTTTATGTCGAGGATATGTTTTAACACACCCCCTTCAATGTATGTTAGACCTCAGATGTGAAAAATAACCAAATTAAACAGCAATCAGAGGATAAATGGGAGTTAAAAACAGAATGGCAACAAGAGGAGTGCCAAGATTTGGACTTTTGACTTGAATCTCTGTTAACAGGTTGAATAATCATTCCCCCAAAAGCTTGAATTGTCAAGACACCTACCCCAAATGTATACCATGCATATATGTCAACAAAAGTGTCAAGCAATCGTTGAATTCCATTCCGCAATGCATGACTAACATGGCAATACTGGTGCTAACAGGGGCAACACTGTGTGCAGTATACCATATCAAAATAGTATCAAAAAATTATGTGCCCCTACATTGGCTCCATCTTCATTCAGCATCAGTTGTATATGTACTGACTTGTTTTGTGCATCTATAGTATCTATCGTTGATGCCAGATACTTGTTTAGTTTGAAAATTCACTCATGAATCATAGATTTATATCAAAATAAAGACTTGATTTGACAAGTAAGGTCAATTGCTGACTATGGTGAATGTAAATACCAGTTTGGTGGTACAAAGTTTCCATGAAAGAATAGTTGGCAAGGTGAGTTCAAGTATGACAAGAACTGAGTTGCAATTTTCCAAGTACCATGGCTTTCTAACAGCAGCGGAGGCTTTTCTTCCGAACTAGCTTGATAATCGTGATTAGATGGAGGATAGAAGTATGCATAAGCATTTTGACCAGGAACTTCAGTTGGAAATTCAATCAGCTCTGGCAAGCTGAAATATGACTCGTACTTCAAACTGTTTGGTGAAGATGACCATATTATCTGAAAATCAATGGCTTCTGACTTTTCATCATTTAAAGTCACCTGCAATCCATGAACAAAACGGAATTATAACAACAATAGAGATTGTTACATTCCTTTTATAGATTAGTTTTTATTTTATTTTCTTAGCTTTATTTCCTTTTACATAATAAGGGCATTATGGTTATATACAATTTATGTTTAATATAAATATATCACAATGGGTGCAAGGCTTCTGACACACAGAAACCTAGAGCTCCTTTTTGGCTATACGATCTTTCTTCTTCTCTTCTCTTCTCCTCTCTATTTCTTCTCTCTTTCTTCTTCTCTCTTGATTTTCATAGTGGGTTCTCTAATCAGCTTAGTGACATGGTATCAGAGCGCTCTGACTACTTGATTCCTTGATCTGATTGTTGATTTGAGAGTCCCCTAATAATCCTTTCCTTCTCTAGTGCGCAGCCACCTAAAGCTGCAATTTTTATCTATTTTCTCACCAAATCTCATACATATATGATCAGTAGAAATTAGATTCTTTAGGTTCTATTTGTGACTATGGGTTACAACACTTACTGATCTGCGGATTCAAGAATCAAAGTACTTTGTCGATTGTGGCTGATTGGTATTACTGGATTTTCATCGAAGATGTGATTAATTGAATCAAGATTTCTGTTCAGATATTTTTTTTATACAGCAGCCTATATTTATGAGATTTCAACATCCCTTTGTTTAATTGATGAAGCCAATTGCACCTAATTATATGTTGGTATTGTTGTCTTATTCATTGCATTGAGGGCTCTCTTGATCTATGGTAGATATATTTTTGTATTGAAATTATCACCATGAGTGATACTAAGTCTTCCATAGACAATCTCAATGTTCTAATTACCACCATTAAATTAAATGGATCCTCCAATTACTTGTTATGGGCTCAAGTTGTGAAGGTCTATATTAATGCCAAAGGGAGACTCAATTATCTTACTTCAGACCCTTCTGCTGAAAACTCTAACGATTATAGTAGTTGGACGAGAGAGAATGATATACTTTTGGTGTGGTTATGGAATAGCATGGAACCATCTATTGCTGCTAATGTCATGTTTCACAAAACTACTAAAGGAGTGTGGGATGATCTTAAGGAGAGTTATTCACAAGACAGAAATATGTCTAGAGTCTATGAACTATATGAGAAGATCTTTAATTTTAAACAAGGGGAAAAGTCTCTTGGAGAGTATTATAGTGCTTTGAAAGGCATGTGGGAAGAACTCAATCTTTATCAGCCCATCACTACTAATCTTGAGACACTGAAGACACAACGCGTTGAATTTCAAGTGGCTAAGTTTTTATCCGGCTTGAATGCTGACTTGCAGCTTGTGAAAAGTCAACTTCTTGCTGGAAAGAGAGTTCCTTCTATGAATGAAGCATTTAGTAGGATTCAGCGCATTGTCCCTCCGTCTTCTACATCATCTAAAGACAATTCCACATTTGTGGCTAGTAGTGGTGGTCGTGGTCGTGGTGGATTTTCTAATAGAGGCCGTGGTGTAGGGGGAGTTCGTGGTCGTGGTGGTGGACATAGTGGACAAAGTTTTGATTGAGATAGCCATCAATGTATATACTGCGGCAAACCTGGTCATATTGTTGACACTTGTTGGGCCAAGCATGGCAAGCCTGAGTGGGCTCAGCGATTAGTTATTGCAAATGCTGCTATGTCTGAAGGAAGTGCTGGAAATATCTCTTTTGGCAATACAAATCCATCTATCCCAACTGGGGGTAGTTCTGCTGAGTCCTCGGCTCGGGATGATATGGTTACACAACTCATAAAGTGTGTCCAGCAACTAGAGGCTTCCAATTTTTCATCCACTGCCACTCTTGCACATACAAGTAACATGGCCCTTCTTTCTACTTTGTCTCCTCACACTTCTTGGGTCATTGATTCAGGAGCTTCTAGTCATATGACAGGTAAGCAAAACCTATTCTCTTCCCACAGTAACTTTAGTCCTTCATCTGAAGTTATTTTTGCTAATGGTTCCTCTACTCAAGTCATTAGATCAGGGGTTGTTCCACTTACATCTTCCTTGTCTTTGTCCTCTGTTTTACATGTTCCCCAACTTCCTTTGAATTTGTTATCTGTTAGTCAGTTAATTAAAATTCTTGGTTGTTCAGTTACATTTTACCTCTCTTATTGCATCTTTCAGGATCTTCAAACAAAGAAGAAGATTGGTGGAGGGCATGAACGTGATGGACTTTACTATTTGGATGGTGTCCCCACTGTTAATGCTAATGGTTTAGCTGCTAGTTCTAACAGAGATAATGCTATTGTTACTGTCCACACTTCATCAACTATGAAGAGATTACTAAGGAAGAGTATTGCAAGCACCTTAGCCACAGATGATGGAAGTAGTCCTGATGCTCCCTCAACGTAAAGGCAATTACTCCCTGAAGTCTGCGAAAGCAGAATGTGCACAATTTACCAATCCATCATCTTGAAAAATAGCTACAGCGACTCATCATGGAGATGGTATTGAACATACTATATCTTGTATGTCCGTGAATGGAATGTCAAGCAATGATAATGAGCTATGAAGAACATCAATAATTGCAAGATAAGACCTTCCACTCTGCCTGCAGGAAGATTTTAAATAGATTGATAAGATACAATAATGTGCTATTAGGATAATGTTAAAACAGAAAATAAGGCTCACCTGTAGCTGCAAGCGATGAGGGTCTTCTGTTCGTCACTCTGGATAACTTCATAAGAGTTCAAACCAAAAATCCATGATGGCCTTGCAAACTCGGCATTTAATGGATGAAGAGGCAGGACCTCATTCGCAGACTCAATCTGTTGAATCATGAAGCACAGCAAAGACATAAAGCAGTTCCTTTCCAACACCATGATCGATGGAGTTACGGCAGTTTAAAGAGCTCACATATGCAGTAAGGTCTCAGTCACTTGCAGAAAACCTATAACTATAACTAACTCTCCTCATTCATAATTTTCACAGTGTGACATCCAAAGTCTACACTATTTGACTGACACAGTCTAAATCCTTGTGAAATGTGATACGGAAATTAAGGAGATTGACCAAATTTCTAGTATGATTTACTATTGGAAAAACCCACTTTGGCTTGGTTATTGTGAGACATGTGATGAAGTTGTAGAGTTTTAGAGAATAGTAGTGAAAGGTTTTTAGCAAAAGAAAGGAATTGATTATACAAAGATTCTCACTCCGGTTGTGATGTTGACTGTTATCAGGCTAGTGTTGAGTATTGTTGCCATTGAGAATTCATATCTAGAGCATTAGATGTAAGGCTTGCATTCCTCCATGGAGACTTAGAGAAGGATATCTACAAGTTACAATCAAAGATTTTTCGGGTTCCTAGCAAGGAAAACTATGTCTGCAAGCTGAAGACAAGTTTGTATTGTTCAAAATAAGCTCCTAATCAGTGGTACAAGAAATTTGACGCATTTGTGGTAATAAATGTGAAATGGATCATTGTTGCTATTTGAAGAAATTCGATAACCATTGTATTATTTCGTTGTTATGTGTGTACGATATGCTCATTGCAAGATCTAGCATGAGGGAAACCAAAAAACAAAAACAACGATTGTCAAAGGAGTTTGAAATGGGCTTGGAGCAGCAAATCAAATTTCTTGGGATGAGGATCGTGCAAGATAGATTCTTAGGAATACTGAAGTATTCTCAATAAATGTTGCACTGATTCGGAGTCTTTAATGCAAAACTCATAAGCACTCCATTAAGAAGTCACCTCAAGCTCTCAAAAAAGAGTCACCAAAGAGAGATGATGAGTGAGATTACATGGCTAGGGTGCCTTATGCATCAGCCGTTGGCACTTTGATGTATTCTATGGTGAGTACTAGACCAGATATTGCTCATGCAGTAAGAATTGTGAGCAGATATATGCCTAATCTAGGAAAGCATTAGAAAGCTATAAAGTGGCTATTAAGATATCTAAGAGACATTTTAGGAATGTCACTTTTTTTTATGAAAAGCAGTGTGACTTTAGGAGGCTTTGTTGATGCAGAGATTGGTGGTGACATGGACAATAGAAAGTGCACTTTGGGTTATGGTTTCACTATGAATGTCACTGCAATTAGTTTGATGTCTAGACTTCAGAAGTGTGTCCCTCTCTACCACTAAAGTAGAGTATGTTGCTATATCTGTAACTAATAAGGAGAGGATTTCGTTGAAGGATTTTTTGAAGGAGATAGGTAGGGAGGAGGATTGCGGTGTCCTTTTCAATCACAGTAAGAGTGCTATTTGTCTTGCAGAAAATTTGATATTTCACTAAAAAAAAAACCACATTTGGTTGAAGTATCATCATATTCGTTCATTAATAGATGATGAGGCATCGTCATTGAAGAAGATCCTTGATGCAAGAATCCAGTAGATATATTAACCAAGGTTGTCACCGCTGAGAAAATGAAACTATGCATTGGTTAGTGATGAGAAGGTGCTGCCGCACTAGGACGATTTAGGTTACAAAGATGAGTGAAGATAATCAGAGATTATAGTCGTTGCAAAGATCAGCTTCAAAGTGGAAGATTGATGAAAATGTGAAGTCTGATAGAGGAAAGTGCTGTTAAGTAGAGAGGAAACTACGATTGCTAAGAGTATACATGTAAATTTCTCTATAACTTTATGTTTTCGGCTCCTGTTATATATTGTGGCAATCTCTCTTGTAGTTCTAACTTGAAACTTGACGCTAATTGTGAAGAGATTGTCTAGTACAACACTGTGATTTTTCCCTTTTCTTATTCAAATGGATTTTACCTGTAGAAATTCTAATGTTTCATTCTTAGACTATTCTCTTTGGTGTTTCACACTTGGTCACTATGAAAGATCTTCAAAGGCTTGAAGCTTCTATAATATCTGGAGATTTCAAACTTGATATGCATAAATAGCACGCAGGATTCAGTGACTTGTACTTACCCACTTATAGATATTCCAAAAACCATTCTGTCTATCAGTAATGAAAAATAGTTCACCTGCATGTGTTCAAAGTAGAATGTAACGTCTGCCACAATTTCAAGCCACTTAACTTTGACACTTCTTATGTTTTCAATGAAATCTAACATATATCCAGAGCTTCTACAGCGAAATAGATTCAGCATGCCTCCAAACTCAATAATTCAAGTAGAGTGGAAAGGAAGAAAAATCGCAAACGTGTAAAAATAAATCACTTGTAAGCAAGAGACATTCTAGAGGACCCCAAATGCATATCTTAGATAATACATATTTAGGGGACAACATGAAAACTCGAATGAAAAGAACTATGGAACTTCATCCTTTCAGCACATCATAAATAAGACTGACATTCTCAAATCATCACAAAAGCAACATAATAAACAAATTAATCAGGATGACCCTTACATGTTATTAAGGCAGATTAGCTAGAATTGAGAATAGGCCATTTACATTCAACAATTATTTTGGGGGATCAGGCTCCTTTTTTTGTTCATTCACATCATGATAATATTGCAATCTTTCATTTTGTCAGCATTGAAGATCATCAGGTGAAAAATGAACTTGTATCATTAAATGACTAATCAGGTTGCAGCAATTCCAAAATTTAAATTGAAAGCCAAAACATAGAAGTACCTTTTGGAGACCATTTAGGTTCAGTTGGTGACTCAACATGTTTAGGATCACGACCAGCAACACAGACACGCTTATAAATATCTCTGCATAGGAGTATTAAGAAATTCAATGCACAAGAAAATGGCTTGAATATAGCACATAGATAAAATATAAGGAAAGGTTAAAAGTGTCATAAAAATCACGCGAAGAGTTGATCAGACAAAGTGACTGGAAAATGCAAATAACTACTGGATCACAAGTCGCAACTCACTTGGCTCACAGCTCGCCATTAGCCACGGCTGTTCTAGGCTAAGGTAAGAAGTTCAATGTGCAGGATGAGATGTAAAGTTTCATGATCACTCAAATCTCAACACTGTGGTTACAGATGGTGATTACAGTTAGTTCTATATATTAAAAAATAAGATAACAAAGTGACTACAGTTAGTTCTATATATTAAAAAATAAGATAACAAAGTGACAGAAAATGTGCTTAGGTCTCTAAACATCAATATTACCTGAAAAGAATATGTTCTGACATTTGATATACTATAAAGTTATCTCAACCACATGAATGAAGTACTATAATAGTGCTCATAATGTCACATGGAAATGTCAGGTTCAAGGGGACTCCCTTGTTAGCATGTATTTGTTTAAACAACCCTTATCTGTCTTACAAGGGAAAGAATTGGTGCAACAGAATCTAAGATTTGTTGGCAATAAGAAAATGCAAGTGACAATGGCTTTGTTAATGGACATGAGAATGTTTAAAAAAGAACATCAATCTACATACCCAGCCTCCGAGATGTACCCAACCCAGAGTTCTGCTTTATCCCATGGCATATTGGGATGACCCCACTCGATCCATGCTATCTTTTCACCCTTTGGATCCATCCGTGGAAAAGCATAGAAATCATTGCCACTGATTAATGTCTTAGGCTCTAAATTCCACCCAATTATGCAAAAGCAAAATGAAGGGAAAAAAGAAAGAAAAAATAAATCACTAGGTTTCTGGTATTGTAGTGAACAAATTAATGTAGCAAATAACTAATCTGGCACGTTTAGCAATTATTTACCCTGTATATCCTTCTCACCAAGGCCAATAGCTACAACTGTAGTGGTTGGATTCAAACCGCTGTCACGCCGATCTATATCCATATAAAAGCAATCGGGTAAGTTCCTGTTGTATAGTCCCCAGAAAATGAGCAACAAAATAAGCTCCTTCAAAGAGTAGTTACCTTCCCTTACGGCGATATAATGGCCAAATTTACTATCAAAAGCTCCATCTGCATAACAAACTGAAGGCCCACCATAGTCTGGTGTAATTGGCAATGGAGGAGAATCTGTAGGAGATACAAAGTAATCACAGAATTGTGATGCTCATTGATGAATGCCATGTTGCTCTACAAACACTTCGATAAAACACAAGGCTTCACTAAGCAAAACATGAATTAGGAAAATTCAAGTGGCCTCCTCAATTCCGAGCTACAACATTTCATAGCGAGTTTGCTTCTGTCAGAGTCACTTCTTACCATAACCGTATTCTATAGACTAAGGAGAATTGAAATAGGAAAGGAAGTTTACCACAACATTTCTAAAGAGACATATTCTATGCTTCAAGTTCAGTCCTTTTTACCCTCTGGTCATATCTCAACATGTCTACCATCTAGAAGAATCTAAGCATGGAGCTACCAAATCCACTTGTAAACTTCTTCGTGAAGAGACTGAAGATTACAATTTAAAATCCTAAAGGAAGCAGACATTCAACATGCCCTACAGCAGCTACTGAGCTTACCTTTTAAGTGTAAGGACTGCTTGTACAGCCTCTGATCCTCGTAATTCGAGAAAACAAGAGTATCCCCTGAAATGCTAAAAGCACCTCCGCCATATTCCTGACACAGGGTCCTCACCGCAAACTCTTTCGGAGTGATGTCAACCGGTTCATCTCCTGGTTTTTCCGGTTCTTTCACAAGAACAGACCGTCTGATAGCCAATATAACCATCCATAAGTCAGTACAGTCCTGAAAATACTCGAGACTCATTCATTTGAAAAAACATAAAGATTACACATTTATGGAAGCGTTATTTTAGCACCATTCGCAGTACCCAGAAACTCAATATTGCCCGACTGGTCAGTTTAATTAGTTTATCCTAAAGAAAATGGTAAGTAAAGTTACATACCCGGATTCATTGGGACGGGACTCGAGCCAGACAAGACGGCCGTCGTCATCGACGGCGATGCCACCGAGGCTTTTGGAGGCGCCGGAGACGTCGTCCGCGGTGATGGGGGACTTCCAAGAACCATACGGAGCTGTGACTCTCTGTCTCTCAGCAGTTGTTCCTGAGGACGGCGGGGGACAAGCCATGGTCTTGTGCTTCCTGGGCTGCGGTTCGACGGACGACGACTGGGCGACGAGGAATCGAGCGAGACGATCGAAGCTGGACTCTTGGGGAAGAACAGAGGGGAACAGAGGGAAAGTGGGTATGGCAGCAAGACGTTCGGATAAGATAACAGTTGATAGTTGAATTTCAGAGCGTCGGTTTCCGGTCCGTAGATTGATTGTTGGCGTTTTCCAAAGGAAATCTTTGATTCAATATGCAATCAAATGAAGAACTACTGAAGCACGAAAGCATAAAAAAACAAATCAATAGGCGCAAGATTAATGGTGAGCCACGTGAACTCAAGAACGAAAATTTCTATTTGAAGACCTCACTAAATGCCAGCGGGCACATGAAAATGAAAAGATTGTGGGCATCTTAAAAAATTTCTTCTCCATTAAATACTTAAGTTTGTCTTGCAGCATATATAGGTGCAACAGTTTTCAAACCGGAAAACAACATTGTAAGCAAGCCATGGAGCTTCGGGAACATAAAGTTGTAGTAAGAGCCATTTGCGTTTCAACAACTTCTCCTTCCGGTCTCTATTCGTCCTCCTGTTCCAAATTTTCGAAAGTTACAATTGGTTCCGACGCGAGAGCTAATCGGCCCAACAGTCAACGCAACCTTAGTTTGGTTTAGTACCTAATCACAAATGCTCAACAACTTTTGGTTGACAAGTAATATCCCGATGCAATGTGACGCGGCTTCACCATGTAGTAAAGATTTCGACGCTAAACCTATGTCAATATTTTCGAGAACTGAGACCGAAAATGACTTTGTATAGGCTAGAAGAAAACCTGTCTTGTGATCCATAAGATAGAGTTCCATAAAGTAGAGTTATGATAATAATATTGATACGGTAAATTTGTTTATTCAATTAAAATCAAACGCTATGTCCCAGCCATTAATTACATCTAATTTTTAATTCAGGCTCACGAGAAGCATTGAGTTTTGTCAACTTCGGTAAATGAAAGAACAAATCGAGAATGGCCTAAGCAAACACTGAACGAACGAGCCAATCTGTTACACAGGCCTTGTACCGGTTCCAGAACGACCGGTCTTCAGGATCCCAGAAGTCGTCCATGCATGTGTGCTAGATATGCGGCTCCATTCATCTCAATCCCAGCATACACTAGCATAAGAGTTTCGCCCCAATAGATATGGGCTCTAATTTCTTCTTTCCTTTTGTGATCATTAAAGTGGATAGGTGACGAACTTGCTGCAGCCTGCTGTTAACAGTAGCTCTCCCTTTCTGCGATGATGAAAGCAGATCCGAATTGAGCTTTAGCGAAACATAGGTGGTCACGGAAAAAGGCATGAATCTCAATGGAACCAAAAAGTGCACAATTGCAGCTGGAATGTGATGATCAGATCAATTTCAAGAATGAGGGGCAATTCGACCATCATATTCAACCATAATGAGTAA
The DNA here is from genome assembly GCA_014182895.1 of Angophora floribunda. Taxonomy (NCBI): domain Eukaryota; kingdom Viridiplantae; phylum Streptophyta; class Magnoliopsida; order Myrtales; family Myrtaceae; genus Angophora; species Angophora floribunda. The sequence goes on from CM024710.1 coordinate 1,235,304, forward strand.
CTGATGCAATTGCATCTTCAAGTCGATTCTCATGCTTGGAATCTGGCCAATTAGAAAAGCAGGATGGACGTACAACGATGCACATTGACATTCCAAAGTCATGTGCCAGCCCAGTAACATGTGATTAACAATTGCAGACAGTGAAAGCAAGGTATTAATCCTCCTCTCAGATGCCAACAGATTTACTAACAATAGAAGAGCAGATCACTACCTTCATGAGACAAGCTTAGTCAAAGTTATCAATTTTGATTGGTGTGATCTCATCTGCAACATCAAAGTGTCCTACCAAACGTGCAAAAAACAGCATTTGTTGTTCCAATGTGAATTTGATATTTTCAGCCTGCCAAACATTGCACATCAATTTCCTGCATTGCACACACAACAAATGACATCTTTGTGTAAGACTCCCAAAGAACAATACCTTGCGAAAACCATGCTGCTCGCCTTCGTATTCCACTAATGCAACAGGCAGACCTTTCTGCTTCAATGCCGCATAAATTTTGCGCGCCTGATCCGGTGGAACCACCTGCAAGATGTAGCAGATAATTGCCAAACCGCCAAGCATCAAAGTTGTTAGAATGCCAGAGATGCAAAAAGCAATATCTGAAGGCCATTGATGAAATTTTATTTATCAATTGAAAAATAGTCAAACTCATTTGATGCAATTTCATAAATGAGGAAATTAAAAGAGGACCCTACATTTGACACTGGACTTTCTACACCTTCTTCATTCTTTACTTTTTCTTTGATTTTTGGGGAGTAAAAGGAGAGGGGCAGGGGACCATTGGAAAGTCCATGACTTGCGTACCTTGTCTTCCAACCCTTGGAATAGAATTATGGGGCAAGAAAATTTCTCAACAGAATTTATAGGCGATCTCTCGTAGTAATCCTTTTCAGATCCTGTAGTGCAGTGAATGGATAATCAGTATAAAGACTTATTTGAGAAGAGATGAAACATGCACCAAAGCTTATTTGAATTACCAACAAGGTTGTCAAGGTAATGAGATTCAAATTTGTGCGTTTCCGCTCTCAACATGTTCAAATCAGCTACCTGTTCATCAAAATAACCGACAGGAAAATACCCCTTGTCAACGTTGTGAACTGCATTGAAATTGCAGAAATTAATGATGAATTTATGAATGAATCTTTAGAAAATGGGAAAATTTAAGTATCCCAGATTCCAAGGAAAAACCAACTATGACCAATGCACAGTGCCAAATTGTAATGGATATACACATTTTGCTAGTTCATAAAATGCCTACACTAATGTTCTTAACAGTTGGCTCTTGCCAGTAGACTTTCCTGGAGATCCATTTGATAGCAAGATACGATGAAGATGCTATATATCATTCACTAGCTACAAAAATGTCACCAAGAATGATCGAAGATTATGTTGTAGGCATTAATCTCCAGAGTCCAGAGCTCTTTCAGATGTTTGTGTGCTTTGTCAGGATAAGATAAGAACAACCACCCTCTGGTGGGCCCAGAAAGAAACCAGTTTACTGATATTGGTGCCAAATGGTAAATTTAACTATCCTGAAACTGACTACAAAGTAACTGAACTCACACCATAGAGAGAGGCCCCAGCTTTGAAAGTTTCTCTAAATGCTAGAGCAGCTAAGGTTGTATAGCCACCAGCGGAGCCTCCAGTGATGCATAGACGATTGCCATCCACCTTTCCGCTTTCCACCTGGATGATAAAGCAACTTCACCATACTGAAATAGTTCCAGTATGCTATTACCCAATGAGAACTAACAGAACTACCGAGTTGAAAGTCACATACCAAAAATTTAGCACAGCTACAACAGTCATCAACATCAACAATACCCCAGCGACCCAATAGCCGCTCTCTGAATTCTCTGCCATAACCTTGAAAAATGTCACAGATTTTCAGTATTCAGTAGCAATGAAGAAGATCAATCAAATGAAGGGCCAAAGCTTGCAATTTTTGCAGCCCATTATCTTACTCCATGAAAAATGCATTGGGCTGTTGAGATATTAAAGGTGCTTCATTACCATCCAAATTTGGTAAACAGGTTCTGGAAACAGGTTTTGCAGAAATCAACAGAAAGAAATGAAGCAGAAACAGTTCTTGTTTAGAGACAAACCAGTGCTTCCACCGTAATTGACATCCACGAAGGCCCATCCTCTGCTAGTCCAGTACTGAATACTCAGGTTTAAAACTCCTCGTGTTTCGCTTGTAGGCCCTCCTGTGCAATTTTAAGCAAAATCACATAGATGCTTATGAATAACTAGTTGAATACAATTAGGCATTGAAGCATGACAATGCTGCTTGAAACAATTAATTGCTGGTTAATCTTGCCAATCTTTTCCTTTTCTATTTTTTTTGGGGGGGCCACAGAGAATGATAACTGTTATATTTAGAATTGTCAAAAAGACCATTTTTCTGAATAACTTAAGTCGTCCAAAAACATGCAGATAGTTCATAACCAGATAAATGCCTTAGCACTCCCCTTCCAATATATGTTAAATCTTACAAGTGAAGTAACAGCAATCATAAGATAAATATGTGTACAAAACAGAATGCAAAAAGAGGAAGTGCCAAGATTCAGATTTTTGACTTGAACCTCTGATGCCGTGTTGATTAGTCAATTATTGCAAATGCTTAAGTTGTCAAGAAACATGCCCTGAATTTATATTAAGCATGTACATCATAGAAAGTGTCAAGCAATCATTACACATTCCACAACATATGATTTACATGGCAATACAGGATTTAAGAAGCGCAACACTGTATGCAGTATACCATATCAAATCAATTTAAACAAAGTGCCCCTACATTGGTTGCATCTTCATTCAGCAACAGTTGTATATGTAATGACTTGTGTTGTGCATCTATATCATTTATAATTGATGCCAGGTAGTTGTATTTAGTCTGAAAACTTGCTAATCAATCATAGATTTACATCAAAATAAAGACTTGATTTGACAAGTAAGGTCAATACATGATTGTTACAAATGGAAAATATTAGTTTGATGGTACAAATATCCCATGAAAGAATATATAGATGGTGAGGTGAATTCAAGCATGACAGGAACTGAGTTGCAATTATTCAAGTACCGTGGCTTTTCAACAACAGTGGAGGCTTTTCTTCCTGACTAGCTTGATAGACATGATTAGATGGAGGATAGAAGTATGCATAAGCATTTTGACCAGGAACTTCAGTTGGAAATTCAATCAGCTCTGGCAAGCTGAAATAAGACTCATACTTCAAACTATCTGGTGAAGATGACCATATTATCTGAAAATCAATGACTTCTGACTTTTCATCATTGAAAGTCACCTGCAGACCATAAACAAAGGGAAATTATAACAACAATGAGAAATACTAATTACTGCAGCACTGTCCACACTTCACTAAATATGAGGAGATTACTAAGGTAAAGTATTCAAGAACCTTAGCCACAGATGTTGGAAGTACTCCCTGATGCTCCCTCAACATAAAGGCAATTATTCCCTGAAGTCTGCAAAAGCAGAATGGGCACAATATACCAAACCATCAGCTTGAAAAATAGCAGCAGCAATTCATCATGAGAAGGTATTGAACATACCATGTCTGCTATGTCCGTGAATGGAATGTCAAACAATGATAATGAGCTCTGAAGAACATCAATAATTGCAAGATGAGACCTTCCCCTCTGCCTGCAAGCAGATTCTAAATAATTGATATGAAGAATCATACAATAATTTGCTATTAGGATAACGTTAACACCTTGGATCATCACATGAAAACAGCTCACCTGTAGCTGCAAGCAATCAGGGTCTTCTGTTCATCGCTTTGAATAACTTCATAAGAGTTCATACCAAAAACCCATAATGGCCTTGCAAACTCAGCATTTAATGGATAAAGAGGCAGGACCTCATTCGTAGATTCAATCTGTTGCACATCAAAGATCTAATTCAGTTCCTTTCCAACTGCATGACCGATGATGCCATGAGAGTATAAATGGCAGTTGAAAGAGCTCACATAAATAACAATGGCCCAGTCACCTGCAGAAAACCTACAACTAAAATAATTTATCCTCTTATATAATTTTCACAGCATGAAATCCAAAGTCCATGCTATTTGAGTGATGCAGTCTAAATCCTTATGGAGTTTGATATGGAAATTAAGGAGATCGACAATATTTCCAGTATAAATCACCATGTGGAAAACCTGCTTTGGAATGGTTAACATAAGGCTTGGTTGCTATAAATAATCTTCAATGACATGAAGCACCTCAAATATCTAGACTTTTCAAATCGATAAGCATGAACTGAAATGGTTCAGGGTTAAGATCTTACCCATTTATAGAGATTCCAAAATCCATTCTGTCTATCCGTAATGAAAAATAGTTCACCTGCATTTGTTCAAAGCACAATGTAATGTCTAGCCCAATTTCAAGCTACTCCACTTTGAAATTTCTTCTTATATTTTCACTGAAATATTACATATCCACAAAGTCTACAGTAAAAAAGCTTTAGGATGCCCCTGGTCTTAATCATCTGAGCAGAGTGAAAAGGACAAATTTGTAAAAATGTTGGAAACAGATCATCTCATGAGTAAGCAGAGACATACCAGAGAACTCCAGATGCATATCGTGGATAACACATAATTAAGGGACATCATAAAATGAAAATTCCAGTAAAAAAATGTAGAATGCTATCCTTTCAACAAGTAAAAAATAAGACTAACATATTCAGATCATCATGAAGGCAACATCAAAAGATAATTCACCAAGGTGACCCTTATTTATTATTCAGGCAGATTAGCTAGAATTGGGAATGAACCATTCACATTTGACAATTATTTTGGGGGATCAGGCTCCTTTTCTGTTTATTCACATCACAGTAATACTAGAATTTTACATATTTTCAGCTTCAAAGAACATCAGGTGACAAATGGACTTGTACCATTGAATGAGAAATGAATTTGCAATTGAATGAGAAATGAATTTGCAGCAATTCGGAAATTTAGATCTGAGCCCAAAGATAGAAGTACCTTTCGGAGACCATTTGGGCTCAGTTGGTGACTCCACATGTTTAGGATCACGACCAGCAACACAGACGCGCTTATAGATATCTCTGCATAGAAATATTAAGAAAATCAATTTGACAAGACAATGATGTGATTATAGCACACAGATAAATTATGAAGAAAGATTACAAGTGTCTTCAGAACCAATAGGAAGAGTTATCAGACTAAGCTGACTGGAAATGGCAAAGAGTGCAATAAATGCCATGTCATAGTTGCAACTCACTTGGCTCAAACACACCATTAGCCATACATCGTTCTAGGCTAAGGTAAGAAGTTCAATGTGCAACATGAGATGTAAAGTTTCAAGATCACTCAAAGCTCAACACCATAGTTATAGACGGTGATTACACTCACTTCTATGTATTAAAACAGATGAAAATTATGTGACAGGAAATGTGCTAGAGTCTCTGAATGTCAACACTATCTAAAAATGTATTGTGTTCTAACATTTCCTGACATAATCTAAAGTTTTCTACATATATGAACTACTATAACAGTGCACATAAGGTCATAATGAAATGATAGGTTTACAGGAATTCTTGTATTAGCATTTATTTTTTTAAGCAACCCATATCTATCAAACAAGTGAAAGAATTGTTGCAACTAAATCTAAGATAAATTTGAAATTCAAGAATGTAAGTGACAATGGCTTTGTTAATGGACACAAGAACATTAACTGATCAAAAAGAACATCAATTTCCATACCCAGCCTCTGAGATGTACCCAACCCAGAGCTCTGCTTTATCCCATGGCATATTGGGATGGCCCCACTCGATCCATGCTATCTTTTCATTCTTTGGATCCATCCGTGGAAAAGCATAGAAATCATTGCCACTGATTAGTACTTTGGGCTCTAAATTCCACCCGAAAAATCAAACACCAAATAGAGGGAGAAAAAAAAAAAAAGGAAATCAGTAAGTTTCCGGTACTGTAGTGAACAAATTAATGTAGCAAACAACTAATCTGGCACGTCCAGCAATCATATACCTTCTACATCCTTCTCAACGAGGCCAACAGCTACAACCATAGTGGCTGGATTCAAACTGTCCTCACGCCGATCTATACCCATGTAAAGGCAATGGGTTAATTGTCTGTCTTATAGTCTCCAATAAATATGAGCAACAAAATAATCACCTGAAAAGAGTGACATACCTTCCCTTACAGTGACATACCGACCAAATCTACTATCGAAAACTCCGTCTGCATAACAAGCTGAAGGCCCACCATAGTCTGGAGTAATTGGCAATGGAGGAGAATCTGTAGGAGATACAGAGTACAACAACAGAGAATTGTTGATGCTTATTGATGAATGGCATACTGCTCCAGAAAAAAATTGATAAAACACAAGGCCAATTACTGGAGCAGTATGCTTCCCCAGAAGTCAGCACTCACAATAACTGTATTCCATAGACTAAGGAAAATGAAATGGGAAAGGAACTTTACCACAACATTTCTAAAGTGGCATATTTATGCTTCAAGTTCTTATCTTTTTCCCATCCAATGGTATCTCAACACGTCTACAATCAATAAAGATCTAAGCATGGAGCTACCAAACCCATGCGTAAACTTCTCAATGAACAGACTGAAGACTACAATTTAAAATCCCACCCTTCAACACGCATTACAGCAACCACTGAACTTACCTTTTAGGCGTAAGGACTGCTTGTACAGCCTTTGATCCTTGTAATTCGAGAAAACAAGAGTATCCCCAGAAATGTTAAAAGCACCACCACCATATTCCTGACACAGGGTCCTGACGACAAACTCTTTCGGCGTAATGTCAAGAGGTTCGTCTCCTTGTTTTTCCGGTTCTTTCACAAGAACAGAGCGTCTAATAGCCAATATAAATATCCATAAGTCAGTACACTCCTGAATAATCTCGAGACTCATTCATATGACAAACCATAAGGATTACAACCCGACAAGCGTTACACATCTACGGAAGCATCATTCCAGCACCAATTCACAATACCCAGAAACTGAATACTGCCCGAACACTCAGTCTAAATGGTTTGTTCTTTATGTTAAGAAAAAGGGTAAGTAGAGTCCTCTACCCCGATTCATTAGGACGGGACTCCAGCCAGACGAGATGGCCGTCGCCGTCGACGGACATGCCGCCGAGCCTTTTGGAGGCGCCGGAGACGACGTCAGCGGTGATGGGGGACTTCCAAGAGCCGTACGGAGCTGTGACCCTCTCTTTCTTGGTTGCTGTTTCAGAGGATGACAGTGAAGAAGCCATGGCCTTGTACTTCCTGAGATGCAGTTTGATCGACGACGACGACGACGACGACCGGGCGACGAGGATTCGAGCGAGAGGATTGAAGATTGACTTTGGGAAGGAAAGAGGGGAGCAGCGAGCGACGGTGGCTATGGCTGCGAGAGCCATTCGACTCGCGACCGGCCCCGTGGTATTTGTACGTCAGATGTGGCATCCATCGCTTGGTCGGGTAGAATATGACACCATGTCATTCTTTTGAAAATATTTAAAAAAATAACACATACTGGCTAAAATGTAATAAATTTTTGTTAACTAGTGTTACAAGGCAATGTGACTTTATCATGTGCCCAGTGTGGGTTCACTATGTTCAGATGAACCCGTGATGTGCCAGAAAAATCCCATATCTAATATTGGTGTCGTTGAATTTGAGCATATTTGGAGTAGTACATGAGTTGTTCCATTGCCTGCTGTAGTACTCTCCCTAGCGAATGCAAAAATAATTCAGCAAAACTGCAGTAACCTTGAGGAGGCATCACTATTTAGTTGATAGGAACTACATTTAATTTATTATAAACAACATTATCGTTTTAGTATGATTGACAATTAAGAAATGAATACCTTCCTAGCATTGATTAGGACATGATCAACCAGTCCAAGTGCGCAATCCTCTCACTCATATTCTTGTTGCCCAGTCTCGTGGATCAAACCCAACTCAGGAAGCACAGGACCATGGCTTCTTCACTGTCGTACTCAGAAACAACAGCTAAGAGAGAGAGAGTCACGGCTCCATATGGCTCTTGGAAGTCCCCCATAACCGCTGACGTCGTCTCCTGCGCCTCCAAAAGGCTCAGTGGCATCTCCGTCGATGGCGACTGTCATCTCATCTGGCTCGAGTCGCATCCTAATGAATCAGGGTACATAACTCCACATACCATTCATTTTAATTAGAAGGATACACTTCTTAAACAGAGTATTCGGGCAGTATCTAGTGTCTGGGTCTCGTGAATTGGTAGTGGAATGATGCTTCCATAGATGTGTAACGATTGTCAGGTTGTAATTTTTATGGCTGTTTTAGATGAATGAGTCTCGAGAATTTTCAGGAGTGTACTGACTTATGGATGGTTCTACTGGCTATTAGACGCTCTGTTCTTGTGAAAGAACCGGAAAAACCAGGAGATGAACCTGTTGACATTACGCCGAAAGAGTTTGCAGTGAGGACCATCTGTCAGGAATATGGTGGTGGCGCTTTTTGCATTTCGGGGGATACTCTTGTTTTCTCGAATTACAAGGATCAAAGGCTGTACAAACAGTCCTTGCACCTAAAAGGTAAGCTCAGTAGTTGCTGTAATGCTTGTTGAAGGTCTGCTTCCTGTGGGATTTCATTATGTAGTCTTCAGTCTATTCACATAGAAGTTTACACGTGGATTTGGTAGCTCCATGCTTAGATCTTTATGATGGGAGACATATTAAGATACGATTGGAGAGGATAACGAACTGAACTTGAAGCCTAGAATATGCCTCTTTAGAGATGTTGCGGTGAAGTTCCTTTCCCATTTAATTTCTCCATAGTCTGTAGAGTACGGTTTTAGTTTACTTCTGGTAAGCGGTGACTTGGAGGAAAGCATGATTGCAATGGAATTTTGTGACTTGGAATTGACAAAACCACTTGGATTTTCCCTAAATAAGTTTTGCTTACCGGAGCCTTGTGTTTTATGAAAGTTTTTTTGGAGCAGTATGCCATCCATCAATGAGCATCACAATTCTCTGGGGTTATATACTCTGTTTCTCCTACAGGATCTCCTCCATTGCCAATTACTCCAGACTATGGGGGGCCTTCAGTTTGTTATGCAGATGGAGTTTTCGATAGTAGATTTGGCCGTTATGTCACTGTAAGGGAAGGTAAGTCACTCTTTTCAGGAGCTTATTTTGTTACTACTTATCGGGGACTATAAGACAGGCACTTACCTGATTGGAAATAGATCGGCGTGAGAACAGTGTGAATCCAACCACTACGATTGTAGCTATTGGCCTTGGTGAGAAGGATACACAAGGTAAATAATTGCTGGACGTGCCACATAGTTGTTTGCTACATTAATTTCTTTTTCCCTCCATTTTTTTTTTGTTTTATCGGGTGGAATTTAGAGCCCAAAGTATTAATCAGTGGCAATGATTTCTATGCTTTTCCACGGGTGGATCCAAAGGGTGAAAAGATAGCATGGGTCGAGTGGGGTCATCCCAATATGCCATGGGACAAAGCAGAGCTCTGGGTTGGGTACATCTCGGAGGCTGGGTATGGAGATTGATGTTCTTTTTCATCAGTTATCCTTCTCATGTCCATTAACAAAGCCATCGTCACTTACATTGTTGCAACAACTCTTTCACTTTCACAACAGATGTTTCAACGTGACTTTAGGTGAACTGTCATAGAAGTTTGTATATGTTATTTGAGAAAACTATAGATTTTCAAGAAATGCCAGGTAATATATTGTTTAGATAGATTTTAGGTTTAGAGGTGCATTGCCTATCATGTAATTTTCTTATCTTTTAATACATAGAATTGACTGTAATCACCATCTGTAACCATGTTGTTGAGCTTTGAGTGGTCATGAAACCTTCCACCGCATGCAGCAATTTGAACTTCTTACAATAGCCTAGAACAACCTGGCTAATGGCAAGTGCAAGCCAAGTGAGTTGTGACTTGTAATACAGTACTTATTGCAGTCTTTGCATTTTCCCGTTGGCTCAGTCTGATCAACTCTTCATTGTGATTATTCAGACATACATGTAACCTTTCCTTATAATTCATCATGTGATATATTCACATCATTGCCTTGCCACATTGGTTTTCTTAATATTTCTATGCAGAGATACTTATAAGCATGTCTGCGTTGCTGGTTGGGATCCTAAACATGTTGAGTCACCAACTGAACCAAAATGGTCTCCCAAAGGTACTTCTATTTTTTTGCTGCTGTTTTAAATTTTGGAAGCTAAATAATATAAGTTCGTTTGTCACCTGAGGTTCTTCAATGCTGAAGAAATGCAAGGTTGTAATATTGCTGTGATGTGAATGAACAAGAAAGGAGCCTTATCCCCCAAAATAATCATGGAATGTAAACTAATCTGCCTGCAAATGAGGGTCATCCTGATTAATTTTTTTATTATGTTGCTTTCAGGATCATTTGAGTATGTTGGTCTTAACTTTTACGTCTTGAAAGGATGATGTTTACAGCTTTTTTATTGGTATTTCCATGTTATGACGTCCCTTAAACATGTATAATCTACTATATGCATCTGGTTTTATCTGGCATGTCTCTGCTTACTGGCAAGGTGATTTATTTCCGACATTTTTGAGTTTTTTCTTCCTTTTCACTCTGCTTGGATAATTGAGTTCAGGGGCATGCTAAAGATATTTTACAGTAGAAGTTGTGGGTGTATAATATTTCAGCAAAACATAAAATGAAATGTCAAAGTTAAGAGGCATGAATTTGTGGCAGATATTTCTTTGTGTTTTGAACACATGCAGGTGAACTATTTTTCATTACTGACAGACAGAATGGATTTTGGAATCTCTATAAGTGGGTAAGTACTTGTTATCTTGACCCTGGGTTGTCAGAATTCATGCTTATCAAATTTGAAAAGTCTAGATATTTTAGGTGCTTCATGTAATTAAAGATCTTTCATGGTGACCATGTTTGTTGTAGCCATTCCAAAACTGGTTTTTCAAACCTATTAGTGTAATAATTTTTTCATACTGGTTTTTTGGTTGATCTCCTTAAGTTCCATATCAAACTCTAAGAATTCTGACTGCATCCATCAAATAGTGTAGACTTTGGATGTCACGCTGTGAAAACTATAATTGAGGAAAAATTATTACACTAATAGGTTTTCTGCAGGTGACTGAGCCATTATTACATATGTGAGCTTTTTAAACTGTCATTCATACGCTCATAGCTTCATCGGTCATGGTATTGGAAAGAAACTGATTTATATCTTTGATATCCTTCATGATTCAACAGATTGAATCTGCAAATGAGGTCTTGCCTCTTTATCCATTAAATGCTGAGTTTGCCAGGCCATTATGGGTTTTTGGTATGAACTCTTATGAAGTCATTCAGAGCGACGAACAGAAGACCCTGATTGCTTGCAGCTACAGGTGAGCCTTTTTCCATGTGATGATCTAACGTGTTAACATTATCCTAATAGCAAATTATTGTATGATATCTCTAAAAACTTATTTATAATCTGCATGCAGGCAGAGGGGAAGGTCTCATCTTGCGATTGTTGACATTCTTCAGAGCTCATTATCATTGCTTGACATTCCATTCATGGACATACAAGACATAGTATGCTCAATACCTTCTTTATGATGAGATGCTGTAACTAAAAGCAGCTGGTTGGATAAACTGTGCACAATCTGCTTTTGCAGACTTCAGGGAATAATTGCCTTTACATTGAGGGAGCGTCAGAAGTACTTCCAACATCTGTGGCTAAGGTGCTTGCATTACTTTACTTTAATAATCTCATCATATTTGATGAAGTGTGGACAGTGCTGCAGTAATTTGCAACTCCCATTGTTGTTACAATTTTTTTTTATTGGTCTGCAGGTGACTTTTAATGATGAAAAGTCCAAAGTCATTGATTTTCAGATAATATGGTCATCTTCACCAGACAGTCTGAAGTACGACTCTTATTTCAGCTTGCCAGAGCTGATAGAATTTCCAACTGAAGTTCCTGGTCAAAATGCTTATGCATACTTCTATCCTCCATCTAATCAATTTTATCAAGCTAGTCAGGAAGAAAAGCCTCCACTGTTGTTAAAAAGCCATGGTACTTGAAAAATTGCAAATCAGATCTTGTCATACTTGAATTTACCTTGCCAACTCTATATCCTTTTGTGGGAAATTTGTACCACTGGTGTTTTCATATAAATCTAGTTATGAATAAGTGTTTCTGTAATTATACTTAAAATTGCACAGGAGGGCCTACGCGTGAAACACGAGGGGTTTTAAACCTGAGTATTCAGTACTGGACTAGCAGAGGATGGGCTTTCGTGGATGTCAATTATGGTGGAAGCAGTGGTTTGTCCCTAAACGAAAAGTTTCTGCTTCGTATCTTTCTCTTGATTTCTGCAAAAGATGTTTTCTGACTTTGGATGGTAATGAAGCACCATTACCATTTCAACGGTGCTATGCTTTATTCTCACTAATTCCCCATGGAGTTTAGTTAACATAAATGGCTGCAGATATTGCTAGATTTGGCCCATTATTTGACTTATCTTCTTCATTGCTACTGAAAAATGTCACAAAATATTTATTGAAGGTTATGGCAGAGAATTCAGAGAGCGGCTACTGGGTTGCTGGGGTATGGTTGATGTTGATGACTGTTGTAGTTGTGCTAAATTTTTGGTAGGCAATTTTCAGTTAGTGCTCGTTGGGTAATGGAATACTAGAACTATTTCAGTATGGTGAAGTTGCTTAATCCAGGTGGAAAGTAGAAAAGTGGATGGCAATCGTCTATGCATCACTGGAGTCTCTGCTGGTGGGTACACAACCTTAGCTGCTCTGGCATTTAGAGAAACTTTCAGAGCTGGAGCCTCACTCTGTGGTGTGAGTTCATTTACTTTGTAGTCAGTTTCAGAATAGTAAAATTCACCATTCAGCACCAATGTCAGGAAACTGTCCTATAACTGGGGCCACCAGAGGGATTTGTTTCTTATCTTCCCCTGACAAAGCCCACAAACATCTGAAAGAGCTGTGGGCTATGGCGATTAATACCTATAACATTTGGTGACTTTCTTGGTGCTAGTGAATGATATAAAGCATCTTCATTGCATTTTGCTATTAAATGGATCTCCTGGAAAGTCTACTGGCAAGAGCTGACTGTTAAGAGCATTAGTATCGTGATTTATGAACTACCATAAAGTGCATTTTTATTACAGTTTGGCATTGTGCATCAGTCGTAGTTGGTGCTTACCTGGAGTTCAGGATACTAAAGTTTCCCCATTTCTTTTGGTACATCTGAAGATTCATTTATACATCATCATTTTCTACTATTTTAATGCATTGAAATTTCACCATGTGTTTTTTTTTTTTTTTTTTTTTTTGGTCATAGAATTTTCACTATGTAAAGGGATATTTTTCTATCGGTTATTTTGATGAACAGGTGGCTGATTTGAACATGTTGAAAGCAGAAACACACAAATTTGAATCTCATTACCTCGACAACTTTGTTGGTAATTTAGATGAGCTTTCTTAAGTGTTTCATCTCTACTCAGATAAGTCCTTACACTGATCCCCCATTTGTTGCACTACCGTATCTGAGAAGGATTGCTATGAGAGATCGCCTATAAATTCTGTTGAGAAATTTTCTTGCCCCATAATTCTATTCCAAGGGTTGGAAGACAAGGTAAGCAAGTCATGCTCTCCAGTTACTGCCCAAATAATTAGAGGAAAAATGAAGAAAGAAAAGGAAGTGGGAAAAAAGTCCAATGTTAAAACGAGGGTCCTCTGTCAATTTCCTAATTTATGAAATAGCATCAGATAAGTTCGACTCTCTTTTCAGTTGATAAGTAATTGTCATCAATGGCCTTCAGATATTCTGTTTGCATCTCTGGCATTTTAACACATTTTCCGCTTTGCAGTTTGGCAATTATCTAACTACATCTTGCAGGTGGTACCGCCGGATCAGGCTCGCAAAATTTATACAGCGTTGAAGCAGAAAGGTCTGCCTGTTGCATTAGTGGAATACAAAGATGAGCAGCATGGTTTTCGCAAGGTATTGTTCTTCGTGAGTCTTACATAAAGAAGTCATTTGTTGCGTGTGCAGTGCAGGAAATTGACGGGCAATGTTTCACAGGCTGAAAATATCAAATTCACATTGGAATAACAAATGCTGTTTTTTGCACGTTTGGTAGGCCGCTTTGATGTTGCAGATGAGATCGCACCAATCAAAATTGATAACTTTGACTGAGCTTGTCTCATGAAGGTAGTGATCTGTTCCTCTATTGTTAGTAAATGGTTGGCATCTGAGAGGAGGATTGAAACCTTGCTTTCTCCTGTCTGCAATTTTTAATCACAACATGCTGTGCTGCGCATGACTTTTGAATGTCCATGCGCATTGTTGTATGTCCATCCTGCTTTCATGATTGGCCAGATTGCAAGTATGAGAGTTGGCTTCATAATCAAATCGCATCAATTGCCCGTTGTGGTTGAATATGATGATCGATTTTTGCATGACCTTCTATTTTTCACTAAGCACAAATTGATTTCGCCTTTGTCATTGCAGAAAGGGCTCTGGTACCAGCAGCCCGCAACAAGTCCGTTTCCTTTGCGGCGCCCAACTTCGTATCACCCATTGAGGATAGTGCATCAGATGCGGTACCGATCTTTAGTTACATCAGGAAGCTGGTGAAAATAAAGAACTACAAAATGTAATCTAAACTTCAAAGTAGGAGTTTCAATATTGTTCGTGTTGTAACTTTGCTGTTTCATCAGACCATTTGATTTCGGATTTTGGGTACCCAGTATGGCAAAGGGGGAGAAACTTCCATTTTGGCCATTCCAAACAGGATCAAATTCACACATCATCAAACATATAAAATTCATGTCAACATTTTGGTTGTCTTGAAACCGTGATGTGCCTTGATGATTGAGTTTTTGGTATCCGGCCTCTTGTCTTTTGTCACCAGGAATGTATCAAAAGCTCAGTTTTAACAAAATCAAGAGCTTCAACTTGTAATTTCTAGACGAACCAAGACTTTGTCAAGTTAGACGGCTGATCTATAATTATCTTTATGGTGGGTTTTTATTTCCCTTTTCTTATTCGGGCGGAAGCATGTGAAAGGTTAGGTGTTGAAGTCTCCCACTTCTAGAAAGTTGACAAAAGTTCAATCCTTCCGACCATTTTTTTCAACTAAATATATTGCTGACGCCGAGTGCCGAGATAAAATAAAAGTATTAGAGAAAGATTTGCAATCATCCGCACGTTTTTTCACCCTTTTTGGAGTCTTTTTCTGGAACGGTCACTTTCGTGATTTGATTATGAGTTGAAGCCCAAGATTTTGCAACTGGGATTATGCCGAAACACGCGGGGCACAAGCAAGAACTCACAAGAAAGTGCAGAGGAAACAGAGCATTCGAGATGGATCATGCTCTCTGCATTCTGGTTGCTAGATCGGTAGGTATAGCGGCAAACTCAGCGTGAGCCATTAAATCCCCAAGCTCACCCGTTGGATTGATTAGTCAAACAGGGGATATCATCACATGGTCTAAATCACATGTTCATTCACTCGCACATTGTCTGATAAAACATCTCTATGACATGGTTTGGTTTCCCAAATTGAGATGAGGATCGACAGTCTCCAGATTTTCACCTGAACTCTGTACCCTTAAATGGGTTGTTCCACGATCCTCGGCTCTTGCTCCAGGTTTGTGACAATTTGTTCTTCATCGAAAAGTGTTGTGTATCGGATCTACGATGATATGCACATAATCGTAGAGGCGGTCTGCTGAAATTTGCTCAATCAAAACCTTGGCTGTAGTAACATATGACTCAGAAAATCAATACTTTCTTTGCCTAACATTTGTGATCAAAGGGACATTAATCCATCTGCAGTGGAAAAAAATTAAGAGCTCAATTGATCATTAAAAGAACAGGATCTTCTCCTTCATCATACAACGTATACGAAAACATGTTCCTCACGTAAAGAACTCTACACTTACCGGAACGAAGAAATTTCTTTACAAAACCGAAGGGAAAACAAACGAAGATGAAAACAAAACTATGATCTCCGGACGGACAAAAGATTCGTATTAGGATGAGATTTCATTGCCGATACAACGACCCGAATCCGTTAGCCAGGGCATGGACCGCGGGATTGAAAGCCAGCCTCCCCAGGATCCCCTGCTTGTAAGGAAGGAAGGTCTTTCTCTTCAGATCGTCCGAGACGGCCTTGTTCACGGTGTAGTGCAGCTCGTGTGCAGAGACCGGGCCTCGCCTCCGCGACATTGACCCGGTGGGGCTGTCGATGGAACGGAAGCTCGCATGCCTCGCCGCGTCCTCCTTCTTCCTGAGCGCACCCACCGCGTA
The DNA here is from genome assembly GCA_014182895.1 of Angophora floribunda. Classification (NCBI taxonomy): domain Eukaryota; kingdom Viridiplantae; phylum Streptophyta; class Magnoliopsida; order Myrtales; family Myrtaceae; genus Angophora; species Angophora floribunda. The sequence goes on from CM024710.1 coordinate 1,251,649, forward strand.
CTTCCTAAATGGGTCCTTGTCTGTGGCCCGACCCTCCGATGCGCTTCTGAACAGCAGAAAGTCCTTCAAACTCCACTTCTTGGACGGCCCTTTTGACGTAGCCGAAGCCGAAGGACCAGTGAAACAGGAGGGTTTTGACGTGGGTGTCTGCTTGGTCAGCTGTTTCTCTTCTTCCCAGGGATAGGCAGATACCCTGTACGGGGACAGCGACCGGGCTGCTCTGCGGCCAGAATTCGAACCTTGCAACCTCTCTCTGCCTCTGGGTTGGTGGGGCTCTGCGCTCCTCCTAGCGTTCTCGATCGCTGCTTCGAAAGGGTCGCTTTCTTTCCTCGCTCTCGGTGAAAACCTGCCTCTGGCTTGCGATCTTGGACTCTTGGGCGATGGCGCGAGCGGGCTCTTCCGAGGAGTCAGAGCTGAGCGGTTGCTCTGTAGCCTTGGTGGGTGCTTGAGCGGGCGAATTTTCCCACCATCGAAGAGGTCCTCAGCCGTAAGAGAGTGCCTCTCGGAGTCCTTGCTCAAGTCGAAAGCGAAGTTGAATCCATCATCACCATCATCTTTATAATCAACTGGTTCTCTACCAAAAGTCTTCGGCTGCGGCGATTTCGGAGTGCCAGGCTTCTCTTCCCAAACGAATGGAATAGTGGCTGAACATGAAGAAGAAGAAGGGCCGCTCAGGATTTTCGCAGAGAACTCATCAAACTCGCGGTAGAAATCAGCCACCCGAGAAGGGCTGGTCGGAGCGCTGAAGAAGCAGTCGCCGAAGCGTTTCGGGGTCGACGGAGCGCTCCCATGCGGCGAGGAACGCGCGCTGTTGAAGTCGAACTCCATGCTCTGCGGTATCATCACCTCCATGACGAAGACTTTTGGCAAAAGTTCCCCTGACAGAGAGAGGGAAAAAGGAAGAGAATTATTGCTGAGACTGAGAGATGGGGAGGTAGAGACAGAAATTATATAAAGGGAAGGAGGAGGGAAAGAACAAAAAGATGGGGGAGTAGAGATTGCTGGCCTTGGGAGTCAAGATCAGGAGCCGCCACTTTATACTTTTCTGGCTCGGATTTGCGTCTGCATGTGGATTTACATTGAGTGCTGCTTTCTCATTTCCATCGAATACCCATAATAATGCGATGGGTCTGGTTTTTGTGTCCTTTTGCAGACCATTATAATATGCTGCTATCTTTCTTGGTGACCCACCTATCAACGAGTCTGAATTTTCCTTGAGGCGGAAGGTTTGAAGACGTGGACGTATGTTATTCTATAAGAGGATGAAAGGAGCAGATTAAGATTTAAGGCAGAGGAGTGAGGTAAGGGTGAAAAACAATGCGTAATGAGTGGCATCACTCGGGCTTTGATCTTTCCCCCTTTTGTTTGGCTTCCACGCCTTGAGTTGAATAGAAATCATGCGGTCAAAGGAATTGATTTTTATTCCTGGGCTTGCGGGGGATATGGTGGTGGCTTGGAGGGTAAGGTAAAGCCTTTTGGACATGTGGGGAAAAGGGATGACATGAGAGGTAGAGAGGCTGCAGGTTTCTTAGAAAAGGCAACAGGAGAGGCTGCTTAGAAAAGGCAAAAGGAGAGAGTGACAGAGAGATCTTGGGAATGACTGTTGGTCTTTGGAATGATGGGGGAAAAGGGTCTCTTTTTTATTAATGTTGGCTCACATCAAGGCAGGCGCCATGAGTTATTTTGATTCCCACTAACTGAGCAGTCATTTTTTCAATAGTTTATCGGACCCTTGCTTATGGTACTTATACTGTCGCACATGCACTTGATACATGAAGTAAAAGTTTTACAAATTAATTTTACTTTACATGCATTGTTTTGGATGTAGCAACCAATTAAAGTTGGTCATGCGAGGAATATAACCCTAATATTTTTTTACTAAGATCGGAATCCTCTAAAAATAGAGAGATGTTGCAGTTGTCTCGAAATGAGGTAAACTTCATAAAATTTTACAGAATTTTACCCTCAAAAACTAATAAAAAATCAAAAATAGCATACCCTCACCTCTCCTCTCTTGCTATGACCCACACCTCCGCCATAGTCATGGCACCACGCCATGCTCGATTACAGATTGCACTGTTGTCGCACCTCATTGTCGTCCCTCATCTTCCCTCTCCATCTCCTAGTTGATTTATCTCTCGGTCCATTTCCACCCTAACCCCTATGTTCTAAGGCAAGGGGCTTGCTAGTGCGGCAGGGTGGTCCAACCTTGGGCAACATTAGATCTGGGGCTGCTCGAAGTTGGCGACCTTGAATCCAAGGTTGAGGCCCTAGATCTAAAGTGAGCCTCCTCCATGGGTAGGTGCGGTTCGGACAAAGGCGTGGTCGTGATGACGAGACAATGATGTGCCGACAACTCCAAGAGGGAGAGAGGGGGTAAAACTAAAAACAAGAAAAGTTCAAAAAAAAAAAAAAAGGGGACAAAAGTGAATATATCTAGACCATCTAATAGGCCTAGGAGCGACGTGTATCAATCTCTCAATAGAATAAATCAGAAGGAGAAAGCCACAAAAAAATCCGAGACTTTGTCAGATAATTTTTTGTGACACTAAAAACCTCAAACTTATACTTATTTGATACATTTACCTTAAATTTTTTTTTTTGCGACACTAAAAACTCTAATTTTTTTCCTATGACACTAAATTTTTGGGGTAAATATATCATGTGGATAAAAGGTTGAGATAATTTGAGGTAAATGTATCACATATACAAATTTGGGATTTTTGACATGACAAAAAGAATTTTTAGGAAAAGACGGCACACTATATCAGTTTGGGGTATATGCATCATATAGGTATAAATTTAGGGATATTAACGTCATAAATTTTTTTTGTGGCAAATGTGTCATAGTGAACATAGTTTAAGATTTTGGTGGCTTTTACCCTAAATTTAATAATTTACTCCTTAATTTTAGACTATCTCAATTTTTCTTGGCAATGATGATTTATTATTAATGCAATTATCTCTAGTTCCTCCATGTCTATAGTAACTCAGGGACCCAAAAAAAAAAAAGGATTGTTGGCTAAGCATAAATCTTGTCTGATACCCTTGAGTAGTCACCATGCATCATTATGGTGCTACACCTCTCAAGCATAGAGAGACATTTTGGGGAGGGGGGAGAGAGAGGGGAAATGAATCATGGACAATCACAATCATTGATTATCATGGACTTGACTTATCTTTTGTGAGTATAGAATTCCATGTAGATTTGGCCTACACAAAGCCACTGCCTAAGCAAACACCTCATCCTCACAAAACTTCATCAAACTGGTCCTTGCCAAGGAAGCATAGTTTGCTTGTACAATCGGGCAAGTATTTGAAATCTCTAAGAACTTCAACTATATCGAAACTAGAAAAATTGCTTAGTAAACATATCATTTGATGTCTATAGATAAAGCTGATCTGAATATGATGAGATTGTTAGATGGATGGTGTGGTTGGCTCAATGCACATCATCCGTCGAATTAGATAACAAGAATATCGTGTTTGATTCAAAATATTCGACAAATTATATGCACTGGACTCATGTGTTTCCTATATAGGTAATTATTTTCCATTGACTATACACATCCTGTCTGGTAGGAAGCTGTGAAAACGACCTGTAAGAATAGGTTTGGTCCAATAGTGACTAGTTTAATGTGGACAGTTTCCAAACTTTCACAATAGAAATTACATGACATCATTGGTTTGATAAAATTAACCAGGTTGGAGTAAGATAGCTGCATTCCCACATTTATCATTTCAGGAGTTGGGAACACGTGCTTAATAAAAGGAAAAAGACCCAACTGATTGGAATTTTTCAAGACTTCTAGAATTTAGACTTTTTACATGCATGAACGGATATTCTCCTTTAGAAATCATCTGGTTTCCTCCCAGGACAGCTGTGTCTGGTGTAAGTTTCTGACACAAGTGGCCTTTGAAAGAATTGTAAGCTGATGTCTGTTTCAAGCGATGGTGATAAATACGTAAAATATCGGAGAGGAGGAAACCGAGTGTCATATGCCTTGGAAAGTAAGAAAATCATATATCTTTGACTTTAAAGGCATTCAAATTTGCAAATAATGAATAATTCAAATTTCATTTTCATTTGTATCACTTGAAAGAATTAATAAAAAAATAAATGTCCATATTAAGCATTTTTGTGAATGATAGAAATATTTTTCGTTTAGTCATTTTCATAAATAATATGAACAATTATTTTTAGAAAAATAATTTATAAATCATTCATTTTTCTTGAAAATCTCATATTAGTTCTTCATTCCAAACAAAATAATTTACTCGTTGAGCTTGGCTAGATACTCTCCCTTAACTCCAGCTGAGATGTGCAATATAAGTTTAGTTTCTATATATATATATATATTTTTTTTTTATGACCCAGGGAACCCTGCCGCACGTGCTAGCCACCACACACGTGTAGCCATGTAAGTCACCCTATAATGAAGCTGGGATTTGAACTCTCAACCTTTTGCGAGAGAAAGAAAGTGCAAGCCATCAACGCCACCCAGGTGGGTGGTTTTAGTTTTTATACTTTGATCCCCAAATAGAACCATATTTTGCTCTATCCTTTGACATTCTCGTTGATGGATAACAAATTCTTGTATCCGTTAATTAGAGACCTAGATTGGACGAGAGAAACATAACCTAGTTGTATATAATGTTATGCAAGATATATCGTGTCAATTTCAAATCATATGTATTTTTTGGAAAAAGTATTTAAAAAGTCATAAACCTTTTACTTGTACTAATTTTTTTATTGGTCTTACTCTATCCCTATTCTAACTCTCACTTTCAAACTTTTGCATTGCCTTTGTATAAGATGTGTGAGTTAAAACCCACACCTGAAACTAAATCATCCACACCCTAATCCCTCATGAGGAGGTGGAGATTTGAACCCTCCACCTTCTCTTCCCACGTGGGAAGAAAGACCATTAGGGCAAACCTTAGTGATTACTTGTACCAATTTAGTCTTAAAGCTTTTGACTAATGTCAATTCAGTTCTATTTAGCTAATTTTGGTTAAATATTATTGATGTGGACGCTGGCCAACCTATATGACATTTCCAGTGTTAAATTTTTAATAATATTTTTATTTATTTTTCCTTTCGTTTTCTTTTCTTTGGTGATTACCACTAGCCATGGCAGTGCAAGTTGGCCATCCCTAGGTGAGGATCATTGTTGCTTACCAAAGGTGAGGCCAGTTGAGCAAGCCCCAACAAGAGCTCCTCTCACTAGATCTGGCAAGGCCGGCCTTTGCTTAGGCTAGGGTGGCCTCATTGAGCATCAATGCCTTCACCGGGGTGACACCTAGTGAGGGTCGACCTTGCCTAGGCTAGATTTGGCAAGGTTGACACTTGCTCAAGCTATGGCGACCTTGCTGGGAGTTGCCTTCGCCGAGGCTTACCTAAGCCAAATTTGGTGAGGCCAACCCTTTTTTGTGGTAGGTGATAGCGACCCTCACCTAAGGCTCCTCTCACCAAGGCTCGCCTAGGCCAGATCTTGGCGAGATTGACCCTCGCCTATGGCAAGTGATGGTTACCCTTGTCTAGGCAAGGCCAACCCACCCAGCCATGGTCAGTCACCGACAAAAGGAAAAAGAAAGTAAAAGAAAGAAAGAAAGAATTAGAAAAAATAAAAAATAAAAATAAAATATTATTAAAAATTGTCCACATCAGCGCTAATGGTGCCATGTAGATCGAATGGTGTCAACGTTAATAATATCCGGTCAAAATTAATTAGAAAAATTGAATTGGTATTAAATCAAAAGGTTTATGACTAAATTGATATTAATGCAAATATGTTTAAGACTTTTATGCTCTATTTTTAATCTTAGTGCTTTAATTGCAATGTTTGTGGTTTAATATGCTATTTATGTATTGGGAAAAGAATTTAATAAGCCCTAAAATTGATGTACGAAATGCATTGAGTGCTTAACTTCTTAGTTGGTGCAATCAAATCCAAACTTGTATTGAGAAGTGCAATGAAATCCTTAATTTTTCAATTAATGCATTCTATGTTTTTATTTAAGCTATACTTCAATTAAAATTTTATTGAGAAAAAAGATATGTGCCATAATTTTTGTAAGGTATTCACTTTCATGTCATAACATTCTAAGTATTCATTTAAGTACTATAAATTTAAAACCAATCATTTCAGTGGCATTGCCAATTTTCCTTACCTAATAATCCTACAAGGCATCATTTATATATTAAATCATCCAACTTGACTTGCCAAAAATCAATGAAGTCTTCTGGCATGAAAATCACTATACCACTAAAATTATTTGCTTTTAAAAGTTATGACACTTAAATAAACATTTGTAATATCATGATATTAAAGTGACCATTGCATGAAAGTTATGGTAACATTTGTGCCATGGACGTTGAAGCACGGTTTCATAACCAGTAATATAGAAATTCGACGTGGAGGATTCCACCCAAAATAAAGAAAAAGCACCCGAGCGTGCGTGGCTGGAGGATAAAGTTGTCGTTGACTATTAAAACTACATGGCGATATAAAACTTTTTCCTCAATGCAATTTCAGTCGGCCTTGCGTGGCTGAATGAAGAAAGTACAGCTGCAATATTTTATGCCCCCGAAAACCTTGCACAGATAGTGATTGTGAGACTTAACAGCTTTAAAAAATGAAATGGCGTAAGTTGCCCTATATACAAACTCCATGCATATCTCCTCCACGCTATTCACCGACTTGATTATATCGTTGCGGACTGCATAAAATATTGCGGAGAACAGGTGGTCTCAGATGAGCCAAAAGTTAAAAAACGATGAGAGAATGGTCTAACAGCAAATGAGCCAGAAAGAAGAGGGGAAACAGCCAACGTTTTGGGCATGGCATTGTTGAGACCTCTAAGTTGGCGATTGGTCCTTGGACGTATGCAGAACGTCGAGAAGCAGTTTGACATAACCCCTCTTGTAGACCATCCAGAAACACGTAGAATCTTTCTAGTAGCAGCAGAATATTATAGACTTGGATGGTCGAGGCTAAATAAGAAAATGCATATTTGTCTAATGGTGCTTGTAACAACCCACTTCGGATCTTTCGTCAATCCGATGATTTGAAACAAAAGTCAAGCTTGTCTGGCCACTTGCTTTGAGAAATTGTTGTACTGAAATTGTACGATAAGAGAAGGGGAAAATGAGGAAGATGAATAGTTTCAAATGGGTAGAAAAAACATCCATGAGGGTCTTTGATCTTTAAATGCATATGAAGGGGCAAATACTCGTGTATAGACCAACGATGGAATTGAAATGGCTCACCGGAAGCGTTCCTTGCTCGTCGGTGTTTGGGATTAAGTGCGGGGGCAAGAATCATAAGCAAAATGGACGGTTTTTCCCGGGCTCCTATAGACTAGCTTGAACCTCTCCTGAACTTTGTCAATTGGGAAAATGATACAAATTTTCCTTGAATTTTAATTCAATGTGCAATATTATCTCTAAAATTTTAATTTATTTAATATTATTAGTAAATTTTGATCCAATATGCATTATTGTCCCTAAACTTTTAATATGTTCAATGTTGTCTTGGAATTTTTGTCTGATATTCTATATGGTCCCTGAATTTTAAATATTTTCATATAATCTAGAAATTACATTGAACATTTACTAATAGTTTATGGATTACATTAATTAAATTGAAAGTCTAGGGATAATATTACAAATGACCACATTACATATTAAATTAAAGTTTAGGGGTCATATCCCTTGACAATTTCGCACAACATAAGCAAAGAAGCCTCCTAGGCTTGGCCTCGGGAGCTCGGAGTGGCGTGTGGCACCCCAATTGTCATCATAACTCGCCGAGGACCGGCTAAACTGTGCTATGGGCCTAAAGTCCACCTATGGGTCGGCCACTTTGGCTTGGGCATTCTTCCCTTGATGTCAAATCCCTTTATGGACTTGTTGGCTAATGGGCTTTGCTAGATGGGCTAAAGCTCAATAGAAAGGCAAAAGTTATGGCCGCACCTATCGATGAAGCGGAGAACAACGACGCATGAACCTATGCCATCATTTCATTAAAAGTTAGTCGTGATTCTAAGTACATCAATTAGAAAGAAATGGAATAATACTTTATTGGAAGATTGAGATTACTACGTAGGTCAGACGGCTATTGAGTTACAACAGAGGATCGCCGACAGAGAGAGAAAGAGTCCTTTTCACTCGTCGAACATGGACATCTCCATCTTTTGGAAGATAACAATTCACTCGAATTATCCCTTCGACGCCATGATCTGTCTTCCCAGTTGGAACGTTATCCCAACCCTCAATGGCAAGGTTCGACTGTGGACGCTGTAAACTGTCGAGCTTCATATTGCTTTTGTCAGTATTTGCTGGGCTGGTCATGGCTACAGCCCAGTTTCTCCTTGCAAAGAAAAGGGATGAGAAATGAAAGGACACCCTCGAGTACTTCCATGGCGGCTTCTGGGCTACTTAGCTTTTGTCAAAGCCACGTCGTGACTGACAAAAGCAACTTCGAGCGTGGTCTGCTTCGATGTGATGGATGCGTGAATGGGTTTTGGGCGGATGCAGAACTAAGGAAAAAGAGCAGAGTAAGGACCGCTTGCATGAACCATATTTCTCCAGCGTGACAAACCAAACCATCCCAATGGGCTGTCTTTGAAAGCATCCTGATTTTCAGGAGCGACTGCAGTCGATTCTCTCTCTCTCTCTCTCTCTCTCTCTAAAAGGTTGTCGATTGGTACATTAACCGGGTTAAACGTGTGTTTCCGTGTGATGCGTATAAGCTCTCTCGCGGCATTTGCAGTTCAAGCCAATATCCGGATATTTGGATCGTGTTACTAAATGTCTAATTAGTAATCATCCTGTTTCAAAAAATGATTTCTACTTAGAATTTATTATTTTTTATTCTATTCATAAAAATAATTTATAAGCATTTGTAGGCATTTCGTAACTACACAAAATTTTCATTTGTGGAATAGAAATGCATTTAGTAAGATTTTTAAAATTTTTTATTTTATTAAGTTTTTAATACTTTTATTATATTTTTCTTTTTTTTTTTTTTCTTTTTTCTTCTTCTTCCTCCTTTGTGGTCAATCATCAACACGCTAGAATGCCAATGATACTGGCCAAAAGAAAGTTTCAGAAGTGAGCTCACCAGAGTCTTGCTAGTTGACATGAGGTTGGGCCTCACCAGGTCAAGTAAGGCCCACCTCGTGTCGCTTGGATGAGGCCAAGCCTTGTCAATGGTCAAGCAAGGTTTGCCTAGCCACTAGCAAGCCTTGCCTAGATTTGTGAGATTGAGGCTCACAATGGCTTGGTGAGCCTTCGGCAAGCTCGCTGGATCTCATTGTGGCCTAGCAAGGCTTTAGCGAACTTGCTGGACTTTGCCCAACTAATCGTTGGTGGTGGCAGCAGCAATAGTGGCCAGCGACTGGTTGGGAGGAAGAAGCGAGAAGAGAGAGAAGGAGAAAAGAAAAAAAGAAATGAGTAAAAAGAAAATTAGATTGGGCTGATTTTGGAATTATTTTGGGATTAAAGAAGCAATTTTTTTTTTGACTTCTTGATTCTATTACAAATCTATTCCTGAAAACAAATTTGTTCCTGAAAATAAAAATTTACCAAACGAATTTCTATATCAAACTTATTTTTGAAAACAAAATAATAAAATTAAATACTGTTTGGCCGATTAACATGCACATCTAAGTGGGAATCAAATGTTGATTGTAGTTTGTGCCCAAGTCATGCATGAATAAAAGCTGGAAGGTGTCGACATCACAGGGTTGGTAAATAGATCATCAACGTCGATCGAGTGACCCGTCCATGGGGAAGCTTATGGCTAGTGATTTCGGGACCACTAAGGATACCTAATGCCTCACCAGATTGCAAATGCCTTCTGCAGTAGCAATAGCTGTCTTCGAATGCGAAAGTTCATCGAAAATTTCCCAAATGTCTTATCATATCTCCCTTTTTTCCTCCATTTGCCCGGTGTTGTCAATGCAAGTCTCTTTAACAAACATTGCCAGACAAAGGAAAGTGTCATTACTATTTAAACCTAATATTCTTTAATGCCCACGACTACCCATTACATCCTCTGGTTTGATTTTGTGGTTTGCTGTCATTCCATTGAACTGAAAGTGATGTAACACTAGTGCTGCTAAAAAAGTCAATCGTCTGTCCCCGAAACCGACAATTCATCATTGATTAGAAAGGTTGACATCTGCTTCGAATGCATAATTGCTATTATGCTATGACGAAATTAACATGTAGATGCAATGGTTTTCATCTTAAGTCCCTTCAGGATTAATCTGATTATAACGCGGGCGTTTGAACGGGGCCTTCTAGTATTTTAAACCGGGACACCAGGAAACAGAAAAACAGACATAGAAGTCTTCATTTATCCTAGAATTAACATGGTGTCTTCAAGTCATTGCTTTTCAATATTCAAGCATGTTCAGAACTTCAATCCCGGAATCATTGATCATTTACATTTCCTCCATGATCCATTTACAAGAAGCACAATCTGGCTGAAGAAATGGTTCCCAAGATTTACGAGAACCATTTAAAATTTTAACTGCAATATACATTATTAATACAGATTGTGCAAAGAACCTGTATTGAAGCTAGCAAATTGGAAAAACGGAAACTTATTGTGTGTATATAAGGTACCTAAAAGTGAAATCATAGGGAACAACCTCAATAAACTTTGAAGGAGCGTTGCTTTTTCCGATCTCAAGAAACCTGATCGCTTGTTTTCCTAGTTCACTGGGTAACTGGAGACAAATCCAATCGAGCAAGGAGTCCAAGTCCTTGGCAAAGTCGAGCAGATACCAGTCCAGCAGCTTTGGGATTGCAAATTTCTCAGCAGAAATTCCGACTGCAGCCTGCAAATAGTCTCTTTTTGCTGCTTCAAGTTCATTCTCGACATGCGATGCTGTGTAGACTCGCACCTTCATTCAGAAAAGGGTCATAATAAGTAAGAACATAAACAAGCATAAGATGCAGATGCCTCAAGGTGAGAAGAGATGCTTCTACTGTAGAAATGTGCAAGTAATGAACTAAAGCGCAATGCTTGTGTGGAGCAAGAGAACCTAGAAAAAGGATGGATGCAGGACTAAAGCAGATAACAATGGTAGCTCTATTCCATGCATTAGACTTACAGCAGGGGACGACCAACTTCCACAGGAAAGTGCAAAAGTCACCAATGGTTCAGATAACTCCAATCCAAAGATTCTTCTTGCTGTCAACTCGGCGTTTTTTGTACCCTTTGTGGAGGTCTGAGACCAGGACCAGGAAGCTTACTCAGTACAATTCAAAACCAAAATCATGACCTTCATGAAGGTACAATGGATATGACTCACATATTTTAAATGATAAGGAAGTCGGAGGATGAAGTGCTCGATCGTTATGCTGTTTAGAAGGTGTCCTCCAACATTTATTGTAGCCTGGACAAAAATTTGGAAAACTGCTTGTAAGTCACTGGCTGCTCAGCTCAAAGATCCTCATAGGCTATTGCTTAATTCACAGGTAAAATATATCGAAACAGAATTAGATAAATCAATGTCTTTAGATGATTAATGGATTTTATCGGTACTTTGTTGTTCATGGAAGGATTCTAAAGGTCATACCTTCTGCATTAGTGCAACAACCACGTGGGGACTCTCCGGTATTCCATATTCAAGGAATGCCTGGAAGAATTCAACAATGTTGACGGTCATATGAGAGACTTCATGCCAAATAAATCAGGATTATGATTAAACTTAAATTTGATGAGAAACGAAAAATAAAGACACTGTAATTCTTGCCAAGAATACCCTCACATACTTTCATCATGCATGAATTATAGATGTTAATCCAGAATGCAAGCTTCTCCTGGTGAGTGAGATTTTCCAGCTTGACACGCGCAAGTTTTCCAAGGAGCATTCTGGAAAATCAGAAGATGCAAATCTACTGTTACATGGACAGATGTCTGTGAAAAAGATGAGAAATCAATCGACTTCAATAAGTGATGACTCACTTCAATCTTTGCTCTAAAAATACGCAGTTGGTCATTCTGTTTGGATTGATTGAGCCAGCGTGAATTGAACAAAGATGCTTATATGGGCCAATATCTTTCGTTCCATACTCTGAACGCACACCATAGGGATCAAGGAACTCCATTTCTGCACTGCCCTCCTCAGACATAGTTGTAGACAAGCATGGTGAATTTTCAACTGTAACCCTGCTCTTCTTTGAGCTCTTTCTCAAGAATATGCTTAATAGGCACTTCAAAACATTCTCGGAGATATTGTTCGGGTTTTCATCACCTTGCACTCCATCGTCAGAAACTGTTTGGTTCCTTGCTTTTGCATTTTCTAGGTCTGTCACTCTACTCCCAAGCTGGACATTCAGAAATTCCATATTCAATGATCCACAGAACATACAAGAACTAGGCTGTCGTAGCTCAACATAAATGACAAGAAGTAAAAAACTAGACCTGTGATTTCTGAGTCTCCAAATACTTCTCTGCCAAGCCATTATCTACAGGGCGTCCCTTTCTAGCAACTTTGGCTCCACAGGTTTTATGTGTGGAAGATTCCTTCTTCTCAATTGTAGAATTAGTGCATGCTTGCTTATCTTCGCCACATGCATCTGCTGAAAAGCAACAGAGAGAATGAAATTGACACTCTAAGTTCCAGCAACGCATTATTGCAGAGAGGCGAAGTTAATTCAGGAATCTGAGCGCACCAGGGCAAGACAACAAGTGCCTGATTCGAGATGGCGTTGAGCTGCCGGCAATTTGAGCTTGGACTCTGGACTGTTCAGGTCTAAGATTCTTCATTGGGTTTGGTCTATGCAAATCAGATGGACTGTCAACGATCTTCCTCTTGGATGATGAAATGTACACGGCTTCCTGATATAAGTCCTGCCTGAAATGTACCACCTGTTCTTCCAGCCGCAAAACCTCCTCTTCCAATACAGCAACCTCGGCCAGAAGTTCTAGAGCCTGAAATTCAGAAACCAACACACGGTTCATTCATCACGACACTAAACAGTCGCATTCCAATGGAAATCCACGAACACTAATCGTTAACTAACATATGTTGGGAGATAAGGGGGAAGACGAGGCAGAGTTCCTAAAGGTCTGGTAAAAGCTCTCTCAAGAGCCCTGTGAACGTTCTCTTCATGTCTAAGCTTCTTCTTCAACTTATCCACCTGGAAAATAAGAAGATTCACAATATTGGTGATTCTTCTTTTGAAGGACAAGAGTAATCAAACAAGAATTTGTGGAAACAAAAGCTCAGTACGAGATGCATACATCCTGTTGCAGCGCCAATTTTCTCTCTCTGCTCGATTTTTGCTGACTAGCAGTTGGCTTCGTTGCATCCACAGATTTGGTTGCCAACATTTCCACCCTCTGTTATCCAATAATTAAAGAAACTATGGAGCTTCTTCAAATAACAAAAAGAAAAACTAAGAGCAGAAGCAGGAAAAACTAGCAATTGACAAAGATTCAGACATTATCAGAGAGCATTGAGGAAATGGGTGGTCGCCTTCAAATTTTAGATGCCTAGGATTACATACATCAGCTAAGCAAAAGGAAGAGAGAAAAAGTCGAGACTTTCTCGAGAAAATTTGGAATTTGGCAGCAGATTCATACAGCGAGTAAGGACTAAAAAGGGGACGAACGGATGAAACTGACAAGGGAAAATTAAAAAGAATTTTCCTCAATTACAACGTAGAAAAAGTCAATCCTTCATTCTCATGAAAAACAATGCATTTCGCAAGCGATTCGGTTTCTCGAGCCCCGTCATTAAAAACTGTAAATCCATCTTTCCCGGGTAAAAGCGAGAAAATTTATGCTGATATAGTTGAAAAGCTAAGAACTTTGCTAGTTGCTGCCATACAAGCCGTGTTTCAACATCCCACTGAAAAGAAAAATCATTACAATATCGAAATCAATTGTCGACGAAGAAACAGGAAATAAAAAGGAAACAATGGACTTTACTTCGCCATGCTTCGCTGGAGCTCCCGTTGACCGTTGCAGCCTGGTCCCTCCTCCTCTGACATTCATCGTCATGCTCTTCGCAATCCGTGCTCTGAGGACAAGGACACCGTTCGGTCAGTTTCTCTTCAATTTCCGTATCCGGGTCGACAATGCATCGAGCAAGATCGAACCTTTGAGGATAAATCCCATCCGACAGGGAGAGAGAGCAGAGCTGGGAGTTCCAGCAGAAGAAACAGAGGAGGGTCTGAAAGTCAAACGGAAGAAGCAAGACGAGGAAGAAGATTCTACTTATACGTAGGTGGGCAGAGGAGGAGGAGAAGGATGATGATGATGAGCAGAGAGATTGTGGGGGGCTTTTCGCTGTGTCTTCTTATGCTTCGCTGGACTGGAAGATTTATCGTAATCCAAAGAGAGAGAGAGAGCTCTCTTTTTGGCGGCAGGTTGGAAGTAAATTCCTTCCCCTGTAAAACGAGAGAGAGAGAGAGAGAGAGAGAGAGAGAGAGAGAGAGAGAGAGAGAGCGCTCCCTTTTTGGCGGCAGGTTGGAAGTAAATTCCATCCCCTGTAAAACGAAGACGAAAAGGAAAGTTAAATCTAGCGATTTTACCCTTTAGGGAAATGCCAAGGCACTAATTAAGCACGCTTATTTTGAAATAGTTTACATTTTATAATGAAGTCATTTCGGTTGATAATTAGAGTCAATAATGAAGTCATTTCGATCGATAATAATTTTTAGAAGATACATGACTTGACTTGATTCACTTAATCAACTTAATATTTACCATTGTAGATATTACTAATGCGACAATGAAGAACTGATTTATATTCCTTTCATTTTGTTACATGTGATGGGGTTGCATAGATTACAAAAATTTGTTGGAATATGAATTTTGAATTTGTTAGATACCATAATGCAAAGTTTCCGACTCAACCCAAACTTATAAGGAAATAATGCCTTTCGGGCATAGGCTTTGAGCAGACCAACCAGCGGTCAGTGGATCCTACGTTTCCATTTTCTGATGTGTTTTGCCATATGATTACCCTTTTAATGCTGAGATCTTTGATCGGACTATAAGAAACTTGCACATGCAAGGCATAATTACCAGCTCAATTGTGTTCTTGAGGATTCTTGGGAAAGATTAACCATTTGTTTAATGGTGGGTTGACCGTGGGGGGAGAGTCAGAGTTCTCTATCACTATTATAAAATGGATTTTCTTTCAGAAGAATCAGATCATATTGTCTGGTCGCAGACGATGAAACTGGGAAGCGAAGTGAGGGAGGAAAAGAAAAACAAGAATAAATAAATAAAATTTCATAAAAAAAAAAAAAAAACATCTTGGGCGGTGTCTGAAGGCAAAAGCTGCTTAAATCACATGATTGACAACTAAACACGTTGGAAAATCTCAATTCATCCCATTTCTCTTTTAGGGACCGACGGTCATTGGTAAGCAGAATTGGTATTTTAAATAATAATTACAATTAACGGATATTCTCGAGATATTATTAAGCATGTTTGGTTCAAAATATTAATTGTGAATAACACAGGTAAAGAGATCTTGCGGGTTGCTTCGTGCCACTCCCGGTAAATATGGGAGATCTCTTTCTTCGATGGGATCTTGTGTGTCCGGGCCACTGTTCCATTTCTTTACCGGGTCGGATGATTTTGACTGCGTCCTAACTAAATGCTAACGCAGAATTGGGCAATGCCGTTGTGGAGTCAACAGCTACCTCTCTCCTTGACCGTCATTAATCTAGGAACAGCAAGTACGCTCGAAAATGGCATTGAATTCATGGGGCGCTGCTAACTCCGAGTATGATCACAGGCACAGCACTGTCCAGACGAAATGGACATCTCCGCTAGCAGCAGAAGCGTCCGTGGAGGACCGGGGCGTTCGATTCTGCGGCTTCTGCAGTGTGCATTAATGGAAGATCTTGATTAAGAGAGAGAGAGAGAGAGAGTTCTGAAATGTAATTGTCAATGGACCATGCACACATGGAAGGAAGGAGGTGAAAACAAGGGCCGCTATGATGGCGTTTGCGACAGGACATGGTGGGTGGGCAAAATGTTCTAATTTTCTGATTTTTCTGTTCTTGGTTTCCGTTTCTATTCACTCTTTTCTGGATTTTTTTTTTACCACCAAAAATTATTTACGGACAGATTAATATAATCAAGGAATCGGGACTTCTTTGTCCTGATCCACGGATTTTTTAAATTTGAGGGAAGATTGGTTGGAAAGTTAGAGGAAAGGCCACGTGATAGGGCCACCTTTTTAGCACCAATTGGGGTCATAATTTAGAGAAAATACACATGAGTAGGTTCTCTGAAAATAATAATTATTATTATAATAATGTTTCTTGTCAATTATATATCCGGGGATTAATTGTCCCTTTTGTAAGAAGGCGACATATGGCAAAGTCCCGAATCGGCCACTTGTCGTGACCACGCGGATTATAAATATACAAGGGACCTTTTGAAGGTTTCAATTCGGTAGCAAATTTTGTAACGAGAGCATATGATCATTCATTTGATAATGTTCGTTCATAGAAAAGAAATAGGAGAAAAAAAAGAAGAGAATGGTCATAAGATCATGTGCAGCAGAGTGGTCCTTTTAAACTGTTAGGTCTGGTACATCAAGTGCAATGATTAAGCTCAACCAAAAGGGCATGACTCGTTCCAATGCATGCTCTGTCAATTTCAAGATATATAAAGGCTGATCTAAACGAGGTAAAGTCTAAAGAGTTTTACCCCAAAGGGATCGGTTTTGCTAGATAAAGGACAGGCTCGAACATGTGAATTCACTTCACAAGTTCAATCCCCTCTATCTATAGAGTGCTATCAATTCATTCCAGGCCATTTGCTCGGGTAAAACTTGCGACTTAATTGGATATGAACTAGTAGAGATTTGCATATCTCAAGAATCTTGTTGGAAGAAACTCGAATCACCCCATCATAAAGAAGGAAAAAACTTAAAAGAGATCCTAAATCCTACATCAACCGTAGAGAGGAGGAGGAGGATAAAGGCCATTGAGGACATGCGTTAGGTTTTCTGTCACAAGCAGATGCATTCAAATGTCATAAGTGTAGGGTTTTTATTTTTTTTATATTTTATGTACTACACATTTCATTTTCCCGTTTCCTGCTCAGACCTTGCTTATATCTGGCCTTCGCTGTTTCCATTACAAAACAAGACACTCGGTCCCACCCACATCATTTTTTTTCACTATTTTTCCGTCCCTGTATTCCAACGCTACCTATCTTATATGTACCACAACATCTCTTGGAGATGTAATTCCAGAATAGATTAGAGTCACAAAAGACAACGTCAAGTCAGTGTCATTAGTTGAGGAGTCGATCGCTGAGTTGTTGCTCAGTTTGATTCTCTTCACTTTGGCTTTGTTCCTTCCAAGATAAACAAAACATCAGATGCTCCATTTATCATATATTCACCCACCTGGCATTGCCTCTTTTAACTTAACACAGACCAATATCATAAGATACATACATGCAAATTGCTTGGTTTTGGCCCTTCTCAACCCCTTGACAATACATTAACATAGGCTGTAACTCGCTATTCTCTTGTCCGGTCTCAAGTTAGTAAAATAATCAAAAAATTTCAGAGAAAGGCTGGTGATGGTGCACTGGATTGCACATAGTGTCGTGCCCCACAGGTCATTCTTCTTTGGCCAAAAGGAAAAGGACAGAGAGACATTTTACCCAATTGCGTGTACCTTCTGCTAGATTCTTGCAATGTGCACGTAGATTAGCTTTTGAGTCCTTTTTTCAACTGTTGTGGGGGACGTGAAAAGGAGAGACCACGATTGTGAAATGGAGTCGGTGAGATCATGCATGGCACTGAAGCTCTCTACTACAGCTTGGCACTGTTCCTGTTCCTATTCCTAGTCCTGCTTTTCCCTTCTTCACCCTATTTAGTCAAACGAGAATCTAATTTTCCACATGGTTTTTAGTAATGTTGGTGAGGGAAGATTTGGTACGTGGATGACAACCTCCTTGCATGATTGATCTTGGTGTAAAAGAGAGCTCTCAGCTCTAGTCGATCAACAGCTCATGCAAAGCATTATGATCACAACCTAACTCTCTAATGGTTTTGAGCTCGCCCTAGCTAGTATATCTAGTCAATTCATAAATTAAGCGCCTCATAATTCAACGGAGGCCACCGTCTCCACCGCTGGGCATCGGTCTCATATTGCCTATTATTATCCTTTGAGCCGATTTCATAACATATGGGCACTTTCTATCTACTCAAAAGCTCGAGATATCTTTTACCACATATGTTAGATTCCAACCTTAAATATAATTTATAATATGGTTTAGGGGACCCAAAGAACTAATGACATCTTCTCTTGGCCATAGAGCCCAGTGGATCTTGAGGTAGGTTTTGGTTGGCTTCTTGATCATAGGTTGACTTGTGCAATATGCCACCGTCGGAATAGAAAAGAGGTATTAGCTCAAAAAACTGATTTGATATAAGGTGTTAGAGTAATTGGCAGATTCTACTAACCCTTAGACTTGCATGGTGCAAGACCGATCAAACTCACGACAGAACCAGCATGAAATCACGGAGAGAAAAATGAAGCGAATGTCAATAAGAACATTCTATTAATACATTGTGGACCATATGGAATTGATTGTGGCAGATGAATAAATTTGGGATACAAGAATCGAGGTCAAGGGTTGTCTCAGGCTTTATAGCCAGGTGGTCCTAAAATGCTTTCACGCCCATCTTCCCATGGGTTTCTGGAGTCTTTATGTGGGCGGTCAGGCCACTATAGAAACTGAAAAAGAGCCACTGGGACTCTGTTGCAGTAGGCAGTTTTTATAAAAAGCCTATTAAAGTTCCTTTTTCGAAAGGAAGAAAAAGACAGAAAAAAAGTGAAAGATGTGGATAGGCTTATTTCAAAATTGATAACATGGATAGAGCCAATCTTAAAATAAAAAGAATAAATAATATAAATGATGTCCGAATTTTAACTCAATATATATTGTGGTCTCTGAATCCTATAAATATTCAATGTGATCTCCAAAATTTAGTCTAATGTAAATGCCGTCTTTAATTTTTAATTTATTCAATATAGTCCATAGATTTTTAGTACATATTCAATTTAACCCCTGAAGTTTATGAAACTTTCAATGTTGTTATTGGACTTGAAGTAATAGAAGGACAAACTTGAACATTTTTGTACAATTTAGGGATTAAATTGAATATGCACTACCTTACCAAAAAAAAAAATTGAATATGCACAAAAATTCATGAATTATATTGAATAAGTTAAAAATTCAAGAACAATATTGTATATTAGGTTAAGGTTCAAGAATTATATTGAATAATGTCAAAGTTCGAAGGATATATTATATATTTAGCCAAAATTTAAGGATATTATTTCCCATAAAAAAATGTTTGCAAACTGTGGTTTTCAATGAGATGCAGTATAATTTTCATGGCTCTCTCGTAGAGCTGTATCTCTTTTGAGCTTCTAGATTTTTGTAGCGATACAATTATGAACCACTGGTAAGCTGTCTATTCTGTTGGTCCTGGAAAGTGCAAACCCATTGAGGAGACATAAATAAAGCCACCATTATTGATCTAAAAAAGCTCCACAGCCAAAGTAAATATAATGCAATCGCCGTGCAATCATGTAAGTGAAAACATGTCAGTCAAATGATGAAAAACCTGTCGATACCGAAGACTCTATGATCTCGATAAAAAGGAACCCCTCATTATATCATGGTCTCCAGCTGGACCTGCTTACCATTGCATCAATCTTGACGGTCTCGTATAGTGTATATAGCTGAGATACGATCATTTTCGGTCACTATCAAGATCTACGACTCAATGCACGAAATGTTTGGTTTTTTCTTCACAAAAGAGAGGGCAAATGCTAATGCTTCTTTGGGGTTCGAGATAGCTAATCAACGGAAGTCAATGAAAATTGTCCACACGAAACCCGCAAGAGAACCATCTCCAATATATGGATGTTTGCAGCATCACTGGTAATAAGTGAGATTTACCAAAAAAAGTCCTAAATCGATTTCAAACTATAACGTTGTAAGTTGCCATCAATTTGTTAGTGATAAAATCACACCTGTGTGATAAAATTCCATCAATTTCAAGGAAAAATATTACATAATTTCAGTTTATGTAGATCAACACTATCTTAGCCATTGATCCAGTAGGTCTTACATGATGGTATTTGTTTATAGACGTATCTATTAAGTCTATAAAGCCTATAAAGCAGTGAAATCTAAGTTGCCATTTAAGGGTAGTTTTTGGTGTTGCAAAAGTACAATCATTTACAAGAGTGGCGGTAGTAAAATGTAAGTTGCCTAACTGCACTTATGTATATATATCTCTATCAATGAACCCACTTCCTGTAGCAAGATGTTTACATGTTAGCTAGGGCGAGCAATAATCAACAAACTCTGACAGAAGAGAGAGAGAGAGAGAGAGAGAGAGAGAGAAGCGATTCCTTCCTCACGGAAGAAGAAGAGCAAAGCAATTCTATTGTGGATGGACATGACGTGGGGTGCAATTATGAGACAAAGACCCCAAAATCGATTCTTTAATCCTGCGTCGGCGGTGGTGCATGGACCGGTCCTTGTCTGATTTAGTATTTCCCCATCGTCCTGGTTTTGGCACCAGCCACCTCCATCAAGTGAAAACAGCCGGTTAAACGATGAAAAGCTAGTTCACACCCCACCCTATGACCTCAATAAAGAACCCCTCTTTGTATCATGGCCCTGCCGCCGGACTTGCTTCCCATACATCACGATCTTGACTTTCTCCTTAGTGCATGTAGCTAAGACACGAGCATTTGCCGTCGCTGTCGAGATCTACGACTTAGCGCACGAAATGTTTGATTCCTTGCCCACGAAAGGAAGAGCCAGTACCCATGCTTGTTTCCATATTGGAATAAGCTAACCGACGGTCATTACACGACGAAAATGTTCACATAAAACGTGCAAGAGAACCATTTCGGATTTGGTTCGAAATGGGTATTCGACTTTTGGTTTTTACTAATTTCAAAAGATGTATGTGAATTTGGTTACTGAGGTCGCTCAAAACATGATCAAATAACATGATTTGCACGCCGATTTGCTGCTTTTGGACCAAATTCTTAAGTGGTTAAACCAACTCAGCGTTAATTCTGCAATACAGTGTAATTTTTGTTTAACATTTTCAATTAATATCAGTTGTGTAATTTGTACCGCCCGCACCAAATGAAAGGTATGATCATTTTCTAATAGATCTGAGAAGCTTAACGTCAGTTTCCATTTGGGAGAATAGTACCAAAAACCTCAATTTTTGCTTTGTATGATATATTTATCCCAAATTTTTTTGTGATATCAAAAACCCTAAACTTTACCCCGTATGATACATTTACCCCAAATTTTTTTTGTAATATCAAAAATACTAAACTTTATCAATTGTAATACATTTACCCCAAACTCAAAAGACATTTTCATCTTTTTTTCTTTTTTTTTCTTTTGTCCTCCTTCTTGCCAACGGGGAGGGAAGTCGTTGGCATCGGCCCTCAACCGACTCAAGCGAGGGATGCCCTTGCCTAGGCAAGCGAGGCTAGCCCTCACCTAGGTCGAGGAGGGTCACCCTTGCTTGGGCGAGTGAAGGTGGCCCTTGCCTGACCTAGGCAAGCGGAGGAGGGAAAAAAGCCAAAAAGGAAAAAGAAAAAAAAAGACGAAAAATGCCATTCGGAATAAGAGTTTGGGGTAAATGTGTCACACATGGCAAATTATGAGTTTTTTGTGTTAAAAAAAGTTTGGAATAAATATGTCATATGGGATAAAGTTTGGGGTTTTGGTAGTATTCTCTATTTACTTTTTTGTTTAATTTTCCAAGATGCAGTACCATTTTCCTTGGCCCTCTTCCCCCTCCAAAAAAGAGAGGATGAAATGACGGCATTTTTACGGGCCCATCTAATTTATTACTTGAAGAAAGACAGCATATCAATCGATAAAAGCACACTATTCGTCTACGATCAAATCCAATATAATCCCGTATATATAATTCACATAATCTATGTGAAATTTGAAGAGATGCCACACGTAAGTATGAGCATAATTTATAGTTTCATTAGTGATAAAATACGACATAATCATTGACAAAGTAAGTCCTATAGTGAGATTACATAACCGATGATATATATATATATATATATATATATATATATATATATATATATATATATATATATATAAGTTGCCAATTAGAACTAGTTTTGTGGTCGCAAAAGTACAATTTTCTGCAGGAATAGTTACAAGTGATACGTAAATTATCTAGGTGCGCCTATATATATGAATCCAGTTCCCGTGGCAAAACACCTATAAAGTGAGAAAGAAAGAAGAAAAGTAACAGAAAGCAAAAGTCAAGATGGTTGTCCTTTTGGTTGATGATGCGAGAGCATTGAATTCCATTAAAGACCGTTTGATATTTACGCAAGTTAAGGGAGATTTCAACTGCAACATGATCCAATGGGTCTGACGAGGAGAAAGCATCCTAGATTGAGTTTCCAAAAATTGATGACTAGAGACTCTTTCAGCTAAATCAAAGGCCGAATTGTAGTTTTATAAATTTTAAGTAGGCTTCTTAGCTTAAGTTGGCTTCCTGATTTGATGATTCTTAGTTTTGTATCTTAATCTCTCTAATAATTAGATGTGTATTTTCAGTCGTATGCCTGCAAAGTTTTGAGTTTGACAATATAAAGAATCTTTCTCGGGAGAGATATGTTTTGTTCTTTATCTAATTCACTTTGGTGGTGAACCTTAAAGTACTTCGGTTCGGTTCGGTTCTTTATTGAATACATTGGTGGCGCACTTTAAAGTTCTTTATCCTTGACCGGTGAACTACTCATTTGGACCTTGGTAGTGGAAAACTCTTATGTTCCAAGGTTCCATTCATTTTACAAAAAAACTTCTAAAATAACATTTTTTGAATTTTTCGATATTTGTTTCATGGAAAATAAACTAGTCGTGGAAATTTTTTCCATCAATAAAAAAAAGTCTTCTAAGATAGGAAAAAATATTTTCCACTTTTCAAGTAGGGGAAAACATTTTCCATGTTTTCTTTTACCTCATTTTTTTTACAAAACACAATTTTCCTTTTATTTTTTATATATTTTTTGAAAAATTGAGTTTTTATTTTCTTTTCTTTCTTTTTCTTGTTCTTCTTCTTTGACCGGTTGTCGGCCATAATAGTGGCCAATACCGGCTAGAGGTGAGCTTGAGCCTTGTTGACCTATGGCGAGACCCCAGCTTAAGACAAGTGTGTAATGCGACGATAAGACAGAGACATATTACCCAAAAACCATTGTTTAATCCCGCGTCGTCGGCCGTGCAAGGACCGGTCCCTGCCTTTTTATTATTTCCCCTCCCGTCTTCGTTTCAACAGTCGCCAACCCCCCTACCGTCCATTGAAACAGGAGAATGGTCCCCCTTCTCGCTTGGGGCTCTGGATTCTTCACTTCTTCCGAGTCTCCCTCCCCCCTAATTAACAACATCGCCCTTCTTTATTTTCCGGACTACATTACACATCATGCAATTGCCATTTCGGGACTACTAATCTGTGTGCGGCGCAGCCCGTG
Organism: Angophora floribunda; assembly: GCA_014182895.1. Taxonomy (NCBI): domain Eukaryota; kingdom Viridiplantae; phylum Streptophyta; class Magnoliopsida; order Myrtales; family Myrtaceae; genus Angophora; species Angophora floribunda. The sequence continues at coordinate 1,275,221 of CM024710.1, forward strand.
TAACGTACGCATGCAGGGACAGGGTCGCAAGAAATGGGCCAAGCAAGATGCGATGACGCTTCGTGATAAGCCGGGCGACTTTTGGATGTCGATTTCCGTTGTGTTTTAGGAGCTTGGATTGGTCAGTGATGTTGTTATGTTCATTGGGTGCAAATAGCTTTGACATGTCCAAGGACCAGCCCAGCTGATGATAAACAGATTGGTCAATTGCTTGAGGACGGGATCAAGATCACCAAACTGAGAATCAGTAAATGGGCTGAAGCCCATCGTTTACGAAATGCTTAGTTTGAACGGCAGCCTTGAATTGAATGTTATAGTAAAATCTAAATATATTAAAAAGATTTGCGAAATGAATAGGAAATAAATTTTATTTATGTTTATGATGAAGAAATTTAAATTGCGAAAGGGAGTATGCATCCTTGTAATTTACTACTTTAATTCTTGTTTTCTCATTTCACATCATACTCCGTTTTTATATTGTAACCAAAACCTTAGACTATGGTTTGGACAAGTCAGGTCTAATAGAATTTCGTAGTCCCAACCAAATGAGAAATGCTCAGCGATTTGGCTCAAAACACCACAACTCCTTGAAAATCGATTACCATGCATCGAGATCTGTAAAAAATTATCGGGGTCAAGTGATATGAATTTTCATGTTCTCAAAATGCTAATAACACTTCATACAGCATAGTTTGTGGAAGAGGATCGCAAAAACCGATCCAACCTTCTCAAGACCCTTAATGTTGTTCCAACAAGTACGGTCTTGTAGTGCATCATAGTAGATCCGACAAAATGGATCACGAAAACCTATTCAAACTATGATGCTGCATGGAGTGCTACCAAGTGCCAATTAATGCTATCATGTTGCATGAAGTGAGCGGCGGGAAGAGCGGGCGAGCTACGCGAGAAAGAGGGGTTGGTGATAGTGTTCAAGGGCTGGAGGAGCGGAGGTGCGACGAGTGGCGACGGTGGCTGGCTTATAGTTAGACCTGTTAAACGGGTGGGTTGGGTCGGGTTTCGGTCAGGTCATAAATGGTCCAACCCAAATTGACTCATTTAAGCATAGTATAAAAGTTTTGACCCATACCCAACCCATACCCGATCCGACTCATATTGTTAAAACATTTCTCTATCTAACTAAACTTAGGATAACTTATTCTTATAATTTTTTTTAAAGGTTTTAAACTTATTCAAGTTCATTAACAACTCATGTATTTTAGTCTTTTTAATTTTTAAACCCATTATAAATATACTTGTCAAAATGGGTGTACTTATAGTGGCCACGCAAGGGGAATGGTGGCCGGCCAGGTTTGTAGTTGGCTCAACAGGGCGAGAGCCGGAGGAGATAGAGAAGGGAGGGAAGAGAGCGTTTTTTTCACCTTTCATTTTTGTATTTGTGCTTGATTTTCATATGACATACACACTGAAATTTTGGCAACCTCCATTTAGTCATTTACTACAATAAAAATTAAGGATCCACTCGACCCCTAAAACGATAATATAAATATTGCACTCATATTCAGCATTTGCAATTTTTTCGCATTTCGTAATTAAGATCATACCATTTTGGATCAAATTCGGTGAAGATAGTGTCAAATATGGGCACAAGATGATCAATAAGAAATTCAAGCGGTGGAACAAAAGGATTTAATATGGGGCTCGGTCAAACAATGAGTTAAGTCGCCTGAAAGATTTAGATGAAGATTGGATTTTACTAGGTTATCTACAAAATTTGAAAAGAGAACAACAAACCCTGTTAAAGATTGAGTGGATGAAGGCAAAATCTTCGGTGGTGGTGGGGAGGTTGATAAAAAACATGAGGAAAACGAAAGATGAGGATTTGGTGGAAAGCAATCATCTCATGTTTAGGAAGGAGGAAGAGGCACGTTTCCAGAAAATTTTCGCAGCCAAAGTTTCTCAGTTGTTCTTCCTTGCATCTCGTCTGACGAAGCTCCAGCGCGTCCAGGAGGCTCCCGGCCGCATCCAGCAGGTCTCCGCGCCTTGGTGGTCATCTGGCGAGCGACAGGGCGCGCCCAGCAGGTCTATGGAGAAGGGTCTCGCTGCTCCACCGGTGCGTCCGCGGATCCTTCCGGCGAGAATCCAGGCGGCTTAGTTCCAGTCCTTAGTCCCACACCAGTGGCATCTCGGCCGAGCAGACAAGCTCCCCGGTGACACTATCCAGCGGGCTATCCAATTCGCCTTCCTGTAGTGCTGCCGTGCCCAGTCCTTTCCGGAGTTTTTTGGCCCTCCCGTTGCTGTGACAGGCCATCACACACTGCTCCGCTGCATCAACGCTGGAGTCCATTCAAGCCGTGTTGTTGTTCAGGCCGCTATCGTGCAGCTCTTGGTCGCTCTTCGAATCTGTCGTTGCAGGTAACAACCTCCTATAGATTCCTGGCTGTACCTCTCCCCGACGCTTCCGCTTTGCTTATTCAATCTCGCCAGGTTCCCTTTGGCGACCACAACCATTCCGAAGCGCTCGCCGACCTCACCGTTACACCTGGAACACCATTGAGCTTCTGGCCAAATCAAGCATTTTGTTTCCCATGTTCATTTGTCGAATCCCCACACTTGCCTCGCCGGCTGTTGTGCGTCGGTAATACTTCGTGCTGTCATTCCAGGTACGATTATTTCCAAGTCTCAACATCAGATTTTTGTATTAGGGCGATGTTCCTCTCTCGAGCATTGCATGTGGCGGACAAGACCTCAACTTGGATGTTTGATTTCTCTGATCTTTAAAGTAAACCGCGATTGGTCATTCGTTACGAATCCCCAAGTTGAGATGTTTGGGTAGAGAGCTGATCACGTCATATTTGATAAGCTTAATGTCTGGCTTTGAGCTATAAAGTGAATGAATTCATGAGAACAGGTACTCTCGATCATCAATCCGCGTCGTAATTCGGTAGTGAAGAGTTGTGATTAATTATTATATCTGGGAATGTCCACTTACATGATATCCTTGAGCCAGTTTAGTCACATTTTCCGTGATAGTATTAAACTGAATTGACTAACATGTTTGGAGGGCATAATTGATGCTTGTGATTTAATCAAACCAGCCCTTTTTTTTTTTTTCTGAAACCTCAGCTACTTCATTGAGTCTTGATCGTTCCATGTCTTTAATCAAGACATATCAGGGCTAAGACTATTAAACCCGAAAGTCGGATCCTTAGTATTGTCTCATTATCTGGGATATGGTGCATATGATGTTTCGTTATGCGTGATGGACTGCATAAATTTTGGCCGTTTAAAATGATATGTCTTCGAATTGTATCAATAACCTTGCGAATGACATGTTTTAATGCTTCATGAAATTCGTTAATCGTCACATGTTTAAGTCGCATCGATAGTTCATAACTTATAGCTTTTATATTTAGGGTAACGCCTATTATTTTAGAAGGCATATAAAATTAGGATAATTCATATTTTTTTATTAAACAAATACCAAACAACAGATGTCATTAAAATCATATAGATTGCATGTAGGTTTAAAGTTAATTAGTCTCATAGCATGCAAGTCATATAATGCACGTCATTTAGAGTTACTTATTTTAATAATCTGTTCATGTAGATAGGATTAATTGGTAATGCATCTCATGCATTATTCATATTGCATATCATAAGAAGAAAAATATAAAATGAGTTAGCATTGCTTCTTTAAGTCAATATTCTTTTAATAAAAGTCACTTGGTCATATATAGGGTCCTAGGATTTAATCTGTTTACCTAAATATTAAAAATACAAAAAAAAAGAGCATTTCATATAAGTTGCATCATAAGATTAATCCATGGTTATTTCTATCCTATGTCATAGCATCCATGGTATATCATGCCATTAGATTAGCTTTAGAAATTATTTTAATAGCATTGAATATGGTGAATTCATTACAACATAACATGCCTGACATTTAGGACTTAATATTAGTTCATCAATGCAATTAGATTAGGTACATATAATTATAGTATAAGCAAAAAACCTCAAAAGAATTAATTGTCATTGCGTCTTAGGTATTAACCAAGTTATTTTGTGTAGCTTAAGTCATGCATTACTCACACTTATCATCGCTTTCATGAATAAAAGTCGAATTCATCGTTACATATTTGTTTCATGAGTTTAAGCTTGCAGAACCCCTGTCATGATGGGTGACGAGTAGATCATTTCTGTTCGTCCATGAGTTCAGGCTCTTTAATCTTTTCAGTAATTTATTTACTGTTTTGGATATTGAACGTTTCATTATATATTATGCATCTACATGACCATCCTTCACATGTTGGTAGCATATGATAAAATCAACTAAATTTGACTGTAAAAACATATTCAAAATAGTTAAATATAAAGTATAAAAAAGAATTGGAGAATTTTCTGTATAATTCAATATATCATAATGAATATTACATTAACATATATATAGGCTTTGTGAGATGACTAAATAAGATTATATATCAATCAAGATACACATAATCATAGAAGATATTCACACAATCTTGAGATGGAAAATATCATAATTTTCCCAAATATCTCTAACATTTCCCTCAAACTCAAGATGTATTGAATATGTCAATTTGAATTTGAATGTAATTCTGAACAATGTCCAACTATTGAGACATGATTAATGAGGCAGCATCCGGCAATTGTTGATGGCAAAAATTCTAGATCTTGCTGGCCTGAGAGGAGCAAGTTTGGTGATTGTGTGGCTTCTCGAAACAACACACAAAACATCGAGAATAAGAGCTACTAGAGTGGAGTAGCATGCATCCTTTGTTGTCAACTTTGCTGTTGGGACAGCAACTTAAACGTGGCCAATATGGCTAGCATGCTTACTACAAGCAGATAAGCTAGGCATTGCTAAGAGAAAAGTTACTTCGCAGCATCGAAAAAGACCTCCATGGAAAAAAAAGAGAAGAAGCTTGACTTGGCAACGCATCAGAGATGTCGTAAAACAACCACTATGGTGTTTACTCATATGGGAATGATGCCTTTGGGTGAACATTTGTCGAGCAATAGGGATAGATTTATTTGTTTGGGATGCATGGGTCCACCATTGAAAATGATAAAGCAAATTTTTGAGGTGCACTAGGTGCAAAGCATGCGGTGCACTAAGATTGCCTTAGGAAAGGAGCTCTAATACCAAATTAAAGTTGCGTTTGTTTCAATAAAAGTAGTTTTCCGAAAAGTGTTTTCTAGACTTTCTGTTGTTTGTTTTTCTAAAAACAATTTAGTCAATGGAAAATACTTTCCAGTCAACATAAATATCATGTATTGGTTTAGGAAAATGAATTCCTGTGCATGGGAAGGGGAAAACGCTTTCCCTTTTTATCAAGTTTTTAGGTTATTCCCTTTTTATTAGGTCATCTTTGTCATTTTCTTTTACTCTTCAAAATCTCTCTTCTTCTTCTTTTTAACACTAGTGTAAATTGTTAGTTTAAATGTTATTCAATCTTTTTCCAAATGCAATCCAAACGCTTGGAAATATTTTCAATCACATATCATCAAACACAAAAAATCTAATAATTTTCCATGCAAATGATTTCCTAGAAAATATTTTCAAAAAATGGTACGATTTTCGCGAAACAAACGCATCCTTAATTAGCTAAAGGTTTTTTTTAATTCTCTACAATCATCAATTAGTTGATCAGTCAATGACCTATTAGGCAGTACTTTTCTGAATGAGAAGATCAGATTGGCACCTTATTCTTGCATGGAAGATATTGTCAATGGAGTTGGCGGCAACCCAACCAAAAATCTCCACCATCATATTATTGGAAAGAACATCAAAGGCTTCAATCTCCATAGCTCTCTTAATTTGACATAGGCATACAATGCAATTCACTCTTCAAGAATCGCTTGAGTTTCAAATAGTTTCCTCCACTTCGATCACTCCAATCAATTTTAGCGTATTTCCTTGGCTTCTGCCTCGCACAATCAAGTAGGCGAGTGGTGGAATGTCACAATTTGTAAAATGAGTTAGTTATATTCAAAAGGGCTTTTATTGACACAAAATTTTTACTACCCATTTAGTTGTTTGTTGCATAGATAATTATGGCTAGGCTCTGACCTCTACACACAAAAAATTTAAATTGCATGCAGATATTATGAACATTCTGAGCCGAAGGTAGGGTTGGACTCTCTTACTCCAACTCACGACATGCGAATACTCTTCTCCGAGGTCAAGTACTTTCCGCATGCCATGCCCAAGTTGAAGAAGGAGCTGTGTGGCCGACAAACTGAGAGGCCCAAGGCAAAGTGGAATTAGAAGAATAAAGCTTGTGCCAAGAAGACTACTCCCCAAGCTACAAGTGTTGAGGGTGTTGCTCCAAGCTACGAGTGTTGAGGGTGTTGCTCCAATAAGTGGAGGAGAATGTCACGGATTTGAGGTTTTTGTAACCAACAAACCGTGCATGATTGAAGGAGATTACCCCAATTCGCCCATAAAATTCTCTAAGAGCTTCCGGAAGGTTCCCATAATCTAAAGTTCCTTTTCTTCTTTTCTCTCTAGAAACTTTCTTTCTTATGATCTGGGTGAGCTTGAGTGACCAAAGGTTTGGCTTAGGTGCCCTAATGATCCCAAGTAATTTATCAAATGATTGACTCGTGACATAAAAAAAAGAGTAGTCAAAGCTATAGAAAAGAGAAAAAGGGCTCTGAAGAATTCGCAAGGGGACAAAACAAGAAAGTAGGGTCTATTTCTATGAGGCAAAAGGAGGAAATATAACAACATGAGTACAAGAAAGGGAATAGCGCAAAGTCTACAAAGGACCCACTTGCCAATAGACTTGGCCGACGACTGGCCAAGGAAGAAACAAATATAGTAAGAAAAGAAAAAAATTTAAAAATAAAGAGTAATTAAAAATTTGATTTTTAAAAGAAATTAAAAATGATTTCCTCTTTTTCAAAAAAGAAAAATACCAATAAAAAATAAGTAAAAGGAATCCATAGCAAAAGAAAGAGGATGCAAAATGATTTCATCTTTTCAATCACTTTTGAGGATTTTTTTCATTGGCGGAAAATATTTTCTTGACCAGTTCATTTTCATAAAATGATGGCCGAAAAATTCCAAATTTTTTTCTTGAAAGTCGTTTTCCACTAAACAAACCTAAATTAACGGAGCTCTGTCAACCTTTTTACACCTTCTCCGTAGAAAAAGAAAAGGCAAGGGGGAGACCCGTGAGTGAGACGACGGAGGAGGTTGGGACGCGTTTACCAGAAGACTCCAAAAGAACACGAGGAAAAACTTTCAGAGGCGGCCGGTTTTTCTTTCCCGAAGACAAGACACACGACGCTCGACAGGCAGCGCACAAAGTGTTTCCTTCATCCGTACGTTCATCGCTGCCGCGCTACCATATTGCGTGGTCTAGCCTCGCCGTGGATGCCGTGCCAACTCAAGTCAATTTCAAGCGTCCCCTGCAGCAACTCTGGCGGACTTCAAGCGACTCAGGCGACTGACGACCTCCAATAGCCTCCTTCTGGTCGCGTTCAGCAGTCTCAGCATGGTGTCTGGCGGCGCTCCCAGCAGCTCAGTCACCGTCCAGTAGGTTTAGACCCCCTTGTCATTCGCCATCGCCGATTAAGTTGACACTGGTATCGGCATCAAGAACCTCTGTCGCCAACCAGTGAATTTCGAGCAATCCACAGCCCGGCAACTGAGTTTCAACGAGTTCCCCTCGACAGTCCAGTCTTGCGGTCACCTTGCTGGTTCGTTCCTCACCTCCACATCAGTTCCCGGCGATGTCTAGCAGCTATCCATTTGAGCTCCAGCTGAGTTGTGTTTTGCTTTTGCAGATTTTCTGGAGGCATCGGCTAAGACACATTTTGTTTTCCTCAGTCAAGTTTCGGTGAGGTACCGGGAATTCCAGGTTTCGCAGAGAACTTTCGTCGCGTCCAGCAGTTCTCGCAGCCGAGTTCGCTATAAGTTCAGTCTCATCGTCACTGCTCCCTATTCACCGACCTTGCTGCTCTGGTTTTCCAGCAGTTTACAAAATTCTCCGGTGCCCTCCGAGCATTGAAATCGACGGCAGCCAGCCACCGTGATCGATATCGCTGCATATCGTGCTGGTCCAGTTTCAGAAACAAATTTTCCGAACTAGGTAATGTTTTAAACCGAATATATAGTTTGATTATTTTGTTATCCAGTTTACAATTATTAAATCTGTTGTGATTTGGTTCGTGATCGTTAGGCATTGTATGATTAGGAAAGTTGTTTCATTAAGAATTACCATAATCAATAATATTGAGTTGTGAGGCATCGCATTAGATTTTTGATTATTTTGATTTTTCGCTTTGAGTCGTGGTGAATATATAATTTTATATGGTTTATTAATTTGCTTCAATTGATTTTTAGTAAAATTTACTATTTAAAAAAAAAAAAATATTATGACATAATAGATCGAAGTTGCATTTCATATAGTTTAACACTTTATAAAAAAACCAAAAGAAATAGTTAGAATTGCATGTAGTATTTTAGAAAAGCTTTCTAATTTAAAATAGGATTTAATTTAAATTATTTAAATTTTAAAAGAAAAATTAAAAAAATATGCTAAGAGTATGTTACATAGAATTAGATGCCTGCATGCCACATCATCACATGCTATGTCATATGTGCCCTGGCATGTCACATGTGTAACAAATCATGCATTTAAGCCTAGGTTAAATTTGCATAAATTCGTATTCAGAAATAAAGAAAAAAATTAGTTAGAATTGCATAAGCATATATAAATCATGTTTAGATTAGGCAATTTTTTTTAATTAACACTTTGTAGACGCTTGGAAATTAACCATAATAAGTTGTCGTATGCTTTGCTTGAGGTGCTTAAGTTCTTGCCTTATTCTAACAATTTGTTTACCACTTTAATTATAGATCGGTACATTATTGATTGGGCACCCACTTAATCACCTCTCACATGCTATAAGCCTAATTTAAAATTAACCAAGATTTCTTGTAAAACTATTTTTGAAAATAGAGAGGAAAGGTACAAAAAGAGCATTAAATTAATATGATGTAATCAAGTCCCTGAATACATTGAATTTATGGTTTGCGGAGATAAAGTATTCTCCCATACTTAGTTTTCTAATCAATCCCGAATGCCAATTGGTAAGAAAATTGCATGTTAACATTGACTAACAAATTACGATTGGCAGGGCTTAGGATAATTTGTGCTAAGTCTTTGGCTTAGTAGCCCATTAACTTTCCCTTGGGTGGTTCACTTATGGGAAGATCGCAACAACTTCTAACCAAGATAAATAAAAATTGATAACTCAATAAAAAAGTTTGAAAATTAAAAGAATAATTAAAAGCTGGTAAGTAACTTAGATGAATAATGGTAACTCAAAAGTTGTTAATAATTTGTTGGCTTAATTCCCTTAAAAATACCCCAAATTTAGGTTTAGTTCCATTAATCCCAAACTTTCTTTTTTCTTAAAAAAAAATTCCAAACTTTCATTTGAGTCCCCAGTTTATCCTGGTTGTCCAAAGTCACCATTAGTTATCCAATGTAGCGGTCCGAATCACCATTAGTTGTCCAATTGGCATGTCACGCCACACAATAAAAATGAAAAGAAAAAATAAAACTGAGAGAGATAAAGGGAAAGAAAAGAAAAAAGGAAAAAAAAAATTAAGAGAAGCCCGGGGGGGGGGGAGTTGGGGACGGTTGGGTTTGGCTGCTCATCCTTCCAACTTGCGAGGCCTAACTTCCGGCTCGTGGCGGCCATGGCGTTGGAATTTTGAGCTACGAAGCTCAGGCGGCCATGGCTGCTAGAGTTCCGAGCCACGAAGCTCGGGAAAGCCGTGGGCGCTCAAACTTGGGACACGACGGTCATGGCTGCTCAACACGATGTCTGGGCAGAGAACACGAGCATACAGAGCTCTGTTTTTTCATTTACTAATTAGAGAATGAACTCTGTTTTTGTTGTGATTTGAGTTGATGTGTTTTGAAATTTGAATTGGAAATTGCTCGGAGTGTATCCCGACATTTGGAGTTCAAAGTTCGATCCATGTTTGCTGGTATCTTTCAACAATGTGAATTGGGTTTGGGGATTTACTTGCAATAAAGCAAAATGGCGGCGCCGCTCTCGCTTGCTTATCTGCTAGCTATCTTAAGTCTCAAGAGAATCGCTCGTGACCGTTCTCGCTTTCGGTGGCTTCGCTCTTACAAATTTGGGCTTGAAGGTGAGGTCTCACCTTTGAGGTCTACCTGCAATTCTAACTTAGCATCTCCCAATTCTCAAGCGGCTTGCTCAGCGCGTCAATCAAGCTTGTGAGCTTTTAGGCGAGTGGTGCTACATGGCCATGGCCCCTCTCTCTCTACCCCATCGCTTGTCCCCATCTCTGTGTCCTCACTTGCTCTACTCAGTCATCATGTGCTTGCGGTAGCCATGGCCATGGCCGGTCAAGTTTCGTGCTCGCTAGATTGGAAGCTTGGAGCTTGAGCGGCCATGGCCGCCTCTCTCTCTGTCTCTCTCAGTTTTTTTTTCCTTCATTTTTCTTCTTCCTTTTTCTTTCTCTCTTTGTTTTTCTTTTCCTTATTATTTATGATGTCTAATGTGACTATGCACGTAGATGCCAACTTGGATAACTAATATTGACTTGGATAGGATAGATATGGTACTCAAATGAAAGTTGGAGATTTATTTCAAAGCAAAAAAAAGTTTGGGATAAATTTGGAATTAGACATGAAGTTTAGGAATATTTAGGAATTAAGCCTAATGTTATTTAACAAAAGTTGGAAATTAGTAAATTTGAAGTATAAGTAAGTTATGCTACTAAAAATTGATAATAATATAAATAAAAAATTTGCAAATTATATCAAAAATTGATAATTACATGATAAGTTGCTGACGAGTTAAAAGAAGTCATAGCTTTTTTTTTTCTATTAACAATTTTCACACTTAACAACAATTACTGGGATTTATCGACACGAAAAAAAAAATCTAATTTGTTGACACAAAAATAATAGAATTCTCCCATGAAAGAATAGTGGCGAAAATCCATAATGAATAGCTAGCGGTTTTTTGGCAACCAGTCACAGAGCAACTTCTTTTTTTCTATTGGGGCACCGAATTTGTTGATGAAAGAAGAATTCCAGCTCCGCTAGCACTAAGGACTTATTTGGTAATTATTCTGTTTTGGGAATATTTTCTGTTTAAAAATAAGTTTATTTATTTATTTTGTTCCCCAGAAGAGTTTCTAAGTATTCAAAGGTATTTGGTAACCGCATAAAATTCCTATTCCGGAAATAGAAATGCATATGGTATGACCTTGAATTTTTTTATGAAATAAATTTTCTTTTAATTTTTAAATAATTTTATGAGATTTTTCTTCTTCTTTTTCCCTCTTCTTCTTCCTCCTCTAACCAATTGCCGACATCGGTGATGGCCAACAATCAATTGGACAAGAGTTGGCGACCTCACCGGCCTAATGAAGAAGAAAAAAAATGCTTGATTCTAGAATTGCTTCCGGAAACAAAGAAATAATTTTTTTTTTGTTTCTTGATTTTGTCCCAAATAAATATATATATATATTTTGGATAATATACTCTTTCAAGAGGAGAATAAATCAGGACAACCACCTACGTTAGTATTACATCTCTAGACGATCAAAGGCAAGAATGGCACGGTGATTGTAAAATAATCTATACATCTAACTTTTATCTTCTCGATTTTGAACTTTTCCAAATCTTAATAACGAGTTAAAAACTTGCTAAGCATAATTCGTAAAAAAATATTTACATATTGAAAGAATAAATAAACATTACGAAATTGATTAATTGAAAATTGATTCGATTTTATTGGCTCCTGAATGGGAACTCTGTTGGACCCAAATATTCAAATTGAACTGAGCCCATCATTTCGGTCAGTTCATTAGGGACCACGTTTCAGGTCGGTTTGAAACTTGACTTAACCGAACTTGTTTCGTGTCGGGTTTGGTCTTAAACAGACTTGGTCCATTGACAATTCTCAATTCCGGGATACTCGTTAGCAAAATTGCCTCTTTCGTTCTCATTTGGTCTTTATCCAGATGAGTAGTCAAAGCAAGACACGGAGCGTCCGTTGCCAAACGCAAGCTATCCTCAATCCAATTTCTTATCCTAATGCAATGAACCATAAAGCGTCTTATTTGTACTAGGACAGCTCTTTTGGAGCTTTGATGGGGAAAATTTTTTATGCTCAATTCTGTGCTTTTTTGCATCTTCGTGCCCCTAATGACCCGAGAATTTATCACTAATTAATGATGATAGCCGACCCAATCAAATGATTCTTCGGATAAAATCAAGCATGCTAGAAACCAACGAAGACCAGACCAAAATCTTGATTTGATTAATGCTCGAGATCATTAGTTTACATCTTATCGTGCCCATTAGTTCCCGTTTGTTACCATACCCTTGACATATATAAACGCTCTTGCTGCTTCCTGCCTAATGCAGTGTTCTCACAAACTTTCATCTGGAATTCGCTACAGCTTTCTTCTTGTTCAATTCTTGCTGATCAGCTTCCCAAGAACATGACACCCTCAGCCTTCACAAAGTTGCTCGTGCTCTTCGCTCTCTGCCAACTGGCTCTTCCAATCTCTTGCGGAGCCAACCAATTGGACAACCTCAAAAAGCTGATCGAATCCCGAAAATCCCACGACCCTCCTAATTCCGAACCATGGAACTTGGAGGAGGCTTCGGGTGTTTATGTCGGACCTCAGGAAGGACTGATGGAAGCAGACAAGATCACCGCTTTGCCCGGACAACCGAACGGAGTGGATTTTGATCAGTACGCGGGGTATGTCACGGTCGATCCAAAGGCCGGAAGGGCACTGTTCTATTATTTTGTGGAGTCTCCTCAGAATTCTTCCACCAAGCCTCTGGTGCTGTGGCTCAATGGAGGTAATTGACATGTGCATCTTCTCAACTCTCAGGACTTGATCAGACATACATGGAGACATATTTGAGGTTCATTTTACTCCACCACGATAGAACACTGTAGACATGTCCATATTAGTCTTGATTCTAGGAGGATTAGTAATATATTTACTCTCGACACTTGCCTACAGAAAAAGCGAAAGGTTTGTTTGGCACTAGACGAGATCCAGTTTTTAATTTTTCGTTTGTCTTATTGCAAAAGAAAACTACGTTCAGTTTTCACTACTAGAAAACGTTGCAATAAAACAATATTTACTAGATTTTCACCTTCTTAATGTGGTACACACCCTTTAGTCCAAACACACTGTTTCTTTTTTTAATCACCAAATTCTCGGATTAATCTCCTGGCCACGACTCACGAAAGCACAATTTCGATGGAGGACTGCTTGTCCCAGATTTCCCCACTCAATTTTGGCAAGTAAAAGCCATCCACATCTTCATCAAGAGCGAGCATCAGTCGCTGTAGTGCTTAGGCAACCTCAATGGACACGCCCATAGTCCTAGAAGAGACGTTTCCCACTTGTACTCATGCCACTCCCAAAAGGTCCAGGCATGTTTACTCCCCGAGTTTTCAATGATTAATTGCCAAGATATGCACAGACGTGTGTACCTGAAATCCACATGACCAGCCAACCGGGAGTACAAGCCTTATATTGGTCCACTTTTACTTGTCACCAACAAAGTCCTAGTGCTCTTTCCTATCAAAAGCCCCACTGATTTACTTTCATCATAGCTATTCAGGCATAAACTAACGCCTAAAGACAATACCAATTCACAATATTTTTTAGTGGTCGTCTCTGTCATATCGTTAATAGAATGAATCTTCTTGATTAACTTTTCTAGAGTTATTATAAGTCGATAAACCAAATTAGGACATATTAAGGATCAGATTATGATAGGCACGTCCTGCACAGGTCCCGGATGCTCATCCCTCGGCTATGGAGCTATGGAAGAACTCGGACCTTTCAGAGTCCACAGCGACGGGAAGACTCTTTACCGGAACACCTATGCCTGGAACAATGGTAATTTGTAACTTCATTCCAAAAGCTACTGAGGTTACTGTAACAAGATATATGGCCAATCTCTCCACGCTTGCTCTTCTGGCAATGAGAGGGATATACCGTCAAGTATCACATTCGCTAACCTGATACCTTACGAAATGTGCAGTGGCAAATGTGATCTTCTTGGAGTCCCCTGCGGGAGTCGGGTTTTCTTATTCGAACACGTCCTCCGACTACGCTAAAGCAGGGGATAATAGCACTGCAGATGACTCCTATACATTCCTTGTGAATTGGCTTGACAGGTTTCCCCAGTACAAAACCCGCGATTTCTACACTACTGGGGAGAGCTACGCGGGTCACTACGTGCCTCAACTTGCTTATACTATTGTCTCAAGGAATAAGAATCCAAGTCAAACGCGCATCAACCTTAAAGGCATCGCTGTATGTTGAATAAAATCATTACTTGGCCGGTCTATTCAGAAGAAAGTATGGTATGGTAAATAAGTGTGCTATATATATTTAATCGTTGTTGCAGATCGGAAATGCATGGATAGATGACAATATGTGCCAGAAGGGAATGTATGAGTTTTTCTGGACGCATGCCTTGAACTCAGACGAAACACATGCGGGAATAATGAAGAATTGTGATTTTGTTACCGGAAAGTCTTCAATCGCCTGTGATGAATATCAAGATAGAGGTGATCAGGAGCACGGTGATCTAGATATCTACAACATTTATGCCCCGCTTTGCAACCCAGCAGGACCTAAATCCAGCTCATCCGGTTCTGTAAGTGATCACTCAGCAAGCTCTCATTAAATGTAACACAAGATAAAAACATATGACGGGAGAAATTTTAGACTAGATCAGATGAATTTGAACAATCAGAATATTTTGAAGCAATCTGAATATTTCCTGGTTAATACAAGAAACATATATGTTTCCATCCTAATTCATGCGTGAATCATATTGCTAAGATCAAAAACTAATGATAAGTTATCCCTTTTGTCATCATTTCAATGTTGTAATAGAAAATACTCGGTAAAAGCCAATTGAAATAGTTAGCAATACATTTTATCTTTTGGAAAATTTAATAGAACTAGTCATCTGCTCACGTATGTTTTCATGTTCTCTATTGCAGGTTAATGACTTTGACCCTTGTTCTGATGGTTATGTCAACTCGTATCTGAATCATCCGGAGGTTCAAGCAGCTCTTCATGCAAAACTGACACAATGGTCCGCTTGCACGTAAGCCCAAGAATAAATTGTGAATTTCCAATTCATAACATCATAACCACATGAAGTGTGGATGATATCATCCCTACAAAGCCGAAGAAAATTGAGATTGGAAATCTAGAAACCGCAGTGACATATATGGTTTCCCATGGCCATAATTTCAATGTGTATTCTTATCCATTTTTTGCACGACTCCAGTGACTTTCCATGGACAGACAGCCCGGCAACCATTCTACCAACAATCCAACAACTCATAGCAAGTGGAATCGATGTATGGGTATACAGGTAAATACCACTAAAAGCCCAAATGGTTTCATTATATAGATAGTTTAACGGTCATCAAGATGAAAATTGGTAAAGTTTACAAAGAAGCCACTCATTCACTTCAAGAAAGATATTACTAGTATTAAGCATCATATTTAATTGCATAACCACATCCACAGTGGCGACATTGATGGGCGAGTTCCAGTGACATCATCTAGATTCTCTGTGAATACCTTAAGGCTTCCTGTTGAAAAAGCTTGGCGTCCATGGTATTCCAATAGTGAGGTAAGGCGCATACAAGGGATAAATTTGCGCTCTTGAACTGTTGATGCATATTTTATCTTTGTTACTTTTCATTATTTGGCAGGTCGGAGGATATGTAGTTGCATATAAAGGGGTGACACTTGCTACAGTGAGAGGCGCTGGACACACAGTTCCAAGCTACGAACCAGAGCGAGCACTGATCTTGATTTCGGCTTTCCTTCAGGGACAACTTCCTCCGACCTCCTAGGAAACCATCTTGCACTCTATCAAGGCCACAATATGTGATTACATGCTCCTAGATAGCCTCATGGAATGCATATGTATGAACTGTATCAATGTTAACATGGGCGATTGATGTGATTTTCAAGGGATGATCAAAACGCCTGATTATCCAAATATCTACAATATTTATGCCTCACTCTGCAATCCATTAGGACTTATGTCCAGTTTGGTTCTGTAAGTGATCACTTCCAAGCTTTCATGGGATGCAAAACAAGATAAAAGCATATGACGGAATAGAAATTTTAGATTAGATCAGACGAATTTGAACAATTAGAATATCTAAAATCAAGTTGAATACAATCTGGTTTACATAGAAAATATAGATGTTTGCATTTTAAATCATCCACGAATTGTATTGCTCAAGACTGAAAACTAATGAGAAGTTATCCCTCCTATCATCATTTCAATGATGTATGTGAAAATACCATGTAAAATCCAATTGTAACGGCTAGTAATACGGTTGTTCTTTTGGAAAATAATAGAGAACTAGTCATCCGCTCACTTATGCCATTTAAGTTCCCTTTTTTGGTTCATGATTGTGACCCTTATTTAGGTAATTCTGTTGACTCGTATATGAATTGTCCGAGGGTTCAAGTAGCTCTTCAAAAAGACATCAGTTCCCGGCGATGTCTAGCAGCTATCCATTTGAGCTTCAGCTGAGTTGTGTTTTGCTTTTGCAGATTTTCTGGAGCATCGGCTAAGACACTTTTTTTTTTTCCCTCAGTCAAGTTTCAGTGAGATACCGTGAATTCCAAGTTTCGCAGAGAACTTTCGTCGCGTCCAGCAGTTCTCGCAGCCGAGTTCGCTATAAGTCCAGTCTCATCGTCACTGCTCCCTATTCACCGACCTTGCTGCTCTGGTTTTCCAGCAGTTTACAAAATTCTCCGGTGCCCTCCGAGCATTGAAATTGACGGCAGCCAGCCACCGTGATCGATATCGATGCATATCGTGCTGGTCCAGTTTCAGAAACAAAATTTCTGAACTAGGTAATGTTTTAAACCGAATATTTAGTTTGATTATTTTGTTACCCAGTTTACAATTATTAAATCTGTTGTGATTTGGTTCGTGATCGTTAGGCATTGTATGATTAGAAAAGTTGTTTAACCAAGAATCACCATAATCAATAATATTGAGTTGTGAGGTATGGCATTAGATTTTTTTTTATTTTTATTTTTCGCTTTTGAGTCGTGGTGAATATATAATTTTGTGGTTTATTAATTTGCTTCAAGTGATTTTTAGTAAAATTTACTATTAAAAAAATTGTATGACATAATAGATCAAAGTTGCATTTCATATAGTTTAACACTTTATAAAAAAAACCAAAAGAAATAGTTAGAATTGCATGTAGTATTTTAGAAAAGCTTTCTAATTTAAAATAGGATTTAATTTGAATTATTTCCAAATTAAATTAGATGATTTCATGTTTGGATAGTTTTCCATTGTAATTTTAAAAGAAAAATTTTAAAAATATGCTAAGAGTATGTTACATAGAATTAGATGCCTGCATGCCACATCATCACATGCTATGTCATATGTGGCCTGTCAATAATGTTGCCATGTCATAAATTTTATGCCATCGTGTCATGTCTTTTAGTGATTGTATATTTAGGGTCATAAGGGTCATATTAATTAGATTGCATACCATATTAGAATATTTCATACTAATTTCTGCTTGTTATTAGAATTAGGTCATATAAATTGCATGTCACATGTGTAACAAATCATGCATTTGAGCCTAGGTTAAATTTGCATAAATTAGTATTCATAAATAAAGAAAAAAATTAGTTAGAATTGCATAAACATATAGAAATCATGTTTAGATTAGGCATATTTTTTTTAATTAACACTTTGTAGACGCTTGGAAATTAACCATAACAAGTTGTCGTATGCTTTGCTTGAGGTGTTTAAGTTCTTGTTTTATTCTAGCAATTTGTTTACCACTTTAATTATAGGTTGGTACATTATTGATTGTGCACCACTTAATCACCTCTCACATGCTATAACCCTAATTTAAAATTAACCAAGATTGCTTGTAAAACTATTTTTGAAAATAGAGAAGAAAGATACAAAAAAAAAAACATTAAATTGATCTAATGTAATCAAATCCTTGAATACATTGAATTTATGGTTCACGGAAATAAATTATTCTCCCATACTTAGTTTTCTAATCAATCCCAACGGCCAAATGGTAAGAAAATTGCATCTTAACATTGACTAACAAATTACAATTGGTAGGGATTGGGGTAATCTGTGCTAAGTCTTTGGCTTAGTAGCCATTAACTTTCCCTTGGGTGGTTCACTCATGGGAAGATCGCAACAACTTCTAACCAAGATAAATAAAAATTAATAACTCAATAAAAAAGTTAGAAAATTAAAAGAATAATTAAATGTTGGTAAGTAACTTAAATGAATAATGGTAACTCAAAAGTTGTTAATAATTTGTTAGCCTAATTCCCTTTAAAAAAAAACCCGAAACTTTAAGTTTAGTTCCATTTATCCCAAACTTTCTTTTTTCTTAAAATTTATTTTTCAAACTTTCATGTGAGTCCCAAGTATATCCTGGTTTCCAAAGTCACCATTAGTTATCCAACGTAGCGGTCCAAATCACCATTAGTTGTCCAACTGGCATGCCACGCCACACAACAAAAATGAAAAGAAAAAAATAAAACTGAGAGAGATAACGTGAAAGAAAAGGAAAAAGGGAGAAAGGAAAAAAAATTAAGAGGGGGGCGGGGTACGGCTGCTCATGCTTCCAACTTGCGAGGCCTAGCTTCCGGCTCGTGGTGGCCATGGCGTTGGAGTTTTGAGCTACGAAGCTCAGGCGGCCACGGCTGCTAGAGTTCCGAGCCACGAAGCTCGAGAAGGCTGTGGGCGCTCAAACTTTGGACGCGACGGCTATGGCTGCTCAACACGATGTCTGGGCAGAGAACACGAGCATACAGAGCTCTGTTTTTCATTTACTAATTAGAGAATGAGCTCTGTTTTTGTTGTGATTTGAGTTGATGTGTTTTGAAATTTGAATTGGAAAATGCCCGGAGTGTATCCCGACATTTGGAGTTCAAAGTTCGATCCATGTTTGCCGGTATCTTTCAACAATGTGAATTGGGTTTGGGGATTAACTTGCAATAAAGCAAAATGAAGGCGCCGCTCTCGCTTGCTTATCTGCTAGCTATCTTAAGTCTCAAGAGAATCGCTCGTGACCGTCCTCGCTTTGGGTGGCTTCGCTCTTACAAATTTGGGCTTGACGGTGAGGTCTCACCTCTGAGGTCTACCTGCAATTCTAACTTAGCATCTCCCAATTCTCAAGCGGCTTGCTCAGCGCGTCAATCAAGCTTGTGTACTTTTAGGCGAGTGGTGCTACATGGCCATGGCCACCATGGCCCCTCTCTCTCTACCCCATCGCTTGTCCCCATCTCTATGTCCTCACGTGCTCTACTCAGTCATCATGTGCTTGCGGTAGCCATGGCCATGGCTGGTCAAGTTTCGTGCTCGCTGGATCGGCAGCTTGGAGCTTGAGCGGCCATGGCCGCCTCTCTCTCTCAGGTTTTTTTCCCTTGTTTTTTCTTCTTCCTTTTTCTTTCTCTCTGTCTTTCTTTTCCTTATTATTTATGATGTCTAATGTGACTATGCACGTCGATGCCAACTTTGATAACTAATATTGACTTGGACGACATAATAGATGTGGGATTCAAATGAAAGTTGGAGATTTATTTTGAAGCAAAAAAAAGTTTATGATAGATTTGGAATTAGACATAAAGTTTAGGAATTTTTAGGGAATTAAGCCTAATTTTATTTAACAAAATTTGGAAATTAGTAAATTTGAAGTATAAGTAAGTTATGCTACTAAAAATTGATAATAATATAAATAAAAAATTTGCAAATTATATTAAAAATTGATAATTACATGAAATTGATAAGTTGCTGACAAGTTAAAAGAAGTCATAGCTTTTTTTTCTATTAACAATTTTCACACTTAACAACAATTACTGGGATTTATCGACACGAAAAAAAATCTAATTTGTTGACACAAAAATAATAGAATTCTCCCATGAAAGAATAGTGGCGAAAATCCATAATGAATAGCCAGTGGTTTTTTGGCAACCAGTCACAGAGCAACTTCTTTTTCTATCAGGGCACCGAATTTGTTGATGAAAGAAAGTACTAAGGACTTATTTGGTAATTATTCTGTTTTTGAGAATAATTTTTGTTCAAAAATAAGTTTTTTTGATTTTGTTTCTTAAAAAAGTTTCCAAAAGGTATTTGGTAACTGCATAAAATGTTTATTTTGGAAATATAAATGCGTATGATACGACCATGAATTTTTTTATGAAATAATTTTTTTAAAATTTTTAATAGTTTTATGAGATTTTTTTTCCCCTCTTCTTCTTCCTCCTCTAGCCAATCCCTAGCATCGGCGATGGCCAACGATCGGTCGGACAAGAGTTGGCGACCTCACTAGCCTAAAGAAGAAGAAAAATGCTTGATTCTAGAATTGTTTCCGGAAACAAAAAAAATAACTTTTTTTTGTTTCTTGATTTTGTCCCAAATATATTGTTGGGAACATATTTATTTTCGAGAGTAGAAAAATTAGTTGACGTTGCTAAATAAATTGCTATTCTTTTTTGTTTCGGAGAACAAAAAATAGAAATAGATAAAAATTGATCGATTATCAAAAAGGCCTTAAAAGCACTTGAGAAAATTATTTATGTGATTAAGTACATGCATTTAAAATACCATACAGGTGAAGTATAACAATAACAAGAATAATAGTTTTTTTTCTAGTTTTCAATTGCATTGCCAAATGTTATAGATGGACTTAAAATGACAAACAAACTTGCTGTGTAATGCCTTGGCGCTTGACCAACTAACATGTACAATAAGCAGATATTAAAAATGGTACATAAGAATACTCTGTAATTGTGCTTTCGTTACCTCAAAATGAAGATATAATTAGAAATCAACATGAAAATAAAGTTTGATTTTGTGTGGACTTAACGTTTGTGTACAATGTAAATATGTACAAAAAGGGAAAAATTGCATTAAAAAAATAGTTGGCTTGAGAAAGAGATAAAAGTTAAGTTAAATTTTTTTTTTGACATTGTCTGAACGAAAGAAATATGGCCACAAAACTTGTAATTATGTAGATTAATATATTTGAAGTAAAGAATAAAAAATTCGTCTATTCTCGTGCATTGCAGGAGCTTGATATTTCTGGAAAATTTGATTCTCTATATGATCTTTATATTTTGGATAATATACTCTTTCAAGAGGAGAATAAATCAGGACAACCACCTACATTAGTATTACATCTCTTGATGATCAAAGGCAAGAATGGCACGGTGATTGTAAAATAATCTATACATTTGACTTTTATCTTCTCGATTTTGAACTTTTTCAAATCTTATTAATGAGTTAAAAACTTGCTAAGCATGATTCGTAACAAAATATTTACATATTGAAAGAATAAATAAACATTACGAAGTTGATTAATTGAAATTGATTAATTAAAAATTGATTCAATTTAATTGGCCGCCGAATGGGAACTCTGTAACTATTCAAATTGAACCGAGCCCATCATTTTGGTCGGTTCACTAGGGACCACGTTTCGGGTCGATTCGAAACTTGACTTAACCGAATTTGTTTCGTGTCGGGTTTGGTCTTAAACAAACTTGGCCCTAGGGTGAGCATGGTCTGGGTTGGGCCAATCCACCCTCTGACCCTAGGACCAACTTGCACAGTGTTGGTCCTCAATTTTTGGGACTGAGGACCAATTCTATTAAGCCTATGATCCAGGACCAAACCGACCCAATGGGTTCGGTCCAGTTCCAAGGTTAACTCGAGACCAATTGTTCATTTTTTTTGTATTTTTGAAAAATTAAACCAATTATATCAAATTACATATTTATCGATATTGTAATTTTAACTAAACTATAAATATTAATACATATTCAACAAATTAAAAATAAGGTAACAATAAAATTTTCACACTTGCTAAAATAAAAAAACCATAAAAACAATTAAAATTGCTTATAGAGCCGCAAGACGAGCGTTGCTCACGAATAAAAAGAATTTCTAATTAGGGCTTTTATTTCATCATGATTTACTTAGAACGAGCAAGGTTAACGAATAGAGGTGAGCGGCGGAAGCGTCAAGCGACAAGTGTGGCAAGCATGGCAAGCGGGGTGAGTGTCGATTGGTGAGCGACCAAAAGTGAGTGAGGTGAGTGTCAAGTGGCAAGTGAAACAAGATTGCTTATGAGTGAAGTTGTTTCTTTCGATTTTACTTGACAAATTGAATACTAAGAGGATAAAATAGAAAGAAGAGAATAAGAGTACTGGAGGAGGACACCATTTGAATTAGGGTTTACTCTTTAGAATAAATAAAAATATATTCTATATAATATAATATATAAGGCCAGGGTTGGTCCGGGTTGGACCAACCTGAAACTCCTAGGACCGAGGACCAATCCGCATAGTACTGGTCCAGGGATCTCAGGACCAAGGACCAACCTAGTCCCCTTGAGAACCGGATCAAGATCGGCAGGGTTGGGCTGATCGAGGGTCGGTCTAGGGTCAACCCTAGACCAATGCTCACCCCTATTTGGCCTATTGACAATTCTCAATTCCGGGATACTCGTTAGCAAAATTGTCTCTTGCGTTCTCATTTGGTCTTATCCAGATGAGTAGTCAAAGCAAGACACGGAGCGTCCGTTGCCAAACGCAAGCTATCCTCAATCCAATTTCTTATCCTAATGCAATGAATCATAAGGCGTCTTGATTTGTACTAGGACGGCTCTTTTGGAGCTTTGATGGGGAAAATTTTTTATGTTCAATTCTGTACTTTTTTGCATCTTCGTGCCCCTAATGGCCCGAGAATATATCACTAATTAATGATGACAGCTGGCCCAATCAAACGATTCTTCGGACAAAATCAAGCATGCTAGAAACCAACAAAGATCAGACCAAAATCTTGATTTGATTAATGCTCGAGACCATTAATTTCCATCTTATCGTGCACATTAGTTTCCGTTTGTTGAATCCATATTCTTGACATATATAAACGCTCTTGCTGCTTCCAGCCTAAAGCAGTGTTCTCGCAAACTTTCATCTGGAATTCACTACAGCTTTCTTCTTGTTCAATTCTTGCTGATCAGCTTCCCAAGAACATGACACCCTCAGCCTTCACAAAGTTGCTCGTGCTCTTCGCTCTCTGCCAACTGGCTCTTCCAATCTCTTGCGGAGCCAACCAATTGGACAACCTCAAAAAGCTGATCGAATCCCGAAAATCCCGCGACCCTCCTAATTCCGAACCATGGAACTTGGAGGAGGCTTCGGGTGTTTATGTCGGACCTCAGGAAGGACTGATGGAAGCAGACAAGATCACCGCTTTGCCCGGACAACCGAACGGAGTGGATTTTGATCAGTACGCGGGGTATGTCACGGTCGATCCAAATGCCGGAAGGGCACTGTTCTATTATTTTGTGGAGTCTCCTCAGAATTCTTCTACCAAGCCCCTGGTGCTGTGGCTCAATGGAGGTAATTGACATGCGCATCTTCTCAACTCTCAGGACTTGATCATACATACATGGAGACATATTTGAGGTTCATTTTACTCCACCATGCTAGAACACTCTAGATATGTCCATATTAGTCTTGATTCTAGGAGGATTAGTAATATATTTACTCTCGGCACTTGCCTACAGAAAAAGCGAAATGTTTGTTTGGCACAAGACGAGGTCCAGTTTTTTATTTTTTGTTTGTCTTATTGCAAAAGAAAACTACGTTCAGTTTTCACTACTAGAAAACGTTGCAATAAAACAATATTTACTAGATTTTCATATTCTTAATGTGGTACACACCCTTTAGTCCAAACACACTGTTTCTTTTTTGTAATCACCAAATTCTCGGATTAATCTCCCGGCCACGACTCACGAAAGCACAATTTCGATGGAGGACTGCTTGTCCCAGATTTCCCCACTCAATTTTGGCAAGTAAAAGCCATCCACATCTTCATCAAGAGCGAGCATCAGTCGCTGTAGTGCTTAGGCAACCTCAATGGACACGCCCATAGTCCTAGAAGAGACGTTTCCCACTTAAACTCATGCCACTCCCAAAAGGTCCAGGCACGTTTACTCCCCGAGTTTTCAATGATGAATTGCCAAGATATGCACAGACGTGTGTTCCTGAAATCCACACGACCAGCCAACCAGGAGTACAAGCCTTATATTGGTCCACTTTTACTTTTCACCAACAAAGTCCTAGTGCTCTTTCCTATCAGAAGCCTCACTGATTTACTTTCATCATAGCTATTCAGGCATAAACTAACGGCTAAAGACAATACCAAGTCACAATATTTTTTAGTGGTCGTCTCTGTCATATCGTTAATAGAATGAATCTTCTTGATTAACTTTTCTAGAGTTATTATAAGTGGATAAACCAAATTAGGACATATGAAGGATCAGATTATGATAGGCACGTCCTGCACAGGTCCCGGATGCTCATCCCTCGGTTATGGAGCTATGGAAGAACTCGGACCTTTCAGAGTCCACAGCGACGGGAAGACTCTTTACCGGAACACCTATGCCTGGAACAATGGTAATTTGTAACTTCATTCCAAAAGCTACTGAGGTTACTGTAACAAGATATATGGCCAATCTCTCCACGCTTGCTCTTCTGGCAATGAGAGGGATATACCGTCAAGTATCACATTCGCTAACCTGATACCTTACGAAATGTGCAGTGGCAAATGTGATCTTCTTGGAGTCCCCTGCGGGAGTCGGGTTTTCTTATTCGAACACGTCCTCCGACTACGCTAAAGCAGGGGATAGTAGCACTGCAGATGACTCCTATACATTTCTTGTGAATTGGCTTGACAGGTTTCCCCAGTACAAAACCCGTGATTTCTACATTACTGGGGAGAGCTACGCGGGTCACTACGTGCCTCAACTTGCTTATACTATTGTCTCAAGGAATATGAGTCCAAGTCAAACGCGCATCAACCTTAAAGGCATCGCTGTATGTTGAATAAAATCATTACTTGGCCCGTCTATTCAGAAGAAAGTATGGTATGCTATCTAAGTGTGCTATATATATTTAATCGTTGTTGCAGATCGGAAATGCATTGATAGATGACAATACGTTCCTGAAGGGAATGTATGAGTTTTTCTGGACGCATGCCTTGAACTCAGATGAAACACATGCAGGAATAATGAAGAATTGTGATTTTGTTACCGGAAAGTCTTCAATCGCCTGTGGTGAATATCAAAGTAGAGGTGATCAGGAGCACGGTGATCTAGATATCTACAACATTTATGCCCCGCGTTGCAACCCAACGGGACCTAAATCCAGCTCATCTGGTTCTGTAAGTGATCACTCGCAAGCTTTCATTAAATGTAACACAAGATAAAAACATATGACGGGAGAAATTTTAGACTAGATCAGATGAATTTGAACAATCAGAATATTTTGAAGCAAGCTGAATATTTCCTGGTTAATACAAGAAACATATCCGTTTGCATCGTAATTCATGCGTGAATCATATTGCTAAGATCAAAAACTAATGATAAGTTATCCCATTTGTCATCATTTCAATGTTGCACTAGAAAATACTCGGTAAAAGCCAATTGAAATAGTTAGCAATACATTTGATCTTTTGGAAAATATAAGAGAACTAGTCATCTGCTCACGTATGTGATTCATGTTCTCTATTGCAGGTTAATGACTTTGACCCTTGTTCTGGTAATTATGTCAACTCGTATCTGAATCATCCGGAGGTTCAAGCAGCTCTTCATGCAAAACCAACACAATGGTCCGCTTGCACGTAAGCCCAAGAATAAATTGTGAATTTCCAATTCATAACATCATTACCACATGAAGTGTGGATGATATCATCCCCACAAAGCCGAAGAAAATTGAGATTGGAAATCTAGAAACCGCAGTGACATATATGGTTTCCCATGGCCATAATTTCAATGTGTATTCTTATCCATTTTTTGCATGATACCAGTGGCTTTCAATGGAAAGACAGCCCGGCAACCATTCTACCAACAATCCAACAACTCATAGCAAGTGGAATCGATGTATGGGTATACAGGTAAATACCACTAAAAGCCCAAATGGTTTCATTATATAGATAGTTTAACGGTCATCAAGATGAAAATCGGTAAAGTTTACAAAGAAGCCACGTCGGATTCATTCACTTCAAGAAAGATATTACTAGTATTAAGCATCATATCTAATTGCATAACCACATCCACAGCGGCGACATTGATGGGCGAGTTCCAGTGACATCGTCTAGATTCTCTGTGAATGCCTTAAACCTTCCTGTTGAAAAAGCTTGGCGTCCTTGGTATTCCAATAGTGAGGTAAGGCACGTACAAGAGACAAATTTGTGCTCTCGAACTGTTGATGCATATTTTATCTTCGTTACTTTTCATTATTTGGCAGGTTGGAGGATATGTAGTTGCATATAAAGGGGTGACACTAACTACAGTGAGAGGCGCTGGACACACAGTTCCAAGCTACGAACCAGAGCGAGCACTGATCTTGATTTCGGCTTTCCTTCAGGGACAACTTCCTCCGACCTCCTAGGAAACCATCTTGCACTCTATCAAGGCCACAATAAGTGATTACATGCTCCTAGATAGCCTCATGGAGTGCATATGTATGAACTGTATCAATGTTAACATGGGCGATTGATGTGATTTTCAAGGGATGGTCAAAAAGCCTGATCATCCAAATATCTACAAAATTTATGCCTCACTCTGCAATCCATTAGGACTTGTGTCCAGCTCATTTGGTTCTGTAGGTGATCACTTCCAAGCTTTCATGGGATGCAAAACAAGATAAAAGCATATGACGGAATAGAAATTTTAGATTAGATCAGACGAATTTGAACAATTAGAATATCTAAAATCAAGTTGAATACAATCTGGTTTGCATAGAAAATATAGATGTTTGCTTTTTAAATCATCCACGAATTGTATTGCTCAAGACTGAAAACTAATGATAAGTCATCCCTCCTATCATCGTTTCAATGATGTATGTGAAAATACCATGTAAAATCCAATTGTAACGGCTAGTAATACGGTTGTTCTTTTGGAAAATAATAGAGAACTAGTCATCCGCTCACTTATGCCATTTAAGTTCCCTTTTTTGGTTCATGATTGTGACCCTTATTTAGGTAATTCTGTTGACTCGTATATGAATTGTCCGAGGGTTCAAGTAACTCTTCAAAAAGAAAATTACTAAAAAAATCCTAAACGTATGGCACTTGTGTCATTCATTATACCAATTGAGTCCTAAATCTTTACACATTTTGTCAATTGAATTTATTTGATCAATTTTGGCCAGAAATCACTAATGTGAATGTCGATTGTCCTATGTAAGATAGCCAACACCAACGTTGACTTTTTTTAATTATTTTTTTATTTTTTTATTTTTTCTATTCCTTACTTTCTTTCTTTTTTCCAATGCCTAGGGAAAAATAAAATAGAAATGAAATAAAAAGAAAATATTTATAAATAATATCAAAAACTTATTAAAATATTATTGAAAAAGTCAACCGTGTCACATAAAATTACTGACATTTACGTCAATGATTTCCGACTAAAATTGGATAGATTGACTCAATTGGCAAATATGAAAAATTTTAGGATTTAATTATTATTATTAAAAGATTTATGATTGATTTAATATAAGTGCAATAAATTTAGGGCTTTTTCATAATTCTCCTGATTTTGACTTGGTAGGTTCACATATAAATGATGATAGGAAGGATAACTTATAATGAGTTTTCAATCTTGAGCAATACGATTCGCGCATGATTTAGGAAATTGAATTTTTCTTTTCTCCAATGCGTTTCATACACTTTGGTGTGTGCCAGGTATGTCAGATGTGCGTTGCAAGTGTGTAACTCGTGTTTGTGGATAGCGATTTGTGTTATTTTTTGGGTCATTGCTCTAGAAGATGACATATACATACCAATTTGCAGATGCGAATTGTCAATTGGTCTCCATCAGTTTATAGTAAGAGGTGTAAATGCCATTTTCGTAAAATAGAATACAAAATCCAGATAAAAACTTTCCTCATATGGATTAATTATATTACACTTAACAAACTGTTTTATTCGTAAGCCATATAAAAAGGAAAGGGAAAGGTACAAAAAGCGAATAAGAAGAAGAAGAAGAAGAAGAAGAGAGATAATAAGATTCAAAGTATGAGTAGAGTAGAACCGATAAAAAAAGAAAAAAAATGAGATCAGTTTAAGCAATGTCATTAATTTGATTTGGTTTCTTTGGACTACAATTAATTGGACCTGATTGCTTACTCTTTTTATTCCTCGGGATGAGTCTTTTTGCTTTCTATTTAAGGGAATTAGCAATCTAGATTCCTGTATAGGGTTAGGCTTTCCTCGAAGAAAATAGTCAGGGCACCCGATCATGAACATTCCCATCGTCATCGCGGTGATCTTGTTTGGTTTCGCTCTGATACATGCTTCCGGTATTCGGCAGATGGATTTTGCAAGTCCGACTGCCAGGGAATTGTGCCGCTTGACCTTCTCCAAGTCCCCTTGCGACGACTCCGACTGCGAGCTCACGTGCTCGGCCATCTATGAACAACCAGCTACGTCGCGCTGTCTGAGCCAAACCACCTGTGGATGTTTCTTTGAATGTCGCCATGGATGATTTGATAGCGTTCATGTGAAGATCGATCGTGTCGTTCTATTCCTCCCGAAAAAGAAGAACAGATTATTTCTCCTTTCATGTTAGCTTTGAATAATCAATTGTTTTACTTTTATGCCCATCTAAAGATGAAGACTTGACAAAATACTCTTTCTCCCTTGAACCGTGGTCTATAGATGCAATCACAGCTAGTGATTTTTGCGGGATCCACGTGAAATTTAAATGGATCTCCCGATCTAAGGAAAAATTGTCCAAAAAGTTAAAATCCCATTATCTTTTTGCCAATTCAGTTATAAACATTTCAATTTTGCTAATTGAGTCGTAAACCTTTTAAATTTTTGTCAATTAAGTCTATTTGGTCAATTTTGATAGGAATTTATTAACATAGATGATGGCCATCCTACATGGTGTGACCGGCACTAACGTTGAAAATTTTAAATAACATTTTAAATATTTTTAAAAAATTATTCAGTAATTGGCTAGAGGAGGAAGAATGAAAGGGAAAAAATGACATAAAATAAAAGTAAAAATAAAATTATCAAAAAATAAGTAAAAATTGTCCATGTTAGCACATGCCATGTCACGTAAAATGACCGGCGTTTATGTCGACGAATTCTAACCAAAAGTAGCCGAATAGACTCCATTAATAAAATATAAAAGAAATCAGAATTCAATTAGCAAAAATGCAATCACTTTAATATTTTTTGGACAATGTCCCCCTATCAATGTGAATCCAAGGCTAGTCAAATCCATCTTCCAAGAAAGGAAGAAACCTATTTTCTTTAATGGAAATTAAAAATGACAAAAGAGGTGAGTTTTTTTTTTCCCCGGTCATCTTCTCTTTCCATTTTTCCAAATGTATCATACAAAACCTTCTCGGTACTTTCAGTTTTTACACATGTTTAACTAGGAAAATATATCAATGCACTTGACAAAGAAAAGCAACAAAAAAAATGCAAAAGATAAGTCTTAGTACTTTTTTATTATTATCAGAAGTCTTAGTACTCGATTGTCCATTGAAGCAGTCAAAATAACTCGTTGCGGCAAAACTTTTGAGAGTGGGAAGAAAAAGCACTGGCCAAATTTGCTCTACGGTCATTATTTAGTTGGTTTTCTTTTTAATGAGAAATAATTCTAAAAACTCTTAAATTTATAGCATTTTTACCAATTAAGTCTTAAACATTTTGACTTTGCCAATTGAGTTTTAAACCTTTTAACAATTTACTAATAAATTCCATTAGGACAATTTTGGTTAAAAATTGCTGCCCTTGACACCAAGCATTTTACGTGACATAGTCAGCACTACCATGAACGTAAAGCATTTCACATGACATAGTTGGCGCCGACATGAACATTTTATTTTTTATTTTTAATATTTTTTTTATATCATTCGTCTTTTTTTTGTTCTTTGTTCTTTTTTCTTTTTTTCTTTGCAAGTTATCGAGCCCTTACAATGGTTGCTGATTGGCTAAAGGCAATGATTGCCGAGGGTTGACCTTGTTGGATTTAGCAAGGGCAAGCCTCGCTCGTGGCCGACAAGGTCGCCCTTGCTAAATCTGATCATGCGGGCAAGGGTCATCTCACTTGAGGTCAACGAGGTTAGTCCTTGCTAGATCTCAGAGAGGGTAACCCTCGCTTGTGGTTGGAGAGGGTGACCCTTGCCGATTGTTGCCTTTGGTTAGTTGCTGGTCATTGCCAAGGCCTAATGACTAATGGAGAAAAAATGAATAAAGAAAAAAAGACAATAAATATATATAATTAATACAAAAATCCAAAAATATCATAAGATTAAAAAATTGTCCGCATCAACGTCAGCCATGCCTTATAGGACGATTTATGTCAACATTAATAATTTCCCATCAAAATTGGTTAAATGGACTACAGTGACAAAATGTGAAAAGATTTATAACTCAATTGATAAAATTAAAAAGTTGAGGACTGAATTGATAAAAGCGCAAAAATTTTAGGACTTTTTGTACAAATTTCCCTCTTTTTAATTATTTTAGTGTTGATACCTGAATTTTGGCTGATTATTTTTAGATGTAAATTACACAGAAAACTAGGGACCAATTTGGCCCTAATAAAAAGGATTTTTGCATCACCTAAGTATTAATATTATTTACATCTACTAATGTTTATTTTTTATTCTATTTTCCCTTATTCAACCTTATTTTCGGATAAGTATAAAATAATAAGGGCGGGGGGAGCCTGCGTGTGCTCGGGGCTGGGCTTTTGTCCCAGCCCGTCCATTTCTTTTTTCTCTGGGCCCGGGTCAGGCCCATCTCGCCTCTCTCTTTTCCCCAGCCCGGCCCGAGCACCACTCTCCTTCCTCCCTCCTCTGCATCTCACGCGCACGAAGCGCGAAGGACGCCCTACCGAAGCAGAGCAGAGTAGCCGGCGACGGATGGGACGGCAGTGCAGGCGTCTTTAATGCCGCCAAACTGAGGAGCAGAGCAGAGGAGACCTGCTCTGCGAGTGGACGGCGAGAGGACGCCAGTTCGGCCGCACCAAGGCCTGTCGGTGCGCCGAGGACCGGCGGTCGGAGCACCTCCGTCGACCGGCCTCCTCACTTGTTTCGTTGCTTGCTGATGTTGTTGGTCCATGTTCACGTCTCGGACAAGTCTGAAACTTCCTCTAAACCGCCGCCCTCCGCGTATTCGACGAAATGCCTGACTGAGATGTATGCGTTTGTTCTTAGTCCTCCGTCCGCTTTTGGTGTTCATGGTTTAATAAAATGCATTTTAATAGTCCCACGCCGTTACCCTTTCGCTTCATATGTTCTTGTTTCGACGTTTTTCTGCGTACGTTGAGTTTCCGCAAGCAACCGGTTCTTGACCAGCGAAGTTGAAGAGTGGCGGTGGCGATGACGGTGGAGAACAACCACGTAGTGGCCAGTCATGACTCCATTTGTGCTCGAGTTTTATATAAAACTTGAGGTTTTTTTTAGTGCTTCCCCTAGTGCAGCCGGCGTGTAGAGGGCAGAAGAGACCGTGAAGGAGAGGGGAAGATCTCCCAAGTTCTGGAGAGAAGAGCCTAAAAAATAGGAGTTGGGCTTACAGGGCTCAGTAAAACTTGGGCCTAGGGCTAGTGAATTCGAACTGGGCTCTTGATTGAGCCCGGTCCGCCGGAACTCAAGACAAGAGCCCAGTTTGGCAGGCCCCGGTCAGTCCGGGTCGGGCCGAGCCCGTCGGGCTTGATAACCCGACCGGACCTTTTATAATATATCATTATTATTTTATTATAAAAT
The DNA here is from genome assembly GCA_014182895.1 of Angophora floribunda. Lineage (NCBI taxonomy): Eukaryota > Viridiplantae > Streptophyta > Magnoliopsida > Myrtales > Myrtaceae > Angophora > Angophora floribunda. Next base: position 1,307,091 of record CM024710.1, read on the forward strand.
AAAAAATAAAAATAAAAAATATTTTATATTTTCCAAAAAAAGTAAAAAGTAAATTTTTTTTTTCTGCAAGTGCACGGAAATACCTTGAAAATCAAAAAAAAAAAAAAAAAAAAAAAATCAAACCTCAAGGTTTGAATAATATTAGGTACCGAAAGGATATTAGTTAATTAACTAATATAATCAAGTCTTTGATCTTAGTTTCTCCGGTTGCGCAGGAATAAAATAGTTTCCTAAATCAATTAGGGGCAAACCTAAATCCTAAGTTTTAAGTTGGTGAGCTTGGGAGAGCCCAAATTAAGCCTAATACTTAACAAGCCATTAGCCTTTGCACGTTTGTGCATATGGCTCAAGGAGGTTGCGACATTTAGGAACTATATTAGAATTATATGTTTCAATTTCTAGTAGTTAAAATTCAATTTTAAGGTTTTCCAGATTTTGATATGCATTTGTTCTCTTGTCAGACAACTTATCTTTGAACTAATAATAGTAAACATATATAGCAATTTGCAAATGCGAATTGGCAATCAGTCTCCATTATTAAAAGAGATATTTGGCTCATATAAATTAATTGTATTACGGTTAAAAAGTTGTTTTATTTGTAAGAAGGAAAAGAAAGGAAAGAGAAAGTTCAGAAATAGAAGAGCGAGATAAAGAGAGTGGAAGGGAAAGAGTACTGCGGCTAATCAAGTATGCGAAACAAGATATATAAGCCAATTATAATTAAACTTTCAAATCCACTAATGTGCTTTACACAATCATGTTGGTAGGATAAGCATGGTCTTTAGAGCATCTACACTGCTACAATGACTAGATACAGATACATCGGGATAGACATACATGCCTTTACATATACGTGGACGCAAAATCATATTTAAGCGGATGGAAATGCATCCTCAATTAGTATTGCTTCCTTCAGTATCTCAACCAATAAGATTGATAAACTAAAGTGAGCACCTTATGGATAGAGGATTTTCATCTTACACAGATAATTTATACGATATCATCATCAATTGGTCTATGGATTTGGATCTTGCCCTCTAGGGCCAGTGGAATGGCCCACGCCGGGGCTATGACCCGGTTCCGTGGTCCGCTCGCTTTCGCTTGTGAGATGTCCTACACCGGCACTGTGACCTGGATCGGTGGAATCGGAATCAGTTTTATGCAGCAAAATGTGGCGATGACCATAGCCAAGAGTGAAACCACTGGTTCCACCGCTTGACTTCACAGAATCTACATTCTTTTCCCACGTCCTTGGCCAGAAAATCCTCCCCTTGGCAGAATCAACTTCGCTCCAAAGGAGTAAAGCAACAAGAAGAAGACCTGGGAAGAAGAATCTACCAGCTTTTGCCACCATAATTTCGAGAGATGCGATGTGAGAAAATATGTTCAAGAGAGGAAGGATCAGAACGTGATGAAATGGAATGCAAATATGATGGCCAGTGAAGCCTCACTAGGATGTTTATATAGACCAGTGGAAGCTGGCCTGATGGCACAAAAGCTACACCGTAGCTTCAGTTTCAGTCCCATCATACGTGCGGATGGTATAATGCTAGAATACTAAGGTTTTTGCTAAAAAACTTACTAAGAGTTGCCATAAAAAGGAGATTGGACTACCAATTCAAGTTTTGCCGATGGAATTATAATTCACTGGAGATTACTTCCTTCTTTTATACTAATTCCCAAATTTAATTTTTTCTTCTTGCCAATGGTATAAAAATTTCATTGGAAATTACTCTCTTTTTTCTGATTTCCCAATTTATTTTTTTTCGTCTTGCTCTCCAATTCAAGATTCTCGGTCCACCATTAATACCTAGCACTAAAAGCTAATTGTGACATGGGAATACCCTGCGAAGTGTCATCATTATGTCCGTTGGACCTAAACAAGTCATTAAGGCTTAAAGGAAGACACTTGAGGAAGAATTCCCGAGGGGTGCAACTCCCTATTGTCTCTTGTATTCCCTTATAAGAAGAGAAGAAAAAAAATCCACCTAGGAGCTTAGGGGACTTTCGATGGGGAAGGTACACTTCACGTAAGCTATTTGAATGTAGCTAACACTAGATAAGTTGATATAATAATCTTCCACATTTGGGATGAGAAGGTAGAACTCACAAAAGTTCCTATTAAGTTGATCCGTGCTTTTCATAAAATATATTTAATCGATGTGTTGGCCCAATACTCCAGTTAACTAGACATTGTGAATCTAGCACTACAATCTAATTGCAACGCGTGAATGTCCTATGAAGTGTCATGATTATGTTCCCAAAGATTCTCTCTTGGGTGGGACGTTGGAGGGACTGTAGGTGGAAGAGGGTATATTCTCTGCTTCGCCATAGTCGGCATGAGAGCTTGTTGCAGAAAAACTTGCATACCCCATGCAACTAGACATTTCTCATTGGGGTTGAAGCAACGGCAACCGACATGTTCAAGGGAGTGGTCGCCAGAACAGGAATGCGGGTGACATGGATGTCTCCATCAAAGCAATCCCACGCCAGTTGGGTTTTCCTTTTTGTTTTTGGTTTGATAGACGAGACGTTTCCGGTACGAATCCAACAGGTTGAGAGTTTGGTCCTTTCAAGTTACAATCTTGATCGCAAGTTTCTCTATAATGGCTGTGGAATCCCACGTGCTCGTGTTTCCCAGTACAAGCATCTCACCCCGAAATGGGCAAGCGTGCGACAGACATGAATGAAATTGTACATTTAGAGAGAGAGAGAGAGAGCATGTATCGAACTCTAAAGACCTATTTAATCTTTATAAGGACATTACATCGTTTGTTTTGTATATTCAGCCCACAATACAAATTAGTTTGTTCTAGCTCAAAACATGTTTAAAAGATTGCTCCACATCAGTCATTTTTTCCTTTTTTCTTAACCATATCTTAATTCACACTGTTTTACGATAAATGTTGAAGAAGATTTTCATGATGATGACACCAACAAGCGAGGGTTGGCTGCCCCTCATGTGGAATTGCCCAGCCATGCAACGGTACTTTTGATACAAAAACGTGAGATTTGACATCTCGATATCAAAGTTCAAGCTATTTAACATAGAAGATACAAAGTTCCCACTTATTCAGGATATTAGGCTTTTGATGATTAATTTCAAATTTGGTGAGGGTGTGGAATATTATGTTAACATTAATTCAATGAGACAGCTAGTTTAATGGTTGAGTATATGACTTGTGTACATGGAATAATTATTTCGGTGGACAAATCTCTAAGGACCCCCAAAATGACGAATTGTCTGCGCTAGATTTGGTAATCACCAGATCGCCAAAGGAATGGTCGGTCCATATTTGTTTCTTAGACAAAATGGGCGACATTGTGTCCATGGTTAGCATTCACACCAAAAAAAAAAGGCTTAATGGAGCCCATAGCAAACGATGTCATCATTGATATGTTCAATGTAAGTGGAATGAATCTAGATTCAGTGCTCGCCACTCTGCGAAAAGAAAGGTCTTTAGCTTTTAAAGCCCCGCAGGAGCATTCTCCAATATCCATTTGGGTCCCAATTGCTACGGGTATAATTATTACGACGAAGAAAAAGTTGACTAATCTAATTGTTATAATATTTAATTAAGAAATCATGTTTTAATTTAAAATTTTAGAATATTTGATAATAATTGCACAAAATCCTACATGATGTCGAAGTTGGAAGTCTTGAGTTTAATTTTTATCCGATCCAATTTGGGTTCCCAATTAAATATGTCTATGCTTAGTACTAGGAAAAAAACCAGATTAAGTGTGAAAGGGAATGTTTAAATATTTAAGTAATAAATTGTGCTTTCATCTAAAGCTTAAATTTTTAAAATAGTGGGCAATAGTCTTGCAATTTCATTACACTAATGTTAAGATAGATGATGGAGTGTAAAGAGAGGGGTAGACATCCCGTATGGCGATGGTGTAGAGGAAGTCAAATTTAGGTGCACACCACCAAATGATTATGTAGGAGTTAATGGAAAAGGAATTTTCAATGTGTGTGTTCATCGTTAACAAAGCCATGATATCTAGTGATGAGCTGTTGATTTTTTTTCCTGACAGATTTGTTGTTGTGGACACAAACTTGTTTTCTAGATTTAGCTTTACTTTTCAGTTTTTTCCTCTGTTTCGATTTGTTTTATTATGGAAATTATGTATTTTTTATGTATTATTTTAAGCAATGAATATAATTTATTTAAGAAAAAATATTTACATAGGCCCTTCTCAATGTTAAGATGGGTGATTGATGTGATTTTAAAGGGATGATATATGCTCAAGGAATGTTTTTTCATCTCCCAAGACTTCGTTTGAGACTTAAAACACTACATAATTGAGAAGACCAATGTCTGAGATATTCCCACGAGTCATTCTCGATAATGACTGCGTCCCTAAAGACATTCATTCAAAACACAAAACTGCAAAAGTAACAAACAGATAATTTGCGCCTGACCCACTATTTGATATTATTAAATTTAATTTACTACATATGAAAATCCCATCTTCAAATCACATCAAGTTAAATATTACTTCTATGCGCCAGTGGAGCATGTGTATGGCTTGGCGGCTGGTGGGTGCACATGTACACGACGTTCAAGCGAATTTATAAATGTTAGCTATTTATTTCACGATGCCTTAATATTATTTCATATTAATCCTTCTAAACTAATCTAACATGACAAATGTATCTAGAAGAGCGGTAGTAATAAATAGTTGTGATTTTGTTTCTGTCAATTTTTTAATCACCGGAGGAATATAAAATTGAGGTGATCATGACCCTAATGAAATAGTTCTGCAAAATTTATGGCCCACTCTGCAATCCACTAGGACTAGAGGTTTCGAAATGGGTTGAAAACCCATTATTAATTTATATTTGATGGGTTTGATTAGAGAAATGATTGGTCAACAGTCCTTACTCTACTAAGAGAAGTTCAATAAAAGAAAATCTACTATGAGAATAACAATTTATTCTAGACAAAAAAATCAAAAAATGAATAACTATAAATTATTATGAGACTTACTTATTCAAGAATTTGTGGCTCACGACAAATTGTTATTCTCACAATAACTCAAAGGCCGTTATACTTTCAAAGCCCATTTGGTTATATATGTGTTAGCTAAATTTTGCTAAAGGTTTTTTAATGGGTCTAAATCCCAACCCATCTACAATCCATGTTAACTTGTTTTGAGATACAGGTCAGGGGTTTCCGGGTGAGGTAATGGATTGTATAGTTTTATCTTTTAACGATCTTCTCTTATTTTTTTTTTTTTTTTTTAAATTGAAAAATAGCAAAAGATTTATGGTCTTTCAAGCTTTAGAAAATTGTGAAAATTAGTATATAATTTTACTAGTTAAAAATCTTATTTAAAACTTATAAAAAATAATTTTATTATTTACACACTATACACATAGCATAAAAATACTTGATTTTAAATGTCTTTGTGTTATAGTAAAGTAGGTCGGGTTGGGTTTGAGCCATTAAATTTATATTTCATATAAATTGGTCAAAATGGGTTAAATAGGTGATTTGGATTGTACATTTTTGATTCAACACAAACCCAATGTGAGTCACCCATTTAACAACCCTAATTTGGACCTAAATCCAGCTCATCTGAACCTGTAAGTGATCACTTCCAAGCTTTCATTGGATGTAAAACAAGATAAGAACATATGATAGAGGAGAAATTTTAGATTAGATCAAACAAATTTGAACAATTATAGTATATGATACCACATGTTAGCTATGAAAGTGCATCCAAGATTTCCATAACTAGAATTAAAAACACGTCCATAATTAAGTAAAGAGAATTGGCACACTTGATTTAGAATCCATTATTTTTGATGACCTGATTTACATTGAAAATATAGATGTATGAATTATAAATCATGTGCGAATCGTATTGTTCAAGATTGAAAACTAATGATAAGTTATCCTTCCTATCATCATTTTAATGATGCACGTGAAAATATTAGGTAAAAGCCAATTGAAATAGCTAGTAATAAATTTGATCTTTTGGAAAATGTTAGAGATCTAGTCATCCGCTCTTATGCCATTCACGTTTTCTATTCCAGGTTCATGCATTCATGTTCTCTATTTAGATAATTATCTCGTATTTGAATCGTCCGGAGGTTCAACTAGCTCTTTATGCGAAACCTGCACACTGGTTCTCTTGCACGTAAACCTCAGAATAAATTGTGAACTTTAAATTCAAAACATCGTAACCACATAAAGTGTGGATGATACCATCACTATAAAGCTGAAGAAAACTGAGATTGAAAATATAGAAACTGCGTTGACATACATGGTTTCCCAAGTCCATATTTTAGATGTGTAATTATATGACCTTTTGCATGCTTTTAGTGACTTCGCTTGGACAGAACTCAACAACCATTCTACCAACACCTCATAGCATGTGGAATCATATATGGGTATTAGGTGAAATACCTCTAAAAACCCAATTATTTCAGTATACCATAAATTTAGATTCATCGAGATGAAATTCAGTAGAGGTTACACAGAAGCCACATCAAATTCATCGACTTCAGGATACACATTACCAGTCTTTCTTAACCAAGTATTATTTCAGACATACTATAGCTGAAAAGAGTAGCATCTGACATATTCTCACATGTCATTATCAATTGTGTCAGCTTTAGAAAAATCTTATTGGTAGACACATTCATTGCCGAGTACATCGATATCTTCCATCGACTGTACGAAACAAAACATCCTTCCAAACCATAACTTGCAAAAGTAGCACCCAAAGTGGTGCCTCAGTCATGAACGGCATGATGCAAGAGGAAAGATGAAGTATCTACTTTCCGTATCTTCACGCCCGAAACTTTGCTCAAAACGCTTGAATCGCCATCATTGAGTGTCTCCAGCATCGGTAAGAAATTAGTTAAGGACATCTAGTATGAGGAAACCGTAATCTGAAGAAACGGGTTTGGAATGCTTATGGCATCTAGCACATTCGAGTTGGGAATGTTGTACTGTTAGGATCATAAGAGTTGCAGTAGTGCAACACTTTGCTTTAAAATGGCCATGTGAGAGTTCAACATCCTCGGGTTAGAAATACACGAAAACTGTGAGACAGGAGCGCTAATTAAATTCTAACAATGCTCTCGAGACATTTTGAAAATCACTTGTGCAAAGAAGTTCGATGACTGAGGTAGTGAGAATGAATCGAGCATGTAAGGAAATTATAAATACGTGAGACCTCCGTACTTGTAATTAGTGGTGTCAAAAAGGCCCGACCCCATCCTAAACTTAGGTATTTTCGGGTCGAGTCAAAATATTATCTGAGTATGGAGTCGGTATCATTTAGAGCCGAATCGGGTCGGGTAGGCGCGGGCCTTTTTGACACCCCTACCACCCACCATGGCTAGCACCACCACCTCATCCACTACCTCAACGAGTTCGGCGACCATGCCGAGAGGGTCGCTGCCAACCCATCCACCTCCCTTGAGAACCCTCGCCTCCGCATTCCCTATGCCGATCCAGTCCCTAAAGCAAGCCGTCATCTTTGATCCCAGCAACTTCACCGCCAGCTGGGTCGGCCCCTTAATCTGAGATTTCACGTTAGGCACCTACCGTTGCTTGCTTTTCGTCACCGGTCACTGGAGTCACAAGATTCGGGACCAAGAGAACCACAATAGAGAGCCCATAATATGCACCACTGACCTCACGAAAAAGAAAAAAAAAAAATCCTCTCTGAAGGAGTTCAAGAAGTTTCATTATTGGCAATTCTTCTCCGTCACTTTCTGAATGTCGTCATTGTTATTTGAGCTGTTCACCACATCCGAGTCTCACCGACTGTGCCTCTGTTCTACTCTGTTTTTCTGATTAGAGCGACCGAGGTGCTTTGCGTTTGCCTGATCCTTCTTCGTTAGTGCCGATCACCATCACTGATGCCTCTAGGACATTAGCTCTCTAGTTTGATTGCCGTTTGTGACCAACAATCGCACCTTCAAGGCCATATCCACCACCGCACGTAAGTCCTCTGTTTTGCCGGACTTCTTTGCCTAAGACCGTGAAGTGCCTCAAGCTCGTTCATTGCTCCCCCACTGGCTTCAATCTCCGTCGTCCAAACTTCCAAGATTCTTTTTCCAACTTGATTACCAACCGTAACTAGGATTTGCTTCATTGACAAGGCATTTGGCGGGGGTCTTCGATTTGAGTTAAACAGAAAATTGAAACCGACCTGTAAAGGGTCATGCTTTGGCCCGGCTTGACCGACCCAACCCGATTTTTTTCCCGGGTTTAATGCGTTTCGGGTCAGGTCGGGTCAGGTTGGGTCAGAACATGACCCTTTACGATTGGAGTCGGGTCGGGTGACATCAAGAACAAACCCGACCCATTGGCACCCCTACTTGCAGTAGACTGAATGCGCAAGATGCATGGTTACACGGAAAACAACCCTTGAAGAAAACCCGCAGAAGTGCCAAAGAGATCAGAGAACAAGGAAGCACAACAGCATTAAAATGCAGTGAGCGAATTGCAGCGCATACTCCAAAATAAAACCATACTTTACGCATGTCCTTTTGCGTATCCCCGTGGACACATCTCAAATCAACAACTTCATTTCAATTTCATCGTCAATTTAGGTTGTAGCTTGCTGTCGAATCATACTCAAGGGGTGGCTTGAGTCGATCTCAGTCAACTTAGGCATGATCCATGTGGGTTAAATTCCCAAAGTGGAGTATTCAAGTGTAATCAGTTAAAGCACTGACAATTTAGGATTATTTGGCTTATGAATCACTTTGCAAGTACTCTACCATTTGATGTATAACTTAAAGTGTCAAAAAATTATCTTGCGAGAGGCAAACTTCAGCAATTTTTATTTTTTAAATAATTATGTGTGTTCAATGTTCTTGAATTCATGCCCCATCAAGATCTCTATCCGGAAGGGTCACACAATGACAAGCAAAAGGATAAGTGGTGGGGAAGCTGGGGAAATTTCTCGAGCCAATGTATCGATAATACATAGATTTATTATATGAGTCATGTTTTATGATGAAGGCAACGTTCCGCACCAACGTGAGATAAATCACATCCAGAGATTGCTAACTTAACAATGCCCAAGTCTCCTTTCTTGAACGAATTTGCTTTCTCTCCCGATGGAGGCTGATGATGCAAGTGCTTCTAATATAGTAGATCTTCAATTAGCATTTTCCAAAAATCAAAGTCCTTACAATCAAATAGATCCTCCCACTATTTTGCCAAACCAAACTTTGATACCAATTGACATGAACATGATCATTGAAATGAAAAAAATAGAGAAGATGACACACGAATATTAACGTGAAAAACCATTTCAAAATCAAAAAGGAAAAAGTTATGATATTGCATTAGGTAATCTCTTTATTATTATTATTATCAATTTTCAAAGTTTCAAGTCTCAAATTCCAACTATAAAAGATATTGCTCAAATAAATAATAGGAGTCTAGGACATCATAGTTACAATGGAAATTACATGTATGTCATTAATAGTAACGGTATCTTTTCTACTTTAACATGAAAACTACATCTATGCCTTTGAAGTATCAGCTTTAATATTATTATTCTTGATCAGAATTCACAACTCCATTACCATAGTCATAAATAATATGATCCAAGAGAAGATGAATATCTACTATCTTTATCTTCACACTTGAAACTTTGCTAAGAATGCTTTAACCGTCATCATCGATTGCCTCCAACCTCAGTAAGAAATCGATTTAGGACATTAAGTAATCATGAAGGAAACATAGATTAGGATTTTAATGCGTATGACATTTATTGCAACTATGTAAATCTAATGAAACGCCAATATCATTCATTTTGATATATCATAGTAACATGCCATGACAAATGGATAAACCTTACTTTATATTGTCTCGATAATCATGAAATAACCCTATATTTACATGTAGACATTGCTTTTCAATGTGAAAATTGAATCTCTCATATCTTACAACCATTTAAATTCCTTTAAGAAATCACACATCTCACATGGGAAAATTGTCCAAAAAGTTTTAAACTTATTACACTTTTGCCAATTCAATTTAAATTTTTCAATTTTATTAATTTAGTCATAAATCTTTTCACATTTTGCCGATTCATTCCTAAACATTTTCATTTCTTGTCAATTGAGTCTATTAGGCCAATTTTGGCCGAAAATTGCTAACATGGGTGATTGGCACTAACGTAGCACTTTTTAATAATATTTTGAATTTTTGTATTGTTTTTTTTTCCTTTTTTATAGTTTTTTTTTTTTTTTGGTTTTTGATCTAGCTTGCCGGCCAGATTCAAACCCCCCCAAAAGAAAAGCACAAAATGTAAAAAAATTCAAAATATTTATTAATATATTATTAAAAATATGCACGTTAGCACTAGCTATCCACGTTAGCAATATCCGGCTAAGATTGGCCGGATGGAACTTTATTGGTAAGGAGTGAAAATGTTTATGACTGAATTGACAAAACTAATATATTTAAAACTAAATTGGTAAAAATACAATAGGTTTATGACATTTTAAACAATTTTCCCCAATCTCACACAAATGTCAAAATTAATGGTCAAATTCACTTATCAGCAGCGTATTTAATGTGATTCAGTTTCTTTTAACTATAATTAGTTGGACCTGAATGCTTAAAATCATTCTATCCCCATTTCCATACAATGGAATTCCCTGTGATGACTCTATTTATATTCAAGAGACTTAGCAATTTAGATTCCTATGCAGTGTTAGGCATTCCTCAAGGAAAAGACTCCAAGGCACCCGAGCATGAATAATTCTATCGTCGCCGTGGTGATCTTGTTTGGTTTCGCTCTGATACTTACTCCTGGTTATCAGCAGATAGTTTCTGCCAAGCCGCCTGCTGGGAACTTGTGCCGCCTGATCTTCCCCGACTCCCCTTGCGACGAGTCCGATTGCGACACCGCATGCTCGAATATCTACGAGCAACTGGCTCTGGGACACCGTGTGAGCCCTAAAAGTTGCGTATGTTTCTTTCACTGTCTCAGTGGATAACTTCTTAGTGTTCATCTGAAGATCGATCATTTTGTTCTATTCGTCCCGATTAAAAGAATATATTATTTCTCCTTTTACGTTAACTTTGAAATTTGGATGGGATAAGAGCAAACAATTCTACTTTTATGCCCATCTGAAGATGAAGCCTTGACAAATATCTCTCTCCCTTAAACCATGGTCTATAATTGCAATCATAGCTTCTGATTCTTGTGGAGATCGACGTGAGATTCAAATGGGTCTCCCAATAATGAGGGCTGCAATAGACCTGATCTATGCGGATTCAGATCTAGTCAAATCCATCTTCCATGGAAAGAAGAAACCTGATTTCTTTATTGGAAAGTGAAATTGACAAGAGGTGAGGTTCTTTTCTTTTCTTTTTTGGTTATCTTCTCTTTCCATGTTTCAAAATAATTCACACAAAACCTTCTTGGCACTTCTACACGTTTGACAAAGAAAATATAATGATACATTTGACAAAGAAAAGCAAAAAAAGAAAAACCACAAAACATATGCCTCAGTACTTGGTTGTCCATTGAAGCAGTCAAAATAACTCGTCATAGTAGATCTTTTAAGAGTGGGTCGAAAAAGCACCGGTCAAATGTATTTAACGATCAGTCTCCATTATTAAAGGAGATATTATTTGCTCAAATAAATTAATCATATTATGGTTAAAAAGTTGTTTTATTTGTAAGAAAGAATAAAAAGGAAAGCTAGGAAATAGAAGAGATAGATAAGGAGAGTGGAAGGGAAAGATGTCGTGGTCTGGTGGTGGCTGTGGCTCCCGCTGCAACTGCCATATGCCCAGTTATTTTTCGGAAAATATTTTCCAAAATCACTCATTTTTTGCGAACGCACCCATCATCATCGCAGTCAACATATCATGATCGCAATAATATCTAGCATCTAATGTTGACAACGAAGGAGAGAGTGCTACGGCTAGTCAAGTAAACAAAGGAAGATATATAAGCCAATACTACATAGCTAATGCGCTTTACACAATCACGTTGGTAGGAGATGCGAGGTTATTAGAGCATCCGCACTATTCCAATGGCCAGATACAGATACAATGGAAAAGACATACGTGCTTACGCAAATCATATCTAAGTGGATAAACGTATTCAGTATTTCAACCCATAGGGTTGATAAACTGAGGTGGACACCTTGTGAAGAGGAGAATCTTCACCTTACTAGGATAATCTATACGATATCATCATCATTTAGTCTATGGATTTGGATCTCGTCCTCCAGGGCCGGTGGAATGGCCGGCACCGGGGCTATGACCTGGTTCTGTGGACCACTGTTCCTTGCTTTCGCTTGCAAGATGTCCTACGCCAGGACTGTGACCCGGGTCGGTGGATTCGGAATCAGCTTTTTGTATCAAAATGTGGCGATGACCCAAGCCAAGAGTGAAACCCCCGGTTCCATCGCTTGACTTCACAGAGTCTCCATTCTTTTCCCACTTCCATGGCCAGAAAATCCTTCCCTTGGCAGGATCAACTTCACTCCAAAGGAGCAAAGCAACAAGAAGCAGACCTGGGCAGAAGAATCTACCAGCTTTTGCCACCATAATTTCGAGAGATGTGAGATGAGAAAGTGTGTTCAAGAGCGGAAGGATCAGAACGTGATGGAATGAAATGTAACTATGATATAGCCAGTGAAGCCTCACTAAGGTGCTTATATAGACTCGTGGAAGCTGGCCTAATGGCGCAAAAGCTACACCGTAGCTTCAGTTTCAGTCCCATCAAATGTGCGGATGGAAAAATGCTAGAATACTAAAGTTTTTGCTAAAAAGCTTACTAAGAGGTGCCATAAAAAGCAGGGTGAGCTACTAATTCAAGCTTTGCCAATGGTATAATAATTTCATTGGAAATTACTTTTTTTTTATTCCCAAATTCAAAATTTTCATCTTGCTCTCCAATTCAAGATTCTCGGTCTGCTGTCAATACCCAGCACTACAAGCTAGCTACGACACATGAATATCCTGCTGAGTGCCATGATTATGTTCCCAAAGATTCTCTGTTGGGTGGGAAGTTGGAGGGGACTGTAGGTGGAATAGGGTGTATTCTCTGCTTCGCCGTACTCGGCATGAGAGCTTGTTGTAGAGGAATTTGCATGTCCCATGCAACTGGACATTTTTCATTGGGGTTGGAGCAACAGCAACTCCCACGTTCAGGGGAGTCGTCTCCAGAACAGGAATGCGGGTGATATGGATGTCTCTCTCAAAGCAATCCTACACCTGTTAGGTTTTCTTTTTCATTTGGGGTTTTGATAGATGAGACGTTTCCGGTAGGAAACCAACAGGTGCAGAGTTTGGTCCTTACAAGTAACAATCTTGAGCGCAAGTTGCTCTGCAATGGCTGTGGAATCCCACGTGCTCATGTTTCCCAGTACAAGCATCTCACCCCGAAACAGGTAGTGTGCGACAGACATGTATGAAATTACTTAGTCACCCAAACTTGTGTAGGTAAAATAAGAGGGAGAAAGAGAGCATGGATCGAACTCTTAAAGACCTATTTAGTCTTTATAAGGACATGTATACATGGTTTTTATTATGTATTCAACCCACAGTACAAATTATTTTGTTCTAGCTCAAGTCATGTTTAAACAGTTTGCTCCACATCAGTCTTTTCTTCTTTTTCTTATTTTTTCTTAACCATTCTTAGTTTCATACTCTATTACGAAAAATTTTGAAGAAAATTTTCAGGATAATGACACCAACAAGCAAGGGTCAGCTGCCTCTCATGTAGGATTTGCCCAGCCATGCGAGGATACTTTTGATACGAAATAGTGAGATTTGACATCTTGATATTAAAGTTCGAGCTGTTTAACACAGAAGATGCAAAGTTCACGCTTTGAGGGTGGAATAGTATGTTCAAATTTATTCAATGAGATCTGCTAGTGTAATGGTTGAGGGTCTGTCTTGTGTACATGGATTAATTATTTTGGTGGACAAATCTGTGAGGACCCCAAAATGGCGAATTGTCTATGCTCGAGGCGGTAACCACCAGATGACCGAACGTAAGGTCGGTCCATCTTTGTTTCTAAGACCAAATGGGTGACATTATGTCCATTGCTGGCATTCAAAAATGAAACAAGGTTTAATGGAGCACTATGCAAATGATGTTATTATTCTTATATTCACTATAAGTGGATCGAATCTTCACTCAGTGCTCGCCACTGTGCGAAAAGAAAGGTCTTTAGCTTTTAAAGCCCCACAGGAGCATTTTCCAAAATCCAATTGGGTCCCAATTGCTACGGGTATGATTATTTCGATGAAGAAAAAGTTCACCTATCTAATGTTAACATAGGCCCTTCTCGAAGTTTTTGCTCAAGTAGGTATTTTGTTTTAGCGCGATACAGTGATTGGCAAACGAGTTTTTGTTAGATTTCATAGCAAAGTTATTTTCTTGAGGTGAAAATAAGTATCATTGGCTCTATTTATTTCGCAGAAAATATTTGTGAGGATACATTTTTCTCATTTTTCGGTGTTTGGATCGTTTGGTAAAAGTAAGTCTTAGGAAAAAATTTTTTTTTCATAGTTATCGGAAAACTTATGCTTAAATTAAAAATTGGTTTTCCTTCTTTAAACAAAAATCAATTTTTTCAAAATAAAACTAAACATCAATGCTTGGACTAGAGATATGACCGCCTAGTACAAAGCTCCAGTGCCAATGCCCACATCCTTGGCAACCAATCTCGAGTCCTAGTGGCCTAGTGGACCTGAGTTTGGCTCCCTTGAGGCAAGGCCTAGGCACTCAACTCCCGCATCAAAGTCACTAAATTCTATGCTCGAGTCCATGGGGACTAGATCTAGGTCCATTAAGGTTGAGCTAGAGGCATCAACAACCGTACCCTAGACCTTGGCAGCCTTGCCTAGATACTCGGCTTCCTTGCCCAAGTCACCGATGCATGCCTTGGGTCCATCAAAGTGAGGCTTGGGTCCTCGGCACCTATACTCAAGTTCTTAATCGTTAGGCCCAAGAAGCCTCAAGTCTTGCAACTAGGACCCCAAAGCTTGAGGTTGGGGACCCCATTGGCCGAGCCTAAGTCCCTCAAGGGTGCTGCCTAGTCCCCAACAACCAAATTGAAGTCCTGAGCAGGGGTCTAGGACCCTAGTGGGTGGCCCTTGAGGCCAAACACAAGATCTTGAGCCTGTGCTCAAGTCTTTGGTAATTGTGCCTAAGTCCTCAAGACTATGGTAGTCAAGCTCAAGCCTCCTTAGGACCCTAGCACTTGAGCCTAAATACCCTAAGGCTAGGCACATGACCTAAGGACCCCACTCAATGTACCATGAGAGAGAAAAAATAAATTATTTACAAACAATAAAAGTATTTATGTCAGGGAATTTCATAAAACTTAATTTAAAATTTGATCTAGTGCTTATGTAACCCCTATATCACATGAATAGAGCATTTCTATTTAGGAAAACAAAAGTAAGATTCCTTATTAAATAACGAAAAATAATTCTTAATTCATTCTCATATTTCAGTCAAATATAAAAAAAAAGCATCATTTGTTTCTAAAAATTAATTTTTTTAGAGAGTATATTCCAGAAATGGCAATTTTTTTGAAAATAACAGAGAAGGAAGGAGAATTCTACTTCACCCCTCTCCAAACACCTAAACTTTCACCTCTTATACCAAAAAGAAGAAGAAGAAGAATTAATTCCAAAACTTTCAATGCTTTTGTCTTTAAACCCTGCAGGCACACTTCTTACACCGTAGATTTTAAGTCGTTCAGTCCGATCGACCAACAATGGCTATTCTAAGTGGGGATTAGAAGACCTTGATAGCCTTTTCTCTGCCCGACTTCAAAATATTTTGAAACTGAAGATCCCTATCACCGTGTACTCCGACTAATCTAAAGTGGGAATCTCTAAGTATGCTCTCTCTTTTCTCAATCTCTCATGATGGGAAGTCGAGAATTTCAAAGCTGCTACTGCTTCTTCTTCTTCTGCTCCTCTCTCTCTCTCTCTCTCTCTCTCTCTCTCTCTCATGATGAGAAAATGTTTGGCTCCTCAAGCTATGGAAAAGGTCTCGGAGAGCATATCGTGAAAGGCATCGGATCTCCGTGGTGTTGAAAGTCAAAAAGTCAAATTATACCCAACCAACGGTTCGGACGAGAGCCGTCGGTTGACAGCCGTTTTGAAGGAAAGAAAAGACATCCCCAATCTTTCGAAGATACGGAGAATTGATGGGAATGTATAATCACGAAAGAAGAAGAGCTTCCACTTTTCTCTCTAACCACTTAGCCGATTTTCTTGTTTTTTGATGGGTTTTCTCCCTAAAAACCTTCACTTTCATCCTTGGGACAAAATTTATTAATTTTCGTTCTTATACTTATGTTAGTTTCTGCGCCAGTGTGTACCAACGCGGCATCCTCAGATTAAGGGTGCACTATGACCTCAACTCGAGGTCGTCCATGGTAGATTAGACTACCTTAGACCGAGTCGCCATTGGCAACCTCGACCAGAGGTCATTCGAGCTCATATGGAATGTAACGTGCGTGAGAAGTTGCGTAGGGAATACAAAGACAGAGAAGAAGCGTCGCAATTGGACAGCGTGAGCAGGGATAGCAAAATAAAACTAATCGAAATAGTAATTCAACATGTTTGGTATCAATTAGACCCGTCAAATGGGTGGGTCGGGTCGGGTTTGGGTCGGGTCGAAAATGGTCCAACCCATATTGACCCATTTAACCCGTTTTGACCCAAATTCATGTAATGTAAATCTAATGACCCATACCCGACCCAACCCACACTCGACCCATACCCGACCCGACCCGTATTGCTAAAAGCCATTATTATTGTAGAGAAATCCAAACTCACTCGAAGCTCTATGTTAAATGACTCACTTAACCCATATTTGACATATATTTAACTTTTACTTAACTCATATTTGACCAATGTTTAATTTTCACTTGACCCATATTTAACCCATATTCAACTTTCACTTGACCCATATTTGACCCATATTTAACTTTCACTTGACCCATATTTGACCCATTTAACTAAAAGTGAGTCATAATATGGGTTTATGACCCATTTTGACACCTCTAGTATCAATTGACAATAGAATGCAATGTTCTTGTAGTAAAATATTGTAATTCTAATTATAAATTGTTGTGACCTACCTTTTCCGTCTGGAGGAGAAAAGACACAGGTTCAAAGATTTTTGCCTAAAGGGTGAACCTATGACCCATGATTAGGTGTAGGTTCTTTCAAGCCTATACATTGCGTGACATTGAGGTGTTTGTAAAAATTTTCTAATAAGGAGTCATCATTAACTTATTGAGGTCAGCTAAAATTGAAGTGAAGCATAAGAGTATACCTTACTTTCTTTTTAACTAGAGAATTTAAAGTCGGAGACTTAATTACACTAATTAAATAATTAGTGCCCTTTTGATACTTAATTTTATTCATTTCAAAAAGATTTTTATCAGGGAGTTCGGATTAATTTTAAACCTATTTCTAACATGTGAGATGATCATACAAGTGTGCAACTATTAAAATAACAATAAGCGACCAAAGGAAGTATTAAATAAATTATAGGGGAAAATAAGCATCTAACTTTGAGATAGGTAAATGCCAATCCTAACTAAGCTAAGAGGGGGCACTTGTCTTGAAGGATAATCGAAACTCAAAATTGAAGCTTTGGGACTTGTTCAATTTTAAGCACAATTTTAAATAAATAGTTTTCTCACATTTTTTGTTTTTTGTACTAAGCTAATTACAAACTATTATTAACATAAAAAAATATAATAAAGCTAGTTTAAATTTAATTTCTAAGACTTTCCCAATTTTTCTGAATGTTCGGAATTTTTTTAAATGTTCTTTAAATTTTTAAATTTTTTGTTAGTCTTTTTTATTTTTAAAACAGTGATTTGGCCCGGGTCAAAGGCCTACTAAACCGACCCAAACCCTATCGGTCCTTGTTTGTTAAAATCAGGCCGGCCCCAAAGCCCACTCGAAAAAAAAAGGCCCACAGCGATATTTTTTAAAAGAAAGGGTCAACCCCCGACCCACTTAGATTTTAGCCCACTTTGCCGTGGCCCAAATCGTACCAGTCCACCAACCAGCCCAAGCAGACTAACCACAGCCCATTTAAACCCATAAATAGCCCAAGCCTAATTAAACCAATTAAGTCCATGCTAATTTTTTTGGGGTCAGGAAGCCCGTGCTAATTTACTCCTCTCATTTTGTCTTTTATTCTTTTTCTATTTTTTTTTATTCTTTCTTCCCTTTGATCTTCTTCTTCCCCAAGCATACCTGCTAGGGGTGAGCATGGTCCGGGTTGGGCCGATCCACCCCCTGACCCTAGGACTAACCCGCATAGTGTTGGTTCTCAATTTTTGGTACCGGGAATCGACCCTATTGAGCCTAGGACCGAGGACCGAACCGACCTAATGGGTTCAGTCTGGTTCCAGGGCTAACCCGGGACCAACCATTAATTTTTTTCATTTTTTTGTATTTCTGAAAAATTAAACCAATTATTTCAAATTACATATTTATCGATACGGTGATTTTAACTAAACTATAAATACTAATACATATTCAACACATTTTAAATAAAGTAATAATACAAATTTCACACTTGCTAAAAGCAAGAAATCATAAAAACAATTAAGATTACTTATAGAGCCGCAAGACGAGCATTGCTCATGAGTGAAAAGAATTTCTAATTAGAGATTTTATTTCCCATGATTTACTCAAAACGAGCAAGGTTAGCGAATAAATGTGAGTGACGTAAGCGTCAAGCGACAAGTGAGGTGAGCATGGCAAGCAGGGTGAGTGTTGAGTGGTGAACGACCAAAAGTGAGTGAGGAGAGTGTCAAGTGACGAGCGAGGCAAGATTGCTTACGAGTGAAGTTGTTTCTTTCAATTTTACTTGGCAAATTGAATACTAAGAGGATAAAGTAGAAAGAAGAGGACAAAAGTACAGGAGGACGCCATTTGAATTAGAGTTTACTCTTTAGAATAAATAAAAGTATATTATATATAATATAATATATAAGGCCAGGGTTGGTCCGGGTTAGACCAACTCGAAACTCTTAGGATCGAGGACCAACCCGCGCAGTACTGGTCCAGAGACCTCAAGACCAAGGACTGACCCAGTCCTCTCGGGAATCGAACCAGGACCAGCAGGGTTGGGTCGGTCTAGGGTCAACCCTAGACCGATGCTCACCCCTAATACCTACACCCTCTTCTTCACCGAAGCCCGCCTCCATGCATGACGAGCCCTCATTGGCTTTTGGGGGTGCCGCCAGGCCATCGTTTGGCGTCGGTCGTTTCTAGTATTGCCGGCAAACACGGTAAACCAAAACACAAAGGAAACCGGTGCTCCCCTCTGCCAAGCCAAGCTAAACCTTCGCAAACCGGGCAATCAGACGCTGCAGGGACATCGTCATGGAGTCATACAAGCAGTGATAACTCGGTTTCCACCAAAAGAACAGTAATCGACGTCGGATCTCACTCTAGCATTTCGTCGAACGGTTGGGGTGCGCCACCAAATCATAAGGTTTCCGGCTCAATCGAGACTCCAGTGTGCACCGGCTACCTCGACGGACGACATACGGGTAGGGGTGTAAATGGTTCGGTTCGGTTTAGTTTTCTGAGAAAACCGAACCGAACCGAACCGATAAGAAAATATAATGAATTGAACCGAAATCCAAACCGGTTCGGTTCGGTTTTTCGTTTTTCCTGACATTTTTTTCAAATTTAACATCAATTACGCTATAAATCACGGTCTATCTGCTCTGCAGCTTCTGTATTCTAGAAACACACGTCTCTATTGTGGTAAACATTGGCTCAAGAATAGGGCAAGGAAGGATAGAGCGAACCCCACATGATGGAAAAGATACGCACCTCAAAATACTGATTCCAAACGCTAGCTTTACCAAGACTCAAAGGGTGATCTTCCTGAGAGATTTGGTGCCGGCGAAGTGGCCCATCAACATCACTCCTCGCCTCCGTTTCACAAGGACTCGAAACCTAAAATTTTCCTTCTAGCAAACTCTGATTGCCTAGAATCAAGATTTTCATACATCACGAACTTCCGAGTCATATGATTCTGGTGATACAAGTTAAGAGAAGAAAGGAAGAAAGCAGCTTACAGGACTTATAAGAAGGTCTTCTTTCAGCTTGGCATACTTCAGTTGGTTCTCCATAACTCCTTTTGCCACAAGTTGCGAAAAGGGGGAACATAGCCAAACTTCCATACTCAAAGTTTAACATAATGTTGGTCAACAAAGAATTGATTATATGAGCTGAGAGTAACATTCTAACTTTCTCAATGCTATCTTAGTGCACACGCAAGACGTTTGTACTTCATCTCTTTCATCTTTGCTCCCAACAAGTATGTGCTACATATTAAAGTTGCAGCACATCATTCCATTCTCGTTACACAAACTTTCAGCAACATTAAGTCATCTCTCATCAACTTCTAACACAGTTGGTGTGCACTTGCTTGTGACAAAAACTTTTATGTTCCAACATTTTCAATAGTACACAACCTCATTCTTACAGTCCAAATTGGTTTTCAATTTGTTCTTGCTATTATTTCTCTACAATCCAATCGGCAGTTTTCTATAAACTTGTGAAGTATGAAAACATATTGGTGCCGCACAAAATGGTCAACGAAGTTGAACACAGATTTTGCGCCAGACAAAAGGCCTCTCTTTCTCGAGTGCCATGAGTAAACAATGTTCAATTTCAGTAGTTAAGCCTTCTCTCCCCTACAGTCTCTGCAGGTTCTCTTGCCATTCATTTCATCCTTTGAACTCCACAATACCCAAAAGAACTATGCATCGGACAACTAAACAATCACTGAAAACATCAAGAACCCAGATAGGAAAACACCAGGAACAGATCAAATTAGTAGATCAAAGGACTCAATGAACAAATTCACTCCTTTCTCGTTTCAGATCATGTAACAGCTAAAACACCAAAAAAGTGGGAACTTCGGCACGAAATTAGAAGTACGAAAGAGAGTCCCCAAACCAAACCTCAAATTGGGGCAAGCCAAGACCTGCCCTCGATGCGCTTGATCCTGTACACGAGCAAAAAAGCCTATGGCTGGCACATCGTCAAGCACGGGTTCCGGTAATTCCCCAAGTTTTGACTCTGCATCGCTGTTTCCCCTTTGTCTTTCAACAGACAAAATTCTGGGTTTTCTCGGGGCTTAGGCAATTTCCATGACAAACCATTTATACGAAAAAAGCACTTCCTCTAGACTTAGGCAATTTAAGTACGCACAAGAAGCTGAAAAATGACTTATCCTTCTCCCCTCAATTGATGCAATTTGAGTTTTTGTAACATGTTTTCTTACTGCACACACAAATTATCACTATGAACGGTGCAATGCAATTCGAGTGTTTGTTATGTGTTTCCCTTACTGCACACACAAATCATTACTACGAACCAGCAAAGTGCTTGAAGAATTTAGACAAATTAAGTTCTCACCTTCCAAGTCATGGCACGCAAACCCCCCTCGTCAGGAAGCCCCTTACTCGCGATTCTCTGCAACTTCTCCAAATTTATTTCTTCCTGCGATAACTACACAAAGCATCCAAGAATTGAACCGACAAATCAAGAAATTCCAATCGACTACACACAATGCTACATCAGTTGACACAAAGCAACAACGTGAGCCTCAAGCGTCCACCCAAGCGACCGCCCATTTCTCCAAAGACAAAAGTCATCAATTCAAATCAATCTGTCCTACCTCGTACTCAACGTCAGACCTCTTCTCATTAGCTGCAATCACCTCCAACATCGAAACGTGACCCGACCCTTCTCTCCTGGGCCTCTGCCGGGCCCGAAACTCCGGCTCGCCATCGCCGCCACCGGCTCCTCCGCCAGTCAGGACCTCCTCCTGCACACACTCCGCTCCCACTCCGCCATCCAGCTCCTCGAACTCCCAATCCGACCCGAACCCGTTGGGCTAAATCGTCTCGAGCTCTTCCCACGAACCATGGCCAGTGAATCGGGGGATCGGGCGCTTCCTTGTTCAAGTACCTGAACCGAGCTCGGATTCAGGCTCGATGCTAGGGTTTTGGCTTCGGGAGGACGAACCCAGAAGCAGGATCCGACATGGGTTCGGAGGAGGAAGGTGAGCAGAGTCGAGCGAGGGTGACGGACGGGAGCCGTTTGGATCGAGCGAGAGACGAAGACGACCGAGCGAGTGAGTGAGAGAGAGACAGAGGTGGAGGCGATCAAGTCAGAGGCGGAGACGGCTCGCGTCGGAGATGGAGGCGGAGGCCGATCGGCTAGAGATGGAAGTGGAGGCGGAGGCTGATCGCGCCGGAGATGGAGGCTGATCACGCCGGAGATGGAGGCAAGACAAACCGAGAAAGAGATAGATTCTGAATCGGGATTTTTTGTTTTGCATCTTCAAAGCGGTTCAAATCGGCTAACCGATTTGGTTCGGTTAACCGCGGTTAACCGAATTGGATAGATTTCGAACCGGAAGAAATAATTTGATTTTTTTTCGGTTAACCGAACCGAACCGAAAACTAATGAAATTTCGGTTCGATTCGGTTTCCGGTTTCCGGTTCGATTATCGACACCCCTACATACGGGGACTATGGAAACGAAGAGGAGGGACGGAGCTTGCGCGAGCCTAACGGCCGCGAGCCCGGGCCTGACGCGCCTAAAACAGGGCTAGAACGGAGCCAAGCTTATCTGGTCAGCTTGAGGACGTCACCGGAAGGTCGTCAAACGGGTCTGTGCACGGCTGAGCCCCTCTCTCTCACTCTCTCAGTTGCTCGGATCGCTCTCTCAGTTCGCCGTCTCTCTGCTCCTCTCACGCTTGCCCCTCTCGCTCTCCGGGCTAATGTCTAATACCCCCGTCCTCGGTCTCTCTCCTTCCCTTTTATGAGCAGCGGCAGGGGCGCATGGCATCTGCAATGCCAGCTTGCCGCGGCCGGCTTGATCTTCGACCCTGAGATCGCGCTGCCGCCTGCAGCTCTGCCCCCGTTCTGTCTCTGCATCTCTGATTTTCTTTCTGCAGAAACGCAAGTCGCGTGAAGGAGGAGGGGGAAAGCGCGCGGGCCGGGCCAAGAAAGAAAGAAGAAAATTGGGCTAGGCCCGCGCGGGGAGCGAAAAAAGAAAAAGAAAAAAGGGGCCGGGCAGGCCTATCCTTGGCCAGGCCTCTTTCGTTTTTTAAAATATTTTTTAATTAATTTTTATAAGGAATAATAATGATGTTAATGTTCCTAATGTCTATATGAGGTACAATTTGATGAAAATTAGCTTTTATTTAGGGGTTATAAATTAATCCTTAATTTCCTATGCAATTAAGTCCTAAATAAAAGGGGCAAAATTTAGCTATTAACATAGATAATATAAGTAGATTCATCAATTTCATAAACTATACTATACCAAATCAAGTTTTCTGGATGCATATAAGTAGTGCTCTTATTCGAAGCGTAATGATTGGTTTATACAGTCACTATTTCACCATTCATTCCCCACCCGAACAGGCCTAAGTGAGATGCTACCACTAATGTTCACATATAAATTTCCTCCTCATTTTGGGCTTTGGAATTATTACCATCATGGATTCTTTAAGAGCCTCCAACTAGCTCTCAGATTGCAATTCAGAGAGAGAAGTAGATGATCGATACGGAAGCTGTAAGCCCCGCAAAAGTGGCAACATTAGCATGAATCTCAAATTAAGGAGTGTATATTCATTTACAGCCAACATATTTTCTTTGAGATCATCAGATATTACCCATCGCAAAGAAATGGCGATGTCTAATGACCTTAAAAAGTGCATTCGAGGTTTTTTCCTTTGAATCCGCGACACTTTCGTTAAAGAGTTGGATTTATCACTGAATTTAACATTGACAATAATGCAGGACTTTCTTCACACTATCAATAGAAAGTAATTGAAAATTGGGACATTGAGTACTCAAAAAAGGGTCTGCTTAGGTTAACTCAGTTAAAATTTTAATTCCTTAAAAAACTCCCGTTTAAGGTCTAATCCCAATTCCATTCCAAACTCTCTTTTTTTGTCTAAAAAACCCCCCAAATTTTCACTTTAGTCCTAGATCTACCTCGCGTGTCCAAAATTCGCCACTTATTTCTTCATGATTATAACATTAGGAAACTAGTATCGTTTCATATGAAGATAAGGGTGTTGATAAAAACATAGGTTCTGATAATGAATCTTTAACTAGCCCTAATGTTGATAATTTTACTAAAGCTAGTGACAATTTTTGGACGCTATGTTGAAAATTGGAGATTTATTTAAGACAAAAAAAAATAGTTTGAGATAAAATTAAGATTGGACTTAAAATATGATTTTTATTTTTTTGGGAGGGGGGAATTAGGCCCTATCTATCTGTAAGACTTAATCAAATGCTGAACTATGATGGATATCGGTGTTATATATAGGTCAAAACTTAAATTCCTGATGTACGGTACATAGTCGGCAATATATATATTAATTTTATAAAATATAAGTAAAATAATTATTGTTACAAAAAATATTTATCCTATTAATTTTACTTCTCATAAGTAGCTGCCGATTAGAAAGCTTAAATATCGTCTAATATACGTAGTTATCACCTCCCATGTTAGCGAAAATGTAGGAAAACAGTGATTTTCATTCTAAATTTTAGAAATCATGCCTCTTCATTTCATGTGAGCAGATGTCCCGTGGAAAAGAATGAAGATCTATTACCATCTGTTTTCTAATGGAATGGACTTCTGTACAAGGGGATCGGTAACACAACATGCAGGTAACTTTTCCCTGTTGTGAACCCAAATGCTGTCTTAGTCTTGAAATTGCGACACGTGTTCACTTAATTCTAAACCTCGTCCACCAATCCAAATCCCACCTAACCCTAATTTTCGCTCTCTTTTCATCCTGCCTGCTTCCCTCGGCTCGTTGTCAGTGACAACTTGTCACCACTGTCGAAGCCGTTGATGCTACACCTCAAGACCAGCCATTACTACATCTTAGGGTGCGTAGCCGCCAGCCAGTCATTGCTCCGCCTTCTTTTCCATCTCAACCCCCTATTTTCTACTTTTTAATTTAAGAAAATCCTCGATGCCCTTATTATCTTTTCGTAGTAATTAATTAAATGTCGATCCATTCGGTTATTGATGTAACGTAATCCCAAAACTCAAAAACGTGATGTACAGTTGAAAGAGCGCGATGTGATTAGGATAAGCAGATGATGGAGGAAATGTTTGGTTCCGGTCACTGCAAGAAGGTCACACAAGTTGCCTTGTCATCTGAAGAGACAGTGGCTAACTCTCTCTTTTGTGTACGTTGTTGCTTTCTTGCTAAATTTTGGCAGCTGATGTTTATCTTATTGTCATGCTTTCGTTATGCGGAGCACATCAAGATTTAATTTACCTAATTTACTTGATAGATCCAGCATTTGGATTTTGATATTTTTCTTCTTTAATTAAGTTAATGTAGGGTACTTATTTAGTACAATAATGCTTGAATTTATCGTTTCCATCATTTTAAGATCATTTAATTTGTCAAGACATATTAACCTTGGTCAGGAAATACCGAAGGATATGGCTTTAGCTAAGGTTTTGTTATGCTTAGTAAATCATACATCGGAGTAGGGGGTTTACACATATGAATATGCGCTTTATTTTCATGTAACTAAGTTTTGCCTCTTTTGAGCAATACTGGAAAATCGAGGGACTTCTCTCCATGTGCTTTGCACGTGGACGCTTCGAGGTCGTGTTTTGCGAGTTACAACTCTTGGCTGCCCATCTTCGCTACGTCCTCTCGTTGGTTTCACGCTCAAAACGTTGATTACTCAAAGGAAACTCGCAGAGGAAAATAAGTGAACAGACGGAACGCGAACGAAATTCAATTCATAGAAATCGGCTTATTCCATTTGACCATCGAAAGTTGCATGAAAGTTGAATAACGTGTTCACAAGGACACTCATTTTCAGATATCTTGTTATAGCTGAGTACTTCCTTTTATGTCTCGGCCGCGCTAGGCTAGGCCCAGAAATGATATCTAATGGGGCAAACGTTAAAATTCAACGAAACAATAAGTTCAGTAAAAGAAAGTCGACATGCGTTTTCTTTTAATGAGATCATGCATGTCTATTTGATTGACAATGTCGAAATGCAATGCAAAGTCTGACTTTGAATTGATTCCAATTAGGACTATTCGCGTTTAGCAGGATTGATGGTTCATTCTTCTTGCTACTGCTCATGTTTTTTCTTCTTTTATTAGTTCCACGGAACAGTGGTGTAAATGTTCGCACTCGAGTAATTAGTTCAGGCCATTTGATTTCCAAAGTATATTCAATTTTTGATAAATTACGAATATAGAAATAACAATACGATTGCTAACTGTATGAAGCGTGGACATATTTAATTGGGCCTAATACCCGGAAAAAAACTCAAACTTTAGTTTTTGCCCCAATTTTACCTTTTATCTCATAAAAAACCTCCAACCTTTAGGTTCAGTCTCAATTCTAATATAAACCTTTTTTCTTCCTATGAAAAACCCTCAACTTTAGGCCTTATCCCAATTTTACTCTCCATTCCCATTTTTACCCTAAAACTTATTTAATCTTATAAAAAATCACAAACTTTTACTTGAGTTACAAATCTTCCAACCTTTACCTCTCTATCCAAGATTTCTTGTTGACAATTGAGAGATAGAAAACTCCAAAATAAGTGTTGTTCAAGCATCTTGAATGTGAGCTCTCCAATCAAGAGAGATGAAACATTTCCAAGCATGAAAGGTCGACAAGCGCAAAATCACTAAGGGCAATTTTGATAGAGGTAATGGAGAGTGGATTTGGGATTTAAGTAAAAGTTGATGATCTTTTGTGAAACAAAAATAATTAAAGTGAAATTGAAAGTGGAGCTAAAGTTGAGATTCTTTTTATTGGACAAAAAAATTAGGTTAGAATTGGAATTGGACCTAAAGTTAAGAGTTTTTTTAAGATATAAAAAAGTTTAAGGTAGAATCAAGACTGTACGTAAAATTGAGGGTTTGTTATAGGACAAAAAAAAAATTTCCAATTGATTTGGGACATGGCCTGAGGTTGGAGATTTTTTAATGAAACAAAACATAGAATTGGGACAAAAGTTAAAGCTGGAGATCTTTTAGTGTATTAGGCCTATTTTATTTAGGAGGCAAATGAGGCCTAGTAAAATTTTAACTTTGGACTTCCAGCTTTGATACTATAAGAGATTTTATAAAATCACTGCTAACTTTTTTGAAAGCCTAAAATATTAGATGAATATATGATTTATTACTCAAATATTCTAACATGTTCATCTAGGATAAAACAAATATTGTGGATATATAAATAGAAGTATGAAAAATATTTTTAAAAACTAAAATCTCAGGTTGGGCCCACCCCTTAGAGTATCTTGGTTTAGAGTTCAATTTCCAAGCTCACATGATTTGAATTAAGAGTGATCGGATCCAAGGTGGGTAGGGTCTAGACCTGAACCTCGTACCGATCTTGTTATAATCACCTCCTCTTTTTTGGATAATGTACTCTACCCTATTTTGGACCCGACCTTGTCTTTTTGGTCCGGGAATAAGATCTACCATGTTTTCATTGGAACTTATTTTCCAACCGTCTAATATCCTATGCAGTTTGAATTTTACATTAATTCACGAAAAAATGATAACATAATCCTTGTAACATCATAAGACAAAACAAAAATCCTAATAGTCTATAAACATTAGCAACAAATATAAGTCTAATATTAGTCTCATTCCCATATATACTACTGATATGATTTAATGTGTTTGCTCATGTGTATGTGACGAAGTTGTTATTAAAATGACATTTTCCTGAGCCGAACTAAAAATGCTTTAATTAGTGCCACAACAAATGATAGCATTTGTCCCGCGATTATTACTATAGTTGAAGATGGGACTATTAAAAGAGAAAAAATAATGCACGAGAACAATTCTTTTTAACAATTCTTTGAAGACAATGCTCCCTTAACTTGATTCAAAAAGAGAGCTTTTTTTAATAATTCTTCAAAGACAGAAAGACTTAGAGACACTATATAGAGAAATGATTTTATTTTTTTAACAGGGTAAAATTTGGTTCCAAAATTGGTCCAGTTCTAGGTGGGTCTTTTCTTGGACTCGGTTTTCAGACCGGCTTCAACCGGTTCCCAAAAACTATAACCGGTTCCTAGACCAGTTTAATAGAGAACCAATTCTTGACCTTATTTTTCAGGTGATCCAGTCCATTTCCCGAGTAAATCCAATTGCACACCCCTAATTTGAATCTTGATTGCTCAACAAAAACTAGCTGAGAGTTGACCCTCATCCAAAAGATGCTTCCAAAATATATTATATTTCTTCCTATCTTATGGTTTACACATGCAAAATGTGATCACTCTAAGGCTTCATTTTATTTCGTAGAAAATGTGATATTTAAAAAAAATGTTTCTAAGAAGTTATTTTTCAGAGAATAACAATATTTTCTAAAGTTTGGCTAAAACCTAAAAATGAATGAGAAAATATTTTCCGCCATTTAATTTGAAAAATCTAATTTGATTTTCCTAATGAAAATTACCAAAAATATATTGAATTTTGTAATTATCTTTTTTTCCTTTTTCCTCGGTTGGTCATTAGCCTAGCAATAGTCGGTGACTAGCCACAAGCAAGGGATGAGCTTGCCATATTTTGGCAAGCCGACCTAGCACCCTTGCTAAATTTAGCAAGGTGAAGCCTCGCCCTAGGTGGGTGACATCAAGCCTTGTTGGCCTTAGGCAGGTGATGTCCCTCACCTGTGGGCGGTCGCCATGATTGATGATCATTCGAAGAAGAAGGAAAAAGAAAAGGGAAGAAAAAAAATGGAGATAATGACACAAATAATCCATGAACTTTTGCCCAATATGTAATTTGATTTCTGAACTTTTAATTTGTTCAATATAGTCCTTTAAATTTTGGTATATATTCAATACAATCGTTGAATTGTATACAAATATTCAATCTAATCATTTCATTAATTCAAAATTAGGGACTACATTAAACATTTTTATATAATTCATGAACTATATTGAACATATACCAAAATTTTGGAGACAACATTGAACAAATTAAAATTCAATTATCTAATTTTGATTGGGCCAAAGTTTAGAGATTATTTGTATTATTTTCCCTAAAAAATGAACACAAGAAAATGAAAAAAAAATTAAAAATTCGATTTTTAATTTTTTTATAAGAATGAAGGTTTCATTACCTAAGGACCTAGACCCGAGTGCCAAGGACCTATGCACGACCTTGGTGGACTTAGGATTGAGTGCTTAGGATTAGAGCTGGAGCATTAGGGGGCTTTAGCACTACCTTTATGGGCTCGAGCTTGGGTGCTGAGGCATTAGACATGGGCACCAAGACTTTGGGCCCATCCTTGATTACTTGAGTGTGGGTGGTAGGGGACTTACTCTTGGACATTGCAGACCCTAGAACTAGAATTGGGATTTTAGTGTCCAGTGTAAAGTTTTGGATCCAAACATTAATATCTAATCATATACTATGAAGCATTTTTTGATTTTTCAAAGAGGAAATTATTTTCCTGAATATAAGCATATATTTTTCATTAACCCATTTACTTAAGCAAACTAATTATCAAAAAATGAGATTCCAAAAAACAAATGGAACCTGAATATTCCCTTTAACTTCAAGTGTTTTTCATACTTTCTTTAAAAGAAGTGATTTGAGATTTCCATTGATAGGTCCTAAGAAAATACGATAGGAGGACAACCTTTTCCTTTACATCGGAAAGAGGAGTAACTGATGTCCATGATTTGACCATACCATTGTCGTTCGTATAACTAGAATCTTTCGACAGCCGTAGAGAATGGGAAAGGAAAGCCACATTGAGATGGCCCCACCAAATTCGATGAACTGTTCATTGATAGTTTAGTTTTTCTTTTTCGTCTTATTCCATTTTAATTTCTAATTCACTTTTAAATTTTTATCTTATTTCTTTATAGGATAAGATCTGAATTTCACATTTAAAATTAAACGTCTCCACTCTCAATCTTTTTCGAGAAGATATGGAGAATCGAACTATCTACTTCTATTTTCTCATGTTCTTCTTTCTCGTGTGGGAATGATGGTCATTTGAGTAAACTTTAGTGATTAATAGATCAATTGAAGAAAATAAAGTTTATTTTTATGGTCTTAAGTCGAAATTAAAGTTGACCCATACTATTTTTCGGTTTTTACCCCGTGGATCTCCATCAAATTGACAAACATTTTTCTCACAAAATTTATTGTTAATAATTGAGTTGATTTATAGGTCAAAATAGTTGTATATTTCCACGAAATTTGATGGGGACAAACTATTTGACCTATAAATCATTGCATGCAATTTTTTCATCCACGGATTCCGCACCACTTTTCCATCATCCTCGCCCTCTCCATCCCCCCACCCCCGTTACCCGAAAGAACTTTCCTCTGTCCTCTTCGTTTTTGTCATTCTTCGTGAGTACGAATCTAAAAATTTTCTAGTGAGGACAAAGATTTGGTCAATTTTTTAATTGATGTAATATTATATGATTAAAGAGATGATCAAAATTGATATTAATGTGGGGTTTGCTTGTCTATAACAACCACATTCTCGCGATTCTATAATTGTTTATTAATTTTTTTAATCACTTTTTGGGGTGGGGGCAAAATGAAATAAAAATAGTTACTACGGACTCAGTTGTATATCTCCACGAAATTTGATGGGGACAAAAGTTGATTTATAGGTCAAAATAGTTTAACACAATTTAAAAACTATAACTATATGGAATTTCAAAATTTCGAGTCGGAGCAAGATCATTTCAAGTTGCTTTAGACTTATACGGAAAGGGGTTTGCTTATGCCCGTTGTCTACTTACATCGAAGGTGCTTATGATTTATCACTTTTTCCATTGTGACCTTTTGCAAAAGCATCTACGAAAAAGAAAAGATGTCGGACCATTATAGGTTATCCGAGTCCCTCCATTCCAAAGCTGTTTGTGATGTCGCTATATGCACTTGGTAGGGTATTCATTCGAATAATAAATGATGCATATTATCTAAAAAATTAATTATTTGTGCTGCATTTGGCGATCAAAATAAAATTTATGATAAGATAAAACTTATTTCATTCTGCGTTTGATGTCCGCTCAAAATAGGATAAAATCATATATAAGCAGAAATTATGCCAAATAAAATTATCCCATGAGGGAGGTAGGATAAATATGGATAGTATTTCCAATTCCATAATAGAAAAGTTATTTTTCTCAAATAACAAATTTCTTAAATTAACAAATTTAAAATTATATTTCATTATAAATAATATTTGAATTCTAATATAATAAATTCAAAAAAACAATTTGGTTTTTTAATTTAATATTATATATATTCGAATTTAATTCTATTCTATAATATAAATTCAATATATAAATATATATTTATTACTAGGTGTTTTAGTATAGTTTTCTAGTTAATAATATTTTATTATAGAATGATTGAAGAGGAAGAGAGGAATAAAACAATTAATTAAAAAAGAGAGTAAAATAAAATAAAAAATTTAGTAAAAATAAAGTAAACACATCATTTATAAAATTTGTAGTTCATTTATATTGATACGCTATTTATACTAAACAATTTATACTAAATATATATATGATATGATGTAAATATATTCGACTTTACTACTGCAATCATCAATTAGTGGCTAAAATATAACAAAATCCCATTAGATTTAATATCCTATCATATTTAATCGTATCTTGATTTGAATTTAATTCTGTTTTAATTAGAAATTTGGTACGAGGTATCTCTTGCGATGTGCACCTTCTCTCAAATTTTCGAAGTGACACAGAGCAGAGGACAAAGATCAATTTGCCACCCGGTACCGACCCCGACCGCCCCACGTGCCGTCGTTGTTGTGGGCCGGAGTCAAGGTACGAGCCGTTCGTCTCCATTATCTCCGTCGTCGCCACGAGAACCTTGCTTAAAACGAGTGGATGTGGCGGCGTGTCGTGGTCTGTCTTGAAGCACGTGTAAGCATAATAATCAAACTTTAGGAAGCGGACAGTCGCCATATAATTCGAGGTCGTAAGTACCAAACGAGTAGATACGATTGGTCTAGTGTATATTGGTCCTCTCCTTTCGTGGTGGACGACGACGCGTGCGTCTCGCGCTGTTTCTAGGGCCTTCGGAATTTCAGAACCTTTTCCAAGGTCTGCCCAATGATGAGAAATTCATATACACGACATAATTGTCATAATTAATTTATATTTTATACTTCCATTCGGTATATGCCCCGGAATCTGTGATATCTTGAATTGCAAAGCGATCTACATTCGTAATTTGTTTTGATATAAATTTATCAAATAATGCAACTTTTTCCGTGTCTGATGATGTACGTTATATATGAGTTGTAGAATAATTACCCGAATTTTGTACTTTACGATGCACTATAGATGAAATGACGTGCAAAGATTTGTAAAGTATGTCTAAACGTAGCTCTCGTGCCAATAAAACATTGAGTAACAAGCAAGAGATTTGCATCGTACTTGTAATTCTGTGTTTTTGTCATGAGCACTGGATCTTAAACTTTTATATTGTTGATATTTCAAAATTTTCAATGACACAAAATACTCATTTTAGTCATCTGTCACTGGATTCCGCGGTTGAATTCTCCAACTTTGAACATTGAAATATAAAAATTTGACCAGTGTGACCAGTGCTTGTTCCCTGAAATTTCTCATCCACTGGAAACTCGTCTTCAAAAGAGCGATCTTTGAACATCATCTCGAGCTTGAACCTCTATATAAGCACAAGACATCACAAGAGACATCACACGACGGGCTTGGCTCATCTTCTCTTGACTGCAACTGGGTATTTTCAATCATACGAAAACATGGTATCACTCGCGAAAGTCCAGCCTTCTGCGCATGGTAACCTCATCACGATCCTCAGCATTGATGGAGGCGGAGTTAGAGGAATCATCCCCGCCACCATCCTTGCTTTCTTGGAGTCTGAACTCCAGGTAACATTGGCTTAACTTTTTGGTCTACCCTATTAAAGTTGAGCACGTTTCAATCCATGTTCCAAAAGTTTAGTTTTATGCTTAACAGGAGCTAGACGGCGAGGATGCTAGAATAGCGGATTACTTCGATGTGATAACGGGAACGAGCACAGGGGGTCTAGTGACGGCCATGTTGACTGCACCTAATGAGAAGAATCGCCCTCTCTTTGCAGCCAAGGACATCAAGTCCTTTTACCTCGAGCACTGTCCCAAGATTTTCCCGCAGAAGAGGTACATCATTCATGACCACATTCCTACATCAATCGGTCATTGATTCTCTGGACTTCAGTAACTCGGCTTAGTTTATCCATTGAAAAGACCTAGCTCTTGTTAGCGTACGTTAAGCTAAAGCACCGGTATTTCTGTTCATACTTCTTTTTTGGTGCTGCAACTATTGATGATGCTAATTTGATTTGAGCAGGGGATTGTGGGGTAGAGTAAGAAAGTTGATGAGGTCATTGACAGGTCCCACATATGATGGGAAATATCTTCGTAGGCTGACAAGGGAGAAACTTGGAGAGGCTCGTTTGCACGACACATTGACTAATGTCATCATCCCAACCTTTGACATCGAGCGTCTTCAGCCCACCATGTTCTCCTCCTTTGAGGTCTCTCTCTCTCTCTCTCTCTCTCTCTCTCTCTCTCTCTCTCTCTCTCTCTCTCATCTTAGATATACTTTGTCTATCTAATTGCGTGTAAAAAAGTGGGGCGTTTGATCATCAAGACCACTCCTCGTTCAGGCAAAAAATTAGTTGACATGATGATGGATGAACTCGAGGCTTTAACAGCATTTGAATACTCTATGGTCAGGCATGCTTAATGATAGACAACGCAGCCTAGGGATCGAGCTATATGCGAGCCCATCTTGGCCCAAAAATTTGGTTGCTACGGAGTGATATCAAGCAAGCCATGTTGAGAGTTTGGCAAAGTGGCAAAAATGCATTTGTATTCAACAAAAGCCTTGCCCGTATATACATGGGAAGGTTTACAAAGAAATAGTCCCATTCAAATTAATGAATAAATTTTCAAGTATAAGAGCATATGATTCTCTGGGTATTTGAGAATGTCATGAGCGTAAGTCTAAGAAATCTATGAATCTCGTCCTTCAGGTTGCAAGATCTCCATGTCTGGATGCTCGACTCTCAGACATCTGCATTGGGACATCTGCCGCCCCAACTTATCTACCAGCTTACTATTTCAAGAATCAGGACACTCTAGGACACACTCGCGAATTCCACCTCGTAGATGGTGGTGTCGCCGCAAACAATCCGGTACATAATCATCACTATTTTCATAGTAGCACACCTTGATCTCAGCGTATGGTCAAAACATACTTAATTCTTGTCATTTGATACTCCTGTACTAGGCATTCATAGCCCTAGCCCAGGTGACCAAGGAAATAGTTGACGCCAATCCTGATTTCTTCCCGATTGAAGCAACGGAATATGGACGGTATCTTGTGATCTCGATCGGGACAGGATCGCCAAAGGTAGATAGAAAGTACAATGCTAAAATGGCCATGAAATGGGGAACCATGGGCTGGCTTCATCACGGCGGTTCAGTTCCGTTGGTGGATGTTTTCACTACGGCAAGTGCAGATATGGTGGACTTTCATATTTCTGCGGCTTTCCAAGCACTCCATTCTGAAGACAACTACCTTAGAATCCAAGTAAGCTCGGTCGATAAAATTGAGCTATTATCGCCTGTTAGGTGGTCTTAGAACTAAAGTACACCTCACGTGCTCACTTGAGAAAATGTTGCGATTCTTGAACGCACACATGGAAACGTTTCCAGATCACCTAGACTTTGTGCTTGATATAAGACACTGATACAATCTAAGAAAGAATTATTGATTGTGTCAACTATCTTCTTATATGACATGAGAAGGGTGTGCATGAACATTACGTCATAGTGTGCATGCAAAACGCACGAATTAATTTGATACCAATCCACGTACTATAACAGATAAGTACCGAACGAACGCCCTAACCTTTTTTTCCTCGTTCTCTCTTCGCAAATGCAGGATGATACATTATCGGGGAAAGAAACATCGGTTGACATTGCTACGAAGGAGAACTTGGAGAATCTCGTGAATATTGGTGAAAGGTTATTTACTAAGCCTGTTTCTAGGGTAAACCTCGAAACGGGTTTATCTGAACCTATCGCCAAAGGAATCACCAATGCCGACGCTCTAAGGAGGTACTCAAAACACGTCTATTCGCGACAATTATTGAATTAAACCATGGTCAATATCGCATCTATTAGTACGTAAAACTTACTCTATATCTCCAACGCAGGTTTGCAAAAAAACTCTCCGAGGAAAGAAGATTTCGAGAGTCTCGATCTCGCAATACAAAAGCTCACACTGATGACGATGGCTTTCTTCATTCTAATATAAACTCTCCTCCAATGTCATTCCCTTAATTCTTCTATTCTTTTATATGATTGGTGACTGTTTGTAGAATATTTTAAGAAGCAAAGGCTTATCTTGAGTGGCATGGTCAGTCACCTTGTATATGTAGTACGAATCATTAAGCAAAATAAATGGGTTTCATATGTGTTTTTACCGAGTACTTTGCGATATTGTAACAGCATTGGATGCAAAAGTTCTATCTTAGATGATTGTCATGCAGCTATATGAAAAGATAGAGTAAAGATACGAGAGACATGGATTTCTCCATGTAAGTAAGTTTCAATAATTGGTATCTTACCAATACTCTCACAAAATTACCAACTTTTTTTTTATATAATTTGCTTAGCAAAAATTTTTATTAACTTTCGAATTTTGATTTCATAACTAATTGATGCTTCAAATTTACTAACTCTTATATTAATTATTAACCTAAAATAGAGTGATTAACATCGCAACCTTCCCAAGGTGAACCACCAAAGGAAAGTTAATTGATTCTCCTAAGCTCTACCAATCATAATTTGGTATTCGATTCAACATGCAATTTATCTTACCTTTTAGAGTCACTACGAATCTATTATGAGTCAATTAGAAATTCAAATAAACTACTTCCGCGAACTAGATATTCATACATACGAGGTTTTGATCATGCTAGATTAATTTGATGCCATTTTAGTAGCTATTCTATTTTATTTCGAAAATGTTTTGCAAGCAGTTTTTTTCAATTTTAACCTTAAACCATTAACATGCGAGGGATGATCACGTGAGTATGCCATCGATAATGAAACATTCAATGATTAAATTATAAATGAAATTACCGAAAAGATTTAAAAATAGAGAATGTGTGGGCAAACAAAAATGGATCCATGTTCGCCATCCATTGAGATAAGGGAAATACAAGCTTAAACTTATGAAACAATCATGCAATTACTATGGGTTTGGGAGAGTCCGCGTTAAGTATTTTCTTAGTATTTCATTATCTTCCTTTGGTAGTTCACATTTGGGAAGGTTGTGACAATCTATTCTAATATATATTGATATCATGAGCTCCTAAATCTCATGCATGCTATGCCATAATGAATTGACTATAGGCAATGCTGTGAAATTAATTGGGAAAAGTGTCAGAAAAGTCCTAAACCTTTTGCATCGATATCAATTTAGCCATAAATCTTTATCGGTGTCAATTTAGTTATAAACATTTTGACTCATGACAAATTTATTCTTAAACTTTTTATTGGTGTCAATTTATTTCTAAATTTTTTGACTTATTATCAATTTAGTCCTAAAACTTTTAACCTAGTGCCAATTTAGTCATTTTGGCTAATTTTGACTAGATTTTGTTGACGTGGATGCTGTTCGACTGACGTGGATAACTTTTAATAATATTTTAATAAATTTTCGATTAAATTATTTATTTTTTGCTTATTTTCTTTTCCATTTTTTCTTTTTCCCCTCCTCCTCCTTCCTCTAGCCAATTGCTGGCTGGCCGGAGTTGTTAGAGGCGAGGGCTGGAGAGGTCGAGGTCGACCTCACTGGCCTCCAGCACGCCTAACCAACAATCTCAAGGTTGGCCTCCCTAGGCACCGCAAGAGGCTAGCGAGATCGAGTCGCTCGACTGGCGATTGGCTGGAGGAAGAAGGAGGAGAGGGGGAGGAAAAAGAAAAAGAAAAAGAAAAAGAAATAAATAGATAAATTGGAAAAATATATTAAAATATTATTAAAAGTTGTCCACATCAATGCCGACCGTATCATGTCAGTTGACCGGCAACCATCTTAGCAAAATCCAGCCAAAATTAGCCGAAATGGTCGAATTGGTACTAGGTCAAAAGTTTTAGAATTAAATTGGCATAAATACAAAATGTTTAGGACTTTTTTAACACTTTTCCCAAAATTAATTCCTAGAGTTAATGACATGACATGTATATGAAATTCTTTTTTTATGTTTTCGTTTATCTTATAGGAAATGTTAGGATTCCACATATGACCTAATGACGCTCATTGAATTATTATATGGTTAATAGCCTAATGATGCAATGCTATCCATGAATGTAATTATTAATATCACATTCCATGGGATTGGGAACAAGCTATCTCGTTTTTTGTTTTTGTTTTTATTCTTAGCAATAAATGCAATTACTAACAATGCTACCCGTAGGAAATGCCTGATGTAATTTGATCCTAACACATGTTATTTTTCTAAATGACAAGTGACGTGCAATCTATATGACCCTAATGACATTTTTTTTATTTAGTTTAGTAACGAAAATATTCTATGATATATGCACATGCGTCAAATAGTATATGAGATGAACATGATTATCATCTATAAATTTGACGACGCATTCAAACATGAGATGTGCCTTATTCACAATTCATCATTATCCATTAACATTCAAATTTTCATTTTTTAACGTGATCCAAATTAATTTAGTTCACCCCGATTTGGCATCATATATTATATCCTAAAACTACATGCAATCCATAAGGCACTATTGAAGACACCACATCATCACCTCTAGCATGTTAGTTAAATTTGATCAAGATTGCTTACAAAACATTTTTTGAAATGAAGAAAAAATGTATTAAAAGAGTATTAGATTTATCTAGCGTAATCAAATCTTTGTATTCATGAAATCTCTAGTTTGCATAAGTAACATATTCCCCCTCATTTTGTTTAGGCTTCTAACCAACCCATTTTAGATTAATGGAGACTCCAAAATGAATTGAATTACATTTTTAGATGATTTAATTTAAACCCCAAAGTCATGATTGGGATGGACTTAGAGAGAGTCCTCACTAGGTAACGGTACCATATCTTTAATGAGCAACCGTTCATTCCTGCCTTGTAATCTTTTAGCTTTCCCCTAATAGTTCACCTTTAGGAAGGTCGTGGCATGCCCTAATCTATTTCGGTGTTTGGTGAATATCACAAGGAAGAAATCTTGTGATCTAGGATATGGGCACTGTAGTGTACAACACATTCCGAAGGAAGCTTCCATGGTTTTGTCTAGAGAAAGAGACCACAGATGAAGGTGGGCATTGGAGATTTAATTTGAGATACATTGATGTAGAATGACCATTGTTCGGCCTAGTAAAAGAGATGATGGATGAAGGTGGCTATTGGAGATTCAAGTTGAGATATGTTGACGCATAATGATACCTAGATTAAGGAGAAGTAGAACAAGACCTAATAGTATGCTCAAACATGAGAGGGACATTGTGGAGGTATACGTATTTGTTATGGTAGAAAAAGTCCCACAAAGGAAAATTGTCGTGGTTTAAGCAACACATTTGGATTCGTCTCGCATGATGCCATGTCATGAGCATAGTGAGATACTTCATCTGCTCAATGATCATTCATCCATCTAATTTTAAGGTCGATATTAAAAAAAACAAATAGCTATAAGCATTGCATACTGCAAAAAAAATCTATTATGTTTTAAAGATTATACAAATTGTGGATATTAATCACGGACCATCCTCCTTAAGTACTAACAAAAAAGTAAATGGATTTTCTAGAAGTAGTACACTGGCATATTCTTCTTAACTCTATTCTACCTTTTTACTTTAACATAGTAAGCTGTGACTCCTGTAATTAATACATTAATACAAAACGCCAAAGTAGATATTCACCAGGAAATGGGAACAACCTAATCGAAAATAAGAATCAACGTCTCGTTTCCGAGCTTTCAAACGCATGAGAAGGATCCGTATGTCCTGACTCAATCCCATTCGCGTTCACTTTCTTCCTCTCATAAACCAAAACTCTCCACTCATCTTTAGCGTTTTCTGAGAATCGAGAACTCGGTTTGTAATTTGATTGGGTCTGGCCATTTCTCATCTCTTGAAATTCCCACGACAGAGCATTTCAAAAGTGTCTTCATGAATCCATCTAAAGATGGTTTCCTGGGCCTTTCACGAAACGACTGAGTATTTTTACAGGCTATTTTTGCGAATTTACATGCTGCAATAATATCTTATGATCTTATTGATCTTACGTTTTTCACCAATAATGTAATGACCTGGTCCGATGAGGGCGGGGAGTGGTCGTTGAGGCCAAAGGGCCTGGATAAGGAGCAACTCCTGACGGACTTATAGGATAGTGAAAGGGGCATGAATGAATCGAATTATGTATCAAATGGGAGGAGAGCAATTCTGGGATACATATAAAAACTCAAATTACCTCAAGGAGGTGCATTTTGCCGTAACGGCAAGTTTTGCTTTAGAGCTCCAAAGTTAAGCGAGTTCAGGCTAGAGCACTATTAGGATGGGTGACCTCCTAAGAAAGTGCTTGCCTATATACCAAAAGATAAAATCATGAGGCTCGATATGAAATGGGCCAAAGTGGACAATGCCTTTATGAGTTAATCTTATGATGTCATGATATAGTATCAGAGTGGGACCCCCTCTAATAGATGTTTAGTTTGGAGATGAACCAAGCGAAAGCTAGTGGGCCTGTAACAACTCGGTTTGATGAGAGTGAGAAGTGGTCGCCGGGGTTGGAGGGCCTAGACAAGGAGCAGCTCTTGGTAGGCTGCTAGTATGGCAAATGAGATAAAAATGAACCGAATTATGTACTGAACAGGGAAGAGTGATTTTGGTATATATATGTGAAAACTGAAATTAACTCAATGATGCGCATTTTAACATAACATTAAGCTTTGCTTTGGAACTCCAAAGTTCAATGAGCCCAAGCTAGAGCACTATTAGGATGAGTGACATCTTGGAAAAGTGGCTGCCTATACTCCAAAGGATAAAACGTGAGGGGCGGTATGAGGTGAGCCAAAACGGATAATATCTCTATGAGTTAATCCCTTGAATATCACAAATAACATCACTCTAAAGGAAATAAAAATAATATTTGTCATTGTACTTTGAAGAAACAAAGGTAGAACTTAAAATGTGAGAAAATTATATATTGTTAAAATAAAAATTTCAGGTCGAAGAAATTCATGGAGACGTGAAGAAAAGTTTCTTCTTCGAAGCATTGTCTAAGCCGGGGAAGATCATTCTCGAGATTTAATGTTTTAGTTCTAACGCAAGAGATTGAATTGTCTTTTCTCAAGTTCTAGATCGAGGAAAGTCCTCCCATATAGGAAAATTGTCATGGTTGAGCAACACACCTGGATTCATCTCGTATCGTGCTATGTCATGAGCATAGTGAGATACTTCATCTACTCAATGGTCATTTATCCATATATATATAGCTATAAGCACTGCATCTGCAAATTAATTTCATCCGTTATGAAAAATCAAAATTTTATTATGTTTTAAAGATTATACGAATTGTGGATATTAATCATGGACCATCCTCCTTGAGTACTAGAAAAAAAAGTAATGGATTTTCTAGAAGTAGTACACCGGCATATTCTTCTGAACTCTATTCCGCCTTTTTACTTTGACATGGTAAGCTGCGACTCCTGAAATTAATACATTATTACAAAACGCCAAAGTAGATATTCACCAGGAAATGGGAACAACCTAATCGAAAATAAGAATCAACGTCTCGTTTCCGAGCTTTCAAACGCATGAGAAGCACCCGTATGTCCTGACTCAATCCCATTCGCGTTCACTTTCTTCCTCTCAAAAACCAAAACTCTCTACTCATCTTTAGTGTTCTCTGAGAATCGAGAACTCGGTTTGTAATTTGATTGGGTCTGGCCATTTCTCATCTCTTGAAATTCCCACGACAGAGCATTTCAAAAGTGTCTTCATGAATCCATCTAAAGATGGTTACCTGGGCCTTTCACGAAACGACTGAGTATTTTTACAGGCTATTTTTGCGAATTTACATGCTGCAATAAAATCTTATGATCTTCCTGATCTTACGTTTTTCATCAATAACATTACTCTAAAGGAAAGAAAAACAATATTTGTCTATCGTACTTTGAAGAAACAAAGGCAGAACTTAAAATGTGAGAAAGCAATGTGAGAAAATTATATGTTGTTGAAGTAATACATTTCAGTTTGAAGAAATTCATGGAGATGTGAAGAAAAGTTTATTCTTCAAAGCATTGTCTAAACTGGGGAAGGTCGTTCTCGAGATTTAATGTTTTAGTTCTAACACGAGAGATTGAATTGCCTTTTCTCAAGTTCTAGAATGAGAAAAGTCCTCCCACCCCTCCCCCAACCCAAAAAAATATCGAAAGAGGAACAAAGAAACTGTTCTTTTTTTTGGTCAGAAACAAAGATATTTAATTAGATGATTTTTTGAGAAGTGAATGGTTGACAATCTTCAATTCACTACGAGAATAATAACTTATTTTGAATCACAAAAATCAAATAATAAATTATTATGAGGCTTACTTTTTCAAGAATTTGTAATCCACAATAAACTATTATTCTCATACTAATTCAAAAATTGTTTTACTAGCAAAACTCATATTACATATGTCCGAATTGAAGAAGTTATCCACCCAATAAACTAAACGAGAGACTTATGTAGCCAAAATCAATTAATATCATCAATACTTCTCCAATTAGTGAAAAGATTAATTCCTAATCTACCAAAAATCAATGGTCATTCATCCACCTAATCTGAAGGTCCATATTATAAAAGAAAACTAGCTATTACCATTGCATACTGCAAATTAATTTCATCCACTTGTGAAAAACCTATCATGTTTTCAAGACTATACGAATTGTTGATGTTAAATTACGGATAGTCCTCCTTAACTACTAGAAAGAAACGTTTTGTGGATTTTTCTAGAATCTGAATGCCGGTCTATTCTTTTGAACTATTCCACCTTTTCACTTTGACATAGTAAGCGGCGGCTCCTATAATTAATAGTCATTATTACAATGCGCCAAAGCAGCAGGTAGATATTTATTAGGAAATGGACACAAACTAATCGGAAGAATCAACGTTTCGTTTACAAGCATTTAAACCCATGAGAAGGACCCGTACGCCTTGACTCGATCCCATTCGCGTTCGTTTTCTCCCTTCCAGAAACCAAAAGGGTCCTCTCATCTTTAACGTTTACTGCGAATCGAGAACTCGGTTTGCATTTTGACTGGGCCTGACCCCGTCTCACCTCTTGAAATTTCCATGACAGAGCATCTCCAAACCGTCTTCATCAATCGATCTCAGATGGTTTGGTAATTTAGATGGATTACTTGCATCCATTGATTGTCCCGGGCCTTTTGCAAGACGACCAAGTATTCGCCACCTTCTGCGGACCTTTAGTTAAATCAAAAGTAGAGCTAGAACGGTTTCCTGTGTGGTCCATCTTAGCAATGCACCAAATATTGTTGATACAAAGTACATTTGATCTTGCGAAGAAGACAAGCTAACCCCGAGAGCAAATTGTTTAGACAGTGTAATAAATAAATAAATAAAGTAAAATTGAGCCTTTTCTGCGTGATAAATAACTGGTCATCGCAAGTCACTATCATGGTCAAGTACGAGTTCACTCTATTATGGCTATCAAACTGTGTTCAGACCAGGATGGAAGAAAAAACTAATTCCGACCTCCACCGAAAGCCATTAAATTACAATATTGACGAAGCCTTTTCCAATTTGGATTCTTCAACGTGATTTCCCCCTGTTCATGAGGAACCTAGGGTCCAACCTAACCGATTCCGAGTGACTTCGAACGTTCCGGTCAAACTTGAATCGTAGGGTTTCGTAAAACACAGTCAAGATGCAACGGAATGAGAGTCTATAAATACGCATGGCTCATGCACTGTAAAGCCATCCCACAAGCTAGCTCTTTCTCCAAACTTGCTACACTTGTTCATACAATTTCCTCTTTTCCCCCTCCCCAACAACTCTCAAAGGCCACAACAGTTCATACTTGTCAATACTTTTGCCTTGTCTCGTTTAACTCGATTTGCAAATGGAAAGAACAGCAAGCGTGCCCCTTCAGCCTCCGACTTATGGAAATTTGATCACCATTTTAAGCATTGATGGTGGTGGGATAAGAGGGCTTATCCCTGGAACCATTCTTAATTTTCTAGAGTCTGAGTTTCAGGTGAGTATGCTTGTTACGATTTTTGTCATGTTAGTTGTCAATATATTTTACCGATCTTGTTTGTAAATTAGCACACTTCACAATCTTTACCGATCTGTGCATAGCGATGTTATTAACAATAAAAGTCTTTTCAATTATAGTGAACAAAACAAAATTCACTGGATTCATATGCACATGGACCATTTGTATGTAGTCCTCGTCATTCATACATGCATGGAAAAAAGGTTTATGCGTGCATGTCCAAAGCAAACTTTAATAGGACAAGACTATTTTATGTTTATTTGGTGTTATATTATTTAAATAACAAATCACACATTCATCTAACTGGTTAAACTTTTATAACGGTTGACAGTAGTGTTACAAAATCTCATATGGTACAAAAGTAGGATATCCTAGATTCAAATCTTTCTAAAGCTATATTTGCCTTTCCGATTACATATTTTCATGCTTTAGGCTAAGGTCATACTCCAGCCTACACATGAGGGGGAGTGTTATAATATTTAAACATTAAACTAAGCCTTCATCTAGTAACATAAATTTTTAGAATAGTTAACAATAATCCCACAAAATTTAACAACATGCAACCAATCTTTATGAAGCCATTTATCTGACATATTAATTTTTACGTGACTCGTTCATCTAATATAGCAATCAAGAGCTAAAATGTTCTTTGAATTTTACAGAAACTAGATGGTGAAGATGCAAGAATCGCGGACTACTTCGACGTCATTTCTGGAACAAGCACTGGCGGCCTTGTTACTGCCATGCTAACCACTCCCGATGAAAATAACCGCCCTGTATTCGCCGCAAAAGACATCAAAGACTTCTACCTCAAGCACTGCCCTAAAATCTTCCCCCAAGACAGGTAAAGAAAAAACATGAAGGAGTTGCTAATCTCTCTTCATGGTCTAATTATCACTTAACCGATCGAAATTAATAACTCTTCCTAAAACTATGCAGTTGCCCTTTCAAACCGGTTACGAAGATGATCAAAGTCGTGGCGGGACCCAAATACGATGGAAAATACCTTCACAATATCGTGAGGGAGGAGCTTGGAGACAAAAGATTGCACCAAACATTGACAAACGTTGTGATACCAACGTTCGACATCAAGAGCCTTCAGCCAACTATTTTTCTAGCTACCAGGTCATTCATCCCTTCATCATCTTCTTGAAATTTAGGAATATCTCTAGGGTTTTGAGGATATGTAGACAATGAACTCTTACAAGGATTATGAACATCTTTCTCGTCAAATTTTTGCCAGGTGAAGAAAGATCCAAGCGTGGATGCCTTGCTCTCGGACATATGCATTTCGACCTCGGCTGCACCAACTTATCTCCCAGCCCATAAGTTTGAAACCAAGGACCCCACGGGCAACATGAGGGAATTCAACCTCATCGATGGTGGCGTAGCTGCAAATAATCCGGTAATATAATCATACTAGCCTCCTCGTATTTGAAATCCTGAACATGAATTTCCTCCTATTACATCGTTCTTTGTTCCACACATAACTTGATTGGATCAGTTTATCA
Source organism: Angophora floribunda (assembly GCA_014182895.1). NCBI lineage: Eukaryota > Viridiplantae > Streptophyta > Magnoliopsida > Myrtales > Myrtaceae > Angophora > Angophora floribunda. The sequence continues at coordinate 1,352,043 of CM024710.1, forward strand.
TGTCTATGAATAGTACTTGAATAACTAAGTATATACATGATACCCCGATTGCGTAGACACTGGTTGCGATGGGAGAGGTGACCAAGGCAATCGTTGGGGGGAGTTCAGACTTCTTCCCTATAAAGCCAATGGATTACCGGAGGCTCTTGGTGATCTCCCTCGGGACCGGTACTGGGAAGGTTGAGGGGAAATACACCGCACATGAAGCAGCCAAGTGGGGAGTGCTGGGTTGGTTGACCAGCGGTGGTTCGCCGCTGATCGACGTCTTCACTCAAGCCAGCGCAGACATGGTCGACTTCCACCTCTCCGCCGTGTTTCAGGCCCTAGACCTCCACGATAATTATCTCAGGATCCAGGTACATCTAATATTTTCAAATATTCACGTGAAAGATTCCACGTGATGACACATACAGGGCTGTTTTAATCTGACCGTTACCTTTTCATGGCTTGATTTTTCAGGATGATACATTGAGTGGCGTTTTATCGTCGGTGGATGTGGCCACGAAAAAGAACCTGAATGATCTGGTCAAAACCGGTGAGGCGTTGTTGAAGAAGCCGGTCTCTAGGGTTAATTTGGAGACCGGGGCATGCGAGCCCACGTCCAACCGAGAGACCAACGAAGAGGCTTTGATAAGGTATATGCATTAGCAAGCACAAATGTAGGATTTGTCACTTTTGTCGATTTTAGGTTGGTTTGACTAATGTAGCTTCGTTTGATATATTTTGCAGGTTTGCTAAACTACTCTCCCAAGAGAGACAGCTTCGCCATGCAAAGTCGCCTCATGGACTTGCCAATTCACCGAAGTGATCTTAGCCGAACGCTAGCGATTCTCTCGCACATATTAGCTGGATTTGTAATTTGAAGATTGGAACTGTTTGGTCTCTGTCTTTTCGTTTTTGATTTCCTTTATGATTATTTTAATCTTGAATAAACCCTTGGAGCCTAGGGCTAAGATAGACTTTTCATTTTTTCAATAAAATCCTTGGGAGGCTAAGCTTAAGGTATGTATTTTGCAGTGCTTGTAATATATTTTTCTATGGAATAAAATTATCATTAGCGTCATCACTTCGTACTGTAATTATTTTGTTGCGTTGAAAGTCACATCTTTCATCTTGTCATAAAGAAAAATGGCAATACACTCATGTCGGGGAAATATGCCTCTTGGATAGCAATGAAACAAAAAGGAAAAACAATTCGATAGTTTGAAACTATAACTTGATTGATTTAGGAAGATACGTGGAAATACTTTTTTATCATAAAAAAAAGTGATTGTTTGGACATAATGTGATTATAAAATATGAAAAGAAATAATTATTCATGTGAAAAGAAGTGATAGTTTCTCATGAAAATGGAAATAATTTATCATGAAAAGTGATGATAAAATATATATTCTTAAAAATGTGTTAAAAAAATGGTGTTAATTGATTGTCCATAAATAGGATTAAATCATACATTGTTTATTACAATTGTTCAAAGAATTGTTCCTAACAACTCTCTCTTTTACAAAACAGTAACATTACTCCAGAGAAAAGAAAAGATTGTCTACTGTATTTTGAAGAAAAAAATACGGAACTTAAAAAATCAGAAGCATTGTTACTGTTGTAGTAGTAATACGTATAAGGCTGAAGAGATTCATGGAGACGTAAAGAAAAGTTTATTTTTCAGAGCATAGTCTTTAGCTGGGGAAGATCATTCTGGAGAGTTGGCTTTCCCAAAGTGCGAGGGGAAATCTTCAATGGGTTTTCTCCTAAGAGATCGACTAGCCTTTCTCGAGTTCTAGATCGAATAAAGTCTCCCCTGATAATAAGATGAACAAAGAAACTTAATTGGACGAATGTTTACATGTCGAATTGAAGAAGTCATCCGCCAAACTGATTAAATGGGATACCAATCTAGCAAAAAAAAATCAATAAATCCCACATTTTAAATAAAAAGAAGGGTGCATCCCTTGAATTTGATTACTGATTGAAGGAAAACTATTAGGTACTTCATGAGTCCATACATTTATGGATCTTATTAACGAGTGCTTCAATGTAATATACTTAATTAGAAAATGTTCTATTTGCAGAGCATTGATTATATGCATATTACAAATGCAATCAGTAACCCTTGAAATTATACTATTCTCTCATTTGTTTAATGAGTAATCGAAAGTCGTTTTTTTGACAAAACCATGCATGAGATATATATCCTCAACCACGTATCTCGGATCCACCATCAAGACTACTACTCTAGATAAGACAAATTCCGCATACATTTAAGTGACGCACCAAGATTCACCTCATGTTGCTATGTCCATGAGCATACTGAGATACTTCATCTACTCAATGGTCATTCATCCACCAAATCTTAAGAACCGTATTATAACAGAAAACTAGCCATAAGAATTGCATACTGCAAATTAATTTCAACCATTTTGAAAAATCTATTATGTTTTCAAGATCATTTCTCGGATAAACCTGCTTAAGCACTAGAAAGAAACGCTTTGCGGATTTTCTAGAGGTAGAATACGGCCATATTCTTTTGAACTATTCCACCTTTATACTGAGATGTAACTAGCTGCGGCTCCTATAATCAAAAGTCATCATTACAATACGCCAAAGTAGATGTTTACCGGGAAATGGAAACAAAATAGTGGACAGTAAAAGCCAACGTCTCGTTTCCGGGCATTCAAACGCATGAGAAGGACCCGTATGTCTTGGCTCAATCCGATTCGCGTTCATTTTCTTCCTCCTAGAAAACAAAGCTCTCGTCCTCATCTCTAAAATTCTGAGAATTGAGAACTCGGTTTGCAATTTGATTGGGTCTGACTTTGTCTCGTTTCTTGAAATTTCCATGACAGAGCATCTCAAACCGTCTTCATCAACTGATCTTAGATGGTTTCCTAATACAGATGGATGAATTGCATTCATTGATTGTCCCAGGAGTTACACATGACGATCGAGTATTCGCCGCCTTTGCGGACCTTCAGTTAAATGAAAACTAGAGTTAGAATGGTCTTCGCATGTGGTTCATCTGAGCAATGCACCAATCATTGCTAATACATCGTGCATTTAATCTTGTAAAGAATGTTAATGTGTGATTCATATTCCTCATCAATAGAAAGACTAGAAAGCTTTTATAATTTAAATCCATGTTTTATTGGTAGTTTGGATTTGAGCTCATAAATAGTTGTTGAGTATAAACAATAATTCTCTCTTGTAATTGAAGATTATAATAGAAAAATGTGACGTAGAGGATTGCTGATACTTAAATTTTGGCGATTTATTTAAGTGTTTATTAATTGCATTTGAAAATTATGTATTAATTTCTAATCCCTCAACAAAAAATTTTCATTAAAATTGCATTGCATATAGATATTAGGAGCATTTGCATCACTAATTTTAAAATTTATTAATTTACAAAAAATTAAAAAAAAATTCTAATTAAAAAAATCATTATGGGTCCGGGCCAAGGCTGGGCCTGCCCGGCCCCTTTCTTTTCTTCTTTTTCCTCGCACGGGCTCGACCCATTTTCTCTTTTTTGTTTCTTCCTCGACCCGGCCCGCTCGGCCTTCTCCTTCTTCCCTTCTTCTCCCTCGAATGGAAACGAGACCTGCAACAGAGCAAGTCAGCAGAAAAGCAGCAGTAGCGAGTCAGAGCAAGGGGAGTAGAGCAAAAAGAGAGCAGGGAAAAAAGCAGTAGGGCAGCGAAAAGAGGGAGTAGCGCGAGAGGTTTTTGGTCCCTGGCTCAGCCAAGAGAACTCGTGGGGGAGGAGATAGAAACGGAGGGCACCCGAGAGAGAAAACAAAGCAAAAAGGGGAGAGCAACAAAAGAGAGAACTCGGACAGAGGCAAAGGATTCCAAGAGACAGAGAAAGACAGACCGGGAGACCGAGAGAGGAGCAGGAAGTGAGAGAAAGGAGAGAGGGCAGAAGGAGAGAGCGAGAGGCTGTCAGCAGCCACGCCTGACCCACGGCCAACGACCCGCTGCCGTGCCTTCGCTCCGGCGCCTGAAACAGGACAGTAGAGAGGAAAACGGAGAGGAGCAGAAACGAGAAAAAAACGGGAGAGATTTGAGGGAGAGAGAGGGACGGCCGACTGAGAAAGTGAACTAGAAGGAGACAAAGCTCGAGAGGGTGGGTTGTCAGTTGCTGCAGGTCCGTCCGTCAGCCACCATCTGCTGCAACCCTTCCCCTCGAACCAAGTAGGTCTTCCCCGAACACGGTTGTTCTATCTTTTCTGCAAGACATTGAACCGGAGCTCATGGCTGACCAGTTCGTTTGAGATTCGGCCTGCCGGCCCTCTATTTAACCTATTGTGTGTTCTAGTATGCAATTTAGGAAGTTGGGTCTGTGTTCGAGTCCCTGTCGTGTCTGAAATCCCTCATTTTGGTAGTGCCAGTTAACTGTTCGACGAAATGCCTCGATGAAAAAACCGAATTCAATCTCCGACCGGAGCTCAGCTTTCGATTTTCGGCGTCGCCAGGGGTTATATCGTTGTCACACACCGTCTTAGACGTTTTATTGGCTTTCGGTGGGTTGTCCTGGGCTGGGTGTGTCGGTCTAGGCGCTTGGACCTCACCAGCGCCAATTAGGCGACTTTCGGAACGCCGGCCAGCTAGTGGCCGGTGGCGCTCGGCGTCGGTCGGACGGAACGGCCGACGCCAGACGATGGCCTAGCGACGCCCCCAAAATCCAGTGTAGGCTCACCGCACGTGGAGGCGGGCTTCGGCGAACAGAGTTGCAGAGGAGCTTCCGTCGAGCACGCAGCGTGGAGACAGGAGGAAGAAGATTAGGCGGGAAAAAGAAAAGCAGGAAAAAAAAAAAGAGAATACAAAAATGGAAAAACACAAAAGGGCCGAAAATGAAAATAAGGCAGGGGCTGGGCTAAGAGCGGGCTGAAAATAGAAATTAAAAAATGGGCCCTCAGGTGGGCTAGGATTAAAAATAGAAGATGGGCCTTTTTTAAGGAATTTTCGGGGCCCTTGTTTATTTCTTGGTGGGCTTAAGGCCAGCCCAGTCCTTCTTAGTCCGACCCGGACCGACAGGGTCCGAGTCGGTTTAGTAGGGCCGGGTCTTTTGACCCGAGCCGAATTATTTATTTTTTAAATATAAAAAAATCAGAAAATATTTAAAAATTCATTAAAAATTCGAAATTTCAGAAAATTCATGGAAAATTCAGAAACCTGAAAATTTATAAAAATTTTCGGGAAAAAATATTTTTTTATTTTTAAAACAATCAAAAAAATTAAAATATTAGAAATTCCAAAAAAGAGAATTTTCAAAAATCTCAAAAAAATTTCAAGTTTGTTTTAGAGTTCCCTAAGAAGCTTTAAAATATTTCTTGAACAATTTTATCTTAAAAAGTGGGGGAAAATCATCGATCTAATATTGTAAAATTGAGCAAGCTCTCACGGTTACACCTTGCCCTTGATTGCACTCTTATGATGCGATGATTATGGTTCCCCGTTAGTCTAATTATGATCGTCATTTGTTTATCCCTTAATGATGCTAGGCGTTTATTCTCTCTTGCGATTTATTTACCGCTTCCCTTATGTCGTTGATTGTTATTTTGATGATTACGCACCTGCATGATCACCTCACATGTTAGTAGATAATTTGAAAATTAATCCAAACTGCTTGACAAATTGATTAATTAGTGTAATCAAGTCTCCAATCCTAAAAGTGATGCACACTCCCATGCCTCACTTGCTTTCTAGTCGGCTCTAATAAGCTAGTGGCAACTCCTCATTAGAAGATTTTCATGAACACCCAATGTTATGCGGAGTGTGAGCTTGAGAGAGCCTACATCGAGCTTGAGAGAGCCTACATCTAATGAGGATCTAAATCCACCCTTTGGACAATACCCTTAAACCTATTTCTATATATTTAGATTTTTTTTTCCACGAGGCGGAAAAAAGGTTGTGACAAGGATAACGTGGAAACTTAACTCACAATAGCACTCTTGTCATTACAAGCAAGTGTCTGCAAATGTCACGAGCCCTTAGGCTATTTTGGATTGCTCGGATCGTTGGGGCCTAAGCCAAGCCTTCTTCGAATCGTCTAATCACTCACTCACCCGGATCGTAGAGAGAGAAACTAGAGAGAATCTCTGAACGAAAGAAAGGAGTTTAGATTGCTAATGTTGGATAATATAAATGAGGGGGAGGGCACCCATTTTTATACTTGAGGCCCTTAGATTACAACCATTGATTTAGTTTCGATCCGGCGAACAAGATCGTATTTCCTCAACTGCCTTAATTATCGTATCTTCTACCCGTAGGAATATTCTAAGAATATTCTGGGAATATTCTAAGAATATTCTGGGAATATTCTAGGAGACTCCAGAAAATCTCGCCCCTAAGAATGTTCTAGAAGTGCTTGGATCCTTCAAGGGGCGTTTTGGTCGTTTTTCCTCGATTACGAATGCCCCATGGACCACGGAAACCTCTGCTCCGTGACACAAACGTGTTGCTTCATTTCTTTCTTTATTCAACACAACACTTATTACACACAGTACTCTCTCACGGCATCAATTGCACACTCACTAGACACCACACACACTCTTACACGCTGCACTCTTTCTTCTCTTCTCTACGCACTAAAGTCAAGAAGGTGGGCTGCCTATTCTCATTTACAGAGAGTTCCCCACTAAGCAAATAAAAAAATAGTGCACTACCAGAGTCCAACGTGGCCTATTCTACAATTACAAGCTTCAAGTACTTCCACTTTATTTTCATCTACTCATCTTACCTAACACTAAAGGAATCTTTGGACGCCACAACCAAAAACTACCTATTGTAGATGTTAGTCCTAGAAAAATTTAGAAAAATGGAGAGAGACGATGCTCTTTAACATGCAATGTGCTAATAACAGTGAAATTCTCTACTGCATGTTATCTAAATTTAACTGTGAATGAGGATAAATCTTGTATCTTGATTTCTCTTTCTTATTTATACTTTCTATTTCTCTATATTTGAGTGTCTAATCCTAATAAAGAAAACAAGCTAACCTCATGAGCAAATTGTTTAGCAAGTATAAACAAATTAACCTAAATTGAGCTTAGTAGACTTGTCAAATGGATGAATCGGGTCGGATTTGGGTTGGGTAAAAAATGATTTGATCTAAATTAATCCATTTAACTTATTTATAACCCATTTATTGTAGTGCAAAATTTTTGATCCATATCTGACTTGACTCATTCCCAACCCATACTCGACCCATTCAACTAAACTTGAGAAAGCTTATTTCTTATGATATTGTTAAAACACAATTTCTTATGATTTTTTTAAAAAAATGGTATTGTTAAAACATTTTCTTGCAATACAAATTTGGTAGCTAATTTTTATAATTTTTTAAAAAAATCCTTCATTTGTTTCTTAAATATTTTCTAAGATGTATTTTTCAGGAAAATTACAATATTTTTTTTGTTTTTTCCTAAAATTTGAAAAGAAATTAGAAAATATGTTTTGTGTTTGGTATGAAAAATATGATTAAATTTTCCTTGTTCACTCCTTTTAATATTTTAATATTTTAATATTTTAAATCGAATTTATAATTATTTTTTATATTTATAAATTTTCTTTTGAAATATTTCTTTTTTTCTTTTTCTTCTTCTCCGGTCGACAACCAGCCATGACGACGGCCGATGACCAGCCACAAGTGAGCTCAACCTCACCTGATGCTGATGAGTTTGAGTCTAGCCAGATTGACAAGGCTCGAGCCTTGGCCTCCTTGGATCCAGCAAGCTCAAGTCTCGCTAGATCGACAAGGCTTGAGCCTCGCCAATCATCTAGCCTATCCAAATTCGGTGAGCTCGAGCTCACACATCTTGAGCTCGTCGGACGCCATCTCGCTAGTCATTGGCGACCTCAAGCTTGCCTAAGGCTAGCAAGCTCAAGCCTCGCTTGGCTAGTCGCCAGCCATTGCTGTGCCAGCCACTAACTATGGAAGGACGAAGAAGGAAGACAAAACAAAAAAAAAAGGAAAAAAGAAAAGAAAAAGGAAATATAAAAAATAATTATAATTTCGATTTTTATAAGAATTATTTGTATAAAGTTGAAGAGGGAAAGAGATAGTGTATGGCTTAGGTTGGAAATGGGTTTTAATTCCAACCTATTTAAAACCCATCTAATTTAAGTTTGCAATTTTAAACCCATTTAACTAGTCTTTTCAAAATGTAAGTGATCCATATCTAACTCATTTATGATTTAAATGGGTCATATATAGTTTTAAGACCAATTTTAATACCTCTAGCTCTTAGTATGGGATACGTAACTGGTCCCATCGCAAGTCACTGTCACGGCCAAGTATAAGTTTCACTGTTCAAACCTACAAGTCTCTTGAAAGTCTCACCAAAACTTCGCCGCAAGCATTGGTGACTGCAGACTGGAACAAATACCTCTAGCCCTTAGTATGGGATACGTAACTGGTCCATCGCAAGTCACTATCACGGCCAAGTATAAGTTTCACTCTATTATGGCTCTCAAGCTGTGTTCAAACCTACCAGTCTCTTGAAAGTCTCACCAAAACTTCGCCGCAAGCATTGGTGACTGCAGACTGGAAGAAGGACCTAATTCCGATCCTCATTGAAAGCCACTACATTACCATATTGACGAAGCCTTTTTGAATCTAGACTTTTCAACATGATCCCCACGCATGAAGAGTCTACGGTTCATCTTAAACAATTCCAAGCAACTTCGCACGATTCCGGTCAAATTTGAGTCGTAGCATTTCATGAAACACACTGAAAATGGGACTTGACGAGAGACTATAAACACGCACGGCTCATGCATTGTAAAGCCACCCCGCAGACTAGCTATTTCTCCAAACTTGATACTCTTGTTCAAAAGATTTCCTCTTTTTCCTCTCTCTAACAACTCCCAAAGGCACCAAGAGTACATACTTGCTAGTACTTCCTTTCGTTTAACTCGATTTGCAAATGAAAAGAGTAACGAGTTTACCCCTTCAGCCTCCAACTTATGGAAATCTTATCACTGTTCTAAGCATTGATGGTGGTGGGATAAGAGGGCTTATCCCCGGAACAATTCTTAATTTTCTAGAGTCTGAGCTTCAGGTGAGTACGCTTGTTGTGGCTTTTGTCATATTCATTGTCGGTATATTTCACCAATTTTGTTAGCAAATTCGCATGCTCACAATCTTGAGAGATTTTTGCATAGCAAGAAAGTTTTTATCAATTATAGTGAACAAAAATATAAATAGGGTTTATTATGCATTTAGATGATTTGCATGTAGTTCTCGTGATGCAAGCATGCATGTTCTAAGCAAACTTTAAAAAGGACAAGACTGTTTTATGTATTTATAAAATACATTTACCCAATCTTTATGTAACCCATATCTGTTACTTTGATCTCCAGCTAAAAATGTTTTACAAATTTTGTAGAAACTAGATGGCAAAGACGCAAGAATCGTAGACTACTTCGACGTTATTTCTGGGACAAGCACTGGCGGCCTCGTTACTGCCATGCTAACCACTCCCGATGAAAACAACCGCCCTGTATTCGCCGCGAAAGACATCAAAGACTTCTACCTCAATCACTGCCCTGGAATCTTCCCCCAAGACAGGTAAAGAAAAAGCATAAAGGAGTTGCTAATCCTTCTTCATGGTTTAATTGTCTCTTAACTGATCGAAATTAATAAATCTTCCTAAAACTGTGCAGTTGCCCTTTCAAACCGGTTACGAAGACGATCAAAGCCCTGGCAGGACCCAAATACGATGGAAAATACCTTCACAATGTCGTGAGGGAGGAGCTTGGAGACAAAAGATTGCATCAAACATTGACAAACGTCGTGATACCGACATTTGACATAAAGAGCCTTCAGCCAACTATTTTTTCTAGCTACGAGGTCATTCATCTCTTCATCATCTTCTTGAAATTTCTTTAGGATTTTGAGGATATACAGTCCATGAATTTCATACAAGGATAACCAACATTATTGTCGTCAAATTTTCGCCAGGTGAAGAAAGATCCAAGCATGGATGCCTTGCTTTCGGACATATGCATTTCGACCTCGGCTGCACCAACTTATCTCCCGGCCCATAAGTTTGAAACCAAGGACCCCACAGGCAAAGTGAGAGAGTTCAACCTCATCGATGGGGGCGTAGCCGCAAATAATCCGGTAATATAATCATCTTGGCCTCCTTATATATGAAATCTCAATAGTTGCTCAACACATAACTTGATTGGTTCAGTCTATTATCTCTGCAACAAAATGACTTGAATACCGAAAGTTTGTTTCTAAATAAGGTGTGAGTAACTAATTATCTGTGATATTCCCGTTCTTTAGACATTGGTTGCGATGGGAGAGGTGACCAAGGCAATCATGGGAGGGAGTTCAGACTTCTTCGCTATAAAGCCAATGGATTACCGGAGGTTCTTCGTGATCTCCCTTGGGACCGGTACTAGCAAGGTTGAGGGGAAATACACAGCACATGAAGCGGCCAAGTGGGGAATGCTGGGTTGGTTGACCAGCGGTGGCTCGCCACTGATCGACGTCTTCAGTCAAGCCAGCGCCGACATGGTCGACTTCCACCTCTCCGCCGTGTTTCAAGCTCTACACCTCCACGACAATTATCTTAGAATCCAGGTATATCTAGTATCTAGAGATATTCCCATGAAAGATTCCCCAGACAAGACGAAAATTATTGATTTGTTACATCTTTATGTTTTGATTTTTCAGGATGATACATTGAGTGGTGTTTTATCATCCGTGGATGTAGCTACGAGAAAGAACCTGAACGACCTGGTCAAAACTGGTGAGGCATTGTTGAAGAAGCCGGTCTCTAGGGTTAACTTGGAAACTGGCGTGTTCGACCCCACGTCCAACCAAGAGACCAACGAAGAGGCTTTGAGAAGGTATATGCATTAGAAATCACAAATAATCAATTTTGGGATAAGAAAGACTCTGATGACTTAAATATTATAATTATTTTTTTGCATTTTTATGTTCGATTGACTAATTTAGCTTCCCCTTTGATATATATTGCAGATTTGCTAGATTACTCTCCCAAGAGAGACAGCTTCGCCTTGCAAGGTCGCCTCATGGACATGCCAAAACACCGAAGTGATTATAATTGAGGGCTAGCCATCTTCTTGCATAATTTTGCTGGATTTGTAATTTCAAGATGGGGGCAAAGTATTTGTCCTTTTTGGACCTCCTGAAAAAGTTCTTAAAATGCTCAAAGAGGAAGAAATAAGAGCGGGCCATTCACCCTAATTCCCGGAGAGTCCTTCGTATTCCTTGGCCTTAGGGAAGATAAATGTCTATGGTCAACTGGGGGTGTTGGGGATGGGCTCATTGCCATCAAAAAATAATCTGAGGATCTTTGTAACTTGCCAAAAGCATGTTTGCTGGATAGGTGGAGCTAGTCCTAATAGGTGAAAAATCACCCTAGGGAGGTAATAGGGATGAAGAATTGACATGTAACCTTGACCTTCTTCTCAATGAAGAGCATTTATTTTCTCCTTATGATTCTTTTATTCTTGAATAAATCCTTTGGGCCTAGGGCTAAGATAGACTTTTCAATTCTTGAATGATCCCTTTGTAGGCTAAGACTTAAGATAGATTTTCTGCAATTTCTTCCTCTACTATTCATCAATCGTCGGACACGAATGGTAGTAAGCTGATTTCTATGGAATAAGCTCATTATCATCACGGCTTCGTATTATAGTTATATTGTTAGAAGTGCTATCTCTATCTCTATGTCCATTCCTCGTGACCCACTTAATAACTTCTCCAAAACAAGAGATATTTCCCCATTGCAAGCGGGCCAGTGGTTGGTGGCTTTAATAAAAGCACCTTGGCACGTTCATTGCACTTAATAATCAATAACATTTGATTGCCTTTTCTTCAACGTCCAACCATCTTTGAATTTTCTTAGAAATACACTCAAGAGAGTTTTCCCCATCAAGCCTCCACATGGGATCACCATGTGCAAGAATGCACAGTCAAGGCCCTGAGGAACTCAGAAGACTGGTGGATATGGCAAATATAGGATAATGAATAATTTACAAAAGAACCCTTTAATGAGCCGTTTCTTGAAGATCGATCCCAAACTTTATCAAAGTAATGGGATTGGACCTGTCACTTTAATCTCTTACGGCTGCTTTTCCGGGCATCTGATTTCTCCTTCTGCCTAACATTATATAAGGGAAGAAGAAACCGGAGATAGAATTGTAAAATGTGCGATTCTATTTTGTTTATAATAAACTATAAAAAAAAGAAATGCAGGACGGGATGAGATGAGCTTTCCCGGTCAAAACGGCAGTGCAGGGACTGGGTTTTGAGGTAGGGTTGCGTGTGCTTCATTGCACTCACATGGGAATCATAGGACGATGTGTATACAGCGCATTGTCTTCATTTAAATCCCAGATGCTGTTTTTTTTTTTTTGGCATGTGATAGAAAAGTAGTATTGATAGGAAGATTTGACATCACTTTATTAGGCCGAGAAGGAAAGTTTAGTTTTTCGCGTCCGTTCTACTCGCCCTTTTCCGTCCAAAAAAGACAGATTTGAAGGTTTTTCCAAGTTAGACAAATTTCCCTGCTGTCTTTCTTGCCGGTCCTAACTAATTTTATGTGTGACATGAAACACTGATATTTTCGGTGATTTTTGAAAAGAAAGCAATGAAGTTTTATATAAGATATCGACAACTAATTTCTGAAAAATTTAAGAGCAGAAAAAAGAAAGAAGATATTTATATGTTATAGGACATGATTTTATACAAAAAATTTATAGGAGCGTTAGTGATGTTATTAAATTAAAGGAAAATTAATTGTTTGAAGAGATAATTGTCCTTTTGGCAACTTTTTATTCCCGAAAAAGCCTCACATAAGAAATAATCACCCTCATCTTCATATTAAAAGCTTTGCCTTAGATTTTATCTCCTTTTTTTTTTTGTGTGGCTAGGATTGGATTTATCTTTTTAAGGAAAGGACAGAAAGATCCCGACAACTCTGGCAAAAATTTAGAATGGCGAGCAGAGACAGCATGACAAATGTCGGGATGTGTACACTTTCAGACACGTGACGTTTGGATGCAAAAGTTGTTTAAATGACACATACATTAGAAATGATGAAAAGACAAATTGTACAATGGTCCTGTTTTTTCTCCCATTGAAACTAGATCTGACGAGAGCCACCTGAGCCTTGCCCTCCAACAACCAAATTCGGCAAGGGCTGCCTTGCTTGACGCCGGTGAGGACCATTCTCGCCTCGCCCAACCTAGGCGAGGGCCGCCTTCGACATTGGGTTAAAGTTCAATGACTATATTAAATAAATAAAAAATTCATGCATCATATTATATATTTAGTCGAAATTCAAGGATTATTTGTGCCATTTTTCCTAAATCCTACATGTTTATTGTGAAAATAAAGCTTATTGTGAGGAAATTGATGGTCTATTAGTCTTTGGTGATACAAAAAAAATAAATTTTAGGATAAAATTGTCACGAGTGGTATAGTTTGAAGTTTTTGATCGTATAAAAAAAGTTCAGGATAAAATTATTACAAGTGACATAGGTTAAAATTTTTAATGGTATATACCCTTCTTTTTTCTTCTTTTTTGGCCGGAAGGAGTTTCAATCTGTCTTAGTATATTGACCCTCCCTCCAAGTATTGATTTATGCTTTTAGGAATGATGCTTTCAAATTCAAGTGAGTTATCTCTCTCGACCCACTTTCTGATACAAAATTTCATTAATAGCTCCTCTGCATGCGGCGTATAACATTGACTATATTGATATTTCGTAGAAAGTGACCTCTAGTCTATTTATAGCATACCCATTCCAAATACTCGAGCTGCCCCCCAATGTGTGCATTGATCTTTTTTGGTCTTCAGGTTTGTCATAATCCGTAACGCTCTAAATGTTGTTGATTGAATTGCAGAAGTTATCAGTATAAGGGTACATATAATCCTATTGTGGCCTAAATTCTGCATTGTATTGTACGTATATGAGAAATTAGGGTTTCATGCTCCCAAAATTACCCCCGTGCCCTTCAGTTTATTATTCAAACCTACATGTCTTTCCTTGTGGCATTGAAAGTCTCGCCAACAATTCTTCACTTGAAAGACCTGTCGTCATCAGCTAGCCATTATGGTTCGGCTACCCTTTATAATTTTGACTTTTCAATCAGTTTCTTGGATTGAAGAATCTCCGTTCAACTTAAAGCAACCGAGCCGAACGTGGGATTCCGGTCAAATTTTGAATGAAAAGGCAGCCTATCAATACTCGCATCTTATCCAAGACTAAGGGCCCGTTTGGTTCAACTTTTGAGGAATGCATTTGCATTTCTTCAAGTATCTTTAGCTCAATGGGTATTTGGTGAAAGCAAAATTGTTTGGCAAATTGAGTTTTCCGAAATGACTTTGGTGTAAATACCATTTAGTAAACTTGCATCTACAAATAGCTTTTCTTATTTTTTTTTTTCAAAACAAACAGGTGGCCGGTGGCCGGCCAGATCTGGCCACCGGCGTTGCTGTCCGGCGGCTAGATCTGGCCGACGGCGATGCCTGGGTAGTGTGAACCCGGGCGCGTCGTCGCCGGAGGTCGCGACGCCTGGGTTCACGCGACCCAGGTGTTGCGCCGCGACCTCCGACCTCCGGCGGCGACGCCTAGGTTCGCGCGACCCAGCCGCGTCACCGCCGGAGGTCGCGACGCCTGGGTCGCGCGACCTCGGGCAATGATCGCCGGGGGTCGCGCAACCTCCGACGACGGTCGCCAGAGGTCGCGCCCAGCAACGGTGGCCGCCGTCGGTTGTGCCCAGAAACAGTGGCCGACTTAGTTTCTAAAAAAAAAAAAGTCAAAATGTTGACTTGCATTCTTGGAAGGCTGAAAGCTCAATGCTGGTCTCCACCAGCCTTGGGCTTTCAAAGCATTCCACTAGCATTCCAAATAGCTAGCATTTGGCCAATGGGGATCCCAAATCTTTGAACCAAACGGGTTCGCATTTGGCCAAGGGGCTTTCAGGGTTGAAAGCCCCTTGGCAAAGCTGAACTAAATAGGGCCTTGTTGACACCCGAAATTTTGTTTATTTTGTCTTAAATGCCCATTTACTTTGCTTATATAAATACATATCAATTCCTATAAAAAAATTTAAATTAAATTCTAAAAAAATTATTAAAAAAAATACAAACAATTTAAAAAAAAAAATTCCGGGCAGGCCGAGGTTGGGCCTGCCCAGCCCCTTTCCTTTTGACCTTTCTTCTCCCCCTCCCCGAACGGGCTCGGCCCATTTTCTTCTTCCTTAGCCCGGCCCGCCTGGACTTCTTCTTCCGCCTCTCTTCCCCCACGCGCGACAAAGGGACCTGCAAGAAGAATTAAAAAAAAAAGGGAAGCAAGTTGCAGCAGGGGCAGAAGAGGGAGAAGGTCACACGGCAGGGTTTAGGTCGGCAAAGTCAGATGGCAGAGGGAGGTCAGACGGCAGCAAGGTGTTGTCGAGGATAAGGGCGGTGCAGGAGCTCGAGAGAGGAGGGGACGGAGGGTCAGAGAGAAAAGAGAGCAAGAGAAAGCCGGGTGCGGGTCTGAAAAAAAGACCGATCCGAGAGAGTTGCGAGGGAGAGCGAGGGCAGAGAGCGAGAGAGAAACTCCTGCAACCACCGCGCCTCGAACGCGGCCGACGATCCGTCAACGCCTTCGTTTTTTTCCCTCGCTAAGGCTCTGGGGGATCCGTGAGAGAGAAACCGGGAGAAGAGAGTTGCGGGTGAGAACGAGGAAAGAAGGTCAGAGGGAGAAAACGCCAGCCACCGTTCTCGAATCGCGGCCGACAGCCCGCAGCGACGCCTCCTTTCCCGTGCCGAAGCTCTGGTAAGTTCTAGCCCTCATTGTTTGCGTTGTTCTTCGAGTACTTCGGGCCGGAGTTCGCAGCCGCGAACTCTGGTCCATCCGTCCCTTTTTAGATCATTATACGGTCCTGGTTCCTTGACGAGAATGCTGGCGTCGGTCTCGCGTCCCGGTTGAGTCGGAAACCTTAGGATTTGGTAGCGCACCCCAACTGTTCGACAAAATGCCTCACAGAGATCCGAAATTTCAGCCCGCGTTTTAGCTTAGAATCAATCCGTGCTTGCATACGTAGCTGCTGAATCATGTTTTCTGTTTGCGTGGTCATTGTGTTTTGGCATGGTCTTCGCTAAATAATCGTGCGTCGTTGGGAGAGTGAGGGTTTTCATTGTTTCGGTGGACGGATTATCGGTCGTCGGAAAAGGTGGCCGGCGGCGGTCCCCGCCGGTCGAGCGGTACGACCAATGGGCGATGGTGGTCCAAGCACCGGTGAGCTTTCGCCGGAAATAACGTTTGTTGGCGCCCGTTCGGTGGAGGAAATCGTCGGACGGGAGGGGTTGCATGAAGACGTGCATGGAGGAAGCAATCTGCAGAAGAAGACCAAAAAAAAAACAGAAACAAAAAAGATTAAAATAAAATAAAATAAGAAGAAGAAGGAGTGGCAGGCGTGCATGGGGAATGGAAGACCTGCATGGGGCGAGGGAAATCTGCAGAAGAGATATGCATGCAAAAAAAAAAAAATTAAAAAAGGAGAGAAAAAATAGAAAACATAAAAAATGGGAAAATGGGAAAAAGGAAAAAAAATAGAAAAAAAGAAAAAAAAAAAAAGAAAGAAAGAAGTGGCCGAAAATAGAAAGAGGCAAGGGCTGGGCTGAGCAATTTTGTGTGGGCTTAGGCTAGGTGATTAGGCTTATTTTTCTAAAAAATAAATGGGCTATTTTAATTTTTTTTGCTAATGGGCCATTTTAAAAGAATTTTTGACCGGGCCGTTCGGCCAGCCCGGTCGCTAGCCCAGTCCGGACCAATAGGGTCCGGGTCGGTCTAGTAGGGCCGGGTCACCTGACCCGGTCCGAATCACTTTTTTAATAGAAATTAAAAGAAAAAGAAAAATATTAAAAAATATTAAAAAATCTTTAGAAAAAAATTCGAAAAATCATCAAAAATAAAAAATGTTTTTTTTTAATTTCAGAAGGTTTTAAAATTTAATTTTATATTTTTTTCTTTTTTCTTTTTTTCTTTTCTTCCAAATATTCAAAAATTCCAAAAAAAAAAAATTAAAAAAGGATTAGAAAATTCCAAAAACAGTAATAAATGTTTTTCCTTTGAAAAGTCAGAAAATATAAAAAAATCTTGAAATCTGTTTTGTTTAATTTCAGAAAATTCGAAAATATTAAAAAATATTAAAATTTCATAAAAATGCAGAAAATCAGAAAATTTGCAAAAAAAATTAGAAAACCCTTAAAAAAGAAAAAAATAGAAAAATTGAATAAGCCTTTAGGGCTCTACAATAGGGCTCTTCTCTTGTGCCCTGTTTTGTCATGATATTTTGGATACTGTTTCCTTACCCTTAGAACGATTAGGACAAACCTTAATTTTCTCGAATACATTGCCGAGATCTTACTAATGCATGATCAAGTTAGGTACCGAAAGGGCATTAGTCACGTGACTAACGTAATCAAGTCCCCGACCCTAGACTCTCTGGTTGCGTAAAACGTGAGACACGCTCCCATGTCTCACTCGATTCCTAGTCGACCCTAATAGACTAGTGGCGACTCCTTGTTTGAAAATTTTTATGAATATCCCAATGTCGTGCGGGATATGGGCTTGGGAGAATTCGAGTTAATTAAGGGTCGTCGACTCGAAATTAACAATATCCCTAAACCTATTTATATTATTTTAAGAAAAAAAAATTTAGTCACGACAGGCCTAAGGCCAAAGAGCTCTCAATAAACACTTTTGAAGTTCGATTTTTTCCTCAAGCCTCTCTCTCTCAGAGTCTCAGAGACATAAGCTTTTATTTTGTTCGAATAATTAAGTCCATTAATCCATTGCTTAGCCCAAAAAGAAAAACAGAGTCCGCCGTATCTATGGAAAGGTCGACGAGTTGGCCCCTCCAGCCTCCCACTTATGAAAACCTCGTTACCATTCTCAGTATCGACGGTGGAGGGATAAGAGGGCTTATCCCGGGAACAATTCTTGCATTCTAAAAGTCTTGAGCTTCAGGTTGTCAGAAATCAATTTTCTATCTTTTTAATGCATGAAGTACAAGGTTTTATCCATGCACGCCCCTTGCAACTTTTGATGGCATGACCCAAAACATATTGTGGACTATTCCAGAAACTAGATGGTGAAGATGCAAGACTCACGGATTATTTCGATGTTATTGCTGGAACAAGCACAGGTAGTCTTGTCACTGCCATGTTAACTAGCCCCGATGGAAACAACCATCCCTTATTCGCCGCAAAAGATATTAAGGATTTCTGCCTCAATAATTGCCCTAAGATCTTCCCTCAAGACAGGTTAGCCAAGCTAACTCAACATTTCTCAAGGGCATATTGGTGCACTATTGTTTCTGAAATGGCTGTTTCTCAAGCTAACTACAGTTGCCCGTTTGCTTCTGCTACGAACATGATCAAGGCAGTGACTGGTCCAGAATATTATGGAAAATACCTTCACAAGCTTGTCGAAGAGAAACTCGCTAACACAAGATTGAACCAAACAGTGACAAATGTTGTGATCCCAACGTTTGACATCAAGCGTCTTCAGCCGACCATCTTTTCTTGCTAGGAGGTTCCTCCTTTTCTAAGTCCTTGGAATAATTCCTTCTTTATTTTGATATTATCTGAATAATGATATACAGAAAAATTGCTGATCATATTGCTTTTGTGGGGTAATTTTTTTTTTTTTGGTAAGGTAAGCTTGTATATAAATATAAACAACATTGTACACACTAAGGAGATAGTGGCACCTATTTGCACTTAGTTAGCAAGGGCTACTGAGTGGAAAGGTGCCAGAATCCGAGCATTTCTACAATTAGAGCTACAACAAAGCCACAAAAGAAATTAATCCTCAAATACAGAGGCTTCAAATCCCCAAGTTCTCTGTAGTCTTCTATTAACTATATTGTCTTGAACCTTGGAGCCTGCAGCCACTTTGTCTCTGACGGATTTGATAATACGGTGCTTCATAGAAGGCAAGGATACCACTTTGCCCCGAAATAAAGCGTCATTTCGAGTATTCCATATAATATAACATAGTGCTCCAAAAGAAAACCTAAGTATCTCTTTTTGGAAACCACGGCCAGTCAAATTCCTACAGGCCCACTCAAGTGTATTGTTCCATGATCCTCTAGGCCAGGCCAAATTACACTTTCCCGCCCAAAAAACAGCCATCTCATGCGTTAATATACAATCAAAAAACAAATGATCAATGGAGTCCGGCCTACTCTTGCAAAAAGGACAGACGGCATCAACAATCCTGCCAATAGATAATAAGAGTCCTTATGTTGGGAGACGGTGTTTGGTAATCAACCATAGCAAAAATTGGTGCCTCGGCACCATGGCTTTGCTCCACACTAGAGAAGACCACTTTACTCGCACAGATCGGCTCCTGATGGTCTCCCACGCCGACCTCAAAGAAAACTCACCCGAGGGGTGCGGTAACCAAGTAAGCATGTCTGGTCTGTCGTTGAGAAAAGGAATCGGATATGGCCAGCTTTGTAATTGCTGAAGGACACCGGTTCCAGCTGGAGAGAAGAGCTTCGACACCGAAGCTTCCCTAGTAAGGCCAGATCGATAGATGTAAGAGTTGGAGAAGAAGTGATTTAATGGGCCACGAGGGTGCCAAGGGTCCAACCAAAGCGAGACACTGTCTCCATTGCCAACCCGCCATCTCACAAGAGGCAGGAATGTAGCTCTCAACTGAAGAATTTTCCTCCAGGCCCAGGAACAGTAAGCAGGTGTGGTGGTAGTCCAAAAAATTTTGTTTTTTAAATAGGTGGCATGGATCCATTTGCACCAGAGGGATTCCTTATCTATAAACAAAATCCATATATGTTTCATCATGGCAGCCCGATTATTCTCTTGAAGTTTCCTCAACCCAAGCCCACCTTCAACCTTAGGCATGCACACATGTTCCCATGCTACCTTCGCTCCGCTCGAGCCAAGAGACGGGCCCTTCCACAGAAATTGTCGACATATTTGTTCAATTTTCTTCAGGACCGAGCTTGGTAAGATAAAGATGCTAGCCCAGTAAACTTGAATGGCATGGAGGACCGACCTAATAAGAACTAGCCGTCCAGCAAAAGATAGAAAGCGATGAGTCCAAGATTGGACACGGTTAGTAAGGAGACTCACCAGGGCAACACAATCCGCTTTAGCCATTCTCTTTGTGATAATTGGAACCCCTAGGTATCTGACTGGCAGGGTGCCAAGTTGAAATCCCCAAATTTGGATGATATGATTCCGAGCTTCTGTAGAGCCCCCTGCTAAAAAAACCTCACTTTTGTTGAGGTTCGGACGAAGACCGCTCTAGGAGGAGAATAGAAGGAGGCCCTCCTTAAGGTGTGAGCAAGAAATCGCAGAAGCTTCACAGAAGAGGAAGACATCATCTGCAAAGAATACATGGGACAACCTAGTAGATTTACATCTCCAGAAAAACTTAAAGTCAGGGTTTCGAGTTTGCCTAGAGATAATGCCTGACAAAACCTCCATGGCCAAGGTGAAGAGATATGGAGACATGGGGTCCCCTTGCCTTAGTCCCCTCCCACTCGGGAAAAACCCATGAAGTTCTCCATTAATGGCAATAGAAAATCTAGGGGTTCGGACACATATCATAATACGCTCTATTAGCCAAAGAGGAAATCCAAAAGCTTTCAAGGTTAGTTCCAGAAAATCCCAATCAAGGGTGTCATAGGCTTTCTGAAAATCAACCTTAACTGCACACTTAGGGAGGTAGGGTTCCATGTGAAACCCACTGAATAGTTCCTGAGCTATTAAGATATTATCACTAATACGCTGGCCTTTAACAAATGCATTTTGGAAAGGGCCAACTAGAGAGGGGATAACCGCAGCAACTCTATCAGCAATGATCTTAGTTATGCATTTATAAACAGTATTACAGCACGCTATCGGCCTGAAGTCCCCGACAGCAGAAGCATTAGGAACTTTGGGAATAAGAGTAAGGATTGAATTGTTGACTTCCCTTAACAATCTTCCAGTGTTAAAAAAATTCATAACAGCCTCACCCACTGACTGGCCTACCACGTCCCAGTTCTTTTTGAAGAAATCCGAGTTAAAACCATCCGGCCCCGGGGCTTTATTACTCGCAAGAGAGAACATAGCATTTTGAACTTCAACAGGAGTAATGGGACTAGATAAACTACCAACCTGATTAATCGTCAGTTCAGAAGAGAGCACCTCTTTAACTTCCAGAAGGGTGGGTCGCACCTCCATGTGGACTGGGCTAAGTAGCTCCTGAAAGTGCTGAATGAAAATGTTGTTTACTTCCTGCAAGTCAGATACATGATGTCCCATACTATGCTTTTGTGGGGTAATTGATCGTGACCAGGTGAAGAAAAAGCCAAGCATTAATGCCTTGCTCTCAGACATTTGCATCTCAATCTCTGCAGCACCAACTTATCTCCCAGCTCATTATTTTGAAACCCAGGAGTCCACAGGAAAAGTGAGAGAATTCAACCTCATGGATGGCAGTGTGGCTGCAAAAAATCCGGTATGGAAAAAATCTATTTTCTAACAGACTTGACCTGACAAAATGTAATTCTATCATTTCTAACTCTACATCGTTCATCCTACAGACATTGGTCGCAATGGGAGAAGTGATGAAGGAGATCATTGGAGGAAGCTCAGATTTCTTCCCTATAAAGCCAATGGACTATAGAAGGTTCCTTGTGATATCGCTCGGGACTGTTTCAGCAAAAGTTGAGGGGAAGTATAATGCAAGTGAAGCGGCCAAATGGGAAGTGCTGGGCTGGTTAAGCAGCAACCGCAGAAACCCATTGATTGATGTGTTTATGCAAGCAAGCGCAGATATGGTCAACTTCCACCTCTCAGCAGTCTTCCAAGCCTTACATCTTGAGGCCAACTATCTCAGGATTCAGGTATATATAATATCATTTTCAATTGTCTGATCTGTTGCCCTCTTATGTCATTTCAAAACATTAGCCTTGAAGTGATCGTTAAATAATTTTCTAGCTAGCTTAAGTCGGCATGCTAACTTTAGCCTGTAAATGGAATTTTGCAGGATGACACGTTAGGCGGTGCAGTAGCTTCAGTGGATATCGCAACAACAACAAAAAAATTGAACGACTTAGTCAAAACTGGTGAAGCGTTGTTAGAAGCCAGCTTCAAGGGTGAAACTTAGAGACCGGCAGATACGAAGCCTGTGATCCAGAGACTAATGATGAGGCTCTTAAAGGTATTGAACTGTAAGTTCTGATGAAATTAAGAAGTTTGAGGGTCAAGTGCATGGTTCGGGTTACCAAGTGCAATTGCTTGTTTTCTCTCAGGTTTTTGAAACTACTCTCAAATGAGAGACAACTTCGTCTTGCGAGGTCACCTCATGAACATCATTCCACTAATTGGAAAAAATCGTAGTCATCAAATGCTAAAATTTGTACAAACAAGATACTGCAATTGTGAAGATTGCTCATTAGGGGAACAAATCATTCATTCTTAGATTATTTTCATTCTTTCGATTCTTCCTGAATAAATTCCAAGTGCCAAATTGCTGCATTTGATGTGACCTTTAATCCAATCCTTCCTCATCATTGTTTTGTATGTATCATGTTGCTAGTATGAGCTTGCTAAACACAATCAAGTTATGAATAACATTCTCATTTACCTTATCCTGTGGCTGGCAATGTTGCGAAAAAGAAAGGGTTGAGCAATGATAAACAAAACTAAGAAATAAATCATACACCATCGGTGGATGTAACCTGCTCCATGAAGAAAGTGACATCAGATTCCACTATATATTAAGCAATGTAATAAAGATTACAACCATACTCAAATCAAACTCTTACTATTTCTCAACATGGAATTACACTCAATAACTCACGTAGTAATATTAAAGGGCATAAAATATTTCCTTATGGAAAAGAAAGTAGACAATTGGAGATTTGGTTTATTTGTGACAAATAATAAATTTAGTCTGTTAACAAACAAAACAGAAACCAAGCTTAAATTGTTGTAAGTAAAAAAGCCTCAAATTCAAAACCTAAAAAGTATTAGATAAAAACTAAAAAGTAAGCGCAATGTATTCATGACTAGCTGTGGATATGATTTTGTTGCTTGATAATATTGTAACATGATTTAAACCAAGCCGACCATGGTGATCATTGGTTTTCTGTAGACAATTACGAGTTCAAGATAAACATGTCAAAAGTTATCATATTTTTGGTATTAATAATAGGTTTTTTAAGTTAAGACAATTGCGAATTCAATTTTAACATAGAATTAGAGTCAGAGGATGATGGTTTCATATTATGGCCCATACCAGCCCAATAATTCATCTATTATCAGTAAATTCCGTTAAGTTACCCATCTGAAATCCCCTCGAATGTTCAAGATCGAAAACCTTTGCCAATTTTTTATTTTTTATAGTTAATGTTTTGCTCTGCATCCTTATAATTTGCATTGTGGAACTCTTTCATTTGTCGTGAGCGACTAGATGATCGAGATCGAAAATTCCTGTTAAAGATTATTTACAAATTGTCTAATGAGTTCTCTTGGCATTACGTCCGACAAAGTCCAGCCAACGTGGCCTTCGGCAACACTTGAGGATGACATGGACAGTACAATCGATGTATATAACTTATCCCCAATACAAGAGATCCGTTAAAAAATGTTTATTCACGTATTATTAATTGCATAAAATATGTAAATTATAAAATTTTCCTGTTGATTCACGTCAAAAATGTCTTACACTATCTTAAGGTTGATGGCTAATGAAATTGTATGATCGAATCGTGAGAACCATAAGATACTACAAACTATTAAAAGCATGCTAAAAACATTATTTCTCTCATTGTAAGTCATATATAAATTAAGGAAAACCCTTATATGTACTACAAATAAGTCTACGACTAGAAAACTTCACTGCAACAAGCTTGACTATGTCATAGTTCTATAGCCCATTTCCACATCAATCAAGCTACCAGATCTAGGATTTCAAATCGTGACAAATCTCAATTTTCTTTATCATATGTCTTATTTGGAGTTGTGGGCTACAGGTGTCTAGGTTGAGCTATACTAACTCCGGCCCAGAGTTAATTTTTTACGGGCTATTCTTATGAGTTTAGGTCCTAGAATAAAGTCTAACAATCTTATCAATTTTTTCAAAATTTTACTCATCTTACGATTTTCACCGATAACATTACTCTGAGAAAAGAAAAAGATCGACTACTGCGTTTTGATGAAACAAAGGCAGACCTTAAAAATTGCAGAAAGCATTGTGAGAAAATTCTATGTTGTTGAAGCAATACTTATCAGGTTGAAGTAATTCATGGAGACATGAAGAAAGTTCACTGTTCAAAGCATTGTCTATAGCTGGGGAAGACCGTTCTAGAGAGTCGGCTTTTCTGAAAATGCGAGGGAAGATCTTCCAAACCTTAGAACCAATGGGTCCATCTCTTAGTTGTCACCTAAGAAATAGACTTGCCTTTTCTCGAGTTCTAGATCGAGAAAAGCCCTCCGTCTTAATGAAATGATAGAACAAAGTTAGATGAATATTGTACATGTCGAATCAAAGAACTAAATGGGATACTTATCTAGCCAAAATCATTTAACCAATGGGTTATATATTATTTTTACAGCATTATTTATACAAATCTCGAGTACAGTTAGTGACATTAGATATTGTTATGTTTTCTTATTTGATTGTTTAACAAGTAGCGGAAGGCACTTCCACCGTCAAGATTACCGCGCTAACTAAGATTAATTCCGTGTGCTTCAGAGTTAAGAAATAATAAATTTGAAGAGGATTTAGTATTTCTAAATTTCTCTATTCCTATTGCAAAGGCCCTTTTCAAGTCATAACAAGAGAGGATCGAACAGGGTTTCCGTTGATGTTTAAGTCGCACACCGGGCTTTGTCTCACTTCGTACGATGTCCATGGGTATAGCGAGATAATTCGTGTACTCAAATGTTCATTCATCCACTTGATCTGTAGGTCCGTATTACATAAGATACAGGAGAAAAGTAGCTATTAGATATTGCACACTGCAAATTAATTTTATCTGTCTTAAAAAGTCTATTATGTTTCCATGATTGTACGATTTGTCAGTATTAATCATGGTTAATCGTCCTTAAGCACTTGTAAGAAACGTTTGCAGATTTTCCAGAAAGAAATACACCGGCATATCGTTTTGAATAGATCTATTTTTCTTACTTAGACATATTTTTGCCGATAAGTTGCAAGTCCCTATAATTAATGGTTACAACTACAATATGCGAAAGTAGATATTTATCTGGAAATGGAAACAAACTAATCGAAAATAAAATTCAATGCCTTTTATCTTGATTTTCCTCTCATTTTCAATGTTTACGGAAAATTGAGAACTTGGCTCGCAATTTGATTGGGTCTGACCATTTCTTACCTCTTGAAGTTTCCATGACAAACCATTGCAAATCCGCCTTCATCAATCAATCTCCGATGGTTTCCCAATTCAGATGGGCGAATTGCACTCATTAATGGTCCGGGGCCTTCGTCGAAACAACTGCAGATTCGCCGCCTTTGCAAATCTTTGATCAAATCAAAACTATAGTTCAGAGTCGTCTTACCATGTGGTCCGTTTGAGCACTGCACCAATAATTTTTCATGTAACGTGCATTTAATCATGTAAAGAAGACAAAGCTAACCCCGAGAGCAAGTTGTTTAGATAGTGCAAAAAAACTAATCTAAAATGAGCCCTTGGTATATGACACATAGCTGGTTGATCGCTAGTCACTATCATGGCCAAGCGCAAGTTACTCTCCTATACGGCTCTCAAGCTGTTTTCAAACCTACAAGTCTCCTAAAAGTCTCACCAGAAATTCTCCACTTTGCATTGGTGACTGAAGACTGATCAAATACCCGCCGAAGGCCATTCCATTACACTGTTGACGAAGCCCTTTTGAATTTGGACTTTTCAATAAGGTCTCCGCGCATGAAGAATCTAGGGTCCAACTTAAGCAGCTCCAAGCAACTTCGAGCGAATTCGGGTCAAATTTGAATCCTAGAGTTTCGTGAAATACAGTGAAAATGTGAGGGGAATGAAGGCTATAAATACGCATGGCTCATGCATTGGAAAGCCACCACGGAAACTAGCTCTTTCTCCAAACTTGATACACTTGCTCAAAACATTTCCACTTTTTCCCTCTCTCTGACAACTCTTAGAGGCACCAAGAGCACATTATTGTTAGTACTTCTTTTGGTTTGGTTTCGTTTCGTTTAACTCGATTTGCAAATGCAAAGAGCAATGAGTTTACCCCTTCAGCCTCCAACTTATGGAAATTCTATCACTATTCTGAGCATCGATGGTGGTGGGATAAGAGGGCTTATCCCTGGAACCATTCTTCATTTCCTAGAGTCGGAGCTTCAGGTGAGCACGTTGTATACAACTTTTGTCGTGTCTGTTATCAATGTATTTCACCGATCTTATTAGCATATTAGCAGGCTTCACAATCTTTACAAATTTCTGCATAGCGACTTTGTTAACATAAATATAAATATATATCAATTTAAGCGAGCAAAACAATATTCATTAGATTTATATGCACTTAGACGGTTTGCATGTAGTCTCGTAATGCATGCATGTAATAGGTTTTATGCATGCACGTCCTAAGCAAACTTTAAAAGGATAAGATTGTTTTCAGAATATATAAAGTACCTGCAACCGATCTTTATGTAGCCCATATTTGATACACTGATTTCGAGCTAAAAATTATTCATGAATTTTGCAGAAACTAGATGGCAAAGACGCAAGAATTGCGGATTACTTCGATGTTATTTCTGGAACAAGCACCGGCGGCCTCGTTACTGCCATGCTAACTGCTCCTGATGAAAACAACCGCCCTGTATTTGCTGCAAAAGACATCAAAGACTTCTACCTCAATCACTGCCCCAAAATCTTCCCCCAAGACAGGTGAAGAAAAAGCATCAAGGAGTTGCTAATCTTTCTTCTGGTATAATTGTCTCTTAACTGATCGAAATTAATAAATCTCCCTAAAACTATGCAGTTGCCCTTTTAAACCGGTTACGAAGATTATCAAAGCCGTGGCGGGACCCAGATACGATGGAAAGTACCTTCACAATATCGTGAGGGAGGAGCTTGGAGACAAAAGATTGCACCAAACATTGACGAACGTCGTGATACCGACGTTCGACATCAAGAGCCTTCAGCCAACTATTTTCTCTAGCTACCAGGTCATTCATCTCTTCATCATCTTCTCGAAATTTCTTTAGGGTTTTGAGGGTAGGTAGACAATGAACTCTTACAAGGATAACCAACATTATTCTCATCAAATGTCGCCAGCTGAAGAAAGATCCAAGCATGGATGCCTTGCTCTCGGACATATGCATTTCAACCTCAGCCGCACCGACTTATCTCCCAGCCCATCAATTTCAAACCAAGGACCCCACGGACCAAGTGAGGGAATTCAACCTCATCGATGGTGGCGTAGCTGCAAATAATCCGGTAATATAATCATATTGGCCTCCTTGTCTATGAAATCTCAAACATGAAATTCCTTCCATGAATCGTCCTTAAACGAATTAATTTTAATATATTCAACATTTAATTGCTCGACACATAACTTGATTGTTTCAGTTTATCATCTCTGCAACAAAAGTACTTGAATACCGAGAGTTTATCTTTAAATAACGAGTGACAATAACTAATTATCTGTGATATTCCCATTGTTTAGACATTGGTTGCGATGGGAGAGGTTACCAAGGCAATCATGGGAGGGAGTTCAGACTTCTTCCCTATAAAGCCAATGGATTACCGGAGGTTCTTGGTGATCTCCCTCGGGACCGGTACCAGGAAGGCTGAGGGGAAATACACAGCACAAGAAGCAGCTAAGTGGGGAGTGCTGGGTTGGTTGACCAGCGGTGGCTCCCCATTGATCGACGTCTTCAGTCAAGCCAGCGCCGACATGGTTGACTACCACCTCTCCGCCGTGTTTCAGGCCCTACATCTCCACGACAATTATCTCAGGATCCAGGTATATCTTGTATCTACAGATATTCGCATGAAAAATTTCCAGACGAAGATCATTTCCACAAAATATTGTCACACATAAGTCTGTTTTATGCTGATCATTGCATCTTCATGCTTGATTTTTCAGGATGATACGTTGAGTGGTGATTTATCATCTGTGGATGTGGCCACAAATAAGAATTTGAACGACCTTGTCCAAACTGGTGAGGCATTGTTGAAGAAGCCAGTCTCTAGAGTTAACCTGGAGACAGGAGTGTGCGAGCCCACATCTAACCAAGAGACCAACGAAGAGGCTTTGAGAAGGTATATGCATTACAAATCACGAAAAGTCAATTTCGGGATAAGAAAGACTTGATGATTTTACTACCTCTTGCATTTTTAGGTTGGTTTAACTGATATAGCTTCCCCTTTGTTATATATTGCAGGTTTGCTAAATTACTCTCCCAAGAGAGACAGCTTCGCCTTGCAAGGTCGCCTCATGGACATGCCGATACACCGAAGTGATTATAATCGAGGGCTATCGATCTTCTTGCCTAGTTTTCCTGGATTTGTAATTTCAAGATGGGGACAAAGTTTTTGTTTTTTTTTTTTTTTTAATTTTATCCTCGTGATTCTTTTAATCGTGAATAAACCCTTTGGGCCTAGGGCTAAGATAGACTTTTCCATTCTTGAATAATCCCTTGGGAGACTAGGGCTAACTTAGAATCTTTGCAATTTCTCTCTGTTATTCATCTATCATTGGACACGAATGATTGTAAGCTAATTTCTATGGAATAAATTCTCATTACCGTCACTGCTTCGTATTATAATTGTTTTGTTGCGGTCAAAGTCATAGGCCGGTGCTTAAAGTCACATCTTCTATCTTGTTGCATAGAAATTGGCTATATTTCACTTCACCGCGAATATGCCCCTCCGATAGTGATGTAACTAAAAGAAACAATTCCATAGGTTGACTATAACATAATTGACGTGGAAAGATGTATTTAAAAAAAAAAATTACTAGTTTTCGGGCCACTATGCGACTATGATATATTGTCCTTTTAAACATAATTCCAAAAGTATGACCTAACAATTGAAAAATGCTAATCTATTCCAAAAATAAAAATCTAGTTAAATTTCCTTTTTCCATGTTAGGACATTAGGATGATGAATCTAAAGATGTTCTCACATTTTAGCTTTTACTTAGGTTTTTAATTGGCCCATAATAGATTAATGACGACTCAAAAAATAATTGATTACTCTTTTTTAAACTGATTTGATTAAAACATCAAGTTGCAATTGATATGGGTTTGAGATAGTTCACGCTAAGCGTTCACTTAATAATTCATTAGTTTTCTCCTTAACAAGGTCACGACAATTATTTATTTCTACGAGAACAAAAAATTTGTAAATTTAATATAAGAAACTTCGCACTTTCATTGCACTTAGTCATCAAAAGCATTTAATCGCCTTTTACCTTTCAACGTCCAGCCATCTTTGAATTGCTTTAGAGGTGTACTCAGAGACAAGCCTCCACATATGGTCACCACGTGAGAATATGCACAGTCAAGCCCCTGATGAACTGAGAAGACTGGTGGATATGGCAAAATATCATAATGAACAATTCATGCAATACCCTTTAATTGACCCTCTCGTTTATTGAAGATCGATCCTTCACTTTTTCAAAGTGATAGGATCTGACCTACCACTTCAATCTCTCGCGGCTGCTTTTTTCTATATCACGTTTCTCTTTCTGCCTAACATTAGATGCGGAGAAAAAGAAAACAGAGATATATAGAGTTGCGAAACGTGCGATTCAACTTTAGTGTTTAATAAACGAAGAAAAACTTGCCGCACGGTGATGAGTTGAGGTTTCCCGGTGAAAAACGGAAGAGCAAGAACTGCGTTTTGAGTTTGGGTTACGTGTGCTTCGTTGTAGCACACATGGAAATTATAAGACGGTCATCAAAGCGAGGACATGTATATAGCACACTGTCTTTATTTAAATTCCAGTGACTGATTTTTTGCATGTGATAGATAAGTAGTATTGATGAGAAGATAAATTTTATGTGCGACATGAGCAAGTGCTTTCAGTGATTTTTGAACAGAGAGATAAATTTCACATGATATATCGAAAAATTGCTCCTGAAAATTTCAGGCTTAGAAGAAAAAGGGCAAATTAAAAATTCCTGGGCTTTGGTTTATACGAAAATTTTGGAGGAGACTTGGTGAGGCTATTAAATCAAAGAAAAATAATTTAAAGAGAAAACTGTCCTCTGGCAACTTTTTATGCCCAAAAAGGCAGAGTTTCACATCAGGAAAACTACCGACCAAAAAAAAAAAATCAGGAAAGTTAATGCTTATATTCACAATAAAAGCCTTAACTTGGATTTTATCCCGTTGAGGAAAGGACATAAGATCCCGACGACTCATGGCCCGACTAAGGCAAAGATTAAGAATGGCGAAAAGACACAACATGCTAGGAGCTAAAATTAAAGTAACTTAACAGTACTATTCACCAGTGGAAGAGGCTCCACCAACAAATATATAAGCTGTTTTGGACACTTTCATACGCATGACGTCTGGGTGAATAGTTAATTCAATGACTCAGACATTTGAAAGGATGAAAAAATAAATAAAAGAAGATTGTCCCGTCATCCTTTTCTTTTTTCGTTTCCTCCCTTCAAGCTTAAAATCATGAATCGTACTTCTCCGTCACTAAAAAACAGATAGAGCAAAAAATGACTACAGTTTTTGGACGTCTTTGCTCTCTTTTAGTACTTCGTATTGACTATTTTATTGGATAAAATTTAAAAGGAATAATTATAGAAGCATCATATTTGCTTTTGAAGTGCTTTGGTTTCCCACCGAACATGTCGAATTGAAAGGGTTTCCCACGTCATTGAATTATGGTGTATCAGTGGATTCATTTTTGCTAGTTTTTTTATTTGTCAGAAGGGGTTTCAATATGCCTTATATACATTAAGCCTCTTCAACGTATTGATTCATATTTTAGGAGCAACATTTTCAAATATGGGTAAATTCTCTCTCTCTCCTTCACTTTTTGAGATGAAAGTTTATCGTAACATTCCTTTGTATGCGGTGTATGACATGGTCAATATTGCTATTTTCGTAGAAAGTGACATCAAGTTTATCTATATCATTCTCATTCTAAATACTTGAGCTGCCCGCCAACGCGTTCTTTGATCTTTTCACCTTTAGGTTTATCATTTTGGGTAATGCTACTTATGTAATGACTGAATTGCAGAAGATATCAATAGAAAAGAATATACTGTGCATGCACGAGAAGTTAGGGTTTTCCTACCCCCAAAATGGTCCCGTGCCTTCACTTTATTATTCAAACCTACAAGTCTTTTCTCGTGGCGTTGGAAGTCTTACCAATAATTCTTCACTTGAAAGACCTCTCATCATCTGCTAGCCATTATGGCTCAGCTTCCCTTACAAAATTTTGACTTTTCAATCGGTTTCTTGGATTGACTTTTCACTTGAATCTCCGGTCAACTTAAAACATTTCCGAGCAAGATCGTACGTAGGATTCGGTCAAAGAGCTCTCACTCAACACAATTGAAGTTCTCTCTCTCGCTCGCTCTCTTGGACACACAGCACGCTTCTGTTCTATTCGTATTATTAAGTCCATCATATCCATTGCTTAGCAAAACAAAGAAAAAAAGAGTCCGCCTCGAAAAGTTTACTGCTCCAGCCACCAACTTATGGAGTAAAATAAACTCTCAGCAAATTCAACGACCTAGGATAATACTAATGATGGAATTAAAATAGGAGAAATCCATTGACTTCACCAATGTGGAATTAGCTACCAATTATGAATAAATTGTCCAAAATATCCTAAGCTTATTGCATTTTTATCAATTTAGTTCTCAACCTTTCAATTTTACCAATTGAACCCTAAGCTTTTTCACATGTTATCAATGTAGTGCATCCCACCAATTTTGATCGAAATTTTTTGACATAGACAATAGGTAAACTAAGTGGGCACAAGCGACACTAACATGAACAAATTTTTTGGATTTCTTATATTTTTATTATCTTTTTTTTCTTTTTCAATTATTTTCTTTCTGTTAATTCATTTTTTTCTTTGCCAATCTTTAGGCCTTAGCAATGGCTGGTGACTAGCCAAAGGCAAAATACAATGAGGGCCACCCTTGCCGGCCTCAGGTGAGATCACCCTTGTCAAGATCTGGCGAAGCTAGCCCTTGCTAGCCTTTAGTGGGGTAAAGAAAACCGAATTGGCAAGGCCAACCCTCATTGGCAAGGCTGACCCTTACTAGTGAGGCGACTTCGATAGAGGTCAACGATGGCTAGCCTCACTCGAAACTAGCAAGGGCGACCCTCGTCGGTTGGTGACCACTGGTCACCAACCATCGCCAAGGCCTAACGACTAAAGAAAAAAGAAAAGAAAAGACAAAAGATAATAAAAATATTTTTAAAATATTGAAAATTAAAAAAATTCCAACATTAACACCAACGACACCACGTATCAGCATACCACTTAAGATGCACACATCCATATTAGCAATTTCTAACCAAAATTTAAAAATTTTATGACTCATGACAAAAGTAAAGGATTTAAAACTGAGTTGATAAAAGTGCAATGAATTTTTAACTTTTCGGACAATTTCCCTGAAAGAACTATTCAAGTGCTCGTAAACACCGCAACTTTTTCTCCTTTCAACTTATTAAGAGGTTTCATACTTTCATTTATTATCTTGAGCTTGTAATGCGAATCTACTCATCTCGACCAAGGTAAACCGTATGAATCGGCAAGTCCACACTATACGCTCTTGAGAAATGACCGCCCAAGAAACTGAAGGGATTTAAGTCCAATCTAACTTACTACTAACATATAAATTTTGGCAACCCATTTATTCATTAATTGCATAGAAAATTAAGGATAGACCCTAATCCCTAAATAAAAATATTAGTTAAATTTCATATAAATATTATGAGCATTTTAATTTAACTCGTATAATTGCATTGAAGTTAATGGACTTAAGTGAGGGAGGTTCTAAGCGTAATTGAATTAACTGAACTAACCCTATAAGGTGAAAATTCAAATTATGCCCATTAAATCTTCATGGTGATCGAAAATTTGTAGATAGGGGGTGCCAAATTGGAATTGACTTATTAAAAGTAAACTTGGGAGCGATTAAACTTGATATTATCACAATTTGAATTAATAAGAGAAAAGAGAAGAGTGTCCTATTGACAAAGATAGGGTATCTCTCTTTAGAGTTCAAGATAGGAAAGTAGTCCTAGACTTACACCTATAAATGTGTTGTTTGGGTTCGCAAAGGGGGTAAGCAATACACAATAAGAATAAAAGGACACAAGAGAGCACAAGAAAAGGACACACAAGCTCCCTTTCTCCTGTGCCCTCCAGAAAAAATCCAGCTTATATTTTAACAAAATCGACAAATTCACATTGTTAACCGTTGAATTGCACTCAAATTTTGTAAAGAGTACGTTAAGATAATGTTCTTGAATTCCAGCATGCAATTTCATGAAATCGATTAGTTCACATTCTTAATCATTGGATTGTGCTCAAATTTTGTGGAGAGTACAGTAACACATTGTTCTTGAGTTTGCCAAGTGGGATTGATGAGAAAATATCTGGAAGTATATCGTTGAATGAGAAAATCGAACCAATCGAACTTATGGATCAAGACTGAAGATATCAATGCATGGTCTCATGAAAATGCTGAGTATGCGTGTTCTAAGTTGGAATGCGATGAAATTGTGAGGACAACTCCACGACACTTAGGTCTTCAACTTCACCAAAGTAATTGGGCATGAAAGATCCATAGATCCCACTGTGATTTTCACAGTCCCTAACGTCGTTGAGTCAAAAATCCACTTCCGGAAATTTCCTAATTTATGTTTGATTCATATATTCAATTGCCTATATCATGTTTATTCAACTCCAACACAATTTATTTTGAGAATTTAGTCGGTTCCCAATTAGGAAGACTCCTTTCGAGTCGTGCATGATATTGCGGTTTTGATTTTTAAGGCTAAAGATTGGATCCCCAATAATGATTGTTTCTTATTTTGAGTTTAATGAATATTTCATCATGGTTTATTATATTTAATGTCTTTTATTTAGTGAACTTTCCTATTTTGAAAAGTATATAAGAAAAAATGCATTGCATGTGAGGGTAGATTAGTTTCTTAGTTATAATTGCATATTTAGGAATCATGTAGTAAGTAGGATGCCTAATCTAGAATAGAATTTAACCTAAATTATTTCCTAAGTTTAAATTAGGTAATCACATATTTTAGATAGTTTTCTATCTTAGCCTTAAAAGAAAATCACAAAAACCTAGCATGCATATCTCATGTAGGATTAGTTTCATCTTTCCATATAATAATTGCCATGTCATCATAAATGCCATGTCATATTTCCATCCATAAGTTCATGTCATTTAGTGATTGCTTGTTTGGGGTCATATAGCTTAAAGTGCATGTCATGTTAGAATAGTTCGTATTAATTTTTCTTGTCATTAAATTTAGGTCATATAGAGTGCATATTACATGTCAAGTTAAATTTGGTCACATAGCCATAATTTAGCATAAAGTTGCATCTCATGCATTGCACATAGTTTACTTTTCATTAACAAGAAAAATCCAAAAATAATCATTTGGAAGTCATGTTTCGTCTACAAGCATTTTTAATTGACACGTTGTAGAACAATCATTGGAATTAATGCGCTTTTGCTTGCTTGAGGTCTTTATGCTTTTGCCCTATTTCTAACAATTTATTTGCTACTTTGATTATCCTCGCATGTTGGTGACTTAAGTTAATATTAACCAAGATGACTTGCAAAAGATTTTTGAAATAAAGAGAAAAGGTACCGAATTGTCATTAGATCTATTTAGCGTAACCAAGTCCCTATATTCATGAATTCTTTGATTCGTAGAAGTAAATTGTTCTCTCATATTTTACTTAGATTCCTAATTAACCTATTATAGATTAGTGGTAACTCCTAAATGAATGGAATTGCATATTTAAATAATTAAATTAAATCCCCAAAGTTGCAATTAGTATGAGCATAGAAAAGTTTGCAATAAATGTTTGCTTAGTAATCTATTAACATTCATTTCGATTGTTCACTTCCGCAAATGTCACGACAAAAAGTATAGTTGGTGACATTTGCTATTATTATTACTATTATCATTATCATTATTTGTTTGATTGTTTAACAGTAAGCACAAGGCACATAGATAAGATTAATTGGGTGTGCTTCGGAGTAAGGAAATAATAAATTTGAAGAGGAATTAGTATTTCTAAGTTTCTCCTCTTTTCTTTTGGCAAAGGCCTTTCAAGTCATAACACGAGGGGGATCAAATGGGGTTTTTATTGATGTTTAAGTCACACATTGGGCTTTGTCTCGTATTAATCTTTGTCCATGAGTATAACGGCATACTTTGTATATCCGATGTTCATTCTTCTACCTAATCTGGAGGTCCATATTACAAAAAAGAAAGAAAAAAGAACTAGTTATTAGCTATGGCACACTGCAAATGAATTTTATCTGTCCTAAAAAATCTATTATGTTTTCAAGATCATACGAATTGTCGATATTAGTTAGGATAATCGTCCTTAAGTACTTGTAAAAAAACGTTTTGTGGATATTAAAGAAAGAAGAGTACCTGCATATGCTTCTGAATAGTTCATCTTTTTACTATTTGACTTTTTTGTTTTTGTCAATAAGCTGCGACTCGTTCGATCAATAGTTATTACCACGATAAACCAAAGTAGATGGTTTTTATCAGGAAAAGGAGACAAACTTATCTAACCCATCAGTGGGTAGCTGCGCTGGTTGAGATACCCCTCCCTCGAGCTGAGGTTGAGGGTTCGAAACTCGTAGTTGCTAGCGTCTTAAGTGAGGGGCCATAATGATGGGGTCTTGTACTAGTCTCTTTCCAGATATAGTTGGTGGTCTTCGTATAGCCTGCTAGGCTAGCAGTGGCCGTGAGCACATATAAGGTGTGCCGGGTCGGATCCTACTTATCAAAAATAAAATTCAATGCCTCTTCTTCCTGAACATTCAACTGCATGCAAAGGACCCGCGTGGTTTTCCTCTCATCTTTAATGTTTGCTGAAAATTGAGAACTCGGCTTGCAATTTGATTGAGTCTGACCATTTCTCATCTCTTGGAATTTCCATGACAAACCATTTCAAAGTCGTCTTCATCAGTTGATCTCCGATGGTTTCCCAATTCAGATGGATGGATTGCATTCCTTAATGGTCTCGCGCCTGTGACTGTGGATTCGTTGACTCTCACGAACCTTTGATTAAGTCATAACTATAATTAGAATTGTATTACCAAGTGGTCCATTTGAACAATGAACCAGACATTGTGCGTGCCACGTCCATTTAATCTTGTGAAGAAGATGAAGCTAACCCCAAGAGCAAGTTGTGTAGATAGCGTAAAAACATTAATCTAATTTGAGCCCTCGGTATATGACACATAGCTGGTCGATCGCCAATCATTATCATGACCAAGTACAAGTTTACTCTACTGTAGGGCTCTTCAGCTGTGTTCAAACCTACGGGTCTCCCAAAAATCTCACCAGAAATTCCCCGGATGAAGACCTAATCTCGATACTCACCGAAAGCCGTTCAAATCTTGAATTTGGACTTTTCAATATGATCCCCGTACATGAAGATTCTAGGGTCCACCTTAACCAATGTCAACCAACTTCGTACGATTCCGGTTGAATTCGAAGCGTACCGTTTCGTGAAACCCAGTGAAAATGTGAGGCAATGACTGGCTATATATACGCAGGGCTCATGCATTGTAAAGCCACCACGTAAACGAGCTCTTTCTCCAGACTCGATTCAAAACCTTTTCCCTCTCTTTGACAATTCTCAAAGGAACCAAGTGTGCATACTTGTTAGTACATCCTTTCGTTCGTTTTGTTTAACTCGTTGGTAAATGGAAAGAGCAATGAGTTTATCCCTTCAGCCTCCAACTTATGGAAATTCAATCACCATTTTGAGCATCGATGGTGGTGGGATTAGAGGGCTTATTCCTGGAACCATTCTTAATTTTCTAGAGTCAGAGCTTCAAGTGAGCACACTGCATACGATTTTTGTTGGATCTGTTATCAATATATTTTACTGATCTTGTTAGTATATTAGCATGCTTCTCGATATTTACAAATTTGTGCACAGCGATTCTGTTAACAACAATTTGAGTGAGCAAAACAATATTCTTTACATTTATATGCACTTAGATGAATTGCATGTAGTTCTCGTTATGCATGCGTGTATGCATATAAAAGGCTTTATGCATGCATGTCCTAAGTAAACTTTAAAGAACAAGACTGTTTTATGGATAAATAAAGTGCATGCAACCAATCTTGATGTAACCCATATTAATGTGCCAATCTCAAGGTAAAAATGTTCTTTGAATTTTGCAGAAACTAGATGGGGAAG
Organism: Angophora floribunda; assembly: GCA_014182895.1. NCBI lineage: Eukaryota > Viridiplantae > Streptophyta > Magnoliopsida > Myrtales > Myrtaceae > Angophora > Angophora floribunda. Next base: position 1,389,499 of record CM024710.1, read on the forward strand.
ATGTAAGGATCGCGGACTACTTCGATGTTATTTCTGGAACAAGCACTGGCGGCCTCCTTACTGCAATGCTAACCACTCCTGATGAAAACAACCGCCCTGCATTCGCCGCAAAAGACATCAAAGACTTCTACCTCAATCACTGCCCTAAAATCTTCCCCCAAGACAGGTAAAGAAAAGATATAAAAGAGTTGCTATTATCTCTTTGTGGTTTAATTAACTGATCGAAATCAATAAATGTCCCCAAAACTATACAGTTGCCCTTTCAAACCGATTACAAAGATTATCAAAGCCATGGCAGGACCCAAATACGATGGAAAACACCTACACAGTATCGTGAGGGAGAAGCTTGGAAACAAAAGATTGCACCAGACATTGACAAATGTCGTGATACCGACGTTTGACATCAAAAGCTTTCAGCCGACTATTTTCTCTAGCTACCAGGTCATTCATCGCTTCATCATCTTCTTAAAATTTGGAATATCTCTAGGGTTTTGAGGATATGTAGACAATGAACTCTTACAAGGATTATCAACATTATTCTCGTCAAATTGTCGCCAGCTGAAGAAAGATCTGAGCGTGGATGCCTTGCTCTCAGACATATGCATTTCGACCTCAGCCGCACCAACTTATCTCCCGGCCCATCAGTTTCAAACCAAGGACTCCACAGGCAAAGTGAGAGAATTCAACCTGATCGATGGGGGTGTAGCTGCAAATAATCCGGTAATATAATCACCTTGGCCTCCTTGTTTATGAAATCTGAAACATTAATTTTCTCCCATGCCATCGTTCTTTAATGAATTAATTTCAATAAATCAAATCAATATTTGCTCGACACATAAGTTGATTGGTTCAGTCTATCCTCTTCGTAACAAAAGTACTTGAATATCTAGTATTTATTTTTAAAGAACTTGTGAGAATAACTAATTATCTGTGATATTTCCATTGTGTAGACATTGGTTGCGATGGGAGAGGTGACCAAGGCAATCGTGGGAGGAAGTTCAGACTTCTTCCCTATAAAGCCAATGGATTATCGGAGGTTCTTGGTTATCTCACTCGGGACCGGTACTAGGAAGCCTGAGGGGAAATACACGGCACCTGAAGCGGCCAAGTGGGGAGTGCTGGGTTGGTTGACCAGCGGTGGCTCGCCACTGATCGACGTCTTCTGTCATGCCAGCGCGGACATGGTCGACTACCACCTCTCCGCCGTGTTTCAAGCCCTACACCTTCACGACAATTATCTTAGGATTCAGGTACATCTAACATTTTCAAATATTCGCGCGAAAGATTCCATGTAATGTCACATACAGTGTTGTTTTATGCCGATCACCGCATTTTTGTGGCTTGATTTTTCAGGATGATTCAATGAGTGGTATTTTGTCATCCGTTGATATGGCCACGAAAAGAAACCTGAACGATCTAATCAAAACTGGCGAGGCATTATTGAAGAAGTCGGTCTCTAGGGTTAATCTGGAGACCGGGGTGTGCGAGCCCACATCCGGCCAAGAGACCAACGAAGAGGCTTTGACGAGGTATATATATTAGAAATCGCAAATAATCAATTTCGGGATTTCATGATTTATTACTTTTTGCATCTTTAGGTTGGTTTGACTAATGTAGCTTCACCTTGATATATATTGCAGGTTTGCTAAATTACTCTCCCAAGAGAGGCAGCTTCGCCTTGCAAGGTCGCCTCATAGACGTGCAGACATACCGAAGTGATTATAATCGAGGTCGAGCGATTCCCTTGCATAATAAGTTGAAGATTGGGACAAAAGTATTTGAACCTTGGTCTTTCTTTTTTATTTTTCCTTATGATTCTTTTATTTTTTGAATAAACCCTTTGTCCCTAGGGCTAAGATAGACTTTCCTATTCCTGAATCAACCGTTTGGGGGATAGGACTAAGATTTCTGCAATTCTTTTTCTATTATTTCATCAATCATTAAACCCGAATGATTGTAAGCTAATTTTCTTTGGATTAATATTCTCATTACCGTCACGACTTTTTAATATAATTATTTTGTTGCAGTCAGAGTCATAGATAGGTGCATTAATTCACATATTTTATCTTGTCGTATAGAAAATGGCACATTAGCTATAACTTAATTGACATGGAAAGATGCGCTTTTATGAGTTTATGATTTTCCAGCCAATATGTGTCAATGATAATAAAGAATAAAAGTGTTTGATTACTGATGTGGACATAAAATTATTAAGATGATTTTCATTATCTAAAGATATTACAAAAGTTACACTTCATAAAGAAATAATACAATAATAAAAAATAAAAAATGAAGAGATTATTATATTACAAGAGTTGTCATCTAACATCTCCAAGTCTCCCAAATTAAAAAGAATAATATCACAAAAAACTTCAAATTGATATACTTGTGACAAATTTACTTCAAACTAATTTTTTTATTAAAATAAACCCCAAAAATAGTACGTATATGACCAATTTATCCAAAACCGACTTTTTGACTACTAAATCCCAAATTAATACACTTATGACAAATTAACCATATGTTAATTTATGTTAAATTTTACTATCAAATTACTAAGTTTGGTAACAAGTGACAGTTAATGGATATATCAATTTATAATTTTGTCTTTCGTTCGGATTTGTATTTTTTGTGATATTAATCTAAATTCACAAAATGTATATTTGTTATAAATGAACCAGTTTGAAATTTTCGGTGGTGAAAAGATTAATTTAAGATAAATCAGTTACAAATGTACTAGTTTAGGGCTTTTGGTGTCAAAAAATTAATTTGATTAAATTTCTCACATATGTATCAATTTGGAGTTTTTCATGGTATTAACTCAATTGGGAATGAGAGAATTTGATCTTCTTCTAAGAGCGTCGCAATGATCCATCTTGACAAAAGGCGATGTGACCTTCTCCATTGTAAAAACTTTGGATTTGTCAATTCCTTTAGGACTTTAGCTTCTTTTCTAGAATAAAGGGAGGTGAATATTGTTGGATTCAGCATCTAGTAATCGCCATCAATAAATCTTACCAAGCATTTGGGCTCTCTAACAAGTATAGTTTGTTTGTCCATGCCCGTTTTAGTGACATAAAATTGCTAATGTTCAAAGATGAGAGGTATGGATAAATTAGCATGCTAGAAGGATTAGTGGAATCCATGGTTAAGGATTGATTTTTTTTTTTTTTTTTTGAAGATATGCTCTGATACCATAAAGAGCAACGGTATTTGATTCTTAATATCCACATACAATTGTTAAGATGAATTTCATTTTATAAATATATTACAAATGTTATATTTTGTAATGAAACAATACAATAATGAAAAATAATAAATGGAGAGATGATTATATTGCAAGAGTTATCAATCCATTAATTCTAACACCTCCAAGAATTAGCTTGTGATTTTGATTAATATCTCCAATACTTCCTTGACTAATACATCAATGTCTTTCGATATATTGGTCTTGTTAACATAAGTTCAAAAGTATGACCAAACATTTGAAAAATGCTAATCTATTTTTTTTAAATAACTCAAGGTAAAATTCTTTTTTCATGTTAGGAAATTAGGATAATGAAGTTAAAAATTACCCATTGGCTGTGTAACTAAAAATGGAATACTAGAACAAAACCTTCCAAATAAAGCATATACAGCTAAATAAGACAAACATACAAGACAAGCAGCTGAGATTTTTGCAACCCTAACAAAAATTTTATGAACTAACATACTGGCTAATGTCCTGAATAAAGATAATTGAAGTGAAGAAACCAAGCGGAGTATTTGTCATCTTTTTTAAGCTCCATTATACATCTCACTATTTCTTGTACCGCAGCATCTCAACTTTTGCTAAAATACATACTGAAAGACACATGATGGTTGGAATGTGACCTTAAAAAGAAAGCACACAAGGGTCACAAGTCTAGGCGACTTTTTTAATTGTGGAATGAGGGTTACCGACCGCACGAACCTCACATGTAATGTCAATGTGAATCACAAAAATGAAGAAAGTAGTTTCTTTCCATTCGGTCTCTAGCCATCAAAAGACACATCATTTTTGGAACCACACGAAACCTCTCATGTCGTTTAAACCACGTATAAACAACCTAGTTATAAGAAGTGTTATCACCATTCCTCGTGACCCACTAATTAAACTATCCAAAGCAAGAGATGCAATCCCCATTGCAAGCGGACAAGTGGTCCGTGGATTTAACAAAAGAACCTGGGCACGTTCATTGCACATAATTATCAATAGCATTCAATTGCCCTTTACCATTCAACACGTCCAGCCATCTTTGAATTGCCTTAGAGGCACTCTCAAAAGTTTTCCCCATCAAGCCTCCACATCGAATCACCACGTGGTCATATGCACAGTCAAAAAAATAAAAAAACTCAGACGACTGGTGGATAGGGGACGGATATGATAATGAGTAATTTATACAGTACCCTTCAATTGACCCTCTTGTTTCTGGAAGATTGGTCCTGAACTTTTTCGAATTGATGGGATCTGACCTGCCACTTCGATCTCCTGGGCACGTTCATTGCACATACTTTGCTATTTTATGAACCCTAAAAGACAACAGATATATAGACAACAGACCTAAGGTTGGCCCATTGGTGGTTGATGCTGTTTTAGACTTTTTCAATACAGGATGCTTATTAAGGGAGATAAATAATACTATCATAACCTTGGTCCCCAAGGTCCCAAATGCAACTTCGATCTCTGATTTTCGACCTATAGCATATTGTAATACAATATATAAGTGCATTATCAAGATTCCATCCAACTGAATTGCAGCGATTCTCCCCGCCATTATTAGTCCTGTCCAGGCGGCTTTTGTGAAGGGAAGACGTACTGGGGACAACATTCTTCTTGCCTAGGAATTATTCAACAGCTTCCACATGGATCCCTATCTCCCAAAATGTGCCATAAAAGTTTATTTCCGAAAAGCTTATGACACACTTGATTGGGATTTTTTGGAGACGGCTCTAGTGGCCTTCGACTTTCCAACACACTTCATTAGATTAATCATAGTATGTGTTCGTACTCCCAAATTCTCAATTGCTATTAACCAATTGCTATTAATGGTGAACTCTATGGATTTTTCTCTAACGGGCGAGGATTAAGGCAAGGTGATTCGATAACACCTTATCTCTTTACCCTGGTAATGGAGGTGTTTATTGGGATTCTTGATGCCCAAACTAGACGGGAGGAATTTCGTTATTTTTGGAGATGCAAGGCCACTCACCTATCACATTTATTCTTTGCTGATGACGTTTTTCTCTTTAGTGAAGCCAATCTTGCCTTGGTCAAGTGCCTACAAGATGGCCTAAAAAAATTCTCTCTATGGAGTGGCCTAATTTCAAATTGTAACAAAAGTGAGATCTTCATCTCTGGGGGCTCACCAAAAGTCAGGGACGAGATCGCCCTTTCTTTGGAATTTAGGATGGGTTCTCTTCCAATTCACTATATATGTGTTCCAATTATCATCTCGAGGCTCAACAAATCAGATTGCAGCGCTCTGGTATGTATTCTCACAGCCAGAGTCCAATCTTGGACTCACTAGTTCCTATCTTTTGCGGGCCAGCTACAACTTTGTTAAATCTGTTTTGCATGCCATTCAAGTATACTGGGCTTCCTTTTTTTGGTTACCTTCCTCAATTGTGGACCGAATTGAGCAAATTTGTCGCCAGTTTCTTTGGAAAGGTCCTGGTCTCGACCTAGGGGGGTGAAAGTCTCTTAGGAGGATGTCTGCCTTCCTAAAGAAGAGGGAGGTCTTAGAGTTCGCAGAATTCGAGATAGTAATAAAGTAGTCATATTCAAGCATATTTGGACATTATTCATCGACAAAAAATCGCTTTGGTGTAAATGGAGTCATGCCATGCACCTCAAGAGGAAAAATTTATGGATTGCAACCCCACCAACCTTTTGTTCATGGGCTTGGAAGAAACTCCTCAGCTTCAGGAACGAAATCAAATTTTCATTCAAATGAAAGATAGGCAATGGGCTCTCCACCTCTCTTTGGTTCGACACTTGACTTGATATAGATCCCCTCAACTCAATGTTTTCTAATAACTTTATCTATCAATCGAATCTTCCTTGACAGGCTAAGGTTGTAGATCTCTTCTCGCCAGTAGGTTTACCGCTTCTTCATGAGCTTTTAGCCTGGCAGATCTCGGTCCCCTCTCTAAATCCGAGACAAGACAGGTTCTCCTGGAGCATCCGTCTAGAGTCTTCTCTATTGCCTTTGCCTGGTCTACCATTCATCAGAAAGCTAGCACAATTCCATGGTCCTCCTTTGTGTGGAGTAAAGCTATTGTCCCTCGTCACCAATTCCATCTTTGGTGGATTACTAGAAATACACTCCCCATGCAAGTAAGCCTCATGTCTTTTGGTAGAATTCCTACTACGGTATGTGCTTTTTGCAATTCCAGGCCCGATTCCATAGACCATCTATTCTTTGAATGCCAAGTATCGAACACCCTCGCTGCATTTTGGGCTGCTAAATGTAACCTATCTTGGCTCAACGCCTCCTGGTCGGATAATCTCCAATGGGCCATGAGAATGCTTTCCGAAAAAGGATTTTGCAGCAATATAGCTCGATTCTTGTTTGCAGCTCTTTGCTATGTGATTTGGAAGACCGGGAACAACATAATCTTCCGTGCCCACACTTTGCTCATTCCATCTATGAAGCAGTACATGGTCAAGGCCGTCAAAGACAAATCTATTGCTTTCAAATCAGTTTTAGATACTCAAAGTAATAGAAGAATCCAACATAGTTGGGGGATTGATCCAGGAATTTTTGGTGCTAGACCGTGTCCAGACTAGGATGTGGCCGCCTAATGTTCGACTCTTGTATTGCTCTTGTTAGCTATATATTCCCTTCCTGTAAACCTGATACCCGCGCATTCAAGTGACATGCCGTCCTATTGATTGCATGTTGGTACTGAGTTTCCCCCTTTCTATATATTGTTTGGCTGAAAATTATATACTACTTACCTTACTAAAAAAAAAAAAATACGTGCAGCAGGGGGATGCGATGAGCCTTAACTTGTCGAAAACGATAAAGCAAGGACTGCATTTTAAGTTAAGGATACGTGTGCTTCTTTGTACCACCATCGGAATGATAGGACGGTGACCAGAGCGAGGATATGTATATTAGCACGGGGTCTTTTATTTCACTGTTTCTCTGCATGTGATGGACGAGAAGTATTGATGAGAAGATGTGCCACATTAACAAGTGATTCCAGTGAATTTTGAAAGGAAATGGATAAAATTGAAAAAACTACCTAATCAATCCTAAATCAATTGTATATATAGCCAATTTAGTATTAAACTTTATCAATTTTGTCCAAACCTTTGTGTGAAATTTTAGTTCTTTCGGTCAATTTTCGCCAGAAATCATTGATGTTAAAATCTAGTCATCACTGACAATCTTATGTGACACACCATCACATCAACGATCTTCGACGAAGATTAGTCGAAATAATTATATTAAAAATATGCATGAAGCTTTAGGACTAAATTGACAATTGAAAAGTTTATAATTGAAATGGGATATGCGTAAAAGATCTAAGATTGATTGGCTAATTTTTCCAAATAAAATTTTTGATAAGAAATTTTACTTTTAAAAAATTCCACCAGCAGAAGAAAAACAAGAAATTTGAAAGCTTCGGGGAATGAGTTGATCCGAAAATTTTAAAGGGCAGATGGGGAGGCTATTAAATCAAAGAAAAAATAATTTTTTAAAGAGAAATTGTCCTTAAGCAACTTTTTATGCCCGCAAAGGCACAATTTCGCATCAGAAATAGTTGTGTTCATCTGCACATTAAAAGCTTTGCCTTGGATTATATCCCCTTGCGAAACGAACAGGAGGATCCCTACAACTCATGACCCGACTAATTGGGCGTTTGTTTGAGATAAAACATTTTCGGGAATTCATTTTCCAGACTTTCGTCCGTTTGATTGCCAAAAATAATTAGCCAATCGAAAACACTTTTCAATTAAGGAAAATATTCATATATAAAATTAAAAAAGTGAATTCCTTAATCTAACAAGGTGAAAATATTTTCCAGAATTACTCTTCTTAAATTTTTAAATATATTTTTTTCCTTTTCTATTCTTTTTATTCTTTTATTCTTTTTATTCTTTTTATTATTTTTCCCTCTTTCTCCACCTTCCGTCCTCTGCCGCAAATACTAGCTCCTCCTCCCTCTCTCTTTCGCCCCCTCCCCCTTCACCACTACCTCCAACCTTGGCTCTTCTCCAAGAAACACCGACCCTCTTTGGGAGCTTTCGTATCATGTCGAACACTCCAACATGTGTGCGACACTTGATTAACACGTGTCGAAAAATTCGATACCTGGTCAACTTTTCTCAACACTCTCTGATACTCATGATAGAATTTCGAGACATGATTTCGACATACAAAGGATCAATTTTAAAAAATTTCAATAAATGATTGGTTAAAATGTAAATACGTAAATAAAAAAAGTAATAAAAATAATAGATAGAGAAAGATGAACTCTCACTTTCCGAGGTACACAATTTATCCACTCAAGTTTTTTTTTATCCTTTTTTCTTCCAACACGCTTTGACATGAAAGTCTAGAATGTGAATTATTTGTTCTTTTCCTTTAAATTTTATGGATTATTGAAATTGAGTTAAATTGGTTAAATTGAAATAATAAATGATATTAACAAATGGTAGATTAATGTTTTTAGTACAAATTCATTATATACTCTTTTTATTGTTTATTTATTTGTGAATTTGAATCAAATTAATTTGATTGATATATTAAAATATATATTTAATAAACAATATGTTCCAACGTATCGAAATCCTCTATTTTTAAAAAAATAAAGTATCATGTGTCACGTTGTGTCGTGTCGTGTGTTGCATCGTGCTAGTTGGGCTCCTCCCCCACTCCCCGTCAGCTTCGCTCCCTCCTCTTCCTCTTCATCAGTATCCTCTACTCCTTTATTCTCCTACGGATTGGGCTCCATGCCATCGACTTCAGCCTGACGCTCTTCGGTACACCATCATCGCCCACGTCCCCAATCGTTGCCCTTCGGAAGGCTCAGCCTGAGCTCTAGTCCGCCGCTCACGTCCAGTTCCCCCTTCGCCATCGTTTGCCTCATCGGGGAGCTTTGCTGCTTCTCTATTCGGTACGCCTACGCCTTCTTCCAATGCGAGCATTGGTTCATCCTTGTTTGGGATGCGTGAACCTGTGCCTCGGGCGAGTTTGAGGCTCTTCAGCTCATGCTTGTGCTTCAAGCTCGGCCAAGCTTCGACAGACAAAGTCGATGCAGAGGGAGGTGAGGTCGTCAGAGATGGTGGCAGCGGCGGCGGACGAGGAAGGAGCAATGGGTGAGGTGGAGAGGCAGGGTGGAGAGAAGGGAAAAAAGAAAAAGAAAAGAAAAGAAAAACTAAAATTAATATGAATTTACAAAATTTTGATTTTTTTTTTGCCTAAGATAAAGTACTGTTCGATGAGATCCAAACATCGAAAAGATATTTTCAATCATATGAAATCAAATAAAGGAAAATCAATCATATTCTTGAAAAATAATTTTCAGAAAAATAATTTTTCTTATCATTGAGTCATCTGCTACACAAATGCACTCAAGGCAAAAATTTAGAATGGCGATTAGACACAAGAAGACAGAAGCTAAAGTTAAAGCAACTCAGTGGTACATGACGTCTGGGTGAAGAGTTGATTCAAAGACACATACTTTTGAAAGAATGAAAAAAAATAAAAATAAAAACTTTAGAGTCGTCCTCTGTTTTTATCCCCCCCCTCCCTTCGAGCTTAAAATCGTGAATTGAACTTGTCCCCGACTGAGGATTCGAGAATTATCATATTTATCTGCACAGTAATAGAAATATGACAACAGTTTTTGAATATATTTGCTTTCTTTCAATAATTTGTATTAACTTCCCTATCGGATAAACATCGAAGGAAGATTTATAGAAGCATCATATTTTCTTCAAAGTGCTTTATTTCCACAATAAACACGTTATATTGAAAGGGTTTCCTGCATCATTGAATTACGGTATATCGGTGGGTCATTTTTGCTAGATTTTTTGTTTGTGAGGAATGTATTATACACAGCCAGCCTCTCTCCATGTATTCATTTATACTTTATGAGTAATACTTTCAAATCCGAGTGAATTCTCTGTATCTCTCCCACCACCTACTTTTTTAGACGAAGTGTTATCATAACATTCCTCTGTATTATGACATTGTCAATATTGCTACTTTCGTAGAGAGTGACCTCTAATCTACCTCTATCATTTTATTCCAAATACTTAAGTGGCACGCCAACGCGTTATTTGATCTTTTCGCCTTTAGATTTATCATCTTGTGTAATGCTGTTAATGCAATGATTGAATTAAAGAAGTTACAGATAGAAAAGAGTAGGTATAAGACAATGATAATGGCAGCGGCGGCGGTGGCGGTGGCGGTGGCGGACAATGACATACTGTGACCTAAAATCTGCATCACACGTGCATAAGAAATTAGGGGTTTCCTAGCTCCCAGAACCTCCCCCAATGTCATTTGTTTAAAAGTCAAACCGACAAGTCTCTTTAGGCGTTGAAAGTCTCACCAATAAGTCTTCACTTGAAAGACCTCTCGTCATCAGCTAGCCATTATGGTTCAGCTGCCCTTTAAAATTTGAACTTGACAATCAGTTTCTTGGATTGAAGAATTTCCGGTCAACTTGAAACAATTCCGAGAAGGATCGTACGTGGGATTTCGGTCAAAGTTTGAATGAAACCAACCTATAAATACTTGCTTTTTATCCAAGGCTAAGAACAAAGAGCTCTCACTCAACACATTTGAAGTTCGATCTCTCCCTTCAAGCTCTCTCTCTCTCTCTCTTCTTAGCAAAAAAAAAAAAAGCCCGCCATATATATGGAAAGGTCCAAGAGTTTGCTGCTCCAGCCTCCAACTTATGGAAACCTCATTACCATTCTCAGCATCGACGGTGGAGGGATAAGAGGGCTTATCCCTGGAACAATTCTCGCGTTCTTAGAGTCTGAGCTTCAGGTTATCATAAATTAGTTTGCTATCTTTTTTATGCATGAAGCACAAGTTTCCATGAAGTACAAGGTTTTATTAATGCACGCCCCTTGCAACTTCTGATGGTTTTGTGGATTGGTGCAGAAACTAGATGGTGAAGAAACAAGACTTGCAGATTATTTCGACGTCATTGCTGGAACAAGCACAGGTGGTCTCGTCTCTGCCATGTTAACTAGCCCCGATGAAAACAACCGTCCCTTATTTGCTGCCAAAGAAATTAAGGATTTCTACCTTAATAATTGCCCCAAAATCTTCCCTCAAGACAGGTTAGCCAAGCTAACTCATCATTTCTCTAGGCCGTAGTGGTAGTTCCTCAAATGGCTGTGTACTAACATAATATCTCTTTAATCAAAAACTACAGTTGCCCATTTGCTCCTGCTACGAACATGATTAAAGCGGTGACTGGACCAAAATATGATGGAAAATACCTTCATAAGCTCGTCAAAGAGAAACTAGGAAACACAAGACTGCACCAAACATTGACGAATGTGGTGATCCCAACGTTCGACATCAAATGTCTTCAGCCAACCATCTTTTCTAGCTACGAGGTTCATCCTTTTTTTCGCAGAATATAATTCATTTTTCTTTTGATATTGTCCAAATAATAATATACAGAAAAATTACTGAACATGTTGTTTTTGTGGGGCAATTGATCGTGACCAGGTGAAGAAAAAGCCAAGCATAAATGCCTTGCTTTCAGACATATGCATCTCAACCTCCGCAGCACCAACTTATCTCCCAGCTCATTATTTTGAAACCCAGGACTCCACAGGAAAAGTGAGAGAATTCAACCTCATAGATGGTGGTGTGGCCGCAAACAATCCAGTATGAAAAAAACAGTTTCCTAACAGACCTGAGCTAGCAAAGGGTAATTCTATTGTTTCTAACTCTACGTCGTTCATGGTACAGACATTGGTCGCATTGGGAGAAGTGACGAAGGAGATCATGGGAGGAAGCTCCGATTTCTTCCCTATAAAGCCAATGGACTATAGAAGGTTTCTTGTGATATCGCTCGGGACCGGTTCAGCAAAAGTTGAAGGGAAGTATAATGCAAGTGAAGCGGCCAAATGGGGAGTCTTGGGCTGGTTGAGCAGTAATGGCGGGAGCCCACTAATCGATGTGTTCATGCAAGCGAGCGCGGATATGGTTGACTTCCACGTCTCCGCGGTCTTCCAAGCCTTACATCTTGAGGCCAACTACCTCCGGATTCAGGTATATATATATACAATGATAGCCACATCATTTCAAAACAAGCCTTGAAGTGATCATTAGCTAATTTGCTCGCTAGCTTACTTTGGCAAGCTAATCTTAGCTTTTAAACGAACTTTGCAGGATGATACGTTGAGCGGTGCAGTAGCTTCAGTGGATATTGCAACAAAGAAAAATTTGAACGACTTAGTCAGGACCGGTGAAGCGTTGTTGAAGAAGCCAGTTTCAAGGGTGAACTTGGAGACTGGCGGATGTGAGGCCTGTGATTCAGAGACTAATGAAGAGGCTCTTAAAAGGTATCGAACTGTTTGAACAATATCTTAAGTCCTCATGTACTAAAAAAGTTTAGGGGTTACGTGCATGGTTCAGGTTACTAAATGCAATTGCTTTTTTCTCTCAGGTTTGCAAAACTACTGTCAAATGAGAGACAACTTCGTCTCGCCAGGTCGCCTCATGGACATAATTCCACAAATTGGAAACAATCCTAGTCATGGAATGCCACAATTTGTACAAACAACATACTGCAGCTCGTGAAGATTGATTCTTAGGCGACAAGTCACTCGTTCTTTGATTATTTTATTCTTTACATTTTTCCTGAATAAATTCCAAGTGCCAAATGGCTGCGTTGGATGTAATTTTTAATCTAATTCTTCTTGATTGTTGTTTTGTATGTATTTTATTGCTAGTCTGAGCTTGTAAAACACGATCAAATTGTGAATAACAATCTCAATTACCTTATCTAGTGGCTGGATATGTTGCAAAAAACAAGTGAACGGACAATAATAAACAAAACAAGGAAATAAAGCGAATGCCATGAATTGGCCTAGTCGATGTGACCTATTTCACGAAGAGAGCAACATAGCTTTTCATCATAAATTCGGTGATATCACCAGAAATACAACCAATTTAAGTTATTCAAATGCTCTTGGTATCTTCCAAACTCTAATCAAAGTAATTCATGTAGTATTTACCTCTACACAATTTTTTATGAATCTATGTCTTGATCTCATAAAGGAGTGAAATTTTTTTAACAAGATTCGTCTTCGGCTATCAAACACTCAAGTTCGATGGATTCAATTAACGAAACAAACGTGCAGCATCTCGGACTAATGTCCAACCCATTTTTTGCGCCCAAAGCTACGAGAAAAGTCCTCTTGACCAAAACCCAAAGTCCCCCACAAACTCAATAAATATAAAGAATGTGGGTCCCTTCTTTGATCCAATTGTGGGAACCTCTTTCGTGCGAAACTCAGAAGAGTTGGCCCGCCAACAGGAAGTTGACTCATCGAAGTCGACAACAATTTGCACTTTCCTTTTAAGTTTGCCACATCCGAGGTGGCATAAACCATGCCAGATTTTTGGATCGGATTCCGTTTACAAACTTAAACCAGAGATGTATTTACACAATGTAGGAGACAAGAGATCAGCAAAACGTTTCGATCCAAGTTGAAAATCTACACATAAACCCTTCCTATAAACATAGTTTTTGAATTTTTCTTTCACAAGAAGATATCATATTTTATGAGAAGTCATTAGATATAGTTCATAACAATGTTTCTTATGTAAAAAGAGATCAATATGCTAATTACAAGCTGCACAAGAGAGCGGATCAATTAATTCCTATTCTAGTTAATGTACACATAAACCAGCTAAAAATTTCAAAATTTGCAGAGTGCATAGATTGATGCTTGAAAGCAATTGACATGGCGATGTCTATTTTGAATATCAAAACGCAAAGTGTTGGGCTATGCGACTGTTAGTCCAAATGCCAGAGCTAAAAAGTATAGGGATCTTTTTAAGTTTCTTTCCGAACATGGGAAAATAAAATTGCTAATTACCCATTCTGAAAGGAACTAAAATAGGAAACTTAGAATGAAGCCGGTATAGCTAGATAGGACGGGAGTTAAAATGGACAAACATGTGAGGCTATTTATCAAAATTACTAAGAATATGCAAAGTCCAAATCATCATATTATACTCCAAATTCTCAGTCAATCAAAAAATTATCATTCTCTACTACATAGAAAGTAATCTCATCTTTAGTTCCAAGTTTAGAACTTTTTTTATAATGAAAATTACACTAAGTTAATCTGAATTTACCTAAAGTGCATTGCAATTTTCTATCAAATTAAATGGGCAAAAATATAAATTAATTAGATAAGAATGAAATGTCTCGAATCAAAAATATGCTTTCTCATCCATAAAGTGTAAAATTTGAAACCTTTCGATTTTCTTCATCGAAATAGATGCAAACATTTTGTTTAATTCGTTTTTTATTGTACACATAGAAAGTGCGGTCTTTCTTTAAATTTCAAGCGGATTACAAAATAGTTGCAACTGGAATATTTATTTTCCATATCAAATATACGTAAAATTGATCTATAAGTCACAACAAAATATTTTTAGTTTATTCTCAAATTTCATTTGTCATGTTTTTTGAAAAGCATTCATTAATATTATATTTTGTTAGATCTTACCTTATATACGTTAACTATTGATTATATTATGTTATCTATTTCTTCATATTATTTTTCTTGTAATAAATTGTGATTTTTTCCATTGACATTATGTATTCCCCTCATATGGTAATATCTATGTTATTTAGGTAAATTTTTCTATTCATAAAAATTATTATCTAGGATGAAGCCAAATTTTAAGTGAATATATTTTAGTTGAAGAATTTCCGGCTAAAAAAATCTCTTGAACTTTTATATTATAGTAATCAAGAAAAAAGTAACTCTCTTATCCAAATGCTTATATAGGTTCATATTAAAAATTTAAATTTCAAGATGAAGGTTATATTTTTTTTACATTTATTAATAAGCCATATACCCCATTTAGGATGAACTTTAGTCGAAATTTTCATATAGAAAAAGCTTTTAACTCCATCTGGAATCGATGATCTCGGCCCCATAAACTTAAATCCTGCCTCCCCTACTGCCTCGAAAAAATTGTCACTTGTTGAATATCAAATGGGTTTAGTTGTACCTATAGTTATGAATGGTTTTAAGGGGGAAAAATAGAGTGATGAATGAAAGAAGCGAAGAAACACGTACACGATTATCTTCTCCAAAGTCTAGCATGGATTTCATAATTTCTTAAATGTTAATTGGCCGATCATTTCTTTTTCCTTTTAGCAATGGGGGTGTTTCAAATTCATTGAGCATCCCGACTCAAGTCACTTTCACTAGCCAATTGATTATCTCAATGATTTGAATATCAAAATATGCCCAATCTAACTGACATGCATCTATACATTATAGCGTTGGAGTATTAATAAAATTCAATCCATGTTTTCAGCTACAAAGTTCGACTTTAAGATAAATTGACGATGGTTCACCATATAATACCAAAGCAAGATGTGTTATTCATCTAGATCTATCTAGACTACTCATTTTTTATCGTAACTATCAGTGACTTACACAATACAGTTTTAGGTTATATTATTCACAGGTTCGATAAATGTGCATCTCAATCAACAAGGAATTCCAAGGGCAAGCCAGATTAGGTACGCTAAAGATGAAAGTCAAAAAAAGCTGCATAGATAATCCATGAGGAATGTGGTGGAATGAACCACTTCTAGTGGAAAAACTAAATGGAAACCTGTACTTTTTTAGTGGGACCAGCGTCAAACGCACAGATTTTTAAAATTTGATTGCCTTGGTCTTGCAGACATAGCCCATACATACTTACTAAAGATAGAATACAACTCGGTTTTCAGAATTTAAAATCAAGCTCATATCTTTTTCTTTTTCTTCTTAATTTTCACGTTTCCTATAGCTAACGGGAAGGAAGTCTCATCAAAGGACATTCGTCACTCTCGTTGCTATCTTATCCACAACAATGAATTGCCATTTTCAACTTCAGCCATCTTTGAATCATCAAAAGCCTCCACCATCGACCCTCTCTTTCCTTGAAGATGAACAAGTTCTTCTCTGACAGGATGACCTGTAATCTCGCATGTCATTTGATTCTGCCTAACAGTTCTCCCATGAAGTCAGCGAGGGGAAAAACGACCCAGAAGCAAGTTTCCGACACGTGATTCAAATCTCGTGTTTAATTAATAAACTCAGGTTACAAGGCATGCGAAGAGACAGAGATGAGAACCGAGGTTTGCTTTACCGGTCAAAAGCAGAAGAGCAAAAACTGCTTTCTTTAAAGCTAGGGTTTTGACGTGTTCACCGAGAGGAATGATGATCAGCCATGGCCTGACGAGTGGATGAGGGGGTTACAAATCACATTTACATTAATTAATTGATTACTCTTTTCCTTCACGTGTTAAACCCTGAATTGGAATGGAACTAGTCAACTGATTTGCCTTGGAATGGTTACCACTCAAACCAAAAAAGAAAAAGAAAAACGGTAGTCGTTCTTTTTCGGGTTAAAACTTAAACATTCGCCATTCATTCCGACATAATTAAGTAGATGGATTTGTCCAAAGAAATAACCATGCTATCTCTTTATCTATTTTAATCAATATACATTTAGATAAAAAGCCAATGTATGTGGAGAGAAATGAAAGAAAAGAATGACATTATTCTGTTAGTGAGCTCCTTTCCTCACCTATACATCTCTATATTACCATAGCATATCTCCATCCGTGTTGTACAACATTGTCTACATTGCTAGCTTTGTAGAAAGCAACTCCGGATTACAAGCAAGATAATTTCAATTCCAAATTCTTGAGCTGCCGCCAACGTGTTTGATCTTTTCAAATAAGGTTCATAGTCATGTGCTATCAAGCAAACATAGTTGATTTAATCTATTGCAGAAGACACGAATTAGAAAGAAGCCATTATATATATAGAAGAATTCGGAAGAACCATTCGTAAGTGACATATCTTGATATAACTTCTCACATATATTATATGTTCATCACGAATAGAGATTGTTCGCTCCCTAAATATGGCCCATCAAGCCTTTCTTTGAATTTTCAAACCTACAAGTCTCTGGAATGTTGAAAATCTCAACAACTATTCTTCACTCTGCATGGTGACTAGAAAGACCTCTCAGCTACAAGCAATTAATGTTTAGCGTCATCTTTGAAATTTGGACTTTTTAATATTTTCTTGGAGTATTGAAGAATCAGTCAAACTTATGACGATTCCAAGCAAGATCATACGTTCCGTTTCGGTCAATTTTTGAATGAAGCACAGCCTATAAATACGTCTTTCTTATCCAGACCAAGGCCATCACGGAACTATCTCATCTCCAGCTTCTCTCCAGCACAAGCACATTTGCAATTCAATAATTTCCTCAAAGCCCCTCTCTCTATTTCTCACTCTAGGAAATAAGAAAAGCGCATACTTTGTCTGAATTTTGGTCCGCTGGTATCCATTTCTTCACAACTTATCACAGAAGAAGGTGTCCGTTTAGTTAGCAGATACATCCATGGAGAGGGCAATGAGCTTGCAGCTTCAACCTCCGACTTACGGAAACCTCATAACTATTCTCAGTATCGATGGTGGAGGGATAAGAGGGCTTATTCCTGGAACCATTCTCGCTTTCTTAGAGTCGGAGCTTCAGGTTTGTACTTGAACAAAGCTCGCTATTTTGGCGTGGCCCATGCAACCTGTGATATCTAACTAGAGAACATATATATCTTTGTGGACTGTGCAGAAATTAGATGGTGAAGACGCAAGGATCGCAGATTATTTTGACGTTATTGCTGGAACAAGCACCGGAGGTCTGGTCACCGCCATGTTAACAAGCCCTGACGAGAACAACCGCCCCTTATTTGCCGCAAAAGATATTAAGGATTTCTACCTCGATAACTGCCCAAAAATCTTCCCTCAAGACAGGTTAGTTCTGCTGGCTGATTCAAAATTATCAAGGCCATATTAGATGTTGGATTTACAAATTATTGTTTGTCGATGACAATGAGTCAATGCCTTCTTACATAACATCTATCTTATTCGAAACTACACAGTTGCCCGTTTGCTCCAGCAACGAAGATGATCAAAGCTGTGACGGGACCAAAATATGACGGAAAATACCTTCATAAGCTTGTCAAAGAGAAACTGGGAAACAGAAGATTGCATCAAACGTTGACAAATGTTGTGATCCCAACATTCGACATCAAGCGTCTTCAGCCAACCATCTTTTCTAGCTACGAGGTTCATCTTTCTTGTCCTTGAAATATAATTCACTTTTCTTAAATATAGTTTCTTGCGGGTTACATGTAGAAAAGTAATTAAATACATTTTTTTTCTGGATAAATGAGCAGGTAAAGAGAAAGCCGAGCATAAACGCCTTGCTCACGGACATTTGCATCTCAACCTCCGCAGCACCAACTTATCTCCCAGCTCATTACTTCGAAACCCAGGACTCCACAGGAAAAGTGAGAGAGTTCAACCTCATAGATGGTGGCGTAGCTGCGAACAACCCGGTATGCAAGGCTAATTTTCCCAATTGTTTTTTAATGTGGATCGTGACTTGACGACTCATATTATTGAATCACTAATTTGACGTTGTTCAAAATAGACCTTGATTGCGATGGGGGAAGTGACGAAGGAGATCAAGGGAGGAAGCTCGGATTTCTTCCCCATAAAGCCGATGGATTACAGAAGGTTTCTGGTGATATCACTCGGGACCGGATCGCAAAAAGTTGAAGGGAAGTACGATGCAAGTGAGGCTGCCAAATGGGGAGTGCTGGGCTGGTTGAGCAGCAATGGTGGGAGCCCGTTGGTCGATGTGTTCATGCAAGCGAGTGCCGATATGGTCGATTTCCACCTCTCGGCGGTCTTCCAAGCGCTACACCTCGAAGCCAACTACCTCCGAATCCAGGTATAATAGAATTAAGATTCTCGAATTTCACTTGCATAACATTGACCTTGATGTCATCATCGATTATTTCCTAACTTTACTCGACACACTATATATTGATTCTCGTAAATGAAATTCACCAGGACGACACATTAAGTGGTACAGTGGCATCTGTTGATATTGCAACGAAGAAGAACCTGAACGACTTAGTCAAAACTGGTGAAGCGCTATTGAAGAAGCCGGTTTCGAGGGTAGACTTGGAGACAGGTCGATACAATGCGTGTAAACAAGAGACTAATGAAGAGGCTCTTAGAAGGTATTGAATATTAGAACGACGAAATCAAATTCTTTAGCGTATTAAAAGATTTAGAGTTTATTAGTTGTCCGGTTGAGGTTACTTAAGTGCAATTATCCAATTTGATTTCAGGTTAGCCAAGCTACTTTCAAATGAGAGACTACTTCGTCATGCACGGTCGCCACATGGACATAATTCCACAAATTTGAAACGGTGCTAGTCTAGAATATTTCTACAGTCTGTGAAGATTCTTAGGGGAGGCGTCATCCATTCTTTGATTGTTTTTGTGTATTCGCATTCTTAGGACTTCTTTTATTCTTTGCATTCTTCTCCATTAAAATCCAAGGGGAAGTTTGCTGCGTCATTGGATGTAACTTTTTTCAACATTATACTTTCAGATGATTCTTTTTGTATGTGTTTTACTGGTCTGAGCTTGTATAGCACAACCAAATGAATAAAAGTCTCATTGCCTCAAGCTTGTAGCCAGGAAGACGAAGTCAGCAAGTCATCTCCGATCGATCGTTTGTGTATTCTAGACGTTGGAAAGAAATGCAAATAAAAGTTTGTAAAAAAAATAAGAAATGTTTTTACAGAGATATGAGAAGTTGGTAAATTAGAAAAATGAAAAATATGGGTAACTAACTCAAATAAGAGTTAGATAACACAACAGTAACTGGTAACTTAATAGTAGAAAAGGTCGATATGCAATACAAATAAAAGTAGTAACTCAAAAAATAAATAAAAACCGGTAAGTTTACAAAGAAAAAATAGCAAATCAAATAAGTTGTTAGTAATTTAACTGGAAAAAATTTGGTAAATCACATTAAAAAATTGTAAGTTTTATGGAATAGCTGGTAATTTAAAGGCAATGATAAGAATGATAAATAAAAGTAAGTAAAATATAACAATTTCTTTTCAGTGATAAGACAAGTTGGTAACTCAAAAAAAAAAAAATTGGTAACTAAATCAAATAAGACTTAGTAACGGGAAAATACTGGATAACATGATCGGAGAAAAGTTGGTATTCAATTGAATTGTCATAATTTCTAAAAAGAGGTATAAATTAAGAAAGCCAGTTAGCAAGGAAAATAAAAGTGGTAACTAAATAATAAAGTTGGTAGAGTTAAGACAAAACAAATAATCATTAGTAAATAGTTCAAATGAGAGTTAGTAACGTAAAATTAGACAGCAACTCAATTAGAGAAAGTCGGTTCATCATACAAATAAAGGTTGGTAATTTAATATGATAATCTGCAAAAGTAAATCATTCGTAAGAAAGGTAAAAAAAATTAATAAACGATAGGAAAAGGTTTTTGACAAAAGAGAAGAAGTTAAAAATTTTAAAAACTAAACAAAAATTGGTAATCAATTCAAGTAAGAGTTGGAATATAAAAGTAATTAGTAACTTAATCAGAATAAAGTTGGCAAGCACTCTAATTGAGGTCAATAATTTCAAAAGGAGTTTATATATTTAAAAAGTTGGTAAGTAAGGTAAAGAATAGTTGGTGACTCAACAAGAATATTGGTAAATAACCCAAATGAGAGTTGCTAAACTAAAACTAGGTCTAATTTAATGGAAGAAAAGCCACTGAGACATACAAATAAAGGTTGACAAGTTTATATAAAAGTTGATAAGTTCAAGGCATATGTAGGAAAGACAAATAAAAGTTGGTAAACGATAATAAATTTGATAAATTAAAGACAAGTAAAACAAACAAACAAAAAAACTGATAAAACAAATAAAGCTGAAGAGTCAAAATAACTAAAATAAGAGCGGATAACCCAAAACCAGTTAATGATATATAGTAAAACAAAAAGGTGATAGGTCACTCAAATAGAAATTTATATAAAAACTGGTAAATTTAAGGTGGTAAAACGAAAGGCGATAAAAAGTTGGTAAAAAGAAGAAGAAGATAATTGGTTACCTACAAACTGTCAAAAAGTGTTGGTAAGTTCGTAGATGTGTAGGTATGTTACCATCAAATTACCAATCACGGGATAGATGATTTTGTTTTTGCAGTAATTTTTTTATACTTACCAACTCTTTCGAAATTATTCTGGCACATAGAAAAAGAATATTAGAATCGTCCATTTACATTCCATCTTGAATGCAAACAAAAGCTTTTAGAGGCAATACACGCAGAGATTTGCCAGAGCCACCACCTACAATCATCACGTGCAAAGTATAATGACAGTCGAGCTCCTGACGAACTCCGAAGACTGGCGGATGCAGCGGATATCATAATATAACCTAACACAACACCTTCCATTGTTCTTACGATTCTTGGTCGTTTTTGATGACGAAGATCTTCACTGGTAGAAAGAGCAGACCAGACCAGACCAGCAACTTCAAGTCTCCTGTGGCTGCTCGTGCCTCTTCCCGCATCTATTCTGATTCTGCCTAACGAGTTCATTTATCCATTGAGGGAGAAAAGAAAGTCCCAGAAGAAACGTTTAGAAACGTAATTCAATTGTTATGTTTTCAATTGACTATACTATTAAGGAAAGCATGCAAAGCTGGGACGATGGCGAGCTTAAATGGTCAAAGATGGAAGAGCAAGAAGTACTGCCTTTTCAGATTAGGGTTCCACGCGTTCGTTATACAACAAAAAACGAGTGTGGTTAGGATATGCAAAATTATAGGATTAAATCTATCAAAGTGAGTTTATCGTGTTACAAAAATCTATTCGACCTGCTAAACAATTGCTTTTTATATATTGTGATTGATTTTGTTAATCACATCATTTTTAATTTTTGATTTATAATATATTCTCCCAACAAATAATGGGAAGATAACTTCCACCATTTTTTATGAGAATTCAACGTATCATCTTTTGCTTGTGTGACAAGTAGTTTTGACTATGGTTGGCATCGACGACCCCGCCAACTTATTGCGAACATGTTAGTTCTATCAATTTCAAGTTGACATCTCATAATAGTGTTCTTTGGCTGACTCTTGAAGGAGTCGCTTAATAAGTTCTAGGACCAAAACTTAAAGCAAGATTTTATGTATGTCTCAGTTTGCGAATAGTTTGAAACAATTTAAGGAGTATTGGTAAGGTCATTGAATATTAAGGAAAGCGTATGGAAATATATTGGTCATTTTACTGTTCTCTGAGCTTAAACAGGCACCAAAAAAAGATTTTAAAAAGGAAAAGAAAAGAGAGATATATTCATTTTCATTATAAAGCTAATCTTTGGCTTTAATTTGGTTATAAAAAGGACAGGAAGATCCCAACAAATCATTATAAAATCGTATTGAATTTGCAAGTAGCATGATAATGAAGATTTGAGACATTATAACATAAGCCAAATTACTCAAAAGCGAAGTTAGTTGTAGTTCATTAACAACAAATAGAGAAGCTGTTGGAGCACTCTCGACATGACGTGGTGATGAAAAAGGTGATAGAAAGATAAATAAATCAGACAGGATGCAAAATGATGCACTGTCTTCCTCCTTAATTTCCCCCTTCAAGTTCAAAGGTGTGAATTGAACTTATCAAACAGCCTTGGTTCGAAACCTCTGGACTTCATTTTCAATTTTTCGTTCAATTCTCGTTTCGTCCTCACACAGCATTTCTCAGTCTCCAACGCAAGACATTGTCTACACTTCGATTTTGAAAGCAACCTCTAAGAGTGCCTCTAGAGTCGCCGCGAGCGCGTTGATCTTTTCGCTCTTGACTTGAACATTCACCGACGTACCCCCATGCCACTTTCTGAATCAATTTCATGGCACCAACTGACTCCACTTGCTGTACGATGCATCAGAATTTAGGGTTACCTGCCTCCAAAATGGCCCCCGTGCCTTTCGTTTACTTTTCAGACCTACAAGTCTCTCCTGGAAAGTTGAAAGTCTCAACGACAGTTCTCACTTGCATGTTGACAGCTCAAATTCATCCTCGGCTAGATACTTCCCAAGAAGCAATATATGATTCAGCTTTTGGAATTCGGACTTTTCAATGGCTTTCGTGGATTGAAGAATCAACAGTCCAACTTAAAACAGTGCCGAACAAGATCTTACGCGCAATTTCGGTCAAATTTTGAATTAAGCATAGCCTATAAGTACTTGCCTCTTATCAAGATAAGGCCATAGAGCTCGCATTCTCCGCAAACATTGTCTTTGGAATTCAACACAGTTGCAATTCAATCTTTTTCCTCAAGAAAGCCTAGAGCTCGCATTCGCAAACATCGTCAAGATAAGGCCATCAAAGCCTGCATTCTCTCAAGATAAGGCCATAGAGTCATTTGGAATTCAACACAGTTGCAATTCAATCTTTTTCCTCAAAGCCTGCCTCTCTCTCTCTCTCTCTCTCTCAGTTACATGATCCTACCCATGGAAAGGACAAGGAGCTTGCCCCTTCAGCCTCCGACTTACGGAAACCTCATTACAATTCTCAGTATTGATGGTGGAGGTATAAGAGGGCTTATCCCAGGAACCATCCTCGCTTTCTTAGAGTCTGAACTTCAGGTATAATTACATATACATCAGTCATTAGCTAAGGCTTTTGCACTTTCTTTGTACAAAACACTTTGCTGCGTGCTATAGTCACTTGAAGTTTGCCTTTTCATGCATGCATGTCCATGCGAATTTTGATTCCTAACTAGAGAACATATCTATGTGGACTGGTGCAGAAACTAGATGGTGAAGATGCAAGAATCGCAGATTATTTCGATGTTATTGCTGGAACAAGCACCGGCGGTCTTGTCACAGCCATGTTAACCACCCCCAATGAAAACAATCGCCCCTTGTTTGCTGCAAAAGACATTAAGGACTTTTACCTTGATAATTGCCCTAAAATCTTTCCTCAAGACAGGTGATCCTAAATTTTCAAGCCGATGTAGGTGTTACATTTACAAAGTAATGTTTTCTTGAATGACTCTCTAACATAATGTCTTTGTAAATTGAAAACTACAGTTGTCCTTTCGCGCCTGCTACAAAGATGATTAAAGCTGTGACTGGCCCAAAATATGATGGAAAATACCTGCATAAGCTCGTGCAAGAGAAACTCGGGAACACGAGATTGCACCATACATTGACGAACGTTGTTATCCCAACGTTCGACATCAAAAGTCTTCAGCCAACGATCTTTTCTAGCTACGAGGTTCATCTTCTTGTCCCTGACATGCAATTTCTTTTTTTATCATTTCCTATGTCTTTATTAATTATGACATATAGATAATCAACTAAGTATTTTGTCTTCGGGAAAATGAGTAGGTGAAGAAGACGCCGACCATAGACGCCTTGCTCTCAGACATATGCATCTCGACCTCGGCAGCACCAACTTATCTCCCGGCTCATTATTTCCAAACCCAAGACTCCACAGAAAAATTGAGAGAATTCAACCTCATAGATGGCGGCGTAGCAGCAAACAATCCGGTATGAAGGAACTATGTTTTGGCAGACCTGACTTCACAAAAGTGTATCTATAGTTTCTGACTTCACATCGTTCATCATGCAGACGTTAGTAGCAATGGGCGAAGTGACGAAGGAGATCATGGGAGGAAGCTCGGATTTCTTCCCTATAAAGCCGATGGATTACAGACGATTTCTGGTGATATCGCTCGGGACAGGTTCACGAAACTCCGAAGGGAAATACGATGCAAGTGAAGCGGCCAAGTGGGGAGTGTTGAACTGGTTGAGCAGCCATGGCGGGAGCCCGTTGATCGATGTGTTCATGCAAGCGAGTGCTGATATGGTCGACTACCACCTCTCCGCGGTCTTCCAGGCCCTGCACCTCGAAGCCAACTACCTCCGGATTCAGGTATTCTTATTGCACCTTGAATCATATCAGAAACTTAAACACCTCGAAGAACTTGAGTTGACATGCTAATCGAATTTGGAATGGCAGGACGACAACTTAAGCGGGACTGTGGCATCCGTGGATATAGCAACGAAGAAGAACCTGAACGACTTAGTCAGGACCGGCGAAGCACTGTTGAAGAAGCCGGTTTCGAAGGTAGACCTGGAGACGGGCAGAGACGAGGCGCACAACCCGGAGACTAATGAAGAGGCTCTCAGAAGGTAGTGAACTATTTTAAAGATGTCTCGACTCTCGAGTTCTTGAGTTTTACTAGTTTCAGGGCAATGTCTAATCATCGAGGTTATTAAATGCAATTCTAATTTATGGTTTCAGGTTTGCAAAAATGCTTTCGAACGAGAGACTACTACGCCTTGCTAGGTCGCCTCATGGACGTAACTCTGCAAATTTGAAGCGGTCTAATCTGTGCAACCAACTGACGGCAACTCGTGAAGATTGAGTCTTAGGGGATAACTCATTTATTCTTTGATTGTTTCATTCTTTCCATTCTTATAGAATGAAATTCCAAGCGCCAATTGTCGCGTTGGGTTTATATTAACTGAATTCTCCTTGATGATGAGATTTGTATGTACTAATTGCTGTAATTGTCAACACCATCTGTATGAATAAAAACCTCATCATTATGGACTCTGGCTGGACAGTGTTGAGATCGTCTCTAATCCATGTCGAAAATCTAGGCACGAACTTGCCTACATAAAACTTGGTTTTTGAGGTTTTATGATCAAGCTAATACATTTTTATCCGCAATTTCTTACGGTATGTTGTATAATCTATTTGCTACACAGTCCACATCCTTCAACATTGATATCGGTAGCTACGGTTTGAAAAGTTGACTACTAATTAGTAGTTGTGGATGTGGATTATATTAAAGTATTTTACATGGATTGCGTATTCAAAATTTGTCTTTTTATTTAATCAAATATATATATGTAGGGTTATATAAATAGCTATATCAAAAGGCACATTTTCATTGCACTTGTTTGTCCCGTATATCATGGAAAGCACACATATGTGTATAGAAAGGAATTCAATTTGCGTTGAGATTACATTTTGGCAAAAACTTTAAAGAAATTCAATTTCTACCGGTGCATAGTTGATCCCTTTTCTCCATAAACTTTCTATTGAGAATACGTCATTGAGACATGCATATTAGTCATTCTATTAAAGAAGTAGATATACACATTAATGCAAAGTCCATGTATCATTTAGTACGTATATGAATGAATACCATATACTATCTGTAGTCACCCAAAAAAAATTGATAGAATTTCAGTGCCATCGTGTCCACTATTATATCGAAATAGCTAACATGATTTTCACAACCTACCGCTTTAATAAATTCGATTTGGGATAGATTGTAAATTCATATATGGCGTTGGAAATTAATAAATGTACACATAACAAGAACGTTGTGGTAAAGTTCCCAAAACATGTATTTTCAATTAGGATTAAAATAAATTAAGTTCGCTGATTTAATGCGAGATCAAGTTATGTTTTCGCGGTTTTTATGAAATGTAGTGCCATCTACAGTACATCAATGGCCAATGGGTAGCGTTTGATTGGCTGGACCAGGCCCACCAAAAGAATAAGCCCGATGGTCGGGCCTCGTGGCGGTTATGCTGAAATGGGCCCCTCGGTCCGGGAAAAAGTTCGATTCGGGCCCATTTCCGCACCGAAACGCATCGTCCGAGCCCGCCCAGACAATCGGCAGGCCTTACGAAAGCCCAAACGGCAGCACAAGCCCCTCTCTCGCTGGCTTGCAGCTAAAGTCATCCCAAAGTTCTTCTTCTTCGCCTCCTCCTCCTTCCTCCTGCTTCCTCCTGTCCATCGGTTCGCAGCAGCAGAGAAACTCGAGAAGACGAAGGAAGAGGGAGAGAAGATAGAGAGACGCACAGGCAGGAGCCACGGTCTGATCCCGCACTTGAATGTCCGGTATGGAGAGGCTTCAGCGAATGTTCGCCGGCGCCGGAGGTGCTCTCGGCCACCCGCCCCCCGACTCCCCGACCCTCGATTCCTCCGAGCAGGTCTACATCTCCTCCCTCGCCCTCCTCAAGATGCTCAAGCACGGTAAATTTTGTCCCCTCTCTCCCTTTCTCTCGCTTCGTCTTTCGCTAATGGTCGCTTGATCCCGACAGTTCGACGTGAAAAGAAACCCTAATTGGTAATCCCGGTCGCTATTCTCTAGCGCTGCCGGAGGGTCCGTTAGGGTTTCTTGCTACGTGCTTTCTGTTGGGCCTCCATTTTTAATGTCGAGGGATCGGGAAAGTTTCTGTCTTTGGATTCGAATTTGAGCTTTCGTCGATTCTGTGGTTTTTTCGTATTATTAGATATTTGTTGTGGTGAGATGGTCCTTGGATAGTGTCTTGGTTTATCTAATTGGGGACATGGATTTGACTGACCAGGGAGGGCTGGGGTTCCCATGGAAGTGATGGGCTTGATGCTTGGGGAGTTTGTGGATGAGTACACCGTCCGGGTCGTCGATGTGTTTGCTATGCCGCAGAGCGGTACTGGTGTCAGTGTGGAGGCAGTCGATCATGTGTTTCAGACCAATATGCTCGATATGCTCAAACAGACTGGAAGGTAATTCTCCGCACACTTGGTGCGATTTGCTTTTTCTTACTGACTGGATGGACAGTTCTCGATCTAGTTTGCTTAATTGTATCAGGGCCCTTTCGTCACGCTATAATCTAGAGTAGTTCTTCAGAGGATATCGCTTAACTTTTTTTGAGAAAGTGAATTTTAGAAAAATAATGTGCAACTGAAGTTTAGAAACTATTGCTTAGTGACAATGATGTATCTTAGCTTCTGGATGGATTTTGAATTAGGTAGTCAGTGTTAAAAAGATGGGGCTGCTTAAGTTATCTTTTCATGCCATGTTTGGGATTGTTTGTGAGTCGAGACTGGGGAGCTCATAATGATATGATGAAAAGAGAAGACTGGAATTTGATTCTTGTAATTTTGCAGAAGTTATCAGAAATTTCTGAAGAGCAGATAATTTTACAGAGCTTTCATCAGTCAATTTCATTTCTCCTAGAGAAGTTAGTTATCATCTTATCCTATCTCATTGAGAATTTCACACTTACAAAGCATCCTCAGTGAACTGCATATTTCCTAAAGAAGTATGGTTCTATCTTAAATAGGTGATTTGGGGACTGGCAAATCTGGGTATTGAACCTGATAAACACTTGGTTGCTTGTATTCTGGTCTCCTGGAAGGAATTGATGATCTTTACAAGACCTTAAGGTTATGATAAGCTGATAAGGTTGACGCCAGTTATAAGGAAATTTTAATTACTGTAGAACCTAAGCATGATTTTTTTTTTCTTTTAAGAATGACTTGCATGTTGAACTTCATTTTAATCTGCTGGTATGATTTTTCCTATTTAGAATGACAAGCATGTTGAAATTCATGGTTCTCTGTTGTAATGATTTTGTAATGCATGTGTGAATGTTTACCTAATTATGCACTGAACAATGATTAATAGTCTCCGATGAAGAAGTGGTAAGGTAGCATAGAATCCTTTCAGCTCATGGATGTCATGGCCATTATGGGCTTGATACATTATATGATAGATCTTCCTTTTCCCAGATTGTATGCTTTGATTAACTCGGAAATTGAAAGGTGATGATCCTCGTGCTAGATATTCTATGTTAGTTAGTGACTGACAAACCACAAATTTTTTTTAAGTCCTAATTTCTGGGTCAATTGGTGTGAGTTTTCACGAGCTTTACATTCAATGGTAAATTTTTGTCTGTATTTTCTGTCCTAGCTGTTTATCGTAGGTCACCATTTACCAGCACAATATATATGTGCCAAGGATGTGCATCGTTGGATAGGTAGAAATTAATTTTTTACTTGTATATATTTATCTTGGACTGAATTTTTGTGGATGGTTCTTGAGCTGGACACTGGCTATTTTATCATCAACACTATCATTCAATAGGTCAGATAGACACCAGTATATAATTCCAATTGTAAGCTGTGATTAGGGTTTATATTTAGTTTCGCCTTATTTGTCAATGTCAGTCATCCTTAGTATGGGTTCTTATCTATTTGCATATATGTTGTGACATACGTTTATGTTTTATATGCTTATTATGTGTTCTGAATTGCAGACCAGAGATGGTGGTAGGTTGGTACCACTCTCATCCTGGCTTTGGATGTTGGCTTTCTGGGGTGGACATCAACACTCAGCAGGTCATCTCTTTTACTCTAAATTCCATTCTTATAGGGAACATGTAAATTGTAATTACAAATGGTATGACCATTTGGCCTTACAACCACTACTGGTTGGTGATGTAGTTTAGAGTTATGATGGCATGGCATGTGAGTCTGGAATTATAACTATGGAGTTTCTTTTATTCATCAACCTATCTCCCTATATCGTTTTGTCCCCAGCCTCCTTATGGAAACCATGTCAGTTTGGAATGCAGCCAAATGAACTCAGTTACATTGAGTAGAAGTATCAATAGCTTTAATCATGGGTAACACATTGACATGAGAGTTTACAACTTTATGCTTTTCCTTTCTTGCATACTGAGATTTTTGTCTTGATGAAGGTGGCTGTTTGGATCGGGTTATTTAAATTAGAGTAACATTTAATCTGTTAAGAACGAGCTACCAAATTGATTTACTGAGTTAGGTGACGGACTGTCGATGACCTTGCGAACAAGGAGGCCATATTCAACATTTTAGTAGAACTCTGCTGTATCAGCCAGTAAACCAATTTAGTGGACTAGTCTTTAGATAGCTGGCATTATTCTCTAAATTATCTCAAGAGTCCTCTCTATTGGGATTCAAGTGTTGCTGTGTGAGGGGTTCCAGGATAGGACCGGGTGCTGGAACTTAACTGGTCAGAATCGGTTCTCCAGTTTTTGGAACTCGTAACTATCTTGGATACCTTGAAACCTACCCTGTCGTAGGTTCCAAGGTCTACCTGGAATCCGCCAATTTCCTTCTTCTTTTTTGTTTTATCTTATGTTGAGCAAAATGAAAGTGAACTCAACAACAAATATGAAAATTCCCCATTTGTCAATAGCAACAATCCATAAAAAAAAGAGAGTTTATTCGGTATTATTAGTCGCTCACAATTGATTAAATGCGCATCATTAGCAGGACTTGATATTGCTATGGTGCTTCAATGAGGAAGTATAAGAGTTTATGCTGTGCTGATCTTCGGTCTCTTGTTTTTGTTTACTGTTTGGAAGTCACAGATTGAGGTCTGATCACCTAGAGATAAGCTAATGAATTGAGCTAGAGTTTAGCTCTCGTTTTGTGGTTGGAAAAGAGATTTGTGATTAGACTTGGTTTGTGCATTACGTCGGTGGTCCGATTTGGTTTGGTTCAGTTCCTACCCAAGAACCGAACTGCTAGTACAGGTACCAAAAAATATGAAACCAGGAACCGGACTGAATCCCACCAGAACCTGGATTGGTCCGGTTCCCATTTCTACCTTGGAACAATGCTCACCCCTATTTGAAGGTTGTGGCTTTGGGGATTCACTTGGGGAGTTATAACTCAAGATATTTCAAATATGTTCACCCTTTGTTGATAACCATATGATTTGTATCTTTTGTCCTTTTTTTGCTAGACTATAATTGCCTGTGGGTTTCTAGTTAGATCCAATTGTTAACCAGGCTGCTTTTTACTTGTGATGTGTTCTTCTTATAAAATCAGAGTTTTGAGGCTTTAAATCAGCGTGCGGTTGCAGTAGTGGTGGATCCCATCCAGAGTGTCAAAGGGAAGGTGGTGATTGATGCCTTCCGTCTGATCAACCCACAAACCATGATGCTTGGCCAAGAACCCAGGCAGACAACCTCCAACCTTGGACATCTTAACAAACCGTCCATCCAAGTGAGTGCTGACAAGATAGTACTCTTCTGGATATTGAGTTTTGAGCTTATCTCATGGGGTTGACTTCATATTTTTAGGCATTGATCCATGGGCTGAACAGACACTATTACTCAATTGCCATCAATTACAGAAAGAATGAACTTGAGGAAAAAATGCTACTTAATCTTCACAAGAAGAAATGGACAGATGGCTTGACGCTTCGCCGTTTTGACTCGCATTCTAAAACCAATGAACAGACTGTTCAGGTAAGTCAAAGTCTTAATTTGTTGCATCTAGATTAGAGAATTGGTTGTGCTAGTCACATATAGGTGGATTCTAGGCAATGCAAGACAAGACCCTACTGCTTAAGCATATTTTCATCTGGTGTCCATGATTTCCTAATTAATCAAGATTAATTAGGTCGCGATGCATATAGACTTCATTGAACTGGAATATTTTTTTTAACTGGATGTTGAAAAGCTGTCATTTCTTGCAAAATGAATGATTGTTTTCAAATTCAGATCCTTGTTTACTGGTGGATATTATCTTTGGGTAGGAAAAAAAATTTATGTTTTATCATCCAAATGCTAAGGACATGTGCTTTTTGCTTTACATCTAGGCTGAGAAGAAAGCATCCAGGGGAAAAAATGTAGTCGTTTGTTTTGTAATATAGATTGGTTACGTAGTGTGATTCATTCTTTGGTAGAGAGTACACTGCAAAGGATTTTTATTTTTTTTTAATGGATTGGCAAAGACCTATTCAATGAAAAGTGACAGGGAAACAATTTATAGGTGATAATCTGAAGTCCAAACTTTACATGTGCATATCTGGACAGGTGTTACAGATAAGGGAAACGATTAATAGGTGACAATCTAAAGTCAAAGCTTTACATGATTCTTGGTGCATTCTCTAGACAGGTGTTACAGATAAATTAGAACACGTACCGCAATGGTCGTGTACAACATTTTGTATGGCAGTGTAATAAATGTCTGAAGACTTGAATGTGGGTTCTCCTTGTAGGCAAATTTAAGCTAAATATATACACATCACCCTTGTGCGAGGGGTTTTTGTCATTTTTTTTGGTCAAAACCCTTGTGCCAGGGTTAGGAAAGTGTGAGAGGGGGGTTGTTGGGAAGTAAGTCACCGAATTATAAATGGAAGCAGAGTACCGTCTTGGCCATTCAGTTTGACTTGTGATCGTCTGTATCTAAATAGAGTCCAATAAACGAGTAGTGGCTGGCCACAATTTTGCATAGGGTAGGGCCATAGAAAAACTGTCTTTTTCTGCATTCATGATGATATCATGTATCATTTGGTTGGTGGGTGAGTGCACGTTGTTCTACTTATGGCACCGTCAAATTGAGTTGATTTTTTTTCTTTTTTCTTCCTCCAATCTTGCAGGAGATGCTGAATTTGGCAATCAAGTATAACAAGGCAGTGCAGGAGGAGGACGAACTGCCACCGGAGAAGCTAGCAATTGCAAATGTGGGAAGGCAAGACGCCAAGAAGCACCTCGAGGAGCACGTCTCCAACCTCATGTCTTCCAACATAGTTCAGACCTTAGGGACCATGCTCGATACCGTAGTCTTCTAAGGCTGCCAAATCGGCATCTTATCTTACCTGCATTCTGCACAACTCTGTATCATCTTTGTGGCGATGTTCCTGGACTAATTATGAAGTCGGTTTGATCAGTAGACACTGTGGGTGGCTTGTTAGAAATCTAGCCCTTTTTCCTTTGCTTGCTTGTATCCCCATTGAAACAATTCAGTTACCAATTTGTTCTTATGCAAGAAAGGGAAAAGAAAGGAGACGGCTTATCCGCCGGCCTCTCAACATGCTCTCTTATACTAATTAATGGGCTGGTCTCCTGTCTCCCTTGAATGAGGGCGGTGGATGGAGTTGACAAAGATGTTTGCCGTCCCATCTCTTCGGGCTGGCACACGAGACAAGAAGCCGTGCATGGGTTGTCATTGCTTTACTTGGCAGCAACCCGAGCCAATCGTTGGAAAAGAGTGCGTGCTTTGTTGGGACTGGTTTGGTATGAAAATTAGGTACTCACCATGGTTCTTTACAGTAAGTTGGAGAAAATTTATAATGAGAAAAGTGAAGATTTAGTGTAAAAAAAAATGTAAAATTTAATTTAGTTAAAAGGTTGAGATAATCCACAAGTAAAGTTTATAGCCTTTGAAAATGGTCGATAAAATATGAATAAATGAATCCCTTGGAAAACGACTACTGCGCAACAAGTCAACTTTATAATAACGAAAAATCTGGAACTCTGCCAGGAAAGTCACGACATGACGCGCACGTCTCTCACCCCCGGATCAGAACATTACTAATGTCAAAAGCTCAATAATCATAAAATAATAGTAAAATAATCAGGAATTCACATAAGCTACCCACAATTTTCGCTGGCGAGAATTTATCGACGATCACGTTCTTTAACCACGACAACGACAACGACAACTTGACCGCGACCAGAAACTTTAGCAGCAACAAGGAAAAGTAATAGACAAAAACTTTGAAAACGCCCTCAAATTGTCTCATGCACCTTTCAGACCGCAATCTCCTTCCTTTTGGTCATCACCATCACCGCTCACGAACGAGGCCACGCGTTCGAACAGCCTCTTGGCCGCCTCGCAGCTCGGGTCAAAGATGTGGAATACATGATCCACGCCCTCGATCTCCATGAACTCCGCCGCGGAAGCCCCGCCGCTCTCCACCAGCTTCTCGTAGTACATCCTCCCTCTGTCCCTCAGAATGTCTTTCTCGCTCACGATCACCAGCACCTTCTTGCACGCCAGCCCGTCCACGCCGGGGGCCCGATCAGCGAACGGGTTGATCAGCGGGTCGTCGCACCCCTTGTCCGACACGCACACGAACCGCCACCAGCTGTCCACCCATGCCTTCCGGCCGGGGTCCGCCACCTCCGCCCCGATCGGCGTCTCGCCCCAGAAGTACGGTTGCATCATCCCGATCCCCGAGAGGTTGACCCGCTTGCCCAGTACGTCATCCCTTAGCGAAGATAGTAAAGAGAAATAAGGAGTTTGTACAAAAAAATTCCACTACAAAGGTCAACAATATTAAATAGTGCCTCCACAACATAAAAGTGTTCATGTTTTAAAAGTCTAATTAGACGTAACACACCGATGAAATCTAGAAGTAACTTATACTGGAGAACTCACTCCGCATCTTCAGGTTTGTTAATGTACCGTACCTGAGTCGCATGGCCAAGTGGTGCGACATGTTGGCACCGCCACTGTCGCCCATGAGGAAGAGCCGGTCGAAGTCGGCATGGTCCCTGAGCCACGGCTCGCACCGGGCTTCCTCCGATGTGATCCACTGCAGAGCAGCCCAGGAGTCGTCGTAGGCCGCAGGGAGGGGGTGCTCGGGGGCTCGGCGATAGTCAACCGAGACGAGGACAAAGTTGCACTTGGCAACAAGAGCATTGAGGCTGGAATGATACTTGGGGTCGGCGATGGAGGAGATGATGAAGGCCCCACCGTGGAAGTAGAGGACGAGGGGGAGTTTCTTGGTTGCGGACGCGGAGGATGGGCGGTAGATCCGGGCAGAAACGCCAGCGTCAGGGAGGATGAGAATGTCCTTGGATTCGACTCCGGTCTCGGAGTCGAGGCCAGGCGGGGCGATCTCAAAACCGGCGAGGCGTTCGAAAGTGCCATCCTTGTAGACTCTGATGTAGGGGGAGATCTCGAGCGAAACCTCCTTGGATGAATCCATATGAGAGAGAGAGAGAGAGAGAGAGAGAGAGAGAGATGTCAGAGATATTAATTTGAGATAGGTGAAGATGAATTGAGAGACGAGAAACAGCGAGGACTTAAGTAGGGAAAGCAAAGCTGGCCTATTTATCAAGGTAGACTTCTGGTAACGTTGGCATTTACAACTTAGGAAAAAAGTTAGACAGACTCGCCGTTAAATGTCAATGTCCAAGTGCATCTTTCAACGAGGTCATAATATTTTTTGGGTCTCGTCGAAGAAAACCGATCTGATCATGGCTGGACGAGAGCATCTCGTTCAGATCGATTCAGACTAATCATCGTCCTTTGTTGGTCAGACATATATTAGGGCCCGAAGGAAAGTCGTCGCAAATGCAACAATTCCGGAATGGCGAATGAATGTATTTTCAAGCTCTTAACTTATAGTTTATTGCCTTGTCATCATTCTATTGCTATTCAAGGGGGTCAATTCCAAAAAAAACCACAAACTTTAGGTCCAGTCCCAAATATACCCTAAACTTTTTTTTGTCTCAAGAAAAACCCCAAACTTTAGGTTTAGTCCCAAATCTACCCCGAACTTTTCTTTTGTCTCAAAAGAAACCCTAAACTTTAATTTTAGTCCCAAATCTACCCCGAATTTTGTTTTGTCTAAAAAAATCTCAAATTGGTACACATATGACAAATTTACCCAAAATTATTTTTTTGACAACCAAAAAAAATTACCATATATTATTTTCATTAAATTTTACTGTCAAATTTCTAAATTAAATAACACGTCGTAATTAATGGGTATACTAATTTGGGGTTTTACCCTTCGTTTGTACTAAAAAAATCACCAATTTTTGATCTGTTTTCAAATATACCCCATGATCTAGTCCCAACTTAACATGGCATAATAAATACACATAAACAAGATGTCGTAGAAAATTATTTTCAAAATAAAACCATTTTAGGACATAAAAAATTAAGAATTACTAATACGGCTTTTGGACAGAGGCTAACGAGGGCAATTTAGGTTTAGAGTAAAATTTGATGATTTTTTTTTTTGGGAAATAGACTAAGAATTTGGGGTTTTTTTCTAAAACAAAAGAAAATTTTTGGGTAGATTTGAGACTAAATCTAAAGTTTGGGGTTTTTTCGAGACAAAAAAAAAAGTTCGGGGCAGATTTGGGACTAAATCTAAAGTTTGGGGTTTTTTTCGAGACAAAGAAAAGTTCGGGGCAGATTTGGGACTAAACCTAAAGTTTGGGGTTTTTTTCGAGACAAAGAAAAGTTCGGGGCAGATTTGGGACTAAACCTAAAGTTTGGGGTTTTTCTTGAGACAAAAAAAAGTTCGGGGTATATTTGGGACTTAACCTAAAGTTTGGGGTTTTTTTTGGAATTGACCCCTATTCAAGGTAACTGCGCCTTTTCCTTTCTTCTTTTCGTTTTTCCTTTTTTGCCTTTCTGGGATTTCGAAAGGGGGAGCGGGCTCTCCCCTTCGTGACCATGGGGTAGGTTGAGTTTGTCATTATCGGGGTAGTTGTCCGTGCGGCAAGGGTGCACTTAAATATAACAACAGGTCTAAACAAAGATATAGAGGAATAACTCGGATGCTAAACTATAGATGTACAGATGTGAGAGAAAGGTGCGCCCCAACAGTTGATAAAAATTAAGGGTATAGAGAGCCACATGGAAAGCGATTAGTCAAATAAGGGGCAGACAGAGGAGCAATACGGTTATGTTGAGACCTTATTAGGAGGAGCTCAAGGGAGTTAGCATGTATTGCAATTTTGAGGTGGAAGCTGTTAACCCGGCGTCCAAAGTATTTAAGAGGTTTTTATGTGAGGCTTGATGAGTTAAAAAAGAAGGTTCTAGCAGGATGCAGGCGTGTCATGAGCTTGGATGGTTAGATTACCTCCTCAAGTCTGGATTGAAAGGTATGTTGTTTTGACTTATTGGAAAATATGGAAACAATCAAATATTCCTAATTGCTTGGGTAGTTGTGGAAGATGAGTATGCAGCCTCTTGGAGTTGGTTTCTCACCCTGTTATTCCCTAACTCAAGAGTGGGCGAAGGCAAGGATTGTTCTTTCATCGATGACCAACAAAAGGTAACATCTCACATTTTATCCTTAGATGTTATTAAGCTACAAGAGTGCAATCATCGATGTGATTTGCTAAAAATTTTTTTATCGGGTGAATCCGTTGTAGTGACTAATTAAACGAGTTCCTAGGCTATCTCTCCTTGCAAAGTATTGAAATTGTGCAAGGCACATATGTGCCAATTAGGAAACAATGCACAAAGGGGATGCTCTTGGGTAACTCCTTTAGGGGGCCATTAGGGGTACATTTTAAGTTGATTTTCACCGGGCAATGGCTAATCTGAAGATGAAGTGCCCTAAAGATTACAAAGACTCATGAGCAATTCTATAGAGCTTTCATCAAGACAAATACCAACTCTTGATGCAATTGATAATAAATTAAATGCGACCTTCAATTGTATACATTTGGCCACCAAGAGAAAAAGCCATACTTGATATGTTTGAAGGGATAATCACCATGTTAATGGAGAGGATAACAGAGAGAAGTCAGGATAGTTACCAAGAAAAGTTCTAAACCTATTATACGGATGTTAATTCTATCTTAAATCTTTCAATTTGACCAATTTATTACTAAACCTTTTGACAATTTGTTAATATAATCTTTCCAATCAATTTTGGCCGAAAATCGCTGACGTAAACGTTGGTCATCCTACATAATAGGACAAATGCTAGCATAAAGGTTTTGCAATTTTGCAATTTTTATTTTTGAAATTTTCTATTATATTTATTGTCCTTTTCTTTTCTTTTCTTTCTTTTCTCCTCCAACACTAGGCTAGCAAGGGCCAGCGACCCTCCCTCGCTTGGTTTGGGCGAGGGCATTGTGCTCGCAAGGGCCCGACACCCTCTCTTGGATCTTGAAGAGGGTGCAAAGGCCCTCAACCGTGGTTGGCGAGTGTCAAGCGGTAACATTGCTAATGTAAAGTTGAAAAAAGAAGAAGAAAAATAATAATAAATTTTAAAAAATATTCTAAAAATTGTGAACATCAACACCGGCCATAACACATAGGACAATTGAAGTCCACGTTAGAGGCTCAAATTGGCCAAAATAACTACATTGGTAAATTGTCAAAAAAATTAGCACTAAATTAGCCAAATTGATATGACTAAAAAAAATTAGCCAAATTGATAGGTTTAAAATTGAATTGGCCGCCATATAATGTATTTATGGTCTTTTTTTTGTAATTTTCCTAAGAGAAGTTGGTAAATTGTTGATTACAAATCTAATTTGCCCATGGATTAGCATGAAGTTGGAGAAGACTAAACTAAAATCTAGGTATTGTATTTCTAGGCTAGCTATGGGGAATAAATTCGAGGTTCAGGTGGATGATAGTATATTTGTGGTTAACTAGGTTGGGAAGATCTATGCTAGTGAGGAATGGGATACCTCTAATGTACTATGTAGACGGACCATATGTTGCATTATGTTTAAAAAGTCAGACACTCATAATTATGACGGTGACTACTTTAAGAATGTTTATGAAAGAGTCACCAATTTCCCTTCCAAGCATGAATGTTGCAAAATTGTAGTCCAAAATCAATGGCGAGCCGGTCAATCCCCCACCTTACGGAAGGAATTGGGGAGAGAGTATAAAAAAACATAATCAAGAACCAAATCAACGAAGTAGCGATGATAAAAAAAATTGATAAAAGCTAGAGTCTAAATATGATGTAGAAACTGCCTTCAGTATGGGCATAATAAGAAGACATGCAAAAATCCTACAACACCTAGGCCATAAGAGGTCCTATTCAACAATTGTGTTAGTTTTAACAAGATTTATTTAGGTTCTCATGACTGATAACATCATGTTTCTTGTGCTTTTCATATGTAGGCAAAAAAAAGGTAAACCAAAGAAGACCGAGGAGGCTAATACTACCAAGAAACCTGGCAGAAGGCTACTGTTGGATAGTCTAGTAGACCATCTAATATGAACTCCAATATCATATGAATGGAGAGAGCACATATTGTGATTATGCTCATTTTGTATTTGCAAGCACGACATGAATAAGGACTTTTCACGTCTGAAGCCAGCGTTAACGCATATTCAAAGATAATCTCTTTGTGTAATGCTTCATTTGTATATTGAAAAGAAAAGCAAGTTGGTATTTTAATCATCTGCAAACATCCCGCAACATCCATGGAAACCTCTCGGCTCCGTCGCTGCTCGTCCAGATCTGAATCTGGAGTCGTGCCTCCAGACCTGGCCTCGTTGATGGCCGCCAGCCTTGCTCATCCATGACTCGCAAGCCGGCTTATCCACAGGTTTGGTGACACGCAGCTCATCTTGGATGGCCGGCCGTGGATGAACAAACGAAGACGAAGTGGCTGGATGGAGGAGAACGAAAGGCAGAAAACTTTAAAAATTTTATTTGGCTTCACAAAAGCTAATGACGTGACATTGGACATGTGCCAATTTGCAAGTCGACATGAGTAAAATTTACACGCCGTATTAGTGAATGTTGCGGTGCTTTGAAACCACTATGTATATTCTCTCTAGAGGGGAATGTTGGACAATATCTCGCGCATGCTCTGTTATGACTTAATATATCTTGACAATGCTCCCCAGAAAATCTTGAGACCAAATGTTAATGCTTCACCCGGAAGCGACACATACTAATCGTAGTGCGGTCTTTGTTGGACTGGTCTGATATGAAACCTACGTTTATATCAGGATTCTCTGCTAAATTCCTACAATTACATAACAAATGATCTGTTTCAAAGGCAGGAGACTGATAAGGATATGGTTAAATGGCTCCCTGAGGGGCCCAATCCTTGGGTTATTGGGAGATAATACGTTGGTTCACAGATTAGACTAATGACATATAGTAGACTTCTACAGAAAAATTCAAGAGATATTGCCAAA